>CP139501.1:132037376-133464529 GCA_021014915.2 Artemisia tridentata subsp. tridentata
TGTTGAATATAGATAAACATATTAAACAAACAAACGCAGCGGATACATCACTTAGAGACGGATCCATATAGCCATATGATCAATCAAATAAATTAATATAACAATTATATCTTTGAAGCGTGATCACAGATTCACCAACACACCAATATCACCAATGATGGAATGAGAAACCCAAGGGAATCAATGAAGTCGATCCCTTCTAAGAGTGTAACATACTACACGTCCTTGATCACCAAATAGATGCTATTCTTGACTTGTAACCTTAATCCTTGCAACACCCACAATAGATTTATGCAAAGTGGGATGAAAAACACAAACCCTAGGAGGGGGAGGGTTATGTGCCGTGAGTTAAGAGGGAGAAGGGGGGAGTAATTATCTCCTAAATTGTGGTAAGTTATAAATGCTAATTGATATCATATTGATGATTGATTCTATCAATATGCATGTTACACTTAGCACCTAGGAAAACTCCATCAAGCCCTTTAACCCCCTCCCCATGGCCGGCCATAAGAAGGGCCCACAATGGGCTTGCCCATTGTTGGTCCAATCCAAAAACGCTAAGTCTAACTTAGTATTTAATGGCCCGTTATAGATCCCGAGTTACGTAGTCATTTATATATTGTAAATACGATAATTACAATCTATAAAATGATGTCTCTGTGTATTAGTGTGTGACCCCATAGGCTGACATATGTCTAGCCATATAATTATTTATTATGACATGAGCATACTCCAACACTTGATAGCTTCCCATGGATTAGAGATGCATTTAAAGTTTTTCTTTTGGACTTAGTTTGAATTTTAGTATGGAAGTTGAAATGTTCAGAATTAGTACTTTATCTTTTCCTTAGAATACCTTTGTAAACATTGTATTATTAAAGTCTTTCGCTTGCATCTGTTCTGTGTGACGCCATAAATGTGACATTTGACCCGTTCTCGGATGGGAGTGTTACAATTTCTATGCGTAACTGCATGTTTCTGAGCATTTCTGAAAAATTTTGGGGAGCTATCCCGCATACTGTAGCTTACAATCACTGCTGAAAAAGTTTATTTTTGTCATTAAGCGTAAATTATCCTATTTCTGATAGTTACTAACAAGTTTTGTATTTAATTGAGAAGCTTTCTCGTATTTACTGAAAAGCAACCCCACACGCGAACCGACACTACAGTATATCTGGTAGCAGTCAAATAAATACATTTCTGAGCAAATAAAAAATATTTTATTATTATTCTGACGAACACGCTGATAAAAATTTTATTTTGCGTGTACGTGTCCAAAAAGGTCAAACCGGGACTTTACTGTAACATTTAAGCTCAAACCGACACACGATACATCAATAATGTCCAAAATTCGTTTTCCCCCTCCCTCTTATTCATTTTTCCGCCCAATACATGTAACAACAAAAATTTCTAGTTTGTTTGTCTTATTATGTCATCACCATTCTTGTTTTGTTCCTAATATATCCCACATATCATTTCACACACACATATTTTCATCTAAAAATTTCCTAAACTTTTCTCTCATCTCCACCATTCGAAAATCATAAGAATTCAAGATCTACAAAAATATATTGAAGTTAGAGCTAATCGGGGTGTACTTTCAAGTGTTTTGGGGTAATCGGAACGTATTGTGGGTGATTTGGAAACGATTTGGGTCTTTCTTGGGCATCATACCTCATGTACAACACACACTTTTTGTAAGGATTTTCAAAACATTTTCAATCTTGTTCATTACATGTTCTTATGATGTTTAAAAGTGTTACCAAGTGCTAAATGTTTACGTTTTGTTAAAATTGAAAAAGCTAGGGTTTGGTGTATAAATACTAGTGCTCAACTTTTTTTGAAACCTATATACAAATTACGTCATTTCTTGCTTGTGTGGTAAATCTTGTTGCTTGTGGTACTAGTGTGATGATACAAATGTGTTTAGTGCTAATTACGCGAGTTTAAACAAAATAAATGGTTATTTAAGCTTATATACAAATCGGCTCACTTGTAAAATAAATAATTTTCGGGGTTTTGAAAAACATAAAATTTTGGTTCTTGTGGTGAAATGGTGAAATTAGTACTTGATAGCTTATTTGAAATAGCTTATTGAATAAGCTCTAGCTTATTGTGTTTCGACTTGTTTTGGGTCAAATGGGTCGTACGACACATATTGGGCTGAGCCCAATATGTTTCAGCCTTGGTTGACTTTTTGACCACTGTGCTTATTAATAAGTGCTTATTTGACTTATTTAAAAATCGTTCCAAAAGCTATTCGGACAAAAAGGGCCTAAAGGTTTAAAACTATTTTTGGGCTTATGATGGTCTCGACACAAAATGGGCCGAGCCCATGTGGTTTCGGCATTGGTAGACTTTTTGACCAAACGACTTATTTGATTTGCTAAATTAATTTTTAGAAACTTATCGATATATATAACGTAACTTAAAAAGGTTAAATTGTTTTCGGGCTAAACTTAGACTTTTGGGCCCATTATGACCTTTTCGGCCCAATAGTGGGTTCGGGTGACAAAAATGAGTTTTCGAACATTTTTCGACCTTTTATAAATATTTTGACTTATTAAAACGTTATATATCGATTAAAACCGTTTTGAACTCGTTTTGACACTTTAAGCCCAATAAGACAAATAAATGGGCTTTTCGGCCCAAAGTTGTAGTTGTTGACTTTTGAAATTATTTTGACTAAACGTTGATTTTTGTATCGAAAACCATAATTAAGAAGTAAACGTAACGATAAATATAGTTATAGCGATAAATATACATTTCGGTCTAGTTTTGCAAATATAGTTAACGTAAGGGATTATTTGAGGAAATTGCAACACTTGAGAAAAAAATGGAAAAGTTCGAATAAACGAATGGGTCATGCCCGATTTTTCTAAAATTCCAACACTTAGAATACTTTCGGATGAAAACCGACTAAAAGACGAAACAAATTATTTTATTATTAAAAATATTAATCCTTCTAAATTAATATTTTTAGACTTTATGAGACTTATAAATATATGTTATATATTTATACACTTACACTTTACTTGATTTCTCTAAAATTAAATACTTATAAATTCATTTATAATTGTCATTATATTATAAATAATAATAATATTTATAATATAATAATACCCCACTATCACCATTATCATATAAAATTTTCAATACCTATTTGATTAATTATAAGCCCTAATTAATTGAATACTTAATTATTAAATATATATACACGATAATATATATATATATATATATATATATATATATATATATATATATATATATATATATATATATATTACTTACGCATTTTGCGACGACAAGCACCGAGCATAGAAGTTTCCGTCGGATGTATTTTCACCGTACACTTTCACCATGAGCCATCACCAAAGAGTCTTATACGATAAACTATTTTGAAATGTACCTTACCACACAGCAAGCAAGAAATAAACGAGCACTTGACACACGTAAACCATTCAACTGAGTTAAAACGTTTAAAACACGAATGTTTCGCTAAGACTTACCATACTGATCTAGGTCTCGTGTCGGAGCGGTTGCACTGTGTTATTGTGAACTAGCAGATTGCTATTATTATTAAGGTGAGTTTATAAACCTTGGGGTGAGAAACATACAAAACTGTTTTCATGGACCAAATTGAACTTTGTTTTTATACACACTGGTATGCGAATAACCTAAGTATGTTTGAATCCCATTGCGCCCACTATCATCAACCGTCAATTCCTGCTGGGAATCGCGTATGATATAAATAGATCTATTGGGGGTGACTCCCCCGTTCGGTTGGCCCGGCAGGTCAACGCGAACGTATACCATGTCGGATTTTTCCGAGTGTCTAGGGATTAACACCCGCGGGCATCCTTTGTTTGCTATGCCAGCTTGGCATATTGTTTGTCTAGTTTTGTTTGGAGGAGCTTAGTGTTAGCATACAGAATGAGTGTGATTGCTGAATTATTTGCTATGGTCCATATGTGCTTATTCAGTTTAAACCTATGAACTCACCAGCGTTAGCTAACGTTTAGTATGTTTTTCTCAGGTGTTTGAGATTGTATTCATTGAAGGCAGGGCATGGCATTGGTCATAAATTTCTAGAAATGTTTTTGCTTATGCGTTAAGCTCTGATTTGAGACAGTCATGTTAAATGGGCTTTGTTTTAATTGAATTGAACTTTATGTATGACAATTAACTTTGGAAATGTAAATTATTTTAAAACGGATTTTAATCCGTTCTCTATATCTTGGTGTTGTAATTATCGATTTAGTAGCACCCAAATATGTACGCTTTCGCAAATCCTGATTTTGGGGGTGTTACACAGTATTTCCAACATCTCCAGTATTCCCAACATTCTGACGTGTAGGTGCATAATTCATTCTTTGTGCAGGAAACCTTGAAGGGTTGTAACCAACAGTGTGCCTCGGGTTTGAAGACATTCTCAATTGGTTGTTAGTGGGTGTTGTGTAATTACGAGTGATAGCCTTGGAAGGAAGTGACATTGCAGGGTTGAGATCTTGATATGGATCTGGTTCTGCATTTGCGATGACTCTTGTTGCTTCTGGTGTTGAATACTCAGGTGGTAACGGTGAATAAGCATGGTCATGTGTAGAATACACAGTCGTTGTGTAAGTTGGAGCGGGTGCTACATAAGTAGTGGATGAGTAGGTAGGTGATGGTGCCTCATATGCAGACGTTGAGTAAGTAGGTGCGGGTAATGCATATCTAGAATGTGCATAGCTAGTGTGTTGTGGAAGAGATGGTGCGGGTGCTTAATGCATGTATGATTTAGGTATAGCATATGCTTGGTTCTAGTATGGTGGTGTGGGGTATGTAGAAGAGGTATTCGCAACAAGTACGAGATGATCATGCTTACGTCTCTCAAGTTCAGCTTTCACATCATTAGCTTTATTCTGATTGTGCTTCAAAAAATCAGTGATCTGATGGAAATTGATAATGTGTAAGTCCTTAGACGGCTTAACTTGGGTTACAAAACGTTTCCATTTAGGTTGGAGACATAGAAGAAACTTGATGTTAATGAGCAGATCTTCTAGTTTCAGATTGTTCTGGTTCAAGTCGTTAATAATCTTAATGAATCTCAGATAATAGGATTCAAGGGTTCTCCTAGTATACACATGAACTGCTCATACTCCCATAAAATAGTCATCTTCATCTCCTACTATCCCACTTATGTTCCTTACATCTGACGTTCAATAGCCTTCCATATCTCAAATGCATTCGGATTATTATCCACTGTAGAGTACATTAGGCAATCCAAACAAAATGATGTTCATCGCTTGTTTGTCGGCTTTGACTTGTGCCAGCTTCGGTAGCAGACATATCTGAGTCCTATTGGATACGAGTAATCTCAGCAGTCGGAGGTGTAGCATTAGGATTAGCAAGAATGGTGACTTCTCGACGGACATAAGGACCTTGGAATATTGAGTTAAGAAGCAATTGTTCGATGTCTTTCTCGTTAATAAATCGGATCATACAACAACTTTTCCACTTAGTTTAGCTGCTACGGGAAAGCATAGGTGAACGGTTTTCGAAATCGGCATTGAAAACATCAACTTGAGTAGTCATGATTAGAGAATTGTGTGAATGATATTGGATCTTGATGAAAGTGATTGTGTTGTTGGTTTGATGATTGTTTTGGTCTTGATGTTTTTATGTTGTTGATCCGATGATTAAAGTGTGTTAAATGTTTCGTGAAATTAGGGTTTAATGGTAACTAGGTAGCTAATTCATTAAATTGAATAAACTTGGTGAACCAAACTAGTTAAATTGATGAACTTGGTAATTGTCCAACACCAACTCGTTAAATTAGATTAAGAACTCGTTAATTCCACTTATGAAACCCTAACTCTTTAATATAACCCATGAACTCGTTAACTCAGAACCCTAACTAGCTAATCTTGATGAGCTCATTAATCCATATCAAAAACTCATTAAATTGAAGTAACCATCTCGTTAAAAGAACAAGGTAACTTGTTAAAACAAACTAGGTAAAGGTAACTCGCTAGATTTAGGGTTTTTGCAACTCGCTAAAGTGAACTCGCTAGATAACTCGTTAAGGAACTCGCTAACTCACCAAGGAAAGGTAACTAGTTAACCTAACTAGCTAAAAATAGGTTTATGACTTTTTGACCAAGAAGAAACTTGCTAAAAACACCTAACTAGCTAATTTTGAAGGTGACAAACTCGGTAATTAAGGCTAGAAAACACAACACAAAAAACTCTTAAAAGACACATCTTTTGACGTTTTGAATCCGTTTCTTTTGCACAATCCTTTACTGTAACTCATATTCAATCATAAAAATGCAAACTTTTAGATCAAAAGACGTGATATAGAAAAAATCTAAGCAAAATAAGACGAACTAACTAAAAACGCAAAAAAGACCAAAAAATTTTAAAATTTTGATGTTTAAGGTTCGAATCTTTTTGTGTAACTTTATTCTGAAACACAAGTATCATCTCCATAATGTTTTCTATATTGATAAACATGCAAGAACTAGGTTATTTGACACAAAAACTACACGTTTGGACACTAGACTAATGAACTAGTTAAAAAACATTCAAAAATTCGAATTTTTATCAAACAAAAACACAACCTTAGATCATCATGAGGCTCTAATGCCAATTGTAAAGGTCTACACTTGATATTATCACACATATAAAGATTTAAATGCTAGAACTTAGAGAGAGAAAGAAGGTTTTATAAAGAGAATGTAACTACTTAAAATAGAGAGAAAAGATGGTGAGTACAAGGAGAGAATGAACCACACACTCATCAACTAGCTAGTTGATGAGCATATACCACACCTAGGAGAGGTGGTGTTGGGCTTGGGCTTTTACTTGGACTCCTTAATGGACTAGTTACTAACTAGGTCAATTTACATGTTTACTTATTCTACAAACTATAGCCCAAGCCCAATAATACATGATTAATCTATTACACTAGTTACAAGACTTGTAAACATAAATATAATCTTGACTACCGAATATGATCGCCACTTCTGAGGCTAACAGGAAGTTAGTGCCCCCTAAACTAAAAAAGAACATAATTGATTGTAAGTGGGTATTCAAAATTAAACGAAAAGCTGATGGAAGCATTGATACGTACAAAGCACATTTAGTGGCTGGGTGTTTTAATCAACGTTATGGAATTGATTATGACGACACATTCTGCCCCGTCGTTAAGCCTACTACAATTCGACTTATTTTATCTCTTGTGGTCTCAAGAAGTTGGCAACTAAGACAGACTGTGTTGGGAATTAAATATTCAAGAAGTTTAATATCGGGTTCTACTCAAAGAAATACTCTAAGTATGATTCTGCTGCTAGAGCATTTGGTTTCTGCTGCTAGCGTTAAACATTCTGCTGCTGAAGGATTCTGCTGCTAGCGTTAACATTGCTGCTGGTTATTAACTTTCTGCTGCTGAGTGGATAAGTATGAAAAGATATTATGTGTATTAAAGTCAACAATATACGGTAGATAATATCTTACCCCATGTGATCATTCATAATGTTATATTCACATAACAAGTTGTAAACATAGATACAAGTTGTATCTTAATGACTGACACTCTCAAAGCAAGCGTTCGATAAGACTTGACAATATTGTAAAGATCTTTCTTGTGTTATAAAAGAAAGATCTTAGTCTTATGACATAAATGTGTGAATTATTAAGTGTTTTAGATAATAACTCTCAAGAACATAGAACAAATATCACAAGATATAGAAACATAAGATTCAAGGTTGTAACACTAGTGATAACTCAAGATCACTCGTATTATTATCTTAATAATATTGAATCGTTTGGTGATAAGCTTTCATTGTTCATTATCATATAACAAACACAACTGTTCCATTTCCATAACCATAATAACCTTCTAAGTGTGATTAAGTAGATTCCGCATATTTAATCATATTCATTCAATATATCATATACACAAAGTACAAAAAGTTTAACCACCTTATAGTGTATCGAATCCCTAACAGACTGACATACAAAATGCTTTATTACATGGTTTTATAAATGAAGAAGTGTATATGAGGCAACCACCTAGTCTTGAGGACTCTCGACTTCCAAATCATGTTTGTAAGCTCCACAAGGCTTTATATGGGCTAAACAAGCACCTCGGGCATGGTTTTCTAGATTAAGTTCCAGGTTATCAGAATTGGTTTCGTACCCTTAAAAGCCGACATTTCTTTATTCATTTATAATCATTAGATCTAATTACTTATGTTCTTATATATGTTGATGACATTATAATGGTTGTAAACGAACTGAATGTTCAGTGTATATTTCATGAACCGTTCAGTCAAAAATTCGTTTATGTTCATTTATTTATTAAATGAATGAACATGAACAATGTTTTACGTTCATTTTGTTAAATGAACAAACATAAACAAAAATCGTGTCCGTTCATTATGTTCGTGAACGTCTGATTTTTTGTTTATTAACGTTCATTTATGTTTATTAATTTGTCATATCTTTTAATTGTATACTTTTTAAATTGGTTTGTTTAAAAAAAAACACTTATAATATAAAATATTGTGCATAATTTAATAAAGTTTATGTTTATTTTTTGATGTTCATTTATGTTCGATCGTTTATATTCATTCAGGGTTCGTTTAGTGACTTAATTAACGAACATAAACGAACATGAACAACTCATTTTCTTAATAAACGAATATGAGCAAGAAAATTCGTCCGTTTAGGCATTCACGTCCGTTTATTTGTCCGGTTAAAAGTAAACGAACGAATATGAACAAGGCTTTGTTCTTGTTCATTCTGTTCGTTTACAGCCCTACACATTATTATCACTAGTTCGTCTACATCTGCTACTAATGATCTTCTTCAGTCTTCAAGCAAATTTTGCAGTTAAAGATCTCGGTCACTTAGGATACTTTCTTGGCATTGATGTGGTACCTATCCAAAGCGGAATTCTTTTGTCACAACAAAGATACATTGCTGACATTCTTAAAAGAGGACACGTGATGGAAGCAAAGCCGGTTTCTACACCTATGAGCACCACCGAAAAGCTTTCAAAGACAATGGGGAACCATTAGACGCGACAAGCGTGTCTCGATACAGAAGTATATATCGTGGGTGCTCTACAATATGTGACACTGAGAAGACGGATATCGCTTACTCTGTAAACAAGGTGTGTCGATTTTTACAAGCTCCATCAACAACACATTGGACAACAGTGAAAAGGATTCTTAGATATCTCAAAGGTACCATTACACTCGGGTTAGCTATTCGAAATTCACATTCTACTCTACTTTCTGCCTTCTCTGACGCGGACTGGGCAGGCTTCCCGAATGATCGCCGTTCAACAGGTGGTTACTTAATTTTTTTTTGGCTCAAATCTAATATCTTGGAGCTCAAGAAAATAGTAACTGTTTGGAGATCTAGTACAGAGTCAGAATACAAATTCTTAGCGAATGCAACAGCTGAACTAATGTGGTTACAGATACTTCTCTCCGAACTTGGAATTTTTCAACACCGACCTCCTTGTCTTTGGTGTGACAATCTTGGTGCAACATATCTTACTGCCAATCCAGTTTTTCATACATGTACGAAGCACATAGAAGTTGAATTCCATTTTGTTCAAGCAATTGGAGACATTGATCAAGTTGCAGATGTATTAACAAAGCCCTTACTCTTGCATAAGTTCAAGCAATTTCAAGACAATCTCAACCTTTCGTTCATACCGTTGACTCGTTGAGATTGAAGGGGCATGTTAGAGATTAAAGATAAGAACCATTATCTCCTAGTTTGTTATATTACAGTCAGTAGTCAATTAATAGTTATCATATTCAATAGTATATACTTATCTCCTGTAACAAATTTCCCTATCTTGTGTATGTTAATCAATATAAATACAAGAGTAACCCACTTGGGTTTTCACGGCAAATTAGTTCTTCACATGTAGAAATATAAGCAATTTCTACAACTTAAAACAAAAGGCAATGTTTTCACGAACAATCAATCACTACCATGAAATTGTTTGTCCGATATTATAATTCAACCACGATAATTGATATCTTGTTTAGACAGATAATTTAGTTATAGTAAGAGACACGACGACACGTACTAGGCTCAAGTTGTGAAGTACCAAAGTTGATATGTTTTTTCCTACATAGATTATCGTTCTCAAGTTCGACTCATTGTTTATTGGCTGGCAATTTCTTGTAAAATTTTAGCATACGATTCCCTTTGCCATAAAGTACATGAAAGCCCAATTTTGCTAAAAAGGGTATCGATAAAACTTATCAAACAAAAACATGGACATGTTGTTCTTACTTCCTCAACAGTTCGGCCTCAGATCATTACCATTCAAGAACTTGCATTCCTAAGTTAATAATGTACAAAAATGGAAACCAAATTTATTTCTTTATTTAATCCATGGATACCTCAATGGCTCAATATAGGCACTCAAAATGATATGGTCCCTAATAATAGTAACTTCATATTTAACTTAGATTAATCAAGAAAGGTGAAATAATAAACTCACAAGCTCATAAACAATTAATGACAAATGCATCAAATGTACAACTAAAGAAAATCGCACATAGTTAGCTAACCTTTAGTCCTTTACAACAATTTTCTTAAAACTTCTGCTTGTTATATAGAAAACCAAGACTTTAAATATACTCGCACAATAAAAGCATCAAGAAAGTATAGATCCTTATATTAGAGATTAAGCAAACGAAAAAAAAAATGTCAAAATAATTGCCTGGCTCCAATCTGTCTGCCTCTCGTGAAAACTTATTAAGGCATGTATGAGAGAGCTAGTCGTTTTCTACGTTCTCCCATGTTGTACTTAATTCTGCATCATTACAATAAACCATTTTTTTCGAGTAGGTTTCTTCAGAAAAAAATGTTTGGTAAAACAGGTGTCAGAAAGCCATTGTAAACTCGATCATCGGTGAAGAAACAACGTTAAAATGGGGGCAATCTTGAATCGGTGCATTTGAAAACCTAGTAAACACTCTTCAATGGTAGTATTCATATATATATATTGAAACAATGGTTAATATACGCCGACGTATCTGGTTATATTTATATTTTGTGGAAAAAGAAATATAAAGTAAGGGGTGGTGGAGTTGGATTTGCGTTTGGCCTACGATTTTGAGAGTGTGATGGGGAATTATATAATTTAATTGATGAGAATAAAAACTAGTTGGATGGGTTTTATTGGTGTCGTTTACGATAATAACAAGGTAACCTCTAGAATAGAGATATACCAACGTGATGATATAGAGTAAATTAATACTTGATTCGGTTTCATGCAAGCGAGACATTTGACGTGTCTTAGTTAATCTCGGAAAAGATCGTTAGTGATAATAGTGAATGATTTTGATTGATTGATTACAATTACATCGTATCTATAAATATTACAAGACATAATATTGTAGACTCGCGCTTGGGCCCGTTACATAATATGGGCTAACACTCCCTCGCAATCCGAACGACGAAATCGCGAAAGCTTGAACAGGAGATTAAAAGCTAATAAACAATAAAGTAAAACTAATAAATAATTGTTGAAGAAGACATTCGACAGCAAGCGGAAGCACATCTTCAAGCAGCAGCAGACATAAACACGCAACAAACCGGATAAACTAAAGTATCTGTACCAAACAAGATAAACTAAAGTATCGTGACCAAATGGGATAAACCAAAGTATCTCTTACCAAACAGGATAAGCCAAAGTATCCTGACCAAACGGGATAACCCAAAGTATCTCTTACAACTAAAACAAACGGGATAACCCAAAGTATCCCCTACAACTAAAATAAACGGGATAACCCAAAATATCCCCTACAACTAAAACAAAGGAAATTACAACTAAGACTCATGCACTAACAACAAAAGAAAAGAAGAAAAAACGAAAGTTAGTTCTAAAACTTCAACCCCTAAAGAACTTTTCGAACAAACGGGACATGTTTTTCTCTAGAAAAACATAAAGATCCACCAAATTATTATTATAATTATTATTTATTTTTTGTTTTATTTTTATGTGTATTTATTTATTTATTTTAAAAGCCAACTACAACAGCCATAACTCATACCCAATGACAATCTGTCCAATACTCTTCAATCACCAAAAACTACTACAATAATCTCTAACAAATCAACCAACTACTATCATCTCATATTCAAAGATCTTTAAAGATCCAACAAAGACCCATCATCGATCTAGGAAATAACACAAGAACAAACTGAAACCCATTTCGACATACACATACCCGATACTTCTTGACTTAGAAAGATCAAATAAAGTCAAACCAAAGATTGTATGTGTTTGATCTTCTGAGGTTCGTGATTTACAAAACACAAAACCCACAACAAAAACAAACCACAATCATCAAGAAAACGAGACAAATAGCTTGTGACATAAAAAAAAAAAATAGCTTATGACATATGTTTGTGTTCGTGAGGTAGGTTAAGGAAATTCAAGAAGAAAGATTGGTGTGATAAGGTGTTAGTGGCTGTAAAGTGAAGTGAGTTCTTGGCTATTCCGGACCGCCGGCCGAAGCTAGTCAGAGAAGGAGACGGCTGTTTTTGGTTTTAGGATCGTATGGCTTCTGATACCATGTAAGTGATAATAGTAAATGATTTTGATTGATTGATTGATTACAATTACATCGTATCTATAAATATCACAAGAAATAATATTCTAGACTTGCGCTTGGGCCCATTGCATAATACGGGCTAACAAAGATGACTTGGCAAAAAAATTGATCGTTTTTTTTTAAAGTGTACAAACTCTTGTGAGTACATAGTGTTTATAAAGTAGACATGCTGACTAAGTGACTAGTTAGTGTTGCTAGTTATCAATCATTGCAACAAAAATTTCACACTAGCTAGTCTCATGTATATAATACGTAAAGTTTAAATTTTATGTTACCTCATATGTAGCCGCTTGTTAATATTTGAAAGGGGGATATCGGAGATGAGAAATAACCGAGAACTGAATGCTTAAACATAGGTGGACCAGAGAGGCAGAGATACTATACAAAGATAGAGTATACTCCCTCCGTCCCACTAAAAGTGTCATACTTTGAATTTTCAAAGTCTTTGTTTTTCAACTTTGACTGTAAATATTTTTTTTTTGTTATATAATACTTGATGAAAGTTATATGAATTGATTTAGTTTTAGATGTGTTTTCATTGGGTATACTTTTCATCAAGTATTATATAACAAAAAAATAATATATTTAAGGTCAAAATTTAAAACAAGAGACTTTGAAAATTCAAAATAAGACACTTTGACTGGGACGGAGATACTATACAAAGATGGAGTATAATGCATATGCGTGTACATTTGTGCCACTCTAAACTTATGTAGTTATATAGAAAACGATATCTAAATAAACAAAAGTTTAATACTATCCAGGTATCGAGATCAAATAAGTAGTATTATTATGAAGAGGATGAGAACGAATATAACCGCGTATTTCTTGATTTATTAAGTCATAAGTTTTGAATTATACATTTAAGTGGTAATAATATAAAGATATGAGAATGTTACTCAAACATTGTTTGGGTTGCATGTTATTAATAATTTGTACTAAGCTTAAGGAACTTATAGTTCAAAAAAAAAAAATAATAATAATAATAAAAAAAAATTAAAAAATTGGAGAGCTTATGGAACTTTTTTGTTTTAAACAAGAGTTTTGTTATAGCCTCCTACATTATATTTCTACATATCCTCCTACACACACAATAATATAATACTCTCTCCGTCCCATAATTATAGTCCACTGTTGACTTTTGAAGTATTTAGTTTTTAAATTTAACTTTAAATATTTTTATTTGTGTTATATATTACTTGATACAAAATATATGAATGATTTAAGTTTTAAATGTATTTTCCATTGCTATAATTTTTATCAAGTATTATATAACACAAATAAAAATATATAATGTCAAAGTTGCAAAGCAAAGACTTAAAAAGTTAACAGTGGACTATAATTGTGGGACGGAGGGAGTATGTTTTTTCTCCACTCATTATCTCTCTCCATCTAAACCGTCTATTCTGACACTTGTCAGGATCCTGTGAGTAGGAATGTGAGTAGAAACATGTAGTAGGATGATATATCATTTCTCTTTAAATAAACATGCCGGACGATAAGTGTAACCTTATGAACGACTCTTTTGGACTTGACTATGATATCATTATTTTCTCAAATCTCAAAGGATGCTTTGATATTATGCTTCTAGGAATCGAACAGCTCACTTAACCTTGAAGATGTATTTTAATTAATAGCACATGTAGCAGGCATGGAGTTTATATTTGATTAGTAACTTATACCTAATGTATTTTTTACATGCTCACGGAACTTCATACTGTCTCAGACATATATATTTTTTTCACTTGACAATAGAGTTAAACCGACAATATTTGAAATCATTACATATATAGAAGGATGCACAGTTTGATATGGGTGTTTATCTTGGTGGTCCATTTTGTTGTTGGTGTGGATGGGGTACATAAAAAATTCCATTTTATGCTCTCATTCAACCTAACAATTATTAGCTCATCACCCACCAATCAACCATCATTTTTAGTCGTGTCCTTCCCACTATGTTTTCGTATACCGATCAACCCTACTGTTTAATAACTTGTACATCTGTGTATTAAAAGTTATTTATTGCACTACGTCGGATTTTGGGAACTGTTAACCAACTAAGATATGATACGGACGATAAAGAAATTAGTTGAGCTCGAATATTGTTCGTTTTTGCCATGATTTTGTTGGTGATTTCTTTTTCTCATTTGATTTCTAGAAGATCTGAAATGAGTCACAAAAGAAATGAGCACACTATAATAAACATGAACAAGATTTTGTGATGTTTAGCAATGCCAAATTTTACATGAAGATGTTTGTACATGTAAGTCTAAGACTAAAAAGCAACAAAATAAAGTAATAGATACAGTTTGGGATTGTGAGACAATAATACGAAGCAAGTTTATCTGTGTAACCGTGTTCATCTACATCATTAGAAAGCCTGCATTCAAGATTTCAAGGTGTAAGAATAATCCTTTATACTTAAATGGTTTGGGAGATCTTGGCCACATATGGATCCATTGTTCAAATGCTTGTCGCTACTTGATCGGAGATGAGTGTCACATATCCTTGCAATCAAGCCGCTCCAGCATTAATTGGTATTCACCAAAGAAGAGTTTTCCTTTCATCATCTTAACCAATCTTTGCATTTGATCTGTTTAAATCTAACTTTTAGGTATGATAGTCAGTTTTCTTTTCACAAAACACTATAGAGTTAGCAAGATTTTAAGTCATTTTATTTATTTGTGTAGCACATTCAAATGGCGTGTACTTATGGAAAGGGGAATCTTCCTTAAATTAGGAGGGTATTAACCTAAACACGATGAACAGTGGATAGCAAACCACATATCAGCCAATAGGAGCGTGGGTTTGGGGCTTAAATAACAAAGTGGCCTATAAGAAAGCTACACACGCCACTTAATAACCTCTTTTGAAGCCCCCAACATTTTGATGGTTAGTATATAGTATAATTATGTTATAATTACATTAGCGACATAATTGGATGTTAAAACTAGATTATGGCAATTGTAATTAACATTTGACAGCGACTTACTTGAAAAGGAAAGAAACTTTGATGTTTGTGGCATTAAGTCTCAAATGGTTGCCAACATTCTAAACAACAATCATCATGAAACTCCATTTCAATTCCCACCCATCTACAACATCGCTTTTCTAATTCTTCTAGAAATTCATCATGAATATGATTTTATCATGTACGTCAATGAAAAACGTTTTGAATCATGGATATTTAACATCAACAACAACATACCCAATGTGACGGAGCTTGAACAAGTTTGAAGGAAGGGCCAAATTAGTTGTGTTAGTTTGTAGAGGCCGAGGCCAATTGTTCTTATATATATATATATATATATAATATATATATATATAGGGTCCGAATCTAGAGAAAAGTATAATTAGATAAAAAAGTGAGAAAAAAAGTTATAAGGTAGAATTTGATAACAATCGAAAGTTCAGGGTAACAATTAAAAACAAAATAAACAAATGAGGGATATCAACATATCGTCATTTTCAGTTCATTCACAAAAGCTATCTTTATCATTATTCCCAGAGATGAGATATTCCATCTGCACCGTCACCACCACCACCATCGCCACCGTCTTCCATTGTGCAACCACCGTGTCAATCTTCAATCCGCCACCGTCACACCATGCCCGAACATGGAGATGAGCAACTCTATCTGTATGATAGACGACTCACCGGCACCACCACCACTGTCTCCACCATCTTCCGTCGTGCAACCACCGCATCAATCATTACTCTGCCACCGCCGCCATCAATCTTCTTCAGGTTAATTTATTATATGTAACATTTTTAATTATTTAATTATATAAATTTATTTATTTTAATGTTTAGGTAGAGGTAATGAGTGTTTTATATTGAACGATATGACATCTTAGGGCATCTTAAGGCATCTGTTTGTTTGATTAAGGTATATGTTAGAATGATTAAAGCATCATGTTACAAAATTAAGGCATCGAGAGTGTATGGTTGGTGCATCAAGTGACAAATTTAGGGCATAAAATGTGTGTGATTAGAGAATGAAATGAAAAAGTAAGGGCATCGAAGGTTTATGATTAGAGCATCTCATAAAATGTTAGTGCTTTAAGTGTGTATGATTAAGCATCGTGTGATACATTACGACATCTATAGAGTATTATTAGAGCATTTGTTTGTTTGATTAGTGCATCAAGGTTTCATGAAATAGCATATGTTTGTATGTTTAGTGCATCATTGTGAAAATTATGTTTAGTGCATCAAAAATAGGTTTACTGCATCCTTGAACATATTAGAGCATCAGTGAGCATGGTTAGGGCATCAATGATTATGATTAGTGCATTGTTAGACATATTAAGGCATCGGTGTGTGAGTTTAGTGTATCAGTTTGTAAGGCATAGTAGGACATCCATTTGTATGTTTAGTGCATCGTTGGAAATACTTGGGCATCTATTTGTATGTTTAGTGCATCGATGAACACATTAGGGCATCAATGAGTATTACTAGTGTAGTACATCGTTAGATATATTGAGGCATCAATGTGTATGTTTAGTGCATCAGTGGTCATAGTAGGGCATCCATTTGTATGTTTAGTGCATCGTTGGAACTACATGGGCATCTGTTTTTATGTTTAGTGCATCGATGAACGCATTAAGGCATCAATGAGTGTGATTAGTGGTAATGCATCATCACACATATTAAGGCATCATTGTGTCTACTTAGTGCGTCATTGGTTATTGTAGGGCATCCATTTGTATGTTTAGTGCATCGTTGGAACTACTTAGGCATCTGTTTGTATGTTTAGTGCATCGATGAACACATTAGGGCATCAATGAGTAAGATTAGTGCATCGTTAAACATTTTAAGGCATTTGTATATATGTTTAGTGTATCCATTTGTGTGAATAGAAAACTTGGGTATTATGGTATGAATACTAGTATGTGATAAGAATGAGGGAATTTGTCTTAGCTACTCGTATACTTTTACTGGATGGCAGCCACTTGGTATATCAGGAGCAAGGCGTCCCACCAGATAGAGCTCGATATACGCTAGTCACATCACATTCCTTCCTTTCATCGCGACTAGCAGGTATGAAAATGATGTAATGGTGACTTCTATAAATCCTTCACAAAAATAGAAATGAAAAGATAAGATGATTTCTGGAATCTGATTTATTTTTTTTTATTTTTTTTAATCTAAAATAAGAATACATGGGATTAAGGATTCATTACTCCAAGAATTTGGTGTTCGCTTGGCATCCTCATTATACATTAATGCATCTGTGTTCATTACTAGTGCATCAGTATTAAAAAATAATGCATCTGTATGAATTAGTGCGTCAGGATTATTCACCTTGTTTGATATTTTTATCTGTTTTTGCAGCTTCTATATCTGAACTCAACAATATCGAAGGAAGTTATGGTTGAAGAAGAAACACCAGCTATGAAGGCGTGGGACACCAAGAAGTTGAAACACATAGAAAAAGAAGAAATGAAAATGGGTGGTTTTGGTCTGCTACCTATTAAAGAAGGATTAGAGTATATTGAAAAACCAAAGAAAAAGGGACATACAAGACAAGCAATACGGATGATGAAGCAATCACCTGGTAAATTAGATATTTAAGGTTTATCAGTTTCTGTTGAATCTGGATTAAAAAGTGGATCAAATACTCCTACAACTGCAATCTTCAGAAAAGGGTTTTAGTAGATGACGCTGCTAAAGATGATTCCATGGAGAAAGCTCCAATATCTACAGTTGTGGAGAAAGAGTTTTAAAAGGCTTCATCTCCAGGTACACTCATTACCACCTCAAACCTGTGGTTTTCAATAATTACTTATCTGGTTAGTGATTAAAAAGTGGATATGCATGTTTAGGTGTTATTTAATTAACTGTTTTAAAGTGTTAATCAACTGAAAATAGTGGAGGAGTACGTTAGATTTGTGTGATTAGTTTTTTGTTTGTAGATCAGTGTGCGATGCGTGTTATGAATAGTTGTAGATCTACATTTTGAGCTTAATTTGGCTAAATTACAACTACTGAGGGGGAATTTTACTTCTGTTAAGTTAGTTATAACTATCTGGTGGAAATTATTTTTTGTGTAGTGGTTGTAATTTGCATTTTGAGCTTAATCTGTTAAGTAACAGCTACAGAGTGGAATTTTCTTCTGAATATAGTAAGTCAGATTTGTGTATTTTATTGTGCAGTGTTTGTGATTTGTATTATGAATTGTTGTGGATCTGCATGTTGAGGTTTAGTTAGTTAATTAATTGCTTATGAGTGGTTGTGGTATTAGCTCTGGATTATTCTAGATCTGCATGTTGAGGTTCAATTTGTTAATATACGGGTCTGTTTTAAAGTGAGAATTGTGCTTCTGTTTAATTGAATATCTTACAGGTAGATATTAGGGCATCTATAAGTATGATTAGTGCATCGAAAAGGTAGATATTAGTGTATCGAAAAGGTATATGTTTACATGGTCGTACCTTATCTGGGATTTGGTCCGGGTATATATCATATAATGTGACTCTATGATTTATGTTTGATTCCTTTATCTTTAGGAATAGTTTGGTTTTGATTGGTTTCGAGTGCAAGTTACAGATTGTATGTAGATTAGATGAACATCTAAGCCATGATTAAACTAAATGGGCTGCTCATTCCTTTTGAGTAACAGTGTCCTGCTTTTGCTATGCCATAATATGTCTTCGGGGCACATTTCTCGACGTTTGCTTTCCTTCTCCAGTTGGTTTGTGTTACAGGTATGGTGGCTTTTGTTTGGTGGTTGTTGTCGTTTGTCTAACAAAGGATCGCGTTACTCTCTATTTGTTTGTGTTTCATGTTGTTGCATGTGAGTAGAATCCTAGGATTTGTTTCATGGGTAGTTCGTTTTCATGTCTGTATGCTATCTTTGTTTTGGCTTTATATTTTTATATGTTTACTGACATGTGTTTTCTGTGGTATATGCTGAATGCCTTTTAGTAGTTCCTTTTATTTTGGTGCCTTTTCATTATTTGCTTTTGTAAGTATGAAAACCAAAAGAAAACTGGTACCTTTGATTGGTAGTGAACACATTAATACTACTGTTTCTGTTAGTCACCAGTTGACCAATGTTGATGAGAGTGTTAGTGTCACTTCCGCTGATTTTGTGGTGCCCGAGTCATCTGTTGTTAGTGGTGCTTTTTGTTATTTATCATTTATTACCTTGTTTTTCATTTAGGTACAAATTAGATATTGTGACTGCTGGGAAGAACTTTACAAAGATACGGAAGGCAATAACTGCATGATTTTTCTTTCACACTGCACGTAAAGACCCACTAGAAGGATACATAACTATAGTCAAGAACCAGCCCGTATACGTACACCCAAGTAGTGCGCTTTTCCAAAGACAACCGGACTCGATCATCTACCATGAGCTCATGGTGGAAGGCATGATTAGCTTTTGTACCTTATCAAGAAAAATTTAAGTTCCTGGAAGACAGTAGATTGCACTTTTCTACTCAAAACATTTGACTGTAGATCGCGTTTCATTTATTATAAGCTTTGAACGCTGTTAAAACAACAAGGTTTTTGCCATAATGTGAACGTGCATTTATAAAAAAAAAAATAACTTATTTACATTTACCTAAAGATTATAATTGAATGCCACTAAATTTAAAACACTTTCTCCAAAATAAAAACATATCAAATCAGGTGATTCAAATATGCGAGCAGGTAAGAAACTCAAAAATGCTAGCACAAAATCATACAAAATTAGATGAAACACAAAACAACCCTTATAAAACACAAGAAGTTATAGTAAGGCCCCTTGAGTTAAGAAAAAAAGGAGGGGGAATTGGAGAGGGTAATTTGTACACTTTTCTCACTTTTCTACCAAAGTAAACTTTTTTATAGTGTATATATATATATTATATATATATATATATATATATATATATATATATATATATATGATACATGAGAAGGGGCTTAAAATGAGATGTTGGGAATTAAATATTCTGAAGTTCAAGAATTGGGAAATTCTCTAAGTATGTTTCTGCTAGTAGTATATTAGTTTCTGCTGGTAGTGCAAAGTTTCATTGCTGCTGGTAGTGTATTGATTCTGCTGCTGAGTGTTCCTACTGATAGTATTATGATAATGCTGCTAGTGTTAGTAATCCTGCTGCTTAAGAGATAACTATACACGTATTCTGCTGCTAGAAGGATAAGATCGAAGAAGATATTATTTGTATATAAGTCACTTGTATTCTTTAGATAATAACTAGATACTTGATCAGTCAAACAAAGTTGTAAACAAAGATACAAGTTGTATCTTATTGACTGACACACGTATTATCATAGCAAGTAGTTTATCAAGACTTTAAGCAATATTGTAAAGATCTTCTTGGACTATAAAAGAAGATCTTAGACTAGATATTATGTGTGGTTGTTATATACTTAGAACTTTCATAACTATTAAAACAAGAACAAACACAAAAATATCACAAGTAAAAAAAAACTTAAGATTCAAGGTTGTAACCCTAGTGATAACTCAAGATCACTCGTATTATTATCTTAATAATATTGAATCGTTTGGTGTTAATCTTTCATTGTTCCTTGTTCAATAACAAATATAAACGTTCCATTTCCATAACACAAATAACCTTCTAAGTATGATTAAGTAGATTCCGCATTCTTAATCATATAAACTAAATATATCATATACACAAAGTACAAAAGGTTTAACCACCTTAACCGTGTGTCGAATCCTAACAAGTGGTATCAGAGCAAGGCTGATATTATTGATTTAGAAGAAGAAGCTTAAGAAATGGATGTTCAGGATACTGCTACAAATGTTGCTGCAAAGTTGCCCATGATCAAACAAAATGAGTTTGAGCTATGGAGGTTGAGAATTGAGCAATATTTTATGGTTCAAGATTATGCTCTCTGGGATATCATTACATATGGTGATTCTTTTTCACTAGGCTATTCTGATGTTATCATTGATGGCAAAACAGTAAGACAAAGAAATACTGGACCAGTTTCAAATTAAGAAAGGATACAGAAGAGAAATGATCAAAAAGCAAGAAACTTGTTGCTTATGACCATTCCTGGTGAACAGATGCTATCCTTTAGCAAGTATCCAGATGCAAAAACTCTTTTTGAAGAGATTTGTTCATGGTTTGGTGGTAATGAAACTACCAAGAAAACACAAAAGACATTGCTGAAACAACAATTTGAAAATTTCAGTTCAAATAGCAATGAATCTCTTGATAAGTTGTTTTCTAGATTACACAAGCTTGTCAGTCAGCTAAGTGTATTGAGTGTTGAGATAGCAAAGGAAGATCTCAACATGAAGTTTTTAAAGAGTCTACCTGATGAGTTCCATACTCATGTGGTTGTCTGGATGAACAAGCCAGATATTGAAACCATGAAACTCAATGATTTGTTCAATAACTTCAAAATTGTTGAACAAAGTCTAAAGAAGTCTGGAATCTATAGTACTAGCTCTAGGAATGTGGCACTCTTGTCATCTCCTAGTATTAGTAAGTCAGAAGAGGTAAATGAAGTTGAAGGTGTTTCTATTGCTACATATGGTGGTCCTTCTACTAGTTCACAGAAGAATGTTGCTGGACTTGGAGATCCATCATTTTATGTATTCATGTCTAGTCAAACTAGTGGTTCTCCTCTAATTCATGAAGATCTTGATCAGTTGGATGATAATTATTTGGAAGAGATGGACATCAAATGGCAGGTTGCTTTGCTTAGCATGAGGGCTAAGAAGTTCTGGCAGAGAATTGGTAAGCAGATTACCATTGATGGTAATGAAACTGCTGGGTTTGATAAGAAGAAAGTGGAGTGTTTCAACTGTCACAGGTTAGGACACTTCGCTAAAGAATGTAGAAACCCAAGGAAGCAGGATAATAGAAGCACATGGTATAGGCAAGAGAAGAAGAAGGAAGTCACAGTTGAAGAACCAAGGGCTATGCTAGCCATAGATGGGGTTAACTATGACTGGAGCTTCATTGCTGATGAATAGGAAGCACCAACAAATGCTGCTCTTGTGGCCACTGAGACTGCTCTAATGGCCTTCTCTGATTCAGAGGTAAATTCCATAACCAAATGTTCTGAATCATGTTCTGCTCTTAAAGATAATGAAGAACTTAAAAGAAAAGCTGATAATAGGCGAGAAGAACTAATTATTGCCTTAGCCAATTTAAGTAATCATAAAAGAGCTATAGGTGTACTTGAAAAACAAATTGCACATTTTCAAGGTAATGAATCTAAGTTTACTGATGATTTAAATGCTCTACATAGAGGCATAGCATTTAGAGATGAAATACTTGCTATTAAAGTAAACAATTAGCTGAAGCCAATAATAAAACTGAAAATGTTAAGATAACTGTAGATGCTTTAACTCATGCCTCAGAAGGAATGAATAAGATTTGGGAAGCTCAAGTAATCGATAAAGCTAAGTCTGGTTTAGGATACAAATCTGTTCCTCCACCATATAGAGGTGTTCCTTCACCTCCAGGTGTTGACCTAGCACACACAGGTTTTGCTGAGTTTCAAGAACGAATAATGGAATATGGTTCTAAGGCCACTAAGAGTCCTAAGATAGAAAAAGTAAGTGAAAGTTTAGATAAAACTTTACTTTATAAGGACAAGGTGTCCTTTGTTAAGAAAGGAGATGCTATAGTTGTTGAGGATAGTACAACTGATAGTGATGAAGAAGAACAGGTTATGTCTAAACCTGAAGTGGTTAAGAAAGTTGGAACAAGTGTTCCTAAGATAGTCAAACACAATACTGCTAAGCCTAAATCAAACATTAAGCATGTTAGGCAACCAGTTAGATATTGTGAGCAATATAGAACCACCAACAAGCCCAGAGGTAACCAAAGGAATTGGAATAACCTCAAGTCTCATCTACTAGGTGATGACTTTGCTTTTTATAACAAAGCTTGTTACACATGTGGTAGTTTTAACCATCTTGCAGTTTTCTGCAACCATTGGGTAACTGGGTATGAAAACAATAGGGTGAATTTCAAAAGCCAAACTCCTCAATCTCACTTTCACTCTAGTTCTAGTGTTAATAGAACAAAACCCAGAACAGTCTCAAACAAGTCTATCTCAAACACAGATCCTGCTGGTAGACAAATGGTTCCTGCTGCTAGACTAATTGTTCCTGCTGCTCGACCATTTATGACTGTTAACCCAAAATCAACAGCTAAGAGTGCAAAAACATTTTTCAAACATGCACCAAAGACTGTTCTAAGGCCCATTCAAACAAAAGCAGTGGTCCAAAAACAAGTTTGGAAACCAAAGGGTAAAACTGGTAAGCTAGCAGTTCCTGCTGGTAAGCAATCAGTTCATTCTGCTGCTAAGGGAAACAGGGCAAATGCTGTTAAGGCCTCAGCATGTTGGATTCTTAAATCCAATGTTGCATCAACTGTCCTTAAAAGATTAAATTACATTGATGCAAGAGGCATATCCAAGTCAGTAATGGCTTGGGTCCCCACAAGAAACTAATACTTCTCATTTATGTGCAGGAACATTCAATTGATCAACAAGAGGATCAAGGATACTCAGATAGTGGATGTTCTAGCCACATGACAGGCAACAAGTCCTATCTTTCTGATTTTCAAACATTAGATGGTGGCTATGTTACCTTTGGACGAGGTGTTGGTGGCAAAATTTCCGGTAAAGGTACCATTAAAACTGGAAATTTAGATTTTGAAGATGTGTACTATGTAAAAGAGCTAAATTATAATCTTTTTAGTGTCTCACAAATGTGTGACAAAAAGAACAAAGTTCTTTTCTGTGAGACTGAATGTCTTATACTTTCTCCTGATTTTAAGATGCCTGATGAATGTCAAGTACTTCTTAAAATTCCTAGAAAGGGCAATATGTACAGTGTTGACATGAAGAACATTGTTCCTAAAAAGGATTTAACTTGTCTTGTTGCAAAGGCCACATTGGATGAGTCAATGAAATGGCATAGAAGGCTTGGTCATATTAATTTCAAAACCATAAATAAGATTGTTAAGAATGGTTTGGTAAGAGGTTTACCTCACAAAAGATTTCAAAATGATCAAACATGCATTGCTTGTCTTAAAGGAAAACAACACAAAGCCACTTGTAAGCCCAAGATTTTTAACTCTATCAATCAATCATTGTCTATGCTTCATATGGACTTATTTGGACCTGTTTCAGTAAGTAGTATAATGCATAAGAGATATTGTCTTGTTATAATTGATGACTATACCAGATTTACATGGGTTTTCTTTTTAGGTTCTAAGGATGAAACTTCAAGCATCCTTAAGACTTTCATTACACAGATAGAAAACCAAGTAGACAACAAAGTGAAAGTCATTAGATGTGATAATGGGACTGAGTTTAAGAATAGAGTTATGGATGATTTCTGCAAACAAAAAGGTATTAGGAGAGAATTTAGTGTTGCTAGAACTCCATAACAGAATGGTGTTGTTGAGAGAAAGAATAGAACACTAATTGAAGCTGCTAGAACTATGTTAGCTAATTCTAAGCTACCTATAACTTTTTGGGCTGAAGCAGTCAACACTGCTTGCTATGTTCAAAATAGAGTTTTAGTTATATAGCCTCACAATAAGACATCATATGAACTTTTTAGAGGTAGAACTCCTGCAATAGGATTTCTTAGACCTTTTGGATGTCATGTGACAATTCTCAATACCTTAGACCATTTAGGAAAATTCGATGGTAAAGCAGATGAAGGTTTCTTTGTTGGATATTCTCTTAATAGCAAAGCATTTAGAGTATACAACACAAGAACTATGATTGTAGAGGAAAATCTACATGTGGAGTTTTTGGAAGATAAATCCAATGTAGAAGGTCAAGGACCAAAATGGTTATTTGATCTTGAAACTCTAACCAAATCAATGAATTATGTGCCTGTTGTTGCAAAAACTAATGATTTTTCAGGTTCACAAGCAACAGATGAGGCAAGGTTAGAAAAGGAGACAAACCAAGATCATGTTTGGATGCCAATATGGTCAAGTACAAGTGTGGAATCAACTTCAACAACTGATGAATCTTCTTCTGGCAAAGCTAAAGAAGGTGTTGAAGATGAAAGGAAAGAAGATGGAACTCAGGAACAACAAATTGTTTCTGCTGGTGATTCTGCTGCTAGGCTTAATGTTCCTGCTGCTAGGCCAAATGATTCTGCTGCTGGCCCTTCAGAAATGAAAGAAGCAGAATTCTCAGACAGTGAGGGGGATTTCAATAATCTTCCATCAAATTATCAAGTTCCTTCTACTCCAGAAACAAGAATTCACAATGTCCACTCCCTAGATAATGTGATTGGAGATGTACAATCAGGTGTGAAGACAAGACAACAACTGATGTCTTCAGACCAACAAGGGCTTCTTGATGCCCTTTATGCTTCAAAGTAGCATGAGTTTTCAAACTCTTTCTTGTTTGTATGTTTTCTCTCACAAGCTGAACCAAAGAACATTCTAAAAGCCTTAGATGATTCAAGCTGGGTAGAAGCTATGCAAGAGGAGCTTCTTCAGTTCAAGATTCAGAAAGTTTGGGTGCTAGTTGATTTACCTAAGAATGCAAAGGTAATTGGCACTAGATGGGTTTTCAAGAATAAAAGGGATGAAAGAGGCATAGTGATTAGGAATAAGGCTAGATTAGTAGCCCAAGGGTACACACAACAAGAAGGTATAGACTATGATGAAGTTTTTGCTCCAGTAGCAAGACTTGAGACAATTAGGCTTTTCTTAGCTTATGCTTCATTTTTAGGCTTCACAGTTTACCAAATGGATGTCAAGAGTGCATTTTTATATGGCACAATTGAAGAAGAGGTGTATGTCTCACAACCTCCAGGGTTCATTGATCCTGACCATCCAGACAAAGTGTACAGAGTTGTAAAGGCTCTTTATGGCCTTCATCAGGCACCTAGAGCTTGGTATGAAACACTGGCTTCCTATTTAAAAGAGAATGGATTTCAAAGAGGAAAGATTGATCAGACACTTTTCATCAAACAGCACAAGAAGGACCTTCTGTTAGTGCAGGTGTATGTGGATGATATTATCTTTGGATCTACAAGGAAGGAGATGTGTTTGGAGTTTGAGAAGCTTATGCATGATAAGTTTCAGATGAGTTCCATAGGGGAACTTACATTCTTTTTGGGTTTGCAAGTTAAACAGTCATATGAAGGCATATTTATTTGTCAAGATAAATATGTTGCTGAAATACTTAGAAAGTTCAACTTTGCTGATTCAAAAATGGCAAGCACACTAATGGATTCTGAGAAACAACTTCCAAAAGATTTAGATGGAGAAAATGTGGATGTACACACATACAGATCTATGATAGGATCTTTGATGTATCTCACATCATCAAGACCTGACATCATGTTCTCTGTTTGTGCTTGTGCAAGATTTCAAGTAACTCAAAAGGTTTCTCATTTAACAGCAGTCAAGAGGATTTTTAGATATCTCAAGGGTCAACCTAGGTTGGGTCTATGGTATTCAAGGGAATCACCTTTTGATTTGGTAGCATTTTCGGATAGTGATTATGCTGGTGCTAGCTTGGACAGAAAGTCAACAACTGGAGGATGTCAATTCCTTGGGTGTAGACTTATCTCATGGCAGTGTAAGAAGCAAACAACTGTGTCTACTTCAACAACTGAAGCTGAATATGTAGCTGCTACAAGTTGCTGTGCTCAAGTCTTATGGCTTCAAAACCAACTTCTTGACTATGGGTACAATTTCATGAACACTGTTATTCATATTGATAATAGTAGTACAATTTGTATTATTAAAAATCCAGTGCAACATTATAAAACAAAACACATTGAAATTAGACATCACTTTATAAGAGACTGCAATGAGAAAAGATTAATTCAAGTTCTTAAAATTGCTTCAGAATTCAATTTTGCAGATCTGCTAACCAAAGCTTTTGATGTTGGAAGGTTTCAGTACTTGGTAGCAAGTATTGGAATGCTTAATCCTCAATGATTTTAAACTTTGTGTTTTTGAAAATAAATTTTTGTTTGTGCTGCTGGCTTTAAAAGATACTACTGCTATTACAAAAGTTTGTGCTGCTAGTACAAATTTAATTTGTGTTATTCATACAGTTAGTCCTATGATTATTCTAATACAAGACAAGTACTTTGTACATTGTTCTTTTGGTTTTAGACTAACAATTACAGGTATGATCATGTGAACGAAAAATGATATTTTCAAGTGAAATATATGAGCAGCAGAATGGAGATACTAGTTGCTGACATAATAGGTTCATGATAGAAAGAGTTTGAGAATTTAAATCTCCTTAAAACTTCTTTCTTGAAACCTGATTATGAAATTTCACTTTGAATTGATGACTTAGTTGGTCAGATAGTAACTGACTCAACTCACTTTCTATCATTTTATACTTTTAAGTATAATGAGCAAGTCTAAGGACATCTGATAGAAAGAACAGCTAGTAAAGGTGAATTTAACACTTGTGTTAAAGGTAACAATTACTATGAGCTGGAAACCCTGTCAAGAAAGCCTTTTGAATAGGTTTATCTTTACACAGGCAGTTATTTATAACTGAAAAACATTGGTTCTCACACAACCAGAGGTTGCTTTAAATTGAAATCTTGATTAAGTGTCTGTTATACACTTAATCCCTTCAAAATGGTTGGAAGCAGTATGATTTTTCATAATAAAATCATATGCATACTGCTAAGTCAAATAATTTATTAAAAAGGATTTTTCAAAGGACTTAGAAAAACCATCCATTGATGGACCATGAGTCAATTGTCCAATGAATCACCTCTCATAGGAGTTAACACACCTAGAAGTGATGAGGGCAGCAAATTAAACTCTTAAGGAATTGATGGCTACATGTACAACATTGTCTGATAACAAGTTCTAATTGATAGCTCAGATGATGGGGAGAGATACATTGTGAGAGATCTTCCAAACAGGGGAGGAAATAAATCCCAAAGAAGGAAGTTTAACCAATGAAAGGGAGGAAAAGTCAAGAGCATACAAGATGATGACATGGAGGTTGAAAATGACAAGAATAGAGCTTATTCTGGAGTATTATATATATATTCAGAAGGGATGAAGCATTCCAAAGGAGAAAGTTCTATCTAGGTCAAACGAAGAAAGCTTTCAGTTTCAATTTCAGTTCACTACGTTTGTTCATCTCTTGCAAAGGCATGCTGATAGATGATTTCACTTGTTGAAACAAGCATCCAAGATACACAGCATCATTGCCTCTTATAATTCCTCCATCCAAGGAAGTTGCACCATCTTTAGGTCAGTGTTTAAGATGTGTGTTGATATTGTTAAAGTCAAAAGAAAGCAGATGAGTTCAGAATAGAAGAAAGTTCAGATCAAGGGTCTGACTATGAAGTGTTCGAAAGATCTTCACAATTAGTCATTTAATTCAAAGAAACATGTTGGAAAGAATTCACATGTTTAGGGGAGGATTGTTGGGAATTAAATATTCTGAAGTTCAAGAATTGGGAAATTCTCTAAGTATGTTTCTGCTGGTAGTATATTAGTTTCTGCTGGTAGTGCAAAGTTTCATTGCTGCTGGTAGTGTATTGTTTCTGCTGCTGAGTGTTCCTACTGATAGTATTATGATATTGCTGCTAGTGTTAGTAATCCTGCTGCTGAAGAGATAACTATACACGTATTCTGCTGCTAGAAGGATAAGATCGAAGAAGATATTATTTGTATATAAGTCACTTGTATTCTTTAGATAATATCTAGATACTTGATCAGTCAAACAAAGTTGTAAACAAAGATACAAGTTGTATCTTATTGACTGACACATGTATTATCATAGCAAGTAGTTTATCAAGACTTTAAGCAATATTGTAAAGATCTTCTTGGACTATAAAAGAAGATCTTAGACTAGATATTATGTGTGGTTGTTATATACTTAGAACTTTCATAACTATTAAAACAAGAACAAACACAAAAATATCACAAGTAAAAAAAAAAACTTAAGATTCAAGGTTGTAACCCTAGTGATAACTCAAGATCACTCGTATTATTATCTTAATAATATTGAATCGTTTGGTGTTAATCTTTCATTGTTCCTTGTTCAATAACAAATATAAATGTTCCATTTCCATAACACAAATAACCTTCTAAGTATGATTAAGTAGATTCCGCATTCTTAATCATATAAACTCAATATACCATATACACAAAGTACAAAAGGTTTAACCACCTTAACCGTGTGTCGAATCCTAACATGAGAAGTCTAGGAAGCAATCTCAACCGTCAGATTAGAGTGGAAAGAAAATAAAAGAGGAGTGAATTTTTGTAAATAATGAAAAGTTGAAGGGCAAACATGTATCATTACAAACTAATCTTCTAAATAACAAAATACTCGTAACAGATCTAACTTCATTTTTTCCCTAAATTTCACACATTTCTATCTCAATCTCAGACACTAAATTCACAAAATTAAAACATGTACTAAATTCACACACTAAATAGTTACTGCATCATACTTATGGTGAAGATGAACATCAGTCGATTCAAACCTCCTCGTAAGTTAATCTACAAACCCTAAAATTGTTACTGCATCAATTTCTTAATTTTATTATACTCAAATCGTGTTTTATTAATTTGATTTAGCAACTAGAAATAGTAAAAGACTTACTTCAGCCAGTTAAAATACTATTGAATTAGGTTATTATTTATTATGATGATGCAGTAAATGTTAAGAAATAATGCAGTAGGTTATGTTGTGTGGAAAGTATTGTTGGATTAGGATACTTGTATTTATTGAAAATTGCGTGTCTGTGAATTATTATTAATGATGCAGTAGTTGTAATGAAGTGATGCAGTATGTTATATTTTGTGGCAAAATAAAGTTCATTTAGGTCACGCGTAGTGTGTTTTAGATGTCAAAAAGTTTTTATGAGTTTATTTGAATACATGATGCAGTATGTTATGTTTTAGTTGTTGAAAATTGTCTCTGTGTGTATTTGTGTGGATGATGAGGTAGTTGTAATGGAGTGATGCAGTAGGTTATATATTGTGGCAAATATTGTTTGATTAGGTAACGCGCAGTTTGTTTTAGATGTCAAAAGTTTCTGTGAGTGTATTTGAATGATTGATGCAGTAGTTGTAAAGAAGTAATGCAATAGGTTATGTTTTGTGGCAAATATTGTTCGATTAGGTAGCGTGCATTGTGTTTTAGAAGCCAAAAAGTTTATTTAAGTGTATTTAAATGCATGGTGCAGTAGTTATAAAGAAGTGATGTAGTAGGTTCTTGTATGTGACATATAAGTGTAGATTGGCTCAGGTGTGTAGTGTTTTAAGTGTTTAAAAGATTTTGTGTTTGTGTTTGAAGGAATGATGCAGTAGTTATAATGAAGTGATGTGGTAAGTTCTTGTATGTGTCATAAAAGTCTACATTAGGTCAGGCGCGTAGTGTTTTAAGTGTCGAAAAGTCTTTGTGTATGTGATTGATTGATTGATTGATGTAGTTGGTGTAATGCAGTGATAGAGTAGGGTCTTGTATGTGATATATAAGTCTAGATTAGGTATGGTGTGTAGTGTTTTATATGTTTGAAAGAGTTTGTGTGCGCGTTTGAATGCATAATGTAATAGTTGCAAGGAAGTGATGCAGTAGGTTCTTGTATGTGTCATATAAGTCTAGATTAGCTCAGGCACGTAGTGTTTTAGGTGTTTAAAAGATTTTGTGTGTGTCTTTGAATGCATGATGCAGTAGTTGTAATGAAGTGATGCAGTAAGTTCTTGTATGTGTCATATAAGTCTAGATTAGGTCAGGCGCGTAGTGTTTTAAGTGTCGAAAAGTGTTTGTGTATGTGTTTGATTGATTGATGCATTTGGTGTAATGCAGTGATGTAATAGGCTCTTGTATGTGGCATATAAATATAGATTAGGTTAGACACCTAGTGTTTTAAGTGTCGAAATGTGTTTGTGTATGTGTGTGTGTTTGAATGATTGATGCAACTGGTATGATGCAATGATGAAGTAAGTTCTTGTATGTGGCATATATATAACACCCCCATTTTCGGAACGCAGCGGAATACAACATGGGGTGTTATCTATTAGTCACATAGTACGAGTCATAGGAAACATCAAAACAATTAAAGATGTTTTTAAACAAAGTTCACATTTGATATAATCAGAGTTTAACAAAGTTAGGTCCCAAAAAGTTTTAACCAGGACAAGAGTCCAAAAGATGCATAATTTAAACACAACATAAGTTTTTGAGTTATTAAAAGTTCAATCAAGTGTGAAATAACACGCGTCTATCCATCCATGTCCTTGCACGCCTATCCAAGCATTAAACACTTACGGACCTGAGATAAAACATGCTAAAAAGTCAACATAAAGTTGAGTGAATTCATAGAGTTTAATAAGTAATAAGTTGAATACAAGCATTATTCATAAATTGACATGTAACGAATACAAGTCGGGAAATAAGATTATAGCATTGAGCTCATGAAACCGAACCTTGACTGAAATTTAATAATGCCCCTTAAGAGCTTGTTTGCCAACTACCACGAATTATCAATATTATGCTACCCGTTGTATATGAGCGCGACTCAACCGGACAGGCTTGTCAAGCCAAATATGCATATTCATAATACTAGCGTTTCCCCAATGGACATATACGGTTCATGAAATTAGGGACTTGAATGGCAAAAGTTACTCCATGTTTATAATCATGTAATCAGGTCAAGCATACCAAAAACTACTTGTATTCAGTTTGTAAAACTAGCATGTATCTCCCCCAACGGGTTTATAAACAGTTTAAGAGTTAAAGTGGGGCTATGAACTCACCTTAAGCAAAAGTGAACGATCAAGTGAGGTGATCAAGAAATAACCGCAAGAACCCTATGAGCAACCTAGAATATACACGCTTGTCTTAGCTTCTAAGAATAATGATACAATTATTTCTATATGCCATGTGGAAAACTAGAAGGGGGGGTTGAATAGTTTTACGTCTTTTTAAATTTTATTTTGAAAACTTTTATTTACTTTTAAAAACTTCGATTCGATATTATGTGACTTCAATTCTTAAACAATATGAACAAGTATAGATAAATATAAGTAAGTAAAGCAAGTAAAGTAAAGTAAATCAAATGAAAGATAAAGATAGAAAGATCTAACCGAGACACAAGAGATTTATAGTGGTTCGGCTACAAGGTCACCTTCCTTGCCCTACTCCACTCCCCGAGCACCTAACTCGAGAGTTTTCTTCACTATGTCAACATGCTCCCTTATGGCGGAGAAAACCTTACACAACTTTAGCTTACACCGGCTTAACGACACAAAGCTAGATGTCGGGTTCTAATCGTAGCTAGAACCAATCTCACAACTTGTACACAACTTAATCACACCTTCTTCACAACTTCTTCTTCACAACTTCTTCTTCACGACTTCTTCTTCACGACTACTTCACGACTTCTTCTTCACGACTACTTCCTCAAGACTACTTCACGACTTATTCACAACTTCTTCCTAACTTATATACTACGACTTCACACCTTCTTCACAACTTACCACAACCTATATACACTTCTACTTCTTCACACCTTCACTACTTACACACCTTAACTACACAACTTCACTACTTACACACTAACCTATCCCAAATAATTATACACACAACAATCAAACAAATATACAACTCATATACAAATGAATGATGACACACACAACTTAGATAGCTAAGTTGCAATACTTCTTCTCTAGATGTTGAAGGAGTATTCTTCTTTTGCACTTGAATGTAGGAAGCTTGGATCACTTAGAAACCAATGCTTAATAAGATATGATCAAAGGATTTTGAAATGTATATACAAGGATTTAAAACAGAAAGTTTTAGTGTGCAAAAGGTAAGTAAAAATCCAGGGGAAGGCTGGTATTTATAGGAGAAAAATCTGGACAGCTGGAGCCTACTGGAGCGTGGCCGGCCCCCTTAAATAGGGGGGCGGTCCCCTTAATTTTACTAGCCGGCCCCCTTAATAATTAAGGGGGCCGCCTAGTAAAATTTTCTGAACGTTGCCCAGATTTGTCCTTTTGTGGGGAAGGTTTTTCTGGAACATTTTTACTGATTTTGGTTAAAAATTTGAATTCATTTTTTTATAAAAGATTAAACATTTTTATTTAATACCAAAATTGTTTTTCAAAAGTATATAAAATGTTTTTGACATTTTATAAAAAGTTTAGAAATAAAGAAAATGTTCCTTTGATCATATGATGCATTAAGCATTAGTTCATTCATACCTTAAGTGATTTTAGTTGTAGAAGTGAATATTTACAACTAAGTACTTGTTTAATTTATAAGTTTATGTTTTAACGAGTTTACATTTTGTGATCATCAAAATATAGAGATATAAATAAATATTGATAATGTTTTTAGGCATTTATTTATGTCAACAATCTCCCCCTTTTTGATGATTACAAAACCTAAACTCATTAAACCAAAAAGTTTATTTTTGGACAAGTATTTAGTGAGTTTACATTCACTTCTCCCCCTTTTTGTAGAATCAAAAAGGTTAAGCCGACAAAATTCAAACGTGAAATTTGTCGGGACGAAAACTCCCCCTTGATGTGTACTCCCCCTCGTTTGGGGGCACCAAGGAAACGAGCTATGGAACGCTTGCAAGAAAAATATTAGAAGCACAAGTATATGCAACATAAGGCATGCAAACATTCAAACAAAACAACTAATGATACTACAAGTATATGTAACATAAGGCATGCAAACATTCAAACAATAAGCAAGCATATAGAATGAGATCATGCATTTAATAAAGTGTTGTGTATAAATACACAACCAAGTGAATTACAACATAAGGCATGCAAATATTCACACAAAACAACTAATGATACTACATAATCATCCCAAAAGCACATGATTCCCATAAAGCTTGCAACCAAAAGGATGGAAGACTTAAAAAAAATCATCTAGTTTGGAAAGAATGGATGAGGTTGTGGTGAAATGGGTGAAGATTTTGGAGGTGTTTGTTGAAGTGGACATTTATGGGTGATATGATGACTATTTTGAGTTTCTTGGAGGACTTGGAAATGGAGGATTTTGGTGATAGCATGGTGTCTTGGGTTTTTAATTTGGAGGGAATTTTTATTATGAAAGTGTGGTTGTTTTGGGTAAGGTTTTGAGGTTTAGTGATAATATTCCAAACTCAGATGGGTTTAATAAAGGTAAGGGTAGCTGGGATTACAGAAAAGGGTCACAAGATGCAAAATGAAATAGTGAAAAATTCTTTCCCAGATGGCCAGAATTGAAATTTTTTCAGAAAAGGGTCAATTTTTGGGTTGTGTTTGCAGCAAGCTTTATTTGAACCATGTTCATTTGGAATGGTTTAATAGTAGCAATAACATGTTAAGAGGAACAATGTTTATATGTAGACTACTAAGATCATATTTTAAGCATGTCATAGGCATATATACATATATATATATATATATATATAATATATATATATATATATATATATATATATATATATATATATATATATATATATATATATATATATATATATATATATATATATATAATCACAATGAAACAAAAAGATGAAACAACACATCTATAGCAAACTGTGGAATATAAAGGCAACAATCATGGCAAACACATAGCAAGACATATATATATATGCATAGCAGAAATATTTAAAACAAGCAAATAATCTATTCATGCATTCAAGATGATCATGTATAACACATGAATCATCATTATATCACACAAAATGCTTAAAACATAAGAATTACAACATAAGTAAAGATACTAATAGTTTTAATATTGTCAAAGAGGGTGATTGGGCTTGCTTGCGACAAAAAAAAAATTGTTTTGGGGCGGAACGCATGTGGATAGGGCTTAGTTATTTGATGGTGAGGGAAAGTTTGATGGTTGACCAAAATGATGAGGATTTTCGAAGGTTTCATGGGAGTTGGTTTGAGGTTGAGATGTGTTGATTGGAATGAAGGTGGAGGTTGAAGTTGTTATTTGGGATGGATGTTTGGTCATGCAACATAGGAGTAACATGTGAGTTGGTAGGAGGTAGTGGTGATACTCTTGGTGGTTTAGACATCTATGGTGTTGATGGGTGTGAAGGTATGGAGGATGAAGGTGTATTTTTGGGAGTAAAGGTGAATGATTGGTTGTTTTGATGAGGTTTGTGAAAGGGTTCATTGGAATGAGCTTGAGGATTAGGAGTATAGTTGGGACCAAATGTGGGTGGAGGTGTTGGTTCTTTAGCCACATCATTTGTTGTGATGGACTTGTTTTGGGAGTTTGGTTTTCTTCTCCAACTGAGTTTTATGATCATCCTTGCTAGCTTTGAGGTTTTTGGTTTTGGTTTGATGGGAGAAGACATGATGGGGTGAGTTAAAAATGGTGATGAAAGGGATTATTTATAGTGGAGGTTTGAGGTTGTTTAAGGATGGATAAAGGTGTTTGGATGATAGGGACAAAGTGTGTTTGTGAATTTGGGGAAGTGCAGGATGAAATGGGCTAAAAAGCAGAAAAAGAATTTTTGTGAACCCGTCTAGCAGATGGCTGGTCCCCTTAATTGGGGCCGGTCCCCTTAATAATTAAGGGGGCCGCCTTATCAATTAAGGGGGCCGCCCATCTGGTGTCTTTCTGAGTTCCAGAAATGAGTTTTTCTGCAGAGATGGGTAAGGAGGGATATGTTTTGAGCTTTTGGTTTCAGGCAAGTCCCACTCTTTGAGGCAATAAAGTATGTATTATGCATGCAAGTCATATTAATTAAAGGGATTAAGCAAACAAGTAATTTCATATATCATGCAAACATACTCATCAAGCAAGTAATATCATCTATCATGTAATATCATCAAGCAAGTAATATCATCTAGCATGTAAACATACTCATCAAGCAAGTAATATATATGAACTAGGAAACAATAAACTACACCAAGTATTTTCTTAATTATATGTGCCTATGTGAGGGATCCTAATGAAACAATAAACTACACCAATTAATGAACTATTAGAGGGATCCTAAAGTGTGACTATGTGCAATAAATGGGAACTTAAGATAGCATGGACTTCTAGATTTGTTACAAACAAAATCTTAATAGACAAACCATGGTCCGCTTGATTTGCCTTAGTTCACTTTTAAATGTCATGTATATAAATATAGATGACAAATATGAGATCACCATGCACGATAAAAAAAATGTTTTTAGCATTATTCAACAATGTTTGAAAGTGGGTTTTTATGTAGATGTTAAAGTTATTTGAATAAAATAGATTGGGTTTTATTTAAAAATGTGTTTATGAAGAATGAGTAAAAAGAAATTCCCAATCTTTGACTTTGATCAAAATAGGATTATGTAAAAAAAAATGAGATAGTAAAACATGTTAATAGAAAGATGACATAATCTTTTGAAAAATCATTTTTCCAAAATGTGAAGTTTTTGCATATTTTGAAAACAAATAACATTAATGAAAAAAAAAAATGGTTGTTAATGATCTCATGCTCAAGGGAATTGGTTAAGGCTATTGTCACATGCTACCCTTTTCTACATATCCTATGGTCATAAGGAAGTGACGACTAAATTCTATAGGTTTGATGTGAGAGTGTTGAATGGGGTATAACCTAACATCTATAGCTCCTTTGTTGTCGCACACTTATCTAACTTAATGCCATAATCTCCGAGAGCTTGTTTCATCCATAGTTTTCTAATCCTACTTCTATGTTAATGATTAATCCACTCAACTCATTTCACTTCATCACCATGAGTTTTCTAAAAGTGGACATAGAAGATTTCCATTTTAAAAGGTATTGCTAAAGAGGGCCAAAGGGAAAATAACTAGTGACTCTAGGTTATATAAGTTATTATGTGTGTATATATATATATAACTAGACATTACGAGCTAAATAGGCATGAAATAACTAGTCATTAATCTAAGCATATATTATAACACCAAACTTAAAAAGAAAGCGTACCTTTTAGTCTTCAGTAGATTATTCTTCAAACGCTTCAAAGTGTTAAAGTTGACTTGTAGAAGTCAATCAAAGAGGAGATGCCGATTTCCCAATGAATTAGCAATTTAGCCACTTGGTCCCCATTGTCTCATTGATCCAAAGTTTTTTGAACCAAACATGGGTTGCAATTGACTAGGATGCATATATGGTGGAAGTATTCCCCAAGGATTGAAGCTTGGTGGATTTGGATAATTCCACATTAGGTAATTATAATTATTATGAGGGTTTTGTCGATTTTTATTTCTTCTAGGTTGAGGAGATTTAGGTCGAGGGTTAGGATTATGTGGTCTTCTTAAGGGAGGTGTTTTTTATCTTAATTTCGGTTTAGAAAATCCGGTTTTGGCTTTTAATGATGGTTTATAAAAACTTTTTACTTCCTCATCACTCGAAATAGGTATTTTTCTATCTTTTATAAGTATATACTTAGGTTTTGACTCTAATGGTTTTTGTTCACTAGATTGACATTCAAACTTTACATTTTTATTTTCACTTGTTGAAACATTATTCGAATTAAATCCTAGTCCGGTTTTATCTCCCGATGCTCTTTGAATGCTTATTATTTCCCTAAGTGAATTACTACTATTTTAAAATTTTTTAAGTTTACAAATTTCTTCCTTAAGTATTTCGTTTTTATTTTTAGTTTCTTGACATGTTTTACATTCAAAAACTTCTTTACCTTTTTCTAAGTTATGTAGTTTAATTTTTAATTCTAGTATTTCTTTTTCTAATTTGTTATTTATGAGTTTTAGTGTTTTATTTTTACTCATTACTTTTTGACCTAATATGCATAACCTATTATATTCGTTATCTAGGTCTTTTTCGTCTAGTGATAAATTTTCATCACTAAAGTATTCGGTTTTGGAACGTACCTCATTCGATGTCTTAGCCGTAAGACATTTCTCCTCCTTTGTAGTCTCTTTTTCATCTTCATCACTATCACTCCATGCTCCTCCAACGAACCCCTTTTGATTTTTCTCCTTTGACATCATTGGACATCTTCCAATGAGATGATTTGGATCACCGCACTTAAAACACTTCCTCTCACTCTTGCTACCTTTGTCGTCTTTGTTTCTTTGGAATGTCTTTCTTTCGTCATATGGTTGTCTAACGAATCTTCCTCGTCTTTTGAAGAACTTCTTGAAGTCTCTTACGACCATGGCATATTCTTCATCATCACTTTCGGAGGTTGAGCTATCCTCGTCACTTGATGCTTTCCTAGCTTTCAACGCGATTGACTTGCTTTGTTCTTTCTTTCCTTTGATCATCTCGGAGTCTTTCTTGATTATTGCTTCGTGGACCTTCAAGTTGCCAATCAACTCGTCCAGTTGAAGAGTTGACAAGTTCTTCGATTCTTCAATCGCCGTAACTTTAGCTCGCCATTTTGGATGAAGAGCCCTAAGAAATTTCCTGACAAAATTCTTACTAGAAAAAACTCTCATCAAGTGCCTTTAAACTTGTGATGATTGTGTTAAACCTAGCAAACGCATTATCAATTGATTCCTCTTCCGGAATCGTGAATTGTTCATAGTGTTGAACAAGAAGATCTATTTTATTATCTTTGACTTGAATATTACCTTGGTGAGTTATTAGTAAAGAGTTCCAAATTTCTTTTGCGGTTTTTCACATAAAAATTCTTTCGTATTCTTTACGTGGTAACGCATTATAAATAACCATTTTAGCCTCATTATATTTAGAAAGTTTTCTTTTTAAATCATCATTTTGTTTTTCAAAAGATACTACTTCATCCTTTTTAGTTTCTAAATTATATTGAATAGGTAAAAAATCACCATTAGTAATAACATGCCAAAGATCTAGATCTTTTGACTTCACATAAGTTTCGAATCGATTTTTCCAATATAAAAATCCATCACTTTCAAATAGTGGTGGTCTTTGCATAGATTGCCCTTCTAAATATTTTTCAGATTCCATAGATAGTTTCAAGTTTTAAAATACAATTTATTTTAAAAATCTTATTTGACGTGGCTCTTGATACCAATTGTGGAAAACTAGAAGGGGGGGGGGGGGTTGAATAGTTTTACGTCTTTTTAAATTTTATTTTGAAAACTTTTATTTACTTTTAAAAACTTCGATTCGATATTATGTGACTTCAATTCTTAAACAATATGAACAAGTATAGATAAATATAAGTAAGTAAAGCAAGTAAAGTAAAGTAAATCAAATGAAAGATAGAGATGGAAAGATCTAACCGAGACACAAGAGATTTATAGTGGTTCGGCTACAAGGTCACCTTCCTTGCCCTACTCCACTCCCCGAGCACCTAACTCGAGAGTTTTCTTCACTATGTCAACAAGCTCCCTTATGGCGGAGAAAACCTTACACAACTTTAGCTTACACCGGCTTAACGACACATAGCTAGATGTCGGGTTCTAATTGTAGCTAGAACCAATCTCACAACTTGTCCACAACTTAATCACACCTTCTTCACAACTTCTTCTTCACGACTACTTCCTCAAGACTACTTCACGACTTATTCACAACTTCTTCACAACTTATATACTACGACTTCACACCTTCTTCACAACTTAGCACAACCTATATACACTTCTACTTCTTCACACCTTCACTACTTACACACCTTAACTACACAACTTCACTACTTACACACTAACCTATCCCAAATAATTATACACACAACAATCAAACAAATATACAACTCATATACAAATGAATGATGACACACACAACTTAGATAACTAAGTTGCAATATTTCTTCTCTAGATGTTGAAGGAGTATTCTTCTTTTGCACTTGAATGTAGGAAGCTTGGATCACTTAGAAACCAATGCTTAATAAGATATGATCAAAGGATTTTGAAATGTATATACAAGGATTTAAAACAGAAAGTTTTAGTGTGCAAAAGGTAAGTAAAAATCCAGGGGAAGGCTGGTATTTATAGGAGAAAAATCTGGACAGCTGGAGTCTACTGGAGCGTGGCCGACCCCCTTAAATAAGGGGGCGGTCCCCTTAATTTTACTAGCCGGCCCCTTAATAATTAAGGGGGCCGCCTAGTAAAATTTTCTGAACGTTGCCCAGATTTGTCCTTTTGTGGGGAAGGTTTTTCTGGAACATTTTTACAGATTTTGGTTAAAAATGTGAATTCATGTTTTTATAAAAGATTAAACATTTTTATTTAATACCAAAATTGTTTTTCTAAAATATATAAAATGTTTTTGACATTTTATAAAAAGTTAAGAAATAAAGAAAATGTTCCTTTGATCATATGATGCATTAAGCATTAGTTCATTCATACCTTAAGTGATTTTAGTTGTAGAAGTGAATATTTACATCTAAGTACTTGTTTAATTTATAAGTTTATGTTTTAATGAGTTTACATTTTGCGATCATCAAAACATAGAGATATGAATAAATATTGATAATGTTTTTAGGCATTTATTATTGTCAACATGCCATATAAGTTACAATCTTAATTATGCTTGGTACATAACGTTTAAATAATTATCAAGATTTAGTTTGGCATTTAAAAATGATCTATAAGTATATATTCTACATTTCTTACAAAATCTCAAGTTTTTAGTCCATTTCTATTCCTAAGTCCAAAATAAGTATTAAGGTTCAATTCAAGTCTAAAGGTCCAAGTTTAGTCAAAGGGTTCAATTCTTAGTCAAAAGGTTCAGATTATGTCTAAAGGTCCAAAATATATTAGGTGGTTCAAAATAAAACTTAAGGGTCCAAATTCATAAGTTATTAACCTTTTTATAAATTTTAATTACAAACCTGATGGAATTTTTATAACTTGTTCAATTTCAAAAATTCATAACTTGCAAACCGTAAGTCGAAAAATTATGTTCTTTATATCCCCGAAAAGGTATTCGACCATACTAACAATATTTGTGGGGCCCACTAATTTAGAAATTCTGTAACAGTAGTGAAATTATTATTTTTCCCTTACTATCCAGTTCTGAAATCACTAACATCACAACAGTCCCGCGAAAAATATAATATCTTGAGTTCTACAAGCCCGATTAATCTCATTCTTGTGGCCACGTTTAAGTTGAAATATTATCTACAACTTTTTTGTTTTGAGTAACAGGTGGTCATGTACTAAAAAAAAATGACTTTTATAGGTTTCAAATCTGTTACTCAGAATATGACCTGTTTCACGAAAACATTTTTAGTTTAATCATCGGGTGTCGTCACGGGAATCACTACCCGTGGAAATGACCACAAGACATAGATCGACAACGAAATATTTTTAGTTTAGGTCCAAAATCTACTGATTCGTACAGTTTATTCCATTTTTACCCCTAATCAGAATAGTGTTTTCATAACAAGTCCTTTTTAGTGTTTTCTTGAAATTTTTAGTATGTACCAAGCATATTCAAGCATCAAGAACTTATATAACATACAAAATACACAAAATAACATGAATCTCAGTAGTGAAATGAATAGAAGAAATGAGTGTTGGTTCCTTACAAGGATGGAGAACAAGAATAATATGGAAGCCAAGAAAAACAAGAAAAACCAAGAACACCAAATCTTCCAAAGATACCAAGAGAAACCCTAGCTTCCAAGACACCAAGAATACTTTAGATCTTCTTTGAAAATTTTGAAATCCCAGCCCTTTAAACACCTTGAAAGAACTTCAAAACGATTTTGAGGAAGACTTCAAGAAAAACACCAAGAAACTTCAATAGAACCTTCAAAACTTTGATTCAAACCACCATCTTTTATGAGCACCTTCAAGAAGATGTTGTGGGGATGATTTTGTGATAAAAATCAAGATGATATGAGGGTGTTTTTGTGTTGATTTCGGCAGCAAGGATGAGAAGAGAAGGGAAAATGGATGGTTTTTGTGTTTTGAGTGAGATTTGCATGTAGGAGGTGGAATGATTATTTTCTTGGAAAATAACAAAAGTGAAGAGTGTGTGTGTGGGTAAGGGGTGACCGGACTAGGGGCCTTAAAGGGAGTGTTATGTTTTATTATTTGATAAAAATACATTATATACATGTTTTGAACAAGTATCATAAGTCACGGAGTGAGTTTGAAGGCCAACGGGGCTAAACCGGTAACATTTTATGCACAGTTTGTGAAAATAAATGTCATGAAGAGAATATTTTCATAAAAATGTCACATTTAACTTAAAATGACTCAAATTGATGTTTCAAATATTTCCCGAGCCTTTCGGAGTGTTAATATGTCTTTAAAGCTTAAACCGCGAGCCAAAAACGCGAATTACACAGTACCGGGTGACTTGAAATGTAAATTTTAGGAGAATGTTATAAAAAATATTATGAAGTGTTAAAATGACTAATTTTAATATTTCATGGGAGACTTGGGTTTACCAGAGTGTTAAAACGGAATTAAAAATAAAAAACGCATACTAAAAATGCAAGTTGATACCAAAATTTGACAAAATCGTGAAACGAAACATAAAATGTGGGATATAAAAGTTTTGATTATTAGGAGTATATGATGGAATATTAAACCACTTATGACATGAAAACGGATAGGAATCCTATACACGGTTCGTGAATAGCTAGAAACGCGAAAGTCGCTAAATCAGGTGAAAAGTAAAAATGAAATTTTTACTCAAGTTAAAATAGAAATAGAATATGAATTAGATATTGACATTGAAATTATGAAATGTCACAGTACGTACCCCTTAAGAGAGCGACGTCCCGGCGCTCAATTCGTCTTAATCGCTGTATGGTTTAATTGTGAAGAAATGGCGATATAGACAAGTCATCGTCTAGGTTTCTAACGAAAGTTGAATGATCAAAAGCCAAAGCATCAAATATGTTCAATGAACAAGAGTGAATGGATTGAAGGATTCTAACAAGTCATCAATCCTTGGAAGCAGATAATAGTACATTGCTATTAGCTTATCAAGCTCGCGGTGGTCGATACAAATTCGGAAAAATCCACATAACAAATTACGAGTCGAGAGGAGTTCGTAGCCCAAAGAATGATTCGTACGCACGCTATGGCGGATACACATAAGCCCAATCATTTATAATTCGTCACTTACATAAAGAGGCGTCCCAATCCATGTAAGTAAGGATTTATAAACTTATGGTTCGGCGGTTTATAATTTTCTTATTCAAATGAAGAGGTGTCCCAATCCATTTCAATAAGATGATTATAAATCATCCTACTTATGTATTGCCGACACAACACAATAAAAACAACACCAAATTCTATTCTTCAAAATCATAAGAAGTAACAAGAAAAGAATGAGACGTTAGTCAATCACGTTTCAAAGGTAAGTGTCAAAAGACAGCACGATCCGAGGTAACAAATTTGAAGTCATACTCCCATCAACTGGAAGAGTTCAAAACGATGGATTATGAAGCAATATATACGATCTTGAAATATAGTGAAATGATAGTTTAAAAAATAAGAATAAAATTGTTTACAAAATGATAGTGAAATAGCAAGTGTAAAGGACAGAAGTTGTCGCAACATATTGATGCAAAATAGTAGATAATTATGGGTTGAATAAATCCCACCACTTGGAGTAAAAATGTTATAAGATGATAGGTTAAAGTCGCGTTCAATTTAATTAATTTGTTTCTAGGTGATGGGTTACGAGGTGATGTAGTGTTCAAAAGTTTAGGACAATTATTCAAATTCATTTTCGGAGGTGGATAGTGAGATAATCAAGGGAAATCGATAGACTGAGATGGGTTTTATGTTAAGCAATGTTGTGTAAGGTCAGGATAAGTTTTTATATTATCACTCACGATGTTTTGAAAATAAATGAGACCGTTGTGCCACCCACAATGCCTGTGAAAGTTTAAGGGGATCATAAAAATAAATAAGTATGTATAACAGTTTAGTAATTTTGGTGAAATAGGTACATAACTGGGAGGAGTAGGGTTTGACATGATGCCCTGGAGACTGAGTATATAAAGGGTAAGAATCGGTAAAACATTTATAACGATAAGTAGTCGAGAGTAAACAAAGTGTATATGAATAATCTTTATATACATAGTATTAATAGTGGTGTTTCGGGAAGTAAGAAGAAATGCTCAGAAAACATGAGTTCACGGGGAGTATGACAACCAATAGAAATTGATAAACTGCAACATGTTTCGATGTTATATGAAATGATATTACATACGGTTATGAAAGAGTTTAGAGACCATTGTAATCACAAACAATGTCTGAGAAATAAGAGAGACCATTGTAATCACATACAATGTCTGATAAATAAGAGAGACCATTGTAATCACATACAATGTCTAGAAGATAAGAGAGACCATTGTAATCGCATACAATGTCTAATAAATAAGAGAGACCCTTGTAATCATATACAATGTCTGATAAATAAGAGAGACCATTGTAATCACCTACAATGTCTGATAAATAGGAGAGACAATGTCTGATAAATAAGAGAGACCAATGTAATCACATACAATGTCTAGAAGATAAGAGAGACCATTGTAATCGCATACAATGTCTAATAAATAAGAGAGACCCTTGTACTCATCTACAATGTCTGATAAATAAGAGAGACCATTGTAATCACCTACAATGTCTGATAAATAGGAGAGACCATTGTAATCACCTACAATGTCTGATAAATAAGAGAGACCATTGTAATCACCTACAATGTCTGATAAATAAGAGAGACCATTGTAATCATATACAATGTCTGATAAATAAGAGAGACCATTGTAATCACCTACAATGTCTGATAAATAAGAGAGACCATTGTAATCACCTATAATGTCTGATAAATAAGAGAGACCCTTGTAATCACATACAATGTCGGATAAATAAGAGAGACCATTGTAATCACATACAATGTCTGATATAACTTGAATATGTGTATAAATTTCCGGATGGAAATTCACAATGCTCATGAATAGCGTAAAATACACCAAGGAAGTTTAGTGCACAAAAGGTTACATATATAAGAGGTGATACTTTCGCGGATTATCGGACTAGTTAAGAAATAATTATAGTGCTTCTATAATTATCCTTAGTATAATATAATAAAGATATATAATCAATAGAGTAATAGGAAATTTAGGAAGTAGGCGCGCATGGATATCGGACAAGATGATGGAACTCATGACTTTTGAAAAATTAAAGGTTATGGTCTAGTTTAGTTTTTTTTTTTTTTTTTTTTTTTTTTTTTTTTTTTTTTTTTTTTTTTTTTAAATGACCTAGTTCACTATAACATGTGCTCTGGTACCAATCTATAACACCCCCATTTTCGGAACGCAGCGGAATACAACATGGGGTGTTATCTATTAGTCTGATGCGCGTGATGTGTCGTTACGGTTTAGCAGTTTTAATGCCTACTCAAGTTTTAAATTTATATTTAGCCGACTTATCAATAACACACACACTTAACGAGCAGTGTACCCGGTCAGTATGAAGATAATGGTAAGTAGAGTGTCGATCACTAAGAGTGGAACGTATTATCTCGTTATTCTAATCAGTATTTTAATATCCTAACGCAAGGGGGTTTCAGCCTGAGAGACTGGCACGGTTTGTTTGCAATTAAATAATAAAATAAACCAATAGGCACGAATCAGCAAGTAGCACACACGTACACAGATAAATACTTGAGACAATAAGAGGGCTGTCCTTATGATTAAGTAGATTGTCACTTGTTTTATTGATAGCTTTATATGAAGTGTATGTAGTTAACCCTTTCTCGTTGGTCCTAATCTTATCGGCGAGTAAACCCTTAATGATTACTTATGTCTAAAAGTTATTCCTAAGTGATCAATTTAGTAATAACCGTGGGAGCCACATTATGTCCCGCAGTCAAATGCCCGCAAGCCACTAATAAACACAGAGGTTATCAATGCACTAATAAGTAGTAACCAAAGACATCAACATATAAACTTTAATTGATGGGAAAGCAAGTATTAAAGGGAGTGCAATCTTTCGTTGTCACATTACACAAGCCACCAATCCTGATGAATTAAAGTTTGCTAACACAATAAAACAAAACTACTTAATGAATTAAACACATGCAGCACCTTCTTACAGCTCTTGTATCTTTGATTTGGGTGTGTCTTGTTCTGCCTCCTTGACTGAATTCGTCCTTTGTTTCTCCTGTTCGAACTTCGGTTTTAGGTTTTTTGGAACTTGTAATTCGTCTAGTCTACGGGGTATTTATAGTTTCTGTCTGAGGGAAGATGCGGCGCATCTACTAAGTAGATGCGGCGCATGTACTTAACTTCGCGTGGGGTCCAAGATTATAATATTCAGGAATATTCGTACACCGCCAGAAGATGCGGCGTAACTCCATGATTAGATGCGGCACATGTCCTCTTGTATCTTGGATCGTATCTGGTGATATCTTGATAGAGATGCGGCGCATGTCGAGAGTGAGATGCGGCGCATCTGGAGCAGAATTGACTTGATCTTGTCCATGTCAGTAGACCTTCAACTTTATGCACGTTTTGCTCCATTATTAGTCCAAAATCGCTAAGTTTCACCAAATGCTTGTTTTTACCTGAGAATTACAAAAGTAAACGATTAAGTATCAATCCTCATACATAATATAGTAAAACAAGTCAAATTAATAGGATAAATGATAGTAATAAAATGTACTTATTTGAGTTCATCAAATATCCCCCCACTTGAACTTTACTTGTCCCCAAGTAAACCTTAGAATTTCTCTTATGAAAATGTATCCTAAAAGATGATTAGGATTTATTTTTATATTTAAGCATGTATTCGTTCATTTCATAATCACACAACTAAACACTTAACGATTCAGAAGTAAAATAAAATAAGTCAATAAAAGCAAATCTAATCGTTTAACTGTCCAGTCGCGACGAATATTCTATCATAAGCTTGGCAAGTATACACATCTCCACCACTAAAGCTAAGGAGTAACAAGTCTAAAGCGGTAAAAAGGGTTTTTAGGCTTAAGAGTTAATTATTCTCTTTCACTATCGATCTCAAATTCCAGAAAAGGCGACAAAATCACAAATACATGATCGAATCCACGAACACGATACTTGCAATTGCTCAAATCCTTAACTCGAATAGGCTAAAGATAGGTCCAAACTTCACCAATAATAATATATCAAAAAGGGCGACAAAATCATAAATACATAGCCGAATCCACGACTACGATACTTAAGATTGCTCAAATCCCTAATCTCAATAAATCAAAGGTTTGGTTGGATAAAGAATAATAAAGGGCATGGATAACATTTGGGATATAAATTGGTGCAAAAATAAAAATAAACAAAACAAATAAATTAAAATCCTAAGTGTGGTTAATCACTATCCCAACCATCCCATGAATAAGACTCATATCATCGAATAACTCACGCTTTAACACTTGAAACACACGCTTTAGGTAGACACGAATTATACTCAACAAGATCTTAATCAAAGAATAAACCTTAATTGGCGTTCCCATAACTGCCAATTCCCATTCAATCCATAGATATAGTACAACAAATAGTGGTGATATCGACCACTTACATAACTTTACATAAGTTGGTTAAAACTAACTTCCAACTTTTCTTTCTTTCTTTTTCTTTTCTCATTTTTTCGATTTTTTTTTTTTTTTTTTTTTTTTTTTTTTTTTTTTTTTTATATATTATTAAACATAAACATAGATGTGTAAAATTTCACCACATCACTATAACTTTCTTTCCGGATAATTTTTCCATACTTTTCATGACTTCAGAAATAATGGTAATAGTGAAAGTAGTAAACACACGAAAAATAAACTCCAAAATATACAATATTTACTTTCACTCCAATTGCATTGTGCAATTTCCCGACCTAACCATAGATAATGAATTACGCACGCGAACACAGGTAATGTAAGGAAAACACACTTTGCCTATAGCAATCAACCAACCACGGATTCTAATCTACAGGGTAGGCTAAGGTGTAAGGGTGTAACGAAACATTTTAAACATAGGTGTAAGAAACGAAAGGAATGGCTCTGAGGGTTTTTCTAGGGGTATCTTACTCTAAAAATGAGAGTAACAAAAGGGTTTATACGGGGGTTAACTAACCAGTGTAGTTAGTTAATAACACATAACATATAATAGGCTATTTGGGTGTAATCCTAAAAATTTACCAAGTTAGACAAGTCACTCCAATTATATAAATAATACTTATTATGGTGGTCTCGAATAGTATACAAGCCAAGTTCTAAAGTTTACAAGTCACCGGCACACTCATAGATTTGTGAATTTTGAAAAATCACAATTTTTGAAAATAACGTCATGTGTGCAGTTATGCAACTTAGATCTTAAACAAAAACATGCTAAAAAATTTTTAAGTTTGATATATTAAGCACATTTTAAGCATAATTTTTGAAAAAGTTTAGGACAAGTAATTGTTAAGTGTTCTAATTCTCCAATCCCCCCACTTAAGTTAAACAACGTCCTCGTTGTTTGTATAAAAGGTTAAAAACTGGAAATTAAAAGAATTAGAACAGAAAAACTCCCCTGAGATTTGCTCGGTATGATCCTCCATTAGTATAAGAGCAAAAATCAACTTCTTGTGGATTAGAACGTTAAAGCTTCATACTTGATGTCTCCACAGGAAATCCAGGAAACTATAATACCACCAATACTTTAAAACACACCTAAGATAAGAAAGGTTCAAGCTTTGCACAATACATTAGTAGTTAGGAAAAATAAAACTTAAAAATTAAAACTGAAAATCATCAGGTCAGTCGATGCGCCGTATCTTATGGAAGAAGATACGCCGTATCGAGCCTGGAATAAATACGGATCAGAATAAAGATGCGCCGCATCCTTAACCAGGGATGCGCCGCATTAAAATAAACTGATAAATAGTTTTAAAGTCGAAAATAAAAATGCAGAAAAATAAAATAAGATATGACCATTGCAGGAGATGCGTCGCATCTCAGAATTGAGATGCGCCGTATCCTCATGCGGGCCTGACTGACTCGACACAGAAAACAGAATAATAAAAATTCTCCGGGTTGTCTCCCGGTAAGCACTTGTCTTTATTCCAGAGTCTTCAAGTTAGACTCACGTTCAGCTCTTCATTCCAATACTTCAGGTTCAAACTCCACCACCTCGTTCTCATTATCCTCAATTTTATTATCAAAGTATTTCTTCACACGTTGCCCGTTCACTTTGAATATATAACCATTTTTATCGCATATTTCAATAGTTCCATATGGATACACTTTCTTGACAACGAACGGTCCCGTCCATCTTGATTTAAGTTTACCAGGATACATCTTTAATCTTGAATTAAATAGTAGCACTTTCTCTCCAATAGTAAACGTTTTATCCCCACGTAACCTCGAGTCATGCCATCTTTTAGTTCTTTCTTTGTAGATCTTAGTATTTTTGTAGGCCTCATCTCTTAGTTCATAGAGTTCATTAAGTTCCATGAAACGGTTCTTCATCGCAGCTTCCATATCCATATTACAGTTCGTCAAAGCCCAATATGCACTTTGTTCAACTTCGACCGGTAGGTGGCATGCTTTTCCGTATACAAGACGAAATGGAGTGCATCCCGTCGGTGTCTTAAAGGCGGTACGGAATGCCCATAAAGCATCATTTAACTTGTCAGACCACCCTTTAGGATTATATCCAGTCGTTTTTTCAAGGATTCTTTTTATAGCTCTATTGGTTACTTCAGTTTGACCATTTGATTGAGGATGGTATGCGGTGGAAACCCTATGATATACTCCATATTTTTGCAAGGCTCTTCCCAGATGGTGATTACAAAAGTGTGTTCCCCTATCACTAATCAATGCTTTAGGAATTCCAAACCTAGAGAACAAACTTTGCAAAAATTTAAGTACTACCTTGCTGTCGTTTGTTGGAGATGCTTGCTCTTCGACCCATTTTGATACGTAATCAACAGCAACCAAAATATATTTATTACCTTTAGATTCAGGAAACGGTCCCATGAAGTCTAATCCCCATATGTCGAAAACTTCACATACATGGATATAGTTTTGCGGCATTTCGTTTCTTGATGTAATATTTCCGGATCGTTGACACGCATCACATCCTTTTATATAATCTTTCGCATCCTCCAACATAGTGGGCCAATAAAATCCCGCATCCAGGATCTTTCTTCTTGTGATGATTGGACCGTGATGTCCCCCTGTTGGCCCTGAATGGCAATGTGCCAATATTGATGCGATGTCATCACCGTCTACGCATCTTCGTATAATATTGTCAGGACATAATTTAAAGGCATAAGGTTCATCCCAAATATACTCGTTAGCGCGAGTTATAAACCTTCTTTTCTCGTCGGATGTTAGCCCTTTTGGAATTTCATTTGCAACAATAAAGTTTATAAAGTCGGCATACCATGGTCCATTATTATTGCTCTTAATTCCTACCATCATAAGGTGTTCATCAGGAAAGTCATCAGCTATTTCCCTCTCGTCAAGCACCTCCATATCAGGGTTTTCAAGTCTAGATAAGTGGTCAGCAGCTAGATTCTCGGCACCCTTTTTATCTTTAATTTCAATATCGAATCCTTGGAGCAATAAAACCCACCTAATAAGCCTTGGCTTGGCATCCTGTTTATTGAACAAATACTTCAAAGCAGAATGGTCAGTGTAAACCATAGTTTTTGACAATATAAGATATGATCTAAATTTATCGAATGCAAAAACTACTGCTAAAAGTTCTTTTTCCGTGGTGGTGTAGTGTTCTTGGGCATTATTCAATGTTTTGCTAGCATAATAAATTGGTTTAAATTTCTTATCTATCTTTTGGCCAAGTACGGCTCCAACAGCATAATCACTAGCATCACACATTAGTTCAAAAGGCAGATTCCAATCAGGCGAAATTATAATGGGTGCAGAAGTTAGTTTTTCTTTAAGTATATTAAATGCCTTTTTGCAATCTTCAGAAAAATCAAACTTTGCATCCTTTAGCAACAATTGGGTCATAGGCCTAGATATTTTTGAAAAATCCTTTATGAATCTACGATAAAATCCAGCGTGCCCTAAAAAACTTCTTACGCCTTTTACGTTAGTGGGGTAAGGTAATTTAGCAATTACATCAATTTTAGCTTTATCGACTTCTATACCTTTCCCAGAAATCTTATGTCCTAACACAATTCCCTCTCTAACCATAAAGTGACATTTTTCCCAATTAAGAACAAGGTTAGTTTCTTCACACCTAGCAAGCATTTTATCAAGTTTAAAGAGACAATCACTAAATGAGTTACCGAACACCGAGAAGTCGTCCATGAAGACTTCCATAAAATCTTCTACCATATCATGGAAGATAGCCGTCATACAACGTTGGAAAGTAGCAGGGCGTTGCATAGTCCGAACAGCATTCTCCTATAGGCGAAGGTTCCATAAGGGCAGGTGAAAGTCGTCTTCTCTTGATCCTCGGGGGCAATGGGTATTTGGAAGAAACCTGAAAAACCATCCAAAAAACAATAATAATCATATCCTGATAGTCTTTCTAACATTTGATCAATAAATGGAAGAGGGAAGTGATCTTTTCGCGTAGCATCATTGAGTTTGCGGTAGTCGATGCAAACTCTCCATCCGGTAACAGTTCTTGAAGGGATTAGCTCATTGTCGTCATTGAGTACTACCGTCATTCCTCCTTTTTTTGGTACAACGTGGATAGGACTGACCCACGAGCTGTCGGAAATTGGGTAGATAAGTCCGGAGTCAAGTAACTTTACGATTTCATTTTTCACCACATCTTGGACTTTTGGATTCAAACGCCTTTGAGGTTGGATAGTTGGTTTGAATTCATCCTCCATAAGGATTTTATGTGTACAAAATGACGGGCTAATTCCCTTAATATCAGACATACTCCACGCTAATGCTCCTCTTCGTTTATATAGTACCTGCAAAAGAGACTCTTTTTCTTTTGGCGTTAAGTCAGATGCAATAATAACGGGTGAATTAGTATTTCCGTTTAAATAAGCATATTCCAAAGTAGAAGGAAGATCCTTAAGCACATGTAACACCCCGACCCGACAAGGGTAGAGATGTCACAATAATGGTGACATATCAGAAACATACACAAGCATACATCTTCAATAATACCAAGGAATACAAAGGTTACAAGAAATTACAAGGAAATACAAAATTTACAAGGGATAAATACTAAGATCAAAAATCTAAATTCTTCTAATCATCTCTATAACATAATAACTATCACAGTGTAGTCTTCTAAGTCCAAAGGTCTCTTCACTCATACCCAAACTCGTCGTCTTGCTTATAACCTGCCGCACACGAAAAGAAAACGTGCGGCTGAGCTTATAAAGCCCAGTGAACAGATATAACGGAAACAAAGCAGTAGTAAAGAATAGTGAACAGTAAATGAAATACGAATCAATCCGAATTATGGCATAAGAAAAGGTAACAGTAATGAGAAGTACACGGGTACAAGGTGTAGGAAACAGTAATCCTCTACGAGCCCAGTATCAGTAATCAGTAACAGTAATCAGTATAATCATGTAGAGGGGAGACCTCTCAGTAATCAGTAAATATGAGGGGAGTCCTCAATCAGTAAATGGAGTAGCTAGCTCCCAGTATGTGAAAGACGTGTATCGCACACACCATCAGTCACCAGTATATATCAGTAACAGTAACAGTAACAGTGACAGTAACAGTAACAGTGACAGTAACAGTAACAGTGACAGTAACAGTAACAGTGACAGTAACAGTAACAGTGACAGTAACAGTAACAGTTCTAGGATGCATCCATACGCCCCTGGTGGCCATAAACCTCCCAACACACCAAATAAATACATGAAAGGGACGGAACAGGTCATCACTCTCCTGCCCTAGAGTCATGCCATCGGTGCATCAATGACATGGTCATGAAACCCTCATGACTAGTTATGGCTCGTAGTATCAAACTGTGGGTCAGTGGTCAAGTATCAGTATCCAGTATTCAGTTCAGTTTCATAAGTCAATTACCATTTCAGTTATACCAGAAAGTTCATATCAGATGGTCCAATATCAGAAGGTTCAGTATCAGTAGGTTCAGTATCAGTAGGTTCAGTAACAGTAGGTTCAGTATCAGTAGGTCCAGTAACAGTAGGTTCAGTACCAGAAAGATTCAATATCAGAAAGTTTAGATTCATAGAAAAGATCTCAATTCAAAGGCTTCATATTAAGCTTATATTTAAAATAATCTTTCAGTGACTTTCATAAATGATGTTTAGTAAAACCCTTTTTATAAAGATAGTCCTTAAAAGAGATTTTCATAAAATCTTTAGTGCAGTTTCAATTTAAAACTGGTATGACATTGTATTCAAAAGCTTTTCTCAAAAACATTTTCATATCATCAAGGAAAGTTCCAATTCCAGTTATAATGTCAAAAAGAATCTTCCGGTATTCAGAGGTTTGCATATTCAGGTCATAAGATGAAGATCGGATCATGTCAGGTATCAAAGGAATTAAAACAGGGTTCAGTTTATCAAAGGAACTCAGAATTCAAGTATCATGTCAGGAAGGTTCAAGTAAAGGGAATCATAGCAGTGGCATTAATACAGAGACCGACAGAATCAGAAAATAAAAGAGATCATGAGAAACCTGTGAGAAGGTTCAGAATATCTGTACCTTAATGAAAGCAAGCAAATGAGAAAAGAGTCACAAGAGACGGATCACTCCCTCTTCACGGAATCTACACAAATTAGTGATCACTTATTACTTACAAGCTCATTTTACAAGTTTAGTACATATAATTATCCAGATGGCATAATTTGGGTTTCTTTCTATTTTTAGTAAGTTTCCATATTTAGTAAGTTTCCAAATTAAGTAACTTTCCATATTTAATACGATTCCCGAATTAGTAACTTTCCATAAGTTATGGTTACTATTGATAATTTAGTAAAGTTAAAGGTTAATAATGACAATTTCATAGTTTAGGGTTTATTATGACAACTTATCATAGTTTAGGGTTTAAAATGTAAATAATCCAAAGATTAGGGTTATATGTGTAAATTACCAAAGTTTAAGGTTAAAGGTTTAAGCTTAGGGTTGATATTGTAAATTAATTTCATAACGACAAATTTAGGACTAGCCGATTTTATAAGCCATATTAAAAGTATTTCCGACTTAATTTAAGCCTGATACAAACACACTCTACTCACACCAATCCATACGAATACACACCCTTTTAACCTCAGCTTATACACACGTTTACTGACTACTTAGGACCATTCAAAATACACACAACAACCCTCTAACTGATGTCCATATTAATGAGACCCACACCCTTCATAAAATCACAACTAACAACTTTTATACACGAAATAATTAGGTACGCCCCATGCTTTATTCTTTTGAGTTATAAACCAATTCTTAGTATGTAAATTAGAGAGCACATAAATCATTTAAAAGACCATGTCATATGCGTGTCACACAACAGATTCGAAAAGCACAAGACGGAAACAAATGTCGACTTATAACATCCAGTTTCACGATTCATGTAACGTCCCAACTGACCATATTCATATGCTTATATATATATATATATATATATATATATATATATATATATATATATATATATATATATATATATTATATATATATATATTATTATACTCCCAAGTTTCATAACAGTTAATATACCTTTACCATGTGACTAAACACACACGCCCCATCTTTTATTCTTTTTCATTTATTTCGAATCAAAATAATCAAGTCGAGACATGCATGCAATCTTTTCTTATATATATTAGCTCGTATAGATTAAGATCAAACAGATTAGGGTCGTATCGGTGTAGATCAAATATGTACAAATCAGAATTCGAATACCACATTTTGTAGATCAATTAGACAAGTTTTTAATTCGTTATTTTATGTGACTAACCATGATTTTATGTGTTCTTTATATGCGTTAATATGAAATTGGTTTGAAGACAAAGGACATCTTCGAATCAGTAAACAATAAGAAGAGGTTTATAGAACAAGGTTGTGAGACTTTACCCTCGTGGTCGTGTCGAAGCAAAGAAGACAACAAGAAAGACACATGATCGAGTATCACATCCATCACCAGCCGAAACAGGAACATAACCCTCGTCTTTCCATAACACCCACGATTCAACAAACTCCCTCGAACCAGAATAAACACCCACATATGCCAAGCCCTAGTCAAACCGGTAACAGCCCACGATCACGAGCTCACATTGAGACCACGAATGAACCTCCTTGCCCACCCTTTGGTCGATCAGGAAAGGAGAAAAGAAAAGTGTTGACGCCATTTTAGTGTTTGTTTAGGTTTAGGGTTTTCAGTGTGTTTTGTTATTCGGTATTGTGAGATGAGGGAGGAGAGGGATTAGCCGACACTTAGAGTTTTAGGGTTTTTAGTTTTAATTTCTTTGGGGGAATTTTTGAGAATCGGTCTTAATAAAACCGAATGGGGGATTGAGTTTAAAAAAAAAGAAAATGCCGTACATTATGGGATGTGATTGATTCATACCATACTTAGCTCAATAATATAATTAGACATGCATTGGTTTCGGCCCATAAGTATCCTACACAAAGAATTCGGCCCATATGTTGTATTTATATGCAACGTAAAAATTTAGTAGTCGTTAGTTTTTAGTTAACGTATTTTTATATATTTCAAATTTTCAAACGTAACGTATAGTTTTCATATTATGCTTTTCAGTTTATTCGTAAAAGTTAAACCGGATTTTTCAGGTCGTTATAATTCTTCCATTCTAAAAAGAAAATTCCGTCCGCGAAATTGAAGTCGCAAAGTTAAACAGAGTCGTAGCAAGTTGCAACAGATCATCATAATATTCTCATGCCCGAGGAGGTTCTTCCAAAAGATCTTCGGACCAAAGGTTTCTCATGACTCAATCAAAACAAAGTGAGTTCAGATTTTCTCAGAAAGAGACAGAATCAATTTGATTTGGATCAGAAGAACAGTGCAATATAACATGGCTGGTAGGTGAGTCTTCTGAAAACTTATATGAAATACGAACAGAATTTCAGATCAGATTAACTGTATCATCAGTAGAGAGTTCTACAAAGAGTGTAAGATATAAAACTGGGGTCAACAGAATGCAATACAAGAGTTTAAACTCATCCAGATACTTAATGAACGAAAACAGAGTGTACGCAAAGGTAGAATGAACCTAATATCTCACTAATCATGGACGAACCAACAGAGATCAGATTCTAAACTTCTTAGGTACTCCCCCAAGACATCCTATGGCCACAATGAGTGCACTTTATATGGTGTAAGTATTATCACGTTGATCAGGCGTCATAATACCAGTACCACATAAATATGCCTTCATGATGATCATACTTTATCTCGAGTTGTGAGTATAACAACCTATCTTAATCCACCTAGTACTTCTACAGTCTCAGAGTCAACCAGATCAAAGTCATAGTTAAGAGAGAAATAATACTATTCGCAAGAGTATCGGAATTTCCATATTGCCTAGCAGAGTAAGGCACGCCGTCACAAGCATCAGATTTTCCACAGTTCGCCAAAATTCCTCATAACAAAGCCATCATCGAACATACGAAAAATAAACACGGAACTGAAATGCTTCTAGGAAAAACTTAAATCATTAGAGAATCTTATCACGATATAACGAAACTTAAGGAAGTCAACGGAAATGAAAACTAATCGCCAATAACTTCGGTCTTCGCAGAATCAATTCTTCCAACATAAAAGGTCAGATTCAGAAATCCGTTCATTCAAAATCTCTAATCTCTTCAAGTCCGGTTAATCTGTCTTCGTCTGCTCATCAGTCGGGAAGTGAAACTAAGATCGGAAACTTGTGTCTGGTTCGTCGAGCCTCCTGCAGTTCTTCTTGGAACGTGATGGAGTATATGTGAATGTTTGGCACGATCTTTAAGTTTCTTCATCACCCAGTCTGCTTCCGCTCTCAATTCATCTTAGTACAACCAAAATGAATAGGGAAGTGAGACTGTACGTCTTCATCAGCTCCAGGTTCGCCGTCTTTCTTCTGCATCACCAACGCTTCTGTCTTGCAAGGAATGTCTTCACTCTTCAGGGTAGTCACCGTTGTTGTCAACTCTAGGTCAGGTAGTGAAGTAATACTTCTGATGCGTTTCTAGTTGTCTTGATGCATACGCAAAACCTTCTGTGTTGCAAGGGGGATAACCGGGTCTCTTTCTGAAATGTCTCAAAATTTATTCCGTCTGAGGGTATGGAAACAAATTTCTATTTCAGCTTTCCAAAAACGCCGTTCTCAATCGTACTAGGTTGTTTCTCTCTGGTCACGAAATTTATCAAGGGTAACGCAAGTTGTAAACATTTTTCAGAATTCTGATGAAGGGTTCAAAAGATTTCAGGTTACCATTTTGTTATCGGTCTTGACCGTTTGGTGATAGTTTCAAAATTTGCGGAATTTAAAGAGGTATTCTCAATCAAGAAAAACCATTGTCTCAACAGACATCAATCTCTAAGAATGTACAAGTGATCGTCAATTTCTTACAAAGTGCAAAAATGATTTTCATGTTCTTCTTCGTCTCCGAATGTACTATTAAGTCATACAATGACCATTTGCCCAAGTACTCACGAGAACACATTCATTCATGAAATTTACCGAATAGTCAGAGCTTTAGCTAATACTATTAGCGTCACAAATCTTTATATCAGTCGTTACAAATGTGGACAGAGATCTCAAGAATAACTTCAATTCATATTTCCATCTGGAGGAAACTTCGCGCTCTGAAATTGAATAGATACAAAGTCGTTTCAGGGTGGAGAAATAAGGGTTCCAAATAGCAATACGGTTCAGCTTCTAGAATCAACACATGTCTCCTGTCATCATTCTTCTTTATCGCGAACAAAACTGAAATACTCCAAGAAAATACACTTAAGCGAACTTACTTCTCACTCCGGTGGAAGATTTGGTAGTTCAATCAGAAATCGTGTTCAGAAAATTCAGGGTGCCAAGTATTTCTCAATATAAGGTTCATTCATTGTTGTACGAAATGGGTCCAAGGAAAACTTCATAATCGCGAACATAACACACGAGTCTTCAGAGTAATAATGATAGTCCAGAGTTTAACAATCGGTAATCATGGTAGGGAGTTCAAAATTGCTTCAAACGTCAAAGTTGAGACATAGGAGGATAGTTGTCAAACAACCAATCCTTTATCAGAATAACATTAGAGTTAACAGTCCAAAGAAAGGCAGATCAACAAGGCAAATCTTATCGTTCAAAATGAGAGGAAAATATTCTTATACTCGTGGTTAAACACCACAAAACTTCTCATAGGAATAGAGACGGGTAAGACGAAATCAAATAGCGTTAGAAGATTCATAGATGCTTATCCAAAAGCAAGAGACAATTAACAGAAGGAATCAAACGCTTATCAAAAGCAGAAGACAAATAACAGAAGGTGTCAAGTACGTCATCGCCAAGGAGATTTTCAGAATGCCCGAAGAGGCATCAAAATGATTAACAGAAAGATCAGAGGTCAGAGTCAGACTCTGCAGACAAGGATCAAATAGCGTCAGGCAATTACTATGCAGTTCTCAATGCCTTACAGATTTATTTAGGTTCAGATTTTAGGTAGTGCAGAGCATAAGCTTTCAGTTTCCAAAAGTGATCTTAACAGACCTTAATCAAAAGCAAGGCACGAATCAGAGTGATGCGGAAGCAAGAATACTTAAACAAATGCCTTATAGTCTACCCATTTCTCACCGGTCAGAACTTAAGTTCCTATAGGGAAACCCTAAAGCAGATTCTTACAGGTTATCTTATGAGCGCCAACAGTGGAAACTTAGTGGTCTAACTTACATAGGTCAAAGGGTAAATGTATTACGAGTCGCAGCCTGTTGCTCTGATACCATAAATTGTAACACCCCGACCCGAAAAGGGTAGAGATGTCACAATAATGGTGACATATCAGAAACATACACAAGCATACATCTTCAATAATACCAAGGAATACAAAGGTTACAAGAAATTACAAGGAAATACAAAATTTACAAGGGATAAATACTAAGATCAAAAATCTAAATTCTTCTAATCATCTCTATAACAAAATAACTATCACAGTGTAGTCTTCTAAGTCCAAAGGTCTCTTCACTCATACCCAAACCCGTCGTCCTGCTTATAACCTGCCGCACACGAAAAGAAAACGTGCGGCTGAGCTTATAAAGCCCAGTGAACAGATATAACGGAAACAAAGCAGTAGTAAAGAATAGTGAACAGTAAATGAAATACGAATCAATCCGAATTATGGCATAAGAAAAGGTAACAGTAATGAGAAGTACACGGGTACAAGGTGTAGGAAACAGTAATCCTCTACGAGCCCAGTATCAGTAATCAGTAACAGTAATCAGTATAATCATGTAGAGGGGAGACCTCTCAGTAATCAGTAAATATGAGGGGAGTCCTCAATCAGTAAATGGAGTAGCTAGCTCCCAGTATGTGAAAGACGTGTATCGCACACACCATCAGTCACCAGTATATATCAGTAACAGTAACAGTAACAGTGACAGTAACAGTAACAGTGACAGTAACAGTAACAGTGACAGTAACAGTAATAGTGACAGTAACAGTAACAGTTCTAGGATGCATCCATACGCCCCTGGTGGCCATAAACCTCCCAACACACCAAATAAATACATGAAAGGGACGGAACAGGTCATCACTCTCCTGCCCTAGAGTCATGCCATCGGTGCATCAATGACATGGTCATGAAACCCTCATGACTAGTTATGGCTCGTAGTATCAAACTGTGGGTCAGTGGTCAAGTATCAGTATCCAGTATTCAGTTCAGTTTCATAAGTCAATTACCATTTCAGTTATACCAGAAAGTTCATATCAGATGGTCCAATATCAGAAGGTTCAGTATCAGTAGGTTCAGTATCAGTAGGTTCAGTAACAGTAGGTTCAGTATCAGTAGGTCCAGTAACAGTAGGTTCAGTACCAGAAAGATTCAATATCAGAAAGTTTAGATTCATAGAAAAGATCTCAATTCAAAGGCTTCATATTAAGCTTATATTTAAAATAATCTTTCAGTGACTTTCATAAATGATGTTTAGTAAAACCCTTTTTATAAAGATAGTCCTTAAAAGAGATTTTCATAAAATCTTTAGTGCAGTTTCAATTTAAAACTGGTATGACATTGTATTCAAAAGCTTTTCTCAAAAACATTTTCATATCATCAAGGAAAGTTCCAATTCCAGTTATAATGTCAAAAAGAATCTTCCGGTATTCAGAGGTTTGCATATTCAGGTCATAAGATGAAGATCGGATCATGTCAGGTATCAAAGGAATTAAAACAGGGTTCAGTTTATCAAAGGAACTCAGAATTCAAGTATCATGTCAGGAAGGTTCAAGTAAAGGGAATCATAGCAGTGGCATTAATACAGAGACCGACAGAATCAGAAAATAAAAGAGATCATGAGAAACCTGTGAGAAGGTTCAGAATATCTGTACCTTAATGAAAGCAAGCAAATGAGAAAAGAGTCACAAGAGACGGATCACTCCCTCTTCACGGAATCTACACAAATTAGTGATCACTTATTACTTACAAGCTCATTTTACAAGTTTAGTACTTATAATTATCCAGATGGCATAATTTGGGTTTCTTTCTATTTTTAGTAAGTTTCCATATTTAGTAAGTTTCCAAATTAAGTAACTTTCCATATTTAATACGATTCCCGAATTAGTAACTTTCCATAAGTTATGGTTACTATTGATAATTTAGTAAAGTTAAAGGTTAATAATGACAATTTCATAGTTTAGGGTTTATTATGACAACTTATCATAGTTTAGGGTTTAAAATGTAAATAATCCAAAGATTAGGGTTATATGTGTAAATTACCAATGTTTAAGGTTAAAGGTTTAAGCTTAGGGTTGATATTGTAAATTAATTTCATAACGAAAAATTTAGGACTAGCCGATTTTATAAGCCATATTAAAAGTATTTCCGACTTAATTTAAGCCTGATACAAACACACTCTACTCACACCAATCCATACGAATACACACCCTTTTAACCTCAGCTTATACACACGTTTACTGACTACTTAGGACCATTCAAAATACACACAACAACCCTCTAACTGATGTCCATATTAATGAGACCCACACCCTTCATAAAATCACAACTAACAACTTTTATACACGAAATAATTAGGTACGCCCCATGCTTTATTCTTTTGAGTTATAAACCAATTCTTAGTATGTAAATTAGAGAGCACATAAATCATTTAAAAGACCATGTCATATGCGTGTCACACAACAGATTCGAAAAGCACAAGACGGAAACAAATGTCGACTTATAACATCCAGTTTCACGATTCATGTAACGTCCCAACTGACCATATTCATATGCTTATATATATATATATATATATATATATATATATATATATATATATATATATATATATATATATATATATATATATATATTTATATACTCCCAAGTTTCATAACAGTTAATATACCTTTACCATGTGACTAAACAACACACGCCCCATCTTTTATTCTTTTTCATTTATTTCGAATCAAAATAATCAAGTCGAGACATGCATGCAATCTTTTCTTATATATATTAGCTCGTATAGATTAAGATCAAACAGATTAGGGTCGTATCGGTGTAGATCAAATATGTACAAATCAGAATTCGAATACCACATTTTGTAGATCAATTAGACAAGTTTTTAATTCGTTATTTTATGTGACTAACCATGATTTTATGTGTTCTTTATATGCGTTAATATGAAATTGGTTTGAAGACAAAGGACATCTTCGAATCAGTAAACAATAAGAAGAGGTTTATAGAACAAGGTTGTGAGACTTTACCCTCGTGGTCGTGTCGAAGCAAAGAAGACAACAAGAAAGACACATGATCGAGTATCACATCCATCACCAGCCGAAACAGGAACATAACCCTCGTCTTTCCATAACACCCACGATTCAACAAACTCCCTCGAACCAGAATAAACACCCACATATGCCAAGCCCTAGTCAAACCGGTAACAGCCCACGATCACGAGCTCACATTGAGACCACGAATGAACCTCCTTGCCCACCCTTTGGTCGATCAGGAAAGGAGAAAAGAAAAGTGTTGACGCCATTTTAGTGTTTGTTTAGGTTTAGGGTTTTCAGTGTGTTTTGTTATTCGGTATTGTGAGATGAGGGAGGAGAGGGATTAGCCGACACTTAGAGTTTTAGGGTTTTTAGTTTTAATTTCTTTGGGGGAATTTTTGAGAATCGGTCTTAATAAAACCGAATGGGGGATTGAGTTTAAAAAAAAAGAAAATGCCGTACATTATGGGATGTGATTGATTCATACCATACTTAGCTCAATAATATAATTAGACATGCATTGGTTTCGGCCCATAAGTATCCTACACAAAGAATTCGGCCCATATGTTGTATTTATATGCAACGTAAAAATTTAGTAGTCGTTAGTTTTTAGTTAACGTATTTTTATATATTTCAAATTTTCAAACGTAACGTATAGTTTTCATATTATGCTTTTCAGTTTATTCGTAAAAGTTAAACCGGATTTTTCAGGTCGTTATAGCACAGGTTTAACATTATCAATTTCAGTAGCACTAGCGGAATAAACCTGTTCTTTAATTATATCGCTGCTGTCATCAGATAGATGCGCCGCATCGAGGTTTTCGATGCGCCGCATCGCGTTACATACAGCAGAGTCAGCAGCAAAATTATAATCAACAGTATTCTCATCTACTTGATCTTCTATAGCAATTGCGTTTTCTAAATTTTTAAGCAGAAAAGAATCAAGCAAATTATTCTTTAACAATTTATGAGTAAATTGATTAATCGTATCATCAGAAACATCGATGTTATAGCATTCATCGTCATCGGATTCATCTTTACTCATAGATTGTTCCATGTTAAACTCAACCTCATCTTTCCCTATGGTAAAAGTTATCTTTTTATTAAAAACATCAATTATGGCCCTAGCAGTGGCTAAAAATGGTCGTCCTAATATTATAGGAGTTCTAGAATTTTCAGGCATATCAAGGATAACGAAGTCGATAGGTAATTCAAATTTATCAACTTTTATTAATATATTTTCCGCTATTCCTAATGGGTATTGTATAGACCTATCAGCTAGTTCTAAGCACATCCTAGTAGGTTTTGGTTCACCAAGACCTAATTTATCATACATAGAAGAGGGCATAAGACTTATACTAGCTCCTAGGTCGGCTAAGGCATTCTCAATATGCAAATTTTTAATTTGACAAGGAATAGTGAAACTCCCTGGATCTTTTTCTTTAGATGGAAGTTTGTTGAGCAATGCCGCTGAGCTTCTTTTCCCCATCGTTATGGTGCAAGCCTCTTCGAGTTTAGACTTGTTTGTAAGCAAGCTTTTCAGATATTTAGCATATTTCGGCATTTGCACTAGGGCTTCCATAAATGGTATGCTTAGCTGCAGCTGCTTGAGATTCTCCAGGAATTTCTTTTGATAGGCATCTTCTTTCTCTTTCCTTACCCTATGTGGGAAGGGTGGTGTTGATCGTTTAGGTTCAACAGAAGGTTCTCTTCTAATTACAGGTTCTGGATCAGTCTCTTTTGGTTGCTCTTGCTCAGGTGGTAAAGATTCAGGGGAAATTTTGTTTGTACTGTCATCCTCGGGTGTTTCTCCGATTTGAAAGGTTGACTTTCCGCCTCTAGTTGTAATTCCTTTCAGATCGTGCCTTACCAAAAGAACCTTGTTAAGCACTGTTGACAATTGGTGCACTTCAATTGCCAAACCATTGATCATATTGTTTTGTTCCTTTAGCAACAGCTCATGACTGCCTTTGAATTCAGTGATAAAGTTCCTTGCTTCATGATGTTCTTGTTCATTGGCTTGAGCGATTAGAAGTGCAAACTCTTCCATAGTAAGGTTTCTTTGGGGTCTTCCGAACCAGTTTGGGAAAATATCGAACATTGTTCCTGAAAATTAAGAACAAGAGGATTTCAAAGTAAAAGTTTCCTAGTATAAGGGTAAGTCAGAATATTTTCCGTTCGGAAATTAGAAAAGAATAAAAGTTGCTGATATCTGCAGACGATGCGCCGTATCCAAAAAGTTGGATATGCCGTATCTTAATACGTTAAAATTTAATCAGACTTTATCCAGAAAATAGATACGCCGCTTTAGAATTTATGAATGCGCCGTATCGAATTAATTAATCAAAAATCAGCTTATCTAATTAAAATTAAATACGTCGTATTAACGAAAGTTAATGCGCCGTATTTTCGTTACGTTTAAAAATAAAAGATTTTTGATTCAGAAAGATGCGCCGTATCGACAGAGATCGATACGCCGTATCTGTTTAATAATTCGCAAACTGTTTTTAATTAAAATAATAGATACGCCGTATCTGCTAAAGCAGATGCGTCGTATGGCGTTAACGTTTAGAAATTTATTATTATTTATTTATTTTTTTATCGAAAACAGATACGCCGTATCTGCTAAAGCAGATGCGTCGTATTACTTTATCGCTTAGAAAAATTTTCTTATTAAAAACAGATACGCCGTATATTGGGGAAAAGATGCGTCGTATCGAATTAATTAAACGCGTTGTATTTTTTTAAAAAATTAAACGCAATACGCCGTATCTGAGAGATCAGATGCGCCGTATCGTTTGATTTAGCACAGTACAACGATAGCAGAACAGAAAAATACGAAAAATAAAAACAAAAATTAAACACACAAACGAAAATAAACACACAAAAATAAAAGAAAACAATTAACACACAATACAACAAATATGAAAATAGTACAATGATGCAATTAATCTAATAAAAAGAAAAAAAACTAATTAAAATACTAATTAAATTAACAGATAATAACAATTCACTCCCCGGCAGCGGCGCCAAAAACTTGATGCGCGTGATGTGTCATTACGGTTTAGCAGTTTTAATGCCTACTCAAGTTTTAAATTTATATTTAGCCGACTTATCAATAACACACACACTTAACGAGCAATGTACCCGGTCAGTATGAAGATAATGGTAAGTAGAGTGTCGATCACTAAGAGTGGAACGTATTATCTCGTTATTCTAATCAGTATTTTAATATCCTAACGCAAGGGGGTTTCAGCCTGAGAGACTGGCACGGTTTGTTTGCAATTAAATAATAAAATAAACCAATAGGCACGAATCAGCAAGTAGCACACACGTACACAGATAAATACTTGAGACAATAAGAGGGCTGTCCTTATGATTAAGTAGATTGTCACTTGTTTTATTGATAGCTTTATATGAAGTGTATGTAGTTAACCCTTTCTCGTTGGTCCTAATCTTATCGGCGAGTAAACCCTTAATGATTACTTATGTCTAAAAGTTATTCCTAAGTGATCAATTTAGTAATAACCGTGGGAGCCACATTATGTCCCGCAGTCAAATGCCCGCAAGCCACTAATAAACACAGAGGTTATCAATGCACTAATAAGTAGTAACCAAAGACATCAACATATAAACTTTAATTGATGGGAAAGCAAGTATTAAAGGGAGTGCAATCTTTCGTTGTCACATTACACAAGCCACCAATCCTGATGAATTAAAGTTTGCTAACACAATAAAACAAAACTACTTAATGAATTAAACACATGCAGCACCTTCTTACAGCTCTTGTATCTTTGATTTGGGTGTGTCTTGTGCTGCCTCCTTGACTGAATTCGTCCTTTGTTTCTCCTTTCGAACTTCGGTTTTAGGTTTTTTGGAACTTGTAATTCGTCTGGTCTACGGGGTATTTATAGTTTCTGTCTGAGGGAAGATGCGGCGCATCTACTAAGTAGATGCGGCGCATGTACTTAACTTCGCGTGGGGTCCAAGATTATAATATTCAGGAATATTCATACACCGCCAGAAGATGCGGCGTAACTCCATGATTAGATGCGGCGCATGTCCTCTTGTATCTTGGATCGTATCTGGTGATATCTTGATAGAGATGCGGCGCATGTCGAGAGTGAGATGCGGCGCATCTGGAGCAGAATTGACTTGATCTTGTCCATGTCAGTAGACCTTCAACTTTATGCACGTTTTCCTCCATTATTAGTCCAAAATCGCTAAGTTTCACCAAATGCTTGTTTTTACCTGAGAATTACAAAAGTAAACGATTAAGTATCAATCCTCATACATAATATAGTAAAACAAGTCAAATTAATAGGATAAATGATAGTAATAAAATGTACTTATTTGAGTTCATCATAGTCACATAGTACAAGTCATAGGAAAAATTAAAACAATTAAAGATGTTTTTAAACAAAGTTCACATTTGATATAATCAGAGTTTAACAAAGTTAGGTCCCAAAAAGTTTTAGCCAGGACAAGAGTCCAAAAGATGCATAATTTAAACACAACATAAGTTTTTGAGTTATTAAAAGTTCCATCAAGTGTGAAATAACACGTGTCCATCTATCCATGTCCTTGCACGCCCATCCAAGCATTAAACACTTACGGACTTGAGATAAAATATGCTAAAAAGTCAACATAAAGTTGAGTGAATTCATAGAGTTTAATAAGTAATAAGTTGAATACAAGCATTATTCATAAATTGACATGTAACGAATACAAGTCGGGAAATAAGATTATAGCATCGAGCTCATGAAACCGAACCTTGACTGATATTTAATAATGCCCCTTAAAAGGTTGTTTGCCAACTACCACGAATTCTCAATATTATGCTACCCGTTGTATATGAGCGCGACTCATCCGGACAGGCTTGTCAAGCCAAATATGCATACTCATAATACTAGCGTTTCTCCTATGAAAATATACGGTTCATGAAATTAGGGACTTGAAAGGCAAAAGTTACTCAATGTCTATAATCATGTAATCAGGTCAAGCATACCAAAAACTACTTGTATTCTGTTTGTAAAACTAGCATGTTTCTCCCCCAACGGGTTTATAAACAGTTTAAGAGTTAAAGTGGGGCTACGAACTCACCTTAAGCAAAAGTGAACGATCAAGTGAGGTGATCAAGAAATAACCGCAAGAACCCTACAAGCAACCTAGAATATACGCGCGTGTCTTAGCTTCTAAGAATAATGATACAATTATTTCTATATGCTATATAAGTTACAATCTCAATTATGCTTGATACATAACGTTTAAATAATTATCAAGATTTAGTTTGGCATTTAAAAATGATCTATAAGTATAAATTCTACATTTCTTACAAAATCTTAAGTTTTTAGTCCATTTCTTTTCCTAAGTCCAAAATAAGTATTAAGGTTCAATTCAAGTCTAAAGGTCCAAGTTTAGTCAAAGGGTTCAATTCTTAGTCAAAAGGTTCAGATTATTTCTAAAGGTCCAAAATATATTAGGTGTTTCAAAATAAAACTTAAGGGTCCAAATTCATAAGTTATTAACCTTTTTATAAATTTTAATTACAAAGCTGATGAAATTTTTATAACTTGTTCACTTTCAAAAATTCATAACATGCAAACCGTAAGTCAAAAAATTATGTTCTTTATATCCCCGGAAAGGTATTCGACCATAATAACAATATTTATGGGGCCCACTAATTTAGAAATTCCGTAACAGTAGTGAAATTATTATTTTTCCCTTACTATCCAGTTCTGAAATCACTAACATCACAACAGTCCCGCGAAAAATACAATATCTTGAGTTCTACAAGCCCGATTAATCTCCTTCTTTTGGCCACGTTTAAGTTGAAATGTTATCTAAAACTTTTATGTTTTGAGCAACAAGTGGTCATGTAAAAAAAAAGACTTTTATAGGTTTCAAATCTGTTACTCAGAATATGACCTGTTTCACGAAAACATTTTTAGTTTAATCATCGGGTGTCGTCACGGGAATCACCACCCATGGAAATGACCACAAGACATAGATCTACAACAAAATATTTTTAGTTTAGGTCCAAAATCGGCTGATTCGTACAGTTTATTCCATTTTTACCCCTGATCAGAATAGTGTTTTCATAACAAGTCCTTTTTAGTGTTTTCTTGAAATTTTTAGTATGTACCAAGCATATTAAAGCATTAAGAACTTATATAACATACAAAATACAAAAAATAACATGAATCTCAGTAGTGAAATGAATAGAGGAAATGAGTGTTGGTTTCTTACAAGGATGGAGAACAAGAATAATATGGAAGCCAAGAAAAACAAGAAAAACCAAGAACACCAAATCTTCCAAAGATACCAAGAGAAACCCTAGCTTCCAAGACACAAAGAATACTTTAGATCTTCTTTGAAAATCTTGAAATCACAGCCCTTTAAACACCTTGAAAGAACTTCAAAATGATTTTGTGGAAGACTTCAAGAAGAACACCAAGAAACTTCAATAGAACCTTCAAAACTTTGATTCAAACCACCATCTTTTATGAGCACCCTAAAGTGCGAATGAAAAAAATACCCCTAACAGTTATAAAAAAAAAAAAAAGGGTTGGGAGGGGACACGTGATGCAATATGGTGGCTTCCTAGCCTTTTCATTTTAGGACCCCTTCTCAATATATCCCATCTATAATATATATATATATATATATATATATATATATATATATATATATATATATATATATATTATATATATATATATATATATATATATATATATATATAGTGTAACTTTCTTTTCAGAACCACTTTAAGTGCGAGAACTGCGAGAACCAATATAAACCACTAGATTATTTCATCAATGGATGTGATTACTTGTGCCATTAATGTAATTAAAATAAAGATTAGGAAACTTTGGTAAATCTGAAAGGGTAATTTGGGAATTTCTTAATTCACCCTAAAATGATGGGAGGAACCTGTTATATACAATCTTCTCTCCCCTCAAAACCTAAAAACCGCCCCCTAAACTTCTAGCCGACTCTCTCTATCTTGTTCGGCCAAAAAAAAAAGAAAAAGAAACGTCACCAATATGTCCATACTTTGTTTCACGATTGGATCAAGCAAGCATCTCACGAGAAAATTGTTTTCGCGATTGGTAAGTTTTCTGGTTCGTTATTTTTTTTACCAGTTTGTTTTTACGCTTTATGGTGAAATAATGAATGATGATGATTATGCGTGTGTTATTTTATAGTGTTGTATCCATTTTTAAAGTTTAGATGATGGTGACTGTTAGGGGTGTTCATAAAACAGGTCGACCCAATAAACCACCCGATCCAAATTGATTTGGGTTAATCGGTTGGGTTAATTGAGATGGGTTTGGGTATTCGGTTATAACCACCCGATAAACCACCCGATCCAAGTTCTAGAATGGTTTTTGGTTCGGATTTGGTTATTAGAATTGGTGTTTTGGTATTCGGTTATGCATAGTTTTGTACAGGTTGACGTTTGGAAAGATTTGTTGGGATTAGTATAGGTTAAAAAAAACATATGTGTTTTGTGTTTGGGTTATAAAACATATATGTTTTGGAAATATTATTGTATAATCGTTCTCAATTTCAGTTATAGCTTATAGGATCTACAAGATTCCTTGATAATTTTAGTCGAGTTTATTTTAGCGTTTCTTATTCTGTTTGTATAAAGCTTATACGTTTAGTATTTAATCTTGACTGTGATTTTCATTAGGTTAGAAGGCGTGCACATATGTTCTAACGAAGTTGATGAGAAACTCGAAGTACAAATATGTTCTTTGAAGGCGTGCGCGTATGTTCTAAAGAATTTGATCAGAAAATGGAAGTACAACTATGTTTTTTGAAGGCGTGCATGTATGTTCTTGGAAGACGTGCACACATGTTCGAAAATATCTGATAAGAAACTTCAAATATGGAGTATATGTTATGTGCACATATGTCCGTTTTCTTTAAATATTATTAGTCCACACGTGTATAAATCGATTAGATTCATGTATTTTATGCTTTTTAGAAATTTGTATTTTAATTGTTGTGGAAAACTAGAAGGGGGGGGGGGGGTTGAATAGTTTTACGTCTTTTTAATTTTATTGTGAAAACCTTTGTTTACTTTTTTAAAACTTTGATTCGATCTTATGTGAATTCAACTCTTGATCAATATGAACAAATATAAGTAAATGTAAATAAACAATGCAAGTAAAGTAAATGAAATGAAATGAAAGATAGAGATGGAAAGATCAAACCACCACACAAGGATTTATAGTGGTTCGGCTACAAGGACACCTTCCTTGCCCTACTCCACTCCTCGAGTCACCTACTCGAGAGTTCTCTTCACTATGTCAACAAACTCCCTTATGGCGAAGAAAATCTTACACAACTTTAGCTTACACCGGTTTAACGACACAAAGCTAGATGTCGGGTCCTAATCGTAGCTAGAACCAATCTCACAACTTCTACATGACTTCTTCATGAATTATTCACAAATTCTTCACGACGGCTTCACAACTTCTACACGACGGCTTCACAACTTCTTCACGACGGCTTCACAACTTCTACACGACGGCTTCACAACTTCTACATACTTCTTTACACACCACTACTTACTTACACTTTGATCTACTAATTACAACTACACAACACCTTATCAAATACTTTACACAACTACACAATAATATGAATTAAACTATAATACTTCTTCTCTAGTTGTTGAAGGAGTATTCTTCTTTTGCACTTGGATGATAGAAGCTTGGATCACTTAGAAACCAATGCTTAAGAATATATGATCAAAGGATTTAGAAAGATGAGAAGAGATTTAGAACAAAAGGTTTGGGGTGCAAAAGGTGAGGAAAAAGTCCAGGATTAGTCCAGTATTTATAGGCAAAAATTGACAGCTGGAGGAGCGGGGCGGTCCCCTTAATTAGGGGGCCGGTCCCCTTAATTATTAAGGGGGCCGCCTAGGTAATTAAGGGGGCCGCCCCTTATATCCATTGCCCAGCTTTGTCTTTTTGTGGGGAAGGTTTTTCTGGAATATTTTTGCCATTTTTGGTTGAAAATTTGAATTCATAAATTTATAATGGATTAAACATTTTTTATTTAATACCAAAAATGATTTTCTAAAAGATATAAAATGTTTGTGTCATTTTATGAAAAATCAAGTGATTAAGAAAATGTTCCTTTGATCATATAATGCATTAAACATTTGTTTATTCATACCTTAAGTGATTGAGTTGTTAAAATAGATATTTTCAACTAAATACTTGTTTACGTAATAATCTTTCGTTTAATGATTTTGCATTTTGTGATTATCAAAACGTAGAGATATCGAAAAATATTAATAACGTGTTTAGGCATTATTTTTATCAACAATCTCCCCCTTTTTGATGATTACAAAATCTAAACTCATTAAATTATAAAATTAATTTTTAGACAAGTATTTAGCGAGTTTATATCTACTTCTCCCCCTTTTTGTAGAATCAAAAAGATTATGCCGACAAGTTTTAGATACGAAATTTTTCGGGACGAGAACTCCCCCTTGATGTGTGCTCCCCCTCGTTTGAGGGTATCAAGGAAACGAGATATGGAATACTTGCAAGAAAAATGTTAGAAGCACAAGCATATATATATATATAGCAAAGGGAGAAAAAAATGAGCAAGGATGTTGAAGATAAGCATTCATTAAGTAGAAATGTTGTGTCTAAATACACAACCATACAAGAGTACATAAAGCATACAAAAAATATCAACTAATGCAACCAAGCATACTACATAATCATCCAAAGAGTACATGAGCCTTCATAGAGCTTGCAAAAAAAAAATGGTGGAAAAATTATTATTGGTTAAGCATTGCATATGCTTAATTTGGAGAAAATGGAGTAGGTGGTGGTGAAATAGGTGAAGATGGTGGAGGTGGTGGTGGAGGTGGATTGGTTAGCATGTGTTGAATACATGAAAACATGTATTGAATTTCATCTCGAAGACCAAAGATGATGGTTCGGTTGTGGATACAACAAAGGCAAGTATCCCCATGGGCTTCAAGTAGACTCCAAGGTACGAGATTGACAAAGAATGGTGGTGTGATTGGTGAGGATGAGAAGTGAGCATCAAGAGGTGTGATTGGTGAAAGGGAAATAGTAAGGTCGGTGGATGGAGGTTCTTGAGTTGTAGGTGGTGGTGATGCTCTTGGTGGTGGTGGCATTTGTGGTGATGATAAGTGGGAGTTGATGTAATCATTGATGGATGAGGATGAAGGTATGGAAGAAGAGGATGTGCCATGAGTGGAAGGTGTTTTGGATGCCGCATTGGGTGCACTAGGAGATGAGCATTGAGGTAGTGGTGATGGAGTGGTGTTTTCTTCTTGAGTTAGATCAATGAAGAGTTGTTTAGGGGGTATGATGACAATCCTTTGTTTCTTTGAAGTCTTAGAGATGGATGTTTTAGGTGATAACATGGTGGATTAGGATGGTGTTTGATGGAGGTGAAGAGTGATGAAATGAGGAGTTATCACTTGGAGGGAATTTATAATATGAAAACATGGTTGGTTTAAGTAAGTTTTTGAAGTGTTGTTGTAATATTCCAAGATCAGTTGGGTTATTAAGAGAAATGGTAGTTGGGACTAGATAAAAGGGGTCACAAGATGCAAAAGGAAATAGTAAAAATTACTGTCCAGATGGCCGGTCCCCTTAATTGTATGCCGGCCCCCTTAAATATTAAGGGGACCGCCTAGTAAAATTAAGGGGGCCGCCCATTTGGTGTTTCCCAGGCGACCAAAAATGAAAAATTTCCAGAGAAGGGTCAATTTTTAAGGTGTATTTGCAGCAAGCTCTATTTGGAACATATACACTAGGAATGATCAAATAGTAACAAAAACATATTAAGTAATCATGCAAACATGTAAACTATCATAAGCATATTATAAGCATATCATAAGCATATCATATTAAAGAAACTAGTAGTATGGTCCTAACATGATAATAGTTAAACTCCTAACACAATCCAAGATATAAGAAAATAACAAAATAAATGTCAAGTATATCCGAATATATCGGATCAATACCACCACACATAATTATCTAATAACATCAATGTTCAACTAAACCCACACCAAACATATCTATTTCTTCTTCCTAAGTATCTTCCTGAAGACTTTTCCTATTGACTTGAATCCACCTCGAACCTCCTGATGCATTTGTTGAGTAGTGTTGAGCAATGAGGTTTGTCGTTCAAAGAGGAGTTGATTGGTTTGTTGGGAAGGAGAAGGAACTTGATAGTTGGTATAATCAAGTTCTGGATGATTATCAACGAAGGTCGTGGGTATGGGGTACTAACACGTGATGTGCCTTCCTCCTCATCATCATCTTCCCGATGAGATGTAGAACCACGAGGTACGAGTGATATAGAGCTACGAGATTTTCCCTTGTCACTTCGAGATCGACGAGGTTGGATACGAACAAGAGGACGCAAGACCGATTGAACGAACTCATAGATATCACTCTCAAGATGTGGGTAATGTTCCATGACATGATGATAAAGTCGAGTGAGGAACATACCATAGGGAAGATTGGCATTTGGAGTGTTTTTGGCGGAGATGATACGATGAACAAAGAGATAAGCCAAATTGTATTGTTCTTCTGCAACAACATAATACAACATGTGAGCGATGCTCGCCGTGAGATTATCACGGTGACCACCGGTACCAAACACATTCTCGCGAATGAGTTCTTCCCAATGCTTCATGTCGGGGCTTAACTCTTTGAGAAGGATTTGGTTTGCATGAATGTCGACATTTTTCGACTTGATTCTTCTACTAGTCGTACCACGTTCTAGCTCAAGAAGTCGACGAATGTCGTCAGGAGTTGGAATCTCAGAATAGTATGGACCATCCTGAGGTCGATGTTGTTCAAGAGAAGAAAGATCCCATTCATTTGAAAAGACGGCTTGACCATTGTGGGGGATTTTGAGGATTTGACCAAACTGAGCAAGAGTGAGAGTGATGAATTCGTTTTGGATCATGAAAGAGATAAGGATATAACCATAGTCATCGGTTGCACCGTAACTTGGCTATAAAAGTCAAGAACGAAACGAGGAATGATGGGTTCATTGATTTTGAAAAGACAATCGAGACGAACATTGGTGAACATTCGTTCGATATTGTCGGATTGATAGAAGGATGGATCAACAACTCTTCCCTCATGAATGTTTCCATTTTCAATGGTACGATAGAAACATGCAATGACGGGAGATATGCCGGGAGTAGCGGAGACTTTTGGAATGTATTGTTTGGTTTTGGAAACATCACCAATCGTGGCATTAGGCATTTTCACCTAAACAAGATAACAACAAGAAAATAAGATTAAGAAAAAAAATGCATATGTCGTATATACTACTCATGTGGAACGCAAACATACTTCGACTCTAAAAGTTTAATCCTAAGAAGTAGTTTGCAATGTTCCTTGGTTTTAATTTTTAACTCGCTTAAAATGTATGTATTTCATGATGTTAAGGAGTAGTTATAGAGATTTTATGGTAAAGAACTAAGAACATCCAAACGCTCCTTTATACATCATAAGTCACTTTGAAATGTGGCTAGACGAACATTAGATTGTATGTCTAGCTATTTCTTACGAGTATTTATGTTAAGTAACTTATTGAAAAGATGAAAACGTAGATTTTGACTCAAAAATACTTTTCAATTTGTTATGCCAAACACTCCCTTTACTAGAAAAATAACGACTAGTATCTCAATATACATATGAATTATGTATCTTGATGACTCGAAATTTCTAGTTGCATGTTTATAAACTTGACAATTTGTTGTAAATTTTATTTCTACTTAATTTCGACGACTTTATGACTTAATCCAAACACCCTCTTATGTTTAATAAAACCATTTTTCATGATTCGAAAAATATATTTTTAGGATTAAAGAGTTGTGATAATATAATGTGGTTAGTTTTAACAAGTGTTTATGGCATGTTTCAACAATTTGAATGAGAGTGTTTGATTTTTCAAAATTTTGGCATGAGGGTTTTTGATTAATTAGTTTCTAGGTTAATTACGCATTCTAATCCTATGGGGAGCATTTGGTTATGAAAATCCTAGACTTAATTTTAATAAAATGCGAGTTTGAAAAATTTGAATAAAATACCTAATTATGATAAGACTCAAAATTGGATGAAATTAGACAAAATGTGAGTTGGAAAACTTACAATATATGTTGTTAATCGAGTTGTAAGTGTTTGGCCTTTGCGAATTAAGCCCGAATTGGTGATTTGGTAATTGATTTTGGTGGTTTTGGGATGGTGTTTTTCGTTCACAGCAGGTAGAGGGAGTGGAGTGTTTGGCAAATTATTCAAGAAGGAAAATCGTTTTTGGAGCATCAGATGGCCGATCCCCTTAAACATTAAGGGGACCGCCCTCGATAACAAGCCGGTCCCCTCAAACATTAAGGGGGCCGCCTACCAAAAATTTGGAATTTTGCGAATTTGTTTCTGACAGAAAAATATTTATATGTATATAATTAGATTTATCATATATCAAAAATACGTTCGAGTGTATTAGCACGAGGAGGGAATACTTGACATATTTTATTAACATTACGTTAAAAAAAAAAATTTCTTGACAATTTTGGATAAAATGATCAAGACGTCAAGTAGACAAAGAGTTTGAGGAATGAGAGGGAATGTGTGTGTGTATATATATATATATATATATATATATATATATATATATATATATATATATATATATATATATATATATATATATTATGTGTTAAAGTGGACTATTGAATGGTGTCGAGAGATGATGAGGTAATGACGGAGATGAATGCTAACGGCGATGGGAGTTTGTTTCATCCATAGTTTTCTCGCGCGAAGGTTCAAATTCTACTTCTATGTTGATCCACTCAACTCACTTCTCTTCATCACCATGAGTTTTGTGATAGTGGACATAGAAGATTTTCATGTTGAACGTTAGAGTTCAAGAGAGCCAAGGGGAAAGAAAAGGTTCGAGGACGAACAATTTCTTTTAGTTTTAGATAGTCAACTAATGACGTATCTCGGTTGTGAGAGGATATGTATATATATTTATAGTAATATAGGTATATATATGTGTATATATATATATATTTTAGATATATGTATAAAAGAATAACTCACTAACAAACACATAAGTATTAACTAAACTAAGCATTTTAAACTAACAGGGGCATGCAATTAGCTAGTTCATCAATCTAAGTATACAGCATAGTAGTGAGCATGAAAGAGAGGCGTACCTTTTAGTCTTCAAAAAATAGTCTTCAAGCACTTCAAAGTGTTTAAATTGACTTATAGAAGCCAATCATAGATGAGATACCGAATTTCCCGATGAGTTGACAATTTAGCCACTTGGTCCCCATTGTCTAATTGGTCCATAGTTGTTTGAACCAAACATGGTTTGCAATTGACTAGGATGCATATATGGTGGAAGTATTCCCCAAGGATTGAAGCTTGGTGGATTTGAATAATTCCACATTGGGTAACTATTATTATTATTATGGAGGTTTTGTCTATTTTGGTTTCTTCTAAGTTGAGGAGTTTTAGGCCGAGGGTGAGGATTATTTGGTCTTCTTAGGGGAGGTGTTTTTTATCTTGATTTCGGTTTAGAGGATTCTTCTTTGGTTTTTAAAGATGGTTTGTAGAAAATTTTTACTTCATCATTACTAGCAATGGGTATTTTTCTATCTTTCATAAGTATGTATTTAGGTTCTAAAGATTTTTGCTTCCTAGATTCACATTCAAACTTTACATTTTTAGTTTCACTAGTTGAGGCCTCAGCTGAATTAAATCCTAAGCCGGTTTTATCTCCTGATACTCTTTGAACACTTATTATTTTCCTAAGTGAATTACTACTATTTTCGAATTTGTCAAGTTTGCAAATTTCTTCCTTATGTTTTTTGTTTTCATTTTTAGTCTCTTGACATGTTTTACATTCTGCAAAAACTTCTTTGCCTTTTTCTAAGTTGTGTAGTTTAATTTTTAATTCAAGTATTTCGTTTTCTAATTGGTTATTTATGTGTTTTAGTGATTTGTTTTTACTCATTACTTTTTTACCTAATTTGCATAATCTATTATATTCACTATCTAAGTCTTTTTCGTCTAATGATAAATTTTCATCACTAAAGTATTCGGTTTCGGAATGTACCTCACTTGATGTCTTAGCCATAAGACACTTCTCCCCCTTTGTGGTTTCTTTCTCATCGTCATCACTATCAATCCATGCTCCTCCAACGAACACCTTTTGATTTTCCTCCCTTGACATCGTTGGACATCTTCCGATGAGATGATTTGAATCACCGCATTTAAAGCATTTCCTCTCACTCTTGCTAGTTTTGTCATCTTTATTTCTTTCAAATGCCTTTCTTTCGTCATGTGGTTGTCTAACAAATCTTCCTCGTCTTTTGAAGAATTTCTTGATGTCTCTTACGGCCATGGCATATTCTTCGTCATTACTTTCAGAGGTTGAGCTATCCTCGTCACTAGATTCCTTCCTAGCTTTCAATGCAATTGACTTGCTTTGCTCTCTTTTTCCTTTGACCATCTCGGAATCTTTCTTTATTATTGCTTCGTAGACTTTCAAGTTGCCGATCAACTCGTCAAGTTGAAGAGTTGACAAGTTCTTCGATTCTTCAATCGCCGTAACTTTAGCCCGCCATTTTGGATGAAGAGCCCTAAGAAATTTCCTAACAAAATTCTTACTAGAAAAGCTCTCATCAAGTGCTTTTAAACTTGTGATGATAGTGTTAAACCTAGCAAAAGCATTATCAATTGATTCCTCCTCCGGAATCGTAAATTGTTCATATTGTTGAACAAGAAGATCTATTTTATTATCTTTGACTTGACTATTACCTTGGTGAGTTATTAGTAAAGAGTTCCAAATTTCTTTTGCCATTTCAGACATAAAGATTCTTTCGTATTCTTTACGCGGTAACGCATTATAAATAACCATTTTTGCTTCATTATTTTTAGCATGTTTTCTTTTTAAATCATCATTTTGTTTTTCAAAAGGTACTATTTCATCCTTTTTAGTTTCTGGACTATTTTGAATAGGTAAAAAATCACCATTAGTAACAACATGCCAAAGATCTAGATCTTTTGATTTCACATAAGTTTCGAATCGATTTTTCCAATAAAGAAATCCATCACTTTCAAATAGTGGTGGTCTTTGCATAGATTGCCCTTCTAAATATTTTTCGGATTCCATAGATCGTTTCAAGTTTTAAAATACAATTTATTTTAAAAATCTTGTTTGACCTGGCTCTTGATACCAATTGTGGAAAATTAGAAGGGGGGGGGGGTTGAATAGTTTTACGTCTTTTTAATTTTATTATGAAAACCTTTGTTTACTTTTTTAAAAATTTGATTCGATCTTATGTGAATTCAACTCTTGAACAATATGAACAAATATAAGTAAATGTAAATAAACAATGCAAGTAAAGTAAATGAAATGAAATGAAAGATAGAGATGGAAAGATCAAACCACAACACAAGGATTTATAGTGGTTCGGCTACAAGGACACCTTCCTTGCCCTACTCCACTCCTCGAGTCACCTACTCGAGAGTTCTCTTCACTATATCAACAAACTCCCTTATGGCGGAGAAAACCTTACACAACTTTAGCTTACACCTGTTTAACGATACAAAGCTAGATGTCGGGTCCTAATCGTAGCTAGAACCAATCTCACACCTTCTACACGACTTCTTCATGACTTATTCACAACTTCTTCACGACGGCTTCACAACTTCTTCACGTTGGCTTCACAACTTCTACACGACGGCTTCACAACTTCTTCACGACGGCTTCACAACTTCTACACGACGGCTTCACAACTTCTACACTACTTCTTTACAACACCACTACTTACTTACACTTTGATCTACTAATTACAAATACACAACACCTTATCAAATACTTTACACAACTACACAATAATATGAATTAAACTATAATACTTCTTCGCTAGTTGTTGAAGGAGTATTCTTCTTTTGCACTTGGATGATAGAAGCTTGGATCACTTAGAAACCAATGCTTCAGAATATATGATCAAAGGATTTAGAAAGATGAGAAGAGATTTAGAACAGAAGGTTTGGGGTGCAAAAGGTGAGGAAAAAGTCCAGGATTAGTCCAGTATTTATAGGCAAAAATTGACAGCTGGAGGAGCGGGGCGGTCCCCTTAATTAGGGGGCCGGTCCCCTTAATTATTAAGGGGGCCGCCTAGGTAATTAAGGGGGCCGCCCCTTATATCCGTTGCCCAGCTTTGTCTTTTTGTGGGGAACGTTTTTCTGGAACATTTTTGCCATTTTTGGTTGAAAATTTGAATTCATAAATTTATAATGGATTAAACATTTTTTATTTAATACCAAAAATGATTTTCTAAAAGTTATAAAATGTTTGTGTCATTTTATAAAAAATCAAGTGATTAAGAAAATGTTTTTTTGACCATATAATGCATTAAGCATTTGTTTATTCATACCTTAAGTGATTGAGTTGTTAAAATAGATATTTACATCTAAATACTTGTTTATGTTATAATCTTTCGTTTAATGATTTGGCATTTTGTGAATATCAAAACGTAGAGATATCGAAAAATATTAATAACGTCTTTAGGCATTATTTATATCAACAATTGTATTTCAATTAATATCGAATTTTGTGTATAAGATTCATGTTCTTGTTTGTTATAAATTGACATTATCTAAAAAAACACATATGCACCTTACTATTTGAAAAACATACATGTTGAAAAAATTATTCCAAAAATTAAACTAAAAAAATTAAATTCCTAAAAACACTCATGCACTAAATCATTTTAAAAACATGCATGCTGAAAAAAAAAAAAAAAAAAAAAAAAAATTAAGGTTTAAAAAAATGGGATTTATTTATAAAAAAAAAATCAAACATAACATAAAAATATCTTTTACAATTATACCCTTTTGGATTAAATGTAGTTTCCCTTAATTACAAAAATGCCATTTTGCATTGATATGTTGCACACTATCCTTTATTAGGAGTACATAAGTGGTTCTAGCAGATAAGGTGGTTCTCGCAAGAAAGGGACTATATATATATATATAGGGGATAACTTGGCTACAATTTTCTAGCCAATTTGCTACAATCCCTTCACAAAATATACACAACCAACGAATCAGGACCCACAAAAAAGAATCAAGGACCCACAAAAAGAATCAGGGACCCACATATATAGCACAAAATTGTAGCTAATTAGTTACAAAAAATTGTAGCTAATATATTCCCATATATATATATACTAGTTTCAAAGCCCCCCCGATGGGCGGGCATGTCTTGTAATTTACGTAAATAGGGTTATGCTATTGCTATTTATGTACTATTTAGCATGAGTTGGTGTATAATACATCTTTTATACATTTAAAATATATGTGTTTTTTTGGTTTTTTATGTAACATTTCCGAATGCATATGTTGCATGCATTTACGTAACCGTATATTTTGATGTAGTATTTAGTTGTCATTGCTGTCTACTATATGTGATATACATTTACAATATATGTTTGTTAATTATCTATAGTCTTGTATTTTGATTGTAGGTAATCATTATTATGTAGTATATATTTATTTAATTGTAAGACTTAAATGTCTACTTTTCTCATTTATGGTTTCATTTCCGATCAAAATAATTAACATACTACCTTTCCTTGCTGCTGTTGATCATTTTTAACGACTGTCAAGGTTTGAATCCGTTTTTTTTTTCCTGGTTTTTTTTTCTTGAATTTATAAAGCGAATATGAATGCTATTTTAGTATAACGGTATTTGTTTTTTATAAGTTTTTGTTTTCTTTGTACTTGGTTGTTCATACACTGTTTGAAGCTGGTTTTGTTAAGTGTTTGGTTGATCAGGACTTGTTTATGATAATATTATATGTTTAACAATATGATTGTGAGGTTGCATGGTTGTTTGTTTGTTTACAGAAGAAAGCCCCAAAATTTTTTAATCGGATTACATAACGTCATTTAATTATGTTTTATTGTAATGCGGCTAGATATCTGAGTTTTATTTGGTATATACTATTTTAAACCTTGTTGTAATACTGAGTTAGTTCAATAGTATGTTTGATTATTTGATTTTGGTATTGGATGATTGTTATATTGATTACACAATAAAACCCCAAATAGTTTAATCAGCTCTTTGAGGCTCATGTGAGTAGTTATTATTTTATTGATGATAGTATTATAGTTTATTGGCAATTGCATGGTTGCTGTATATAATATTGAACATGTTGGAACTTATATTTTAAAATAGGTGATTGATAATTGTGGTTAATTGTTGGGTTAAGGAGTTATAAGTGTGTTGGTTTTGAGTATTAAAGGCAGATGATAGTTGTTTTATATTAAAGTTTGTTGATTTTTGATATGGATGATTGGTGTTAGACGTAGTTTGGAAACTTGTGAAGTGTTTTAATTTTGTCTTGGGCAGTCAAGCATAAGTCATGTTAGTGAGGTATTTTATGTGATTTTGATTTTCAAGGTAGATGATGAAATACATATATTTGGTGTATGCTGGATGACTTTCATATAAATTGGTATTTATAAGGCGACATGTAATTTTTTTTATTTCACTTATCTTTTGACATTGTTGGATTAAGAATATCCGTTTTATATAATTTGTTTATTCACTGGAGCTTTTTGTTGCTTTGTCAGGAAGATGGCCTCACAGTTTATAATTAAGGTTGATTATTTATTTTACAGGAAAGGACAGGTATGTATTAATTTAAGTTTAATGCTTATATAGTTGTCTTGTTTTTTTTTCTTTTTGTATTTTTTTGGTTGATATTTTTTTGGTTGTTTTTCTTTATTCATGTTTATAATTTATTTTAAATTCTTATGTAGACCCTGCCTATGTGGTTTCATGATCTGTATTATAACGGTCATAACTGGTTATATTTGATCAACAATAAGCGTTTGAAATTTAAGGTCTGGATGGATTGGCTTCCCTGTGAATAGTGGCAGCTTTATAGTGATGAATGGAGAACGTTTGTTGAGAAAAGTGGGTATAAATACATTACCTACCTCCATTTCATTAAAGAAAGTGCCGATACATTCTATGTGACAGGCTACAACGGTGAAGGTGTTGAAAGCGGTGGTTACCGAAATTTGAACTCAGAATTGGGTTCATCTAGGTGGTTGGGATTTGTTGGCAATGATGCAATGGAATCGCCGGTAAGTGTAGCTACTTTTAGTAGGTGTATTTTATTTCGAATATAATCTTTAGACTTGTAGTACTTGTTAATAGTAAAACTGATATATGTATATGCGTATTCCAATATTTTTGTAGTTGATTCCTGGTGAATTTATTGAGGCTGTGCAAAGGGATGTTTTTACGTTGAAAGTGAATAGGGAAGATAGAGAGGTTATGGTTCATTATCCTCTGTATCCTGGATCGACAACCAAGTATTGTTCTGTTTTTCATGGTCCGAGCCAGATGGATTTGGCTATTCGTTATCATTTGCTTCCAGGTGTTAAGGTTGTCTTTACAAATCGTGTGAACAATAGGGCTCGAATGATTATTTTTAAAGAAGATGGGTAGGCATTAACAAATGAAGTTGTGAGGCGTACAGTGTTGGCAAACGAACAGAAGAAACATGTTATTGATAAAGGTTGGTGTTTTCAAATTTATTAATATTGTTCAGTTTGTGAGTATGCAATTTTTTGGTATTATTATTAATGGGTTTAACATGTTTTGCTTACATTAGATCCTAGGATGGAACAAATCTGTAAATGGAGTGGGCATGGTAAATACCATATGGATGAAGATAAAACTTTTTACAGGCCATTGCATTGCTATGTTTTTGAACAAATGAGAATGGTAATAGTATTAATTTTTATTATTATTTTTTTTAATGATTTCTTTAGTAAATTAAAGTATGTATGATTTTTACATGGTTTATGCTATATTATTATTATATTTTGACAGACAATCCCTGAAGGTTTTGTACACATAATCTATTTAATTATGAGCATACTCTCATTCGCCACAAGCCTCATCAATACAGAATCGTTCTTTATCGGCAAAAGCACCAAGAGGACTTGAGTCGTGATAGTCATGTGTACTTTAAAGGGCCTTGGAGGAAACTTGCGAAAGACTGGGGTTTGAAGCAAAATCATATGCTCAGGTTTAAATACATCAAGAATGTTGTGGACGACCAACCTATTGTTTTTTATGGGGAAAATCCTGTAATGATTCCTATGTTTCATTTGTGCTGAATTTGCTGTTTAGGAACATTTGTTTAACCGAAAAACATGTGAAATGTCTTGCTGAACATTAGTACTTCTATTATGTTTATGGTATGTGGATTTTAGGATATTTAAGTGTGAACTCGTACTGACTATTGCTATTAGATATGGATCTGTCCGTATCCGTTTTGCTGAATGATGTATGTAATGAAACTTATGTATATATGTAGCTGTATTGTGGGTCTTTGTGTTTTTGTTTAAGTATTTGTGTTTTTTTTAAGTATTTTCGTACGATTAGTAGTGGTGAAATTATTATAATGATATAGTTCACCCTTGCGTAAAACGTTTTGTTTTTGTTTGTGTTATTAGTGTTTGTCATGTTTTCTTACAATGGCGGTTTATAAACATTGTTCTGGTAGAACATAATGTGAAAATTCTATTGGGTTTATAAGCTTGATGTAAATAAATACATGATGTCCCACATAGATAGCTTTTAGAGTGCTTATTCAGTTGCTTAAAAACTTTAGCAGTACTAAGTTTAAAGGAGCAGTACTAACTTGAAAGTTAGTACTGCTGGATTGTTTTAGTATATATCAAGTATGGTATATAATTAAAATGTAGCTGTTCTGGTAGCGTTAGGATTAGTTTAATGTGTATCTAAGTATAGACAATGATGTTTAGTTTGTTTAGCACTTATTTATAAGGATGTATTTTGGATTTGGTAGCTTGTTTTACTATATATCAAGTATGGTATGTAATTACAATGTAGCTGTTCCGGTAGCTTTAGGATTATCTACAATGGAATTATGTTTTAGAGTGCTTATTCAGTTGCTAAAAAGCTTTAGCAGTTTTAAGTTTAAAGGAACAGTACTAACTTGAATTTTAGTATTGCTGGAACCGCATTGTTGCTAAAAAGCTTTAGCAGTACTAAGTTAAAAGGAGCGGTACTAACTTGAAAGTTAGTACTGCTGGTTCTGTTTGACTTATTTCCGGCTTAGTTAAAAAAGTTTAATAGTATGTTTAGTTTTATGATTTTTGTTTGAATTATTAGTGTGTGCTCTGTTTTGTGAGAATCAATGTTTAAAAGCTTTTTTGGATTTTAAAATTCTTATTGCCTTATTGATTTAAGGTATACAGATACGATGATATTAATATATTTTATGAAACTTAAAGTTGCTTAAAGTTGCGTACCTGGATCATTTCTGTGTAGTTGTTCAGCATAGAATACATGAGCAGCCAATACATCCCTTTTGTTTTGGTAAAGAAACTAAAGTTGAGACATGATATCTCTTTTAATTAGTATGATATGAAATGTTCACAGATAGTTTTTTTTCCCGCTGACTGGTTTTTAACAACCCATGACATCCCATGATTGACAGCCTTAAATTCTAAACAAAGCTTCTTTATACACAACATTTTTTGTTGATTTCGTGTATTTTCCCTCCTCATCACAGCATAAAATCTTCAATCCCTTTCTATTTTTGACCCTTGACATGGCTACACCATTCTTGGTATTGCGCATATAGTACCAACACTTCCACCGGATATAATCTTTGCTTCGATTATATTTATACCCAGCCTATGTACTTGAAGCCTGGTTCCGTTGCATAACCCTAGTGTTTGGTCAATGTTTCTCATGCACATAACGGGTGATCCTACTTTTAATTTTAAAGAATGTTGTGGAAGGCCAGCAATGCGAGTGCTATTAAGAAAGTCGGTTCTGTAAAGTGCCTCATTAAAATTCGAGTCCATATCAAGTATACCAACCAAGTCTGAACTGTCATACGCCTTTTGTTCCTCGTGGAGAAGTTGCAGCATACGATCGTTTATCATATCCACGAGCTCATGTGTTGGTGAAAGAATGGCCCTTTCTTGGAATAAAGAGGGATTATAAAGGTTCTCGATCAATTTGGGGATATGTTTCTTCAATGATTGAACAAATATGATCGTCTGAATCAAGGATCAACATATCATCTGCGAATTCTACCAATGCTTCTCCATTGTTCTTACCTCCAAATGTTCCGTTACCGATGCTTAATATCCAATCTACAAAGTCTTGGATTTCTTTCCGTTCAGTAGCATTAGAACCCGTTTCTAGCTTCATATTCATAGTCAATTGCATGACATTGCAGTGTTGCCACAAGTATGAAAAATTAATTGATGCGTGTACCACATCATGCCTGCTGCTATTTGTAATTACCGGCAATATTTGTCGGAAATCTCTACCGAATAAAACTACTTTACCTCCAAAATCCTTATCATAAGTTTCGAATGGGTTTGTCCAGCATACATCTCTCAATGTCCTATCAAACGCTTCATAACAATGTCTATGTGTCATCGGAGCCTCATCCCATATGATAAGTTTTGACTTTCTTAACAATTCAGCGAGGTCACTATCTGCTGGAATATGACATATAGAATCCTCAACCACATTGATTGGAATAGCAAACCGAGAATGCGCTGTCCTTCTACCTTCTAACAAAAGTGCCGCAATACCACTTGATGCAACATTTAACACTATTTCTCCTTTTGACCTTAATGCGGCAGGTAATTTTTGTAAAGGTATGTTTTACCAGTTCCTCCGTATCCATAGACAAAGAACATCCCTCCTTTTTCTTGACAAACAACTTCCATTATGGTTTGATGTATGTCTTTTTGCTCGTGTGTCAACGTACGATACATTTTCTTGTGTTGTTTGTGTAATTCTTCTGTATTGTACTTCAACTCATCATACACCAACCGATTGTAGTTTGCCATGGTGAACATTTCGTTCAGGTATGGCATGTTTGCTATTTGTTTCAAGCTTTTGTTGTTGCGAAGGAGCATGTGTTCAATATATGTCAGACATATATTATACTTTTGAATGTCTGTAAGCTCTAAATCTGTACATGAAAATAAATTGATTAGTTATTTGAAGCATATTATTAAATTTAACGATGTGAAATTATACATGTGATATTATTATGTGTGTGGTTTTAAATTTCATTATGTGTAGAAAACTTTTATAGGGTGTTGAGTTACAGTTAATTTTGATTAATACTTAACTGTAAATTTAAATATGGTTATATAAGCAAATCAAATAGACATTCATTGCATACCGGGTCATTTCTTTTTCTTCTTTCAATATGTTCAACATCTACGGACAATACTTCCCAGGTTTTGTTGTAAACAATCTCTGGCCTTGACATGCTATCTGTTGTAATTAGCATGACAAAAAAGTCCGTAAATAATTTCCTGATCCCCTTAGACTGGCTTCCATTAAACCATCTATAAATTATTTATCATCTTCCAATAGGCCGCGTGCTTGACATGCTTCTTTATATGTTGGGTAAACAACACCATCAAATTCCTTGAAATCTATCCAATCTTGTGCTCCTCTTACCTTGTTTAGCAATACTCTTAAATAGAACCTCTCACCAGACGAAGGAGGTACATGATGTACACGGCCAATACATGTACCTTTTTATCTTTTCACCCACATCCTTTCTTCTTGTTTCCAAACGTAATGTCGGGTAAACTCCTGGTAAAGCAGTTTTTGTGCTTCTGTATCTGTCTTGTTGCATTCCATCCAGGCGAAAAATTTTGTTTCATTTACTGATGCTTTTTCCAGTGTAAAATCAACACTTTCAGTTGCATCGAATATGATATATTGTTCTCCTTCTAAGTAGAACGGTAATCTTTCTATGGGTGGGAACATGTAATGTATGTCAAAGTCATATATTCTCCACGCTGATTCACATGCCGAAATGTGTCTACAATCGTAATATTCTTTGATTTCATCAACGTCTTCATCTTCTAGAGCAACTGTTGCTCTATCTGGACCCTTGTTAATATACTTGAATAAATATTTTATAGAACCTACCTGGTTGCACCACTCAACGTTAATATGTGATTGAAAACGTCGTAGCAAGCCGGGATTGTAGGGAACAACATAGCCGTTGTGCAATTCAACTCCACTTTTGTTTATAGTCGACCCGTCGTTCCTTCTTTTATAAATGACATACCCACTCTCATCAATAAAAGTTTCTTCGTTAAACTGCTTTGGGAATTTTTTGGTACATTTGACGTTTACAGTGCACGGACAACCTGGCCGTTGTGGTCCACATGGACCATGAATCATGTGATCGGTGACAATTCTGTAAAGTTTAGGATCTTCATTTTTATCTGGTATTTCTGATGAAATAAACCTGTCTATGTGTGCAGGTGTTTTAATTTTATCATATTCTTCCAAAAAAAGCAAAATGTGTGCATGTGGAAGGCTTCTCTCCTGGAATTCAACAGTGTAAACAGCTGTGCGAAGAACATAATGCAAGTAACTATATAGAATGTAGGATGAACTATGTAATAATTTTGTGCATACAATTAATTGGATAAGTAAATACGTGCTTTAAGGCGGCCAAAGTAATGGTGTTCCTTGAATTCTTTCATAATAGTGTCAAGTTTTTGTTTAAAAACTCGTGTGATTACATCGGGTCTGTCGTCATATTTCAAACCCTTTTCAACCACAAAACGTTCAATCTCGGGCCAATTTGGGTTACACGTAAATGTAATGAACAAAACTGGGTATCCGTAGACCTTGCAAATTGTCATTGCGTCTAAATAATTATGCATCATATACCTTGGGCTTCCTATAAATGATGATGGCAATATAACTTTTTTACCTCTTAGTTTCACTCCTGAATCTTCATCATCCGCCAATTTAGCTAATTTTGAATAGATTTCGCTCCTTAAGTCTTTCTGTTGGTTTTTTATATATGACATCCTTTTGGCTGGTTGTTGAACATATTGAACTGTTGACATAGCCTCCTTGCATTCAATACTGTTGAGAAAACATTTGCTCTTTCTTGAAAGCGATATGCAAAATACTCTCGCATTGTTACTCTCGTCTTCTTGTTGGTGGGTGTTTCATCAGTGACACCAAAATGGTATATATCTGTTCGATAACCATCTTCAGCGTACAAAAACAACAATGGATACTGGAGTGCAAGGTATGAAGGATGCAACTCGCTGATTCGCCTGAGTCCACCTTCTTGCATACGTAGAATAATGTCCTTTTTATGTTTTGTAGAGTCAAAGTCTCCTACAATTAGTGCAGCAACTTCAATAGCCGTAGGAAGATTATAATTTCTTCCATCTCGTTCTCTTGTACCAATAAGTCGTAACTTAAAGTTTTTTTCTTCTTTTTCACTGACAAAACGTTCACCAGCCATTCGGAACTAAGCAACTAATGGATTTATGCTATCTAGCATGTCTCATAAATCAACTGTTAGCCGGTGGTCCATCGGCTGGTTGTTTGTTGATGCATCTGTTTCTATGCTATATAAAAAAACAAAAAAATAATCTTTAGTAGGATGAATATATTTATTAAGTTATATAATATTGTTATGGTAAACATGATAATTGTTTTGTTAGAAATTATGTGTAAGAATGTTGTACGATACCTGACACCATTGATCCTATTTTGGATTTCATTTTGTGGATCATAAATATATAGCTAAGCAAACTTTGGAGGTTTTCCTTGTTGTGGTAGTAACGTACCCATTCTATGATAATTTTCGCCTTATATTCTATAACAATATGGACCACCGCCAATAGTAACAGACATATCTTGTTTTGCGCCTATAGAAGTGAATGAAAACATTGCATTATATCGTTTGATATTCTCAATGAATGATTTACTTTTCGGGTGGTTTCCATTCATAAGCTCCATCAACAATTTTGGTGGATTTTGCACCTCATCTCATAATTTGATTTTTCCTCTGCCACAACACATAGAGTATGAATCCGAAGTTGTATGTGTGTGTCCTACTATACTCTTAGCATGCCATAACAACGCGCCGCAAGATTCACACGTGAAAACTGGATCTCCATGGTCGATGTAATCTGTCAAAACACAATTAATCAAGACAAGGTTCAAAATTGTTTATTTTAATGTTAATAAAGGAGTGTTTAGAACATCGGTTTGGAAAAAGGATAAAGTCTTCGTACAATTTGATATTCCAACAAATGATTCTCTTTGTTTGCTTTGTTCGTAGGCTTGGTCTGTAACATTAGAAAGTGAATGATGTGATGTTTTGTGTCTAACCATTTTCGTTTTTTCTCTTAGCCTTTCTGATTTGCATTTAGAGTATTGTCCTCCGCATGGAGTACATTGAATGTCACCAGGTGTTTTTGTTATTGTCGGAAGTGCTTCACCTGCAGGGTTTTTGTTCTTGATAGGGCGTCCTCTTGGTCGGCGTGCTATATCCATTGGTTGTTGTTATTCTGTTCCAATGTTGTTTTTATCACTTAAATATTAATGTTACATTATATCAATTTGTTTGAACATTACAAATACATCACTTTGTTGTACGGATTAGAAAAAGTATATGCTACATACCAATTGTTGTATTCACAGGTCTATCTGATGTCGTTGAAACTGCATTTAATTTCTGATTTACGTTATTGGCAGGGCGTCCCATTGGTCGACGTGCGGTATCCATTAATTGTTGTGGTGCTATTCCATGGTCATTTATTATTTAATTATTAACGTAACATATATCAATTTGTTTGTACATTACAAACACATCTCTTTGTTTTATGAATTAGGAAAAGCATATGGTACATACCTATTGTTGTATTTACAGGTATTTCTTTTGTCGTTGAAACTGCATTATAAATTGAGAATATGAGTTCTAGATCTTCTTCTTGGTGTGTCACTCTCAAACATACATGCATCTATTAAAGAGTCTTTATTTTTATGCTATTTTAAGAATACAAAGTAATTAATAAATTGTGTTAACTGATAAAATACCTTGTAGGCTTTTATTTTCCTGATTATAACCTGGTGCATCATTCAACGCTGTAAATTAAAGACGATGTAATTGTTAATCTAATAAATATAAATGAATCATGTTGATATAAAAATATGAGTTATCTAATGAATGTTTAATATGCATTCTATTAACCAACATACAACAAAATATATAAATCATGACAACAGAAAACATTGAATATCTAATGAATGTTTTAAACCATGCATGTTTAATTGTTAATAAACAAACCACCCGCTGAATCCAGTATAATGTTGTTGTTTGCCTCATCAGTTGCTGCTGAAAATTTTACACAAACAATTCTTAATTACATCTAAAAACCTAATCGTACATACTATAACAATTAGGTTCCAGCAGTACTAACTTTCAAGTTAGTACTGCTCCTTTAAACTCATAATAGCAGTACTAACTTTCAAGTTAGTACTGCTCCTTTAAACTTAGTACTACTAAAGCTGTTTAGTAACACAAAATTCAAAAGTATATAAATAGTTCATAATACGATTCATATTCATAAACAAATAATCAATGTTTAACTCATAATACGATTCATATTCATAACCAAACAATCAATGTTTAACTGTTTATTCTAAAAATTACCCGATGAATCAACTATAGTGTTTTTGTTTTTCTTCTTTTTCGTTCCAGTTTCAGACGTCTTCTTAACGTTTGATCTTGACAGCCTTGGTGAATGTCTTTGTGGTTTCATATTGATATATGGATCGTGTATAATGTGTGTTTGTGAATGGGTTATGATATGACATAATAAGACATATATATAATGTAGAATTAGGTTTAAAAACATACACACCCAATCTGAATGGGGTTAAGATCACAATGAATATTTTCCATACTTATCAAATACTAAAAAAATGATGATTGCGTAGTATTCTTTATAAAAATTCGACTGCATAATCTAACAAAAAAATTTAGGTGGTTCAGTGGGTAACACACCACATAATATGAACATGGTATTGAGTCCGAATCCATGAATTGGATTTTTTGCAAATAAATTAACAGACGAATTATTGCTTAAATTAACAGCTGAATTATTGCTTATGTGGACTTTAATGCGATGATGTGGACTTTGACGTGGACTTAATGATGATGGCGTGGACTTATTTGTGATGATGTGGCTTTATCTAGTCATGTTTATCCTGTTATATATATATATATATATATATATATATAGTATATATATATATATATATATATATATATATATCCTGATATATATATATATATATATATATATACATAGTAGCTTCATGACCCGGCTGATGGCCGGGCGAGTCTCATGTAATATATTGTTAAACACTTGTAACTTATATATCTAAATTGGTTAACATTATGATCTAAATGTAATTTTGTTTCTTATCAATTCGTTATTAGAATTAAAATTGTTTTGCTGAATTGTATAAAAAGAAATTTGCAGAATGGGCGGGCGAGCTTCATGAAAATCCATGTACTTGACCCTGTGGCTTGCTTAATTGCTTTGTTCTAAAATCATGCAAAAACCTGTCCCCTACACAATCAGTACATGATACTATCAAGTTAAAGTTGAAATTAGATTGCTACACATTTTTTGCTTGCTTTATTTAGCTTCTTGACTGGCCTTCACTTCGCTTCTTGCCTCAGCACGTGTTGTGGTTTGCAACGCTTCACATCTCTTCTCTTCTTGGCTTGCTATGTATGACGTCTCGCTTCGCTTCGATTCCCTTCCCTTTATGTGCTGAGTGTGTTAGTAAATCAAACATGAAACATTGAATAATAACTTTATTTTCGTTGATTATACATGATAAAAAAATATTGTGTAGCTGTTAGTGCATACTAGATTAATCATTTATGAAAGAGTAACAAAATTTTACTTACTTGATGTTCTCTAATTGCAAAACTCTCAATACAATCGTATTCTTGTTTGGATTTCTAGATTTCCGAACCATGCCAACTCACCTTAAGAATGCCAAGTAATATGGGGAAAAAACTTTCAAGTATTTTTTAACTGGTTTTAAACATGTAACCTGTCTAACACCTTAAGAATGCCAAGTAATATGGGAAATAGGCAGGTCAACCCGACCAAAAACCAGACACATTTAGACTTATGTTTTCAAAAGACCCATCTAGACCCGGACCCATTTAGACCTAACACATCGAGACTCGTGACCCGACCTGAATCGCATTATGATGTAACACATTTAGACTCATGTCATTGCTATAATGTAACACATTAACCCATTGTTGTAAGTGTGATCAAGTGTCTTAAATGGCTCAACATCGTGCTACAAGTATGCGTTCCCATTATAACGGGACAATGGGCGGGTACACTTCATAAAATTGTTTTTCGAAATTAATTAAAACAAAATAAAAATAATGAACAACGGAAATTATGTTTAACAAAATAATTAGAAAACCATTATAAATTGACCATGTATTATATGTAGAAATAACAATCAGAAGTATCATAACAAATTGATTACATGATGGTTAGTCATACGCGGAATAAAACTTCATACATTACAACACCATGTATTGAAGAAAATGATATAGATACATCATATCATATAAATAAATGGAATAAAAAATATAAATTACTTGATTATTCAAATGAAAGACATGGAAAAGAAAAGAAATTGTGCAACATTTGAATTTCCTCAATAGGCCACTGTATGAGCTGCTTCTGCTTTTGATCAAGCCAAAAACTCCTTGGAAACTACTGCATATCATATGCAAATTCCTAACCAACTTTTGTTATTACCAACTTCTGGTATTCTAGAAAACCGACCACCACCTCCTTGTTCCAAACCACGATCCTGTAAGTTGATCTCTCAATCCGGCTTATAGCTGACTTCTGACTTCTGACTTTGAGTTTTCCATGACATCATTGTCATTGACCACTGGCTCCTCTTTATTTTGAAAATCACCATTGACAATGAATTCAACTTCGCCTGAAACCATTCTTTCAATTCTATAAAATAACTCAGGGTTCAATTCCTTATCACTTAAATGTGGACCCTTTTGTTTCGTAGCAGTTGACTCCTCACATATAATTTTGAACCTTGGTCTAACTATCCTTCGCTGGGTTTAACTTTACTGGAACCTTGGTGGTTCAAAATTTTGAACACGAGCAGGAGTTTTTTGGTCTTTGTGGTCTTCTGCAATAAATTTCCATATAATTAGTGCGTCCGTTATACTATCTCTCATGGGTTTTATCTACAAAATATTACATGTTCCTTGATCCAAAATGACGCGACCCAATTACAGCTGACCTCAATAGACCCGAGCCCAGGATCTTTATAGGGTCAGGTTCTGGTCTGTTTTTCTAGCCTCAACCCGATCCGACTAACACCCCTAGCCACATACTTCCAAACAATTTTAAGAACTTCCTAAATTTCACCTGTAAGTTGCAATTCCCCCTTATTTAAAATAGAAGTTACATACCTCAAATGGAGTTGGAGTAGTTGGAGTTGAAATGTAAGAAGAGTGACCATTTGTTCTTTCTCTTTATTAAGTGAATGATCCACCCATTGAGTGTTAGCTGAGGTAGCTTTTTTGCTTTAAGCAGAACGTGTCATCTGGGTTCCATACTCATGAATCCTTTCCAGTGTCACAATACTTTGTAAGTTAAGTCAATGTTCCACATTTTAGCTACTAATATACATTATAAAGACAGCTTAAAGGAGTTAAGGTATATAAATTTAAATCTGCCATAAAAATACAAAAAGTAAAGAAAAATTGTACACTGACCATTTTGATCATCTGTTTGCCATAATGGGATATGCTTTTAAGTATATATCTCGATAACATTGATGATGACAAAGGCTTACTTTTTTGTTATGTTGATTGTGAGCATATAAACTAGTGCTCCGATATGAGTGTTTGTGCTAGAAATAGTGGTGATTCTGTGATTTACCAGACTCCAAGGTCCACCTCGAAAGTTTCCATTTACATAAATATTGAGCTCTCTGTAATCCTTACATTTCTATATTTCAGTTTCCGTAGAGTGAAGTTACTTTTTATATAATCGGTGTAAGATGACTTGGTAGGGGTAGGATCTGTCTACATTTCACCTCCCCCTTATCCCACTCGAGCGAGATTAGGTTTATTGTTGTTGGTGTAAGATGACTTGATGACAATAGTTATGACCTATGAGGACCATCATTAATGGTGGGTCAATGTTTGTATAAAGGTCTGGATCAACCTTATCTTTATTGAGATAGACTTCACTATCTTTCCACCATTCAGCTAGCTTTAATACTCGATTATATTTGTCATATTTATACCTAACCAGTGAAGTTACTTAAGAACCTATGATCCAAAAAGAATCCAAATGATATAACTACCAAGGGTATTTTTTTATTTACAAAAATCTAACAATGAATGAAAGACGCTACGTAGCTCCCTATAATAAACAAGATCTAATACAGTATATACCTAAACAAAGGTGTTACATGTGCAGTAGCTCACAGTACATGGACCTAAGTCTGTTGTCACCTATGCTTATTTTGTTCAAGACAAAAGACTCATTACCCATCTAGAAAAATGCTTTATAACCAAAAACATGGAGTATAAGCATATAGTTCAAAATTTCAGTAAAACATCTAAATATCTGACAATTGCTAGTGCCCCAAATTTTTTAATCAATCCTAACACCCCTTAGAGTAACTGCAACAAATATGATGATAAAATATGTTTTTAATAGAAAGGTGACCTGTAAGATTGGGCAGTATTTGATGGCAACCCCGGTTAACTAACAACCTTGCTTTGAACAACTCTTTTTAGGTCTCCATTGTGATCCACGGGTCTTGTAAAAATGGTGCCTATTGAGCATTTTCTTTTCATCTTTTTATCCCACCCTTCCCTGCTTGCACGCAACCTACTTTTCTCGAGTTCCAAACTCCAATAAAAATGTGTTTCAAAATCTAATCTATCTACATCCATTTCAAAACTTAATTAAAATTTATGTTTGTTAAGTTAGTTGAATGGATACGTCAAAACTTACCACTGTATTGTGAGGATGATCATAATACCATACATTTATAAATCCTGCAAAGCTGCCTGCAGCTGACTTAACATACACAAGCTTTGCATTCTTTCCAATCCTTTCGAATGGAAGAAATAAATATCTTAAATTCCAAACGTCGACCTGCAAAAAAAGTCCCTTTCTTTTGATCTTTTGAGATATTCTGCTACATTGTCTTTTCTAAATACATGAATACCTCAAAAAGAAGCCTTAGCTTGGCTTTTGTTGTTGGTGAAATCACTTTTGGATATACGCCATTTTGTGTCACAATAATATACATGAATACCTCAAAAAGAAGACACTTAGTCTCCTCCGGTCACACCGGTTAGCTTATCTCCCAGCCATACGCCAAAAATGGTGCCCACGGTGAAGTTTGTGTTAACAATGTTTGTAACACCCCCAATTTCGTGATACGCATCGGAATTCAAACTGGGTGTTACTTCATGGCTCAACAGTTATAACAATAGAAAACAAACTCTAATGGAGTCGTTTTAAAAGATTTATCATTCGAATTATATAAATATCAGAGTTTACAAAATGAGGTCCCAGATGGTTCCATGTTTACAAAATACATCAAATGAGTTTTCGAATGATAATAAAATTTATAGCCCTCTTGAATATCCGTGCTCCTCCATGCCAGCCTCGATCATTATGGACCTGAGATAAACATGCTAAAGTGTCAACACAAAGGTTGGTGAGTTCATAGAGTTTGTGGAATAAATGTGAAAACCTTGTACAAATCATCGTTACTATTATAAATAAATACTAAATGTAGGTTTCTAGGATTCCAAGTGTATGACTATTGTACTAAATACAATATCACATGTAGGTAGCGTTTCCATTGCTCTTAGTTCTTGACATCAAAATCTTAAGTTTCTGTTTCTGACTGGTTCACAATTTGCACCAAGTCTGTTGGTTTGTTATTATACCAATTCTATTAGTTTCGAGATTACACCAAGTCCATTAGATCTCATAGTTTGTACCAAGTACATGAAATCGTTATTGGACCAAGTCCTGTTTGTTCTGTACAGCTGCCCAAGTATTTGATACTTGGCTCTGCAATGAGTTATTGATGAAGCGAAAAGTGTACCGCTTTTAAGGGGTCATTTAAGCCCTAAATCGTATTTATTTGATCAAATATTGCCCTAAATCGTTCCTTTTGTCATTTTAGGTACTTTTGAGGAGAAATCTGGAAAAGGAGGCATTTTGGATGTTTTTGGAGCATAAAAGTGAAGAAAACGACAAAGTCTCAAAAATCGGCTAAAAGTTACCTTTGACGGCGTCAGATTTTACTCTGGACGGCGTCATGCCTTGGCAAGAAAAGGTGGACGTGAAATTTACTCATGATAAGCCAGTGAAAATTGCATGTGAATTCTGACGGCGTCACGCTTTAACCTGATCAAGGGCGTCACGGCTTAATTCAAAGAGGGACGGCGTCACGTTCAAGGTCTGACGGCGTCAAGCCTTGATAAGCCAGAACGGATTTTGGAGGTTTAAAGGGAGACGGCGTCAAGAAGGCCATCACGTGTTAACTAGTCACAACTTGCGCGCGCGGTAGCTGTTACTGTTTTGGCCATAAAATCCTCATACGAACTCGGATTTAGGTGATTCAAAAGGCCACGCGATCGGGACGAAAAGATCTACAATTTGGTGAAAAATTGGACGTGACGGCGTCACGTGTAAGTCTGACGCCGTCAGATCGGGCCGACAGAAAAATGCCTATAAATATAACCTCACAACTTCATTATTTGTAAGCCCTAAACCCTAAGTCCGATTCTAGGGTTTAGGTAGGTGTTTTTCCAGCAACTTAGAGGGTCCTAATCATGCCATAAACTTCTTGTAATGGTTTGTTTATCGATTCAATCTTATGTTATGTCTTCAATTATGATTATTGTTGATTGCTCTTCATTAATTATGCTTGGCTAAATCACCTTGTGTCTACTTATGATTGTGTGAAAATTGTGTATAACTAATTAGATCTTATTGATTTCTTGTTGATGTGTGTGTCCATCTCCATCAATTAGGGCGTGACAACTTCAATAGATCTAGTTGGTTTAGTTTATAATTCTTGTTTCCTATTGTCTCTTGTTTGATTGGGTGATATCGATGTTAGGCTTAAGAAAACTGGCTAACCTCCTATACGGTAACTTGCTTGAACGTCTTAAGAAACATGAACCAATGCGTACTAGGTTTATTTGGTTGTATTTAATGCATGAGCGAATTCTAGTGATCCCATGTTAGGAGCTTCTTAGCCGGCTCGACATAGGAGTGAAGTAGGAGCTTATAGAGTTGGGGAAGTACGTACGCCACCCCACGATTGGTATTAAGGAATACAACCCGTCAATTAAAACAAGGTGTGACAATTCAATAGGTAGAATTGGATAGCTAGCAAGGAGTAACATATCATAGGTAGACATGCTTCATTTCCCTTGTAGAACCCTAGTTTACTTTTCTTGCATATTAGTTTAATTAGTAGCTTTTGGGTTAGTTGATTAGCAACTAATTCCGCCCCTTCTTCCAAAACCAGAGATTTTTACTTGCTTACCATAAAATATAAACATAAAAAAAGAATCATCCCTCACCTTTAGACCTAGTTAGATTAATTTCAATCCTAACGAACACTATTCTTTGAGTTGAACGATCAATCCCCGGTACTTGCCACTTCACTATACTACAACGGTCAGGTACACTGCCTGGTGGGGATTGCAAACTTCTCAAGATCCCTTGAGAGGTAAAACCTGTTGTAAGGTTGCAAAACCACGCAATCAAGTTTTTGGCGCCGCTGCCGGGGAATAGTTATTGTTTAGGTTGAATTTTTATTTCTATTAGGTCTACTCACTAGATTCCTTTCTAGTGAGATTTTTATTTTATTTTTTTTAGGTTTTCTTTAGTCTATCTATTTTCTTTGTGCTTTTGTTCGTAACAAATTCTCATTGACTATTCAGTTTGCCATTATGGAAAACGCGAATCCACCCCTTACACCTGGCGAAGTAGCTTTGTTGCGTAGCCAACTTGAGAATGAGATTAGTGAGCTCAGGGAGCTCAGTAGAGTGATTGATATTGAGCTTGATTATGCCTTGAACAACTTAGGGACCGCCATATACTCAGATAATTACTTAGTACGTAATAATCTTACGGTTGATAAGTTGGTTGAGAAAATTGAGGAAGTAAAGGTAGATCCTAGGTTGGATGATGGTTTCAACGAATACCCCACTAAGGAGGAGATTGCTTACTATAACAACCTAGTTGATAACCCTCGACCACCTTTTGTTAGAATTGACCCAAAGATTAAGAGAGGTGATCCCGGGAATGTGAAGATACCATGTATGATTGGGTACCAATACGTTGAGCATGCTTACATTGACTGTGAATCCCCAATCAACGTTATGTCCTCAGGCCTTTATAGCCAAATCATAAAAACACCACTTGAGCCTAGGATGGACCCCAAATGTCCAGGCGGAGTTTGCAACTTCGTTGGAAGGATTAAGGACATACATATCCTTGTTGGGAACTTTACCTTTATCACCAACTTCATGATTTTAGAAGATATGGCAAGTGTTGTTGACTGCCGCCTATCTCGCGTTGTGTTAGGTAAGCCATTTATCGAAGCATCCAATTTAAGGTATGACCGTTCGAAAGGCACGGTTCAGTTTTCTAATCACATAGATAGGATCACATATAGGATGCCTTATCGGGTTAAAGAATTTCGTTTTGTGCCTCGATTTGACATGGACAACATTGGTGCGATTGAGGACATCAATGAAGAGGATAAAGAAAAAGGCATGGACCATGTTTGGAATAAGAGAAGCCTTTATTATAAAGATTGCTTAAACCTTGGACCTAAATACAAAATTGATATGGAGGTTGTTAGGATGATTAGAGGGGCAATTGAGAAGCAAAACGGAAAAACGTAGACCCCGTGACTTTGAGTCTAGCTACAAGACTCGTTAATAAAGAAAGGCGCTTCTTGGGAGGCAACCCAAGCTTTATTTGTTTTATTTGCTTTGTGTGTTTATTTATTTGTTTGTTTGATTTTATTTGTTTCCGTATGTGTGTTTAATTTTTATTCTTATTGATTCATGTTCAAAACTAATTTGTGAAAATGCTTTATTTTGTTTTTAACTTCGTCTTAACTACATATAAAGGTATTTTGCAAAAGTTAAGTGTAAGGGAAATCTAAATCGGTTTATTAGAACACAAATTAACATGAATCGTAATAATAATAAATTAACATACATATTAGTGTGTGTTTGAGTCAAATGCTTGTATCGAGTCATAATGATGTTTTGCAGGATTTCCAGGAAGTAAGTTAAAGGTTTTTCCAGAAATTTTCCGGAAACTTAAAACGAAAATTTTTGTCAGGTCATTTCTGACGGCGTCAGGGGTTATAACCTGACGGCGTCAGATTTAATTTCCAGAAATTTTTGAAAATTTTGTTTTCATAAAAAATTTTTATTAAAATCTCCAACTTATAATCTCCAGGAATCTGCAAAATTATCATTCCACAAGCATTATATCCTTATATATAGATTTTATCCCGCCGATGTTATGCAGGTTTTCGTGTTTGTTTTCTCAGGTTCAACAGGTTATTTTGGACAAGGAAATGTTTTGAATCAAGCTTATGGCGATGCATTAGTCATGGAGCTTCAACATTCTCTTTGAAGGAAGATTTAACCGTGTAAATTCATTATCCAACGAGCGAATCAGGGGAGTATTTGATTTCATTCTTTTACTTTATTCTTTTACATCTTGTTATTTGAACATTGGGGACAATGTTCATCTTAAGTGTAAGGGGAGGGTAAAAGTACGATTTTAGAGAATACAATTGCGCTTGATTTTTGTTTGTTTAATAGTAGATGTGTAATAAAACTGAGATAAACACTTGTTAAGGTAATTTTAGTGCCAAATTTAAAATTTTTTACAACATATAGGAGTGAAACTTTGATCTTAATGAGCGTCTCACGGATAGGAGTTATATGACTAGCACAAAAGCCGTACCACTAAAAAATTTTCCACCCCCAAATATGTGAGGTTCGCCCCTAGAATTGGTAGGAAAAGCATTTATGCTATGATGTGTGTACCGGTAGCACTTAGATTCTAGAACTTGCGTTAGGACCATTCCGAGGCCACAAGTGAGACTACATTCGTGTAGTTAGATTTACTACATGATAAGAGGCATTAGGATTAACCCATGTTTTACACCTGTGTTTTTGTTATAATTACATTGGCTACATTGGTCAAGTAATTCTCCCACACCCTTTGCGTTGTACTCATTTTTAGTGCACGATACCCCTAGTACACCCCTCAGAGCCTATCTTTTCGTTTCTAACTTTAAGCATTTTACTTAAAGGAAGAATTTGTTACACCCCACTTAAATGTACACCCAAATCGCCTTAGCCTACCTTGTATGCACTCATCTTTAGTGCATTATTGTGACAATATTTGTTTAAACCCTTAGTTAATTATCTAGTTGATTACATGGTTGCTAAGTCGAGTCATATCCTTGTACATATTGTTTTGGGACGATTGGGACTCATGGGTAAAGTACTAGTGTAATGGAGTAATGGGGAAGAACATCATTTATTACCCCCATATGTGCTAAATATTTTAAAAGTACTCCAAGTGTTTTGATTATCTTAATTCGAGTCATTAGAATAGTTATTTGTAAAGTTATGTAAAAGTTCAAGTGTAAGGGGAATGCAATGCCCCTATGATGTATTATTTTGGATGGTAGGGCAAAAGTGTATGCAAAAAAAAAAAAAAAAAAAAAAAAAAAAAAAAAAAAAAAAAAAAATCGAAAAAATAAAGAAAAATACAAAAAAATGAGAAAAAAAAAATAAAAAAACATACGGACTACCATCCCGTTTCATTTTATGTTTTTGTTATTCTATTTTTAGCTTAAGATTGAGTCGAGTCTTGGCTTAGCAACATTGTATAGTACATGTAATTAATCAAGATCTTTAACTCGCCACCAGTAAAATATCCTTTATCCAACAAAACCGTGTTTTCCTTTTCCCTACACCTCACGTTATAACCCATGTAAAAGCCCTCTTTGATAGTTTATCTTAGGTGCTTACGCCTAGTGGAGGAGGTTTTCGATCCTTTCCCAAGCCTATGGTAATCTATTTGCTATGACAGGTAGTGAGAGATATTATCCGTTTTCATTTATGAGATTTATTTTGATGACACTTGAGAGATGTGGGTATCTAAACACTACTTGTGAGGTGCTAGTTTGTAATCTCCGTGCTTATTATGATTGAAGTGGAACGATTATTTGTTGTAATTACTTTTATATTAGCATTAAATGACCCCTAACTTGTATTTTGATTAGAATAAAAGCGCATTTGCTTGAGGACAAGCAAATCTCAAGTGTAAGGGTATTTGATGAAGCGAAAAGTGTACCGCTTTTAAGGGGTCATTTAAGCCCTAAATCGTATTTATTTGATCAAATATTGCCCTAAATCGTTCCTTTTGTCATTTTAGGTACTTTTGAGGAGAAATCTGGAAAAGGAGGCATTTTGGATGTTTTTGGAGCATAAAAGTGAAGAAAACGACAAAGTCTCAAAAATCGGCTAAAAGTTACCTTTGACGGCGTCAGATTTTACTCTGGACGGCGTCATGGCTTGGCAAGAAAAGGTGGATGTGAAATTTACTCATGATAAGCCAGTGAAAATTGCATGTAAATTCTGACGGCGTCACGCTTTAACCTGATCAAGGGCGTCACGGCTTAATTCAAAGAGGGACGGCGTCACGTTCAAGGTCTGACGGCGTCAAGCCTTGATAGGCCAGAACGGATTTTGGAGGTTTAAAGGGAGACGGCGTCAAGAAGGCCATCACGTGTTAACTAGTCACAACTTGCGCGCGCGGTAGCTGTTACTGTTTTGGCCATAAAATCCTCATACGAACTCGGATTTAGGTGATTCAAAAGGCCACGCGATCGGGACGAAAAGATCTACAATTTGGTGAAAAATTGGACGTGACGGCGTCACGTGTAAGTCTGACGCCGTCAGATCGGGCCGACAGAAAAATGCCTATAAATATAACCTCACAACTTCATTATTTGTAAGCCCTAAACCCTAAGTCCGATTCTAGGGTTTAGGTAGGTGTTTTTCCAGCAACTTAGAGGGTCCTAATCATGCCATAAACATCTTGTAATGGTTTGTTTATCGATTCAATCTTATGTTATGTCTTCAATTATGATTATTGTTGATTGCTCTTCATTAATTATGCTTGGCTAAATCACCTTGTGTCTACTTATGATTGTGTGAAAATTGTGTATAACTAATTAGATCTTATTGATTTCTTGTTGATGTGTGTGTCCATCTCCATCAATTAGGGCGTGACAACTTCAATAGATCTAGTTGGTTTAGTTTATAATTCTTGTTTCCTATTGTCTCTTGTTTGATTGGGTGATATCGATGTTAGGCTTAAGAAAACTGGCTAACCTCCTATACGGTAACTTGCTTGAACGTCTTAAGAAACATGAACCAATGCGTACTAGGTTTATTTGGTTGTATTTAATGCATGAGCGAATTCTAGTGATCCCATGTTAGGAGCTTCTTAGCCGGCTCGACATAGGAGTGAAGTAGGAGCTTATAGAGTTGGGGAAGTACGTACGCCACCCCACGATTGGTATTAAGGAATACAACCCGTCAATTAAAACAAGGTGTGACAATTCAATAGGTAGAATTGGATAGCTAGCAAGGAGTAACATATCATAGGTAGACATGCTTCATTTCCCTTGTAGAACCCTAGTTTACTTTTCTTGCATATTAGTTTAATTAGTAGCTTTTGGGTTAGTTGATTAGCAACTAATTCCGCCCCTTCTTCCAAAACCAGAGATTTTTACTTGCTTACCATAAAATATAAACATAAAAAAAGAATCATCCCTCACCTTTAGACCTAGTTAGATTAATTTCAATCCTAACGAACACTATTCTTTGAGTTGAACGATCAATCCCCGGTACTTGCCACTTCACTATACTACAACGGTCAGGTACACTGCCTGGTGGGGATTGCAAACTTCTCAAGATCCCTTGAGAGGTAAAACCTGTTGTAAGGTTGCAAAACCAAGTATTTGATACTTGGCTCCGCAATGAGTTATGTACGGCTGCCCAAGTATTTGATACTTGGGTCCGCAATGAGTTCTGTGTATGGGTTACATTGTTATACACCCAAAGCGTCGAACATTGTTTGTTATTTCACTATCATTATGAAAACCAAAATGTAAATCTTGTACTAATATAAATTGGAATAATTGTTGCAATCATAGCCTAGTAGGTAATCTGTTGTTGTACCTAGTGTTCTCAAATGTTTGTTGCGTTTGTTTGCTCTAACTGAGTCAACTTAATGGTTACATTAATCCTGATAGATCTAACCATAATATTCATGTTCACTACGCATAGTGCTTAATAGTCCATGATATAGAAAATCTAATTATGACAATAATGTTATCTAGCATAAATAAACATTTAGTTCAGATAAACATGTAGTTGCAAATAATAGTGATTGTCAAAAATAGTTAAGCATGCATCTCCCCCAAAGAGTATAAAACAAGCATTAAAAGAGTAGGGGCTACGACTCACGGTAATATGTAAAGCTTTAGAGTACTTGTGAAAGTAAAAGCAAGTAGTTGAGCATGTATCTCCCCCAAAGATAGTACAAAATAATTGAAAATAGGGGCCATGAACTCACCTCAGAGTTGGATGATGTTAAGGATATAATGAAATCGCTGGATAAGCCAGAAAAATCTCTACGAGCAACCTAGAAATATGATATCGTGTCTTAGGTTCTAAAACAACGAAGTGAATATTTAAACATGCCATATATAGTTTATATATCTCGTACTACTGTTCAGGCCACCATAATCCAGAGGTCATGCAGGAAACGTTCGAGGAGCTAGGAAACTTTAATTCGTAAATCCAGCAACTTGTCGATACGTTCACCCAAATGAAACCCCTCACATGAAGCTCCCCACTAACATAGTATTTATATGTGAAACATATATTTTGCTTACTTGATTATATGACATATTAAGAGTTTATGAATACAATAAATAAACTAACAAAGTTTATAAGTATTTAAATAATTTTGAGTCTTATAATTACTTACCTTTATTTAGAAAGCTTGAGTATTATAGAAAAAGGGAATATAAGCGGAGCTTCGACGTAGAATTTGTAATCTTCGTAAACCCGAGGCTACTTGAAGATTATAACATCGCCTTCTTGAAAACACAAAGCTATATAAAGATAATAACAAAGTCTTTTTAGAGACTTGAAGTTATTTGAAGATTATAACGACTCTTTCTCGAAAACCTAAAGCAAAGTAGATCAAAATCTAGCTTTTGCTCAAGAACGCTTGCACGTTCTTGAAAGAAACTTGCTAAAATAGCTAAGAATCGCCTTGGGTTTAAGGACTTTAGAGATAAAGAAAGGGGTGGTGCAAGAATTTATGAAGTTTTTAGCTTGGTATTTATAGGGAAAAATTTAGGTTAAAATGACATTTTTGTAAATACATAGAATGGCAGTTTGGTAAATAAAGGACAAGGGTAAAATGGTAATTTCATTAGATTTTTGAAATATCTAGATATTTTTGAGAAAATATCTAGATATTTTAGGTTGGATATTTATCTTGACTTACGGAGTGATATTTGGTCCCGGTAATTGCTAACAGTAAGTATTTAAATCACGAAACGTAAAGCTGGGTATCGTAAAAATATGAAACTTGTAGAAATGATTAAACTTGTCAATATACTCATTATAATCTTATAAAAATGAGTGATAAGTTTAATGGGTCGCGAAAATGCTGATAACGCTGGAAACGTAGGTTTAAAACGCGATAAACGTAAAACGTACGAAAGTTGCGTAAAACTAAGAAAAGTTGTCACAACTCGTAATTTCAGGTTCTTTTTCCAAACTTCAAATTTCACTATTCATCTTGGAAATTACTATTCATGGGTTACTATTCATCATTTCACTATTCATCATTTTTTAAGTCAGTTTGAGACTTTGAGAAGTCGTAAAAAAATTTTACTATTCCCGGAGGGAAATCACTATTCATTCCTGGAGGGAAATCACTATTCATGGGCATTATTCATCATTTCGTAAACTAGGTTTACGGATATTTAAATTCGCGTAACCAGTAAGGTTTAGCTACGTATTCATGCATCATCAGTAAGGACACATCATACAGACTAGAGTAGTCTGCATATCATCAGTGACATCATTATCATTTCAGTTCATGCATGGGTTTGTGTGATTTTCATTAGCGTATGCTTAATTGTTTAATTAACGTTACCACTCAGTCATTTCTACTAACGTTATTCCCAATACTCCCGACTATGATCCTATTACATTTTCAAACTAATTATAATGATATAGAGATTATATTATTACTTTACCCGGTGTTTTTAAACCAATCGCTATATTTTTCGTTTGACTCTTATAACTCCGTCGGTTTACGAAGTTTCAATCCGATAATCATTCTAACACCCGATTCTTGCAAGGAATATGATTTTACAATTTTTACAACTTCGTCGTATTTTATTTCACCTCGTCATGATTCATTTCTAGTTAACTCGGTACCCGATAACACTCAATGTATACACTAAACTACCAATACTTAAATAAATAGGAGACCAATGCATTAATTAACATCATTCCTCTTCCATTAACCCCATGTGCCGCCCCCCCTAAATCACCCCTAAAACTCCATGCACTTGATTACTAGTACACTTGCATTTAATGAATTTTTAGCCATTTATTTCCATAACACTTCACTTATGCAAATCAACTAGCAAAGTTTACACATAAACTCTCCCACTTCATCTTCCCCATTCGGCCAAAGGAAGAACACAACCACAAATCCATAAATTTTCCAAGTTAAAGTCATAATCAAGCTCCATTTACCTTCCTTGTTAAGGTTTTGTGATTAATCTCAAAGTTTCTTACACATTTCTCATCAAAACCCATCAAATATTCAAGTAAGTTTCAAGAACACATTTTGATCATATTATACTTTCATTTGATTCATATGATTATGTATTTTCAAGTTATACTAGTTAATCATGCAACATATTTATGTTTTAGATACCACTTTGCACATAAACTATCTTTAACACTAGATCTATAAGTTTCACTAGTGATCTCATGAAATCCACCAAGTTTGGTGATGTTTAGGACCCCATGACACCCTAAGAAGGTGTATGGTAGGATTTGCGAACTTGTGGAGTTGATTTGGAGTGGTATGATCAAGTTTAGAACCAAGAAAATGAGTTTTTAACAATCTAAATAACCTACTGTCCAAAAACGTGTAAACTGGAAAACTCAGAAACTTTTGAACTATTTTGGACTTCATATTCAGAAAGTTCTTTCAAAAACGAAACCGTGGCCGCTTGAATCACTAAAAACCGACTTATAACGAAGGAGATATGATTTTTACAAGTTAGACGACGAAAACTAATTTTCTGAAAATAAGCTTGCTGTTTGCCGAATTTCAAAAGACCAAACGAGGCATTAGACGTGATCTAGAGGAGCCATGCTACTGAGATTATGTTAGTTCATGTTAATACGAATCCGTGGATATAAAGAACGTAGAAAACGAGATCATAACGACCGAGATATACGCGTTTATAACCCGACGAACATTAATTATTTTGACAGCCCACTAATAGAAAAATAATCCAAGTATAAAAACTAGTGTTTTTACAAGACATAACATTGATAGCCGATTTTCTAATTGAACGAGGCGCGTATGATCAAAAGTTAAATAACACGACAATTAGACATTGTTGCAAGGTTTTCAAAAATGTCAAGTTTGATTACTAACACTTAACGTACAATATATCGCGACTAGTTTCACGAAGCCATTTTGGGCATATTTTCACAAGTTAAGGAAAATATTAAATTGCGACGAAAACATTATATTTTGCCGATAGAACACCAAACAAGGATCATGGAGTACCGTTTCAACATATTTACGCGAAAAGTAGTTTATAACTTAACGAGACGTCAAAAATGTATTTTTCGACGATAAACATTATTTTCAAAATTTACAAGTGGTATCGTTAACAGACGTGTTTGCATGTGTTGCGTAAATTCATTGCTTACATAAGATCATATCATCATAATAGGTCACGGTTAAAGACCGAGCCTCATTTCATCATTGTCATTGTTGCTATCATAGCAGGTGAGTTTTCATAGCCCCGTTTTAAATTGTTTATTGATTTTTAAACTCTCAGGGGAGAATACATTGCACCATTTTTATATGCGGACCAAAGTATACAAATTCATTTACATTGCTTAAGTTACATCATTGCCCAGATTAAAGTCCCCTTTATTATCATGAACCGTTAATTGTTAGCAAGTGAGAGTGAGTGAATAGATCTATTGAGGGTGACTCTTCCGTTCGGGTTGGTAGAACCAACTGGTCAAACGAACGCATTTCATTTGATCCATTTCAGAGTGTCTGGCAAAACACTCATTTGGGTTATTTCATTCAGTCTAGCTTCGGGGTCATGAGCTTAAGAGCTAATGTAATATTTTTTTTTTGTGACATTTTGTCATTCATTATATACTTGTGGTTTCCGTACAACATTTCATTTACATAAATCAATGATCTCACCAACATTATTGTTGACCATTTTTAGCAATGTATTTTTAGGTAATTAAGGCATCGCATGTTGGCTTGCATATGGACATACCATGGAGTCATGGAGTTGACGCGTCTCACTTTATATTTATGCACTTAACCATCGTTTGAATTGTATGAACTTGATTTTCCGCAAACTTGTTTCACCTTTTGGGACCTAAACTTTGTAACTCTGAATGTTTTAAATAATCAAACGATGTATTTTCTAAACGACACTTTAGGTCGTTCAATATAACTGCAACTTTTGTGCTATGACCAGTCATGCCCCCGGATATTCCATTCCGCTGCAAGTCACGAAATTTGGGGGTGTGACAGATTGGCATCAGAGCAAAGGTTATAGCGAACTAGGTTGTATCATTGACCCTAGTCTATAACTACATCATCATAGCATCTCACCATTTCATCATAAATGCATATTCACTGTACATGCGGTTTCATACATACATCATTTCATCATAACTCGCATAATGTGAGGAGTTATTTACTTTTATTTCACATCGGTTGTCACACAGATGTCTTCACCCAACCACCCTATTATCATTCTAGCAGACTCGGATATCGAGGACGCTTTTTCATCCACTCATACACCTACATCACCACACTCACCATTATTGAATGATAATTTCCACCTATTTGAGGTATTAGCACTACCTGAGCTGGACTTAGGAGATACTACTAGATATAACACCAAAACTCTTGAGATTCAGGGAACTGCCCCCGCCTTCCCACCACCACCATTGTCACTCCCCTTTCCATTCCCACACATCAGGAATTAGATGACACCTTGTGGATAATATCAAGATCACCGACTCAACAGGAACATCAGCAGATTCCTCAAGAATGGTTTGGAATCTACACTATCTCAGACATGTTTGATGCACAACTCTAGACCCCACATCAGGACTCATCCCGACCCCAAGATGCCACAAACCTAAATTCACTCAGAGGAGCACTAGGGAATCCCTAGACTAGACTTATATCTTTACTAGCTTTTACTATTATCCTAGCCACGGGATGTGTGGTATGGTTCAAAGAAACTTGTAGTATTTTGATTGTTGTACAATGAAATCACCAAGTATTGACTTACTATATGGGTATGGTTGTGCTATCTATGATATCGGTCTATGTAAGACCGAAATTTTCATTTTAGATATCCACGTGTTTTATGGTTATACATGTCATGGTTGCGTATATGTGAGTATGATGACCTTTATCACTTATAAATTCTCATGGTCCTTTATGATTGTGAAGCAGTTAGGTTAAAGCAAGCCACTCCAGACATGACACAAGCCACATCCTTCGCCAAAAATCTTACCCATGAGGAATTTATGGATTGCAACCCCCACACCTTTAGCGGAACTGAAGGAGCGAAGGAAGTTTACAAATGGTTCGAAGAAGTAGAAATGATATTTCGGTGTGGCGACTGCCGTAAGGAAGACAAGGTCAAGTTCGCCACTTGCACTTTTCGGGATCATGCCCAGGAATGGTGGACTAAACATGTTCATATAGTAGGGGTCGACGCTGCTTACTCAATCTCTTGGGAGAAATTAAGAAGGATGATGACTTCAGAATATTGTTCATGAAGCGAACTACAAGCAATGAAACAGGAAATCCTCAACTTTACCATGGTAGGAGATGATGTTGCCAAGTACACTACTCATTTTTACGAATTGACACGACTAGGCCCAGCAATGGATGAACCGGAAAGCAAGAAACTTGAGAGGTATATCAGGGGACTCTCCCCTAAAATTCGCATGATGGTCGCCTCATTAGAACCCGATACCATGCCTAAAGCTATCCATATGGCGATCGAGGCAAAGTAACACATAGCTCACACCCAGGCCGTAGGAAACAATATGGACAACAGACAAAAATGGAACAACAACAACAAGAGAAAGTGGGACAACAACCAGGGTGACAATGCTACACCACAACCACCTAAAAAGAAAGAAGTTCCTAAGGCCTATACTGCAGAACCACACACCAAGAAAAGTTATGCTGGGAATTTACCTTACTGCAACGCATGCAATCTCCATCACCTAGGTCATTACAGCGAACCGTGTGGGTTGTGCAAGAAGCGTGGCCACCAAACCAAGGATAGTAGGAATCCCGCAAATCAGAGAATCCCGGGGAGTTGCTTTAGATGTGGGAACATAGGGCACTTCAGGAAGGACTGCTCGAAACTAAAGGACAAGAAAACGAAAGCCTAAACTCTCTGGTGTTGTATTTCTTTAAGTAGTCTATCTTAAGTACTTTCTTGTAACCTCGTTGTACTATGTACTTTTCTATCTAATGTAATCCCTATCTTTTAGCATCACCGCCGTGAGCACAATCTTCGTTTATTTCATTTCCTACTCCGATTGTACGATTTTCAACCATTTCACAACAACATGCCACTATCCTAGTAAGAGTTAGGCAAATTTCGCCTCTGACTAAAGGCTATTGCCATTCCACAAGATGTTCCACACGTCCCATACCCATTCAACAGATTTTGTTACAAGATATTTTAATACCGCTTATTAAGACTGTTTCACATAACCTTACCTTAAGCTATTTTACTATCATCTCAGGGAGTTATTTCACAACATTTTTAAAGCAAGTTATGTTACTACCGCCTTATAAATTGGCTTTCTGCCATCCTACCAACTATTTACTATCATTTTACCAAATAACACGTTAAGCACCATCTAAAACTTTTAAGAAACACAAGGCTATTTTGACCAAATCGAGCATCGCATTATTTACCCTCAATTATACATAGCCTGATCACCTATGTCTAATTCAGGGAGGATTATGCCATGAAGGAAACAATCATTTTTTCAAAAGTCCATAATAACAATTTTCATTCAAAAGATTTGTAAACAAGTAAATTCTTCATAAACATCACTTCTGACAGACCCTCTCTAGATACCTACACCACTGGTTACTCACTTAACCGTTAAGTTGGATTTTCACCATTGACTTTTCTAGGAAAGATTTTCTACCTATGAGGAGAATTTCACGACATAAGAAAACAACGAAAGGGTTTCGGAACCACAAACAAGGACTAGAAATATACAACAAGTTGATTCGTATCGCAACGAAAACCATAATATCTCACAAGGCAATCCAAATCACTATCTCTGGCATAGTCACCAAATTCTATCAATTCAGAAGTACTAGTTTGACCAAGTAGGACAACGGACCTAAGTCATGATCCAGTTTAGAAAGGACCAAGTAAGTTGGATATGCATACCCACAAGTCTTACCCAAGATTAACCTATAGGCATTATTCAACCCCAGAAATGAAATGCTAGACATTTAAACATTCAGGCAGACATACCTACCCGACTACTTTATACTGTTTGACGCTTCCAATTCAAAGGAATTTTCTTTAAAGAGCGTTTATACAACTCATATACCTTGTAGGAAAGTAATTATCTGATGTGTCTATCTTGACAAATAAATTCTTTATGGTAAGCCTTTAACAAAACTACTGAGCACTAAGAAAAGTATAACACCAAACTTTGCTAAAACATTTCTATCCACATCATGTCAAAAACCTATCCATAAAACCTTGGGTCGTATTTGAAAACAGTCCAATCTTGCATAACCACTGAAATTATCCAAACTTCAAAAAAAAAAAAAAAAAAATCATTCATTCAAGAAAAAAAAAGAGTTCAAACAAAACACTCCATATTAAGAGAGAAATTTCATTTGTTCAGATTTAGAAATTCATTCAAACCTTTAAATTCATTTATGCAATTTTGTAAAATTCATTCATTCGAACTTGTAAATTCATTGGTTCAAAGGAAGATTTCAAAGAAAACACTCTGTATCGAAAGAAAGGTTTATTCATTCAGACATAAAACTTCATTCATTCAAACTTGTGGAACCCATTTATTCAAACTGTAGGATTCATTATCCAAACTCGTAAATAAATTGTTCAGGGGGAGATTTCAATCAAAACGCTCCATATCGAGTCAAATTTTGAAAACCGACCACCATACAACGACACTTCATACAATTAGGAGCTTGTGACTGACAAACAATAGCATGGGAAACTTTTGACAACGGAAATCTAGGGAAAAACAATTAAACAGCACAAATTCTAGCAATAAGGACCAAGCATCTTAGGTAAAGCGAGGCTCATATCTTGACATCAGTTATAGCTGGACACAAGGAATCAGAAACCGTTACCGTAGCTTTGTTCTTCGATAACCCACTTCCGACGAACCTACTGTTGTAGGTGTAGTCACGAGACACGTTGTTCCAATTTCAAAGGCTTCTAATAAAGGATAGACGATGCACCTCAAACTTCTAACTATCCCCTTAAGATATTTTCTTTCCAATCAGATATACACGCGCTCTACCATCTTCAGACCAATGGGCAATTAAGAAAGCTAATGTTGTGGCAGATTCCCTTAGATGGAAAGAAAGACTCAAGCCTTTGAGAGTCAGATGATTGGGAATGACAATCATATCACCTTTACCGTCACGAATCCTCAAGGCTCAAGTTGAGGCACTCAAGGAGGAAAACCGACAAAATGAAAAACCCCATGGTATGCGAAAGGATGCAAATGGTTTAGTAAAGAGGTCAGACGGAGTATTGTGCTTCGAGGATAGAAGCTGGATACCTCTTTATGGCGGAATAAGAGAGTTGATCATGCTCGGATTGCACAAGTCGAAGTACTCCATTCCCCAGGTTCTGATAAGATATATCAGGATCTCAAGAGACTTTATTGGTGACCGAATATGAAAGCAGAAATAGCTACGTATGTTAGCAAGTGTCTTACTTGTGCTAAAGTAAAAGCCGAGTACCAAAAACCATCAGGATTACTTCAGCAACCAGAGATTCCCCAGTGGAAATGGGAATGCATCACAATGGATCTTGTCACCAAACTTCCCAAAACAACAGGCGGGTTCGACGCTATTTGGGTAATCGTCGATCGTCTCACCAAATCGGCCCTATTTCATTCCAATCGGAGAGACTTATACTATGGATTAGCTTACCAGACTCTTTGTCAAGGAAATAGTCTCGAGGCACGAAGCACCAATTTCCATCATTTCCGACAGAGACAGTCGACTTACTTCCAACTCTTAGCAATCATTACAAGATTCATTTGGAACCGAATTAGATATTAGCACTACCTATCATCCTCGGACCGATGGTCAGAGCGAGAGAACGATTCAGACATTGGAAGACATGCTCAGGGCATGTGTTATTGACTTTGGAAATGGTTGGGCTAACCATTTGCCATTTATTGAGTTCTTTTACAACAATAGTTATCATACGAACACGTAGACTGCACCTTTTAAGGCCCCCTGTGGTCGAAGTACCAATTACATAGTGACAGACCGAAATCGGAAGGTCAAGTTCACTGGTCTAGAACGCAATTGTGAAACAACAAAGGAAATGGAACTAGTCAAGAATCAGTTACATGTAACAAGAGAACAATAGAAAAGTTAGGTCAGTTAGGATGCAAAATCATTGGGACTAGGTATCCCTAAGTAGTAAACCATTGGGATTGGAGTTAAAGAATAAGCTAGGTTGAAAGCCTTGCCTTGGATAGGCGTGATGCAATTTTGGGAACACGGGAAAGTGAACCCTAGGTATATTCAACCCCAGATAAAACATTCAGGCAGACATACCTACCCGACTACTTTATCCTGTTTGACGCTTCCAATTCAAAGGAATTTTCTTTAAAGAGCGTTTATACAACTCATATACCTTGTAGGAAAGTAATTATCTGATGTGTCTGTCTTGACAAATAAATCCTTTATGGTCAGCCTTTAACAAAACTACTGAGCACTAAGAAAAGTATAACACCAAACTTTGCTAAAACAATTCTATCCACATCATGTCAAAAACCTATCCATAAAACCTTGGGTCGTATTTGAAAACAGTCCAATCTTGCATAACCACTGAAATTATCCAAACTTGAAAAAAAAAATCATTCATTCAAGAAAAAAAAAAGAGTTCAAACAAAACACTCCATATTAAGAGAGAAATTTCATTTGCTCAGATTTAGAAATTCATTCAAACCTTTAAATTCATTTATGCAATTTGTAAAATTCATTCATTCGAACTTGTAAATTCATTGGTTCAAAGGAAGATTTCAAAGAAAACACTCTGTATCGAAAGAAAGTTTTATTCATTCAGACATAAAACTTCATTCATTCAAACTTGTGGCACCCATTTATTCAAACTGTAGGATTCATTATCCAAACTCGTAAATAAATTGTTCAGGGGAAGATTTCAATCAAAACGCTCCATATCGAGTCAAATTTTGAAAACCAACCACCATACTACGACACTTCATATAATTAGGAGCTTGTGACTGACAAACAATAGCATGGGAAACTTTTGACAAAGGAAATCTAGGGAAAAACTATTAAACAGCACAAATTCTAGCAATAAGGACCAAGCATCTTAGGTGAAGAGAGGCTCATATCTTGACATCAGTTATAGCAGGACACAAGGAATCAGAAACCGTTACCGTAGCTTTGTTCTTCGATAACCCACTTCCGACGAACCTACTGTTGTAGGTGTAGTCACGAGACACATTGTTCAAATTTCAAAGGCTTCTAATAAAGGATAGACGATGCACCTCAAACTTCTGACTATCCCCTTAAGATATTTTCTTTCCAATCAGATATATACGCGCTCTACCATCTTCAGACCAATGGGCAATTAAGAAAGCTAATGTTGTGGCAGATGCCCTTAGCTGGATAGAAAGAATCAAGCCTTTGAGAGTCAGATCATTGGGAATGACAATCATAACACCTTTACCGTCACGAATCCTTGAGGCTCAAGTTGAGGCACTCAAGGAGGAAAACCGAAAAATGAAAAACCCCATGGTATGCCAAAGGATGCAAATGGTTCAGTAAAGAGGTCAGACGGAGTATTGTGCTTCGAGGATAGAAGCTGGATACCTCTTTATGGCGGAATAAGAGAGTTGATCATGCTCGGATTGCACAAGTCGAAGTACTCCATTCACCCAGGTTCTGATAAGATATATCAGGATCTCAAAAGACTTTAATGGTGACCAAATATGAAAGTAGAAATAGCTACGTATGTTAGCAAGTGTCTTACTTGTGCTAAAGTAAAAGCCGAGTACCAAAAACCATCAGGATTACTTCAGCAACCAGAGATTCCCCAGTGGAAATGGGAATGCATCACAATGGATCTTGTCACCAAACTTCCCAAAACAACAGGCGGGTTCGACGCTATTTGGGTAATTGTCGATCATCTCACCAAATCGGCCCTATTTCATTCCAATCGGAGAGACTTATACTATGGATTAGCTTACCAGACTCTATGTCAAGGAAATAGTCTCGAAGCACGAAGCACCAATTTCCATCATTTCCGATAGAGACAGTCGCCTTACTTCCAACTCTTGGCAATCATTACAAGATTCATTTGGAACCAAATTAGACATGAGCACTGCCTATCATCCTCGGACCGATGGTCAGAGCGAGAGAACGATTCAGACATTGGAAGACATGCTCAGGGCATGTGTGATTGACTTTGGAAATGGTTGGGCTAACCATTTGCCATTGATTGAGTTCTTTTACAACAATAGTTATCACACGAACACGTAGACTGCACCTTCTAAGGCCCCCTATGGTCGAAGTACCAATTACATAGTGACATACCGAAATCGGAAGGTCAAGTTCACTGGTCTAGAATGCAATTGTGAAACAACAAAGGAAATGGTACTAGTCAAGAATCAGTTACAAGTAACAAGAGAACAATAGAAAAGTTAGGTCAGTTAGGATGCAAAATCATTGGGACTAGGTATCCCTAAGCAGTAAACCATTGGGATTGGAGTTAAAGAATAAGCTAGGTTGAAAGCCTTGCCTTGGATAGGCGTGATGCAATTTTGGGAACACGGGAAAGTGAACCCTAGGTATATTCAACCCCAGATTAAACATTCAGGCAGACATACCTACCCGACTACTTTATCCTGTTTGACGCTTCCAATTCAAAGGAATTTTCTTTAAAGAGCGTTTATACAACTCATATACCTTGTAGGAAAGTAATTATCTGATGTGTCTGTCTTGACAAATAAATCCTTTATGGTCAGCCTTTAACAAAACTACTGAGCACTAAGAAAAGTATGACACCAAACTTTGCTAAAACATTTCTATCCACATCATGTCAAAAACCTATCCATAAAACCTTGGGTCGTATTTGAAAACAGTCCAATCTTGCATAACCACCGAAATTATCCAAACTTGAAAAAAAAAAAAATCATTCATTAAAGAAAAAAAAAAGAGTTCAAACAAAACACTCCATATTAAGAGAGAAATTTCATTTGTTCAGATTTAGAAATTCATTCAAACCTTTAAATTCATTTATGCAATTTGTAAAATTCATTCATTCGAACTTGTAAATTCATTGGTTCAAAGGAAGATTTCAAAGAAAACACTCTATATCGAAAGAAAGGTTTATTCATTCAGACATAAAACTTCATTCATTCAAACTTGTGGCACCCATTTATTCAAACTGTAGGATTCATTATCCAAACTCGTAAATAAATTGTTCAGGGGAAGATTTCAATCAAAACGCTCCATATCGAGTCAAATTTTGAAAACCAACCACCATACTACGACACTTCATACAATTAGGAGTTTGTGACTGACAAACAATAGCATGGGAAACTTTTGACAAAGGAAATCTAGGGAAAAACTATTAAACAGCACAAATTCTAGCAATAAGGACCAAGCATCTTAGGTGAAGAGAGGCTCATATCTTGACATCAGTTATAGCAGGACACAAGGAATCAGAAACCGTTACCGTAGCTTTGTTCTTCGATAACCCACTTCCGACGAACCTACTGTTGTAGGTGTAGTCACGAGACACGTTGTTCAAATTTCAAAGGCTTCTAATAAAGGATAGACGATGCACCTCAAACTTCTGACTATCCCCTTAAGATATTTTCTTTCCAATCAGATATATACGCGCTCTACCATCTTCAGACCAATGGGCAATTAAGAAAGCTAATGTTGTGGCAGATGCCCTTAGCTGGAAAGAAAGACTCAAGCCTTTGAGAGTCAGATCATTGGGAATGACAATCATATCACCTTTACCGTCACGAATCCTTGAGGCTCAAGTTGAGGCACTCAAGGAGGAAAACCGAAAAATGAAAAACCCCATGGTATGCCAAAGGATGCAAATGGTTCAGTAAAGAGGTCAGACGGAGTATTGTGCTTCGAGGATAGAAGCTGGATACCTCTTTATGGCGGAATAAGAGAGTTGATCATGCTCAGATTGTACAAGTCGAAGTACTCCATTCCCTAGGTTCTGATAAGATATATCAGGATCTCAAGAGACTTTATTGGTGACCGAATATGAAAGCAGAAATAGCTACGTATGTTAGCAAGTGTCTTACTTGTACTAAAGTAAAAGCCGAGTACCAAAAACCATCAGGATTACTTCAGCAACCAGAGATTCCCCAGTGGAAATAGGAATGCATCACAATGGATCTTGTCACCAAACTTCCCAAAACAACAGGCGGGTTCGACGCTATTTGGGTAATCGTCGTTCGTCTCACCAAATCGGCCCATTTCATTTCAATCAGAGAGACTTATACTATGGATTAGCTTACCAGACTCTATGTCAAGGAAATAGTCTCGAGGCACGAAGCACCAATTTCCATCATTTCCGACAGAGACAGTCGCCTTACTTCCAACTCTTGACAATCATTACAAGATTCATTTGGAACCAAATTAGACATGAGCACTGCCTATCATCCTCGGACCGATGGTCAGAGTGAGAGAACGATTCAGACATTGGAAGACATGCTCAGGGCATGTGTGATTGACTTTGGAAATGGTTGGGCTAACCATTTGCCATTGATTGAGTTCTTTTACAACAATAGTTATCACACGAACACGTAGACTGCACCTTTTAAGGCCCCCTATGGTCGAAGTACCAATTACATAGTGACAGACCGAAATCGAAAGGTCAAGTTCACTGGTCTAGAACGCAATTGTGAAACAACAAAGGAAATGGTACTAGTCAAGAATCAGTTACAAGTAACAAGAGAAAAATAGAAAAGTTAGGTCAGTTAGGATGCAAAATCATTGGGACTAGGTATCCATAAGCAGTAAACCATTGGAATTGGATTTAGAGAATAAGCTAGGTTGAAAGCCTTGCCTTGGATAGGCGTGATGCAATTTTGGGAACACGGGAAAGTGAACCCTAGGTATATTGGACCATTTAAGATTCTAATTAGAATCGGCCGATTGGCATACAGACTTGAGCTTCCATCGGAGCCCAGCAACATACACCACCCATTTCATATTTCAAACCTCAAGGAGTGCCTTTCAAATAAATCGCTTATAGCATATTTCATTTCATTCCATTAGAAGAAATTCAGCTCGACGATAAGATTAACTTTGTGGAGTAACCAACAGAAATCTTGGACCGTAGGGTCAAACAGTTGAAGCAAAGTCAAATTTCCATCGTGAAAACTCACTGGAATTCTTGAGGAAGTCCCGAGTTTACTTGGGAACGAGAAGACCAGGTGCGACTCAAATACCCACATCTCTTCACCAAGTCCACTCCAGAGACCAACATCAACTGAATTCAGGGACTGAATTCCTTTTAGGGTGGAAGACTGTCACAACTTGTAATTTCAGGTTCTTTTTCCAAGCTTCAAATTTCACTATTCATCTCAGAAATTACTATTCATGGGTTACTAGTCATCATTTCACTATTCATCATTTTTGAAGTCAGTTTGAGACTTTGGGAAGTCGTCAAAAAAATTTACTATTCACAAAACACTATTCATTCTCGGAGGGAAATCACTATTCATGTGCATTATTCATCATTTCGTAAACTAGGTTTACGGATATTTAAATTCGCGTAATGTAACACCCCCAAATTTTAAATATAGCAGCGGAAGTTTGATTGGGGTATTACTGTGAGGATCGAAAACAAAAATCATAGAAAAACAGCCTGAGAAGGCATTTTTAATTTATATAGGTCCATAATACAAATTTAGTTACAAAGCGTTACATCAGAGTGCTAAAGTTTCTCCAAAGAAACATCATTTTAACTGAATTACAACTTTATTTTACACCTTTATTTAAGATAGGGTACGCCTGCTCCATGCCTTGCTTTGCTCCACTAGTTCCCTGAGATACATGCTTAAAAGTCAACATAATGTTGAGTGAAATCATGGAGTTTAAAGTTTAAATATCAGTTCGATTCACAAGTAGGATTGTATTTGAGATACAATCAGTTTAAAAGTTGATATCACAGTTCATATATTTCCCTAAGTCTCATGACACGCAAACGTTAACAAAGTACCGCATAAACGGAGGTGTTCATCAACTTAATGATGAAGGTTTTTCCCTCGTGTAATAGGTGATTTGCCAATTCCTATTTTTCTCAAATATAATGTATCGCGACTAATACGACTAGCAAAAGCATTCCGTCCAAGTATTAGTGGGATAGGTCGTCAGCCTCTAATAGATCTATTCATTATATTCGCGTTCACCGCAGTGATTTATGGCTCATGATAAAGGGTCTTGTGGCAATAAGGTAACTTAGGCATATATCAAGTCAAGTAGCATACAGAAAAATACTTGTGATCTGTTTATAGCATGTATCCCCCTCATGGAGTTCAAAAAGTATAAAGAGTTTAAAAAGTGAGGCCATGACTCACCTTAAGCGTTACTGGTGATGGTGAAAATAAACTCAGAGGTGATTATAACAACTTCGATACGGAACCTGGTAAATATATAAATATCTGAGAATCTGACTAATTTCTAGTGGTGTGTGTGTATGAATGGTGAATGGTGAATAACTAATGATATGCAACGATCTGATCGTTGAAAGTGAAGGTGTTACTTTTCAGCATGATGCTACATATATGATTATTGTGTTCGTGCTCTCGTAAAGTTATATCTTTAGAGAGTGAATGAATGCTATGAAATATTAACTCGAAATGTTTCTAATGTTACTAAGTATCGAAAATGAACTAATATGCAAATAAGATGTATAAAAATGCACATGAGATAAAGGTGTGGTGCAAAATGGAAAAATAAAATAAGAATGTCAAGTTATAACAGTTGGTCCTTGTTCTTTCCAGATTTTACATCTTTTACCCTAACTGTGTTCGCGTTACGTCGTTAGTCCTCGGTTAAGTCCATAGTCCAAAATAGTCCAAAAATTGTCCATATGTCCATATAAGGCTTGGAGTTTATTCAAGGGTCAATTCAAGTCCAGTACAAACTGTTTTCACAGCTTCAGTCCGCATGTTTCATAGTTTGGCAGTTTTAGTCCCTCAAGTTAGATCGCGTTACATTTTTAGTCCAAAAGTGACAAAATGGTGAGGAAAAAGGTGGCGAGTTTTTCTGAATTATATTTAAGATAAAAGAAGCTTATTTTAACAGCTTATTTGCTCAGTAGCTTATCTTTCACATCTTGGGCCCTTAACGAGCTACCTAAGTGGCCCGTTAAGTAGTTTTGATCCATGGGCTTTGGTGAGAGTTTGGATTATCAAAAGGGTGTATTTTTATGTTAAAAGCTTGTTCTTAAAGTGCCACATGATCAGCTTATTTATAGCTTATGAAAACCGCATTTTTGGGCCTTGAACCCATACGCTTTAATTTATGGTAAACTAGTTTCTGCGAAATGCTTGAATGATTTTTAAGGATTGTATTGTGATTTTCAAGACGTGTTGTTATTACGAAAAATGTAGGTTACTAGGTCGTGAATCAAGTCGTGTAAGAAAACGTATGTATTGTTTATCGAGATTTTGAGATATTTGTGAGTATACTAGGTGTCATGTCGCGTTTTATATTTAAAGAACTTAGTGATAATTTTCACGTTTCTTACATGGGTTTCCTTAAGGTCTCGTGGTTCTTAGTATGGGTTTTCCTGGGACATGTCTATCGTATATCATGGACGATTAGGGTTTGTTTGTGGTCTCTTATAAAGGTTTTAACCATTATACGTGTTGCTACTTATTAACATGCACAAAATATATATGAGTGTACTCGTGTAACTGAGAATAATCGTAGCATGCATTGTGTAATGTGCTAAAGTGCAGCAAGGTGTTCCTTGCAAGTGATGTTCATGCGTGGAACTTGTTATTATGTTCTAACGAGACAAGGTATGATTAACATGGGATATGTACGTTCAAGCTATGCATGCAATATATGAGTAAATGAGTTAACGGGCATAGGAGTATGAGAAAGGTTTATACCACACCTTAAAAGGTGGTGAAGAGGCAATATGGTTCGAATGAAGCATGAGGACAAGGTAGTAGGCGTTGTGAGCTTGAATACGATTCGTATGTATTTACTTCCGCTTGATTTGCTCCCCAACCCACGACAGAATGCTGCTGGTCTTTTAAGGAATGTTTTGAGAGTGAAAGAAAGTGATAGGTAGGTAGGGTAATGGAAAGATCGGATGTGTTATCTTATAAACAAATATCACACACGTTTTCATTGACTATTGATCTAATCATTGGAAGCTACTGTTTGAGGAGGACACCTAAGTAGCTTTGCTGTCCTAGGTTGAGTGTGAGATGGGTATTTGAAGTTAGGTGTCTTGGACTCTTGCTCTTGGAGTCTTCCTTCATTCGGTTTCCTTTAATATTGGCACAAGATTTAAGCTAGCGAGCTACAGGTTTTTATTATAGTTCATTTCTTTTTTGAAGTAGCAAATTAAGTTAAGAATATTGTTAGAATGTCGTAGGAAAAAGCGGGGTGTGATATGGTTGTGTTTCGCGATTTATATTTATACGCTTGGTTCGAAATTTGGACAAACAAAATGACTTTCGTTACTGTGGCATTATTCGACAACCATGTCTGGGATTTGGTACAAAGGGAGTTTGCTAGGTGGTGATTATAATGGCGTAAAAATATGTAAGGGCTATGTTCGATATTTTAAAAATACGAGTGGGTTTTTGAAGAGGGTTGTGATCGGGTTTTAGAAGAAAACAAAGGAAAAGAAAAGAGTAAAGTGGGTGTGGTGATGGGCTGCGTGGTTTCGATGGGTTGTGTGGTTTTGATGGGCCGAAATTATTAAGGGTCCGGTTGGTTTTGTAGTTTAGAATTAGGATTAGTGTATTAGGTGTAATAATTTTGGTTAAGTGTAATTGGTGTAAATGATTTTGTGTTAAACGTATTATAATAGATATGTTAAGTTTCATCGTGAGTATTGTCATTTGTCGTTGATCGTGAAAATGTGGTGTCGTGAGGGAAATGTTATCTCAAGTTCGGTGTATACAATATATATATATATATATATATATATATATATATATAATGCATTGTGATATTAATAACGATAATAGAAAAGTTTAAATTTCCCCGTAAAAATGGGCTTTATTAAATGGTAATACAAGGTTATCACTAATCATTGAGATTAACTACAAGGGTTTTTCGTAGAATCCTACACGTAACCAGTAAGGTTTAGCTGCGTATTCATGCATCATCAGTAAGGACACATCATATAGACTAGAGTAGTCTGCATATCATCATTGACATCATTATCATTTCAGTTCATGCATGGGTTTGTGTGATTTTCATTAGCGTATGCTTAATTGTTTAATTAACGTTACCACTTAGTCATTTCTACTAACGTTATACCCAATACTCCTGAATATGATCCTATTACAGTTTCAAACTAATTATAATGATATAGAGATTATATTATTACTTTACTCGGTGTTTTTAAACCAATCGCTATATTTTTCGTTTGACGCTTATAACTCCGTCGGTTTACGAAGTTTCAATCCGATAATCATTCTAACACCCGATTCTTGCAAGGAATATGATTTTACAATATTTACAACTTCGTCGTATTTCATTTCACCTCGTCATGATTCATTTCTAGTTAACTCGGTACCCGATAACACTCAATGTATACACTAAACTACCAATACTTAAATAAATGGGAGACCAATGCATTAATTAACATCAAATCCTCTTCCATTAACCCCATGTGCCGCCCCCCCCCCCCTAAATCACCCCTAATACTCCATGCACTTGATTACTAGTACACTTGCATTTAATGAATTTTTAGCCATTTATTTCCATAACACTTCACTTATGCAAATCAACTAGCAAAGTTAACACATAAACTCTCCCACTTCATCTTCCCCATTCGGCCAAAGGAAGAACACCACCACAAATCCATAAATTTTCCATGTTAAAGTCATAATCAAGCTCCATTTACCTTCCTTGTTAAGGTTTTGTGATTAATCTCAAAGTTTCTTACACATTTCTCATCAAAACCCATCAAATATTCAAGTAAGTTTCAAGAACACATTTTGATCATCCTATACTTTCATTTGATTCATATGATTATGTATTTTCAAGTTATACTAGTTAATCATGCAACATATTTATGTTTTAGATACCACTTTGCACATAAACTATCTTTAACACTAGATCTATAAGTTTCACTAGTGATCTCATGAAATCCACCAAGGTTGGTGATGTTTAGGACCCCATGACACCCTAAGAAGGTGTATGGTAGGATTTGCGAACTTGTGGAGTTGATTTGGAGTTGTATGATCAAGTTTAGAACCAAGAAAATGAGTTTTTAACAATCTAAATAACCTACTGTCCAAAAAAGTGTAAACTGGAAAACTCAGAAACATTTGAACTATTTTGGCCTTCATATTCAGAAAGTTCTTTCAAAAACGAAACCGTGGCCGCTTGAATCACTAAAAACCGACTTATAACGAAGGAGATATGATTTTTACAAGTTAGACGACGAAAACTAATTTTCTGAAAATAAGCTTGCTGTTTGCCGAATTTCAAAGGACCAAATGAGGCGTTAGACGTGATCTAGAGGAGCTGAGCTACTGAGATTATGTTAGTTCATGTTAATACGAATCCGTGGATATAAAGAACGTAGAAAACGAGCTCATAACGACCGAGATATACACGTTTAAAGCCCGACGAACATTAATTATTTTGACAGCCCACTAATAGAGAAATAATCCAAGTATAAAAACTAGTGTTTTTACAAGACATAACATTGATAGCCGATTTTCTAATTGAACGAGGCGCGTATGATCAAAAGTTAAATAACATGACAGTTAGACATTGTTGCAAGGTTTTCAAAAATGTCAAGTTTGATCACTAACACTTAACTTACAATATTTCGCGACTAGTTTCACGAAGCCATTTTGGGCATATTTTCACAAGTTAAGGAAAATATTAAATTGCGACGAAAACATTATATTTTGCTGATAGAAAACCAAAAAAGGATCATGGAGTACCGTTTCAACATATTTACATAAATCTATGATCTCACCAACATTATTGTTGACCATTTTTAGCAATGTATTTTCAGGTAATTAAGGCATCGCATGTTGGCTTGCATATGGACATACCATGGAGTCGTGGAGTCGATGCGTCTCACTTTATATTTATGCACTTAACCATCATTTGAATTGTATTGTAACACCCCCGTTTTCGATATTCGCAGTGGAAATATAAGTTTGGGGTGCCACTTCAAGGTTCACAGTCATGAGTATAGAAAACGACTCCAAAAAGAGATGTTTTAAATAAATTGTTATCATTCTTTTATTTAATCAGAGTTTACATATAGAGGTCCCAGCGGGAGGTTTCGAAATACGTTAAAAATGTTACATTATTCATTTGAATGATAACAATACAGACACTTTTTTAAAAGAAAGTCTACCGCCACTCCGTGCCAAATCGTACTTCTAGTTACCTGAGATAAACATGCTTAAAAAGTCAACACAAAGGTTGAGTGAATCCATAGCGTTTAACGTTAAATAAGTTTGAACACAAGCTAAGTAGAACGTAAATCAGTATTATTGCAGTTCGTTATATATTGCTTTAAGTCTCATGAATCGCAAGGCTTTAACACGATGGACATCATAGTTATAAGCTATGACGTAAATCACTACATAATTAAATGTAGCAATTATGCCCTCGAGTAGGAGTCTGCCTGAACTCTTTATTAAACGATTTCAAATAAAATGCATTGAGTTACTTATCTAGCAACTCAAAGGGATTGTCAATCCAATAGATCTATTCATTATATTCGCGCTCACCCGAAAGTGATTAATGGTTCATGTTAGAGGGTCTTTAAATAGGCAACAGTTAAACTTATGCAATATAATTCAGGAAAGCATAAAGAAAATACTTGTGTTCGGTTTAGTAGCATGTATCTCCCCACAAGTTTAGAAAACGTATAAAGAAAAAGTGGGACTATGAACTCACCTTAGCAATTTGGATGGAAAACAAAATGAAATGAAGTTGATAAACGTCTCCGGACAAGAAACCTGGGTTGTTATGTCAAATTTCAGTAATCATTTTTAGATGATTATAGTTCGTTTGTTCGTTTCGTTTCATTTTTTGGTTGTTGATTAAGTATTGGATTGAGACAACATGAAGTCTCTTCAAAAATTAGATTTTATCTTATTAATCGTTCTTATGTTTCAGTTCGTTCGTTCGTTAAATAAATCTTTCGTTCGTTAAAGATATCTTGCGTTCGTTAAATATAGCTTTTGTTCGTTCGTTCGTCGTTGAAATAAACGTATTAGGATTATAAATTTTCTATTAGATCGGGAAAATAAAAATGATAAAATATTAGTTAAGAAAAGTTACTCTTTTATCCCTACAGTTTGGTCAAATGACAGTTTATACCCTGAACTTTTGGAAAATGACAATTTTTACCCTTAAGTTTCAAAAATAACTTTTTCTACCCTTTTTAGTTGTTATTAACAAAAATGACCCTTGATTTAAATACTTTTACAAAATCAGCCCATAAAATTCTTATTATTAAAAAAAATGATATGCATGAAATTAGTGAATTAGCTAGAGTTTTGGACTCGAAGAACTTAACGATAAGTAAATCATTTTACGTAATCTCTTTACCTATAAGTAGCTAGCCAAGTTGTCTAATTCTTGACCAAGTTTTATTATTTATGAAATTCGTTTGATATTCGAAATATGGTGTTAAAGTCGAGTGAGTGAAAACGTTATTAATAAAATCTGAAAAATTATTTTAAAAGCTAGCGATGGGTTGAAATTTGGACACTAATAACTTTCAAATGGTTCGATCATTTTAAGTGTTTCCTTCTTCTAAATTAAGTTAGTCATGTGAACTTTATTATGTCAAAAATACGGAATTTTTAGTGATCTCATAAAGGTCGAATAATAGGTCTAAAGTTGGTCATCTGGTCGACAAAAACTGAAAAAAGTATTAACTGAAAATATTAAGTTCTAACTAGCGATATAGTGTAAACCTTAGAGCATGATAACTTTTGACTCGTTTAACCGTTTTTCTTGATTCTTTTTCCTAAATTAAGGTAGCTAGGTAAACTATACATATGTCAAAAATCAGAATTTATAAAGATCGTTTGGTGGTTGATTTTTGGGTCGAAAGTTGGGTGTCTGGCCGAATGAAACTGAAGTGTAAATAACTGGAAATATGGGTTTCTATTTTAGCGATTTTGGGCAACATTTAAGACTCAATAACTTGACAAAAAATAGATCATTTTCCATAATTCTTTTTCCTATATTAAGTTAGCCGGGTAGACTTTATTTTCACCAAAAATTAGAAATTATGGTGATCATTTGATACTCGGTTTTTAAGTCGAAAGTCAGAAGGTTGGGATGGTTTTTCTGCTCGATAAATCACAGAATAAGAAACCCGGTTGAAGTTTTAATGTTTTAAACGTTTTTAACTAAATTTTCATGTATGATATGAATAGATTACATATATATTAACATGTTTCACATATCTTTGATTCGTTTGTACAAAATCTTAAGCACTTAGGGTGTGTTTATGGTTCTGGTTGATCAGATAAGAAAAAGAAAAGAAACTTATGTAGTTTTTTATTATGTTTTATTATTAGAGGTTCATGTTCTAATGTTTAAAGATATATAACAGTAAATAAACTGAATATAAAAAGAGATAGTTAGACTTACTTAGAGTTGAGTTCGAGTAGGGTTTTATGATTGAAATGGGTTCGACTCTTGTTCTCCTCTTCTATGCTTATTAGGGTTTTATTAAGAGTGTTATTGGGGCTGTGATCAAAAAAGAAAATGGGAATGGTTCTGGGTTTGTTGTGTCCGAATGAAATGAGTGGAATATTGAGAGAGTTTGGTCGAATGGTGTGGGATGAAAGGGTGATATATGGGCTGTTTATTTATAGAAGGAAATTAGGGTTTTCTAGTGTTATGATAAGGAGACAAGAGCTTGAGAGAAACTGTGAAATGCGCCACTTGGAATGAGGAAACAAGAATTTCTAAGGTACGAGGGGACATGGATAAATAGAAATGGACAAGTGGAGTTGTTTATTGAAGAGAAGAGAGGAGAGGGTAAGGTATGTGTTCATGGCTAGGTACAATGTATCTAATAGAAGTAAAATTTAGTTAGGATGGAGCTTTGTTCGATCCAGGTTTTTGGAGAGGAGAACTGAATGGGCTTGGGGTTGTTGTACAATGGGTTTAAAGAGTAGTACTTTAGGTCTTAAGGATTAGTTAGTTTAGTTCAAGTATTTAGTTATTTAGGAAAATATTTATAATTATTATATATCGGCCGAATATATATATATATATATAGGGTAGGGTTATAATAAAAAGGGTGTTATAATAAAAAGGGTAGGAAGGAATCCTAGCCATTGGATCAAATTTGACCAGATTTTACCAGATCAAAAGTGGAGGTGGCATACTTGTAAATAAGTGAAATTTCAGTGGCAAATTTGTTATAGTGTATTTTACACACAAAACCCATCTTGTCATTTATCTCGATACATTTCTGGATCTCACATTCTCTCTCTAAACACACTTTCTCACACTAGAAATTCACACACATCTATCTCTAATCGAATCATTACTACATCTTCTCATCATAATCATGATCTAATCACAATCATAATCACGATCTAATCGAATCATAATCGTTAAAAATTCTAATCACGATCTAAGACAAATCTACCGCATCTTAAACGACCCCGTAAGTTGATTTATGAAAACTAATTTAGCTACTACATTTTTTTGTTAGTTTTGGTTTGTTAAAATCTTGTTTTTCATCAATTTAAGTTTGTTTTTTTTAATATGATGATGTAGACTTTTAAATCTGTTGAAGAGTGTGTGTATGTGTATGCTTATTTATGTTTTCTTCAAGATCTGGAACAAAATGCTGCAAAAAATAAATAAATAACGTGTTTAAGAAAGTTGCATAGAAGGTGTTTGATAAAATGTCACAATTAGACTTTATAACTATGATGCACTAAATTTACATTGTGATGCAGTTATTTTTAATGGTGATGCAGTTGTATTTCATATTATAATGCAACAGGTTTTTATTTTAACTGTAATACAGTAGGTTATTTGTGTTTGTATGTTTTATGTGTGTAAACTTGTTTGTATGCTTGGTTGTATGCCTGATGCACTGGAATCTGAACTGAGATGCAGTAGGTGTTTAGTTGTCGCATGTAAGGATGAAGTAGGCTAAGCGTAAGTTGTTTTAAGTGTGTAAATGTGTTTGTATGCTTGGTTGTATGTGCGATGCCCTGGAAAATGAACTGAGATGCAGTAGGTGTTCAGTTGTCGCGTGTAAGGATGAAATAGGCTAAGCGTAGGTTGTTTTATGTGTGTAAACTTGTTTGTATGCTTGGTTGTATATGTGATGCACTAGAAGTTGAACTGGGATGCCGTAGGTATTCAGTTATTACATGTAGGGATGAAATAGGCTAAGTGGAGGTTCTTTTATTTGTGTAAATGTGTTTGTATGCTTGGTTGTATATGTGATGCACTGGAATTTGAACTGAGATGCTGTAGGTGTTTAGTCTCCTCTTGCAAGTATTAGTTAGGTTAAGCGTATGTTACGTTACATGCGTAAATGTGTTTATATGTTTAATTGTTTGTCTGATGCACTTGAATTTGAAGATAGATTCACAATGAAGATACTTTATTCTACTTCATGACAAGTTATTTGTTACTGCATCACAGTTTAGTTTCTACTGCATCACTATTAATTTTCTACTGCATCACAGTTTATGTTTATCACAATGTAAAGTGATATTGTTTTTAAGAGAAAAGGCATGTAAGTGGAGAGGGTAATTTTCGAAAGCCATTATCCTGGAGTTGAAGTAGCTCCTTGTGTATTCTACATATAGAGCATTATACTAAACCATGAAGAGCAATACAGAGACAAGCTTTCAGTTGGTGGTAATGTATATTGTCAAAAAGGACAACTCAAGATGCCGAGTGCTAAGTACTTAGCAAAGATGATTCTGATCAGTATTGATGAGAAAAAGGAAAAGTTATTGAAAGAAGCAGATGCATACGTGAAGCAGCAACCAAAGAGTTCCAAACTTCTAACATATGATAAATTCAGACACAATGATGAGTTGTTTAAAAATATTACTGAACACATATTGAAGATCACCGAATGATTAATGTGGAGATTATTGAACAACTTTAGTTATAATCTTTTGGATGTTTAATATATTTTGTAATACTTTCGATTAGTGATTGTCTAATACTAAGTATACTTTACTATTTATTGATCAGTGTTTGTTTAGTACCAAGTAATTTTGATTACTGTGGATTACTGAATGATTACATATACTATATTATAAATTGTGATGCATTAAATTATAAAATGCGATGCACTAATTTTGAATAATACCTAGTGCATCACAATGTATATACCTAGTGCATCAAAGTGTATAAACCCGGTGCATCACAGTGTGTAAAATCATTTAAATATAAGAAAGTTTTAAATTATAACAACTGAATGAAACTATTAACAGTAATGAACTAAGACAAACATTGTGATGCACTATAAATGACATTGTGCTGCACTAATAACAAATACTTGTAACGCAGTAACACAAACACTGTGATGCATTGGGAATAACACTGTGTTGCACTAATATATAGCAGTGATGCAGTAAACAAACATCGTGATGCACTAAGAATAACACTTTGATGCAGTAACATATAACAGTAATGATATATCATAAAACTAAGATAATGTTGCATTGATGATCAGTATGCAATACTATTATTTACAACTAAATCAATGTTATGGAAGGAATGCTGGCAATTGATGTTCTGTACAGAAGGTCTCAACACCGTACTTATCGATGAAAAAACATAAAAAAATTAAAAAAAATAATATCCATAGAAAGTTCATTTGCTGGTAGATTCTCTCAGCACAGCTCTTCTCGGCGGATCTTGTTGCTTGGGTTTCTTGGATGTTGGAAATGTCTTGTCAATCCACACAATATCCCATATGTGTCTTTTAAATTTTTCCTATTATAGATTGCAAGCCCAACCTGTAAAAAAATCAATTTGTAAAATTTACACACATAAAGCAACATATGTTTAGCCTATTTCATCCTTATATGAGATAATTGAAAACCATCTTCATCTCATTTGAAATTCCAGTGCATCCCACATGCAACCAAGCATACAATCACATTTACGCGCATAAAACAAACAGTGCCTAGCCTATTTCATCCTTACACGCACAAACTGAACATCTACTTCATTTTCTAGCGCATTGCATATACAACCAAGCAGACAAACATATTTACACACATAATGCAATATACGCTTAGCCTATTTCAACCTTACACATGAAAATTAAATACCTAATGCATCAGCATTTTATAAAAGCGGTGTCACAGTGTAAAATTAACAATTGATGCATCACAGTGTAAAATTAGTGCATCAAAATGTAAAATTAGTGCATCAAAGCTATAAAAATGACCAAAACAGTTAAAGATTAAAAGTTGAAGCATCACAGTATAAACTTAATGCATCAATATGTTATATCAAGCACATCATAACTAAAGCTATCAAAAACACCATGTGACAGACAAAAACTAAACTATGCATAACCTAATGGAGCCTTATTCCCCTACTGCATCATTGTTTTAAACCAAGTGCATCAGTATGTTATATCAAGCACATCCGAATTAAAATTAGCAAAACACTAAAGGAAAGACAAAACTAAACTATGCTTAATCTAATGAAACCTTATTCACCTACAGCATTAATGTTTTAAATCAACTGCATTAAGGGAAAAAACACAAACAAAACATAATAATGAATATAACCGGTATAAGCATCATAACAGTCTACTGAATAAAATAACAATAAACAAACACCGAGTGCATCAATGTTGTAAAACAAGTGCATCAAGCAACTAAATACATATACTGAATATCATAGGTCTAAAATCAAATTAGGTCAACTGGATACACAAAAATCAAACAAATATTAAAGTGTTGATGCAGTAAACACATACTGCATCAGCATTTTAGAACAACTGCATCATATATACAACTACATATACTTGCATTTTGTACTGATAAAATAATAAAAACATTAGCCAATAGATTCTTATTTTCCACAAAAAAGACTTACTACATCAGCATTTCAGAACAACTGCATCTCACATATAACGACACATACATTAATTTTTTACTAATAAATAACCAAAAATTGAGCTAATAAATCTGAATCTGCCACAAACATAAAAGGAGTAAATTATTTAAAATGAACACAAAGATATTGAGTATATCTCAGAAACACTTTATTAAAAAAGTAGGTGCATAAAGGCATAAAAAGTAATGCATCACAGTTTCAACATCTATAAGTTGAATGTATAAAATGTTAGAAACTATAGCATCTGTTGCATCATAGTCTTATATCTAGTGAATCACACATAAAGTCATTGATGTGATTTAAAAACTCAAAATCAATAACCTTTGTACTAGTGCATTATAGTCTTATATCTAGTTCATGAAACCTATAAAAATCATTGTTGTGATTTACAAACTCAAAATCAAAAAATCTTTCTACTACTATTGCATCATAATGTAAACTTAGTGCATCAGATGTATAAAACCTCACTGACACATTTTATCATACATCTTGTGTGCACCTTTACTAAACATATTTGTATTTATTTTTTTCAGATCTAAACACTTTATATATAACAACACAAAATAATGTTACATATATCAGTGCATCATACTTTTAGCAACAAGTTTATCACAAGGTGTATGAACAAATGATGCATCACAGTACGAAACCAGTGCATCACATTACGAAACTAGTCCATCACAGTTATAGATAATCATGTAGACATTTTATCAAACACCTGGTATGTAGGTTCCATATACATGTTTTTCATTTAGTTTTTCTCTCAAATTCGTTTCATATCTAGTGAAAAACTTGATATCCTCTAAATCTAACTCCTAAAATTGTTGAACTGGTAAATTAAAATAAAGTTAATTAAAAAAAGAAATAATAAAAAAACAAAAAATTAGGATCTTACTATAATTATTCTTTGATGTTGAACTAGTTGTTGATGATGAAGACTCATTACTAGTTGATGATGAACACAAGTTATTCGTTTATGATAAAAAATCGGTCAACATCTCAAAAATCACAGTGGAGAAGACGGTGGATATCACGGTGGAGAAGAAGGTTACCGGTGGAGAAGAAGGTTACCGTTGGAGAAGAAGCTACTTGGTGGAGAAGAAGGATACGATACTTGTGTGCGTGTTTGTGAGAGTTCCTGGAAGAAAATGTGAGAAAGAATAGAGAAAAAAAAAACGTTATATATCCTATGGTTGAAATGACGATAATGCCCCTGCCAGTTATAAAAAAAAATGGGTGGGAAGGGGACACGTGGCGCGATCTGGTGGCTTCCTACACTTTTTATTATAACACCCTTTTTATTTTAACCCAAACCTATATATATATATATATATATATATATATATATATATATATATATATATATACACATACATATTTCGGATTTTTGAAGAATAGAGGGAAAATTGGTTTAGGCTTATAAGAGTTTTAACACATGCTTAATAGAGTTGTACTTTTATTTAGAACATGAGAAAAATATAGTTTTAATAATTTATTAAGTTATAAAAATTATTTGTTAATTTTTATTAAGTTGAAAAGTAAATAAATAGGATTTTTGGTTCTTGTGCATTAGGCACTTGTACTTTAGGTTTAGAGACTTGTAAAAATATTTAGTGAGTTTAGGAAAAACAATTTTTAAGAGTTATGCATGAATGGTTTGTAATTTATACCTTAAAAAATAAATATAATTAAGGTTTTTAATAAGATTTCATAAAAAAATGGTTTTCATGCATAAAGGACTTGTACTCTAGCTTAAACATCTTGTACATTTTTTATTTTGTAAAAATATTGTATAAATAAATTAGGGTTTGTGAAATGATTACATAAAATCATAGTTTTATGAAATTAGGGTTTTACCGGGAACTAAATTAGAATTAGGGTTTCTGGTGCTTTAGTAACTTGTACGTTAGCTCAGATAAGTTGTACTTTTATGTTCTGAGGTTTAGTTATTCATATTTGGTGTTGTGATGAATTTTACGGTTTCCTAGAAACTCTATATAGATAATGCATGTTTTGTTGGTACGTTCGTTAAGGATTTATCGTAAAATGATAAATGGTGGATTGTAATGTTTTTGTATAGATATGTTTACAAAATAAACATTATGTTCGTTGGGTTGATCTGTGTAGGAGCACGTTTATCAAGGATGTGAGATACGTCACATAAGATAGGAGATACAATCAATAAAAAAAAAAATTATAAGTGGAAAAAGGATAATAATTTTGAGTGCTAGCTTATCTTAAAGTGGGATTTTCACAGTGGTTACAGTCACCCCCCGTTAAGGGAATCTCATCCCGAGATTCAGTCCATGCTGGTCGAGATGTGAGGGAAAAGGTTTGGGTATCTTGTCCGTATTTGATTTTCTTACTTTAGAGGTGATGGGTAGTAATTGTAGACATCTATTGTGTTTGGTCAAATGGAATTATTAAGAACAATTTGTTTTGGCTCAAAATTTTGTTTTTGAATGAAAATTGTTATTAGAAAATCTGAAAAGATAACTGTTCCATTTATGACATGATTCTTCCTAAATTATACATAGTTGGCCAGGCTATGCATAACTAAGGACTGAATGATGTGATATTTGGTCCAGTTATGGTGATACTTATATTTCTTCAAAAGTTTTTAGACAGTGTTCAACGTTTTGTTTTTGTAAAATGACAACATAATCATTTTTCACAAAAATAAGAAAATTATTGTTCATACTACAGTGATAAGTCAGGGATTTCTAGGGTGGAATTGGGTTATCCTTAGAACAAATATTAGGGTTCGAGTGGAATTCTTATGGGATGGTCAAAACTAAATATTAACCCAATTTCTAGTGAGATGACAGTGTAGTGACTACGAACAGGTCAGATGGAATAGAAACGTAGATTGTGATTATTACGGAAATATTACAAGATAGAGACTTCATACAGTAGAAAGGATAGTTAATAAGCTTAGGTTACGTCCATCGTAACTAAGGTAGAGTACAATAGGAAATATGCTTAGGAAGTTTTATGATACGATTTATTTAGCTATAAAAGGAATTTCTCTTTTGTTGACATAGGGATGCCATTCCTTGCCATTGTCGGGATCTTTAACGAGTTCTCATTCCTCTTTACTAATCTTGGTTTGGCTGTGCGTTCCCATCTCCTAACACATACGCTCTTCCGCGGGCACCGTTGTTCTGGTCTTCTTTCGGTTTCGGGCACCGGCTCTTATAATGCCCCTTCTCACCGCATCCAAAGCAAGTTACGGTTACCGGCTGTAGGTTGGCTCCTGTTGCTCTATAGTCTTTGGTCTGATGTCCAATCCTCTGATACCTTGCGCACTTAACAGTGCATGGACCATAGTGGTGCAACAGGCATTGACTACATGATGGTTTTCTTCCAACATAACCACTCCTCTCAGCAGGTGTGGCGGTATAGGCTTTAGCAGTCTCCTGTCGGCGATTATGTTGGTGGTGGTAATTGTTACGATCGTGTTGGTAGTTGTTGTGGTGATAGGTGATCCTTCTATCATCAAGCCTTCGCTTGTGATCATCATTTTATTGAATAGAACTTCGCTTGGTTTCGCGATCCATTAACTGTTGAGCTATGGTAATCGCCTCTTCCAATGACTGAGGCTTTGACGCAATCACATTTCCCTCAATGTTTCGAGGTAGTCCTTCCGTATATTTCTCCAACATCTTCTCCAGATCAGGCACAATAGTTGGACATAGGAGAGCAAGCTCCTGAAACCTCCTGTTGTATGCCTTGAGATCCGTTCCTTTCACAACCAGTTGGTGGAACTCATCCTCTAGCATCTTAATTTCAGTATGGGGGCAGTACTTCTTCAACATCTTCTTTTTGAGATCTTCCCAAGTCAGTTGGTGAGCTGTTTCAACACCCATAGACTGGGTAGTCGAAGTCCACCAAGACAGGGCATCATCCAATAAAGTCCCCGTAGCAAAAGCAACTTTGCAGTCATTGGTACACCCACATCTCACAAAGACTATTTTCGTACGTTCAAACCAACGAGCTAATTCAGTAGCTCCTTCTGTTCCCTTAAAGAAAGTTGGTTTACAGTTTATGAAGTCTTTGTAGGTGCATTTGCGAGTATTAGCTGGCTCGCTTTCTCCATTGGGTCGGCTAGTGCTTCCGGTACGGGCAAATTCTGCGGCTTGACTCTCTAAGGCTGCAGCAACACTGTCTGCAACAAGCTTTCGGATAGCAGCTTGGGACATGGGTGGTTCGGGGGAAGTGCGAGGCATATTTCTATTAAAACCACAATAAAACATACATTTATATTTTGTACATGTTAGATTATCAAGGTAAAACTTATGATAATCATAAGGTCATAATATGTCCAAATACTATCATACGCGTATGTAAGATGATCATCATTGGTCCACGTCAACCGATACCGTACACAGCAAAATACAACAAAATCAAAACCATATATAGTCATAAATAACTTGCTTATTTGTTATATATAACAAAATTAGTACAAGCGTCATATTTATGCTACATATCTCATGGCCAAGATATAGTACAAAAGCTGTAGATATAAATCTGATTTTAGTAGCTACCAGAAACTCTTCCGAGTCAACTTTTCAGTTTGACGATCATGCTGATGAGGATATATATTTACTCTTCATATTTATCTTGCATATCTCCCACTATTTTCTCTGATGCGTGGTTTTGCGACCTTACAAAAGGTTTTACCTCTCGAGGGATCTCGAGAAGCTTGCAATCCGCACTAGGCAGTGTACCTGACCGATGTAGTACAGTGAAGTGGCAAGTACCGAGGGATTGATCGTTCTCTAGGGGAATAGTGTCGTTAGGATTGAAAAACTACTCTAATAGGTCTAAGAGTGAGAGAAGATTCTTTTTGTATTTTTATATTTTTTATGAAAGCAAGTAAAATATCAGGTTTGAAGGAGTGGGCGGAATTAGTTGCTAGTCAACTAATCTAAATAACTACAAATGCAAATAAAATAAAATAACGAAAATGAAAAGGTCGTGAAACTTATGTGGAGAGAAATGTGTTTACTTAGATTTCCTTACTCCCTAACTATCTTTTACCGGTTGATTAGTGTGTATTAATTGCGTGGATGACGGGTGTATTCCTTAATACCAATCGTGGGGTGGCGTACGTACTTCCCCAACTCTACAAGCTCCTACTTCACTCCTATGTCGAGCCGGCTAGGAAGCTCCTAACATGGGATCACTAGAATTCGCTCATGCATTAAATACAACCATAAAAACCTTAGTACGCATTGGTTCATGTTTCTTAAGACGTTCAAGCAAGTTACCGTATAGGAAGTTAGCCAGTTTTCTTAAGCCTAACATCGATAAACAATCATCCCATAAAATTATTAACACACTAATAACCGATAATCAATAGTTAGGTTTCATTAGATCTAAGCAAACACAAGATAAATCTAGCCTAGCATGTTAATTAAAAGACAAGAACAAAATATAATCAAACAACACATAGACATATTGATTGATTAAACGATTACTTATCTTCAATTAAACATGGGAGATCCAAGGGTATAAAAACCCTTGAAAATGGCAGAAATTCGTCTTAGGGTTTCTCCTCACAAAGTTGCACACTAATGACAAAAAATTGCAAAACTATATATAGAACTTAGTGGCTGACGGCGTCACGTTATAGATCTTGACGCCGTTACCTCGCCGTGTCTAGGGTTCCCGGATGGTCTTCTTGACGCCGTCCCTCTTTAGTCCTCCAAAATCCTCCCTGGCTTATCAAGGCTTGACGCCGTCTCTCTTTAGCTTAAACCGTGACGACCTTGATCACTTCAAAGGGTGACGCCGTCAGATTTCCTTTGTAAAACTCCCTGGCTTATCATGTGTATTTTTCATATCCACCTCTTTTGCCAAGCCGTGACGCCGTCAAGAGCAATACTTGACGCCGTCAAGTGTACTTTTCCAGCAGCTTTGGAGACTTTGTCGTTTTCTTCACTTTTATGCTCCAAAAACGTCCAAAATGCTTCCTTTTCCAAATTTCTTCTCCAAAGTACCTAAAATGACAAAAGGAACGATTTAGGGCAATATTTGATCAAATAAATACGATTTAGGGCTTAAATGACCCACTAAAAGCGGTACACTTTTCGCTTCATCAAATACCCTTACACTTGAGATTTGCTTGTGCTCAAGCAAATGCGCTTTTATTCTAATCAAAATACAAGTTAGAGGTCATTTAATGCTAATATAAAAGTAATTACAACAAATAGTCGTTCCACTTTAATCATAATAAGCACGGAGATTACAAACTAGCACCTCACAAGTAGTGTTTAGATACTCACATCTCTCAGGTGTCATCAAAATAAATCTCATAAATGAAAACGGATAATATCTCTCACTACCTGTCATAGCAAATAGATTACCATAGGCTTGGGAAAGGATCAAAAACCTTCTCCACTAGGCGTAAGCACCTAAGATAAACTATCAAAGAGGGCTTTTACATGGGTTATAATGTGAGGTGTAGGGATATGATAAACACGGATTTGTTGGATAAGGGATATTCTACTGGTGGCGAGTTAAAGATCTTGATTAATTACATGTACAATATGGCGTTGCTAAGCCAAGACTAGACTCGACTTAAGATAAAAACAAAATAACAAAAACATAAAATGTAAAACCCGAAAATCCAAAAACGTGTAAAAAGACCAAAATGCCCTTACAATCTAAAACTTTGATTAATATGCTTATAAAAGTACCAAAAGAATTTCCAAACTTTGAGGAATGATCAAGACATGAAGTGAAATTATTTCCCTTACCTCGTTTGACATTGTGAAGAACCAAAATTGTTTTATACATGTTATATGGTCCAAAAAAGGTATTATGCATAATATCAAAATTATTATAAACTTTATATAAATTAAGAACACATTCAAATGATAAGATAAATAAGGAAATTATACAAGTTGTTATGGCCTTGATTATGGGCCATGTATTTGGTCTCTATCCCCTCCTCATGTCACGGCAATTTTCCCTTTTTACTTAACAAACCCATTAAACCCTAAATAGCTATTGCCGACTAGAATAAAGCACACACACAAATTCATAGCAACCTCATACGAATTTCTGGGGCTCAAGACATATTTTTCTGGTGTTATTCGTGGTCCAAGGAAGAGTAGAAAAATTGGTTTTGGTCGTGGGTCTCAATTGTTTGCTCGCTAGCTTTTATTTTGTCATTCGAAAGGTAAAACTCTAAATCATTCGTACGTACCATCTGGAGTCTATCCATTATTTTTCTCATGTTCCTCACGTCATATATGCTCTGTGAAAAATGTCCCTAAGGTCGTGGAGGCTGTGGATTGATCGCTAGGAATTTTTGTCTTGCTAAATCCATTCGATAAGGTATTATTTGTGTTCGACTCTTTCACACGTTCAATCCTCGAATTGGTATTTTTCCTATGATCCTTCTATCTTATATAACGCGTATAAAATGTGAAAACCAAATCATGCAACCTAAAATAGATCGTGTGAATTAAAATGGGTAAAATACGTATAACACATAAAATATGGCATGCGAATTTTACAGGCTTTGTAATGAATTATTTTGGACTTTATACGAATCATGTGACCTGGGAAAAATGAGGTTTCGAATATTAGAAGCTTTTGTTGATCGTGGTTTAATTTTGGTCTTGTCGCATTTTTGGAAAATCAAGTCGAATGGGTTAAAAACCCTAGCAGCGATTTAGGGTTAGGGCTTTTGGAATTGAATATGTGTAATTAATGTGATGTGAGGCTGGTCTAATGATGGCTAAATGATTTGAACATGATTGGTTAAATTTGGTTTAGGGTTTCGAATTATAACATATATACGATTCGAATTTTTAAAACAAAAGGGGGCATTTTGTAACTTATGAAACTGATGGGTCATTTCTGTCATACTCCTTAAATCAGGGCTGATGTGAGAAAAATATAACATGTAGGTTGTTAGTGTAAAATATGGAACATGTTGATTTAAATTGGAAATTGTAGATATATATATATATGTCGAATTGGAAAAAAATAAATAAATAGAGGGACCTGTTTTGTAATTTTGGAATACTTGTGGATGCTTCGTAAAAATGGTATTATGAGGGACTTAAGATGTAAAATTGGATATTAAATGGATTAAGGTGTAAATATGTTAACATAATAACGATTTGTGGTTTTATTTAAGTTAAGGGACTAAATGTGCAAGTTATGAAAAGATGAGGTTGTAATCGTACCATATTTAAATTAAGGGATATATTTTGTAATTTCACTAAAATGATGGGTCATTATGTATATGTTGATATGTTAAGGGTTTAAATGTAAATTAATGAAATATAAGGTTTAATATGTAACTTATGTAACTAAAGGGTGTAATTCGTTAACTTGATTACTTGAGGGTTTGTACAAATTATTTAAAGTATTTTCATTCTTAACCTTTGACTTTGAGATAATTACGGTTATAACCCTATACTTTGAAAAGTGATCATTATAAACCCTAAACTTGTGAAACTTGCTGAAATACGCCTTGTGTCCATAATACGTTAATTGGGGCTTAATCTAAGAATGGAAACTTACCGAATTTGGAAACTTACTAAAAGGGGAAAGTTACTTAAAACGGAAAGGCGGTTAATTAAGAATGAATTGTAATCCCCTTCTACTCCTTTAGGTGTGAAGAAGGAGAGACTCTGAGCTGTTTCCATATTCTGTGCTTTGTTTCTGTTTGTGTTTTCGTCATAAGGTACGGATACTCTACCCTTTTTAGTAAGGGTGTCTTTTCACCTATGCATTGATGTTGAGCTATGATTTAAACCTTGCCATGATCCTTTTGACATGAACCTTTTGATATGACCTTGAGATATACCTTCTGATTATGACCTTGAGATGCACCTTGATATGACATTGAGACCTGACTCTTAGTTTGATACCCGAGCCATTTTATGTTACCTAGCCAGGAAGGTAACCTGGCCATGTCTGTGATGCACCACTGGCATGACTCATGTGTGGGTGAGTGATTTCTCACACCGTCCCTCTTATATTATGATATGGCCATTATGACTTTGAGATTATGATTTTGAGTATGACTTTGAGTTTGGGGGCGTATGGATTGCAATCCTAGATTTGTATGTTTAGTGGATTTAACTATGACTTTGAGCTATGACTTTGAGGTGACTGGTACTGTGTGCAATACATGCCTTTCACATTTCTGGGAGCTGATCACTCCACCCTTTTAATACATGAGGACACCCCTCATATTATCTGGTTGCCTGAGAGGTATCCCCTCTGATTGTGAGATTATAACTTTGAGACTATGATGTTGAGATTATGATTTTGAGTTTCTGGGCTCGTGGTAGATGACTATCCTATATTTCCGTACTATTCTTTTGCTTTGATTATACCTTATGATATTTCCAGTGTTTCACTATATTTCTGTTTCGTATTCCTTGCTCTATATTTTGTATCTGTTCACTGAGCTTTGTAAGCTCAGCCGCACGTTTTCTTGTCGTATGCGGCAGGTAATAAGCAGGACGACGGGTTTTGGGTATGAGTGAAGAGACTTTTGGACTTAGAAGTCTGTGATAGTTATTCTGAAGTAGAGACCATTAGAAGGAGTTGCTTTTGCAGATTTAGTAATTAGCTTTTGTTTCCCTTGTAACCTTGTGTATTCAGTATTTCATTTGTAACCTTTGAGAATCTTTGTATTACTATTGAATGTATGTTTTGTTTGATCTGATATGAAGCCATTAATGTGATACTTCTACCCTTGCTGGGTTGGGGTGTTACAATTATGGTATCAGAGAGATAGGCTGCGATTCGTAATACATTTACCCTTGGCCTGTGTAAGTTAGGACCACTAAGTTTCCCTGTAGGCGCTCGTAGAATAACTTTTGCGAAGTTGCTTGAGTATTTTTCCATAGGAACATAAGTCATAACCGGTGAGGAATGGGTAGTCTAGGACGTCCATGTGAGTAGTATTTACTCCCGCATCACTCTGAATCTTGCCTTTGTTTTTAGTCATGCCTTATAAGAACGTTTGTCGCAGAAGACGAGGAAGTCTTACCTTCCATCATTTGAATGATGAACGTTGTATGTTAACCAATTTTCTTTAGAAGGATTTGATGTTGATATTTGTCCAGTACGGAATTGTTATCTAAGCATGCTGATGCTAATAACTGATATTCTATACATCTCAACTCTGACAGTTAAACGATGTTCGTATTACTATCGGTGCACACCCTACCATTCCTATGTTATAAGCTAAACAAGATTCCAATCCTTTGAACTGTTCACGATTCTAAATTTGATATATTTGACCTTGATATATTCTAATACTCTCTTATCCCACACTTTGATGAACCATGTACCTAAATTTGATATGTGAACTATCCGTATGATTTGACAACCACATTCGCTCTGAGAATCCGTTTCCCTTTGGATGTAATTGACTTTGAGGTCCCTTGATTATGGATTGGTAGTTTTGTAAAGCTATCATGGACTACAATATTTGAAATGCGACCTTTAACAATCTGCTTCACCATATTTTGATATGATATTCTCAATCATTTGAATCTGTTAAGATTATCGTTACTATGAAGCACATACTCCGATCTCTTTGATTTCCAATTTTCTCCTAACGCCTGTTAGCATCCACTCTTGGAAAGCTCCGGCATTTGAAAATTGTTGTACGAATTTCTGGTATTTCTGATGAACCTTTTGAGGCCCGTTTGGGAAGTAAAGTTTGCATTGAACTAATATGAAATTGGCGAAACCACGATACTGAAGAAGTTAAGAGATTGTAGGAACTGATGAATATGAGTTTGTTCACTTCAGTGATCTCTTGAATGCTCCGGTTGGTTTATGAAGCAGAAAGAAAGAAGTGTGCGGCGGCACACCGACCATCGCGAATGTAACCGTAATCATTATTCCATTTCCGCGTATCAATATTCGATTTGTTCTATTTTTGAAACTCAATAGCAGACGACCTCATTCGAGTTTGAAAGACGGAAGAAGCAACCGCAAGAACATCTGAGAAGGAAGTCGATTAGTTGAAATTAAGTTCCGCGAAGCATTACAATTTGATTTGTGAAGAGAAAGATTTGTGATATGAAGTTTTCCCTAAGAAGATTTCCTTAGTACCCGTGTGACCACTATGAGTTTTGAATGATGTCAATTGTATTGACTAGAAGATTCATGTTTTCGCAAGTATTCGGACAATTGTCATAGTATGACAGTATGTTCGTGCTCAGAGACGAACGAGGAACACGTTGACCATTTTTAGTATGAAGTGAACCGACCCTTTGTTCTAGAAGAATAGATTTACTTGACGATCAGAGATTGTAGCAGACAACTCCACCAGGTATCCGATGACTAAAGAGCTTCCACGAAAAGGACCAAGACTAAAGATCCTTGTCAGAGTTAGAGGCCTTGTAGAAGATTAGTAGAAGATGTTCGTGACAGGCGTTACCAAGAGAGGAGCATGTTAGGAGAAGACAGACTGAGTTGAGACTCGATTATACCTCAAGTAGCACGTGGAGATTTCAGTTGGGGCATCAAGACGGCCAGACCGTAGAAGATGAACTTTCAGCACATAATCAGGAAGTCGACAGCAGTTTGAGTTGGAGAATTTGGATCATGCTAGAAGACCAGTTAAAGACACGCAACCTTAATTCTCTATTCATGTTAGTTGTACTAAGATGAATTGAGAGCAGAAGCAGACTCGCAAATGGAGGAATGCACGATGATCACGTCAGAGATTCACGCTACCACACCGAAGTGTCCAGAAGAAGTGTCGAAAACTTGAGGAACCAGACTCAAGTTTATGTTTTCCTTTTCACCCTATGATCGTATGATTAGACAAGAGAGCGATTACTTGGAATTTGAAAAGATTCGAGATCATGAAATTGAATGGATGAAATTGTGTAGTAAACGTTTGGATTTGGAATAATTGATTTTTGTAAAGGATGAAGATATTGAAGACGTAATTCATTTCCTCTTAGACCACTTAAGTTTCCGTTCCCTTTTCGATAGGATCGTTCGAATGAGCCTTACCCTATTAGAAATTCCGTTCTGTGTTCGTATGCATTTGTTTGGATGATGGTTTCGTTATGAGAAGGATGATGAATTGTGGAAGACCTAACGTTTCGACGACGAGTTCATTTTGAGGTGTACACATTCAGTTACGCTATTTGTACGTTCATATTCCTACGATTTAGAATCCGTAGTGATGTTTGTTTTGGACCAACCTTAGGAGGTAGAAAGACTGATAGGTGGTTAAGATAAGTAGTTCTGTTCGCAACTTGAGATAAAGTATGACCATCATGATGGTATACTCATATGATGCTGGTATTATGACGAGTAGCTAACGTGATAATACTTACGTCATATGACGTACCCTTATTGTGTTCATAGGATATTTCGAGGAGTACTTTAGAAACCTTATAATTTCGATAAGAGATGTGAGAAATTTTTGCATCTGTAAGATTTAGGTTCTTTCCACCTATACGCTTAATCTGTTCGCCGTTATACGATCTGATACGTTCGATTCTTGACACGCATTGTTGAACCCTATACTTCTGACAAGAATCTTAAGGTCTGCTGTGAAGTTTTCTATATTTTTTTTTTTTTTTTTTATTTTTTTTTTCCTGCCATTTGATGTCACCAACAATTTATGTTCTGTACGGTCTCATGTGATTTGCTTAATCAAATTCTATGGACGGCATATCCGTCAAAATCCTATGTATTCTTTGTATCTCTTCCGAGAGAACGTGATAATCATTTGTCATGTTGGATATGATCTTTGCAATCTGAAATTCAGTATAGTATGTCTTTCTGAGAAACCCGAAGCTATCTTAGATCGACAACGAAGAGTCATGAGAAACAAGTCTTTTACATTTCCGTTCGCTGTCCGTTGTGTCTTCTGTTTCGTTTCATTTCCGATCGTTGGGATTTTTCATTTCCATTCGTAAAGATTCTTTGGAAGAACCACCCAGAGCGGGAGACTACCTGGGAAACCGAGGAATCAATACGAGCTAGTTATCCGCATTTTGTATTCTGATCTGGTACGTCCCTATATTGTTTTCGATCCTTTCACTTCTGATTCTTTGCAAATTTCGAGGACGAAATTTTTCTGTTAGAGGGGAAGAGTTGTAAAACCCGAAAATCCTAAAACGTGTAAAAAGACCAAAATGCCCTTACAATCTAAAACTTTGATTAATATGCTTATAAAAGTACCAAAAGAATTTCCAAACTTTGAGGAATGATCAAGACATGAAGTGAAATTATTTCCCTTACCTCGTTTCACATTGTGAAGAACCAAAATTGTTTTATACATGTTATATGGTCCGAAAAAGGTATTATGCATAATATCAAAATTATTATAAACTTTATATAAATTAAGAACACATTCAAATGATAAGATAAATAAGGAAATTATACAAGTTGTTATGGCCTTGATTATGGGCCGTGTATTTGGTCTCTATCCCCTCCTCATGTCACGGCAATTTTCCCTTTTTACTTAACAAACCCATTAAACCCTAAATCGCTATTGCCGACTAGAACAAAGCACACACACAAATTCATAGCAACCTCATACGAATTTCTGGGGCTCAAGACATATTTTTCTGGTGTTATTCGTGGTCCAAGGAAGAGTAGAAAAATTGGTTTTGGTCGTGGGTCTCAATTGTTTGCTCGCTAGCTTTTATTTTGTCATTCGAAAGGTAAAACTCTAAATCATTCGTACGTACCATCTGGAGCCTATCCATTATTTTTCTCATGTTCCTCACGTCATATATGCTCTGTGAAAAATGTCCCTAAGGTCGTGGAGGCTGTGGATTGATCGCTAGGAATTTTTGTCTTGCTAAATCCATTCGATAAGGTATTATTTGTGTTCGACTCTTTCACACGTTCAATCCTCGAATTGGTATTTTTCCTATGATCCTTCTATCTTATATAACGCGTATAAAATGTGAAAACCAAATCATGCAACCTAAAATAGATCGTGTGAATTAAAATGGGTAAAATACGTATAACACATAAAATATGGCATGCGAATTTTACAGGCTTTGTAATGAATTATTTTGGACTTTATACGAATCATGTGACCTGGGAAAAATGAGGTTTCGAATATTAGAAGCTTTTGTTGATCGTGGTTTAATTTTGGTCTTGTCGCATTTTTGGAAAATCAAGTCGAATGGGTTAAAAACCCTAGCAGCGATTTAGGGTTAGGGCTTTTGGAATTGAATATGTGTAATTAATGTGATGTGAGGCTGGTCTAATGATGGCTAAATGATTTGAACATGATTGGTTAAATTTGGTTTAGGGTTTCGAATTATAACATATATACGATTCGAATTTTTAAAACAAAAGGGGGCATTTTGTAACTTATGAAACTGATGGGTCATTTCTGTCATACTCCTTAAATCAGGGCTGATGTGAGAAAAATATAACATGTAGGTTGTTAGTGTAAAATATGGAACATGTTGATTTAAATTGGAAATTGTAGATATATATATATATGTCGAATTGGAAAAAAATAAATAAATAGAGGGACCTGTTTTGTAATTTTGGAATACTTGTGGATGCTTCGTAAAAATGGTATTATGAGGGACTTAAGATGTAAAATTGGATATTAAATGGATTAAGGTGTAAATATGTTAACATAATAACGATTTGTGGTTTTATTTAAGTTAAGGGACTAAATGTGCAAGTTATGAAAAGATGAGGTTGTAATCGTACCATATTTAAATTAAGGGATATATTTTGTAATTTCACTAAAATGATGGGTCATTATGTATATGTTGATATGTTAAGGGTTTAAATGTAAATTAATGAAATATAAGGTTTAATATGTAACTTATGTAACTAAAGGGTGTAATTCGTTAACTTGATTACTTGAGGGTTTGTACAAATTATTTAAAGTATTTTCATTCTTAACCTTTGACTTTGAGATAATTACGGTTATAACCCTATACTTTGAAAAGTGATCATTATAAACCCTAAACTTGTGAAACTTGCTGAAATACGCCTTGTGTCCATAATACGTTAATTGGGGCTTAATCTAAGAATGGAAACTTACCGAATTTGGAAACTTACTAAAAGGGGAAAGTTACTTAAAATGGAAAGGCGGTTAATTAAGAATGAATTGTAATCCCCTTCTACTCCTTTAGGTGTGAAGAAGGAGAGACTCTGAGCTGTTTCCATATTCTGTGCTTTGTTTCTGTTTGTGTTTTCGTCATAAGGTACGGATACTCTACCCTTTTTAGTAAGGGTGTCTTTTCACCTATGCATTGATGTTGAGCTATGATTTAAACCTTGCCATGATCCTTTTGACATGAACCTTTTGATATGACCTTGAGATATACCTTCTGATTATGACCTTGAGATGCACCTTGATATGACATTGAGACCTGACTCTTAGTTTGATACCCGAGCCATTTTATGTTACCTAGCCAGGAAGGTAACCTGGCCATGTCTGTGATGCACCACTGGCATGACTCATGTGTGGGTGAGTGATTTCTCACACCGTCCCTCTTATATTATGATATGGCCATTATGACTTTGAGATTATGATTTTGAGTATGACTTTGAGTTTGGGGGCGTATGGATTGCAATCCTAGATTTGTATGTTTAGTGGATTTAACTATGACTTTGAGCTATGACTTTGAGGTGACTAGTACTGTGTGCAATACATGCCTTTCATATTTCTGGGAGCTGATCACTCCACCCTTTTGATACATGAGGACACCCCTCATATTATCTGGTTGCCTGAGAGGTATCCCCTCTGATTGTGAGATTATGACTTTGAGACTATGATGTTGAGATTATGATTTTGAGTTTCTGGGCTCGTGGTAGATGACTATCCTATATTTCCGTACTATTCTTTTGCTTTGATTATACCTTATGATATTTCCAGTGTTTCACTATATTTCTGTTTCGTATTCCTTGCTCTATATTTTGTATCTGTTCACTGAGCTTTGTAAGCTCAGCCGCACGTTTTCTTTTCGTGTGCGGCAGGTAATAAGCAGGACGACGGGTTTTGGGTATGAGTGAAGAGACTTTTGGACTTAGAAGTCTGTGATAGTTATTCTGAAGTAGAGACCATTAGAAGGAGTTGCTTTTGCAGATTTAGTAATTAGCTTTTGTTTCCCTTGTAACCTTGTGTATTCAGTATTTCATTTGTAACCTTTGAGAATCTTTGTATTACTATTGAATGTATGTTTTGTTTGATCTGATATGAAGCCATTAATGTGATACTTCTACCCTTGCTGGGTTGGGGTGTTACATAAAATAAACATAAAATGAAACGGGATGGTAGTCCGTATGTTTTTTCCACTTTTCTTTTTCTCATTTTTTTGTACATCATAGGGGCATTGCATCCCCTTACACTTGAACTTTTATATAACTTTACAATTAACTATTCTAATGACTCGAATCAAGATAATCGAAACATTTGGAGTACTTTAAAATATTAACGTACATATGGGGGTAATAAATGATGTTCTTCCCCATTACTCCATTACACTAGTACTTTACCCATGAGTCCCAATCGTCCCAAAACAATATGTACAAGGATATGACTCGACTTAGCAACCATGTAATCAATTAGATAATTAACTTGGGGTTTAAATAAATGTTGTCACAATAATGCACTAAAAATGAGTGCATACAAGGTAGGCTAAGGCGATTTGGGTGTACATTTAAGTGGGGTGTAAACAAATTCTTCCTTTAAGTAAAATGTTTAAAGGTTGAAACGAAAAGATAGGCTCTGAGGGGTGTACTAGAGGTATCGTGTACTAAAAATGAGTACAACGCAAAGGGTGTGGGAGAATTACTTGACCAATGTAGCCAACGTAATTATAACAAAAACACAGGTGTAAAACAATGGGTTAATCCTAATGCCTCTTATCATGTAGTAAATCTAACTACATGAATGTAGTCTCACTTGTGGCCTCGGAATGGTCCTAACGCAAGTTCTAGAATCTAAGTGCTACCGGTACACACATCATAGCATAAATGTTTTTCCTACCAATTCTAGGGGCGAACCTCACATATTTGGGGGTGGAAAATTTTTTAGTGGTACGGTTTTGTGCTAGTCATATAACTCCTATCCATGAGACGCTCATTAAGATCAAAGTTTCACTCCTACATGTTGTAAAAAATTTTAAATTTGGCACTAAAATTGCCTTAACAGGTATTTATCTCAGTTTTATTACACATTTACCATTAAACAAACAAAAATCAAGCGTAATAACATTCTCTAAAGTATCGTATTTTACCCCCCCCCCCTTACACTTAAGATGAACATTGTCCCCAATGTTCAAATAACAAGATGCAAAAGTAATAAGGTAAAAGAATGAAATCAAATACTCCCCTGATTCGTTTGGTGGATAAAGAGGTAACATGGTTAGATCTTCTTCCAAGAGAAAGTAGAAGCTCCAAGACTAATGCATCGCCATAAGCTTGATTCCCCATACATCTCCTTGTCCAAAATAACCTGTTAAACCTGAGAAAACAAACACGAAAACCTGCATAACATCGGCGGGATAAATTCTATATAAGGATATAATGCTTGTGGAATGATAATTTTGCAGATTCCTGGAGTTTATAAGTTAGAGATTTAATAAAAACTTTTTATGAAAACAAAACTTTCAAAAATTTCAGAAAATTAAAACCTAACGCCATCAGGTTGTAAGGCCTGACGCCGTCAGAAATGATCTGACAGAATTCTCATGTTAAGTTTCCGGAAAATTTCTGAAAAACCTTTACCTTACTTCCTGGAAATCCTGCAAAACATCATTATGACTCGATACAAGCATTTGACTCAAACAATTACTAATATGTATGTTAATTTATTATTATTACGATTCATGTTCATTTGTTCTAATAAACCGATTTGGATTTCCCTTACACTTAACTTTTGCAAAATACCTTTATATGTAGTTAAGACGAAGTTAAACACAAGATAAAGCATTTTCACAATTTAATTTTGAACATGAATCAATAATAATCAAAATTAAACCTACATACGGAAGCAAATAAAATCAAACAAACAAATAAATAAACACACAAACCAAATAAAGCTTGGGTTGCCTCCCAAGAAGCGCTTTTCTTTATTAACGAGTCTTGTAGCTAGACTCAAAGTCCTTCTACCCTATGTAAGTGAGTTCGTCATCGGGGACGTCTTTAGGGTTAAGCTTGGATTGAAGTTTCCTATTGGTCCGCTTAGTACAATATATCTTTTCAAACTTCTCTCCATCCGGGTCATACAATGTCATTTTAATATGCCATGACCCATCTCCATCTTTGGGTGGTTTGTCCCAATCCCACTTATGATCATCGTCCTCACAAGTCCACTTATTCATCCCTAGGTTAATTAGCAAAACTCCTAGAAACTCAATCATCTTCCTAAAAACTAGAGGGTCTTCAAATGGATCCAATTCGGTGTCCCTAGCCAAGAGTTGCTCTACCGTATGTGTTCGGTTCACAAAGTCCTCTTCTAGGTAAAATGGGCGTTGGGGTCCTATGAAGTCTCTATCGATCCAAGGTCCATATCTAGATAGTCTCCTATTTAATTCTAACCAATGGGGTGTTGGTTCCTCACTAGTATCATAGGCATGTTTCTTCACATCATAGACTGACCAAGTATCTCCTTCTCCTACCACTATCTTAGATTCCTTACAATCAATCATAGCACTAGCGGTTGCCAAAAATCCTCTACCTATCAACAAGGGGCATGTAGGGTCGCTAACCATATCAAGGACGTGGGAATCGGCTAAAATGGTTAGTTTTCCTATGTGTACTAACACGTCTTTGACTACTCCAACCGGGTAAGCAACACTCCCATCCGCTAAGCCTATTATCACCTCGGTTTCTTCAAGTTTCCCTAGTTTTAGAGAGGTGTAGAGAGGTAACGGAATTAGGATTAGGCTTGATCCAAGATCGGCTAATGTGTCATAAGCCTCCGAATTACCGATCTTGCAAGGTAGAACAAATAAGCCCGGATCATCTAACTTCTTAGGTAGCTTGTTTTGAACGAAGGCGGTCCCTTTATCGCCTAACTTGAGCTTCTTCTCATCCAACACATCAATAACCGGACTTTCAAGGTGGAGCTCCTTGAATTCATTGTCAAGGTTTTGAGTGGGAGGTGTTTCAACTATGTTATTGACCAATTTGGATACCATAACTTCTTGGTCATTTTGAACGACTTGGGTTTGTTTGAAACACGTGCTCATGGAATTGACCAAATAATATTGTGGACAAGAACTAGGAGACGAAACTGACGAGATGGCGTTGACATTTAGTTTCGGGTTCTTGACTGTGTTGCTAGGGAGTGCTCCCATTTCTCGGTCATTGAGGGCTTTCAACAAAGTGTCAATCTTATTGGTCATCTCGCTTTGTTTTTGTTTGAAATCGGCTTCAAACTTGGCCAAATGAGCTTCTTGAGATGCCATAAATTGGGACATCAATCCTTCAAAGTTATTGGTACTACCATTGCTGGAAGGATTGTTGTTGAAAGTACGGTTCGAGTTGGAACCGCTTGATTGGAAATGATTAGGTGGGTTGGAAGAATTGGTTTGTTGTGCGTTTTGGTTTTGTTTCCACCTAAGGTTTGGGTGATTTTTCCATGAGGGGTTGTATGAATCACCGTAGGGGTTTGGCTCGGGTTTGAAAGTGTACCACTTGTCTCCCGCTCCGTCGGTACGCGAGGATGCGTAGTCCGCAAAAGCTTTTTCGGGGAGTTCCATGCAATCACGAGTGTCGTGGGGACCACTACATAATTCACATGAAGAAGTGATTTTGTTCACTTGGCTTGAAGGTTTAGGAGCCTCGTAGGATTTCATAAGAAACTTGACTTGGTCTTCAAGTTCTATGATCCTACGGTCGGAAGTGCTTGAATTGTTCGAAGGCAAAGATATTGCCTTGACCGTTTTATTCAAATCACGGGGATCACTCCAACTTTCGTTGTCATAAAGAGCAAGATCTTCTAGGAGAGCCCATGATTGTTCCGCACTTAGATCACGTAGCTTACCACCGGCCGATTGGTCAATGGTTTGCCTCGTGGAGAGATTGATATGGTCATAGAAGATTTGGACTTGGAGCCAAAGTTCTATGCCATGGTGAGGGACTTTTTGGAGTAAGTCCTTGAATCGAGTCCATGCCTCGTAGAGGGTTTCGCCTTGACGTTGTTGGAACATCAAGATATCATTCCTTAGCTTGGTAGTTCTTCCTGGTGGGAAAAACTGAGCAAGGAAACGAGTGGTGAGATCATCCCAAGAGGTGATGGATCCTGCGGGTAGACGCTCTAGCCATTGACTAGCTTGGTCCCGCAGAGAGAATTGAAAGAGACGCAGTCGGGTCGTCTCTTGAGTGGCAACATCAAGGTCTATGGAATCAACGATTTTGAGAGAGTCCTTGAGATGTTGATTAGGATCTTCGGAACGAAGTCCATGGAATGCGCATCCGCTTTGCACCAAGCGGATGGTGTCGGATCGCAAGGGAGTGACATTGGCTCCTTGAGTGAGCTCAATGGTGTTTCGATAGCCATGGTGGCTAGTTCGAGAGTAGTCTCCTAAGGTACGGGCTCTAGGAGGTGGGTGTTGTTGTGGTGGTGGGTTGTTGGGATCGAGGATATTACCACCTTCCATGATGTCGAATGGTAATGGTTACGAACAAAGAAACGAAGAAAAAAGATAGACTAAAGAAAACCTAGAAAAATAAAATAAAAATCTCACTAGAAAGGAATCTAGTGAGTAGACCTAATAAAATAAAAATTCAACCTAAACAATAACTATTCCCCGGCAGCGGCGCCAAAAACTTGATGCGTGGTTTTGCCACCTTACAACAGGTTTTACCTCTCGAGGGATCTCGAGAAGCTTGCAATCCCCACCAGGCAGTGTACCTGACCGATGTAGTATAGTGAAGTGGCAAGTACCGGGGGATTGATCGTTCTCTAGGGGAATAGTGTCGTTAGGATTGAAAAACTACTCTAATAGGTCTAAGGGTGAGAGAAGATTCTTTTTGTATTTTTATATTTTTTATGAAAGCAAGTAAAATCTCGGGTTTGAAGGAGTGGGCGGAATTAGTTGCTAGTCAACTAATCCAAATAACTACAAATGCAAATAAAATAAAATAACGAAAATGAAAAGGTCGTGAAACTTATGTGGAGATAAATGTGTTTACTTAGATTTCCTTACTCCCTAACTATCTTTTACCGGTTGATTAGTGTGTATTAATTGAGTGGATGACGGGTGTATTCCTTAATACCAATCGTGGGGTGGCGTACGTACTTCCCCAACTCTACAAGCTCCTACTTCACTCCTATGTCGAGCCGGCTAGGAAGCTCCTAACATGGGATCACTAGAATTCGCTCATGCATTAAATACAACCATAAAAACCTTAGTACGCATTGGTTCATGTTTCTTAAGACGTTCAAGCAAGTTACCGTATAGGAAGTTAGCCAGTTTTCTTAAGCCTAACATCGATAAACAATCATCCCATACAATTATTAACACACTAATAACCGATAATCAATAGTTAGGTTTCATTAGATCTAAGCAAACACAAGATAAATCTAGCCTAGCATGTTAATTAAAAGACAAGAACAAAATATAATCAAACAACACATAGACATATTGATTGATTAAACGATTACTTATCTTCAATTAAACATGGGAGATCCAAGGGTATAAAAACCCTTGAAAATGGCAGAAATTCGTCTTAAGGTTTCTCCTCACAAAGTTGCACACTAATGACAAAAAATTGCAAAACTATATATAGAACTTAGTGGCTGACGGCGTCACGTTATAGATCTTGACGCCGTCACCTCGCCGTGTCTAGGGTTCCCGGATGGTCTTCCTGACGCTGTCCCTCTTTAGTCCTCCAAAATCCTCCCTGGCTTATCAAGGCTTGACGCCGTCTCTCTTTAGCTTAAACCGTGACGACCTTGATCACTTCAAAGGGTGACGCCGTCAGATTTCCTTTGTAAAACTCCCTGGCTTATCATGTGTATTTTTCATATCCACCTCTTTTGCCAAGCCGTGACGCCGTCAAGAGCAATACTTGACTCCGTCAAGTGTACTTTTCCAGCAGCTTTGGAGACTTTGTCGTTTTCTTCACTTTTATGCTCCAAAAACGTCCAAAATGCTTCCTTTTCCAGATTTCTTCTCCAAAGTACCTAAAATGACAAAAGGAACGATTTAGGGCAATATTTGATCAAATAAATACGATTTAGGGCTTAAATGACCCCCTAAAAGCGATACACTTTTCGCTTCATCATTCTCTAAAATAGTGATCTTTTTCTGGGCTGTCGTCAGTTCTTCATTTCTTCTCTTCTAACATCTTCAATTCATCATAGTTATTTCTCGTCTCAGCTGCTCATGATGGTTCTCTGGCTTCTCACGATTCTCGTCCATCTTTTGCTTCATGGTCTCTGAATCTTCAGTTCTATATTTTATACCCTCGATGCATTCTAGAGGCAGCTTGTCGGGATGACCTAAGCAGTCTCAATCTGTTCTTCTTGTCGTTCTAATCACGTCAGCAGGGTGAAAATAGTCGGTTGTCGTTCCTGTGCTGATTGCGGAATTTCACCCACCTCAAACACTCGTGGCGGAGTAGGAATGTCGAGAATAGGTAATCGGGGCAAGGCATGATATCGGGCGATAATGGTCCTAGCTTCTTTACTAAGTTTAAATGGGACAGATGGGGGATAGAAACTTATAGATGATAGTGGAGGCAGAGGTAAAGATGTAGAAATTGACGGTATATATGTAGGAAAGTGGACGTGGTTGTGGTGATGAGGATGTAGGTATTATCATGATGTCTGGTACTGTCGTGATATTTTTCAATATCTGAGTCCGACATAAGAGGAATAAAATAGGTAGGGGAAGTCAGGATTCTGTAACCACCCGGTTATTATAAACATTTAGCTAAATAATAATAAATAAACATATATAAGTAACGTTTCAGTGGCGTTGTGGCACGGAGGACTTTTGGGTTAAGTTTTTGTGAAAATCGGTTATAGTCCAATGTTTGAAAACATTTGGTTCCCTATAACCATGAGCTCTGATACCACTCTGTAACACCCCCGTTTTCGATATTCGCAGCGGAAATATAAGTTTGGGGTGCTACTTCAAGGTTCACAGTCATGAGTAAAGAAAACGACTCCAAAAAGAGACGTTTTAAATAAATTGTTAACATTCTTTTATTTAATCAGAGTTTACATATAGAGGTCCCAGCGGGAGGTTTCGAAATACGTTAAAAATGTTACATTATTCATTTGAATGATAACAATACGGACACTTTTTTTAAAAGAAAGTACACCGCATCTCCGTGCCAAATCGTACTTCTAGTTACCTGAGATAAACATGCTTAAAAAGTCAACACAAAGGTTGAGTGAATCCATAGCGTTTAACGTTAAATAAGTTTGAACACAAGCTAAGTAGAACGTAAATCAGTATTATTGCAGTTCGTTATATATTGCTTTAAGTCTCATGAATCGCAAGGCTTTAACACGATGGACATCATAGTTACAAGCTATGATGTAAATCACTACATAATTAAATGTAGCAATTATGCCCTCGAGTAGGAGTCTGCCTGAATTCTTTATTAAACGATTTCAAATAAAATGCATTGAGTTACTTATCCAGCAACTCAAAGGGGTTGTCAATCCAATAGATCTATTCATTATATTCGCGCTCACCCGAAAGTGATTAATGGTTCATGATAGAGGGTCTTTAAATAGGCAACAGTTAAACTTATGCAATATAATTCAGGAAAGCATAAAGAAAATACTTGTGTTCGGTTTAGTAGCATGTATCTCCCCACAAGTTTAGAAAACGTATAAAGAAAAAGTGGGACTATGAACTCACCTTAGCAATTTGGATGGAAAACAAAATGAAATGAAGTTGATAAACGTCTCCGGACAAGAAACCTGGGTTGTTATGTCAAATTTCAGTAATCATTTTCAGATGATTATAGTTCGTTTGTTCGTTTCATTTCGTTGTTTGGTTGTTGATTAAGTATTGGATTGAGACAACATGAAGTCTCTTCAAAAATTAGATTTTATCTTATTAATCGTTCTTATGTTTCAGTTCGTTCGTTCGTTAAATATATCTTTCATTCGTTAAAGATATCTTGCGTTCGTTAAATATAGCTTTTGTTCGTTCGTTCGTCGTTGAAATAAACGTATTAGGATTATAAATTTTCTATTAGATCGGGAAAATAAAAATGATAAAATATTAGTTACGAAAAGTTACACTTTTATCCCTACAGTTTGGTCAAATGATAGTTTATACCCTGAACTTTTGGAAAATGACAATTTTTACCCTTAAGTTTCAAAAATAACATTTTCTACCCTTTTTAGTTGTTATTAACAGAAATGACCCATGATTTAAATACTTTTACAAAATCAGCCCATAAAATTCTTATTATTAAAAAAAATGATATGCATGAAATTAGTGAATTAGCTAGAGTTTTGGACTCGAAGAACTTAACGATAAGTAAATCATTTTACGTAATCTCTTTTCCTATAAGTAGCTAGCCAGGTTGTCTAATTCTTGACCAAGTTTTATTATTTATGAAATTCGTTTGATATTCGAAATATGGTGCTAAAGTCGTGTGAGTGAAAACGTTTTTAATAAAATCTGAAAAATTATATTAAAAGCTAGCGATGGGTGGAAATTTGGACACTAATAACTTTCAAATGGTTCGATCAGTTTAAGTGTTTCCTTCTTCTAAATTAAGTTAGTCATGTGAACTTTATTATGTCAAAAATGCGGAATTTTTAGTGATCTCATAAAGGTCGAATAATAGGTCTAAAGTTGGTCATCTGGTTGACAAAAACTGAAAAAAGTATTAACTGAAAATATTAAGTTCTAACTAGCGATATAGTGTAAACTTTAGAGCATGATAACTTTTGACTCGTTTAACCGTTTTTCTTGTTTCTTTTTCCTAAATTAAGGTAGCTAGGTGAACTATACATATGTCAAAAATCAGAATTTATAAAGATCGTTTGGTGGTTGATTTTTGGGTCGAAAGTTGGGTGTCTGGTCGAATGAAACTGAAGAGTAAATAACTGGAAATATGGGTTTCTATTTTAGCGATTTTGGGCAACATTTAGGACTCAATAACTTGACGAAAAATAGATCATTTTCCATAATTCTTTTTCCTATATTAAGTTAGCCGGGTAGACTTTATTTTCACCAAAAATCAGAAATTATGGTGATCATTTGATAGTCGGTTTTTAAGTCAAAAGTCAGAAGGTTGGGATGGTTTTTCTGCTCGATAAATCACAGAATAAGAAACCCGGTTGAAGTTTTAATGTTCTAAACGTTTTTAACTAAATTTTCATGTATGATATGAATAGATTACATATATATTAACATGTTTCACATATCTTTGATTCATTTGTACAAAATCTCAAGCACTTAGGGTGTGTTTATGGTTCTGGTTGATCAGATAAGAAAAAGAAAAGAAACTTATGTAGTTTTTGATTATGTTTTATTATTAGAGGTTCATGTTCTAATGTTTAAAGATATATAACAGTAAATAAACTGAATATAAAAAGAGATAGTTAGACTTACTTAGAGTTGAGTTCGAGTAGGGTTTTATGATTGAAATGGGTTCGACTCTTGTTCTCCTCTTCTATGCTTATTAGGGTTTTATTAAGAGTGTTATTTGGGCTGTGATCAGAAAAGAAAATGGAAATGGTTCTAGGTTTGTTTTGTCCGAATGAAATGGAAATGGTCGAATGGTGTGGGATGAAAGGGTGATATATGGGCTGTTTATTTATAGAAGGAAATTAGGGTTTTCTAGTGTTATGATAAGGAGACAAGAGCTTGAGAGAAACTGTGAAATGCGCCACTTGGAATGAGGAAACTTGAATTTCTAAGGTAGGAGGGGACATGGATAAATAGAAATGGACAAGTGGAGTTGTTTATTGAAGAGAAGAGAGGAGAGGGTAAGGTATGTGTTCATGGCTAGGTACAATGTATCTAATAGAAGTAAATTTTAGTTAGGATGGAGCTTTGTTCGATCCAGGTTTTTGGAGAGGAGAACCGAATGGGCTTGGGGTTGTTGTACAATGGGTTTAAAGAGTAGTACTTTAGGTCTTAAGGATTAGTTAGTTTAGTTCAAGTATTTAGTTATTTAGGAAAATATTTATAATTATTATATATATATATATATACATATTTCGGATTTTTGAAGAATAGAGGGAAAATTGGTTTAGGCAAATAAGAGTTGTAACACATGCTTAATAGAGTTGTACTTTTATTTAGAACATGAGAAAAATATAGTTTTAATAATTTATTAAGTTATAAAAATTATTTGTTAATTTTTATTAAGTTGAAAAGTAAATAAATAGGATTTTTGGTTCCTGTGCATTAGGCACTTGTACTTTAGGTTTAAAGACTTGTAAAAATATTTAGTGAGTTTAGGAAAAACAATTTTTAAGAGTTATGCATGAATGGTTTGTAATTTATACCTTAAAAAATAAATATAATTAAGGTTTTTAATAAGATTTCATAAATAAATGGTTTTCATGCATAAAGGACTTGTACTCTAGCTTAAACATCTTGTACATTTTTTATTTTGTAAAAATATTGTATAAATAAATTAGGGTTTGTGAAATGATTACATAAAATCATAGTTTTATGAGATTAGAGTTTTACAGGGAACTAAATTAGAATTAAGGTTTCTGGTGCTTTAATGACTTGTACGTTAGCTCAGATAAGTTGTACTTTTATGTTATGAGGTTTAGTTGTTCATATTTGGTGTTGTGATTAATTTTAGGGTTTCCTAGAAACTCTATATAGATAATGCATGTTTTGTTGGTACGTTCGTTAAGGATTTATCATAAAATGATAAATGGTGTATTGTAATGTTTTCGTATAGATATGTTTACGAAATAAACATTAGGTTCGTTGGGTTGATCTGTGTAGGAGCACGTTTATAAAGGATGTGAGCTACGTCACATAAGATAGGAGATACAATCAATAAAAAAAAAATATACATGGAAAAAGGATAATAATTTTGAGTGCTAGCTTATCTTAAAGTGGGATTTTTACAGTGGTTACATGTATGAACTTGATTTTTCGCAAACTTGTTTCACCTTTTGGGACCTAAACTTTGTAACTCTGAATGTTTTAAATAATCAAACGATGTATTTTCTAAACGACACTTTAGGTCGGTCAATATAACTACAACTTTGGTACTATGACCAGTCATGCCCCCGGATGTTCCATTCCGCTACAAGTCATAAAATTTGGGGGTGTGACAAAAGTAAAATGTAACTTTTCTAATATAATTATAATGAACTTAATAGACTTAAAATATCTTGGCTAGGCTTAGTCTAGTGTCGGTTGGTGTTAAATGTTCTTTAGATCTAAAACCGTGAGTGTTAAAAATCAAGGAATGATTTTTATGGTCAAAGGAGGAGGGAAAAATATGTTGACTTTTCCAAAAATTTGAAATCTTCTAAACGTCTTAGAAAATATGGTGCAGGTATAGGCTAAGGTTGCGGATAAGTAAAAGTGCTTAAAACGCAAGTTTAGTTCTGTAAGACACAGGGTCTGTTTGGTAACATTTTAACTTAATTATCAAAAATTCTCTAATTGATTGTAAGTGTACTAAAAATTAATCTGATGCGAGGAAAATTGTCGCAGTTGGTTTTCGTTATGCGCAGGATGTTTAAATGACGTTTAAACCAAAACGTATAGTTTCTTAATAACTTTTGCGAAAATGACCCGACGAGCGTCAAACTTTCACTTTATCATGGAAATATTTTAACTTGTGAGAATATGAAATAAAAATTTCGGGAATGAATAGTGAATGTGAATAGTAAAATTTTGGGAATAGAAATTAACCTGAAATGTGATTTGTTACAGTCTCCACCCGTTAAGGGAATTCCATCCCGGAATTCAGTGTGTGTTATATATTAATGTGATAGTATGTTCGTGTAGAATAAAATGTCTAATAGTCACACAATTGTCTGAAGGATGGAAGGCACGGAGAGCGAAAGGCTATAAAATGTTTTTGTGGAAAAGCAATTATAGTTTAGGTCTCAATTAGACCCGTTTCTCTATAACTATAACTCTGATACCAATCTGTAAGACCCCCAATTTCGTGATACGCAGCGAAATTCAAACTGGGTGTTACTTCATGGCACAACAGTTATAACAATAGAAAACGAACTCTAATGGAGTCGTTTTAAAAGATTTATCATTCGAATTATATAAATATCAGAGTTTACAAAATGAGGCCCTAGAAGGTTCCATGTTTACAAAATACATCAAATGATTTTTCGAATGATAATAAAATTTATATCCCTCTTGAATATCTGTGCTCCTCCGTGCCAGCCTCGTTCATTATAGACCTGAGATAAACATGCTAAAGTGTCAACACAAAGGTTGGTGAAGTTTGTGGAATAAATGTGAAAACCTTGTACAAATCATCGTTACTAGTATAAATAAATACTAAATGTAGGTTTCTAGGATTCCAAGTGTATGACTATTGTACTAAATATAATATCACATGTAGGTAGCGTTTCCATTGCTCTTAGTTCTTTATATCAAAACCGTAAGTTTCTGTTTCTGACTGGTTCACAATTTGCACAAAGTCTGTTGGTTTGTTATTATACCAATTCTATTAGTTTCGAGATTACACCAAGTCCATTAGATCTCATAGTTTGTACCAAGTACATGAAATCGTTATTGGACCAAGTCCTGTTTGTTCTGTACGGATGCCCAAGTATTTGATACTTGGGTCCGCAATGAGTTTTGTACGGCTGCCCAAGTATTTGATACTTGGGTCCGCAATGAGTTCTGTGTATGGGTTATGTTGTTATACACCCAAAGTGTCGAACATTGTTTGTTATCTCGAACATTGTTTGTTATTGCACTATCATTATGAAAACCAAAATGTAAATCTCGTACTAATAGAAATTGGAAAAATTGTTGCAATCATAGCCTAGTAGGTAATATGTTATTTTACCTAGTGTTCTCAAATGTTTGTTGCGTTTGTTTGCTCTAACTGAGTCAACTTAATGGTAACATTAATCCTGATAGATCTAACCATAATATTCATGTTCTGTAAAACCCAAAATTTCTGAACGCGTAAAATACCTAAAATACCCTTCAATTTTGAACTTTTGAAGAACGTATATTTACGTATAACCCAAAGTATTTATATGCTACTATTTGAACGTGCACAACATTTCAAACCTACAACATAAGATAAATAAGATTATACTTATGATATACGTTAGTAAGCTATGTTACATTTACTTTTGAAAACTTGTACACGCCTAAATAAATCCATATAGGCCGAAATATATATGTATAATTTCACAAGTAAACTTAAACCAAAACAAGCCCAAGCCCAAACCCAACATGAACTAAATAAGGAATTGACTCCATCAATCCCATAAAAATCGGTCCTTCCTTTTTATCTAATCACAATACACGGTTTTCCCTCATTCTTCATACACCGAACATTTTTTTTATCACAATTACAAAACCCTAAAAACCTAAACAAGAGTGGCGGCATAACAAATTCTCCCAAGAGAAACCGAACCCTAAAACTATTTTTTTTGCATTCCATTCGTGATCAAGAAGGAGAAAAGAAGAGGTGTGGTTGAATTCGTGAAGTCCTTGTGTTGTTCTTGATTCTCTATTCGTTGGTGAAAGGTATCACGAAACCCTTTTATTTTGAATACACATTCGACGCATACAATGGTTATATTTTAACGAATCTAAAACTAATAATCATGCTCTACATATTTTGATCTTGTTCTCCCTTTGTCACGTTTGAATTATGTATGTCACGAATTGAGAATGAGATATGTTATGCGAATTGATATGAACAAGTACATGAAATAATGAAACATGGTTAATACATATATGTCGACTTACTTTTCTGTTTTGGTCCTTTTGAATCTGTTGTTAAACACACGTTAGACCTGGTTATTTTCGCCCTAATATACCTTCATAACATGACCTAAAAGCTGGGAAAAGAAAATAGAAACCCTAGGATTATATGGTAATTGAATCGGGTAATTAAGGGTTTAGGGTTTGGGTGTGATTTTATGTAAACCTGCTGTCCAGTTTTGGGTCGAAATCAAATGGGTCAAACTTTGTGATGTCAACGTGTTTTTGGGAGATTTTTGAGTCTAAATATAAGTTCAATCAGGGTACTCTCTGGAAATGTAAATTATATGCTTATTTGAGGTCGGTAAGTAAGCTTTTTGATTTTTGCGATATTGAGTGTCAAAACTGAATTCGGGATTCTGAAAATGAGTCCACTTTGCCGATTTTTCATTTTCAAACCATGAGGAGTTGGGTCATGAAACTTTTCAGTAGTTAACTTCTATATGCCTAGTAATGTCATGAATTTTTGGGGATTTTTCCTGGACGTATTGGTGGGTCAACCAAGTTGGAGCATTTTTCATGTGGGGTTAGACTAACTAAGAAATTCTGGGAAAATTCGTGTGGGTTCTAAAGACATTGAAGTACTTGTGGGAATTTTTTTGAATTTTATTTTTGAGTTCTGATGTGGTTCAAAAATTCGTCAAGTTGTGACCTGTTCATAGATAAAAGCTGATAAAAGTTTAAAAGGCTAAATAAGGGGTTGTTTGTGTATTATTAAACTTACGGGTTGAACTTATCATTTTCTAAACTAAAGGGCTTAACTTTTGAAACCATGTAACTTTATGATACTTACATTTCATACCCTAATCTTATAATAATTGCACTATAATCACTAAACTGGTGATATTAGCATAGTAAACCCTAAGCTTATATAATTATCATTATGAACCTTAAACTATTAAAATAGTCACGTTTGATACCTTAAATTGATTAAATGATAACCTTGGATATTAACGACAAATTTTTCTTAATCTGGGAACCTTCTCAATATGGAAACCTTCTAATTATGGAAACTTACTAATTCGGGAAACCTGCTAAAAATAGAAAGTTACTTAAAATGGTTAAACTACTTAAAGAGGGAACTTACTATTTTGGAAAGTTACTATTTTTGGAAAGCTGCTATAAAAGGAAAGTTACTAAAAATGGAAAGCCGACTAAAATAAGTAATCTGATTTAAATAAGATATTAATAATAAGGCGATCATGTATTCGTGTAGATTCGCTGAAGAAGGAGTTTGATCCCGATCTTTATGTTTCTGTTATGTTTGCACTTGCGGTCTAAGGTACAGATATTCTACCCTTTTTCAGTAAGGGTGCTTTCACTCTCATGACTTGATCTTGATTATTGATTCGTTGTTCTGATATGACTCCCTTAAGCCATTGCTATGATCCCTTGTACTTTGATTCATTCGCTTGATATGCTTCGTTGGTATGATGATCCATTTGACATTCGTTCATTATGACCCTTGTGATATGATTCTTGACATAATTCGTTCGTTACCCAGTGACATGAGTATTCGAATCACTTGATACTTTGAAGGTTCATTTGATATTGTAACTGGATGTGAAAACCTTTCTTAATTACATCATGGAAATGTTTTGAGAAAAACTATTTTTTTTAAAACGATGTTATGAGCACGATGCAATACCACTTTTATATGAAATTTTACAACCTTTTATGAAAACTACTTTTAAAGACTACCTTTATGAAAACCATTATTAACAGATTTCTTTAAAGGAACATTTGATAGAAACCTTGGAATTGAACCTTGATATGAATCATTTGGTTGCGAATCTTAGATTTATGAACCTTTGACATTTGGACTTTGATTATGATTCATGATGACTTAGACATTTGACCTTGATAGGATAGGCGTTTAGAACCCTTCAGTTGACACCCGAGCCAAAATATGTTTCCTAGTCATGGGGGTTCCATGGCCGTGTCATTGATGCACCAATGGCATGACTCTAGTGTGGTTGAGTGATGTTCCACACTGTCCCTTTTCTGTTATTTATTATGAGCTCAATTATTATTTTTATATATATATATATATATATATATATATATATATATATATATATATATATATATATATATATATATTTGGCCACTAATTTGTTTGCAGGGGCGTATGGATGCATCCTAGATATGATCTGTATCTGTATCTGTTATATTATATGATGTGATTTGATTTGGTGATTGATGTTGTGTGCAATATACGTCCTTCACATATTTGAGAGGTCGCACCTCTATGTTTACTATGATATTTGATTTGATTTGTTTGGGCTCGTGGTAAATCACTGACCTTTTCTTACTCTTGATACTCAGTTGTTTATACCTTATGTTTTTCCCAATGCACTATAGCCTATTATCATTTAATTCTTCTTGTTCTTTATTCAATTAACTCATTGTATTGTTCAGTTGACCTCTTATTCATTTGTTAGATGACATTCATCTTAGCAGGAACTTATGTTTCTTTTCCTATGCTTAAATACGTTTCGTTTATTCGTCTTGTCTATATATACTTTATATGTTCATTCCTTATCTTTTTGTTTCGTTTATATATATCTGTTCACTGGGCTTTTTAAGCTCAGCCGCATTTCTTTTCCTGCGGCAGGTTTTAGTTGGAAGCTGGGTTATGAGTAGAGAGTACTTTGGACTTAGAAGACTATACCTTGATAGCTATTCTGGATTAGAGATGACTAGAAGTGATTATATTTTTTTAGACTTAGTATTTATTGTAATTCTTATTTGTAACCTTGTATTTCAGATTTTCTCTTTGTAACTTTTGAAATTCTTTTGTATTATTTAAGTCAGATGCTTATGTTTGCTTTGATATGTCACCATAACGTAATACTTCTACCCTTACCGGGTTGGGGTGTTACAATTATGGTATCGGAGCCCAGGCTGCGACTTGTAGTACATTAAACCTTGACCTGTGAAGTTTGGACCATTAAGTTTCCACTGTAGGCGCTCATAAGACAGCCTTTGAGAATTTGCTTTAGGATCTCCCCTTAGGAACATAAGTTATAACCGGTGAGGAATGGGTAGACTAGGACATCTATGTAAGTAGCATTGCTTCTGCATCACTCTGATTCGTGCCTCTGCCTTTAGCTATGCCTTATAAGAACATTTGTTTCAGAAGCTAGAAAGTTTTGCAACCTAAGCTTAGTAACCAAGTAAGATTGGAATGCCTTAAGAACTGCATGGATACCTTACACCATTTAAGTTTCACTTCCTGATTCTGATCTCCATCTCCGATTTGTTTGATAAACAGTTTGATACCTTTCCGACCATCCCGAAGGTCACTCAACCGTAATGTGTTTGACACATTCTGTGAATTCATTACTTATGTTGGATATAGAATGTATCACCTGATACTACTTGACCCTGCATAATCCATTACTAATCCTATGAGAACCCTGGTAACTTTTAACCACGGATATAGGAAGATTTGTTTCCCTCCCTTCGAATGATGAACCTTACCTGACAATCAATTCCTTTGGAAGGATATGATGTTAATATTATCTCAGTATGGATTTGTTAACTAAGCATGATGATGCTGACAACTGATATCCCATACGTCTCGCTTTTGACAACCTTACGATGTTCGTATTACCGACGATACTCACTCTACCTGCCACTTATGCTAAAAAGCTAAACAAAATTCCAGCACCTTAAAATGTTCGCTTATCTATCTCAACACTATATTGAACCATGCACTTGACCTTGATATATGAACTACCCGTCTGGCTTGACGACCGTATTCGTTCTACGAATCCATTTACTTTTGATATATTTGATTTTGAGGTCTTTTGGTTATGGATTGGCTGGCTCTTCATAAGCTACCAGAGACTACCATATCTGATATGTGGCCTTTAGAAATCTATTTTCATCCTACCTTTGTTATGATGACTCTCAACCGCTTAAATCTGTTAAGATTAATGTTGCTATGGAAGCACATACCCCGATCTCATTTGATTGTCAAGTTCTCCTGACACCTATTAGTATCCACCCTTAGAAAGCTCTGGCATTAGATGTTTTTGTTGTACAAAATTTTCTGGTGTCTTTTGATGAACCTCTTGGGATTCCCTCTGCTTGGGAAGTAGAGCTGGCATTGAATTGATCTCAGTTGACGAAACCATGGTGCCATAGAAGTTGAGAGATTGAAGGAGTTGATGGAATATGATTTTGTTCACCTCAGTGTTTCTCTTTGGATTCTCCTGTTGGTTTATGAAGAAGAAAGAGGGAAGTATGCGGTGGCGTATCGACTATCGTGAACTTAACCGTATCACTATCCGTAATCTTTATCCATTTCCACGTATCAATGATTGATTTGGTCTATCTTTGAAACTCCGTATCAGACAGCCTCATTTAAGTTTAAAGGGCTGATGAAACAACCACAAGAACTTCTAAGAAGGGAGTTGACTAACTGAGAGTACCCTCCGTGAAGCATTTCAATTTTATTCGTGAAGAAAAAGATAAGTGATGTGAAGTAGATATGAAATCTCCCTAAGACAATTCCTGAAGCTGCTTTCGTTCTCGTTTTGATCATTTTAAGTTTTAATGATGCCAATTGTATTGGCCAATATGTCAACTATTCTTACGCATCTGATAAAATCATGTCTTTCGCGAGTATTTGGACAAACTTGTTATAGTATAACAGTGTAGTGTGTTCAGAGGCGAAAGAGAAACATGAAGACCATCTTCGTATTAAGTTAGAATGCCCCTCATTCGGGAAGAGATACTTTTGATTGACGTTCATGAATTACCGCGAATAGTATTACTATGAAACCTGCAAAGACTGAGATTTCCATCGAAAGGGCCAAGATCGACGACAGTTATCAGAGCTAGAAACCTTGTGGAAGAGTAGTAGGAGATATTCGCGACAGGCGTTACCGTGGAAGAAGCATATAAGAAGAAGAGAGAAACTGAGAAAGGACTCAATTTTATTTCATGCAACACGTAGAGATTTCAGTTGGGCATCAGGATAATCAGACCGTGGGGGGACGAACTATTCAACACATAACCTGGAATCGACAGCAACGGTATTTTACCTTAAAGCCTAGAAGACAGTGCTTGCAAGACAAACATGGTGGAAGACATAGAAGTAGAATGTAATCGAGTTGGCGAATTTTGAACTGTGCTAGGAGACCTGTCGAAGACACGCAGACTTGCTTCTCTATTCATTTTAGTTGTACTAAGATGAATTGATAGCAGAAGCAGATTTGCAGATGGAAAGATGCACAGTGATCATGTCAGAGATTCACGTTATTACACCACAGTTTCAAGAAGAAGTGCCGAAGGCTTGAGGGACCAGACTCAAGTGTATCATCCCTTCTCACCGTATGACCAGATGGACAAGCGTAGACAGACTACTCGGACTTGGAAGAAATTTTGAAATCATGTATTTGAGTGGACGATTTTGGAATAAACATTTGTGGTTGGATGAGTTAATTTCGTGAAGGATGAAGTTTTGATGACATATTCACTTCTGCTTAACCCACTAAGCTCCCGTTACTTGATGATAAGATCCTTTGAATGATTCGGGTTCTCCATTAGTATTTCCGTTTAGTGTTCTTTCTGCGTATGTTGGATGACGGTTTTGATATGAGAACTTTGATGAATTGTGGAAGAATTGATACTTTTGACGACAAGCTTCATTCGATGATTCTTACTAGGTTCCGTTACGTTATCTATGCGATCGGTTTCTTTAATTTCGAATTCGTAGTGATGATTTGATTCGGACCAACCCTAGGAGGTAGATGGACTGTTAGGTGATTAAGATAAGTTGCTTATTTCACGACTTGAACTAAAGTATGGTCATCATGAGGGCATATTTATATGATGTTAGTATTATGACGTCTGGCCAACGTGATAATACTTACATCATATAACGTACACATATTGTGATCATAGGATATTTCGAGGAGTGCCTTAGAAGCCTCAGAATTTCTGATCGCCATTTGAGATTATCTGCGTTAGTGAGACTTTAGGTTCATTCTACCTATACGCTTAATCTGCCTTCACCGTTATAGGATTTGATACGTTTGGATTCTCGACACGCGTTTGGCTGACCTATGTACCTCCGATAAGAATCTTAGGTCCCATTGTAGAGCTTTCTGCCGTTTGATGATATCAGACAATCTGTTTTCTGTATGTTCTCATCTGATTTGTCTAATCAAATTCCACTGACGATATATCCGTTAAATCCTACGTTGTTCCTTGTATCCCTTCCGAGGGGATACGATTATCATCTGTTACGTTTGGAATATTATTCTTTTGATCTAGATTCAGTATGGTATGCCTTGTCTGAGGAAAACCGAAGCTTTTTAACCAACAAGAGAGAGTCATGAGAAACAAGTCATCCACATTTCTGTAGTCCGTTGTGTTTCTGTTTCGTTTTCTCTTTAATTTTCGAGGACGAAAATTTTCTTTTAGAGGGGAAGAGTTGTAAAACCCAAATTTTCTGAACGCGTAAAATACCTAAAATACCCTTCAATTTTGAACTTTTGAAGAACATATATTTACGTATAACCTAAAGTATTTATATGCTACTACTAGAACGTGCACAACATTTGGAACCTACAACATAAGATAAATAAGATTATACTTATGTTATACATTAGTAAGCTGTGTTACATTTATTTTTGAAAACTTGTACACGCCTAAATAAATCCATATAGGCCGAAATATATGTATAATTTCACAAGTAAACTTAAACCAAAACAAGCCCAAGCCCAACATGAACTAAATAAGGAATTGACTCCATCAATCCCATAAAAATCGATCCTTCCTTTTTATCTCATCACAATACACGGTTTTCCCTCATTCTTCATACACCGAACATTTTTTTTATCACAATTACAAAACCCTAAAAACCTAAACAAGAGTGGCGGCATAACAAATTCTCCCAAAAGAAACCGAACCCTAAAACTATTTTTTTGCATTCCATTCTTGATCAAGGAGGAGAAAGGAAGAGGTGTGGTTGAATTCGTGAAGTCCTTGTGTTGTTCTTGATTCTCTATTCGTTGGTGAAAGGTATCACGAAACCCTTTTATTTTGAATACACATTCGACGCATACAATGGTTATATTTTAACGAATCTAAAACTAATAATCATGCTCTACATATTTTGATCTTGTTCTCCTTTTGTCACGTTTGAATTATGTATGTCACGAATTGAGAATGAGATATGTTATGCGAATTGATATGAACAAGTACATGAAATAATGAAACATGGTTAATACATATATGTCGACTTACTTTTCTGTTTTGGTCCTTTTGAATCTGTTGTTGAACACACGTTAGACCTGGTTATTTTCGCCCTAATATACCTTCATAACATGACCTAAAAGCTGGGAAAAGAAAATAGAAACCCTAGGATTATATGGTAATTGAATCGGGTAATTAAGGGTTTAGGGTTTGGGTGTGATTTCATGTAAACCTGCTGTCCAGTTTTGGGTCGAAATCAAATGGGTCAAACTTTGTGATATCAACGTGTTTTTGGGAGATTTTTGAGTCTAAATATAAGTTCAATCAGGGTACTCTCTGGAAATGTAAATTATATGCTTATTTAAGGTCGGTAAGTAAGCTTTTTGATTTTTGCGATATTGAGTGTCAGAACTGAATTCGGGATTCTGAAAATCAATCCACTTTGCCGATTTTTCATTTTCCAACCATGAGGAGTTGGGTCATGAAACTTTTCAGTAGTTAACTTCTATATGCCTAGTAATGTCATGAATTTTTGGGGATGCATCCTAGATATGATCTGCATCTGTATCTATTATATTATATGATATGATTTGATTTGGTGATTGATGTTGTGTACAATACACGTCCTTCACATATTTGAGAGGTCGCACCTCTATGTTTACTATGATATTTGATTTGATTTGTTTGGGCTCGTGGTAAATCACTGACCTTTTCTTACTCTTGATAGTCAGTTGTTTATACCTTATGTTTTTCCCAATGCACTATAGCCTATTATCCTTTAATTCTTCTTGTTCTTTATTCAATTAACTCATTGTATTGTTCAGTTGACCTCTTATTCATTTGTTAGACGACATTCATCTTAGCAGGAACTTATGTTTCTTTTCCTATGCTTAAATACGTTTCGTTTATTCGTCTTGTCTATATATACTTTGTATGTTCATTCCTTATCTTTTGGATTCGTTTATATATATCTGTTCACTGGGCTTTTTAAGCTCAGCCGCATTTCTTTTCGTACGGCAGGTTTTAGTTGGAAGATGGGTTATGAGTAGAGAGTACTTTGGACTTAGAAGACTATACCTAGATAGCTATTCTGGATTAGAGATGACTAGAAGTGATTATATTTTTTTAGACTTAGTATTTATTGTAATTCTCATTTGTAACCTTGTATTTCAGATTTTCCCTTTGTAACTTTTGAAATTCTTTTGTATTATTTAAGTCAGATGCTTGTGTTTGCTTTGATATGTCAGCATAACGTAATACTTCTACCCTTACCGGGTTGGGGTGTTACATGTTCACTACGCATAGTGCTTAATGGTCCATGATATAGAAAATCTAAGTTTGACAATAATGTTGTCTAGCATAAATAAACATTCAGTTCAGATAAACATGTAGTTGCAAATAATAGTGATTGTCAAAAATAGTTAAGCATGCATCTCCCCCAAAGAGTATAAAACAAGCATTAAAAGAGTAGGGGCTACGACTCACGGTAATATGTAAAGCTTTAGAGTACTTGTGAAAGTAAAAGCAAGTAGTTGAGCATGTATCTCCCCCAAAGATGGTACAAAAAAATTGAAAATAGGGGCCATGAACTCACCTCAGAGTTGGATGATGTTAAGGATATAATGAAATCGCTGGATAAGCCAGAAAAAATCTCTACGAGCAACCTAGAAATATGATATCGTGTCTTCGGTTCTAAAACAACGAAGTGAATATTTAAACATGCCATATATAGTTTATATATCTCGTACTACTGTTCAGGCCATCATAATCCAGAGGTCATTCAGTAAACGTTCGAGGAGCTAGGACACTTTAATTCGTAAATCCAGCAACTCGTCGATACGTTCACCCAAATGAAACCCCTCACATGAAGCTCCCTACTAACATAGTATTTATATGTGAAACATATATTTTGCTTACTTGATTATATGACATATTAAGAGTTTACGAATACAATAAATAAACTAACAAAGTTTATAAGTATTTAAATAATTTTGAGTCTTATAATTACTTATCTTTCTTTAGAATGCTTGAGTATTAAAGAAAAAGGGAATATAAGCGGAGCTTTGACGTAGAATTTGTAATCTTCGTAAATCCGAGGCTACTTGAAGATTATAACATCGCCTTCTTGAAAACCCGAAGATATATAAAGATAATAACAAAGTCTTTTTGGAGACTTAAAGTTATTTGAAGATTATAACGACTCTTTCTCGAAAACTTGAAGCAAAGTAGATCAAAATCTAGCTTTTGCTCAAGAACACTTGCACGTTCTTGAAAGAAACTTGCTAAAATAGCTAAGAATCGCCTTGGGTTTAAGGACTTTAGAGATAAAGAAAGGGGTGGTGCAAGAATTTATGAAGTTTTTAGTTTGGTATTTATAGGGAAAAATTTAGGTTAAAATGGCATTTTTGTAAATACATAGTATGGCATTTTGGTAAATAAAGGACAAGGGTAAAATGGTAATTTCAATAGATTTTTGAAATATCTAGATATTTTTGAGAAAATATCTAGATATTTTAGGTTGGATATTTATCTTGACTTACGGAGTGAGTTTTGGTCCCGGTAATTGCTAACGGTAAGTATTTAAATCACGAAACGTAAAACTGGGTATCGTAAAAATATGAAACTTGTAGAAATGATTAAACTTGTCAATATACTCATTATAATCTTATAAAAATGAGTGATAAGTTTTATCGGTCGCGAAAATGTTGATAACGCTGGAAACGTAGGTTTAAAACGCGTTAAACGTAAAACGTACGAAAGTTGCGTAAAACTGAGAAAAGTAAAATGTAACTTTTCTAATATGATTATAATGAACTTAATAGAATTAAAATGTCTAGGCTAGGCTTAGTCTAGTGTCGGTTGGTGTTAAATGTTCTTTAGATCTAAAACCGTAAGTGTTAAAAATCAAAGAATGATATATAAAATCAAGGAATGATTTTTATGGTCAAAGGAGGAGGGAAAAATATGTTTACTTTTCCAAAAATTTGAAAGCTTCTAAACGTCTTAGAAAATATGGTGCAGGTATAGGCTACGGTTGCGGATAAGTAAAAGTGCTTAAAACGCAAGTTTAGTTCTGTAAGACACAGGGTCTGTTTGGTAACATTTTAACTTGATTATCAAAAATTCCCTAATTCATTGTGAGTGTACTAAAAATTAATCTGTTGCGAGAAAAATTGTCGCAGTTGGTTTTCGTTATGCGCAGGATGTTTAAATGACGTTTAAACCAAAACGTATAGTTTCTTAATAACTTTTGCGAAAATGACCCGACGAGCGTCAAACTTTCACTTTATCATTGAAATATTTTAACTTGCGAGAATATGAAATAAAAAATTTAGAAATGAATAGTGAATGTGAATAGTAAAAATGAATAGTAAAATTTCAGGAATAGAAATTAACCTAAAATGTGATTTGTTACAATGTTGGACCCGTCAAGGGGATCAAACATAACACTGAATCCACCTGCTCATCAACCAAGACCACCCAAGTCTTAATTATTCATGCTGAGATTTAACGGTTTCTTACTGTTGTTCGGTTATATATGTTCCAGGGGTGATTCCTTCTTTACCTACATTGGCAATAAAGAAAATTAAAAAAGCATTTAATACCGTAAAACTTCAACATCAGAAAAGCGGTTTGTAAACTACATATGTATAGTTACACTAAGAAACAATAAATGCATTTCATGACAGCCACATGTAATGAAGAACCTGTGTAAGATAAAAATTTTTGACTGATTGATTAAAAAAGAATTACATTAACCAACTAATCATAGAGTACGACCACATCATCAAAGAAACTGTTACTCGTTCAAATTACCTTGAACTGAAACTTCAAAGCTCTTTACCTTAATCAAAATGTTTAAAACTTTGATGTATTTTTCCAACCTTAAAAGGTTGGTAACAATAAAGATTAGACCAATAGGTTAACTTTCAAAGCAATTAGCCCTTCATTTTATGCTTCTCTAATGTATTATACAAACTACTGGAGTGAGCAAAATGACAACAAAAGCTGAGAAAGTAGCATAGAGATATCATCTTACCAATATGGTCAATGATGCAGAGATAAATATGGACTATGCTTGCTCAACAAAAGAGCTCCAGAAGCTGGAGGACCTTAAGACTGGGTCTTCAAGACCGTAAATGTATTTCATGACAGTCACAGGGAATGTCGATCTCCAAGAAATTAAGAAAATAATGTCTCCTGTAACAATATCAGGCTGCAAAACACAGACATTGGTCAAAGTCAATACTTTGTCTAAACTATAAAATTAAGTCCACCATATATTAATTATTTAGTCAATCTTTATAGCATTATTTACTCAATCTTTATAGCGATTAGTTTATGATCCAAACATACTTACAGCTTCATCAGCTTGGCCTTCAAATGTTATTTTTTGACCATGCTGCATTCACTTTTTAACATGAACTTCATGTACTTTATTCTCCTGTGTAACCTTCTTTCCCTAGCATGGTTGGCACCGATCTTTCTCATTATTTGACTCACCTGATTAATAAAACATAATTTTAACTTTGAAGAGTTATAGAAGTAGAATATACAATTTTTAGAACAAAAGATAGCTGCAAGGATATGGTAAATACCAGAGCCTCTACATTCAGGACACGCATGTTGCATTTGTTGGATCATTCCTGGGCCAATTTTCCGGGTTGTGACCCTCATGCCAGAACCTTGGCATCCAGGACACCTTGATGAAGCACCACTTTTCGAACCTTTCCTGATATGTTTAACCTGTAGATATGAGATTACTTTCTAAAATATCGTTATTTATGGGTATAATGAAAGGGCCAAGCCACTTGAGTAAAGGAACGTTAGCAGATTAGACCGCCAACATTTTTGTTTTGCTTTTCCAAATATTTTATAAATTGACGTAATATAAATGTTATATATTTATATACAAAAGATATACTCGTATTAAAAAAAGAAAGTTTAAGAAGTTTGTAAACATTAGGCTTGTTTGACCCATTTCACCTTTTTTTATCCTTTCTTGCTGATGATTTTACCACACAAACCCATTTTTATATAAATGGGTAAAAAAGGTGACTTCCGAATACTTTAATGTCAATTCATATTTCTACTTTAACAGACCATAAAGAGAGCGTGCTTACCCTTTACACTTATCAGATGCACTAAAATAGTTTCCGAGTACTAATCAGCCGGAAAAGATGATTGGTTTTGAGTTTTTAGCAGTAGCTTTCATTGTGTAAACACCGCAAAGGAAAGTCCAACAATAAGTACAATTGCAGCTACTCCAGCTGCCGCTACACCTGAATATAAAGTAATTTAATTTTAAACTCAAAAGCTTATACATGGGGCAATTCACAATAGAGTGTATTCAATAAAACATTAATAATAACTTTAACCACTTCTTTCGTGCTCATCAGGTGACTACCAGCATTAACCAATACCAGGTCAAATACAACATAACTTATTATAACATAAATACTACTTTAATGTAGTTATTAAAAAATGAATTAGTCATATAAGTATCCTTAAAGTACATCCTGATTGGCTTATACCAAGTCTAATTTGGTGCATAGAAAAGGTTTACAGACTTACTGTAAGTAACAGTTGATAATATTAATATAGTAGCATAACCGTTGCTAAAAAATCTCAAATTTTAGTTTGTATGTGATGATAAATCGATAATGCATGAAATGACCAATAAAATTTTACAATCGTACCTCTTTCATACGCCACATTCAGCCAATACAATACGCGTCCCTATACACCAAAACTTACGAAACTTGCCCGTTCCATACGCGAAGTGACTGTGGATGACAATTCCTTGCAGCCGGCATTTGGTGTGTCACACATCAGTGTGTCCAATTCCAACATGGACAGAAGACGATTCGCCCAAATATAATTCAGTAGCAGCAGCAACTGCTTTATCAGCTATATGCTTTGCTTCCTAAAAAAATAAACCATTACCACTTACATGTTTCCCTTTAAGGAAAATGAAGAAAAGTGTGTTAGTGAGTCCCAGTAAGAACAATTGTTACCTGGATCGATTTAAGGACCTTGGCCACGGAAGAAGTCACATATTCCTAGTTCTAATCCTTAATATCCTCACCTTAATTCCAACTAAAATAATCAAATTATCCAAGTAACCACTGAGTGTGTATTGCTGCTATTTCACAGTTCCCCTGGTGCTTATATTCTTTGATATACTAAACGACCGCCAAAGTTTTAGCTCTTCCCTGTATGTTGGAATTGCATCTACTGAAGATCAAAGACAGGATCCCTTTTTTTGACCCATTCCATCGGTAATCCGCCAATATACTTCGTCCATGACTGAGGCAAGCAAATAAGCCTGACATGATTGCATGGTCAAATAAAAGATTACCCATAATCCATGTTCATATAATGAGCATTAAACATTTAGTCAATCTTTATAGCATTATTTACTCAATCTTTATAGCAATTAGTTTATGATCCAAACATACTTACAGCTTCATCAGCTTGGCCTTCAAATGTTATCTTTTGACCATACTGCATTCACTTTTCAAAATGAACTTCAAGTACTTTCTTCTCCTGTGTAACCTTCTTTCCCTAGCACGGTTGGCACCGATCTTTCTCATTAATTGACTCACCTGATTAATAAAACATAATTTGAACTTTGAAGAGTTATAGAAGTAGAATATAAAATTTTTAGAACAAAAGATAGCTGCAAGGATATGGTAAATACCAGAGCCTCTACATTCAGGACACGCATGTTGCATTTGTTGGATCATTCCTGGGCCAATTTACCGGGCTGTGACCCTCATGCCAGAACCTTGGCATCCAGGACACCTTGATGAAGCACCACTTTTCGAACCTTTCCTGATATGTTTAACATGTAGATATGAGATTACTTTCTAAAATATCGTTATTTATGGGTATAATGAAAGGGCCAAGCCAGTTGAGTAAAGGAACATTAGCAGATTAGACCGCCAACATTTCTGTTTTGCTTTTCCAAATATTTTATAAATTGACGAAATATAAATGTTATATATTTATATACAAAAGATATACCCTCTTTCAAAGCATCTTCACCATACTGATCAAATAATATTACGACCAATTATTTTCATTTTTTATTACGACCAATTATTTTCATTTTTTATTTCATCATAACCCATAAGCTACTTACTGGGCATAAGCTTATACCCAAAATATAATAAGCTTAGACAAACAGCCCCTATATATATAGCTGATTTTGAGATTAATTCCAGCATAACCTTTGCCTAGATTAAACAAACATTTTAAGAGACGTTCAGCAACTTCAAACCACGAACATTTTTAATTTTGATATTCATTCAAGTATTTTATCAAACACTTGATATGCATATTGCTGTCACCAAATCTACCACATATATAATAACTTCGTTTAAATTCAATTTAAATGCGGAAACCGTGATTAGGATGGAGTAATCAAATGTGGACTGCTCATCGAAAAATCATAAAAATTGAGCCTAAATATAATTTTACTTCCTTTCCTTAGATCTTGCCATAGTTTCTAATTTAATTGTTTAAGTTTATAGTGTGTCTCAAAAATTAACCCAAATCATCCCGATCATAAATACTAAATGATTAGATCTCTTTAGACTCATTTGATGTTTATTAAAGCTTTTAACTTGATCCATTTGACCCACAAGATATTGTCATAGAGATAGTTGGATAGAATGACCAGTCTAAAGGTAAACTTATCATTAAAGCCCCACATTAAGTTCTTGTTTACCAAACTATTTTGTGTTTGTCATAGTGTGTTAGAGAAGATATTGGCCTTAGTTACCACCGAAAGACAAAAAGCTAGGTGAAAATTGAAGCTTTGATTCAATAACTAAACTTGTTAATGAAACTTTAGCCTGGTTTCAAAATGTACATTAGAATAAGTATTTAGACTCGCAAATTACCTCAAGGACATTTTATTCGTTTTAAAGAAAGCAGATCGGGTGTAATTGGGGAATCACTCACAAATTACCTCAACAACACATAATGCCCATTCCAAGGCAGCAAGTTTATGACTCGGAAGCTTAGATGAAATATCCTGGAAATCTATTGCACTTGCACTTTTTCTGCTCAGTCTTAGATGTAAAGGAATAGTATTAGGTCCAGTAATGTCTTGAAAAGGAATAGTATAACCAACCAAATCACCAAGTTCAGTTTCCATCTCTTCACTAACTCTTTTGGCAACACTTATTGCCGCCACTTGTCTTGGCTGAGTGTAACCAACTATTCCATTTTTCGTATACCCATCTTCATGTAAGTACTGCAAAAATAATATATTCCAAAATGTTACACATCAAAATAAGATGAAACAAACAAATATAGTATTTGCGGTCGGGATGTTACCTGAGTCAACTGTATTGTCTTTCCAGAACCAGTTTCGGCTACTACCACCACCACTTGATTCTCTCTTACCGCCTAATTCAAAAAGAAAAGAAAGGTATCAAAAGTAACATTTATAACGTAACATCAGAAATAAGTAATAAACATGTAAATGTTCTTGACAAGTGCAACTACTGGTGTCATAAGCCTAGAAGAATAAACACACAAATAGCTCTGGAACTACATTACATTTTGGTCAAATTTTCCCATCCTTATCCGGTACTTTGATTTTATGAAAATCGCCAAATTTATATATTATTCCCTGTGTACAATCCATGTCCTCTTTTCAATAAAATAATTGTCATCTTATATAGGAATAATCTTTCATGAATACTCTACCAGATTTTGACTTTGTACAGAAAATAATTTTCATAACTATTGGCCAACAATCAATTCTAACAGATAAATGGTCTTACGAAAACAATCAATTCTAATTGTTCTCTTCCAATCCCCAATTTCTAACAATCAGATAAGCTTAATAATGATTATTAACTAATAATAATAATAATAATAATAATAATAATAATAATAATAATAATAATAATAATAATAATAATAATAATAATAATAATAATAATAATAATAATAATAATAATAATAATAATCAATTGCAGAGAAATAGCGCGTACATGTTTCAACGATTTCATTCGCTCCGTAGCTATAAAGGCCTCTCTTCAAATAGCAGCAACAGGTGCTTTTTCTCTTCCACCTGCAGTCATCATTATTTTTTTAAGAACGTCCTTCTCCCATCTGTGAACAATTGAACCATGTGAGCATAAACAAACCACAAAGTTATGATACCATATTAACAAAGACCATTTTTTAGTCTAATTGATGATGTATGTATGCTTACCCATGAGCATGATCAACATTACATAACAAAGCAGTATCATAGCCTTTTCGTTCAACCACTACATCTCGTTCTTTCATGCTCTGCAACATGTATGATTCATTACAAACACTATTGCAGCCAACCTTCAAAACAATGAATCACGGTAAAGAGAATCAAACATAACATACATTGTAGTCCATAATAGTCAGTTTGACCAAGCAATACTCCTCACCCCTACTGCATACCCTTTCAAAAGCTATCTCTATTTACATGGTAACACATTTATTAGCACAAAAAAACAAAGGCATACTTCTCTACAAAAATCAAACGCAAAATCATCCCCACAAAACTTCTTTTCACAAGCGACACAAGTAATCAAGGGGGTTTTTTGGCATTGCTTTTGAAAAGTAATTATCATATTATTGTGTTTCGAAGCCGCATATTATCAGTTATGTTTGGTTGTAAATAACATATGTCAAAGGGGCATAATAACATAATGTAACAATGTAGTAATTAGTAATTACTACCAGTGTCATGAATGCCATAACAAACAGAAATCGATAGATGTACAAAATGACCGGAAATCGACCCATCTGGTAAAATGCTATTGACGCCATTCCTTCCATTTTCACAACTTCTACTTCTTCTTTCTTTGCTTCACATACACCTTCTTCACCATCTTCTATTTTTTCTGCGTGTTACAGCAAAATATATTTAATATTTTTACCTAATACAATATTTACTCAAATGAATTAAACCCAATGTCATAGTAAAAAAATTGTGAATTAACTAACTCATTTGTGAAACCTGTATTTTTCTCCCATTTCACATACACTTTCTTCACCATCTCTTATCTTGTATGCATATTATAACAAAATATACTAAAGGGTATCTTTCTAGTAATAATTAATATAATAGATCATTACCCACAAAAAATAGAGTCAAAAACTGGTGATTAACTTACCAATTTGTGAGACCTCGACCTTTTCTTGCATTACAAGGGGTAAAAAGTGTGTTTTGAATAGTGAATCAAAATATTTTGATTTGGGCCGATTGTTTAGGGTTATCAATAATGATTTTGAATCATGAATCAACATCGTCTTTGGATCAGTTGTTTACAGAGATTGTGAGTTTTTGAAGTGCCGTACTTTCCTGTGTTTGAATAAAGGAGTATGATTTGATTCGGTGCGTGATGTTATGTTATGAGAAGTGATAAGATCTGTGTTTTGATTAAAGAGTATGATTTTGTTTTTTGAATAATTAACAAAATTAAGTTGATTTTGTGAGAGATTTTAGTGAGGGTTTGAATATGATTGAGTAAATTTCGGCTGATCTTGAATGAGGATTGAAGAGAAACGCACAAAGAGTGTGGGAGGAGGGTGTTTTCATGCCAGCTGGCTTTAACGTGGCATTCTTTTTGGCCAAGTAGCATTATCCAGTCATCAGGTATTGCTATTATATATAGAGTCTGATATATATATATATATATAAGGAATACAGAAAAATACATATGGAATCTACATATTTGGAGGGGCCACCACTCCTTCTAGCCCCAATGTTCTTTTTGGCCAAGTGGCATTATCCAGTCATCAGGTATTGCTATTATATATAGAGTCAGATATATATATGTATGTATATATATATATATATATATATATATATATATATATATATATATATATATATATATATATATATATATATATATATATATAACACACACACACATAAGGAATACAGAAAAATACATATGGAAGCTACATATTTGGAGGGGCCACCACTCCTTCTAGCCCTAATGATGCTCCGTTCATGTACCCAATCCCGTCAGAGCGGGGTATGAGGGAGGTAGAATTTAGACAGATCCTACCCTTGCCTCAAGATAACCCGACATGATATTTAACATAATCAACTTAAACCATATTAGAACATATTGATGCTTAAAGATGACAGACGATAGTTATTTCATTTGGTCCAGATTATTAACTATCCATGTGCATATTTACTCTTCATAGGTGAGGATAATTGACTTTTCTTACTCTAAATCTTTAGATACTATATAATGTGTTTGTTATGGGGTATATCACTGTTGGGTTAGAATGAATTCTATAATTATTAGTTTGGTACGCTACTTTTGAAATAGTGTGAAGGTGTGGAATCTTATAACCCATTTTCTGACACATTAATGCTTCATAAAATCTCAGCCACACAAACTTTGACTTTTCGTCTTTTGCTACGTTTTTTTTTTTTTTTTTTCTATTTTATTCTAAAAAATATTTTTAAATCTTTTATGAGTTTATAAATTAAACTTTTATATATAATAATATATATTCTCTCTCCTAATCTTTCATGATGATTGTTGTTTAGAATAGAGTTTGAGACTTAATGCCACAAACATGGTGGAAGCTTTAGAAGGTTCAAGGAAGAGAATACGTTGGAGGCAAAGATGCATTTTTATATGTTGGATATAGAATTTTTCTCGGTGCATTAGTAAGATAGGATGGTCATACAGTTATGTGGAAAACTAAAAGGGGGGTTGAATAGTTTTTACCTTTTTCTAAATTAATTCACTTTGTGACTTAACGTGATTTCAACGTAAATACACACAAACAGACAATATAAGTGAAGTAAGTAAGGAAAGGAACAATCAAACCACAACACGAAGATTTATAGTGGTTCGGCTACAAGGACTCTCTTCCTTGCCCTACTCCACTCCTCAAGCCTCTAACTCGAGAGTTTTTCTTCACTAAGAAACAAACTCCCTTCTCGACGGAGAAAACCTTTATATACGTCGCTTACACTTTATCCGGTACTAAGCTAAACACCGGGTTCTTTACAAGGGTACAACCACTCCCGTTGGTTCTTTAACAAGGTTACAACCACTCCCGACACTCTATGTGTTTTAAGGACTAAAACACTAACCGATCACTACTGAATGAAGGGTATAAGAATGATGTGTAAACACTACTAGATCACACAGTAACTAACTAATCAAGACTTGCAACATAGTGTTGTAGCTTGTTGATGCTTGATCTCTTTTGCTACAAAAAGAAAGATCACTAAGAATGAAATGAATGAATGAAATGGGTTAGTAATGTATAAATGAATGAATGTATAATTTATGCTATGTAAGTGATGGTTGTGCTTGAATGATCAACTTGCTATTTATAGGCAAAACTGACCAGAAAACCCGCGGATTTGGCGGACCCAAAAAATTGGTTCCCCCTTGTACTGGTTGGTTCCGCGGGGACAAGCCAGCTAAGGGATTTCTAAATCTTTTCATATAATGTCAAGTCTAGTCAAGATCTTCCAAAGTCAACTCTTTAGCTTCAAGATCTTTCCAAAATATATTGTAAAGTCAACTAAGATATGTAAATGATGCATGCCATGATGTCATGTGTATTTCCATTTTAAGAAATAAAAATAAACATGTAAATGTATATATGTATGTAATGTGTAATTCCTAGTGATCATGTGATATGTAAATGTGTTTTAAAAGGCTTGTTACTAAAATGTAAAAGACTTTAACATATACTTACGCTTTGCTAAAGATAAACTTTATAATTGTCATTAACAAAATAAAGCAAAGATCATAAAATATAAATAACATTTTCAGGACGATATTTGTATTAACAATCTCCCCCTTTTTGTTGATGACAAAACATAATATTTATTTTTAAGCAATGTAGTAAGTTAAGTGAAAGTCTTTTAAAAATATAGATTAAGTTAGTTTTATGCAAGTTTTGAAAACTATTTTAAGCATAAAAACATGTATCGTTATGCTAACAGTGATGTATGAATTTAATCCTTTCTCCCCCTTTTTGTCGAAACAAAAAGAAGATATGTGTAACACCCCGAAAATCGTAATGAAGCAGCGGAAGACTTAAACGGGGTATTACCAACTAGATCACAGTCATAATTATAGATTTTTGATAAAAAGGGAAATTTTTATATCATTCAATGAAAACTCAATATTCAGAGATTACATATTTGTTATCAAAAGGGGTAGTAGTTCACAAAAGTGATGATGAGTTTGAAAAGAATGATATAGTTATTTGGAACAAGGTGGGTCTTTTCTCCATGCCCGTGCCAACTCCGTGCTTGAGATTTCTTTAATTACCTGAGATAAACATGCTTAAAATGTCAACACAAAGGTTGAGTGAATTCACAGTGTTTTGTTTGTAATAGTTTGAAATAGTTTGAACACAAGTCAAATAGTAGTGAAAACAATAAATGATATTGTGGTGTAATAAATAGATAAATATTGCAGTAAGCCTCATGAACGCAAACCTTAATGTGTAGGGGTAGTAATAATAAATATCCCAATCATAGCAATGATATGGGTGATAAATGCCCTGGTGTAGGAGTTTTGCCATACTCAAATTCGAATAAGGTGCATTTGTCTATCAATCCGGCTAACACTATGGCTATCTATCCGGCTAGTACAAATGGGATGTCAACTTCCAATAGATCTATTCACGAAATTCGCGTTCACTCGCAAGTGATTAATGGTTCATGATAAAGGGACTTTTAAATTGGCGGGGTAATAACTTAGGCAAATATTTCTTAGTAATATAAATCAGGGAAGCATACAGAAAATACTTGTGTTCAGATTTATAGCATGTATCTCCCCACAGGATTTGAAAAACATAGTAAAATGTGGGACTATGAACTCACCTCAGTAGTAGTAGAAATCTGAAATGCAATCGAGTCAAATAGTGAATAGCAGTTCCAACGCGAGACCTAGATTAGTATGGCATAATTTAGTTTGCAGTTCTGATTTAAGACTCGATGATCATAATTAAGTTTAAAGTTTTCAAAACATTTGTGTTATTAATGCTCGTGTTAACCATTTATTTTACGGTGTAAATATCGTTGACGTATAATGGTTTTTATTATTTCGCATAACCGTTTTAGTCATAATTTTATCAATTTAACATATGACGTAATGAGTCGTGTCGTTAATTTTTATTTGAAATGGTATACATATTTTTATTTAATCCCGACAACCAGTTATCAATTTAAATGTTCCAAATAATTAATTGGACTGTTCCTATGAGTTGCTCTAATGGTTGGTTTGGGCCTTAAAAGGGCTGCTGGAGACAAAGGTTTTACATGGCACTCTTCGGGCTTCATTTGAGCCCATCTTCCAATTTGTTCTAGTTCTGATAATAACTTATGATGGGTTATTTGGTGGGCTCCTAAGGTGGGCTCATGTTGGCCTGTGGTTTCGTCTGGTATTTCATTTAGAGGAAAACAATTCATGTGCCAAGTCTATGGCTTGGCAGTCTCGAATGAGACATCGCAAATGGTTTTGGAGTACTTTTATGTCTAGTCTAAGTCACACTTGGTAAGTTGTTCGAAACTTACTATAACCTAAGACACTTAACGGGTCCTATGTGGTGGTTTTGAGCAACCCTTGTGGCTCGTTTGGGGTCGACAAGTGGTGAATTTAGTGACCGCAAATGATGCAAGACTTAAATTTCCACTCTTCGATACCTTACTATCAAGGAATTTTAATGGAGCTCAAATGGATACTAAATCTCACAATACCACTTCACTTGCAATCTGTCTAAACTAGTCCAACACCCGAAACGCTCGACATCACCTTTTGGTCTTATTGTCATTCGACAGTCTCACCATTCTTGTTACTAACTCCAATCAACATCCCTAGTTCCAACAACACAACTTCACCTATACTCATTCTAATCTAGTCTACACATTTAACAACAATGTTTGCCTTAGTTTCATTCGGTATTCCTACTGCTACTACGAGGGGTGTTTGGCAACAACATTCGACCAAAATACATACTACAATTTCAAGAATCTGATCCTAACTCTTACACTAACATGTTACTACGAATTGACCTATGACCTTCAAAAGTCAAAACCCTCTTCGACCCATTTTAAACCAAATTAATATTCTTTCAACTTTTAATCCCCAAAGGTTCCTAACAACAACTAATTCACCCATAATCATAATTATTTTAATAGCCTTAATTTACCATCATTCGACCTAATTTAATTTCTGTACATCGAATGGTCTAAAAAGAAAATAAAACAATATCAAATTAAAGATTGACAATTAACCTGAATAACTCGTAGGACTTCGAATACACTTCAAACCCTTCAATCCGAATTCGAAAAGCTCCAAGATAAATCTCCACAACCTCCTATTCGAATCACTCTCTAAATCTTTTGGGTGTGTTTGAAAATAGTTGTGATTCGAATCATTCCCAGGAGGAGCGGATTTATGGAGAGAAATGGAGTTAGGCTCCATACCACTTTCGGATTGTGGGGAAACTAACATTCCTAATTGGTGTGAGATCTTTATATGGTTTCTAAATTCTAAATGAGCCCGTGAATGAAAGGGATAAGACTTCATGGTCAAACTAAAATTAATGGTGGGTGTGTAGGTGATGGAGTTAGACTCCATTTCGATTTCGGTTTGTGGGGAAAAACAACTAACCCTAATTAGTGTAATATCCCTACTTGGCTCCTACTTCTAGATTATCTCGTAACTAAGCTTCTTGAAGGTCAACAAAATTTCTAGGTGGGTGTGTGGAGATAGGGATGGGTCGTTGGCTGATATTTTTGGGGAAGATGATCTTTGTCGACAAATGGAAGGAGAGAGAGGGTTTGATGCAGTTAAAGAAGAAAAGAAATATAAAAGAAAAGGGGAATGAGATAGTGGGCTGTTTTAGTATTTAATTTAGGACGGATAGGTATTTTAAGTGTATTTTGAATACTGTAAGTTGTAGGTAAGGTTTGATGTTGTATTTTAAAGGTAGTTAGAAATTTTAAGGGTATAGTGAGTGAGTCAAGTACCCGAGTCCTACTAGACAGTGACAGGTCTGGTTTCGGTTCTGTCCTAGTCTGTTACCTAGCTCCATGTTTCATTTTTAAAGTCGTTAAATATTATCTGAACTCATCCTCGAGTCCATAAATATTTTTAATATGTCTTCATGATTTATTTTCCATTCTTGGTTTTAAATTATTAGGCCTATGCCATACTATCACGGTGTCAGAACGCGTGCGGTTCCAGTAAAAATAGAACGTGAGTTTTGCCACATTGTTCGTTTTGTAATCTCACTAGTTATTTCTCAGTAAAGAAAAAAATATATAGTAATATTTCGAATGCCAAGGTGAATAAAATAACTTGATTAAAGTTCATAATCAATTGCTTCGGGTTTACAGAAAGTTAATAACTCAAAAATTTTTGGGTTATTACAGTACCTACCCGTTAGACAGGATTCGTCCCGAATCCTAAGATGTGGTAGTGGTCGGGGTTGTCTTATCGAATAGGTGAGGGTATTTAGCACGAATTTGGTCTTCGCGTTCCCAGGTGTACTCTGGTCCTCTCTTAGAATTCCCTCTAACTTTGACAATAGGAATACGGCTTTGTTTTAATTGTTTGACATCTCTATCCAAAATCTCCATTGGTTTTTCAACAGAATTTAGCTTTTCGTCAAGTCGAATTTCTTTCAAAGGTACGACCAGGGTTTCATGAATATCAAAAATCTGTGGGGGTAACCTACCCGTTAAACTAAGGAGTTTGTTTTTAACAAATTTTAACAATGAGGGTTTCGGTCGAGAACTTGGTGAATGTAGAGAAAGTCGCTAACCTTCAGCTTTTGTAGATGGTGAATCAGTTTGTTTTAGGATTTATAAATAACTGCTCCCAGCATAACATGATCCCTCCTGAATTAGACATAGGTAGCTAGGCTATGTATAATTTAGGAACAATGATGTGATGTTCGGTTTAGTCGTTATAATTCTCAGTGTTTAAATATCTGTAACACCCCGAAAATCGTAATGAAGCAGTGGAAGACTTAAACGGGGTATTACCAACTAGATCACAGTCATAATTATAGATTTTTGATAAAAAGGGAAATTTTTATATCATTCAATGAAAACTCAATATTCAGAGATTACATATTTGTTATCAAAAGGGGTAGTAGTTCACAAAAGTGATGATGAGTTTGAAAAGAATGATATAGTTATTTGGAACAAGGTGGGTCTTTTCTCCATGCTCGTGCCAACTCCGTGATTGAGATTTCTTTAATTACCTGAGATAAACATGCTTAAAATGTCAACACAAAGGTTGAGTGAATTCACAGTGTTTTGTTTGTAATAGTTTGAAATAGTTTGAACACAAGTCAAATAGTAGTGAAAACAATAAATGATATTGTGGTGTAATAAATAGATAAATATTGCACTAAGCCTCATGAACGCAAACCTTAACGTGTAGGGGTAGTAATAATAAATATCCCAATCATAGCAATGATATGGGTGATAAATGCCCTGGTGTAGGAGTTTTGCCATACTCAAATTCGAATAAGGTGCATTTGTCTATCAATCCGGCTAACACTATGGCTATCTATCCGGCTAGTACAAATGGGATGTCAACTTCCAATAGATCTATTCACGAAATTCGCGTTCACTCGCAAGTGATTAATGGTTCATGATAAAGGGACTTTTAAATTGGCGGGGTAATAACTTAGGCAAATATTTCTTAGTAATATAAATCAGGGAAGCATACAGAAAATACTTGTGTTCAGATTTATAGCATGTATCTCCCCATGGGATTTGAAAAACATAGTAAAATGTGGGACTATGAACTCACCTCAGTAGTAGTAGAAATCTGAAATGCAATCGAGTCAAATAGTGAATAGCAGTTCCAACGCGAGACCTAGATTAGTATGGCATAATTTAGTTTGCAGTTCTGATTTAAGACTCGATGATCATAATTAAGTTTAAAGTTTTCAAAACATTTGTGTTATTAATGCTCGTGTTAACCATTTATTTTACGGTGTAAATATCGTTGACGTATAATGGTTTTTATTATTTCGCATAATCGTTTTTGTCATAATTTTATCAATTTAACATATGACGTAATGAGTCGTGTCGTTAATTTTTATTTGAAATGGTATACATATTTTTATTTAATCCCGACAACCAGTTATCAATTTAAATGTTCCAAATAATTAATTGGACTGTTCCTATGAGTTGCTCTAATGGTTGGTTTGGGCCTTAAAAGGGATGCTGGAGAAAAAGATTTTGCATGGCACTCTTCGGGCTTCATTTGAGCCCATCTTCCAATTTGTTCTAGTTCTGATAATAACTTATGACGGTTTATTTGGTGGGCTCCTAAGGTGGGCTCATGTTGGCCTGTGGTTTCGTCTGGTATTTCATTTAGAGGAAAACAATTCATGTGCCAAGTCTATGGCTTGGCAGTCTCGAATGAGACATCGCAAATGGTTTTGGAGTACTTTTATGTCTAGTCTAAGTCACACTTGGTCAGTTGTTCGAAACTTACTATAACCTAAGACACTTAACGGGTCCTATGTGGTGGTTTTGAGCAACCCTTATGGCTCGTTTGGGGTCGACAAGTGGTGAATTTAGTGACCGCAAATGATGCAAGACTTAAATTTCCACTCTTCTATAACTTACTATCAAGGAATTTTAATGGAGCTCAAATGGATACTAAATCTCACAATACCACTTCACTTGCAGTCTGTCTAAACTAGTCCAACACCCGAAACGTTCGACATCACCTTTTGGTCTTATTGTCATTCGACAGTCTCACCATTCTTGTTACTAACTCCAATCAACATCCCTAGTTCCAACAACACAACTTCACCTATACTCATTCTAATCTAGTCTACACATTTAACAACAATGTTTGCCTTAGTTTCATTCGGTATTCCTACTGCTACTACGAGGGGTGTTTGGCAACAACATTCGACCAAAATACTTACTACCATTTCAAGAATCTGATCCTAACTCTTACACTAACATGTTACTATGAATTGACCTTTGACCTTCAAAAGTCAAAACCCTCTTCGACCCATTTTAAACCAAATTAATATTCTTTCAACTTTTAATCCCCAAAGGTTCCTAACAACAACTAATTCACCCATAATCATAATTATTTTAATAGCCTTAATTTACCATCATTCGACCTAATTTAATTTCTGTACATCAAATGGTCTAAAAAGAAAATAAAACAATATCAAATTAAAGATTGACAATTAACCTGAATAACTCGTGGGACTTCGAATACACTTCAAACCCTTCAATCCGAATTCGAAAAGCTCCAAGATAAATCTCCACAACCTCCTATTCGAATCACTCTCTAAATCTTTTGGGTGTGTTTGAAAATAGGTGTGATTCGAATCATTCCCAGGAGGAGCGGATTTATGGAGAGAAATGGAGTTAGGCTCCATACCACTTTCGGATTATGGGGAAACTAACATTCCTAATTGGTGTGAGATCTTTATATGGTTTCTAAATTCTAAATGAGCCCGTGAATGAAAGGGATAAGACTTCATGGTCAAACTAAAATTAATGGTGGGTGTGTAGGTGATGGAGTTAGACTCCATTTCGATTTCGATTTGTGGGGAAAAACAAATAACCCTAATTAGTGTAATATCCCTACTTGGCTCCTACTTCTAGATTATCTCGTGACTAAGCTTCTTGAAGGTCAACAAAATTTCTAGGTGGGTGTGTGGAGATAGGGATGGGTCGTTGGCTGAGATTTTTGGGGAAGATGATCTTTGTCGACAAATGGAAGGAGAGAGAGGGTTTGATGCAGTAAAAGAAGAAAAGAAATATAAAAGAAAAGGGGAATGAGATAGTGGGCGGTTTTAGTATTTAATTTAGGACGGATAGGTATTTTAAGTGTATTTTGAATACTGTAAGTTGTAGGTAAGGTTTGATGTTGTATTTTAAAGGTAGTTAGAAATTTTAAGGGTATAGTGAGTGAGTCAAGTACCCGAGTCCTACTAGACAGTGACAGGTCTGGTTTCGGTTCTGTCCTAGTCTGTTACCTAGCTCCATGTTTCATTTTTAAAGTCGTTAAATATTATCTGAACTCATCCTCGAGTCCATAAATATTTTTAATATGTCTTCATGATTTATTTTCCATTCTTGGTTTTAAATTTTTAGGCCTATGCCATACTATCACGGTGTCAGAACGCGTGCGGTTCCAGTAAAAATAGAACGTGAGTTTTGCCACATTGTTCGTTTTGTAATCTCACTAGTTATTTCTCAGTAAAGAAAAAAATATATAGTAATATTTCGAATGCCAAGGTGAATAAAATAACTTGATTAATGTTCATAATCAATTGCTTCGGGTTTACAGAAAGTTAATAACTCGAAAATTTTCGGGTTATTACAATATGCGTAGCGGAATGTGGTGAATATTTCTTGGTTATTACTCCCCCTAATTTGGAGTACCAAGAATGATTCAATAATTTTGAGAACTTTAAAAGCTCTCTCTTTGATAATACTCCCCCTAATTGGAGTGCCAAGGTTATGATGCATGATCCTACAAAACAAATGGTTAGAATATGATATGCTCCCCCTCGATGTATACTCCCCATTGCTAGGGTACCAACGTATACGTTTCAAGGATGAGAAATGCTACAAAATAATGAGTTAGTATATGATATACTCCCCCTCGATCTATACTCCCCGTTGCAAGGGTACCAACATATATGATTTAAGGTTGAGAAAAGCTACAAAACAAAGGTTAGTTGTGAATCAATCCAACCAATTAGCATAATGCATATGTATAGGTCAACCAAGCATGATAGTTCAACCCATTTGACTTTAAAGAGTCAAAAAAATACGTATCTGATCAAAAAATGCACCTAAGTACAAGTGGTCGAATCATTATGAGAATTCAAACCAACCATACAATAATGTTAGTAAATCAAACAAACCAAGATATTATGCCAAATAGTGATAACCTATAAGCATAAATATAACATCAATTACTTGAGAATTGTTTGTGACATAAGTCACAAAACATGATGTTACAATATAAAAAGAAAAGTCCTAAAGCAATCCTAAGAGTTCCTATAAAAGGAGACTAGGAAGAAACTAAAAGTTCCTATTGCGGAGGATTGGTTGGATTTGATGAAGATATGATGGAGGCAAGCCAAATAGATTCTAAATCCTTTGTATCACGTAAGTGAGAGTCCATTATGTTTGAAGAGGCGTTGAGAGGATCAAGTTCCTCATTTCCTTGAGTATTTGGTTGATTGAGCCACATAGATTCATCAATGGCTTTGAGTGTGGCAAGTAAATTATTGGGTTGAAGGTTGGGTGAATGTGGAGGTGATGATGCTTTTGTCACTTGAGGTGATACAGGTGGTGGTGTGGTAGCCACTGGTGTTATGGTAGATGATGGTGATCTTTTTCACAAATCACAATTTCAGGTCATTTTCCAAACCCCGGCAATTTACTATTCATGAGTTATATTCATCATTTACTATTCACCGATCACTATTTACCATTTCACTATTCATCGTTTTTGGAGTGAGTTTGAGAATTTGAGAAGTCATCAAAAATTTTACTATTCATGTGACACTATTCATTCCCGGAAGGAAATCACTATTCACAGGCATCATTCATCATGTTGTAAACCTAGTTTACGGGTATTCAAATACGCGTAACCGGTTAGGTTTAGCTGCGTATTCATGCGTCATCAGTTAAGGCACATCATACAGACTAGAGTAGTCTGCATATCATCAGTAACATCATTATCATGTTAGGTCATGCACATGTTTGTGTGATTTTCATTAACGTATGCTTAATTGTTTAATTAACGTTACCACTCAGTCATTACTACTAACATTATACCCAATACTCCCGAAAATGATCCTAATACATTTTCAAACTAATTATAATGATAAAGAGATTATATTATTACTTTACCCGGTGTTTTTAAATCAATTGCTATATTTTCCGTTAAGAGCTTATAACTCCGTCGGTTTGCGATATTTCAATCCGATTATCATTCTAACCCCCGATTCTTGCAAGGAATATGATTTTACAATTTTTACAACTTCGTCGTACTTTATTTCACCTCATCATGATTTATTTCTAGTTAACTCGGTACCCGATAACACCTAATGTATACACAAACACACTAATACTTCCAACTATTAGACAACATCATTAATTAAACCATCCCTCCCCATTTTTCTTCATGTGTGCCGCCCCCTACCATCCCTAAACCTCATTTTCCTTTTGCTAGACATGACTACATTTAATGTTTATGTTCTTATGTCTTTTGAATTTATTTTCTATAACACTACACTTACATAACCAACTAGCTAAAAATCAAATCCATCCTCTCTTCCTCTCCACTCTATCCCACGGCCAAGAACAAGAACAAGGGAAGATCCATAATTTTTTTTGAAGTTCAAGTGATAATCAAGTCCCATTTACCTTCCTAGTTAGGGTTTTGTGATAAAAACCCTAGGTTTCTTACACATTTTTCATCAAATCACCTCAAGTGTTCAAGTAAGCTTAAAATCATCTTTCTAATCTTTTCATACTTTCATTTGATTTATTTTCAAGTTATATTAGTAGCTAGTAATGCAAATATTCATGTTAAACATACCACTAGTTACCCATTTTCTTTATAAACCTAGAACTATGGATTTTAGTGTGATCATCATGAGATCCACCAATGTTGATGATGTTTAGGACCCCATGACACCCTAAGAAGGTGTATGGTAGGATTTGCGAACTTGTGAAGTTGATTGGAAGTAGTATAAACAAGCCTTGAACCTTAGAAATGAGTTTTAACAAGTATATATAAGCTATAGTCCAAAAACGTGTAAACTGGAAAACTCAGAAAATGTTGAACTATTTTGGCCTTCATATTCAGAAAGTTCTTTCAAAAACGAAACCGTGACCGCTTGAATCACTGAAAACCGACTTATAACGAAGGAGATATGATTTTTCAAAGATAGACGACGAAAACTAAAATTCTGAAAATTTAGTTGCTGATCGCCAAGATTCAAAGGACAAAACGAGGCGTTAGACGTGATCTAACCGACCCAACCTACTGAAAACATGTTAGTTCATGTTTATACGAAGCCGTGGATATAAAGAACATAGCAAACGAGCTTATAACGGCCGAGATATACACGTTTGAAGCCCGACGTACCATGTTTATTTTGACAGCCCACTAATAGAAAGTGTTTTAAGTATAAAAACTAGTGTTTTTGCGAGACATAACATTGATAGCCGATTTTATAATTGATCGAGGCGTGTATAATCAAAATTCAAATGAAACGACATTAAGAATATGTTACAAGGTTTTCAAAAACGTCGAGTTTAATCACTAACTCTTAACGTACATTATTTCACGACTAGTTTCACGAAGTCATTTTGGATATATTTTCACAAGTAATGAAAAGTGTTATTTTGCGACGAAAACATTATATTTTCCGATAGAACACCAAATGAGGATCGTGGAGTACCGTTTCAACATATTTATATGAAAAGTAGTTTATAACTTAACGAGACGTCAAAAGTGTATTTTTCGTCGATAAACGTTATTTTCAAAACTAACAAGTGGTATCGTTAACATACGTATTTGCATCTGTTGCATTGTATCATTGCTTACCTTGGATCATATCATTCATAATAGGTCGCGGTTAGAGATCGAGCTTTATTTCATCATATCCATCATTGTCATTGTTTCTATATCATATCAAGTGAGTTTTCATAGCCCCGTTTTAAATTGTTTATTGATTTCTAAACTTTCGGGGGAGAATACATTGCACCATTTTTATATGCGGACCAAAGTATCCAAACTCATTACATTGCTTAAGTTACATCATTGCCCAGATTTAAAGTCCCCTTTATTATCATGAACCATTAATTGTGAGCAAGCGAGAGTGAGTGAATAGATCTATTGAGGGTGACTCCTCCGTTCGGGTTGGTAGCACCAACTGGTCAAACGAACGCATTTCATTTATGTCATATTAGAGTGAATGGAAAACACTCAGTTGGGGCATTTCATTTCAGTCTAGCTTCGGGGTCATGAGCTTAAGAGCTAATGTATCATTTTTATGTGGCATGGTTTTGTCATACACTTTATACTTGTGGTTTCCGTATAACATTTCATTTAAATAAACCTATGAACTCACCAACATTATTGTTGACCATTTTTAGCAATGTATTTTCAGGTAATTAAGGTATCGCATGTTGGCTTGCATAAGGACATACCATGGAGTCGTGGAGTCGACGCGTCTCACTTTATATTTTATGCACTTATCCATCGTTTGAATTATATGAACTTGTTTTCTGAAAACTTGTTCCACCTTTTGGGACCTAGCTTTGTAAACTCTGAATGTTTTAAATAATCAAACGATGTATTTTCTAAACGACACTTTAGGTCATTTAATATAACTGTAACTATGGTGCTATGATTAGTCACGCCCTCGTATGTTTCATTCCGCTGCAAGTCACGAAATTTGGGGGTGTGACAGATTGGTACCAGAGCAAAGGTTATAGCGAACTAGGTTGTCCTTTATACCCTAGACTATAACTACACCATCATAGCATCCCACCATTGTAGCATAAGTGCATATTCATTATATCACATGTAGTGATTGCGATCTCATACATATATCATTTCATCATAACCCACATTGTGTATATGGCTATTTACATTTATTTCACATCGTTTGTAACAGAGATGTCTTCAGACTCGCACCCTATTGTTCTCTCGTCGGACTCTGAGTCATCAGAGATTTCCTCACTACCCTCCATCATACTAGAGTCGGTTACATCACCCTCACTACCCACTATCATTTTGTCATCTGTGGAGTCTACTCCACAGTCATCACCTGTGATGTCAGAGGCTGAGACAGAACCCTTTGAGGAGGGGGAAGTCGCACCTACCCTACCACTGTCACCTGTGATCCGTCATGGTCCCAGAGTCGTCCCAGTAATCCAGCCAGGGGAGTTTATACCCTATGGTCGAGTTTACCGTACATATCCCGGTGGGCCGTGCATGAAGCGCACTGCTGCTAAGCGTGTTCGCCATCCTGTGATCAGATCACCAGCTGCTTTTGTACCCTTACCACCACCATCATCACTTACTTCATCTCATCCACTCCGTCGCCACTTGACAGCGAGGAGGAGTGTGGCATTCAGTACACCATCACCATTATCACCATTACCATCCCTATCATCATTGTCACCACCTTTACCACCCCTACCAGATTATGCTCCAGCTGATGCACCATCAGCACCAGTTCATCCCAGGGATCCTACTCCTATGTCCGACCTACAGCTCAAGAAGCAGGCACGGCTTGATGTCCCATCACCAGACACTTCAGATGCATCCTCTGATGCACCACCCAGCAGGTTCGAGCTTGGTACGAGCTCGAGAGCTGCTGCTGCCAGACTACTTATTGCTGCTACACTTGACTCTACACTGGATCATCTACAGGGACAGATTAACAGGGCAGTAGGTTATGTGGAGGAGATACCAGTGAGCCGGATTGAGGCTATAGAGGAGGAGGTCGAGGGACTAGTCTTAGGCAGAGTTGCTATAGATGCTTCGTATCAGGGATTGGAGGCCCGTCAGCTAGAGAGTTCTGAGCGTATTACCCGGTTGAGGCAGGAGATGCCTGAGTTATTTGATAGGGTACAGATGTCCCAGAATGAGCACCATCGCCAGGCCGGTGAGTTATTTTCAGTTCAGGCTAGGATGTCTGCATCAGAGACTAGGGAGACTGATCTTCAGCTTCGAGTTCAGCACTTAGAGGTGATTGCTGTTGCTATGTCTAGAGATCTTCAGAGGATTTTCAGTAGGCTAGGTGGAGCACCAGGAGGAGGTGCCTAGTGTTTGACTGTTATCATGTAGCTTGTACATTATTATCCTAGTCCCGGGGTGTGGGACATAGTTTAGAACTTGTTGTCTTTTGCTTGTAGTACAAACAAATATATCAAGTGTGACTCTGCTATGCAGGATTTTCGTTGTGCTATTTTATGATATCGGTCTGTGTGAACCAAAATTTTCATGTATTATATCCATGTCGTTGTGATTATACTTATGATATTTCGTGATTCTTTCTCATTGTGATTAATTGTATTTATACATGTTGTAGTTGTATTTATTCATGTTGTGGTTATATATACATGTTGTGGTTGTATATATTGTGTATGATCGTTTCTATTGTGAGTTCTCATTGTGTTATCTTTTGTGATTGTGAAGAATCATGCCACCCAAAAGAGCCACTACTGCTATGACACCAGCCGAAATCAGAAAGCTTGTTGCCGACAGTATAGAGGCAGCATGGGTTACAGAAAGAGCTGCCGTAGCTGCTGCTGAAGCCGCTTCGCGGGCAGAAACCGCAGAAGCCGCAGGAACAAATACTAATGGAACTAACAGACGTAATTGTACGTACAAAGATTTCAAGAGTGGAGATCCACCAAAATTCAAAGGCACTGAGGGAGCCACTGCCATGATTCGTTGGTTCGAAAAGATTGAATCTGTGTTTCTCTTATGCAACTGTCCAGAGGAGTACAAAGTGAAGTTTGCTACTAGTACACTTGTTGAGGAGGCTATGTCGTGGTGGAATTCGTATGCAAAACCCTTGGGAATGGAAAATGCTCAAAAGCTTTCGTGGGAAGAGTTCAAGAAATTGCTGACAAAGAAGTTTTGCCCACGAACTGAAGTGAAGAAAATGGAAACAGAGTTTTATGAACTAGTGACAGCAGGTAATGATATTGAGGCATATATCAGGAGGTTTCAGGAATTGGCAGCATTATGTCCGACAATGGTTCCGGACACTGAGAAGCTATTAGAGAATTTCATTGGAGGATTACCTCACAGCATCCGTGGTGATGTGATTTCTTTTGAACCACAAACATTGGATGAGGCAATCAGAATGTCTCAGAAACTCATGGCTCAGATAGTGAAGAAAGAAACTACTTCAAACAGCAACAACAGCAACACCAACAGTAAACGCAACTACAACAACCGTAACTTCAACAACAACTACCGAAACAACAACAATAACAACAACCGAAACAATTCCAATAACAGCAACAACAAAATAAATCGGGACAACAACCAGAGTGGCAATACTACTCAACCACCTCCCAAGAGAAAGGAAACTGCAAAGGCCTATGTTGCAGGTCCAGCTGAGAAAAGAGGTTACAATGGTACTTTACCCAAGTGCAAGAAATGCCAAACCCACCATAACCCTGGAAATTTTCCGAATCCGTGTAGGAACTGTAAGAAAGTTGGTCATTCGACCAGGGATTGCAAAGCTGCGATTGTGGTTGATAATCAGAAACCCCCAACAACCTGTTTTAGTTGTGGAGAATTCGGACACTTCAAGAAGGAATGTCCAAAAGGAAAGAATCAGGGAAGCAATAACCAAGGTGGAACAACTAGAGGAAAAGCTTATGTCCTTGGAGGTGAAGATGTCAGGGAGGACCCGAATGTCGTTACGGGTACGTTCCTCATTAATAATCGTTATGCATCCATACTATTTGATTCAGGAGCCTATAGAAGTTTTGTTTCTACTGCATTTGCACCATTACTCAACATTGAACCAACCACATTAGATACTCCCTATCACATCGAACCAGCTAATGGTTCTTTAGTTGGCACCGACACGATCATTCGTGGTTGCACTCTCAATTTTCTAAATCACCCATTCAATATAGATCTCATGCCAGTAGAACTTGGAAGTTTCGACATTGTTATCGGTATGGATTGGTTATCTCGACATCATGCCAGAATCATCTGCGATGAAAAAGTTGTTCATCTTCCTTACGATGGCGAAACATTGATCGTTCGTGGTGAATGCAGTGGGACTAGACTCAGCATCATCTCGTGCATTAAAACAGAGAAATACATAAAGAAGGGTTGTTATGCATTCTTGGCTCATATCACAGAAAAGAAGTCGAATGAGAAACGACCTGAAGATGTACCAACTGTTAAAGATTTTCTAGAAGTCTTTCCAGAAGAGTTGCCTGGATTACCACCTACTCGCCAAGTGGAATTTCAGATTGATTTAGTGCCCGGAGCTGCACCAGTTGGGCGAGTACCTTATCGACTTGCACCTTCAGAAATGCAAGAGTTGACGAACCAATTGCAAGAACTCTTAGACAAATGTTTCATTAGACCAAGTTCCTCGCCGTAGGGAGCACCGGTCTTGTTTGTGAAGAAGAAAGATGGATCTTTCAGGATGTGCATCGATTATCCAGAGTTAAACAAGTTAACGGTGAAGAATCATTATCCACTTCCCAGGATTGATGATTTGTTTGATCAGTTGCAAGGTTCTAGTTTCTACTCCAAGATCGACTTGAGATCAGGTTACCATCAGCTTAGAGTTCGGGAGGATGATATCCCGAAGACAGCATTTAGAACTCGGTATGGTCATTATGAGTTTCAGGTAATGCCGTTCGGACTGACCAATGCACCAGCTGTGTTCATGGACCTCATGAACAGGGTGTGCAAGCCATATCTGGATATGTTCGGGATTGTATTCATTGACGATATCTTGATCTATTCGAAGAGTGAAGAAGAGCACCGAGAACATCTCAGAACAATCTTAGAACTGCTCAAGCAAGAGAAACTGTACGCCAAATTCTCAAAGTGTGATTTTTGGATCCGCAGAGTACAATTTCTTGGTCACGTCATTGATAGTCAGGGACTACAGGTTGATCCAGCAAAGATTGAGGCAGTTAAAGATTGGGCAATACCAAAGACTCCTACAGAAATTCGTCAATTCTTAGGACTTGCCGGATATTACAGAAGGTTCATCGAAGGGTTTTCCAAGATAGCTAAGCCGCTGACCAAGTTGACACAAAAGAACCAGAAGTACGATTGGGGAGAAAAACAAGAGACCGCTTTTCAGTTATTGAAACAGAAGCTTTGTAGTGCACCGATTTTGTCACTGCCAGAAGGGATTGAAAACTTCGTGGTATATTGCGATGCTTCACACAAAGGACTTGGAGCAGTATTAATGCAAAAAGAGAAGGTGATAGCCTATGCATCTCCACAGCTTAAGAAGCATGAGAAGAATTACACTACTCACGACTTAGAGTTGGGTGCCGTGGTTTTTGCACTCAAGATTTGGAGGCACTATCTTTACGGAACTAAGTGTGTAGTATTCACAGACCATAAGAGCTTGCAGTATATACTTGATCAGAAGGAACTCAATATGAGGCAACGTCGTTGGTTGGAACTGCTTAGTGATTACGACTGTGAGATTCGATATCATCTAGGAAAAGCCAATGTTGTGGCAGATGCACTTAGTCGGAAGGAACGACTCAAGCCTTTGAGAGTCATATCGTTGGGTATGACAATCATTTCACCACTACCATCAAAAATCCTCGAGGCTCAGGTAGAAGCACTCAAGGAAGAAAACCAACCAAGTGGGACACTCAAAGGAATGCAGGAGAATGCAAACGGTTTAGTAAGGAGATCAGACGAAATATTATGCTTCAAGGATAGAAGCTGGATACCTCTCTATGGTGGAATACGAGAGTTGATCATGCACGAATCGCACAAGTCAAAGTACTCTATTCACCAAGGTTCTGATAAGATGTATAAGGATCTCAAGAATCTTTATTGGTGGCCCAATATGAAAGCAGAGATAGCTACGTATGTTAGCAAATGTCTTACGTGTGCTAAAGTAAAAGCCGAGTACCAGAAACCGTCAGGATTACTTCAGCAACCAGAGATTCCCTAGTGGAAGTGGGAACGCATTACAATGGATTTCGTCACTAAACTTCCCAAGACAACAGGCGGATACGATGCTATTTGGGTATTCGTTGATCGTCTCACCAAATCAGCCCATTTCATTCCAATCAAAGAGACTTATTCCATGGATCAACTCAACAGACTTTACGTCAAGGAAATAGTCTCAAGGCACGGAGCACCAATTTCCATCATTTCCGACAGAGATAGTCGTTTCACTTCAAATTTCTGGCAATCATTACAAGATTCATTTGGAACTAAATTAGAAATGAGCAATGCCTATCATCCTCAGACCGATGGTCAGAGCGAGAGAATGATTCAGACATCGAAAGACATGCTCAGGGCGTGTGTGATTGATTTTGGAAATGGTTGGGCTAACCATTTGCCATTGATCGAGTTCTCTTACAATAACAGTTATCACTCGATCATAAAGGCAGCACCATTCGAGGCACTCTATGGTCGAAAGTGCCGGTCCCCAGTTTGTTGGGCCGAAGTTGGTGATGTACAACTAACTGGTCCAGAGTTGGTCAGAGAAACAACAGAAAAGATAATTCAGATTAGAGAAAGACTCCAAACAGCCAGAAGCCGATAGAAAAGTTACGCCGATGTTCGACGCAAACCATTAGAATTTCAGGTTGGAGACAAAGTCATGTTAAATGTCTCGCCTTGGAAGGGCGTGATACGATTCGGGAAACGCGAGAAGTTGAACCCGAGATACATAGGGCCATTCAAGATTCTGGAAAGGATTGGTCCGGTTGCGTACAGGCTTGAGCTTCCGTCAGAGCTCAGCAGTGTACATAACACGTTTCATGTCTCAAACCTCAAGAAATGTCTTTCAGATGAAACGCTCGTAATCCCATTGGAAGAAGTTCAGCTCGATGATAAGCTTAACTTTGTGGAAGAACCAGCAAAAATTATGGACCGTGAGGTCATACAGTTGAAGCAAAGTCGAATTCCAATCGTCAAGGTTCGCTGGAATTCTCGTAGAGGTCTTGAGTTTACTTGGGAACGGGAAGACCAGATGCGACTCAAATACCCACATCTTTTCACCGAGACCGCTCCAGAGACCAACATCAGTCAAATTCAGGGACTGAATTCCTTTTAGGGTGGTCGACTGTCACAAATAACAATTTCAGGTCATTTTCCAAGCCCCGATAATTTACTATTCTTGAGTTACTATTCATCATTTACTATTCACCGATCACTATTCACCATTCCACTATTCATCATTTTTGGAGTCAATTTGAGAAGTCGTCAAAAATTTTATTATTCATGTGACACTATTCATTCCAGGAAGGAAATCACTATTCATGGGCATCATTCATCATGTTGTAAACCTAGTTTACGGGTATTCAAATGCGCGTAACCAGTTAGGTTTAGCTGCGTATTCATGCATCATCAGTTAACGCACATCATACAGACTAGAGTAGTCTGCATATCATCAGTAACATCATTATCATGTTAGGTCATGCACGGGTTTGTGTGATTTTCATTAACGTATGCGTAATTGTTTAATTAACGTTACCACTCAGTCATTACTACTAACATTATACCCAATACTCCCGACAATGATCCTAATACATTTTCAAACTAATTATAATGATACAGAGATTATATTATTACTTTACCTGGTGTTTTTAAATCCATTACTATATTTTCCGTTAGGAGCTTATAACTCCGTCGGTTTGCGATATTTCAATCCGATTATCATTCTAACACCCGATTCTTGCAAGGAATATGATTTTACAATTTTTACAACTTCGTCGTACTTTATTTCACCTCATCATGGTTTATTTCTAGTTAACTCGGTACCCGATAACACCTAATGTATACACAAACACACTAATACTTCCAACTATTAGACAACATCATTAATTAAACAATCCCTCCCCATTTTTCTTCATGTTTACCGCCCCCTACCATCCCTAAACCTCATTTTTCTTTTGCTAGAAATGACTACATTTAATGTTTTTGTTCTTATGTCTTTTGAATTTATTTTCTATAACACTACACTTACATAACCAACTAGCTAAAAATCAAATCCATCCTCTCTTCCTCTCCACTCTATCCCACGGCCAAGAACAAGAACAAGGGAAGATCCATAATTTTTTTTTGAAGTTCAAGTGATAATCAAGTCCCATTTACCTTCCTAGTTAGGGTTTTGTGATAAAAACCCTAGGTTTCTTACACATTTTTCATCAAATCACCTCAAGTGTTCAAGTAAGCTTAAAAATCATCTTTCTAATCTTTTCATACTTTCATTTGATTTATTTTCAAGTTATATTAGTAGCTAGTTATGCAAATATTCATGTTAAACATACCACTAGTTACCCATTTTCTTTATAAACTTAGATCTATGGATTTTAGTGTGATCATCATGAGATCCACCAATGTTGATGATGTTTAGGACCCCATGACACCCTAAGAAGGTGTATGGTAGGATTTGCGAACTTGTGAAGTTGATTGGAAGTAGTATAAACAAGCCTTGAACCTTAGAAATGAGTTTTAACAAGTATATATAAGCTACTGTCCAAAAACGTGTAAACTGGAAAACTCAGAAAATGTTGAACTATTTTGGCCTTCATATTCAGAAAGTTATTTCAAAAATGAAACCGTGTCCGCTTGAATCACTGAAAACCGACTTATAACGAAGGAGATATGATTTTTCAAAGTTAGACGACGAAAACTAAAATTCTGATTTAGTTGCTGATCGCCGAGATTCAAAGGAGAAAACGAGGCGTTAGACGTGATCTAGAAGACCCGACCTACTGAAAACATGTTAGTTCATGTTTATACGAAGCCGCGGATATAAAGAACGTAGCAAACGAGCTTATAACGGCCGAGATATACACGTTTGAAGCCCGACGTACCATGTTTATTTTGACAGCCCACTAATAGAAAGTGTTTTAAGTATAAAAACTAGTGTTTTTGCGAGACATAATATTGATAGCCGATTTTCTAATTGATCGAGGCGTGTATAATCAAAATTCAAATGAAACGACATTAAGAATATGTTACAGGGTTTTCAAAAACGTCGAGTTTAATCACTAACTCTTAACGTACAATATTTCGCGACTAGTTTCACGAAGTCATTTTGGATATATTTTCACAAGTAATGAAAAGTGTTATTTTGCGACGAAAACATTATATTTTCCAGTAGAACACCAAATGAGGATCGTGGAGTACCGTTTCAACATATTTATACGAGAAGTAGTTTATAACCTAACGAGACGTCAAAAGTGTATTTTTCGTCGATAAACGTTATTTTCAAAACTAACAAGTGGTATCGTTAACATACGTATTTGCATGTGTTTCATTGTATCATTGCTTACCTTGGATCATATCATTCATAATAGGTCGCAGTTAGAGACCGAGCTTTATTTCATCATATCCATCATTGTCATTGTTGCTATATCATATCAGGTGAGTTTTCATAGCCCCGTTTTAAATTGTTTATTGATTTCTAAACTCTCGGGGGATAATACATTGCACCATTTTTATATGCGGACGAAAGTATCCAAACTCATTACATTGCTTAAGTTACATCATTGCCCAGATTTAAAGTCCCCTTTATTATCATGAACCATTAATTGTGAGCAAGCGAGAGTGAGTGAATAGATCTATTGAGGGTGACTCCTCCGTTCGGGTTGGTAGCACCAACTGGTCAAACGAACGCATTTCATTTCTGTCATATTAGAGTGAATGGCAAACACTCAGTTGGGGCATTTCATTTCAGTCTAGCTTCGGGGTCATGAGCTTAAGAGTTAATGTATCATTTTTATGTGGCATGGTTTTGTCATACACTTTATACTTGTGGTTTCCGTATAACATTTCATTTACATAAACCTATGAACTCACCAACATTATTGTTGACCATTTTTAGCAATGTATTTTAAGGTAATTAAGGTATCGCATGTTAGCTTGCATAAGGACATACCATGGAGTCGCGGAGTCGACGCGTCTCACATTATATTTTATGCACTTATCCATCGTTTGAATTATATGAACTTGTTTTCTGAAAACTTGTTCCACCTTTTGGGACCTAGCTTTGTAAACTCTGAATGTTTTAAATAATCAAACGATGTATTTTCTAAATGTCACGTTAGGTCGTTCAATATAACTGTAACTGTGGTGCTATGATCAGTTGCGCCCTCGAATATTTCATTCCGCTGCAAGTCACGAAATTTGAGGGTGTGATAGATTGGTACCAGAGCAAAGGTTATAGCGAACTAGGTTGTCCTTTATACCCTAGACTATAACTACACCATCATAGCATCCCACCATTGTAGCATAAGTGCATATTCATTATATCACATGTAGTGATTGCGATCTCATACATATATCATTTCATCATAACCCACATTGTGTATATGGCTATTTACATTTATTTCACATCATTTGTAACAGAGATGTCTTCAGACTCGCACCCTATTGTTCTCTCGTCGGACTCTGAGTCATCAGAGATTTCCTCACTACCCTCCATCATACTAGAGTCGGTTACATCACCCTCACAACCCACTATCATTTTGTCATCTGTGGAGTCAACTCCACAGTCATCACCTGTGATGTCAGTGGCTGAGACAGAACTCTTTGAGGAGGGGGAAGTGGCACCTACCCCACCACTGTCACCTGTGATCCGTCGTGGTCCCAGAGTCGTCCCAGTGATCCAGCCAGGGGAGTTTATACCCTATGGTCGAGTTTACCGTACATATCCAGGTGGGCCGCGCATGAAGCGCACTGCTGCTAAGCGTGTTCGCCGTCCTGTGATCAGATCACCAGATGCTTTTGTACCCTTACCACCTCCATCATCACTTACTTCCTCTCATCCACTCCATCACCGCTTGACAGCGAGGAGGAGTGTGGCATTCAGTACACCATCACCATTATCACCATTACCATCCCTATCCTCATTGTCACCACCTTTACCACCCCTACCAGATTGTGCTCCAGGTGATGCACCATCAGTACCAGTTCATCCCAGGGATCCTACTCCTATGTTCGACCTACAGCTCAAGAAGCGGGCACGGCTTGATATCCCATCACCAGACACTTCAGATGCATCCTCTGATGCACCACCCAGCAGGTTCGAGGTTGGTGAGAGCTCGAGGGCTGCTGTTGCCAGACTAATTACTGCTGCTAAACTTGAATCGAGATTGGATCATCTACAGGGACAGATTGACAAGGCAGTAGGTTATGTGGAGGAGATACCAGTGAGCCGGATTGAGGCTATAGAGGAGGAGGTCGAGGGACTAGTCTTAGGCAGAGTTGCTATAGATGCTTCGTATCAGGGATTAGAGGCCCGTCAGCTAGAGAGTTCTGAGCGTATTACCCAGTTGAGGCAGGAGATGCCTGAGTTATTTGATAGGGCACAGATATCCCGGAATGAGCACCATCACCAGGCCAGTGAGTTATCTTCAGTTCAGGCTAGGATGTCTGCATGAGAGACTAGGGAGACTGATCTTCAGCTTCGAGTTCAGCACTTAGAGGAGATTGCTGTTGCTATATCTAGAGATCTTCAGAGGATTTTCAGTAGGCTAGGTGGAGCACCAGGAGGAGGTGCCTAGTGTTTGACTGTTATCATGTAGCTTGTACATTATTATCCTAGTCTCGGGGTGTGGGACATAGTTTAGAACTAGTTGTCTTTTGCTTGTAGTACAAAAAAATATATCAAGTGTGACTCTAATACGCAGGATTTTCGTTGTGCTATTTTATGATATCGATCTGTGTGAACCAAAATTTTCATGTATTATATCCATGTCGTTGTGATTATACTTATGATATTTCGTGATTCTTTCTCATTGTGATTAATTGTATTTATACATGTTGTGGTTGTATTTATTCATGTTGTGGTTATATATACATGTTGTGGTTGTATATATTTTGTATGATCGTTTCTATTGTGAGTTCTCATTGTGTTATCTTTTGTGATTATGAAGAATCATGCCACCCAAAAGAGCCACTACTGCTATGACACCAGCCGAAATCAGAAAGCTTGTTGCCGATAGTATAGAGGCAGCATTGGTTACAGAAAGAGCTGCCGTAGCTACAGCTGCTGTTGCTGCTGAAGCCGCTTCGCGGGCAGAAACCGCAGAAGCCGCAGGAACAAATACTAATGGAACTAACAGACGTAATTGTACGTACAAAGATTTCAAGAGTGGAGATCCACCAAAATTCAAAGGCACTGAGGGAGCCACTGCCATGATTCGTTGGTTCGAAAAGATTGAATCTGTGTTTCTCTTATGCAACTGTCCAGAGGAGTACAAATTGAAGTTTGCTACTAGTACACTTGTTGAGGAGGCTATGTCGTGGTGGAATTCGTATGAAAAACCCTTGGGAATGGAAAATGCTCAAAAGCTTTCGTGGGAAGAGTTCAAGAAATTGCTGACAAAGAAGTTTTGCCCACGAACTGAAGTGAAGAAAATGGAAACAGAGTTTTATGAACTAGTGACAGCAGGTAATGATATTGAGGCATATATCAGGAGGTTTCAGGAATTGGCAGCATTATGTCCGACAATGGTTCCGGACACTGAGAAGCTATTAGAGAATTTCATTGGAGGATTACCTCACAGCATCTGTAGTGATGTGATTTCTTTTGACCCACAAACATTGGATGAGGCAATCAGAATGTCTCAGAAACTCATGGCTCAGATAGTGAAGAAAGAAACTACTTCAAACAACAACAACAACAACAACACCAACAGTAACCGCAACTACAACAACCGTAACTTCAACAACAACTACCGAAACAACAACAATAACAACAACCGAAACAATTCCAATAACAACAAAAACAAAAGAAATCGGGACAACAACCTGAGTGGCAATACTACTCAACCACCTCCCAAGAGACAGGAAACTGTGAAGGCCTATGTTGCAGGTCCAGCTGAGAAAAGAGGTCACAATGGTACTTTACCCAAGTGCAACAAATGACAAACCCACCATAACCCTGGAAATTTTCCGAATCCGTGTGGGAACAGTAAGAAAGTTGGTCATTCGACCAGGGATTGCAAAGCTCCGATTGTGGTTGATAATCAGAAACCCCCAACAACCTGTTTTGGTTGTGGAGAAGTCGGACACTTCAAGAAGGAATGTCCAAAAGGAAAGAATGAGGGAAGCAATAACCAAGGTGGAACAACTAGAGGAAGAGCTTATGTCCTTGGAGGTGAAGATGTCAGGGAGGACCAGAATGTCGTTATGGGTACGTTCCTCATTAATAATCGTTATGCATCCATACTATTTGATTCAGGAGTCGATAGAAGTTTTGTTTCTACTGCATTTTCACCATTACTCAACATTTAACCAACCACATTAGACACTCCTTATCACATCGAACTAGCTAATGGTTCTTTAGTTGGCACCGACACGATCATTCGTGGTTGCACTCTCAATTTTCTAAATCACCCATTCAATATAGATCTCATGTCAGTAGAACTTGGAAGTTTCGACATTGTTATCGGTATAGATTGGTTATCTCGACATCATGCCAGAATCATCTGCGATGAAAAAGGTGTTCATCTTCCTTATGATGGCGAAACATTAATCGTTTGTGGTGAACGCAGTGGGACTAGACTCAGCATCATCTCGTGCATTAAAACAGAGAAATACATAAAGAAGGGTTGTTATGCATTCTTGGCTCATATCACAGAAAAGAAGTCGAATGAGAAACGACTTGAAGATGTACCAACTGTTAAAGATTTTCCAGAAGTCTTTCCAGAAGAGTTGCCTGGATTACCACCTACTCGCCAAGTGGAATTTCAAATTGATTTAGTGCCAGGAGCTGCACCAGTTGCGCGAACAGCTTATTGACTTGCACCTTCAGAAATGCAAGAGTTGTCGAACCAATTGCAAGAACTCTTAGACAAAGGTTTCATTAGACCAAGTTCCTCGCCGTGGGGAGCACCGGTCTTGTTTGTGAAGAAGAAAGATGGATCTTTCAGGATGTGCATCGATTATCGAGAGTTAAACAAGTTAACGGTGAAGAATCGTTATCCACTTCCCAACATCGATGATTTGTTTGATCAGTTGCAAGGTTCTAGTTTCTACTCCAAGATCGACTTGAGATCAGGTTACCATCAACTTAGAGTTCGGGAGGATGAAATCCCGAAGACAGCATTTAGAACTCGGTATGGTCATTATGAGTTTCAGGTAATGCCGTTCCGACTGACCAACGCACCAGATGTGTTCATGGACCTCATGAACAGGGTGTGCAAGCCATATCTGGATATGTTCGGGATTGTATTCATTGACGATATCTTGATCTATTCGAAGAGTGAAGAAGAGCACCGAGAACATCTCAGAACAATCTTAGAACTGCTCAAGCAAGAGAAACTGTACGCCAAATTCTCAAAGTGTGATTTTTGGATCCGCAGAGTACAATTTCTTGGTCACGTCATTGATAGTCAGGGACTACAGGTTGATCCAGCAAAGATTGAGGTAGTTAAATATTGGGCAACACCAAAGACTCCTACAGAAATTCGTCAATTCTTAGGACTTGCCGGATATTACAGAAGGTTCATTGAAGGGTTTTCCAATATAGCTAAGCCGCTGACCAAGTTGACACAAAAGAACCAGAAGTACGATCGGGGAGAAAAACAAGAGACCGGTTTTCAGTTATTGAAACAGAAGCTTTGTAGTGCACCGATTTTGTCACTGCCAGAAGGGATTGAAAACTTCGTGGTATATTGCGATGCTTCGCACAAAGGACTTGGAGCAGTATTAATGCAGAACGAGAAGGTGATAGCTTATGCATCTCAACAGCTTAAGAAGCATGAGAAGAATTACACTACTCACGACTTAGAGTTGGGTGCCGTGGTTTTTGTACTCAAGATTTGGAGGCACTATCTTTATGAAACTAAGTGTGTAGTATTCACAGACCATAAGAGCTTGCAGTATATACTTGATCAGAAGGAACTCAATATGAGGCAACGTCGTTGGTTGGAACTGCTTAGTGATTACGACTGTGAGATTCGATATCATCCAGGAAAAGCCAATGTTGTGGCAGATGCACTCAGTCGGAAGGAATGACTCAAGCCTTTGAGAGTCAGATCGTTGGGTATGACAATCATTTCACCACTACCATCAAAAATCCTCGAGGCTCAGGTAGAAGCACTCAAGGAAGAAAAACTACCAAGTGGGACACTCACAGGAATGCAGGAGAATGCAAACGGTTTAGTAAGGAGATCAGACGAAACATTATGCTTCAAGGATAGAAGCTAGATACCTCTCTATGGTGGAATACGAGAGTTGATCATGCACGAATCGCACAAGTCAAAGTACTCTATTTACCTAGGTTCTGATAAGATGTATCAGGATCTCAAGAAACTTTATTGGTCACCTAATATGAAAGCAGAGATAGCTGCGTATGTTAGCAAATGTCTTACGTGTGCTAAAGTAAAACCCGAGTACCAGAAACCGTCAGGATTACCTCAGCAACCAGAGATTCCCCAGTGGAAGTGGGAACACATTACAATGGATTTCGTCACTAAACTTCCCAAGACAACAGGCGGATACGATGCTATTTGGGTAATCGTTGATCGTCTCACCAAATCAGCCCATTTCATTCCAATCAAAGAGACTTATTCCATGGATCAGCTCAACAGACTTTACGTCAAGGAAATAGTCTCAAGGCACGGAGCACCTATTTCCATCATTTCCGACAGAGATAGTCGTTTCACTTAAAACTTCTGGCAATCATTACAAGATTCATTTGGAACTAAATTAGACATGAGCAATGCCTATCATCCTCAGACCGATGATCAGAGCAAGAGAATGATTCAGACATTGGAAGACATGCTCAGGGTGTGTCTGATTGATTTCGGAAATGGTTGGGCTAACCATTTGCCATTGATCGAGTTCTCTTACAATAACAGTTATCACTCGAGCATAAAGGCAGCACCATTCGAGGCACTCTATGGTCGAAAGTGTCGGTCCCCAGTTTGTTGGGCCGAAGTTGGTGATGTACAACTAACTGGTCCAGAGTTGGTCAGAGAAACAACAGAAAAGATAATTCAGATTAGAGAAAAACTCCAAACAGCCAGAAGTCGACAGAAAAGTTACGCCGATGTTCTACGCAAACCATTAGAATTTCAGGTTGGAGACAAAGTCATGTTAAAGGTCTCGCCTTGGAAGGGCGTGATACGATTCGGGAAACGCGGGAAGTTGAACCCGAGATACGTAGGGCCATTCAAGATTCTGGAAAGGATTGGTCTGGTAGCGTACAGGGTTGAGCTTCCGTCAGAGCTCAGCAGTGTACATAACACGTTTCATGTCTCAAACCTCAAGAAATGTCTTTCAGACGAAACGCTCGTAATCCCATTGGAAGAAGTTCAGCTCGATGATAAGCTTAACTTTGTGGAAGAACCAGCAGAAATTATCGACCGTGAGGTCAAATAGTTGAAGCAAAGTCGAATTCCAATCGTCAAGGTTCGCTGGAATTCTCGTAGAGGTCTTGAGTTTACTTGGGAACGGGAAGACCGGATGCGACTCAAATACCCACATCTTTTCACCGAGACCGCTCCAAAGACCAACATCAGCCGAATTCAGGGACTGAATTCCTTTTAGGGTGGTCAACTGTCACAAATCACAATTTCAGGTCATTTTCCAAGCCCCGACAATTTACTATTCATGAGTACTATTCATCATTTACTATTCACTGATCACTATTCACCATTCCACTATTCATCATTTTCGGAGTCAGTTTGAGAATTTGAGAAGTCGTCAAAATTTTGACTATTCATGTGACACTATTCATTCCCGGAAGGAAATCACTATTCATGGGCATCATTCATCATGTTGTAAACCTAGTTTACGGGTATTCAAATGCGCGTAACCAGTTAGGTTTACCTGCGTATTCATGCATCATCAGTTGATGCACATCATACATACTAGATTAGGCTGTATATCATCAGTAACATCATTATCATGTTAGGTCATGCACGGGTTTGTGTGATTTTCATTAACGTATGCTTAATTGTTTAATTAACGTTACCACTCAGTCATTACTACTAACATTATACCCAATACTCTTGACAATGATCCTAATACATTTTCAAACTAATTATAATGATACAGAGATTATATTATTACTTTACCCGGTGTTTTTAAATCAATTGCTATATTTTCCGTTAGGAGCTTATAACTCCGTCGGTTTGCGATATTTCAATCCGATTATCATTCTAACACCCGATTCTTGCAAGGAATATGATTTTACAATTTTTACAACTTCGTCGTACTTTATTTCACATCATCATGATTTATTTCTAGTTAACTCGGTACCCGATAACACCTAATGTATACACAAACACACTAATACTTCCAACTATTAGACAACATCATTAATTAAACCATCCCTCCCCATTTTTCTTCATGTGTGCCACCCCCCCTACCATCCCTAAACCTCATTTTTCTTTTGCTAGACATGACTACATTTAATGTTTTTGTTCTTATGTCTTTTGAATTTATTTTCTATAACACTACACTTACACAACCAACTAGCTAAAAATCAAATCCATTCTCTCTTCCTCTCCACTCTATCCCACGGCCAAGAACAAGAACAAGGGAAGATGCATAATTTTTTTTGAAGTTCAAGTGATAATCAAGTCCCATTTACCTTCCTAGTTAGGGTTTTGTGATAAAAACCCTAGGTTTCTTACACATTTTTCATCAAATCACCTCAAGTGTTCAAGTAAGCTTAAAAATCATCTTTCTAATCTTTTCATACTTTCATTTGATTTATTTTCAAGTTATATTAGTAGCTAGTTATGCAAATATTCATGTTAAACATGCCACTAGTTACCCATTTTCTTTATAAACTTAGATCTATGGATTTTAGTGTGATCATCATGAGATCCACCAATGTTGATGATGTTTAGGACCCCATGACACCCTAAGAAGGTGTATGGTAGGATTTGCGAACTTGTGAAGTTGATTGGAAGTAGTATAAACAAGCCTTGAACCTTAGAAATGAGTTTTAACAAGTATATATAAGCTACTGTCCAAAAACGTGTAAACTGGAAAACTCAGAAAATGTTGAACTATTTTGGCCTTCATATTCAGAAAGTTCTTTCAAAAATGAAACCGTGTCCGCTTGAATCACTGAAAACCGACTTATAACGAAGGAGATATGATTTTTCAAAGTTAGACGACGAAAACTAAAATTCTGATTTAGTTGCTGATCGACGAGATTCAAAGGACAAAATGAGGAATTAGACATGATCTAGAACGTAGCAAACGAGCTTATAACGGCCGAGATATACACGTTTGAAGCCCAACGTACCATGTTTATTTTGACAGCCCACTAATAGAAAGTGTTTTAAGTATAAAAACTAGTGTTTTTGCGAGACATAACATTGATAGCCGATTTTCTAATTGATCGAGGCGTGTATAATCAAAATTCAAATGAAACGACATTAAGAATATGTTACAGGGTTTTCAAAAACGTCGAGTTTAATCACTAACTCTTAACGTACAATATTTCGCGACTAGTTTCACGAAGTCATTTTGGATATATTTTCACAAGTAATGAAAAGTGTTAGTTTGCGACGAAAACATTATATTTTCCGATAGAACACCAAATGAGGACCCTGGAGTACCGTTTCAACATATTTATACGAAATGTAGTTTATAACTTAACGAGACGTCAAAAGTGTAGTTTTCGTCGATAAACGTTATTTTCAAAACTAACAAGTGGTATCGTTAACATACGTATTTGCATGTGTTGCATTGTATCATTGCTTATCTTCGATCATATCATTCATAATAGGTCGCGGTAAGAGACCGAGCTTTATTTCATCATATCCATCATGTTCATTGTTGCTATATCATATCAGGTGAGTTTTCATAGCCCCGTTTTAAATTGTTTATTGATTTCTAAACTCTCGGGGGAGAATACATTGCACCATTTTTATATGCGGACCAAAGTATCCAAACTCATTACATTGCTTAAGTTACATCATTGCCCAGATTTAAAGTCTCCTTTATTATCATGAACCGTTAATTGTGAGCAAGCGATAGTGAGTGAATAGATCTATTGAGGGTGACTCCTCCGTTCGGGTTGGTAGCACTAACTGGTCAAACGAACGCATTTCATTTCTGTCATATTAGAATGAATGGCAAACACTCAGTTGGGGCATTTCATTTCAGTCTAGCTTCGGGGTCATGAGCTTAAGAGCTAATGTATCATTTTTATGTGGCATGATTTTGTCATACACTTTATACTTGTGGTTTCCGTATAACATTTCATTTACATAAACCTATGAACTCACCAATATTATTGTTGACCATTTTTAGCAATGTATTTTCAGGTAATTAAGGTATCGCATGTTGGCTTGCATAAGGACATACCATGGAGTCGCGGAGTCGACGCGTCTCACTTTTTATTTTATGCACTTATCCATCGTTTGAATTGTATGAACTTGTTTTTTGAAAACTTGTTACACCTTTTGGGACCTAGCTTTGTAAACTCTGAATGTTTTAAATAATCAAACGATGTATTTTCTAAACGACACTTTAGGTCGTTCAATATAACTGTAACTGTGGTGCTATGATCAATCGCGCCCTCGAATGTTTCATTCTGCTGCAAGTCACGAAATTTGGGGGTGTGACAATCTTGGTTGGGATGAAGTAGGTGATGGTATGTTAACTACTGGAGTTATGATTGGTGTTGTGGTAGTAGCGGATATGGTAGGGAAGTTGGCATTAGGAGTGGGATTTATTAATCAGTATGGTCTGACACTTATTCGTGTTGTCCTTCTGTATAGTCTGGACATGTAGGAGTTGTTTGATTTATGCATTGTGAGAGGGTTGTTTAGGAATGCACAGGTGATGGTGAGAATGTGAGTTGAGATCATCTCAAGCTTCTAATTTATAATCTCTAAGTTTTGTGGAGATTGGTGTTTGGATTTGATGCATAAAGGAATGTTGATTTCCAATAATTTGGAACAAGAAAAAGTTGTTTGTCATATTATCAAAGTCAATCCATAGAAATGAAGTTGACATGAAGATGTGCAGAGAGTGCAAGAGATGACTCAGAAGCTTGTAATGTGATTGATTCACGGATTCCAAGGAACGAATTAAAGGGGTCCTTGGGTGTTAGAGAAAGGTAACTTAGATGAAAATTCGAATATTCAAATTTTGGTGGGAAATTGATTTCTTTTGGTTATAAGTGTTTCTAAATCATACTGATGATCCTAATGGTCAATAGAATTATCCTAAAAACTAAAATCAATTATCTAAGGATCGGGATTAGTCGGGAAAATTTGAAAAAGTTACTATTTGAGGGGCGGATCCAATCGATAACAAGTGCGGAACCCAGATTTTGGTTTCGCAGAATCCGCAGAGTTGAGTTAGGCGGAGCCAAAGAACACAACAGACAGAACCCACAACTTGGTTCCACCTTATCCGCCAGATGAAAGTCCTAATTCTTAACAGAGAGCATGTCATATTTTTCGTTATTCGTTCAAATCTTGAAAATTCTTCTAAAACATATGTAACTACTAATATGTGATAGAAAAATACTAAAAATACAGATTCTAACACACGTTTACACATAGATTAATCCGATGATAATAACTTACCATAACAGGAGGTTAAGCCAAACGGTGGCTTAGTCACGGAAAATTGATAACAACAAGTGTTATCATCCTGCAACATTATGTTAGTTCACATAAAAGTCAATTACCAACATAATATCCTAAAACACACACAGGTTTATCACATCATTGTTTGAAAATGTCTTATACCAAACACTCCCTAACCCTTACTTCTTGTTCATCTTCTTGTTGAGTTTCATGATCCACCGGCCTAAGTTCTTCATCATTCCTTTTGTTTGTCGAAATTCCTCTGATTCGTTTGACATGGAAGGAAGTTGACTCATGTATTCGGGTGGAGGAATCCTAGAATTGGGTAGACCATCTTCTTCACTAGCCGATGATGATGAGCACGTTTTCCTCTTGCTACGGCTACCCTATGATCACTAATAGGAACAAAGGTGTGTGGAATTTCGGTGTAGTTAGGAAGGAAACAACTAGTGTTTCGAGGAATATGTGCAGAGGCTTTAAACAGATGGGTAAGAAGCATTCCGTACGGCATGGCGGTGGTACCTAAGACTGGAATATCGGCCATTCTTTTGGCGATATAGTAGGCTAAGTTGAATTGTTGGTGGGTAGACACACAATAGATCATGTAGCAAAGACTTGCATTGACATGGTCCCTATTTCCTATGGTGCTAATGACATTGGCTCTAAGAACTTCTTCCAACTTTTTAAATTGAGGCTTAAGCTCATTGAGCTCCATGGAAAATGGATCTCGATCTACTTGTTTACGTCGGCTTGTCCTAGTTGGGTTGTTTCTAGGATTAAAGAGATGTTCACGGATGATTTCTTTGGAAGTTAGGGGTGTGTCATATGGATGGATACGATCAAGGTTGGAATCTAGGATGGATAATGACCATTTGTCCGAATAAAAGCAAGTTCCTTGACATGGAAAACCTAAAACTTCCCCGAATTGGTTTAAAGGAAATGTGAATTGGTTTTGGTTTACTTTGAAATGGATTTTCATGAATCCAAAGTCATCTAAGCTAAGAGTTACGGTAGCATAGAATTCAAGTATAAACCTAGGAATAATGGGTTCATCTATGTTGAGAAGACTATCAAATTGGATAGCGGCTAATTGTTCACGAATATTAGTTTCTTCTAAAAATGACGGGTCTACGGTTCTACCCTCGTGAACATTACATTTTTCTAATGCCTTAAAGATTTTGACTTGATCTTCGGTGAGACCTTTGGTTTTGTGGTGTTGAGGCAGGTATTTGAGGGTGTCCTTATGGTCATAATTTGTCGCGGGAGGCATGATTATCCTAGACACGAAAAATGCATAGTTTAGTTAAAACTATCAAAAATACGTATATATATTTCTAGTGGGTGCCTATATGGGGACAATGTGGAGGTGTGGTTATCTCGACTCCTTTTGATGCATGAAAATTTTGTTTATGCAAGTTTTATAATAAAACGAGAGATAACCCAAACGCTCCTACTTCAATGTAGCTTCATTTGAATGTACCCGAAAATACATATTAGTTATGTATTCCCTTTAGCATTCAAGAGACATTATGCAAGTGATGTTAAAAATATAACGTTTTGTATTTGTATGAACAATGTGCAAAAACCGTTTTTCCTAGTCGTGAGAATATTTTTGTAAAGAATTTCTCATGGGGTTTTTGATAAATTATGATAATGTCCTATAAGATGCAATTCCTAACTATGAAAAACATGATTTGTCTTGCAATTTAGTGAATATGCTTCATGATTTTGCAAGAAATATGCATAAACCCCAAGTTTTGATTTTTGTGCAAGAAATAGAAATCCTAGACTCAGAATAGGAATTAGATATGATTAGGATACTTACAGAGATGATTTAAGCACAAATTGGTTGTGGAAAATGACCTAATTTCTGAGTTTGGTGTGATAAGGGTCGAGTTCCAGTAGGATGTATGTTTTTGGGGAATGTGATACACTGTACAGGGTGTTTGTTTAATATACTAAAAATTTTGCTCAGCAGGCCGCGGATCCGGTGGAACCCAAACAAGGGATCCGCCCTTGTTGTCGTTTGGTTCTGCAGGATGAAACTCAGAATTTGGTTATAGCCGTGTTTGGTTAATCTAAGGTTCGAGCTAAGGTTTTATCTACTCACTAGGTTCCATTAATCCTAAACCAAGTCTAAGAAAGTTGAAAGGTTCTCTCTTAAGAGGTTTTGTGAGGATGTCGGCAATGTTGTCCTTTGAGGATACTTTCTCAATTGAGATGTTTCCCTTCTGAACATTGTCGCGTAGGAAATGATGTCGTATTTCTATGTGTTTGGTTCTAGCGTGTTGGACTGGATTTTTGTTGAGGTCGATAGCTCCTTTGTTGTCGCAAAGAATGGGAATGTCGTTGAGTTCAATTCCATAGTCGACGAGAGCTTGTTTTATCCACAGAGCTTGTTGGCAAGATTTTCCTGCTGACACGTACTCGGATTCAGTTGTTGATATTGCGAGGGCCGTTTGTTTCTTAGCAAACCATGAGGTGAGACAATGCCCTACAAAGGTACAAATACTGTCACACCCCCAGAAATGGGGTCCAGCGCAAGCAGACACGTCGCTGGGGTGCAACTTAATTGGTATCACAACACGAGTACAAAGAACAGTTTTTATCTCAATCGTTTAGAATGAAACTCATTAGCAAAAGTGTTAAATTTTTATTATGAAAAGTAGTGCAGAAATAGGCTTTTAAATGAGTTAAACGTTCCCCAAATGAATATCAGAGTCTTCTATGACCATGTCATGCCCTGCCAAAAGCCTCCAGTAGCGTGCTATTGCTTAATAACTGAAAATACATGCTAAAAGTGTCAACACGAGGTTGGTGAGTGCATAGAGTTTAGTGAAAAATGTAATGCATTTGAATGAAGATTTCCCAGCAAAGGCATTGTAAATCCACCCAGTTTCAAGCCCCGCCCATACAAGACTTGCAACCTGTGTGTTTACAACCCACTGCTAAATAAGATCTGGTTTATGTGAACGTCAGTTGATTTATGGACCACATATGTTAGATGAACAATATAATCCCAATATATATATAGGGTTATTGACAACTAAATTTCATGACACCGAAGCCTTAAGATTCTAATTTGGGCATACTTTTGACATAACAGTCAAGTGGGGAAATCACAGTCCGTTTGAAATATTAGTCAAGTGGGGAAACCACAATACGTTTGACATCACAGTCAAGTGGGGAAACCACAATACATTTGACATATCAGCCAGTGGGGAAACCATAATACGTTTGACATCTCAGCCAGCGGGGAAACCACAATACGTTTGGCATTTCAGCCAGTGGGGAAACCACAACACGTTTGGCATATCAGTCATTGGGGAAACCACAACACGTTTGGCATATCAATCAAGTGGGGAAACCACCCGGACATTCAAAGTTTCTGGTAGATGTACACCTAGGACATTCAGGGTTCCTTAAATGATTATGCGTCCGTTTGACTTAACAGTCAGGTGGGGAAACACCACCCAGACAGGGAGTTCAATCCTAATAGATCTATCCACAACATTCGCGCTTAATGGGTCATAACATATGCAAAATGAAATAACTTAATGTACTAGTGTCCATAAGAAAAATTATCAAGGGTGAACAATGTAAACACAAAATACTTCCGAGCAACGACTCAAGTATTTTGACCAATCAATAATGTTTGAAAGACAACTCACGTCTCAAGCAAAACAAGCATGAAGTTTAAAAGTAAAACGAGCATAGAGTTTAATGAAACACAAGCATGTATTCTCCCCCAAAATAGTTACAAAACAAGTAAAAGTAGGGGCTATGAAACTCACCTGATGCAATAGCTACGATGACAAAAATGGATACATTGAAATGAGGCACGCTCTCTAACCGCAACCTAATATGAATGATAGGATCTAACGTAAGCAATGAAATGATGTTACACATGCAAATACGTATGTTAACGATACCACTCGTTAATTTTGAAAATAACGTTTATCGACGAAAAATACATTTTTGACGTCGCGTTAAGTTATAACTACTTTTCGTATAAATATGTTGAAACGGTACTCCACGATCCTCGTTTGATGGTCTATTGGTGAATACAGTGTTTTCGTCGCAAAATAACACTTTTCATTATTTGTGAAAATATGCCCAAATGGCCTTGCAAAACTAGTCGTGAAATATTGTACGTTAAGTGTTAGCGGTAAAACTCGACGTTTTTGAAAACCTTGTAACAACATCTTAATGTCGTTATATTTAACTTTTGACCAAATATGTCTCGAACAATTAGAAAATCGGCTATCAATGTTGTGACTTGTAAAAATACTAGTTTGTACACTTATAATATATTGGCTATTAGTGCTGTCAAAATAAACATGGTTCTTCGGGTTTCAAACGCGTGTATCTCGGTCGTTATAAGCTCGTTTTATATGTTCTTTATATCCACGGTTTCGTATAATCATGAACTAACACATTTTCAGTAGGTCGGCTCTCCTAGATCACGTCTAACACCTCGTTTTGTCCTTTGAATCTCGGTGAACAGCACACTAATTTTCAGAAATTAGTTTTACGTCGCCAAACTTAGAAAAATCATAACTTCTTCGCCGTAAGTCGGTTTTTAGTGATTCAAGCGGCCACGGTTTCGTTTTTGAAATTATTTTCAAAATATGAAGGCCAAAATAGTCCAAGAGTTACTGAAATTTCCAGATTTCACGTTTTTGGACAGTAGGTTTATATACTTGTTAAAAACACATTTTTCTAGTTCAAATCTTGTTTATACTACTTCCAATCAACACCACAAGTACTCTAATCCTACCATACACCTTCTTAGGGTGTCATGGGGTCCTAAACATCGCCAACAATGGTGGGTTTCATGAGGATGTTAATAAAAATGATAGATCTAGTGTTTATAGTGAAAATAGATATCAAGTGGTATATATAACATATGTTCTTGCATGATTAACAACTAATACTTGAAAATACATCACAAAATAGATCAAATGAAAGGATGAGATGTTGAAAAATCATATGAAACACTTAATTGATGATTTGATGATTTTTGGAAGTAAATGAGTATGTATTCTTGGGATTTTTATTTCAAAATCCTAACTAGAACTACAAATGGGACATGATTAATACTTGATCTTGAAAAAAAAATGATGGATCTTGCTTTGTTCTTGATATGGCCGATCAATATGGAGGAAAAAGAAGAGAGAATTTGGTGTTTTTAGCTAGATGAATTGAGAAGTGAAAGTGTTTAGAAAATTAAATCCAAGAAATGTTTACTAGCAACATTAATGGTATTTGTCTTATTAATAAAGGGATGAGGAGAATTAGGGACTAGGGGGCGGCAATTTGGAAGAAAAAGAAGAAAATATCTTAGCTAATTAAAGCTCTTGTCCCCCCAATTAAGCTTGTATTAGTTGTTTTGAGTATACATTAGGTGTTATTGTGTACCGAGTTAACTAGAAATAAATTGTGACGAGGTGAAATAAAATACGACGAAGTTGTAAAAATTGTAAAATCATATTTCTTGAAAGAATCGGGTGTTAAAATAATTATCGGGTTGAAATTACGTAAATCGTCGGAGTTATAAGCGTTTACCGGATAATATGGTAAATGGTTTAAAAACACCGGGTAAATTAATAATATAACTTTTATATCATTAAAATTTACATGAAAATATATTAGGATCATAGTCGGGAGTATTGGGTATAATGTTAGTAGTAATGACTGACTGGTAACGTTTATAAAATAAACGAACATACGTAAATGAAAAACACACAAACCCGTCCATGACTTAATATGATAATGATGTTACTGATGATTATGTAGACTGCTCTAGTCTATATGAAGTGTCCTTACTGATGATGCATGAATACGCAGCTAAACCATACTGGTTACGCGCATTTTGAATACCCGTAAACCTAGTTTAAGAAATGATGAATGATGAGCATGAATAGTGATTATCCTCTGGGGATGAATAGTATTTCATGAATAGTAAAATTTTTGACGACTTCTCAAAGTCTCAAACTGACTTCAAAAATGATAAATAGTGATCAGTGAATAGTAAATTCTCGAGATAAATAGTGAAATTTCGAAGTTTGAAAAGGACCTAAAATTACAAGTTGTGATAAATACCACTTGTACTTTTCCTATCGACATAATCACTGTCATGGTCTGAGTCGGCATACACTATGGTTTCTACACCCGTTCCTTTGGGATACCATAATCCTAAATGTGTAGTGCCTTTTATGTACCTAAATATCCGTTTAACGGCTTCAAGATGGGATATTTTGGGATCTTCTTGAAAGCGAGCACATAGACAGACACTAAACATAATGTCCGGTCTACTAGTTGTGAGGTAGAGTAAACTACCAATCATCCCTCTATATTTAGTGCTATCTACGGATTCACTTTCGTCATCCTTGGTGAGTTTGGTTTCGGAAGACATTGGTGTTTTCATTAGTTTAGAATCTTCAAGACCAAATTTCTTAAGCATATCCTTGATATAGTTAGATTGGTTTAAGAATATCCCATCTTCTAATTGTTTGATTTGGAGACCTAAGAAAAAGTTTAGTTCCCCCATCATACTCATTTCAAACTCGTCATGCATGATTTTTGAGAAATCGTCGCATAACTCTTGACAAGTTGAACCGAATGTAATGTCATCCACATATATCTGGACTATGATAATATGTGAGCCCTTTTTCTTGGTGAAAAGAGTATTGTCTACTAGGCCCATGGTATATTTATGGTCAACTAGGATAGTTTTAAGTCGATCATACCAAGCTTTTGGTGCTTGCTTAAGTCCGTATAAAGCTTTCTTAAGTTTGTAAACATGATTAGGTTTTTCAAAATCGGCAAAGCCAGGAGGTTTTGCAACGTATACTTCCTCATTAATAAAACCATTTAGAAAAGCACTTTTAACATCCATTTGGAATAGTTTAAATTCGTGTGCACATGCATAAGCAAGTAATATTCTAATTGACTCAAGCCTAGCGACGGGTGCAAATGTCTCGTCATAATCTATACCTTCTTGTTGATTATAGCCTTGAGCTACTAGCCTAGCTTTGTTTCTAGACACTACTCCATTTTCATCCATTTTGTTCCTAATCACCCATTTAGTTCCAATTATGGTTTGATTTTGAGGTTGAGGTACTAATGTCCAAACGTCATTCCTAAAAAACTGATTTAATTCTTCTTGCATCGCTATGACCCAAGATTCATCTTTTATCGCTTCATTAACATTTTTAGGTTCAATGGTTGAAACAAAACAAAAGAAATTACTTTGGTTTTGGACTTTTGACCTTAAGGTTCTTTCGTTAATTTTTCCTATGACGTTGTCTAATGGGTGACTTCTAGATTCTTTTATATTGACTATTTCTCTTTTTACCGGTTCGTCTTCTTTGTCATTTTCTATGTTTTCTTGGTTTTCAACCATTTGATTTTCAACTAAGTCATCATCTACCAAAGGTGATGTCTTAGAGGGAGGTGGACTTTCGTCGAATGTTACGTTCAACGATTCCTCGACTCTTGAGGTTTATTTGTTCAAAATTATGTAGGCTTTACTATTTTGCGAATACCCAAGAAATACACCTTCATACGACTTTGGGTCAAACTTGGTGAGATAGTCCTTAGTGTTTAAAATGAAGCACTTGCTTCCAAAAACTCTAAAATATCCTAAAGTAGGCTTTTTGCCTCTATATAACTCATACGGAGTCTTTTTAAAAATGGTCTAATTAATACACTATTTAAGATGTATGTGGATGTATCTACGGTGTAGCACCAAAACTTTTGAGGTATGTTTTGTTCATTTAACATTGTTCTACTCATTTCTTGAATTGTCCTATTTTTGCGTTCTACTACACCATTAGATTGAGGAGTTCGAGGAGCCGAGAAATTATGGGTTATGCCATTAGCATCATAAAAAGCTCCAAATTTGGTTTCGTTGTCAAATTCACAACCATGGTCGGTTCTTATTGACACTATGCTATTTCCTATTTGGTTTTGAATAATCTTACTTAGAATTTCAAACTTATCAAAAGCCTCGTTTTTAGTTTTCAAAAACTTAGTCCAAGTATACCTAGAGTAATCATCTACTATTACCAAAGTATAGAAGTTTCCTCCATAACTTTGTATAGCAGATGGACTAAACAAATCCATATGTAATAATTCTAGACATCTAGATGTAGACACCATGCTTTTAGCCTTATGGCTATTATGAACTTGTTTCCCAATTTTGCAAGCATCACAAAAGTGTTGGTCATATTTCGACTTGGGTAGGTTCCTAACGAGTTCCTTAGACGATAAGGATTGGATTAACCTCATATTGGCGTGACCTAAGCGTCTATGCCAACGAGTTGAGTTTTCGTCCAAAGAAGTGAGACAAAGTTTGTCTTTAGGTGTTTTGTCTAATTTCATAACGTAAACATTATTCTTCAAAACACCTTTTCCTACGGTTATGTCATCTTTAAGTATTTTACTTCCATTTTCACTGAAAAGGACGTTATACTTCTTGCGACATAATTGACTAATACTAAGCAAGGTAAATCCTAAGTTATCTACATGAGCAACATCATCGATAGAAAGAGAGTCATGAGAGATTCTACCTTTTCCGATGATTTTACTTTTAAGCTTGCTACCGAATGTGGCATTACCTCCGTCGTACACTTGGTAGGTTGAGAAAAGGCTTTTGATTCCCGTCATGTGTCTTGAACATCCACTATCTTTAATCCACTCATCTGGTTCTAACTCAACTTTTAAGCACACCTAAGTTCAAGAAAAACTCAAGCGTTTGGTCCCCAATATCTCATGGGTCCGTTTGGGTTAAACATAACATTATCATGGTTCATGTATGGAAATGGTGGACACGTGTTCCATGGCATGTAGTTGGGACCTTGAAAGTTTCTAGACATGTTTTGGTTCCAATTATTTTGATAATGATGTTGCGAGTTAAAGTTACTCTTTGGAAAGGGGTGTTTGGGAAAACTAGTTTTAGGTGTCTGTTGGACTGTTTTGGTTCTAAACTCATTTTTAACTTGACCTTTTCCTATAGACACTACTGGTTTTTGTTTATTAACAGTTGTACTAGCGCTAGGTTTCTTTGTGACTTTTACAAATTCAGTACGATCCGTATTGCGAACCTTCTATTCATCAACAGTACCCGCGGAACCTTTTGGTACAACTGGCGGAACCAAATTTTTGGATCCGCCAGATCCGTGGGAGTCTGACTTAGTTGGAACAGGTTCTTGTACTTTCACTATTTGTTTCTCAAAGTCACTTAAGTTTTTTAGTTTCATAAAATGTAGCTTGGTCTTATCCAGTTGAAACATTTGATCTTTCATTATATCATCCATACAACTAATGTGTTTATCAAACCTTTTAAATTTAGAATTTAGTTTGATAAGTTTTTCCTGTGTGGACTTAAGTGTTTCTATTTCTAGTTTAAGTTCCTGACATGAGACACATGTTTCCTCACATTCTTTACCTTTTTCTAATCTTAAAGCTTTTTCTTTTAACCAATATACTTCGTTTTCCAACAATTCCTTTTTGGTTTTTAAGAACTTGTTTTTGTTTATAATTTTAAGGGTAATTTCACACAGTTTGTTATATTCTATTTCTACTGTGTCATCATCAATAGAGGAGTAGGATGAGTCAGATAGTACCTCGTTAGAGTCATTAGCCATAAGAGCAACTTCGTCATTCTTAGGCCCGTCGTCATCACCTTCACTGTCGCTCCAAGCTCCACCAACAAATGCTCTTTGAGACTTGTTCTTTGGAGGCTTTGGACATTCTCCTATTAGTTGACTGGAATCTCCACACCTAAAACACTTTCTATCTACTTTTCTTTTCCTATCATCACGGTCTTTCCGGAAGGGTTTCTTTTCTTCACGAGGTTGTCTTACGATCTTTCCTCTTCTCCTGAAGAACTTCTTGAAATCTCTAACGGCCATGGCATACTCTTCGTCTTCGCTATCTGAGCTAGGCTCTTCATCGCCACTTGACTCTACCCTAGCTTTTAAGTCAATGGACTTCATCTTCTCCTTCTTGCCTTTAACTATTTCCAAGTCTTTTTCCATCACCATCTCGTGAACTTTGAGATTTCCGATGAGCTCATCCAGTGTCATGCTTGAAAGATCCTTGGATTCTTCAATAGCTGTCACCTTTGCTCTCCACTTCGGATGAAGTGCTCTAAGAAATTTCCTGACAAAATTATTACAAGAAAAAGATTCGTTAAGTGCTTTAAGAGATGTAATAATAGTATTGAACCTAGAAAAAGCACTATCAATGGTCTCATCTTCAGAGATAACAAATTGTTCATATTGTTGAACAAGAAGATCAATTTTGTTATCTTTGACTTGTGAGTTCCCTTGATGAGTAATAATCAATGATTGCCAAATATCTTTAGCCGTTTTGCACATAAAAACTCTTTCATATTCTTTCTTAAGTAAGGCATTATAAAGCATCATTTTGGCTTCATTATATTTGGCAATCAACTTCTTTTGCTCATCACTATGACGAGTAAGAGAAGTACCCATATCCCGACCACTCGATATATCATTACTTATGGGTTTGTAATCACCCTCTACAATGATATACCATAGATCTATGTCTTTTGACTTCACATACGTCTCAAAACGGTTTTTCTAATATATGAAACAATTTGGTTCAAATAGTGGTGGTCTTTGCATAGATTGCCCTTCTTTAAAGTTTTCAAAATCCATTGATCGTTTCAAGTTTTAAAATACAATATATTTTGAAAATCTTGAGTAACGTAGCTCTGATGCCAATTGTGGAAAACTAGAAGGAGGGTTGAATAGTTTTTACCTTTTTCTAAATTAATTCACTTTGTGACTTAACGTGATTTCAAATTAAATACACACAAACAGACAATATAAGTTAAGTAAGTAAGGAAAGGAACAATCAAACCACAACACGAAGATTTATAGTGGTTCGGCTACAAGGACTCTCTTCCTTTCCCTACTCCACTCCTCGAGCCTCTAACTCGAGAGTTTTTCTTCACTAAGAAACAAACTCCCTTCTCGGCGGAGAAAACCTTTATACATGTCGCTTACACTTTATCCAGTACTAAGCTAAACACCAGGTTCTTTACAAGGGTACAACCACTCCCGTTGGTTCTTTAACAAGGGTACAACCACTCCCGACACTCTATGTGTTTTGAGGACTAAAACACTAACCGATCACTGCTAAATGAATGGTATAAGAATGATGTGTAAACACTACTAGATCACACAGTAACTAACTAATCAAGACTTGCAACACAGTGTTAAAGCTTGTTGATGCTTGATCTCTTTTGCTACAAAAAGAAAGATCATTAAGAATGAAGTGAATGAATGAAATGGGTTAGTAATGTATAAATGAATGATTGTATAATTTATGCTATGTAAGTGATGGTTGTGCTTGAATGATCAGCTTGTTATTTACAGGCAAAACTGACCAGACAACCCGCGGATTTGGCTGACCCAAAAAATTGGTTCCCCCTTTGTACTGGTTTGGTTCCGCGGGGACAAGCCAGCTAAGGGATTTCTAAATATTTCCATATAATGTCAAGTCTTGTCAAGATCTTCCAAAGTCAACTTTTTAGCTTCAAGATCTTTCCAAAATATACTGTAAAGTCAACTAAGATATGTAAATGATGCATGCCATGATGTCATGTGTATTTCCATTTTTAAGAAATAAAAATAAACATGTAAATGTATATATGTATGTAATGTGTAATTCCTAGTGATAATGTGATATGTAAATGTGTTTTGAAAGGCTTGTTGCTAAAATGTAAAAGACTTTAACAAATATTTATGATTTGCTAAAGATAAACCTTATAATTGTCATTAACAAAATAAAACAAAGATCGTAAAATATAAATAACGTTTTTAGGACGATATTTGTATTAACAAGTTAGGATATACATGTGAGAATAAGCCTCTGTTTTATCACTATTTAAGACCCATGAGTACTTTAGATGTTGGCTTGTATGCATTGGGATGTGATGAGGATGTGCGTTGTCTGGCTACCCTTATTTTGAGTTTCAAGTTGATAGATGTATATATAGAGCATGGTTATACTGAACTAAATTGTTACATAATGTCATCGGAGGGCAAGAATATAAGAGTTTGTCGAAGATATGGCTAGTGAACCTAGTACTAGTGCTTCTAAGAAAAAATAATCTAGTGAATTATTGTTGTCGAAATGGCATGATAGTAGTACACCTATTAAGGAAGGTGAAGGTAGTTACTCTATTAGACTGATTGGTTTGAATCAATGCAAAAATATTTCCAAGGAAACACGAGTGAAGTATGTGTAACCCGAGTCGTTTTCCCAACGAAGGAATGAATGGAATTTGTGATTCGGTTCGTGATTGTGTGTGATGAATAGTGAAAAGGGATATTTTGGATTTCTATGCTAAAATATGTAAACATAAACTAAAAACGACTTATAAAAAATCTACTATAAGCTAAAAAAAAATCTATCTAATAAACAAAAGGAAAAAAATAAGCTCAGAAATAAGCCCAAATGGACTGATCAGTGGGCTAAAAGGAGAATAAGCCAAGGCTTTTACCCAATAGGCAGTTTAAGATATTTTAAGCTAATACAGAAACTGAAAAAGCTAAATATGCTAAACTTAATCTAGAATTACCACCAATAACAGAATAAGCCACAATAAGGAACAAATAAGCACTTGAAATGAACCAAAAAGCAATAATTGGTACTGAGCATTCAATGGTGCAGGGCAAAAAGTGACTATTTCAAGCTACTGAAAAGCTGTAATAAGCTAATTCTAAAAATCTAAAAAAATGTATAACAACTAGATAAGCTACCCAATGGTAATTGTACAAAATTTGAGTTATTTAGGCTTATAACGAAGAAATGAAAAATAAAAAACATGGGTTGATCTGCATAAAATAGTATGGCAAAAACAGCCCACTGAGGTGATTTTTCAGCTAAGAAAAAGCTGTTAAAAAGCTAACATAAAAATTAAAAAAAATGTGGAACATGTCTATTAACCACCCAAGAGTATTTGTACAAAATTTGAGCTTAAAAGGGCTTATAATGAAGAAATGAAAAATGGAAAACTAGGGCTGAAAATTGCAAAATCAAAACATGCAGTCTGCTGTAACTAATGTGGACTGATTTGAGCTAATTTTGAATCAAGGCTCTAAGGTACTTAACTACTACTAAGAATGGACTAAATGTATCCAATAAATACCAAAAATAAGGGTTGAAACTGCATAAGCTTATAGCAAGCTTATTTGATCAGCTGCTGTTCTATTAACTACATAGTCACTTCAAAATCTTCACTAACCTTCAAATCAACTTGAAAACTTATACAAACAACTTATACAGGCCAAATTAAACATGTTCAAAGTTTAACCAAATGCAAATGAACAGTGAAATGCTCTTTTGACCCGTTTTGACCACTAACCCAAACACCCCTTTACAAGGGCTGTTTTGGTTTCTAAACTGAAACAGCCTACAATAAGCTAAGATTTTAGTACACTAAGGTTATACTAGGTTAATTAAGTATTAAAAATCATTTTTCAATAATCAATAAGCACTATACTAAGCAATCCTTAAATAAGCTATTTTTAGCCTTTTTTAACTAGATTTTTAAGAGAACTAAACAAAGGGTATTTAAAATACAAGAAATAAGTAAAAAGTAATTATAAACTATGAATAAGCAGTTAAGAGACAAAATAAGCTAGAAATAAGCACATGAATAGTAACAGTAACTTATACTAAAAAATAAGAAAAAAGGCTTACAGTAGCATTGTGCTTTAAATGAGAGGCAATGATCAGTAAACAACCTTAGCTTGTCAAAAACAAGCTAAAAACCCATTCAGCTTATCAAAACCAGCTTATTTCCACCCAACTGCTTATCTTGACCCCCAGTTGACTTTCTTTGACTTTTTGGAATTTTTGGATTAGAACTGAATTAAACTATCATAAGCTCACAAGAAGCTATAATGAGCTTATAATAGCTTATACAAACTGTAAAGAAGCTTTTTCAATAATAAATTAACTTAATTCGGATTAACAGAGAACTTTGAAACTTGAATTTTCATTAACTTTAGAAATTAGTACAAAGCTGATAAAATTAAAGACAAATGAGCTTAAATAAACTTGAATTAATACTGAAAACTTAAATTTCTACTTAATTAGGTACTTTAACTGAAAATACGACTACTAATGAAAAACTACATGCCTTTTTGGCTTACAAATGGCCCTATTTATACAAAACTAAGTTGGGATCTTTTTTTTGACTTCTTCTGATCATTTCTGGACCATTGGATTGGTTTGTTATCATCTCAGCCTTTCATCACATTTTTGGCGCCAAACTTGCTAAGTGGATTTCCAGCTAGGATGGGTAGTGGCATTGGTACCTTGCAAAAGGGAAAGGTATCTTGTGATGGGGGGAAATATGGTGGCTGGAGTAGAGTGGATGTAGGGGGGACATGGAGCAGGAACCATGGGTGAGTGGGTGGTTTTGACGGGCAATGGTTTGGGGTGAGTGGGTTTGACCTTGTGTTGACCCTGGTATTTAGCTAAAGGATAAACGGGTTGGGTTTTATGGTGATTGGGCTTGGGTTTATTTGGTGTTGGGCTGGGTTTAGTTAAAGGGTAAAAGGGATAAGTTTAGTTGTCGTAGTTTAGGTTTAGTTTTGGAATTAGGTTTAGCTTAGGGACCAAAACTGCCACATTCTGTAAATTCAGGGATCAATTATGCCAAATCTAAAAATTATCTCCAAGGACCATTTTTGACAGTTTGATATTCTTTGAGGGTTGACTTTGACTTCTTGAGAAATATCTTCATCCAAACTCGAAATTCTTTCCCGGGCTCGGCTTTTGACGATTTTCCAATCTCGTGCTCGGTTTTGTCCGTTTTTGCCCTGTTTTCAATCCTTTTGTACCTGAAACACATAAAAACAGAAACCACGAATATTTGCAACAATATTTGGTCTATTTGGGTGTTTTTGGTCATTTTTGTGTCTTATATGGGTTTAAAATAATGAGTAAATAGGCACTCATCATCCCCCCACACTATCAATTGCTAGTCCCTAGCAATCCGATCATATAAAGTAATGAAAGGATTAAAAGAATACCAAGCATACCCCGTTTTGACTTTTTATTCAATGCAAGAAATTTAAACTAGAACAAAAATAGATAACGTGCTTGATTTTCAAAAATGATATCATGGAATGGGATTCACACAAAATAGGTGTTTCCAGGGAATTGTAATCGTGATCCTCTTTTTATACTTCCAACTAAGCTTAAAATCAATGTGCAAATGCTTTTGTAAAATGCTAACACTACTTATACTAATAATCTATGTAAGCCGAAACTTAACTTTTCACTCCCACAATTTATTTAAGTTAGGTGACTGTGGTTATTTTCAAAAATTTTGACCACAAAAATCGACATCTATTATGGTTGTTATTTGTTTAAGTCAAATACTAATTTACTGGGAACCTCGAAAATCTAAGGATCGAAAAGGGCCTTTTCCATGTAGCGGCTTTCTTCTCGGCACATCCCAAACCAGTTGGTTTTAGAAGACCAGGCTTTTGACACCCCACAGAGAATAGTACCGGAATCAGCGGAATTTCGATTTCAAAGATTTTGGATATTCCCACTAAGCTAGTATTAAATACTTAAATAGATAACAACAAACGATCATTTAGAGATTAGAGACTCAAATGTGAGATCACTCCATGTAACGGCTTTTTCTCGGCACATCCCAAACCAGTTGGTTTTAGGTGACCAGGCTTTTGACACCTCACAGAGAATAGTACCGGAGCTTTCGGGGTCTTTGAAATCAACAATCTACCAAATTACCGTTTAACCTTTATGACAAAATTGACGAATCCTAGTTCAACTCCCGATTTAAATTTAAGAAAAAGCAAGCTTCACACATTTATTAACATATACATCTTTATTTTTGCAACATCAAAACTTATTGCATTTTGCAATATCATTCCATTTTCTCTTCTTTTTTTTTCATTTTTCATTTTTTTTCATTTTTTCTCTCTTTTATATATATATATATATATAAGAAAGTATATAATATATATGCTTTCTCCAATATATATATATATAAGAAAGTATGCTTTCTCCAAAATTTAACTAAAAAGTTGAACTCGGACTCTATATCAAAATTGTATAAAAATTTGTTTTGAATAACAAAAAGATTTTAACGTTCAAACATTTGAAAACAGCACATATTTTAGTCAGATTAAGAGCTTCTAGGAGGAAAAGCCATAGATTACTTATATAAGCTCTAAAGGGAACTAACTACTCTACGCTTAGTATTTTCATTTGCACAAATCGTAAAACCTTAGTCTAATCGTTAAGGAAGCTGCCAGATCAACACTCTGGCAGAGTCGGGATTCCCCTTGTTCTAACCTAATCAAGACTAAACACTTTTTTTATTATGTGCAAAGCACTTCTTTTTCATGCAATTTCTTATTTAAAAACGAAAAATTTTAAAATTTTGGTCAAAAACGGGGGTACTAGGGCACTAGAAGGTACACATGCGATCAAATTCGCAAGAATTTCCCCCCACACTTAGAATTGAATATTGCCCCCAATATTCTAAGTACCGGCTATTATGCCGACACTTAGAACGTAAAAAGGTAATACTAATAGCCAAGTGTGTGAAAGAATTCTCTTTTCACAAAAAAGATTTAAAAGATATCCCTAGATAATCATTAGCAACAAGATCGGATATTGGGCGGCTGGATTGAAAACAGGCGCATCAATCATCACGATCTAAGGGAAACCTGCAAATAAGAGCAAACAACACACAAACAAAGCACAATAGAGGAATTCCCCCACACTTGGTGTCCGAAAGTAGAAGGAAGTCAGAAACATGGGTTGTCACCCATGAAGTGCTAATGTTTTTGTTAACCGAGTCACTAGCTTGACTCGACCCCGAATTCATTGGTCCATGGGGAAGCAAGTGGAAGAGAAAAATCTTCATCGGACTTTCATTCAAGATGTTTGGATAATCATTGAATTTTTAATGAAAGTTCCACACCGATGAGATACACCCGGCTCAAAAGAATGATAAATGGAGATGCCGGGGTCAAAAATGGTGTCTTCACTCCCGAACAAGTAAAGGAAAGGACAAGTCACCGTATAGGTGAAGAAAGGTAGAAAAACTCGAACGACATATGTGAAGTCAATATAATGACGATCCTCAAGGGGAAATGTCACATATGTCGGAGAAAGAATGTCCTTATGAATCTCGGGATTAAGAATTGAGGTCATATCATCAAGTTTAGAAATAATAGAGTCCTTGATCTCATCGTTCTCTAACACTTCATCAAAAAGAGGATTTACGTTGCTGGAAAAGTACTAGTCATCAAATTCAAAAAGAGAGTTTGAATAGACTTTGATACTTTCATTTGGAACGTCCACATCCGAAAGGGATTCGTCATCACTAGAGGAAAAATCATCATTGGAATTGAAGAGAGGGTTAGAGAAAATCCCGGAAGAATCCTCTGAAGTGTCAAGAGGATAATCATCACAAAAAGACCAATCACATTCACTGTCGGATATATCCTCAGACTCACTTGGGATTGGGACAAGGTTCTCAACACTAGACTTTATGAATTCGTCTGATTCCTTTTTAGGTATAGTGCTAAGATGCTCATCCTCCATAATGAGAGAGTCATTGGAGTCCATAGTCAGTAAGATGGATGTGATTGCAATAGACTGAGGGAGTTGAGAAATGATATCGTTCAAAGGAATAGCACTATCCTCGTCGTCTTCCTCATCATCGTCATCGAGAATGGCAGCCTTGAGAAATATGGAACGCCTTTGTGCTGCTTGTTCTTCAGCTAGTAATTCTTTCATAGATTTTTCATGACGATCTTCTTGGGGAAGTTTATTAACCAAATCCTTAACTTCTTTTAGTAAATCTAGAACATGGAGAAGTTCTTGAGGAAGTGGCTGAGGTTGTGTTTGACTCATTTGGTACTATGGAGGTTGGTCATGATAAGAATAGTCATCATTGTTACAAGGGCCATGCTCATAGACAAGCGAGTTCCTTTTTTGACAATCGGAGTTATAATGCAGACCTCCACAGCACTTACAGCAATATGATTGTAGTGATTGATTCAGTGACGTATATGGATATTGGTTATAACCGAAATTTTGATTGTTACACGAAACCAGCTCATAGACAAGCATATTACTTGCTTGACAATCAAAACTTTGGTGAAGACCTCCACAATTTGCACAAAGATCATTTGGCACATTTTGAAACAATGTATCATTGAAGTTTTGATAGTACGGTTCTTGCCCAAATGAAATCTGAGGAGGGTGGTTGAAATCATTTTTAAATTTTGGATAAGTAAGTGTATTTCCGATTTCAGAAGTGCAACACATGCAAAGTCCATGAGTAAACCCACATTCTTTGCAAAAACATCGTTCACAAAGTGAATTATTTCCCAACGGATCTCCACAATTAAAGCAATTTTGTTGATTGATTGGAGATGGCTGGGATTGTGGAGGGTAGTCGGAAGATCCTTGGTAATCATTGAAGGAAGTTGGATTTGTATTAATTGGTAATTCACACCAATTACAAAATCCATTGCTATAATTACCTCCACACCGCTCACACAAACACTTGTAACAACGATGATCATCACCCACTGGACTTTCACAGTGATAGTCGAGTGACGACATAAGAATTAAACATTAAGGAGGGATAAGAAGAAAATAGAATTGAACGGATAGAGGGTGAGAGATAAAGAATTAAACGAATAAGAGGAATAAGAAGAATATTTTTGAATTTTTAAAATTTAGAAACATTTGAAGAACACAAAAGAAAAAGGAAAATAGATTTGAAAAGAAAATCTTTTTGGGTTTTTATAAGAAAATATTTACGAGAGAAAATGATAACTTCATGGGGAAGGGTCTTCAAAACACGAATCGACAAAACGGGAATCAAAATTCACTTCAAGCCTTCCCCGGCAGCGGCGCCAAAAATTGATTGGTTTGAATCAATGCATAAATATTTCCAAGGAAACACGAGTGAAGTATGTGTAACCCGAGTCGTTTTCTCAACGAAAGAATGAATGGAATTTGTGATTCGGTTCGTGATTGTGTGTGACGAATAGTGAAAAGGAATATTTTGGATTTCTATGCTAAAATATGTAAACATAAACTAAAAACGACTTAAAAAAAATCTACTATAAGCTAAAAAAAATCTATCTAATAAAAAAAAATGACTAAAATAAGCTCAGAAATAAGCCCAAATGGACTGATCAGTGGGCTAAAAGGAGAATAAGCCAAGGCTTTTATCCAATAGGCAATTTAAGCTATTTTAAGCTAATATAGAAACTGAAAAAGCTAAATATGCTAAACTTAATCTAGAATTACCACCAATAACAGAATACGCCACAATAAGGAACAAATAAGCACTTGAAATGAACCAAAAAGCAATAATGGGTATTGAGCATTCAATGGTGCAGGGGAAAAAGTGGCTATTTCAAGCTACTGAAAAGCTGTAATAAGCTAATTCTAAAGATATAAAAAAATGTGTAACAACTAGATAAGCTACCCAATGGTAATAGTACAAAATTTGAGCTTATTTGGGCTTATAACGAAGAAATGAAAAATAAAAAAACATGGGCTGATCTGCATAAAATAGTATGGCAAAAACAGCCCACTGAGATGATTTTGCAGCTAAGAAAAAGCTGTTAAAAAGCTAACATAAAAATTTTTAAAAATGTGGAACAAGTCTATTAGCCACCCAAGAGTATTTGTACAAAATTTGAGCTTAAAAGGGCTTATAATGAAGAAATAAAAAATGGAAAACTAGGGCTGAAAATTGCAAAATCAAAACATGCAGTCTGCTGTAACTAATGTGGACTGATTTGAGCTAATTTTGAATCAAGGCTCTAAGGTACTTAACTACTACTAAGAATGGACTAAATGTATCCAATAAATACCAAAAATAAGGGTTGAAACTGCATAAGCTTATAGCAAGCTTATTTGATCAGCTGCTGTTCTATTAACTACATAGTCACTTCAAAATCTTCACTAACCTTCAAATCAACTTGAAAACTTATACAAACAACTTATACAGGCCAAATTAAACATGTTCAAAGTTTAACCAAATGCAAATGAACAGTGAAATGCTCTTTTGACCCGTTTTGACCACTAACCCAAACACCCCTTTACAAGGGCTGTTTTGGTTTCTAAACTGAAACAGCCTACAATAAGCTAAGATTTTAGTACACTAAGGTTATACTAGGTTAATTAAGTATTAAAAATCATTTTTCAATAATCAATAAGCACTATACTAAGCAATCCTTAAATAAGCTATTTTTAGCCTTTTTTAACTAGATTTTTAAGAGAACTAAACAAAGGGTATTTAAATTACAAGAAATAAGTAAAAAGTAATTATAAACTACGAATAAGCAGTTAAGAGACAAAATAAGCTAGAAATAAGCACATGAATAGTAACAGTAACTTATACTAAAAAATAAGAAAAAAGGCTTACAGTAGCATTGTGCTTTAAATGAGAGGCAATGATCAGTAAACAACCTTAGCTTGTCAAAAACAAGCTAAAAACCCATTCAGCTTATCAAAACCAGCTTATTTCCACCCAACTGCTTATCTTGACCCCTAGTTGACTTTCTTTGACTTTTTTGGAATTTTTGGATTAGAACTGAATTAAACTATCATAAGCTCACAAGAAGCTATAATGAGCTTATAATAGCTTATACAATCCGTAAAGAAGCTTTTTCAATAATCAATTAACTTAATTCGGATTAACAGAGAACTTTGAAACTTGAATTTTCATTAACTTTAGAAATTAGTACAAAGCTGATAAAATTAAAGACAAATGAGCTTAAATAAACTTGAATTAATACTGAAAACTTAAATTTCTACTTAATTAGGTACTTTAACTGAAAATACGACTACTAATGAAAAACTATATGCCTTTTTGGCTTACAAATGGCCTTATTTATACAAAACTAAGTTGGGATCTTTTTCTTGACTTCTTCTGATCATTTCTGGACCATTGGATTGGTTTGTTATCATCTCAGCCTTTCATCACATTTTTGGCGCCAAACTTGCTAAGTGGATTTCCAGCTAGGATGGGTAGTGGCATTGGTAACTTGCAAAAGGGAAAGGTGTCTTGTGATGGGGGGGGGAATAGGGTGGCTAGAGTAGAGTGGATGTAGGGGGGACATGGAGCAGGAATCATGGGTGAGTGGGTGGTTTTGGCGGGCAATGGTTTGGGGTGAATGGGTTTGACCTTGTGTTGACCCTGGCATTTAGCTAAAGGATAAACGGGTTGGGTTTTATGGTGATTAGGCTTGGGTTTATTTGGTGTTGGGCTGGGTTTAGTTAAAGGGTAAAAGGGATAAGTTTAGTTGTAGTAGTTTAGGATTAGTTTTGGAATTAGGTTTAGCTTAGGGACCAAAACTGCTACATTCTGTAAATTCAGGGATCAATTATGCCAAATCTGAAAATTATCTCCAAGGACCATTTTTGACAGTTTGATATTCTTTGAGGGTTGACTTTGAATTCTTGAGAAATATCTTGGTCCAAACTCGAAATTCTTTCCCGGCCTCAGCTTTTGATGATTTTCCAATCTCGTGCTCGGTTTTGTCCGTTTTTTCCCTGTTTTCAATCCTTTTGTACCTGAAACACATAAAAACACAAACCACAGATATTTACAACAATATTTGGTCTATTTGGGTGTTTTTGGTCATTTTTGTGTCTTATATGGGTCTAAAATGATGAGTAAATAGGCACTCATCATAGACCAAAGTCTATACCTCAAGGTCTATTTAGTATCCCTAGTAGTGACTATGAAATCATATTTACAAAATTGAGTAGTGTAGAAGCTTGTAACAAACAAGTCCGTTATCTTCCATATATCGAGTCGCAGTTTGATAGTATATATAAACCTCACTTTTACCTCGGTGGAACCAAGGATTAATGATGTGATAGATGATGTGATTAGGTGTATAGACTTTGATGATATGGAATTGGATGGGGATGCAGAGTTTGGTTATGTTGATGATATGAATGTAGACAGTTCTGGTCATGAGTTTTTAAGTCATGGTGAAAATTTTGGACTCGATGACTTAGACTTAAATGTTGACCTTAATGTTGATGAAGTTGGAACGAAGGTAGAGGGTGTTGTGTCTAAGGTTCCCAATGAGCATGTGGTCAATGAAACAGAGATACACATAGATGTATAAGCACCTATTGTAGAAGTTGCTAGTGAGGAACCGGTAGAAGTTTCATTTGGGAAGCAGCTACAATTTGATGTTGAGAAACAAGTTGAAAATGTGAGTGTTGAAGAAGTCGAAGGTAGGGATGTTGAGGAACAATTAGAAACTGCTAGTGGTGAAGAATTTGAGTATGAGGATGAGGGGATAGAGAATGGTTTAGGCATGTTTGTTTAGGTATTAGGTTTTAGTGTTTCTATTATGTAAACAAATGCAATGTGTTGGTTATAGTTGAATCTGATTATATAATTTTCATTATTCCATCTAATTTCTACATGGTATCAAACCTATGAAAAAAATTGGTTCGCTTGCTTGCACCTCTTGTCGCCATTATTTGAAGTTGTGTGTTTGTTTGGTACTACGAATTTACCGTTTGTGTTAGAGTGATAAATAATAAAATGGAGCTTGATCTTTAGTTTTGATTGGATGATAGTTATATGAAAAGAGCTAGTGGGATGGTGGGAATTTTGAAGTTGATTCATATATTAAACCTCTGACATATTTAATCCAACCTATTAAAGTATTGTTTTTCACTTGTTCCTTTAGATTTTGAATGACGGAAACTATTTGATATGTTTATATACACATCTTGTTTGATTGTTTTGAGACAAACATTAGGTTCAAAAACCTTGTTCGTCTACTTATTGGTTTATTTGTTGACTTCAGGTTTGTTTGCAAGCTGCTTAATTTATTACTTTATGGAGTATGGAATTTAGGATTTGAAGTTGTTGTTTGTTTTGTTTGGTAACTATGGTTTTGAAACCTGTTTGATTCATTTACTTGATTGGTAAATTAGGTTCGATTTTGATTTCGAGTATGTATGAGTTTCGATGGTTGATTGTTCGTGATATTCGTATTGGTATTAGTATTGATTATTGATATCGGTATTGGCATCGGTTCGTAATGGATTACTGTTTTCTGGTTTGGTTTTGCATTAGTGTTGGTGATGGTGATGTTACGTCTGGCTCTACATATGTCTAATTTCATCTGGATTTGTTTGGTTCCACATATGTTTGAATTCCACCCTGCATCTGGTTTTGCTATGGTTCACCATATTTCTGGTTATGTCTGCCTGAATCTACTCTGTTTGCATTTGTCTGTCTGAATCTGCTTTGTTTGCATCAGTCTGCCTGAATATGCTCTTCATATACTATGTTTGCATCTGCCTACCAGAATCTGCTCTTCATTGACTTATGTTTGCATCTACATGTCTGAATCTGCTCTGGTTCTTCTCCGTGCTTTTGTTGTTCTGCTTTGGTTCTGCATTTGCACCTGCTGTTCATTCTTTCCCCCTTCATGATTTTGTGCTTTGCACCTATCCACATCTGCCTAATTCTACTATGCATTTGGTTCTGCATGTTCTACTCTCTCTCATCTCCGTACTTGTGTTGCTCTGCTCTGATTTTGTATTCGGTTTTGATTTTATATCGACTTTGGTCCGTCTGTTTCAAACTTGACTAATTTTGCGATGTAGGTACTATGCAGTTTGGATTGAATCAGATTGAGACTCCGTCTAGCAGTGAGTTTGTGATCTAGGACGCTCCAAAACCGAGTGTCTATATTTTTGTTTTATTTTATTTTGTGTTTGACAAACTCCCAATGATCACCGCTTCAGCATTGTGAGTTTGTGGAGGGATGTTAGCTAATAAGGCCAATGGGCCCAGCCTGTTGTTTAGGCCTGTTTGTTTAGGTATTAGGTTTTGGTGTTTCTATTATGCAAACAAATGTAATTTGTTATTTATAGTTGAATCTGGAGTAAAATACACCGTTCGTCTATGAAATTATACTAAAATATCAAACTGAGTCTGGCAGAGAAATTTCTGTTACCCAAGGTCCCTACCTTCATGTTTTTCGTCATCTAAGGTCCCTTTGACCGTTACCCTTCAGTCAACTACCGTTAAGTCCCCCATGCGCCTTATGAGGGTATTTTAGTCATTTTAGGTCTTGTCTTCTTCAATCCTCCTTCTTCTCCTTCTCCACTCACCACCACCAATCATTACCCTATCCACCACCACCATTACAACCATCTACTACCCTCCCACACAAACTAATTAACCCAAAAACACAAAATACCCCTTTTGATTCTTTGACCTACAAACTCAAAACTCAATTGCTAATGCTTCTACAAGATTATTGATTCGCATTATATCCCTCAAAATCAATACATAGTTCTTGAATGAAAGTTTATGCGACACGTTTATGATTAATTTTTTTAATGTATTGTTCTTTAAATTCATAGCATTTCATTTGCTATTTTGCAAACTGATTATCTGTGTTTTCATATTGCGGATAATCGGTGGATGACGGTCATGTGATTATTGTTCATTTATATTAAAAAATGAAAGAATAATTTTAAACTCTTGGAGTATGTGGAAAACTAGAATAGTTATACCATTTTTAGCATTTTAAAACTATACTTTTAAAATTTTACAGATCCAAGTTTACGTGAGATCAAGCAATCACAATATGAACACAATATAAATAAACATAAGATAACAAGAAATAATGACGACGAAATATAAAGTGCAAGCCAATTGTAAAGAGTTAGAAAGATCAAACCACAACACGAAGATTTATAGTGGTTCGTTAATGAAGCTCCTCTTCGCCCTACTCCACTCCTGGAGTACCCAACTCGAGAGTTCACTTTACTATGTCAACAAGCTACCTTAGGCAGAAAAAACCGTACAACGTCGCTTACACCAATTTCTGAAACTAAGCTAAATGTCAAGTTCTAATCAAGCTAGAACCAACCTCTCACACAGTACTAAAATACTAACCCGATCACTCAAGTATGTTCAGGATCAAAATACTTACCCGATCTAACAACTAAGTAAGTTTGGAGATTATGGACTCTATATACAACAATATACAACAAGAATGTAACAAATGTTACTAATGCACTAACTACTCTAAAACACTTCGTATCTTGACGATTACATGTGTTCTTCTCTTGCACTTTAATAGATGGATGATTGGATCACTTTAAACAAACTTAAACAAGCTTAATGGTCCAAGAAATGAGGGATTATAAGACTGGAAATAAACAGAGAAAACTATGTGCAAAAGGTAAGTTTTATGTGAAAAATGAGGCACTATTTATAGACAGTAGGAATCTGCCCGTTATGTCTGGACGGTCCTACAGTTCCCAGATATATTGGGAACTGTCCCTATTTGTAACACCCCGTAAATTTCATTCTAGCAGTGGAAGACTAAACAGGTAATTATTTCTTAGATCACAGTCATAAGTATAGAAAACGACTCGAAAGAGACGTTTTGAAAAGCATTATCATTCATTGAAAACTTAATATTTCAGAGTACAAAACATAGTTTCAAATTGTTTGGGGATTTCACAAAAGATATGAAAAAGTTTGTAACGAATGATAACTTCATTTAACATCATCAAAGGGTCCAATGCCAACTCCGTGCCTTATGCTCTTTAATTACCTGAGATAAAACATGCTAAAAAGTCAACACAAAGATTGAGTGAATCCATAGTGTTTAAATTGTAATTGTTTGAACACAAGTTGAATAGTAGTAAAACGGTGATATCGTTGTGTAATATATATATTGCTCTAAGTCTCGTGACACGCAAACGTTAACATCGTGTGATATCATAAAAGGATATAACTCACATCATAATAATGATATAAGTGATGGGGCCCTCGTAGTAGGAGTTTGCCATTCTCATATTTTTTTCTCAAATAAAGTGCATTTGGGTCGCTATTCCAGCTAACACAAATGGGGTCGTCATCCCCAAATAGAACTATCCACAGTATTCGCGTTCACTAACAGTGATTAATGGTTCATGATATGAGGGGCTTTTGACAATATCGGTAACTTAGGCAATATCAATCAGAATAGCATATAGAAAAATACTTGTGTTCATGTTTAGAGCATGTATCTCCCTACGGGGTTTGAAAACGTATAAAAAGTGGGACTATGAACTCACCTTGGTGATACAGTAGTCAAGTAGTAATCAAATGATGTAAGTGAATGGCTTCCGGCTTGCGACCTAGAATAATATGGCAAGTGTTTAGATTCGTTGGTTTAGGACTCGATGTGAGTATTATTAAGTGCTAGGTTGTCGATGCTCGTGGGGCAAATGCTTAAATTTCAAAAATATTGTTTTCTAAGTATTATTTGTGTTGTGTGGATGTTATTATTTATTGGACATTCGACAGTGAATGATTATTCGTTTGATTATAACGTCGATATTTATATCTCGATATTGTTGTATTTATATTTTAAATAAAATCTTAACGTAACTAGTGTGTAAATATAAGTTTTCAAAAATATTATAAAGTTACAAAACTTACTCTTAACTTATATTAAAGTTGCACTTTTAACCCAATGTTTATACTATTTACAATTTTAGTTCAAAACCTTCAAAATACTCTTTTTACCCAAACTTTCTGAAAATGACAGTTTTTACTCCTTTGTTTTACTCAAATTCATAGTTTCTGTTTTGATCCATCTCTTTCCAGATTTTACACTTTTAACCCATGTTTTGCACAATTTGCACTTTTAGTCCAAACATAAATAAATGAAAGTTTCGTTTTTTTCTTTGTTCAATATGTTTCAAGTGCTCTTATTTAGTTTCATAACATCTGCTTGCTTCATAAAATATTTACACAAGAAAATCAGTGGGTATGGTTTTAAAAAGAAAAGGAACAAAGCTGTTTTGGAAGAAAAAGAAATATATAGCTCCAGATGTGACCACCTAGGTTTGAACCTGGGTTTGTTGTGTAAGAGTGAACGACACACCCAGTTGAGCCATAGGCTCCTTTGTGTTTTGTTTGTATTTCAAACGTATATAAAAGAGTTTCGAACTGGTTTAATATCTTGCCATGCGACAGAGTATGCATGCATGGAAACACATTTGCTTTTCACTTATACTTCTCTTCTATGTTCCAACAGTGTTAATAATCTACATTTTGTTTGTTTATATTCCTCATTGGTATATATATATATATAATATATATATCGAGCATGGATGGTTTGTATTTCAAAGTGTGTACGTGATTCTTTTCGTGAAACAAGTTTGGATAATCTAGTTTTCTTTGAGCTCATTAGTAAGAGTATGAGTTACAGTTGCCACACAAACTATTATGATACGTTACGTTTGTTTAGGTGTAAGTTTTATACGAGACATGTGCGTACAAAATGAATTTAGAAAGCTTAAAACATGTCGCGAGTATTTCAAATGTTTTAAATGAGGTTCTCTAATGAGACCTTAAGCTTTACCATGTATGGAAATAAGTTGGGAGACTTACAACACCAAGGATGGTGGTGGTGAGGCACTAAGGAAAAAGGCAACGAGAAGAAGAAAAATATCGAAGCTCTTAAACCCGCGACATTATACTCAAAAGACTCCTTAAGCTTTGAAAAATAGGTCGAATACCCTAGCTTCCTTTCTTTCTTGCTTAACAGTAACAATAGAGATATATGTATTGGTGTTTTGTGTTTTTGTTTTACGGCAGTGAGTTCGAGTGAGGTGAGTTTTGATGTGTTTAAGTAGTAACTCCAAGTATGGACTTAGGAGTATTATATTCTTACTTTGTACTTTACTAGCAAGGACTTGTTACTTCCTAGCATGTGAAATATTGGTAGGTCGATCAATAGATTTTGAGTGTATGCTTGCATGGTCTTGTCGATTCATATGTTTAGGAGTGCATGGCCTAGGATAGCATAGTCAATGTAGAGTTGGTATGGTGTATATCATTGTATATTCTCTTAGTTGGTACTATGGAGGCTTGAGGTACAAAAGAAAGAATAGGTGAAGTGTGACCTTAGGAAATCTTGTGATCTTTGTACTATCCATCATGTGGTATATGGAAGAAAAAGGAAAACCATGATCGATTAGTATAAGGAAGAAAAAGAAAAGAAAATTACCATATGATGATTTTAGGGAACATAATACCCAATGGTTTCTAATATTAAGGGATTTAAGCATGGGATACATATTTGTTTAATGCTTTATGTAGGGTGTTGAAGGTATGACTTGGTCTTATATAGCTTTTGACATGCAAGGTAGAAAAACTCAAGGGGTGCTCGTTTGGTTTTGTTGTATGGACGAAAAGAAAATAAAACATATTGCGTGTTGTCGTGAGTTAACACGAAAAGAGGTTAAGTTATCTTATATGTGTAGACACCAAGATGTGTGTTTGTGTTCAAAAATTACTAGGCCTCAAATCCAAAAGGAAATGTAATAGTTGGGCTCGTGAGTTTGTTTAGTTTGTGTAATATAGGTCGAGTCCTTAAATAATATAAAGGTGCATTTGATTAGTCGTGTGAATGGGTCGAAGCCTACTAATATAATAATGGTGTGTTGGATTAGTTACGCAGCCGGAACCAAAAGAAATGTGTCGTGTTTGCTTAGCCCAAGAAATAAATCTAGTGTTGGTATGTTGTGAGTTCGTTCGTAAAGAAATGTGAGTCACGTCACATTATTAATTGCCTCGTAAAAATTTGTTGATGCATTGTAGGGAAAAAATAAATTAGTTCGTAAAAAGGGATTAATTAAACTTTTACATTGAGTTTCTTCGCGTTTATTGTTAATAAATGATTGGGAAATTACAGGTTACTACAGTACCTACCCGTTAGACTGGATTCCGTCCCGGAATCCTAAGCTATGCTAGATACGAGGTTGTCTTATCGAATAGATGCGGGTATTTGGCACGAATTTGGTCTTCGCGTTCCCAGGTGTACTCTGGTCCTCTTTTAGAGTTCCATCTAACCTTGAAAATGGGAATACGACTTTGTTTCAACTGCTTGACGTCTCTGTCCAAGATTTCCACCAGTTCTTCGATAAAATTTAGCTTATCTTCAAGCCGAATTTCTTTTAATGGAATGATAAGGGTTTCATCAGATAGGCATTTCTTCAGGTTCGATACGTGAAAGGTATTATGTACTCTACTGAGTTCTTCAGGGAGTTCAAGTTTGTACGCCACTGGACCAACCCTTTCCAGGATTTTGAATGGTCCAACGTATCTAGGATTTAACTTTCCACGCTTTCCAAATCTAATCATTCCTTTCCAAGGAGATACGTTTAGCATGACTCTATCCCCAACCTGAAACTCCATGGGTTTTCGCCTCACATTGGCATAACTCTTTTTCCGATCTCAGGCGGCTTGTAAACGTTGTCTGATTTGCACTATCTTCTTAGTTGTTTCGTGAATAAGTTCAGGTCCTGAGATCTGAACGTCTCCAATTTCTGCCCAATAAACGGGTGATCTGCACTTCCGACCATAAAGTGCCTCAAATGAAATAGCCCTCCTACTAGTGAGATATCTTGTAGTTGTAGGAGGATTTGATTAATGCCAAATGGTTATCCCAGCTATTTCAAAAATCATTCACACATGCTATTAATGTGTCTCCTAGAGCCTGATTGGTCCTTATCTTTCGAGGGAGGTAGCTGTAGTTGCCGACGCCGAAATGAAAGGGTGGATCCCATTTGAGTTGGAACGATGAGGCTAGATATCACTATTATTCTCATTGCGGCTATAGAGAATTTAAGGTGAAAAGTCCCTTGGTGTGAATGACAAGGAATAACATGTTAGTAGGCATACGTGGCTAGTTAAGAGTGATGGTCCATGAGTCAAGGGAACTAAGGGCAAATTCGAATGCCAATGATTAGGAACGCTCGAAAGTTATCATCGGATAATGCTCGTGATTGCAAGTGCTTAACTTGTTAAGGCAAAACTATGGTGTATTTTGACTCGAGATCATGGTATAGTGGTCTAAGTCAGGTGGGTACTCTGTTGAGGGATGTTTGTCTCGTTACAGAAGGAAGTTAAATGTCTTACGGTCAGATGTGGCCCCTTATTATCCCAAGTGAAGGTGATGTCACGTGCCAAAGTGACTATGCTATCTGAAACTCTGAAAGGGCACGTCATTTCTTGAGTAACTGCTTATTCAATTTCACGTGCTTCTACCAGTGTGAGAATCTTATCTTACAGGATGAGTGGGAAAGTTGCACTTCGAAGGAATAGTGTTAAGGTATGGCATATCGCTATTGTCAATCTTAGGCAAGCCAGGTAGTATCTAAGTGTAACGATTTTTTTTTCGAGGTTTAATCCTAATATTTGTTCTGAAATTGTGTGTTTTCCTGCTTAGAGGTATTGATAAAAATTTTGTTCGAAATTTTTATTTAAGTATGCGTTTACCCGAATCCAAACAAATCAATAATTCAAAAGACACAAACTTCTTTGTTTGAGGTTAATATTTGAGTAAATTAATGTGACCCTGAAAAATTTAAAGTTTAGTAAAACGAATTTTAAATGCAGTGTAAATAAGACAATTTCACAGAAATCAATGTTTAGACGTTTGTTAATATACGAAAGCTTGATAAGGTCTGACAAAAATAGATATATAATTTAGTAGTGTGGGTTTTTTTTTAGCATGGTGTAGATAAAATAACTTCATAAAAATTAACACTTAGTCGCTCTTTAATATGCAAAAGTTTTGATATAGTTTGACCAGAAAAAACTTTTAACTCCACAAAATGAGTATCTTGGAGAAATACTTTTGTAGTTGATATAAACGTGTTTTTAAAGAAAGATCCTTGAAAGTGAAATCATCAAAGATGAACGTATAGTTGGGTATGGCATTTATATAAGTTTCCGAAAGTTTTAAGGACAGAGTCTAGTTTCCAATGTTTGATAGTGTTTGGTGGTTGAATATCGGGTGAAGTTTATAGATATGGTACTTAATTCACTAGGAAAGTATTGGGATGTATCATGACTTATTAGTGAGTCGGATATTGTGACATGAGGCATTTTCCTTGGCTACAAGTGAAAGTTGTATATTAATGGCCGTTCGGTACGTTGAAGCTGCTTGGCATTTCAGCGTGGGAGCGAGGTTATATCAAAACAGATTTTTGAGGTTGAATAATCTAGAACTCCTAGAGGACACGTTGTAAGGGTGATTGTATATTGATTTTCCAATCCAAGGTATCCATCACTTATAAGGGAAATCTCATTATACGGTGTGGAAAGGGTGAATTGTACATTGACCAAACTGTGTCAAGTCATGGTATCTTGTCATTCCTAATCGCGGACAGAGATGCTTGATTTACCTCTAAGGTTTGGTTTAGTGAACAACGGTGTTTTGGATCACTCTTACGTCCCAGTCAGGCTAATACCCTCAAAGAATTAGTGAAAGATTTGGCAATTTCCCAAGATAGTGGCTCGGGTTGCTCTGTAAGGTCTTAAGACTTTCGTCAGGTTATAAGTCATCCCATTGTATGTTCCTAGCCCTTGTCAAAAGTTTCATTGGTCCCTTCATTGTTTACTTCCCTCAAGGGGTCCTCATCGTATTGTTAAGATCTTATTACCATAAGGTATGCGGACGAGTTTCTCATCGTGGATAATTCAGAAACTAGACCAAAAATGTCTAGTCCTCAAGTTTTGTGGACACTAGGTCGATGTCTTATGGGTATCTAGTAGGTTTAGGGTGCAACCTCGAAAGATGACATCGGTTCTATTAGCAGTCAAATGGCTAGTTCGGTGGTACACTTAATACTTAACGCGAAAGGTAAAGTCTTGAAGAATGGTGTTGATTGCTACTAGCAATCAGTTGGTTTATTCGTTGGTGTACTTAGTGTTCAACGCAGAAAACATGGTTTCGATTTAGGGGCTAAATGTAATCATCATCACAATTGACATCGAGTACACTGAGGGTATGTCTTAGTCACCCTTGGGGTTATGAGTCATTCGGTAGTTATCAAATTTAGAGGTTGTCTGTTTGACGGTGGGATCCTTCGAAATCGGACGATGTGAAGTAGAGTGAGATGTCATAAGGTTAAGTTTCGTACGAATTATTATGGTAATGATCGTAGGTAATCCTGTTGATTGTGGCTACGTTCATTGGTAGGTTGCTTCTATGATGGCTAATGATGTAACTGGTCCTTCTGGATTAGAATATGCGGCGAGACTAGACTGATTTCATATTATAAGATGGTGTCGAAGTCTATTTATTTATGCAATGTTGGATTTAGTTTAAAAGAAAGTATCAGTAATTCTGTTCATAAAGTGGTAGCTTAAAATACTTTTCAAAGAGGACTTAGTTCATAGGGTGATTGCAGAATAGATTATAAATCGGTGTGTAGAATAGTTTATAAAATGGTAGTGGAAATTTTGTGAATAAATGTATCATAGTTTACAAAATGTTGGCGAAACCGTTTATTGGTCTAAGGAATAGTATTAAAGTAGCAAATCGGTTTATTGCATACAATAAAATAGTTCATAAAATAATATGTGAAATAGTTTATAGAACAATAGGGATGAAACTTCATTATTCAAAAGTTGGCAGTAAGATCGCAATTTTTGATTTTAGTGGTAGAAAAACAGTTCGTAGGATAACGACAAACTGGTTTGTAATGCATTTGCAATATAGTTTGTTGTTTTATCAGCGGTTAATGTGGTGCTCAGAGGGGCAAATAATTTATAAGTCAATAATGAAACCTGTAGGGTATTTGCAACATAGTTTATAGGGTGTCAGTAAAAACATTTGTTGGTTTATAGACTAGTAGTAGGGTAGCAAATTTTGTTTATTGCGTTTATATCAACTAGTCTGTGGGATGATTCGTAAAATAGGTTGTATGTTGATAGCGACACCATTTATTATTTTTATAAAAGGGTAGTAAGGTAGTCAAATAGTCGAAAAAAATGGAAGCAAAGTGGTTCATTGGGTGGTAAAGTAGTTTGTAAGAAAGTGACGAAATGATTGATGGGATAGTGACAAACAGTATATAAAATTTTAGCGAAATGTTTTATAAAGTGATAGTAAATGGTTTCACAAAATAATAGCAAAACGGTCTGTAAGGTGTTTACAAAATGGTTTATATGAAACTAACAAAACAATTCATAAGTTGATAGTAATTCTGGTTATTAGTTTATAAGGAAATTCTTAAGAGGATAATAAGTCCGTTTGTTCATAGTGTAAGATAATAACAAGGTGTTAGTGAACTGTTTTGGTTGACAGTGGTAGGGTATCAAATTGGTCTATTACATGGTAATAGTTTGTAAAATGGTATAATAATAGTTTATAAGATAAGTGGTAAAATATTGAGTGCAATGGGCGACGGTTGGTACATCTAGTTGATTTGAGATTGTACACCAATTCTATGTAATATGACGAGGTTCGTAGGAAAGTACTTAATAAAAGGAACGAAGAGTGAGACATAGTAAGGATGCTCCTATTAATAGACGTATGTAATACAACGAGATTAGCTCAACCATGATAAGGCCGGAATAAATCACGACCATCATAATATGATATCATAACATGAGTAGATACAATCACCACACATATGATGGAAAATCTCGGCTCTTATAGACCGATATCAATACATAGCATAATCAAACCACATGTCCAAATGATAACTTGTCTCAAATTTGTTATACAACAAAGAGGTACTACAAGTGTCACTAATTCGGCCACACATCCCGTGGCTAGGATAGAAGCTACTGATGATAATAGTGTAGTCTAAGAACTACCCGGTGCTCCTCTGGGAGGATCCTCAGTGGTGGCCTGATGTGGTGGTTGTGATGGTTGTGGCACTATCCATTGTGAGTCATCCAAGTTTTCATAGGTAGGCATGCAGGGGTCCATGATGGTGGTAGCGGTGTGAGTGGGCACACTAGGCGGCTCCTGGTGTGTACCATCCTAGGTCCAGCGGGGTAGTATCGAAAAATGTAATGGGTTGGGACACCCCTCCCGGGCTTGATAAGTATGGCGGGTTTAATAGGTGGTGTGGACGATATAGGTACAGCGAGGTGTGGCGAGGGAGGTGCCGAATCAGTGGTGGATGAGCAGGCATCCTCGATGTCGGAGTTCGTAGTGATGATGATGGGAATCGAAGAGTAAGACATAATACTGTAATATCCCAATAATAACGAATATAAGTCATTTAATAATATTAAATATCTATTAGTCATGATGTCTAATAGTTATGCATCATCTGCCAAGAAAATCTCAATGCATGTGTTGGTAAAGTGTTGGCACGGAGGGCGTGAGGTGTTAAGGTTTAGAATGGTCCATTTTGAAATCGTAGTTATAGTCCAGTGTTTTGAAAATCACTTGGTTCTCTATAACCTTGGCTCTGATGCCAATCCATAACACCCCGTAAATTTAATTATAGCAGCGGAAGACTAAACGGGGCATTACTTCTTAGATCACAGTCATAAGTATAGAAAATGACTCGAAAGAGACATTTTGAAAAGCATTATCATTCATTGAAAACTTAATATTTCAGAGTACAAAATATAGTTTCAAATTGTTTAGGGATTTCAAAAAAGATATGAAAAAGTTTGTAACGAATGATAACTTCATTTAACATCATCAAAGGGTCCAATGCCAACTCCGTGCCTTATGCTCTTTAATTACCTAAGATAAAACATGCTAAAAAGTTAACACAAAGGTTGAGTGAATCCACAGTGTTTAAATTGTAATAGTTTGAACACAAGTTGAATAGTAGTAAAACGGTGATAACGTTGTGTAATATATATATTGCTCTAAGTCTCATGACACGCAAACGTTAACATCGTGTGATATCATAAAAGGATATAACACACATCATAATAATGATGTAAGTGATGGGGCCCTCGTAGTAGGAGTTCGCCATTCTCCTATTTTTTTCTCAAATAAAGTGCATTTGGGTCGCTATTCCAGCTAACACAAATGGGGTCGTCATCCCCAAATAGATCTATCCACAGTATTCGCGTTCACTCGCAGTTATTAATGGTTCATGATATGAGGGGCTTTTCGCAATATCGGTAACTTAGGAAATATCAATCAGAATAGCATACAGAAAAATACTTATGTTCATGTTTAGAGCATGTATCTCCCTACGGGGTTTGAAAACGTATAAAAAGTGGGACTATGAACTCACCTTGGTGATAGAGTAGTCAAGTAGTAATCAAATGATGTAAGTGAATGGCTTCCGGCTTGCGACCTAGAGTAATATGGCAAGTGTTTAGATTCGTTGGTTTAGGACTCAATGTGAGTATTATTAAGTGCTAGCTTGTCGATGCTTGTGTGGCAAATGCTTAAAGTTCAAAAATATTGTTTTCTAAGTATTATTTGTGTTGTGTGGATCTTATTATTTATTGCACATTCGATAGTGAATGATTATTCATTTGAGTATAACGTCGATATTTATATCTCGATACTGTTGTATTTATATTTTAAATAAAATCTTGACATAACTAGTGTGTAAATATAAGTTTTCAAAAATATTATAAAGTTACAAAACTTACTCTTAACTTATATAAAAGTTACACTTTTAACCCAGTGTTTATACTATTTACTGTGACAACTCGTAATTTCAGGCCATTTTTCCGAACCTCGACAATTTTCTATTCACGAGTTACTATTCATTTTTACTATTCATTAATCACTATTCACTTTTTACTATTCATCATTTTCGAGGTCAGTTTGAGATTTTGAGAAACTTTCGGAAAATTTTACTATTCACAAAACTCTATTCATTCCCAGAGGGAAATCACTATTCATAATCATCATTCATCTTTTCGTAAACTAGGTTTACGGGTATTCAAATTCGCGTAACCAGTTTGGTTTAGCTGCGAAATTCATGCATCATCAGTAAGGACATGTCATATAGACTAGAGTAGTCTACATATCATCAGTAACATCATTATCATGTTAAGTCATGCACGGGTTCGTGTGTTTTTCATTTACGTATGTTCGTTTATTTGTTAAACGTTACCACTCAGTCATTACTACTAACATTATACCCAATACTCCCGACTATGATCCTAATATATTTTCATGCTAATTTTAATGATATAAAATTTATATTATTAATTTACCCGGTGTTTTGAAACCTTTTGCTATATTTTCCGTTAGGAGCTTATAACTCCGTCGGTTTGCGATATTTCATCACGATCATTATTTTAACACCCGATTCTTGTCAGAAATGTGAATTTACAATTTTTACAACTTCGTCGTATTTTATTTCAACTCGTCACGATTTATTTATAGTTAACCTGGTACCCGATAACACCAAAAATATACACTAAACAACCAATACTTGCATAATTGTATCATAAGTCTTGAAAATTCATCTTATCCTCTTTCAAAGTTACCATGTGCCGCCCCCCTTCCTATCTAGTGAGCCTAATACTCCAAAATTTCATTTAATGCTCATTATGTATAAACCTTGATTTAATTTACTTAAACACATACTAGTAACAAATTTACAAGCAAAACAAAATCAATCTTTCCCTCTTTCACTCCATACTCCACGGCAAGAACTAGACCAAGAAGAAGAACCATTTTTTTTTCAAGTACAAGTGTTATACAAGTTCCATATATCTTCCTTGTTAGAGTTTTGCGATAAAAACTCCAAGGTTGTGATCTTTTTCATCCAAACTCATCAATCTTCAAGTAAGCTTCAAGTGAACTTTTTCATCATCTCATAATTTCATTTGATCATTAACATCATGTATTTTCAAGTTATAATGGTTAAACATGCAAGTTACATATGTTACTTATACCACTTTACTTTAAAAACTACCTTAAACACTAGATCTGTAAGTTTTATTAACATCCTCGCGAAGCCCGTCATTTTTGGTGAAGTTTAGGACCCATGACACCCTAAGAAGGTGTATGGTAGGATTTGTGTATTTGTGGAGTTGTTTTGAAGTAGTTTGAGCAAGCCGCGAACCAAGAAAATGAGTTTCTAACGTATATACAAACCTACTGTCCCAAAAATGTAAATCTGGAAAAATCAGTAAACATGCCGTTATTTTGGCTTTCATATTTAGAAAGTACTCTCAAAAACGAAAACGTGGGCGCTTGAATCACTAAAAACCGAGTTATAACGAAGGAGATACGAAGTTTTAAAGTTAGGCGACAAAAACTATTATTTTCAGAAAATGCGTGCTGTTGGCCGAACTTCAAGGGACAGAACGAGGCATTAGCCGTAATCTATCCGACCCTAATTATCAAAAATATATTAGTATGTTGTCCCACGATTCCGTGGATATAAAGAATGTTGAAAACAGACTTGTAACGACCAAGTTATACACGTTTGAAAACCCGACGAAACTTATTTAATTTTGACAGCTTCTAATAGCAAAAATATATTACAAGTGTAAAACAGTTTTTCTTTCAAGTCACCATGTTGCGAGCTATTTTCCCATTGATCGAGTCAGTTTTGAGAAATTTTCATCAGTAACTAAAATGAAGTACACCTGGCCTAGTTTCCAAATCAATCAACCGTTTGTTGATCGGACTTATAACGAGTAAGATATGATTTTTCTAGTATCCCCGAAAACAGCCATTATATGAAAATAAAGTCCAAGTGTAAAGACTAGTATTTTTGCAAACCACTAAGTTCATAGCCGATTTTCTTTATGATCGAGGCGCGTATGACCAAAACTCAAATGAGACGGCATTAAGATCATGTTACAAGGTTTTCAAAAACGTCGAGTTTTACCGCTAACACTTAACGAACGCCGTTTCGCGACTAGTTTTACAAGGCCGTTTGGGCATATTTTCACAAAGTATGAAAATTGGTATTTTGCGAGAAAAACATTATATTTGACCTTAAAACACCAAACGAGGATCATAGAGTATCATTTCAACATATTTACACGAAAAGTAGTTTATGACTTAACGAGACGTCAAAAATGTATTTTTTCGACGATAAACTTTATTTTCAAAATTAACGAGTGGTATCGTTGACATACGTATTTGCATGTGTAGCATCATTTCATATGCTTACATTACATCATATCCTCATATTAGGTCGCGGTTAGAGTCTGAGCCTCATTTCAGCATTTACATTATTATTGATTGCGTGGTTTTGTAACCTTACAACAGGTTTTACCTCTCGAGGGATCTCAAGAGGCTTACAACCCCACCAGGCAGTGTACCTGACCGATGTAGTATAGTGTAGTGGTAAGTACGGGGGATTGATCGTTCTCCACAGGGAATAGTGTTCGTTAGGTATGAAAGGCTACTCTAATTAGGTCTAAGGGTTGAGGAAGATTCTTTTTATGTTTTTATAGTTTTTATGAAAGCAAGTAAAATCTCGGGTTTGAAGGAGTGGGCGGAATTAGTTGCTAGTCAACTAACCCAAAATTACTACGGATGCAAATAAAATAAAATAACAAAAATGAAATGTGGTGAGAAACTTATGTGTAGAGAAATGTGTTTACTTAGATTTCCTTACTCCCTAACTATCTTTTACCGGTTAATTAGTGTGTATTAGTCGCGTGGATGACGGGTGTATTCCTTAATACCATTCGTGGGGTGGCGTACTTACTTCCCCAACTCTACAAGCTCCTACTTCACTCCTATGTCGAGCCGGCTAGGAAGCTCCTAACATGGGATCACTAGAATTTGCTTGTGCATTAAATACAACCATAAAAACCTTTAGTACGTGTTTGGTTCATGTTTCTTAAGACGTTCAAGCAAGTTACCGAATAGGAAGTTAGCCAGTTTTCTTAAGCCTAACATAGATAAACAATCATCCAATACAACTAATAACACACTAACAACCAATAATCAATAGCTAGGTTTCATTAGATCTAAGCAAACACAAGATAAATTTAGCCTAACATGTTAAACAAAAGACAAGAATAAGATAGAATCAAACAACACATAGACATATTGAATGATTAATTGATAACTTATCTTTCAATGAAACATGGAAGATCTCAAGGCAAAAAGCCCTGAAAAAGTAGCTAAAATCGTCTTAGGGTTTTCTCCCAAAACTCCACACACTAAGCTCTCCCTTAATGACAAAAAATTAGAAAACTATATATAGATTTTTGGATCTGACGGCGTCACCTTATGGAGTGTGACGCCGTCACCTCGCCGCTTTTAGGGTTCCCGGATGACCATCTTGACGCCGTCCCTCTTTAGCTCTTCCAAAATCCATTCTGGCTTATCAAGGCTTGACGCCGTCGAACCATGAACGTGACGCCGTCCCCTTATGATTTAAGCCGTGACGCCCTTGATCAAGTTAAAGCGTGACGCCGTCAGAATTCACATGCTATTTTCACTGGCCCGTCATGAGTAAATTTCACGTCCAACTTTTCTTGCCAAGGCATGACGCCGTCTAGAGTAAATCTTGACGCCGTCAAGAGTAACTTTTAGCCGATTTTTGAGACTTTGCCGTTTTCTTCACTTTAATGCTCCAAAAACGTCCAAAATGCCTCCTTTTCCAGATTTCTCCTCAAAAGTACCTAAAATGACAAAAGGAACGATTTAGGGCAATATTTGATCAAATAAATACGATTTAAGGCTTAAATGACCCCTTAAAAGCGGTACACTTTTCGCTTCATCAAATACCCTTACACTTGAGATTTGCTTGTCCTCAAGCAAATGCGCTTTTATTCTAATCAAAATACAAGTTAGGGGTCATTTAATGCAAACATAAAAGTAATTACAACAAATAATCGTTCCACTTCAATCATAATAAGCACGGAGATTACATACTAGCACCTCACAAGTAGTGTTTAGATACTCACATCTCTCAAGTGTCATCAAAATAAATCTCATAAATGAAAACGGATAATATCTCTCACTACCTGTCATAGCAAATAGATTACCATAGGCTTGGGAAAGGATCGAAAACCTCCTCCACTAGGCGTAAGCACCAAAGATAAACTATCAAAGAGGGCTTTTAAATGGGTTATAACTTTAGGTGTAGGGAAAAGGAAAACACGGTTTTGTTGGATAAAGGATATTTTACTGGTGGCGAGTTAAAAATCTTGATCAATTACATGTACTATACAATGTTGCTAAGCCAAGACTAGACTCGATCTTAAGCTAGAAACGAAATAACAAAAACATAAACAAACATAAAATGAAACGGGATGGTAGTCCGTATGTTTTTTTCTATTTTTTTTTTTTTTTTTTCTCATTTTTTTTGTATTTTTCTTGTTTTTTTTTTTTTTTTTTTTTTTTTTTTTTTTTTTTTGCATACACTTTTACCCTACCATCCAAAATAATACATCATAGGGGCATTGCATCCCCCTTACACTTGAATTTTTACATAACTTTACAAATACTAATCTAATGACTCGAATTAAGATAATTGAAAAACTTGGAGTACTTTTAAAACATTTAGCACATATGGGGGTAATAAATGATGTTCTTCCCCATTACTCCATTACACTAGTACTTTACCCATGAGTCCCAATCGTCCCAAAAAATATGTACAAGGATATGACTCGACTTAGCAACCATGTAATCAATTAGATAATTAACTTGGGTTTAAACAAATGTTGTCACAATAATGCACTAAAAATGAGTGCATACAAGGTAGGCTAAGGCGATTTGGGTGTACATTTAAGTGGGGTGTAACAAATTCTTCCTTTAAGTAAAATGCTTAAAGGTCGAAACGAAAAGATAGGCTCTGAGGGGTGTACTAGGGGTATCGTGTACTGAAAATGAGTACAACGCAAAGGGTGTGGGAGAATTACTTGACCAATGTAGCCAAAGTAATTATAACAAAAACACAGGTGTAAAACAATGGGTTAATCCTAATGCCTCTTATCATGTAGTAAATCTAACTACACGAATGTAGTCTCACTTGTGGCCTTGGAATGGTCCTAACGCAAGTTCTAGAATCTAAGTGCTACCGGTACACACATCATAGCATAAATGCTTTTCCTACCAATTCTAGGGGCGAACCTCACATATTTGGGGGTGGAAAATTTTTTAGTGGTACGGTTTTTGTGCTAGTCATATAACTCCTATCCGTGAGACGCTCATTAAGATCAAAGTTTCACTCCTATATGTTGTAAAAAATTTTAAATTTGGCACTAAAATTACCCTAACAGGTATTTCTCTCAGTTTTATTACACATCTACTATTAAACAAACAAAAATCAAGCGCAATGGCATTCTCTAAAATCGTACTTTTACCCCCCCTTACACTTAAGATGAACATTGTCCCCAATGTTCAAATAACAAGATGTAAAAGTAAAAAGTAAAAGAATGAAATCAAATACTCCCCTGATTCGTTCGGTGGATAGTGAAATTACACGGTTAGATCTTCCTCCAAAGAGAATGTTGAAGCTCCATGACTAATGCATCGCCACAAGCTTGATTCAAAACATTTCCTTGTCCAAAATAACCTGTTAAACCTGAGAAAACAAACACGAAAACCTGCATAACATCGGCGGGAAAAATCTATATATAAGGATATAATGCTTGTGGACTGATAATTTTGCAGATTCCTGGAGATTATAAGTTGGAGATTTAATAAAAACTTTTTATGAAAACAAAACTTTCAAAAATTTCTGGAAATTAAATCTGACGCCGTCAGGTTATAACCCCTGACGCCGTCAGAAATGACCTGACAAAAATTTTCATTTTAAGTTTCCGGAAAATTTCTGGAAAAACCTTTACCTTACTTCCTGGAAATCCTGCAAAACATCATTATGACTCGATACAAGCATTTGACTCAAACACACACTAATATGTATGCTAATTTATTATTATTACGATTCATGTTAATTTGTGTTCTAATAAACCGATTTAGATTTCCCTTACACTTATCTTTTGCAAAATACCTTTATATGTAGTTAAGACGAAGTTAAAAACAACATAAAGCATTTTCACAAATTAGTTTTTAACATGAATCAATAATAATAAAAATTAAGCACACATACGGAAACAAGTAAAATCAAACAAACAAATAAATAAACACACAAAGCGAATAAAACAAATAAAGCTTGGGTTGCCTCCCAAGAAGCGCTTTTCTTTATTAACGAGTCTTGTAGCTAGACTCAAAGTCACGCTACCCTATGTAAGTAAGCTCGTCATCGAGGACGTCTTTAGGGTTAAGCTTGGATTGAAGTTTCCTATTGGTTCGCTTAGTACGATATATCTTTTCAAACTTCTCTCCATCCGGGTCATACAACGTCATCTTAATATGCCATGACCCATCTCCATCTTTGGGTGGTTTATCCCAATTCCACTTATGATCATCTTCCTCACAAATCCACTTATTCATTCCTAGGTTAATTGGCAGAACTCCTAGGAAATCAATCATCTTTCTAAAAACTAGAGGGTCTTCAAATGGATCCAATTCGGTGTCCCTAGCCAAGAGTTGCTCCACCGAATGCGTTCGGTTAACAAAGTCCTCTTCTAGGTAAAATGGGCGTTGGGGTCCTATGAAGTCTCTATCAATCCAAGGTCCATATCTAGATGGTCTCCTATTTGATTCTAGCCAATGTGGTGTTGGTTCCTCACTAGTATCATAGGCATGTTTCTTAACATCATAGACTGACCAAGTATCTCCTTCTCCTACCGCTATCTTGGATTCCTTACAATCAATCATAGCACTAGCGGTCGCCAAAAATCCTCTACCTATCAACAAGGGGCATGTAGGGTCGCTAACCATATCAAGGACGTGGAAATCGGCTAAAATGGTTAGTTTTCCAATGTGCACTAACACGTCCTTAACTACTCCAACCGGGTAAGCAACACTTCCATCCGCTAAGCCTATTATCACCTCGGTTTCTTCAAGTTTTCCTAGTTTTAGAGAGGTGTAGAGAGGTAACGGAAGTAGGTTAAGGCTTGAACCAAGATCGGCTAATGTGTCATAAGCCTCCGAATTACCGATCTTGCAAGGTAGAACAAATAAGCCCGGATCATCTAACTTCTTAGGTAGCTTGTTTTGAACAAAGGCGGTCCCTTTTTCGCCTAACTTGAGCTTCTTCTCATCCAACTCATCATCAACCGGACTTTCAAGGTGGAGCTCCTTGAATTCTTCGTCAAGGTTTTGAGTGGGAGGTGTTTCAACTATGTTGTTGACCAATTTGGATGTCATAACTTCTTGGTCATTTGGAACGACTTGGGTTTGTTTGAAACACGTTCTCATGGAATTGACCGAATAATATTGTGGACAAGAACTAGGGGACGAAACCGATGCAATAGCGTTGACGTTTAGTTTCGGGTTCTTGACCGTGTTGCTAGGGAGTGCTCCCATTTCTCGGTCATTGAGGGCTTTCAACAAGGTGTCAATCTTATCGGTCATCTCGCTTTGTTTTTGTTTGAAATCGGCTTCAAACTTGGCTAAACGAGCTTCTTGAGATGCCATGAATTGGGACATCAATCCTTCAAAGTTATCGGTACTACCATTGCCGGAAGGATTGTTGTTGAAAGTACGGTTCGAGTTGGAACCGCTTGATTGGAAACGATTAGGTGGGTTGGAAGAATTGGTTTGTTGTGTGTTTTGGTTTTGTTTCCACCTAAGGTTCGGGTGATTTTTCCATGAGGGGTTGTATGAATCACCGTAATGGTTTGGCTCGGGTTTGAAAGTGTACCACTTGTCTCCCGCTCCGTCGGTACGCGAGGATGCGTAGTCCACAAAAGCTTGTTCGGGGAGTTCCATGCAATCATGAGTGTCGTGGGGGCCACTACATAATTCACATGAATAAAGTGATTTTGTTCACTTGGCTTGAAGGTTTAGGAGCCTCGTAGGATTTCATGAGAAACTTGACTTGGTCTTCAAGTTCTATGATCCTACGGTCGGAAGTGCTTGAATTATTCGAAGGCAAAGATATTGCCTTGACCGTTTTATTCAAATCACGGGGGTCACTCCAACTTTCATTGTCATAAAGAGCAAGATCCTCTAGGAGAGCCCATGATTGTTCCGCACTTAGATCACGTAGCTTGCCACCGGCCGATTGGTCAATGGTTTGCCTCGTGGAGAGATTGATATGGTCATAGAAGATTTGGACTTGGAGCCAAAGTTCTATGCCATGGTAGGGGACTTTTTGGAGTAAGTCCTTGAATCGAGTCCATGCCTCGTAGAGAGTTTCGCCTTGACGTTGTTGGAACATCAAGATATCATTCCTTAGCTTGGTAGTTCTTCCCGGTGGGAAAAACTGAGCAAGGAAACGAGTAGTGAGATCATCCCAAGAGGTGATGGATCCTGCGGGTTGACGTTCTAGCCACTGACTAGCTTGGTCCCGCAAAGAGAATTGGAAGAGACGCAATCGGGTCGTCTCTCGAGTGGCAACATCAAGGTCTATAGAATCAACGATTTTAAGAAAGTCCTTGAGATGTTGATTAGGATCTTCAGAACGAAGTCCATGGAATGCGCATCCACTTTGCACCAACCGGATGGTGTCGGATCGCAAGGGTGTGATATTGGCTCCTTGAGTGAGCTCAATGGTGTTTCGATAGCCATGGTGGCTAGGACGGGAATACTCTCCTAAAGTACGGGCTCTAGGAGGTGGTGGTGGTTGTTGTGGTGGTGGGTTGTGGGGGTTAAGGATATTACCATCTTCCATGATGTCGGACGGTAATGGTTACGAACAAAGACACGAAGAAAATAGATAGACTAAAGAAAATCTAGAAAAATAAAATAAAAATCTCACTAGAAAGGAATCTAGTGAGTAGACCTAATAGAAATAAAAATTCAACCTAAACAATAACTATTCCCCGGCAGCGGCGCCAAAAACTTGATTGCGTGGTTTTGTAACCTTACAACAGGTTTTACCTCTCGAGGGATCTCAAGAGGCTTACAACCCCACCAGGCAGTGTACCTGACCGATGTAGTATAGTGTAGTGGTAAGTACGGGGGATTGATCGTTCTCCACAGGGAATAGTGTTCGTTAGGTATGAAAGGCTACTCTAATTAGGTCTAAGGGTTGAGGAAGATTCTTTTTATGTTTTTATAGTTTTTATGAAAGCAAGTAAAATCTCGGGTTTGAAGGAGTGGGCGGAATTAGTTGCTAGTCAACTAACCCAAAATTACTACGGATGCAAATAAAATAAAATAACAAAAATGAAATGTGGTGAGAAACTTATGTGTAGAGAAATGTGTTTACTTAGATTTCCTTACTCCCTAACTATCTTTTACCGGTTAATTAGTGTGTATTAGTCGCGTGGATGACGGGTGTATTCCTTAATACCATTCGTGGGGTGGCGTACTTACTTCCCCAACTCTACAAGCTCCTACTTCACTCCTATGTCGAGCCGGCTAGGAAGCTCTTAACATGGGATCACTAGAATTCGCTTGTGCATTAAATACAACCATAAAAACCTTTAGTACGCGTTTGGTTCATGTTTCTTAAGACGTTCAAGCAAGTTACCAAATAGGAAGTTAGCCAGTTTTCTTAAGCCTAACATAGATAAACAATCATCCAATACAACTAATAACACACTAACAACCAATAATCAATAGCTAGGTTTCATTAGATCTAAGCAAACACAAGATAAATTTAGCCTAACATGTTAAACAAAAGACAAGAATAAGATAGAATCAAACAACACATAGACATATTGAATGATTAATTGATAACTTATCTTTCAATGAAACATGGAAGATCTCAAGGCAAAAAGCCCTGAAAAAGTAGCTAAAATCGTCTTAGGGTTTTCTCCCAAAACTCCACACACTAAGCTCTCCCTTAATGACAAAAAATTAGAAAACTATATATAGATTTTTGGATCTGACGGCGTCACCTTATGGAGTGTGACGCCGTCACCTCGCCGCTTTTAGGGTTCCCGGATGACCTTCTTGACGCCGTCCCTCTTTAGCTCTTCCAAAATCCATTCTGGCTTATCAAGGCTTGACGCCGTCGAACCATGAACGTGACGCCGTCCCCTTATGATTTAAGCCGTGACGCCCTTGATCAAGTTAAAGCGTGACGCCGTCAGAATTCACATGCTATTTTCACTGGCCCGTCATGAGTAAATTTCACGTCCAACTTTTCTTGCCAAGGCATGACGCCGTCTAGAGTAAATTTTGACGCCGTCAAGAGTAACTTTTAGCCGATTTTTGAGACTTTGCCGTTTTCTTCACTTTAATGCTCCAAAAACGTCCAAAATGCCTCCTTTTCCAGATTTCTCCTCAAAAGTACCTAAAATGACAAAAGGAACGATTTAGGGCAATATTTGATCAAATAAATACGATTTAAGGCTTAAATGACCCCTTAAAAGCGGTACACTTTTCGCTTCATCAATTATCATTGTTGCTATCGCATCAGGTGAGTTCCATAGCCCCTACCTTTATACGTTTTGGATTACGTTTTGGGGGAGAATACATGCTCAATTATTTTTCACAAGCACTTTAATCTTTTAAGGATTAACGTGAGTTTTCATAGCCCCGCTTTTCAAGTTATTACATCATTTCAAATTTCTCGGGGGAGAATACATTGCACCATTTTTCATGCGGACCAAAGTATATAAATTCATTACATTGCTTAAGTTACATCATTGCCAAGTTAAAGTCCCCTTTTATTTATCATGAACCGTTAATTGTGAGCAAGCGAAGGTGCGGTGGATAGATCTATCGAGGGTGACACCTCCGTTCGGGTTGGTAGCACCAACTAGTCATACGAACGCATTTCATTTCATTCATTCAGGGTGTTTGGCAAAACACTCCATTTTGGGGCATATATATCATCAGTCTAGCTTCGGGGTCATGAGCTTAAGAGATATTGTATCATTTTTATGTGGCAGCTTGTCATACACTTTATACTTGTGGTTTCCGTATAACATTTCAGTAACATAAACCAAATCATATTTGGCAATGGGTTGTAAACACACAGGTTGCAAGTCTTGTTATGGGCGGGACTTGGAACTGGGTGGATTTACAATGCCTTTGCTGGGAAAATCTTCATTCAAAGGCATTACATTTTACAATAAACTCTATGAACTCACCAACCTCGTGTTGACACTTTTAGCATGTATTTTCAGGTATAAGCATTAGCACGCTATTGGAGGCCTTTGCCAGGGCATGGCATGGTCATAGAAGACTCTGACAAACATTTGGGACCGTTCTACCTATTTTAAAGGGCCTATTTCCGCACTACTTTTAACAATGTAAATTCAACATTTTTGTTAAACAATGTTGTTCTAAATAATTGAAATGAAAACCGTTCTTTGCACTTGTGTTGTGATACCAATTGAGTTGCACCCCAGCGATGTGTAAGCTTCCGCTGGACCCGATTTTGGGGGTGTGACATTTACAATTTTAGTTCAAAACCTTCAAAATACTCTTTTTACCCAAACTTTCTGAAAATGACATTTTTTACCCCTTTGTTTTACTCAAATTCATAGTTTCTGTTTTGATCCGTCTCTTTCCAGATTTTACACTTTTAACCCACGTTTCGCATGATTTGCACTTTTATTCCAAACATAAATAAATGAAAGTTTCATTTTTCTCTTTGTTCAGTATGTTTCAAGTGCTCTTATTTAGTTTCATAACATCTGCTTGCTTCGTAAAATATTTACACGAGAAAATCAGTGGGCTTAAGGCCCATCAAGGGTGCGTATGGTTTTAAAAAGAAAAGGAACAAAGCTGTTTTGGAAGAAAAGGAAATATATAGCTCCAGATGTGACCACCTAGGTTTGAACCTGGGTTTGTTGTGTAAGAATGAACGACACACCCAGTTGAGCCATAGGCTCCTTTATGTTTTGTTTGTATTTTGAACGTATATAAAAGAGTTTCGAATTGGTTTAATATCTTGCCATGCGACACAGTATGCATGCATGGGAACACATTTTCTTTTCACTTATACTTCTCTTCTATGTTCCAACTGTGTTAATAATCTACATTGTGTTTGTTTATATTCCTCATTGGTATATATATATTGAGCATGCATTGTTTGTATTTCAAAGTGTGTACGTGATTCTTTTCATGAAACAAGTTTGGATAATCTAGTTTTCTTTGAGCTCATTAGTAAGAGTATGAGTTATATTTGCCACACAAACTATTATGATACGTTACGTTTGTTTAAGTGTAAGTTTTATACGAGACATGTGTGTACAAAACGAATTTAGAAAGCTTAAAACATGTCGCGAGTATTTCAAATGTTTTAAATGAGGTTCTCTAATGAGACCTTGATGAACTCAAATAAGTACATTTTATTACTATCATTTATCCTATTAATTTGACTTGTTTTACTATATTATGTATGAGGATTGATACTTAATCGTTTACTTTTGTAATTCTTAGGTAAAAACAAGCATTTGGTGAAACTTAGCGATTTTGGACTAATAATGGAGCAAAACGTGCATAAAGTGAAAGTCTACTGACATGGACAAGATTAAGTCAATTCTGCTCCAGATGCGCCGCATCTCACTCTAGACATGCGCCGCATCTCTATCAAGATATCACCAGATACGATCCAAGATACAAGAGGACATGCGCCGCATCTAATCAAGAGTTACGCCGCATCTTCTGGCGGTGTACGAATATTCCTGAATATTATAATCTTGGACCCCACGCGAAGTTAAGTACATGCGCCGCATCTACTTAGTAGATGCGCCGCATCTTCCCTCAGACAGAAAGTATAAATACCCCGTAGACCAGACGAATTATAAGTGCCGAAAACCCTAAAACCGAAGACCAAACAGGAGGAACAAAGGACGAATTCAGTCAAGGAGGCAGCACAAGACACACCCAAATCAAAGATACAAGAGCTGTAAGAAGGTGCTGCATGTGTTTAATTCATTAAGTAGTTTTGTTTTATTGTGTTAGCAAACTTTAATTCATCAGGATTGGTGGCTTGTGTAATGTGACAACGAAAGATTGCACTCCCTTTAATACTTGCTTTCCCATCAATTAAAGTTTATATGTTGATGTCTTTGGTTACTACTTATTAGTGCATTGATAACCTTTGTGTTTATTAGTGGCTTGCGGGCATTTGACTGCGGGACATAATGTGGCTCCCACGGTTGTTTCTAAATTGATCACTTAGGAATAACTTTTAGACATAAGTAATCATTAAGGGTTTACTCGCCGATAAGAATAGGACCAACGAGAAAGGGTTAACTACATACACTTCATATAAAGCTATCAATAAAACAAGTGACAATCTACTTAATCATAAGGACAGCCCTCTTATTGTCTCAAGTATCTATCTGTGTACGTGTGTGCTACTTGCTGATTCGTGCCTATTGGTTTATTTTATTATTTAATTGCAAACAAACCGTGCCAGTCTCTCAGGCTGAAACCCCCTTGCGTTAGGATATTAAAATACTGATTAGAATAACGAGATAATACGTTCCACTCTTAGTGATCGACACTCTACTTACCATTATCTTCATACTGACCGGGTACACTGCTCGTTAAGTGTGTGTGTTATTGATAAGTCGGCTAAATATAAATTTAAAACTTGAGTAGGCATTAAAACTGCTAAACCGCAAAGACACATCACGCGCATCAAGTTTTTGGCGCCGCTGCCGGGGAGTGAATTGTTATTATCTGTTAATTTAATTAGTATTTTAATTAGGTTTTTCTTTTTATTAGATTAATTGCATCATTGTACTATTTTGCATATTTGTTGTATTGTGTGTTAATTGTTTTCTTTTTATTTTTGTGTGTTTATTTTCGTTTGTGTGTTTAATTTTTGTTTTTATTTTTCGTATTTTTCTGTTCTGCTATCGTTGTACTGTGCTAAATCAAACGATACGGCGCATCTGATCTCTCAGATACGGCGTATTGCGTTTAATTTTTTTTAATACAACGCGTTTAATTAATTCGATACGACGCATCTTTTACCCAAGATACAGCGTATCTGTTTTTAATAAGAAAATTTTTCTAAGCGATAAAGTAATACGACGCATCTGCATTTGCAGATACGGCGTATCTGTTTTTAATAAAAAAATTTTCTAAACGTTAACGCCATACGACGCATCCGCTTTAGCAGATACGGCGTATCTATTATTTTAATTAAAAACAGTTTGCGAATTATTAAACAGATACGGCGTATCGATCTCTGACGATACGGCGCATCTTTCTGAATCAAAAATCTTTTATTTTTAAACATAACGAAAATACGGCGCATTAACTTTCGTTAATACGACGCATTTAATTTTAATTAGATAAGTTGATTTTTGATTAATTAATTCGATACGGCGCATTCTTAAATTCTAAGCGGCGTATCTATTTTCTGAATAAAGTCTGATTTAATTATTAACGTATTGAGATACGGCGTATCCAACTTTTTGGATACGGCGCATCGTCTGCAGATATCAGCTATTTTTATTCTTATACCCGTTTCTATATTCATTAATTTCTCTTCTAGCGAACAAATCCTACTGATGCTTTTCGTGATTGTTTCAGAAGGATAATGGAAGGATACGGAGAACTGATTGACTTCGACTTCGAAGCCAATTTTATGAATGAAGTATTAGTGCATGATAAATCACTCGAACGTTACGATGGGGACTACATTGAACTTAATGACCTTAATGGACCGTTGGAATCCAATGACCTATTCATGGATGATGCTGAATCTGAGTTAGAAGAAGGAGAAATTGTGGATAGTCCAAAAGTCAACGTTATTACTACTAGGAATTACGATGAATTTGAGGGATATGATGGTTCTTGGGATTACGGTAGAAGGATCCACACCGATTGTGCTTACAATTTGCAATTCACATGCATGATTAGGTACAAGTGTATTGACGCCAATTTCTTTCCTATTTTACCAATCAATGTCATGTCAAGAAGGTTTTACAATTCCATTATGAGAAATAAAGTAGAGTATAAGGGAAAGAATGTAGTTGGTGCCTTCATTAATGTTCCGATCTTCGTGGGACGCTTTACTATTGTAACTGAGTTCGCCGTTGTTGAAGACATGAATGCCTATTGTGACAGAAATATGGGTGACGTGATTGTTGGAAAACCATTTTGTAGGGAGATCACTATTAATGCAAAACGATTTGAAGGAAAGATCACCTTTCAATGTGGAAGCGACGTTATCACTTATATGATGCCCCGAACTCACCCTGGATTTAAACATGCTACTAATAGGGTTTGCTACAAATTCTCTCCGTTCCTTTTTATTAGTAATGATGACATGAAGAGAGGGATTGAATACCCGTATCAGATGATGGAAGGATTCTATAAAGGAGTTTTGAACTTGGGACCTGAATATACACGTGACGAATTAGTTGCTAAGTGGATCCTACGCGGGAATGTAGGAATCAATGATAGATATTAAAGAGCTGAACGTGAGTCTAACTTGAAGACTCTGGAATAAAGACAAGTGCTTACCGGGAGACAACCCGGATTTATCTTTTATTATTCTGTTTTCTGTGTCGAGTCAGTCCAGGCCGCATGAGGATACGGCGCATCTCAATTCTGAGATGCGACGCATCTCCTGCAATGGTCATATCTTATTTTATTTTTCTGCATTTTTATTTTCGACTTTAAAACTATTTATCAGTTTATTTTAATGCGGCGCATCCCTGGTTAAGGATGCGGCGCATCTTTATTCTGATCCGTATTAATTCCAGGCTCGATACGGCGTATCTTCTTCGATAAGATACGGCGCATCGACTGACCTGATGATTTTCAGTTTTAATTTTTAAGTTTTATTTTTCCTAACTACTAATGTATTATGCAAGTTTGAACCTTTCTTATCTTAGGTATGTTTTAAAGTGTTGGTGGTATTATAGTTTCCTGGATTTCCTGTGGATACATCAAGTATGAAGCTTTAACGTTCTAATCCACAAGAAGTTGATTTTTGCTCTTATACTAATGGAGGATCATACCGAGCAAATCTCAGGGGAGTTTTTCTGTTCTAATTCTTTTATTTTCCAGTTTTTAACCTTTTATACAAACAACGAGGACGTTGTTTAACTTAAGTGGGGGGATTGGAGAATTAGAACACTTAACAATTACTTGTCCTAAACTTTTTCAAAAATTATGCTTAAAATGTGCTTAATATATCAAACTTAAAAATTATTGGGATAATTACCAAAATAGCCCAAACACAAATGGGCGGTTCCCTATCTAACCCGAAATCCAAAAATAATTGTGTTGCCCAGGGCAACCGGCATTTTTTGGGGCAACCGAAGGATTTCCAGTGTATTTTTTGGGCAACAATCGCCCTTTTTTGGGCAACTGGGGGCATTGCCCAGGGCAACCGGGGTAGAAATATCCCATTTGGGTTTTGGGCTATTTTAGTAATTATCCCAAAATTTTTTAGCATGTTTTTGTTTAAGATCTAAGTTGCATAGCTGCACACATGACGTTATTTTCAAAAATTGTGATTTTCCAAAATTCACAAATCTATGAGTGTGCCGGTGACTTGTAAACTTTAGAACTTGGCTTGTATACTATTCGAGACCACCATAATGAGTATTATTTATATAATTGGAATGACTTGTCTAAATTGGTAAAATTCTAGGATTACACCCAAATAGCCTTTATATGTTATGTGTTATTAGCTAACTACACTGGTTAGTTAACCCCCGTATAAACCCTTTTGTTACTCTCATCTTTAGAGTAAGATACCCCTAGAAAAACCCTCAGAGCCATTCCTTTCGTTTCTTACACCTATGTTTAAAATGTTTCGTTACACCCTTACACCTTAGCCTACCCTGTAGATTAGAATCCGTGGTTGGTTAATTACTATAGGCAAAGTGTGTTTCCTTACATTACCTGTGTTCGTGTGCGTAATTCATTATCTTTGGTTAGGTCGGGAAATTGCACAATGCAATTGGAGTGAAAGTAAATATTGTATATTTTGGAGTTTATTTTTCGTGTGTTTACTACTTTCACTATTACCGTTATTTCTGAAAGTATGAAAAGTATGAATAAAAATTATCCGGAAAGAAAGTTATAGTGATGTGGTAAAATTTTACACATCTTTGTTATGTTAAAAAAAAAAAAAAAAAAAAAAAAAAAAAAAAAAAAAAAAAAAAAAAAAAAAAATCGAAAAAATGAGAAAAGAAAAAGAAAGAAAGAAAAGTTGGATGTTTGTTTTAACCAACTTATGTAAAGTTATGTAAGTGGTCGATATCACCACTATTTGTTGTACTATATCTATGGATTGAATGGGAATTGGCAGTTATGGGAACGCCAATTAAGGTTTATTCTTTGATTAAGATCTTGTTGAGTATAATTCGTGTCTACCTAAAGCGTGTGTTTCAAGTGTTAAAGCGTGAGTTATTCGATGATATGAGTCTTATTCATGGGATGGTTGGGATAGTGATTAACCACACTTAGGATTTTAATTTATTTGTTTTGTTTATTTTTATTTTTACACCAATTTATATCCCAAATGTTATCCATGCCCTTTATTATTCTTTATCCAACCGAACCTTTGATTTATTGAGATTGGGGATTTGAGCAATCTTAAGTATCGTAGTCGTGGATTCGGCTATGTATTTATGATTTTGTCGCCCTTTTTGATATATTATTATTGGTGAAGTTTGGACCTATCTTTAGCCTATTCGAGTTAAGGATTTGAGCAATTGCAAGTATCGTGTTCGTGGATTCGATCATGTATTTGTGATTTTGTCGCCTTTTCTGGAATTTGAGATCGATAGTGAAAGAGAATAATTAACCCTTAAGCCTAAAAACCCTTTTTACCGCTTTAGACTTGTTACTCCTTAGCTTTAGTGGTGGAGATGTGTATACTTGCCAAGCTTATGATAGAATATTCGTCGCGACTGGACAGTTAAACGATTAGATTTGCTTTTATCGACTTATTTTATTTTACTTCTAATTCGTTAAGTGTTTAGTTGTGTGATTATGAAATGAACGAATACATGCTTAAATATAAAAATAAATCCTAACATCTTTTAGGATACATTTTCATAAAAGAAATTCTAAGGTTTACTTGGGGACAAGTAAAGTTCAAGTGGGGGGATATTTGATGAACTCAAATAAGTACATTTTATTACTATCATTTATCCTATTAATTTGACTTGTTTTACTATATTATGTATGAGGATTGATACTTAATCGTTTACTTTTGTAATTCTCAGGTAAAAACAAGCATTTGGTGAAACTTAGCGATTTTGGACTAATAATGGAGCAAAACGTGCATAAAGTGAAAGTCTACTGACATGGACAAGATTAAGTCAATTCTGCTCCAGATGCGCCGCATCTCACTCTAGACATGCGCCGCATCTCTATCAAGATATCACCAGATACGATCCAAGATACAAGAGGACATGCGCCGCATCTAATCAAGAGTTACGCCGCATCTTCTGGCGGTGTACGAATATTCCTGAATATTATAATCTTGGACCCCACGCGAAGTTAAGTACATGCGCCGCATCTACTTAGTAGATGCGCCGCATCTTCCCTCAGACAGAAAGTATAAATACCCCGTAGACCAGACGAATTATAAGTGCCGAAAACCCTAAAACCGAAGACCAAACAGGAGGAACAAAGGACGAATTCAGTCAAGGAGGCAGCACAAGACACACCCAAATCAAAGATACAAGAGCTGTAAGAAGGTGCTGCATGTGTTTAATTCATTAAGTAGTTTTGTTTTATTGTGTTAGCAAACTTTAATTCATCAGGATTGGTGGCTTGTGTAATGTGACAACGAAAGATTGCACTCCCTTTAATACTTGTTTTCCCATCAATTAAAGTTTATATGTTGATGTCTTTGGTTACTACTTATTAGTGCATTGATAACCTCTGTGTTTATTAGTGGCTTGCGGGCATTTGACTGCGGGACATAATGTGGCTCCCACGGTTGTTTCTAAATTGATCACTTAGGAATAACTTTTAGACATAAGTAATCATTAAGGGTTTACTCGCCGATAAGAATAGGACCAACGAGAAAGGGTTAACTACATACACTTCATATAAAGCTATCAATAAAACAAGTGACAATCTACTTAATCATAAGGACAGCCCTCTTATTGTCTCAAGTATCTATCTGTGTACGTGTGTGCTACTTGCTGATTCGTGCCTATTGGTTTATTTTATTATTTAATTGCAAACAAACCGTGCCAGTCTCTCAGGCTGAAACCCCCTTGCGTTAGGATATTAAAATACTGATTAGAATAACGAGATAATACGTTCCACTCTTAGTGATCGACACTCTACTTACCATTATCTTCATACTGACCGGGTACACTGCTCGTTAAGTGTGTGTGTTATTGATAAGTCGGCTAAATATAAATTTAAAACTTGAGTAGGCATTAAAACTGCTAAACCGCAACGACACATCACGCGCATCAGACCTTAAGCTTTACCATGTATGGAAATAAGTTGGGAGACTTACAACACCAAGGATGGTGGTGGTGAGGCACTAAGGAAAAAGGCAACGAGAAGAAGAAAAATCTCCAAGCTCTTAAACCCGCGACACAATACTCAAAAGAATCCTTAAGCATTGAAAAATTGGTCGAATACCCTAGCTTCCTTTCTTTCTTGCTTAACAGTAACAATAGAGATATATGTATTGGTGTTTTGTGTTTTCATTTTTTGGCAGTGAGTTCGAGTGAGGTGAGTTTTGATGTGTTTAAGTAGTAACTCCAAGTATAGAATTAGGAGTATTATATTCTTACTTTGTACTTTACTAGCAAGGACTTGTTACATCCTAGCATGTGAAATATTGGTAGGTCGATCAATAGATTTTGAATGTATGCTTGAATGGTCTTGTCAATTCATATGTGTAGGAGCGCATGGCCTAGGATGGCATAGTCAATGTAGAGTTGGTATGGTGCATATCATTGTATATTCTCTTAGTTGGTACTATGGAGGCTTGAGGTACAAAAGAAAGAAAAGGTGAAGTGTGACTTTAGGAAATCTTGTGATCTTTGTACAATGCATCGTGTGGTATATGGAAGAAAAAGGAAAACAATGATCGATTAGCAAGGAAGAAAAAAAAAGGACCATGTGATGATTTTAGGGAACATAATACCCAATGGTTTCTAATATTAAGGGATTTAAGCATGGGATACAAATTCGTTTAATACTTTAGGTAGGGTGTTGAAAGTATGACTTGGTCTTATATAGCTTTTGACATGCAAGGTAGAAAAACTCAAGGGGTGCTCGTTTGGTTTTGTTGTATGGACGAAAAGAAAATAAAACGTATTGCGTGTTTTCGTGAGTTAACACAAAAAGAGGTTGAGTTATCTTATATGTGTTGGGGTTCAATGTTCGATTTACAAAAATAATATACGACTTATATTAGGGTGCGTTTTAATGTGTAGACACCAAGATGTGTGTTTTTGTTCAAAAATTACTAGGCCTCAAATCCAAAAGGAAATGTAATAGTTGGGCTCGTGAGTTTGTTTAGTTTGTGTAATATAGGTCGAGCCCATAAATAATATAAAGGTGCATTTGATTAGTCGTGTGAATGGGTCGAAGGCCACTAATATAATAATGGTGTGTTGGATTAGTTTCGCAGCCGGAACCAAAAGAAATGTGTCGGGTTTGCTTAGCCCGAGAAATAAATCTAGTTTTGGTATGCTGTGAGTTCGTTCGTAAAGAAATGTGAGTCACGTCACATAATTAATTGCCTCGTAAAAATTTGTAGATGCATTGTAGGGAAAAAAAATAAATTAGTTCGTAAAAAGGGATTAATTAAACTTTCACATTGAGTTTCTTCGTTTTTATCATTAATAAATGACTAGGAAATTACAGGTTACTACACTATTTAAGAGAATCGTCCCAGACAAACACTCCATTTTTCATCTTTTTGTGGTGAAATGTTTATATGGTGTAGGTTGGATATGTTTTTGGGGGAAAAATGACCAGATTTTGAATTTTGAAATATATTCCTATTAAAACATTCCCTTAAATATACAAAAATAATTTTTGTAAAAATGTTTTGTCACATTTGTAAAAATGTAAAGTGTATGACAAAAATTTATTTCTTTAATCATCCATCAAGTTTAATGTTTATTTGTTCATACCTTTAGTGATTTACGTTGAAATGGAAAATTTACGACTAATAACTTGTTTACGGTTATTTTGACGTAGAATGTTTTTATATTTTGTTATTATCAAAACGTAGAGAAGTCAAAAAATATAAATAACATTTTTAAACATTATTTTTATTAACAAAGTTATTTAGAGAAAACTTAAGCATCACTAAGCTTAAAACATTTTTTTATTAAATTGATTGAAATTTCCTATAAAAGCTTGACAAAGAATTTAATTTTGGGACAAAAGGATAGCATAGCAAAGATTCGTATAAAGTTTGACTAGGAAATTTTATAGCTAAGATTTTGTTCATGTTTGATGAAAACTTCAGAAATATCATTGGTTAATGTATCTCGTTTCGATAGGTGTTGAGGTAAAATCTTACCCCTGGTCCTTATGCCCGAGTCTTGAGCTATGTGAACCTGAAACAAAGGTAGCACACGTTATCCTTGACTTGGGTTTTATCCCAAGACCAAGCTCCGGTGTGAGGATAAGTGTTTAGCCGGACAGATGAAAGGAGCAATAAGTGTGATTTATAATGAGAGTAGTAAATGTAAGTAATAAATGAGGGGAGAAGAGTTAATGCCTGTGCATTGAATAGGTTGGGGTATTTATAGCACCCCAATCACTGTGCTTATACTGTACCTGACACCATAGGGAAACAAGGAGCCGGTCTATGCCTAGACCAGGCCTATAGGCCACTGTACATGTACTTGGAGACCATATCCCGTGGAACCCGGGACGGCGGCGCATGTTCGGCTTGTGCCACTGTATATGTCTTGGTCTTTCCCGAGGCACTTTTATTATCATTATATGTATACGTATGTTCCGGACCGGATGGCGTGAATGAGCTTCATCCGGCGTATGTCGTCTGGACACATACACGAACATGTCCCCCCCCCCCAAGTATTGTAGCATTGATTTATGTCAAGGGTACAATATTTCAAAATTGCTGGTTAATCAGACAAACGCAATAAATGCGGGAGGTTAAAAGAATAGCCATGACTCATGCTTACATTTTCGTCCTATTCTTACCGTGTCTATAAATTGGGGGTGAGCCCTCAGTTTTCACCACATCTCTCATTTTCACTGTCTGCCTCCGAACAAATTCGATCATTCCTTCCGTCTTCAGGTGCGTCCATTCTTCTCCTTATTTCCTTCTTTAGACCTTTCGTTGCATCCCCTCCGGCTCTCAAGACATGTCGGATGATAATTTTGTTCTGGATCACCAAGAGGGTTTGGGTGATACTTCTCACACCTTGAAGTTTGACATGCATGTATATACCTCAGTCTTGGATGAGGCTAACATAATTTTTATCGCCAAGTGTTGTGGTATTCCGCTTGACCGGCATCCGCGCCCAGCTCCTGACGGAACGACTATCCTTGATGTTCCGGATAATGCAATTAGGTTGTACCTTCACTTTTTCAAGCAACGTGGTTTTAGAATCCCTACTTCTACTTTTCTTTTGAGGGTTTTGAAGTACTTTAGGGTCCATATTTCCTAGTTGGTGCCGATTGGTATAAACCGGACGACCATGTTTGAGATGTACTGCAGAGCTCTATACATTGATCCCACCGTCGTTCTGTTCCGGGTGTTTTACAAGCTTTGCAAACAAGGTCATTGGTTTTCTTTCCAAGCTCGAACCGGTAAGACTTACAAGCCCTGCTTCAAGGAGATAAAGTCTAGTCTTAAGAATTGGAAGAACCAATTTTTTCTAGTTGATCGGAGGGCGATCCCTATCGCTATGCCATGGCGTCATCTGGACTTAAACGTCTCGGACCCCCCTCCGACTGCCGGTTCTTACAATGAAGATTTATTGGAGAGGCTCCGGGAGTTATTCCCCTTCACAAGCCGCATCCCAACTTGTTGTATGCTGTTGGGCTCAGTTCCGTTTGGAAGCACGCCAGGTATGAGTGTGTTTTGAAGGGTCCGGGGGGAAACGGTAATATGCCCTCTTATGCATTTTGTTCGTCCCTTTTATAAATAACCTCTTCTTTCTTATGTTGTCTTTCTTTTTGTTTTTGTGATGCAGTTGTTACCATGTCCGAATTTCTCCATTTTCCAAGCGTTGAGGGATGCAAGGTTTCGGCTGGGCAGCCCTTGGCCGAGGGGGAGGAACACGTGACTTATACCACCCCCCCCCCCCGGTTGAGAATGTTGAGGAGATTCCTCCTAAGTCGAAGTTCATAAAGGTGGTTGAGAGGCCTTGCGAGTTGGTCCTTGCTGCTAAGAAAAGAAAAGAAGATCTGGCGGCAGCTAAGGCGGCTGCCGAAGGGCAAGGGCAGTCCAAGAAGAAGCTTGTTGCTAGAGAAGGGTCTCGTGCGGCAAGGAAGAAAAAAGGTGTCGAACAATCGTCCGACTATGAGTTGAGCTCTACACACATCTCTTCTCCAAACCCGATCATCCAGGCCAGACCTGTTCATGTTCTGACTGACTCTTCCCATTATGAAGAAGAGGCAAATGCCGAGCGGCTGGTTTCCCTCCGCCGCCAGAGCGACGAATTTGAGTCGCCCTTGGTGGAGAATACTTCCCATCGTTCTCCTTCCGTGGATCCTAACAGAAATGAAGAAGGGAATACTGCCTTATCTTTTCCGCCCCCAAGCCCCTCACTCGTGCATTCAGGTTTGTTTCGAATGACTTGTTTGCTGTAATTGTACAAGTATTTGCTTTATTCTAACGTTTTCTTTACCTTTCAGCCCGTGCTTCCGGAGCTCAGGAGCGGTCTCTTGCCTTTTCATCCAGCCATGCTGGTGAAGGAGAAGGTGAGTAGCCTTGTGCTCTCCTCATTCGACTCGTGTTTCCATGACCCTTTTTTTTTAATGCATTGTCTGCTACTCTTTAGGTACTTCCGGTGATCGCTTTGGTGATCAGCCTTTTACTCACCAATGGGGGTTGACTGAGGGTTTGTTTCGAATGACTTGTTTGCTGTAATTGTACAAGTATTTGCTTTATTCTAACGTTTTCTTTACCTTTCAGCCCGTGCTTCCGGAGCTCAGGAGCGGTCTCTTGCCTTTTCAACCAGCCATGCTGGTGAAGGAGAAGGTGAGTAGCCTTGTGCTCTCCTCATTCGACTCGTGTTTCCATGACCCTTTTTTTTTAATGCATTGTCTGCTACTCTTTAGGTACTTCCGGTGATCGCTTTGGTGATCAGCCTTTTACTCACCAATGGGGGTTGACTGAGGGTTCAAGGATGAACAACGCTGCTAACTGCCGGGACATGCTCAAAAACTTGTTCACTCCTGCGGATTATGAATTTTACAATGATGGGATGTCTGATCAAGGGGCTCTTAAATGGTCCTGACGCTCGTTGGGAATGTGCATGCAAGCCCAAATGAACATGCTTCTGAGGTACGAGGAGCTCTCTGATCGGTTCGCTGATCTTTCTCACACTCATGAGTCTTGCAAGGATGTTGAACTCTGGTACAAGGAGTGCAAGAAAGAGTTGTTGGGAGCCCAGGCCGAAAGAGATGCTGCGATTGCCAAAGCTGCCCGGGTCGAAAAAGATAAACTTGACTTGGTTTTTGTTGGGGCTGAATAGGCTAATAAGATCAGAGATCTGGAAGCTAGGCTTGCCGCATCGGAGGAAGACAATTGGTGGTTGGGGAAGGAGAGAGAGGACTTCGCTGTTCAGTGTGTTCAGGGGGAGATCACCAAGCAGCGTTTGGTCCGAGAATATTTTCCTACCTTTGTCCACCGGCTTCTTCAAAGTGCCAAGTACAAGAGGAGTTTGTCCGTTCCCTTCAACATGGCCATTGCTGCCGGGTGGTTTAAAGGTGTACAAGAAGGTCGCTCCCCCGAAGATGTGAAAACCATTTTGGATGCCTCATCCGGCTTTGATCTGGAGGCCTATGATAAGCTCAATTCGGCCTATGATGAGCTGTTTGTTAAGAGGTACCCTTTTGTGGACAAGGTTGCTAATGCTTACCTTTGGACTCTAGCGGAGCTGAAAAACTTGTTGCTGGACGAGACTCCTCCTACTCCCGGTCAAGGACCCACCGGCTCTGCGCAGCCTTGATTCTCTATAATAGCTTAGTTTGTCTTTTTATCAAGTGATAGTTTTTGTATGCAGCCTGTTGAAACAAACAATGTTGTCTCTATTGTATTTTTGCTTAATCGAAAATGACTATTCGTCCGTCGTTTGGCGGACTAAGAATTTCGTCTTGACAAACTCTTTGATTATTGACGTGTTATATATGTTTATTTTTTTTGTATGATGAGTATAATCGTTTGATGAATATTATTCGGGCTTTTAGCCTTGCATGCAGCGTCTTATGGAATGTAACCACACGGTGAATAGCACCTGGGCTCTTCCTATGTGAATAGCACGTTTGGGGGATTTAACTGTTCGGTGAATAGCACCTAGGTTCTTCCCATGTGAATAGCACGTTTAGGGAATTTAACCGTTTGGTGAATAGCACCTAGGTTCTTCCCATGTGAATAGCATGTTTGGGGGATTTAACCGTTCGGTGAATAGCACCTAGGTTCTTTCCATGTGAATAGCACGTTTGGGGAATTTAACCGTTCAGTGAATAGCACCTAGGTTCTTCCCATGTGAATAGCATGTTTGGGGAATTTTAACCGTTCGGTGAATAGCACCTAGGTTATAGGTAACAGACATTGACTACGCATTCGATCGGAGGTAACTAACCGTCCGTCGGAGTCACTAATAACTTTTGTCTAACGCGAATTTGCTGGAAAATTGCCATCATCCCAACTTGGAATGTAGCCCATATTTCATTTCATAGTTTTTGGTTACACTTGATTGAGATTACATTTGTTACATATAGCATCTCCTTAAATTCATTGCATTCCAAGTGCGCGGTACTTCTTTGTCTTCCATCGTCATTTGTTTGTAGGAGCCGTTCTGAAAAGCCTCTATCACCCGGTATGGACCTTCCCAAGTGGGTCCCAGCTTCCCCAAATTCTTCACTCTGCTAGCTTCGTTCTTGCGGTACACAAACTCTTTGACCTTGAAGGACACCGGACGGACTCTCTTATTGTAGTACTGCTCTACCTTAGACTTGTACATGGCCTCCCCTATGGCCGCTGCTTCTCATCTTTCTTGCAACATGTCTAAATTTAGATGCACTTCTTCCTCGTTCATTCCTTCTCGAACCATCATGGTCCTATGCGTCGGCATTCTGATTTCCGCCGGGATCACCACTTCACTCCTATATGTGAGGCTGAACGGCGTCTCCACATTACTCATCTTTAGAGATGTCCGGTGAGCCCATAGAACGTTTGGGAGTTCATCCACCCAGGCGACCCTCTCTCTTCCTAGGCATGTCTTTATTCCATTCATCAAACTTTTATTCGCCCTTTCTACCAGCCCATTAGCCTGTGCGTGTGCTACCGTTGTATTTATCTGCCTTATCTTCAGCTTTTCACACCAGGTTTTGAATGGATCTTTGACGAAGTTCGTCCCATTATCCGTGACTATGACGACCGGTAGACCAAACCGGCACACTATATTATTCCTTACAAACTTTATAACTTCTTTCCCAATGGTTTTTGCCAAGGGTTTTGCTTCGATCCATTTTGTGAAGAAACCGATTGCTACTATGACATATTGAACCTTCCCCGGTGTCGCCGGGAGAGGGCCGAGGACGTCCATGCCCCATTGATAGAATGGCCATGGTGCTATGATTGATGTCATGAGACTTTTGGGCAACTTGGGCACCGGGGCGTGTATCTGGCAAGAGTCATACCTTTGTATTTCTTCCCTTGCATCTCGATGCATGGTTGGCCAATAGTATCCCTGCCGGATTGCCTTTGCTACGACCGAGCGTGGGCCAGAGTGCATCCCGCACGCTCCCACGTGTAACTCCCGAATGAAATAGTTGGCCTGCAGAGGACAGACACATCGCAGCATGGGCATCAGATAATATTTTTTGAAGAGTACATCTCCTTCCATGGTGTATTGGCTAATTTTCATATGGAGGGCTCTAACTTCGTTCTTGTCGTCCGGCCATATCCCTTCCTTAATCCTTCTCACAATCGGAGTCATCCAATTGTCCCCCTCTTCTTCCACTATCGTATTGACCTCCGTTATCTCCACCGATGGCTTGCTCAATACCTCTACCAGAATTTCCTTAGTGAGATGGTTGAATGCAACCGAAGAGAACTTGTTGAGGACGTCTGCCTTCTGATTTTGGTTGCGGGGAATGTTTGCTATTCAGAACTTTTGAAAGTGGCTTATATTGCTTTTTGGTTCGGCCAGATATTTGATCATATTCTCGCTGCAAGCCACGAACTCGCCATTGATCTAACTAGCAACTAATTTCGAATCGACCTTCACGGATAGCGTGGATACCTTCATTTCCTTAGCAATCCTTACCCCAGCAAGTAGTGCCTCATACTCTGCCTGATTTTTTGTGCTCTTAAAGTCCATCCTGAGAGCATATGTGTACTCGGTTTTCGTTGGACTGATGAGAACCAGACCTGCTCCGGACCCACTTTTCCCTGACGCTCCATCCGTATAGAGCGTCCATTCATTCTCCTCGTCCAAATTCTTCGGTTCGGCTGTTACTTGCTCCACCATTCATCTATGGCTATCCACGGGGACTTCATTTATGAAATCAGCCAACACCTGGCCCTTGACGGAATTTCTGGGTTCGTACACTATGTCGTACGTTCCTAGTTCAATCGAATATTTTGCCAACTTTCTGGAGGATTCTGCTTTACTCAGGATCTGTTTGATCGGTTGATCGGTGATGACCTTGATTGGGTGTGCTTCAAAATATCTCCTCAGCCTTCTCGATGTGTGAAGTAATGATAAAGCCAGCTTTTCCAATGGAGCATAATTACACTCTGCCTCATGCAGAGTCCTGCTAATATAGTGCACTGGGAGTTGCTTTCCCTTCCGTTCGACCAGCAGGACAGCACTGATTGCCTCCTTTGCAACGGCCAAATAAACACATAACGTTTCCTTCGGCATGGGGGAAGCTAAGGAAGGAAGGTTGACAATGACCTTCTTGAGTTCTTGGAAAGCCCTTTCTGCCTCCTCCGTCCAGCGATACTCATCCTTGTTAGTCTTTGTGATATTTTTCAAAGTTTCGAAGAAAGGAAGGGATCTTTCAGCCGACCTGGCAAGGAACTGGTTCAGGGCGGCCAGTTTTCCAGATAAACTTGGCATCTCCCTCAATGTCCGGGGAGATTGCATGTCTGTGATAGCATTTTTTTTTTGCTGGGTTCGCCCGTATACCCTCAGATATCAACATGTATCCCAAGAACTTTCCTTCCTCGACCCCGAATGAACACTTCTTGGGGTTGAGCTTCATGTTTATCCTCCTGAGATTGTCAAAGTTTTCCGCCACATCGGCCAATAATGCCTTCTCCGTCGAACTTTTAATCACCATGTCGTCGACGTATGCTTCCAGGTTCTGACCGATCTGAGATTGGAAGGCTGAATCTAAAAACCGTTGGTACGTAGCCCCCGCGTTCTTCAGACCAAACGGCATCTTGGTGTAGTAATAGGTTCCTTGGTCTGTGTAGAAAGCTGTTTTTTCTTCGTCTTCTTCAGCCATTTGCACTTGGTGATATCCCTTGTAAGCATCTAAGAAGCACTTATATCTAGAGCCTACTATCGACTCGATCTTCAATTCAATCTCAGGGAGAGGGTAGTAGTCCTTCAGGCAGGCGGAGTTAATGTTTTTGAAGTCGATACACATCCTCCAACTTCCGTCTCCCTTTTTCACTAATACCGGATTCGATATCCAAGTTGGGTATTTGATCGGCCTCACTATGCCTGCTTTTAACCACTCGGCTACTTCCTTCGCCACCACTTGACTTTTCTCTATTGAGAGAGTTCTCCTTTTTTGACTGATGGGGGTGACCGATGGATTAGCATTCAATGTGTGCTCTATGATCCGTCGAGGGACACCCGTCATGTCAGTTGGCTCCCATGCGAAGACATCCAAACTCCTATTGAGGAGGGCTTTCAAACTTTCTGAGACGGACGGAGATAGATTCCGTCCTATAGTTACGAGCTAATCCGGATGAGCTGAGTTCACAAGGACCTCCTCGGTCAAGCCAACCTCTTTCTGCTCCTCTTTTTTCTCTTCATCCTCTACCATTCTTCTTTTTTCCAACCTTCTGCATTCATACACCGAGGCCGTTTGTGTGACTAACGTTGCTATCCCCCTGGGGGTGGGGAATTTCATCATTGAATGAATGGTTGAAGGGATTGCCCGTAACTTCTTTAATCTTGTCCGTCCGAGTATTATGTTGTAGGGAGACGATGCGGGTACCACTATGAGCTTCATGGTTGTTCGGCTGCACAAACCATCATTCCCAAAGCACACATCAAGCTCTATTTTCCCTAACGGCTTTACCTGTTCTCCTGAGAAACCTGCCAAAGTCGTTGCTGTCTCCACCATCCTGGCCCTGATACACGGATGCAGGTTGTCGAAGCAATGTTTGTACATGATTTCAATTGAGGCGCCTTCGTCCACATGGATTCTCTTCACCAGATACCCAAAAATTTCAGCCTCCACCACTATGGCCTCCTCGGAGAGGTCATCCATCTTACTATGGGAAAAGTTATCGGTACGTTCATCCAACTTTCGCTGGTGGTCATCTTTTTCTTTTTCGATCCTCCCTTCGGCAATTAACCATGGTGATTATCTTTCCTTTTTGAGGACCGTCCTTTCTGTTTTGAGCTTTTCCCCTTTGCCGCACATCCTTGACCAGGTGGTTTAACTTGCCGGACTCCAAGGCTAGTTCCAATTGTTTCTTTAACTGATAGCAATCATTGGTGTAATCCCCTTTCTCACCGTGGTAGTCACAGTATCGATCCAAGTTTTCCTTCCACGGCATGCCGGGCAGTGGAGGAGGTTGGGGCAGCCGAAGGTGATGCCCAGTCGCTAGTATCTCCTTCGGTGTGCTCCTCAGCGATTCTAGCGTTGGTCTGTTTCTATCATCCTTGATCCCAAACTTGATGTTCCGGTTGGGTTCCTGCCTTGGGGCCACATATGGGGTGTGATGGTCCCTTGGCCGGTATGGGGATTTCTGCCCCCACCGTCTCCTGTCATCAAAGTTCTTGTGACACCGATCAAGCTTTACAGGTCGTGATCCTCCCACATCCTTCCGAGCGTATTCCCCCTTCGGCAGTTCGGTGCTCCAAAAAGCTTCTTCCGAACGAATGAAGTCATCGAACCTTTGCAACATTTCGTCGACCATTTTAGGAATACTGTCCGAGAACTTCTTTGCCAATTCTGGGCAGTGATGGCCATTCATGAAAGAGGAGATCCGCATTATTTCCGGGACGTCTGGGAAATAGTTCGCCTCACTTACCCACCGTTCTTTGATGTCCGGAAGGCTCTCGTTTTCCCTCCTGTGAATTTTATTGATCTCCATGGGGTCTTTAACATATGCCCTTAGTATGCTAAACCTGTTAAGGAATTTCCTTTGAAGTTCGTCCCAGCCGTCGATACTTCCGGTTGGCAACTTATCGAACCAACCTCTGGCCTTCCCGTCCAAAGTTTGTTGGAACATGCGGAACCACACGGGCATTGGCCATTCTTCATGATTTCCTGCTCCCGTGAAGCGGTTGATATGGTCAGCTGGGTCGGTCGTCCCATCATACAGTTTGAGGTTCGTCGGCATTTTATGCTTGGGGGCTGAGAACTCTATGATTCTTCTTGTGAACGGACACTTTATCACCTCCTTGAACGGCTTGCTCAAGTCATCTTCCACCACTGTCTTTCCCTTATCATTTTGCCTTCTTTCGACATCCTCTTCTTCTGTATCCGTTAATTCATCTTCAAAGTTTAACAGCATAGGTTTTATCAGATTACGGTTGCCTTGTTGTTTCAACAACTCCTTGAGAGCCGATATGTGACCCTCCATGATGGCTCAAGTGTTCGAGGGGTTGGAACCTCCCTCTCCAAACCCTTCGTCTTCCCTCGAGCGTATGACGGGCGTGCTTGGGTCGGGACCACTCATTCTAGGCTTTCGATAGATTGAATTTGGGTCCCACGGATGGCGCCAGTTTGTTGAGGTAAAATCTTACCCCTGGTCCTTATGCCCGAGTCTTGATCTATGTGAACCTGAAACAAAGGTAACACAAGTTAGCCTCGCCTTGGGTTTTATCCCAAGACTAAGCTCTAGTGTGAGGATAAGTGTTTGGCTGGACGGATGAAAGGAGCAATAAGTGTGAGTTATAATGAGAGTAGTAAATGTAAGTAATAAATGAGGGGAGAAGAGCTAATTCCTGTGCATTGAATAGGTTGAGGTATTTATAGCACCCCAATCACTGTGCTTCTACTGTACCTGACACCATAGGGAAACAAGGAGCCGGTCTATGCCTAGACCAGGCCTATAGGCCACTGTGCATGTTGATGCATGCGATGTGTCGTTGCGGTTTAGCAGTATTAATGCCTACTCAAGTTTTAAATTTATATTTAGCCGACTTATCAATAACACACACACTTAACGAGCAGTGTACCCGGTCAGTATGAATATAATGGTAAGTAGAGTGTCGATCACTAAGAGTGGAACGTATTATCTCGTTATTCTAATCAGTATTTTAATATATAAGTTAGCTATACAACCTAATCTAACGCAAGGGGGTTCAGCCTGAGAGACTGGTACGATTTGGTTGCAATTAAATAATAAACTAAACAAATAGGCACGAATCAGCAAATAGCACACACGTACACAGATAAATACTTGAGACAATAAGAAGATCTGTCCTTATGATTAAGTAGATTGTCACTTGTTTTATTGATAGTTTTATATGAAGTGTATGTAGTTAATCCTTTCTCGTTGGTCCTAATCTTATCGGCGAGTAAACCCTTAATGATTACTTATGTCTAAAGTTATTCCTAAGTGATCAATTTAGTAACAACCGTGGGAGCCACATTATTTTCCGCAGTCAAATGCGCAGGCCACTAATAAACACAGAGGTTATCAATGCACTAATAAGTAGTAACCAAAGACATCAACATATAAACTTTAATTGATGGGAAAGCAGTTTTAAGGGAGTGCAACCTTTCCGTTGTCACATTACACAAGCCACCAATCCTGATGAATTAAAGTTTACTAACACAATAAAACAAAACTACTTAATGAATTAAACACATGCAGCACCTTCTTACAGCTCTTGTATCTTCGTTCGGGTGTGTCTTGTGCTGCCTATTCTTCTGAATTCGTCCTAGGTTTCTGGTCTTCGAACCTCGTATACAATATTATTCTCGACTAAAGCTACGGAATTCGTCTGGTCTTGGGGTATTTATAGTTTCTGTCTGAGGGTGAGATGCGGCGCATCTAGTAAGTAGATGCGGCGCATTGACTTAACTTCGCGTGGGGTCCAAGATTAATATATTCAGGAATATTCGTACACCGCCAGAAGATGCGGCGTATCTTCATTCTTGGATGCGGCGCATGTCCTCTTGTATCTTGGATCGTATCTGGTGAAATCTTGATAGTGATGCGCCGTATGTAATAAGTGAGATGCGGCGCATCTGGAGCAGATTTGTCTTGATCTTGTACATTTCAGTAGACTCTTAACTTCTTGCATGTTTTGCTCCATAATTAGTCCAAAATCGCCAAGTTTTACCAAATGCTTGTTTTTACCTGAGAATTACAAAAGTAAACGATTAAGTATCAATCCTCATACATAATATAATAAAACAAGTCAAATTAATAGGATAAATGATGGTAATAAAATGTACTTATTTGAGTTCATCACATGTACATGGAGACCATATCCCGTGGAACCCGAGACGGCGGCGCATGTTCGGCTTGTGCCACTGTATATGTCTTGGTCTTTCCCGAGGCACTTTTATTATCATTATATGTACACGTATGGTCTGGACCGGATGGCGTGAATAGCTTCGTCCAGCGTATTTCGTCCGGACACATACACGAACAATAGGTCCATCAATCTTTTTTGAGTTTTGAAAATGGTTTAGTTCAATGAATTCAAAAACTAAAATGAAACGCGCCTTCTAATAGTGTCTTCCTATCAATGATAATTTTAAATTAGGAATTCTGAGGATGAAAGTCTCTTCTTTTTGCCTCAATAGATAATAATTTCTTTATCAGTTCGATCGTTATACTTAAAACATTATAGAAAAAAGGGTTGTTTGTATGCTACACAATCATTGAATCACTAGTGCTAATCCATTTCTTTTTCAAACAATTAGGAACATCTGCTCCAGTTGAAAGTTGGATCTCATTACATATTTAAGTTTTGTGTTAGGTTTTTGACAGATGGATAAAAATATGTGTAGAAAACTATAAGGGGGGTTAAATAGTTTTTACCGATTTAAATTTAGTTTATAAAAACTTTTAGATTGATAGTATGTGAAACCTTTCGATGTTGAGATATGTATAATGCAAGATACTAGTAAAGAAATAAATACGTGAAAGTAAAGAGATAAAGGGTAGAAGTGTGACACAATTTTTTATAGTGGTTCGTGTAAGATATGTATACTTGGATTAGATGTTGGAAGAATTCTAGAGAGAGAGAGATGAGAGAGTTGGGAGTTCTAGAGAGAGAGAATGAAGAAAATATTGGTTGTAAGATTAGAAGCTCCAACCCTTCCTATGTGTGGGAAGGGGTATATATAGTTACATACTTAAGTGCCCCGAGTGGGCCGTGGAGTGAGCTGACAGTGGGTAAAGACCCGACCCACTCCACAAATACTATAATAACTAAACTAATATTACGTTAAATAAACTAATACTAATAAGCCTAATAAGCCTACAAGCTACACAAATGCTAAATAGATACTCGGGGTGACCGAGTCTTCACATGAATATTTATATTCCTAACAATCTCCCCCTAAGGGAGGTCACCCCGGAAATAATATTTTGAATTCTAGCATTCTATCATGTGTGCTTGACTTCGTAGCTCGTAGTCTTTGATTCTTCAAATTCATTGATCTTTGTACATTCAGCAGCGAACTTTAGATGACTGTTCTTGTGTCGTGGATGATCTTTGGTAATTCTTGGATGTCATCATCCAACGTATGTCTCCAAGTCATCTTTCAGTAGTATGTCTCCATGTGATGTGGTACACTTTGAACCGACATGCTCACACTGTTCTGGGTCATGATTTTCAGCATCAGAGTTTGCGGAAGCAATGTTGAAGGTCTTTTAGTTTGTCATGACTTCCTTGAATACGGTGATGGTGAAGAGTGAGCATGTGGTGATGGGTTGGCATCTTGTTCATCTATCAGCAACAACAGCAATCAGCTGCAACAGCAATCAGCTATAATCGCCAGGTGTTCCTGCATACGACAGTTAGCTATAAAACGTCCAGTACTTACAGGTTCGGACTTCGAGATTGTTAACAGCATAGTGTAAAAACTCTCTCTAATCCTTACCAAGGCCGTTCCTAAATCGGAAACCCACAGAGAGCTTTAAAGATCTACCGTAGTAAATCAACGATTAGGTGAGTCGCTGGAGATCACTCCACGACTGTAGACCATTTGAAACCGCCGTGACCAATAAGCGTAATCCACAAGGAATTACCGAAGTGACCTGCTTTCAGGGTTGTTTGATGTTGACCTTGGCAGGAATTTCCATTCAATCACTGAGAACTACATTTGTAAATTCCCTTATAAATGTTCTGGCAAATTGCTAAGATCTGCGTAGGACTCATAAGTTTACATCTGGTGTCCTTAATGTTGAACAACCAGTGTAGAAGTAACACGTGTTCCTATGAGATCTTATGATGCATCTCGTGGCTCTAGACTCGATAATTGCAATTTTGGTAGTCGGAGACTGGAGCGGTGTCTCCTGTTTCAATATCAACATAACTCGTAATGAGCGGTCGATAGATTATGCAGGGTTCCCCGTGAGAGTGAAACAAGTCCTTTTAAGAGAAATTGAGTGGTTTAGAAGGTTTAGTGTAGTGCGTCACTGGGTCCATGACGTCTTGTCTTCAATACCGGTGTTACCTTAGTAACCACCAGTAGCATATGAATTGAACCCGGTTTCTGCCCTATGGTTGAATAATTAGAGGGGTATTTCTTTTCACCCTTTCTCATTTCATTTTTTTTAATTCTTCAACCCCTTCTTTCTCCTTTCTCATATTACTCCTTTTTTCATGATCATACCTAAGGACTTTCTAATACTAACTATTCGGTATTGTCCCTAGGTATATCCCTCCGGCTCTGTCGGATCATAGGACGGTTTTCCTAACCTTAGCCACCTTATAACTTCATGACTATCCTATGTTGCCATTTAAAAAATCTTTTGAAAAATCTCTCAAAGTGTTCATGATTATGAAACACATTTTGCTAACACTTTGAGAGTTTTGTATTTTTCAAATGCTCCCCCTTAACATGTGCTCATATGTTTTAATTTAAAATTTGCACATGTTGGGTAGAGCTTGCACTTTTTGAATTGATCCACTTTCAGTGAACATGACCAATTCGAGACACACTTACATCACTAGTTAGACTAGCTTGAAATTATTACCCGGCCTGATCAAATTCACAGAAAGTTTCTCGAAACGGTACACTCTACTCAGACACATCCTTTTCGAGACACGCTCACATCACTGGTTAGGCCAACTTGAAATTATTACCCGGCCAGGATATGTCCTTTCGATTAATGACAGTTTTTGTTTCGTCAATTCATTGGTGAAGTCTGAGTCGTGCTTACGTAAGATGCCACATCCTTTTTGTTATCACAAACCATTTGCTCCCCCTCAATATGTGCATCGATATGCGAAAGAGTTTAGCACATATGGGAGAGTTTACATTTAAGTCCAAAGAATCACATTTTCATCAGGTTTCATATTTAAATCACATTCTCTCCCCCGATCAAAAATTTCAAACCTTTTGAGATTTGTGATCCCAATTGATTTAAATAAGTTAGAAAATGTGGGAGAAAATGTGGTCAGATTTAATATATTCTGATGATGAGACATTACGATGCTCCCCCTAATCAATGAGGGAGAATGTTAGTGTCAGGTATGATAGGTTTGAAAGATTTTGAATTAAAACAATCATACACTGACACATAACAACAAATGTTTATTCACTGCTTATTATGTACAAAGATAATCGTTATCACACAAATGATGTTGACCTTTTCGCTTCCCTGAGGGAGTCAGTAGTCAGCATCAATTATCCATCCACCAACAAATCTTCCCAAGTATTGTAGATCCCCACTCGGCGAGACCAGAATAAGTAATGCTTTGTTGAAGTGAAGGTGGTGGTGGTGATGACAGTGTTGTTGTTGTTGTTTTTGTTGCTGATGTTGTTGTTGTGGTGAACTCATAGCCAGTCAACAAAGTTTGAACATCTGATCAAATGGTTAGAGCGGGAACTGGGACATTCATATTGGCCATGGAATCTGCATAAGAATATCAACACAGATATACATACATACAGATACACTTTTCATTAATAGCTACCACATAGCAGCTTGCCAACTCATAATACCAAATTCATCTCATAATCAAACCACAGTCAGGAAATACATCAAATCGCTATCTAGCATGAAGAGCAATCAGCAATCATGAACATGGCAAGTCACTCATATTTCAACATTCAACTCAGGATCTTAGGGACATGATTCTAACATGCTAGCTACATACCTAAGCATATCCTGAGTGCACATGCACTAAATCAACAACAATTAAGCAGCTATCGACTAACAAAAGTCAATCAACATTTGAAACTCATTCATTCAGATCATACAAATGCCAGTGGAGTATTCAAGAATAGCAAACACAATGGGTTTTCTAACTTCTTTTAGATTTTGAGTTTTAAAGTATTTAGGGGATTAAACGAGGATTTCAAAGTGACACAAATGAACCTTCTGATTACATAAAGCTAGGAAACTATACGCAAGTTGCACATAATGCCCTAATCTTTCTAGCAACTAACACATTTGGCCATTTGAGATAAAGCTTAGCAAGATCCTCTTCAACTAATACCCCATTAACTACAAAACCTTTTCTAACAATTATGAGATAACCAAGAAACCCGTTTGATGATATAAAATTTGAAATCACTCTCCCCCTCAATCAGTGACCCGTATTCTAGTTAAAGAGCTGTAGTCATTGATTGAGTGACAAATTTTATGAACAATCCAAGTCTAAAAGAGTTTCAAACAACACGTAATCACCAAGTGTCTCACAAATAATTTTCAGAAGAATCATAGAAGGAAAACTATTTGTATACAAAGAAGATTTCTCTCCTTTTACAAGAAATGATGCAATGAAATGTACATCAAATCAGGGATGCATGGATATGAAGTAATCCATGCCCAGGTGAACTTCACCCGTTGTTAGGAACAACCGTCATTTTGCCGACGTGCTTTCCTCATTTTGAAACGCGGGTTGCTATCTAAAGTAATAGCAAGCCATCATGACATGTTTTGAAAATTCATTTTAACTTCTGCTCAAGCTTCATTTAAAGTCCCGTGTCATTATTGAATGACATTTCTAAGACCATAAATGTTATCGATAAACAGAAGACATGCCTAGAGAAACTATTTTTGGTATTTTCTAATTTTTTCTGATTTTTATGGTTTTTCTGGGTGTAAGTTTTTCTATTTACAATTTGTTGGTTTTATAATTTTCTATTTATATTTTTTGTATAAGATATTTACAAACTATATTATTCAGTTTAAGAAGATGTTGACATGAATACCGAAAAAGGATATCGATCTGTACGTTGTAGAAGTCAGTAGTCAACATCTCTTAAACTTTCACCACCAAAGCTTTCGACGCTCCTGAATAGTAGACTGAACTTGAGCCTTCTCAATTTGAAGCTTTGACATCTTCCCCCTAAACCGACAATCTTCCTTTTGAGCAGTTTCAAAGCTCTCTTTTAAGCTTACGAAAGGTAAGTGTACAGCGTAAACCGTAGCAAACCACGTCAAATATTGCTGCTCCTTTTAAGAATAATCATCGTGATACTTCGTTCGGGGGATCATCAAATAGATCAGCATCGTATCATCTCACGCTTGAGTAATTCTTCTCACATTTATTCCCGCTGAAGTCTGAAGTGATGCATACCAAAAGTATCCAGAGACCACTTCCCCCACGTAGTTGGAATGTTACACCATAAGGAACGAGTTAAAACACTGATTTTCTCTGCGGTTATGACATTTGTCTTCCCGGAATAACCTCAACTCATAAGAGGTATAAAGTTCATCACGTGTACTCGTTGTGCGTTCAGATGTATGTCTCCTTCCCCCTTGCTGGTTATGATACCTCAGAATCAGCAACACATTTTACACACAAATACTTGAAATCTTGTGAGAAGAACAAAATTAGCTCTAATGTATCAAGTGAGAATCAACCGCTACCGAAACACTTCCTGACTATCTTTACCAACCCTTTAAGTAGGCAATTTGACGAGATGACTGATGGAACAAACCCGATATACCCAACTTGACACTGAAGTAGAATTTCCCGTTCTTGTGACTTGAACTTGCACTAACGTTGGAAGAACGGTGTAGAGAATTAGTGCTCCAAGCAAATATCTAAGTACTCAATACTCAACCAAAGTATGAGACATTAACACCTCTTGCGATTATCCACAACGTCATCGGCGTGTGACACTGAGTACTACAACGTAACTCCTTTAAGTGATAGTTAACAAGGTCGTCAAACATTTACCCCGACTGCTAGTAACTAGATAACCTAAGTCTTCAACTTAAATCTTAAGCACGAGCAAGTTATCATTGAAAGTCATGCATCCAACCAACCCCGACTTCAAGATAAGATAAGATCACGCCTAAGTGAAAGTCTACTTCAATCTCAAATAAGTGATACCCGATCAACTCCGTAGTTACAATTAGACGCCCAACAAGTGAGTGAACAACCAATCAAATGTACGTCGAACCACCTGTTCACAATTCTCCCCCTCAAAAATTGCATATGAGAATGCCTTTTTTGATTGAACAAGTGTATATGAGGTTGATCCACTGTTCACAAATGCCATTTTTGATTGAACAAGTGTATATGAGGTTGATTCACTGTTCACACTTCTCCCCCTCAAAAATTGCATTTGAAGTTGCCATTTTTGATCGAGTGAATGAACGTCCAATCTAATGAAAGTAGATCCACTTGATGACTGAACGAGCATGGAGCAAGTATGAAGCTTGTTGATGAGAATAGTCAGAAAGAAGAAGATTTCTCTTCTTCCGAAGATAAAGCGCACTCAAGCGTACGTCTTTTTTTTCTTTGATGAACGGGGCCTGATGAGTTGTCAGCAGACGCCATTATGTTGACAATGAGGCCCGAGGCTTGAACTGCAGTGTTCAAACGTCATTGTCATTGAAGAACGAGGCCTGAACTGATGTGAACAGACATCATAGACATTGAAGAACGAGGCCTGAACTGATTTGAACAGACGTCATAGACAATGAAGATCAAGATTGACTTACTTGAACCCCGGATTTATGAGATATCAATCTTTTCGGCACCCAAACCCTGAGTCTTTCCTTACTATGAGTGAACGATGTACCTGCACGTAAGTAAAGACTACCTGCATTAACATTAAGAGTTTGTTTGCATTTATGTGGGTTAGTGATATCAGCATTTAGACCATGTGGGGTTTCACTGTCAACCTTGGTTTCGGACTTAGTGAATATCTTTCGAATAGGTATCCATCTAAGACCAACAATCTTAAAAATTCTACCCGTCGGTATCCACCTAAGGCAAGATCTAGGAGTGTTTGGTTTCTCATGTGCAGTGGAAGACTTGTTTAGAGAAGACCTTTGTCCTACAGCAATCTGCCTACTAGGTTTCTGAATATAACTCTTTGGTTCTACGGGCTTGTTGTTGTTTCTAGTCTTAGAGGATTGAACATTAGCACGAGCATTCACTTCCTTCATGAATTTTGTTATACAATCATCATGGTTTGCATTAAAAACACATTTCTGACAAGTTGAACACGCATAGAGTTTGAAGTCAGAAAAAGATCTAGAATTCTTAGAGTGATCTGCTACGGGAATCGCTTTAGTCGATACGCAACTACTCTTAGAAGCAGGCAAGTTCCTAGTCTTTTCCTGTGTGTTTTTCTTAGCATCCTCTAGGTTGTGATTTTGAACACTGTTTTTATGTCTAACATTTTCCTTTGGTGTCACAAATGACACATGCTTTGAACTAGTCCTAGAAGAGCTAGATGCACTCATATGATGAGGTTTTGCAGGAGCATATTCCTTTTCATTAGGTCTAGATTGTGAAGTGACTGGTTTTGACAAAACTTGTTTCGCATCAACTTGGGAGGCAAACCATGTTTTTGAAAATTTTGGCCGTTCAGATCTAAAAGCAGTCGGTTGTCTAACAACTGACTGGTTTCTAAGTGGTGGTTTCCCCAAGATTGATGGTTTTGCAAACTTAGTGTCCACACCATTTTCATTCAATTTTCTCAACTCGTTTTTCAACGATGCAATCGCAAAACCATTTTCCTGAAGTTGAGCTTTGAATTCATCATTTTTGGCAATCAAAGAGGTAGTTTGCTCTACAGTCTTAGTTTTCGTTTCTTTGATCGTATCACACAGTTCTTTGCAATGAATTTTCAAAGTCTCATTTTCTTTAACCAATTCAGTCACTTTATGTTCTAATTCTGCATTTTTTGTTGCACTAACATTATTGTCATGTTTAGCCTTAACTTCATTACACATATCACGCATCACAGCCAAACTGTTTTTCAGGTTTTTGATCGTCAAGTTTTTGGCTTCTAGTTGAGCTTTCAAATCATTTATTATAAAGAATTCACGGAATTCAGGGAGTTCCGGATTTTTACATGGTAGCATATTTTGAAAACTTTCTTCCTTTTGTTGCATTGCGATTTCAAGAGAAATACAATGTTTTTCAAGTTGTATAAATCTGTTTGAAAGTTCATTATAAACTTCTTTTATATCCATATCGTTTGAATTGAAAAACTCAGCCGTAGGCAAAGAACTTGATGCATCATCATGTTCAGCATCCTGATCAATCTCTCCCCCCTTATGACTCATATTTGATGAATCAGTGGTGATATTGCTATCAGTCTTTTCCATCAGATATGTGTCATAAGTAGGTTTAATTTGATCAATATGTTGTTGTTCGTTAGAAAGACCATTATGTTGATCAGACAGATGTACCTCATCAGATAGTTTGAGATCTGCATCCACATTAAGCGTGATATCAGTTCCTGAGCTGTTGTTATCACCATGCTTATCTGACTCTGTCCCGTTTCCCATATGTTGTGCTCTTTCATTAATGAACCCCTTAACATTACTCATAAGTTGGAGTAATGTAACTCTGAACACGTCAACCTCGATTCCAGTGTAATTAGAAAAACACTTTTTCGCCATTTGACTGTCATCATCATAATCATCAGTGTATTGCGAATCAGTGAACACTTGGAGTTGGCTGTTAATCATACAAAAGGCAGCCATGGATCTGTCTTCATAAAATTCTCCTTTGTCAAGTTGTTGTTCAAGTTGATCCAAATATAGAGTCATTTTGACTGTGAAATCATGAACATCTTGACCAAAGAGTGTTGTGAAAGCCCGTGTGTAACCCATCACGTATTCAGGTTTTTCAAACAGAACCTTGAGATGTGAATGAAGTAATCGAAAACAATCAATGCGACTTTCCTTCTCATTTGGCAACATTAGTGACTGAAGCGCCTCTCTCTCTTGCGAATTTGAGCACGAAGATTCCACATTGGTATTATCATAATCACACACGTTTATTCGTTGTCTAGAACTGGAAATCATCTGTTTATCATACGTGTCGTACAACTTGAGTAACTCAGATATGAAGGAATCTGAAGTAGTAGACATGATGTAAACGTGCACGGAATTTTACAATTCTACGATTTAAACCGAGAAATAGATTTTTTCGCGGGATTTTACAAAAATCAAGAATAGACTGTGAACTGATAATGATAATGTGATTGTGTGTTGAGGGTAATGATTGATAGTTGGATTTTGTGAACCGTTGTTTGATTTTGGTTGGTGAGATTTAAGTGAGTCCAAATAACCACCGTAGATATATCCAATGAACTTGAAAATATTTAATAACTAGCAAGGTAGTTATATCCAATGAACCCGAATAGTTTCACCTAAAATTAAAAATTAATCTCTGATAATTTAAGCTCACTCGAAGATGTTGACCAAAATTATATCACAACTACAACAAATTTGAACTTGTGATAAACGCCCCAAAGTTCAGTCAAAGGGAAAAGAAAATTGAACAAAATCGACTCAAAAATGGGTCCAATGTCAAATTTCTGAAGGCCCACACAAGTAATCCAAGTAACCACGGCCCAATCTCAATCTTACACAAGCCCACTTTACACAACCCAATCTTACTACCCTAATATTCGGATATATAACCAATACTAAGCACACATTATTCCTAAATCATAAGAACCCTAATCCAAATTTGCGCCTCTCAGACCTTTGTTGAAACCCAGATCAAACACAATCTCCTTTTCTCTTACCACAAGAAACCCAGATCGAGGATAATCCGAATTACCAAGACAATGAAGAACACGGTTAGATTTTTGAATCAGTTTTCGTTCTTTTGATTGTCCTTTGGGTCGGAAGAGATTGAGGCTAACACATTCTTATATCGATCTTTCTTTTGATTAGTTGTTTTCGTTAGGATAGACTAAGAGTGATTGTGGTGATTAAGAGTTGTTAGTTTGGATTTGGATTTGTTGTAATTAATCTGTTGTGGATTTGTTATTTTTGTTAAAAAAATGATTTGTTATAGTCTCGAATGGAATTGTTGCTGTAATATGATGTTGTAATTTGGATTGAATTTTGTTTTGTTCTGTGTTAATGACTTAACTGTGATGGGTGATATCAAACTGCTACACTCAGGTCAAAACCGCTATGAGTCAAATGTCAGAACCGCTAGTACAGATATCAAGCCGCTATAAGTCTATCAAACCGCCAGAATCAGAAGTGTATCAAACTGCTATATCAAATGACAGTCAAACCGCCACTTGTCCTTTTGGTCAAACCGCTAGCGGTAGCCAACAAAGCAGTCACTTTCAACCGCTAGTTGTCTTTTTCCCGTTTTGGCTACTATCCAAACTGCAGACCAATTTATTTGCCAAACCGCCACCCTTTCTTGTGCACAAACCACTACAAAGGAATCAACACACAATAGCAAATGTTACTTTCACAATTTTGTTTTCTTTCCGATTTTAGTTAAGCTCCAAACCTGCAGGTTCAACTCCAGGCAAACCGCTGTCTAGAACTTTGACAAGCCGCTACCAAGAACAATTTGCAAAACCTAACTTTTACCCTTTCACATAAGCCACAAATATGTTGAAATAACCAAGAGTACTGTTCGAACAAACAAGTTATATAAAACTCCACACGTTAAGTTCATAGAAAAATCCCATGGAATAAATTCCAAAAGTAACCTAGAAGTTTTCTTGAAGAACTACTGTTCGAACAAAGACAAATCAAACACGATTTAAGAAGAAAGTAAAACAGATTTGAGCAAGCAAGAAAGCCCAAGTTGTTAATCTATTAAAGCCCAAAATATCTAAATCCACAAACAGTTAACATAGTGAGCAAATAATATTCGGATAAAAAAAATGAAAAACAAGGAAAATGAAAACCTCTTGAAATGATAAATGATGTTCGAACCAAAATAATGAAAACAAGAAAAATGAAAACCGCAAATCAAAGTCCAAGTACATACAATCAATCGAACCTAACCATGGCTCTTGATACCAATTGTAAGATATGTATACTTTGATTAGATGTTGGAAGAATTCTTGAGAGAGAGAGATGAGAGAGTTGGGAGTCCTAGAGAGAGAGAATGAAGAAAATATTGGTTGTAAGATTAGAAGCTCCAACCCTTCCCATGTGTGGGAAGGGGTATATATAGTTACATACTTAAGTGCCCCGAGTGGGCTGTGGAGTGAGCTGACAGTGGGTAAAGACCCGACCCACTCCACAAATACTATAATAACTAAACTAATATTACATTAAATAAACTAATACTAATAAGCCTAATAAGCCTACGAGCTACACAAATGCTAAATAGATACTCGGGGTGACCGAGTCTTCACATGAATATTTATATTCCTAACAGTTTGGTTACAAGGACACCTTCCTTGCCCTACTCCACTCCCCTAGTCACCTACTCGAGAGTTCGTAAACACTATGTCAACAAGCTCATTCAACCGGTGGAGAAACCTTCACAACATCGCTTACACTTTTTCCAGTACAAAGCTAAATACCGAGTCCTTAGCATGGCTGACCAAACCAATACAACAATACAACTAACACAACAAATTTGAGAATACAAGAAGATGTGTCAACAACAAGAAACAACTCAGTGGTCTTGAGGTGATGAGAAGTCCGAGCAACTTGAGAAGAAGGATGGCTCGTATGCAAGAAAGCGTGATCTCGTCTTGTAATAAGAACCTAGAGAACACAAGAGAAAGAGAGCTACAAGAATGATTTTTAGATCTGAGGTTAGAGAACTTAGAATGTAGAGAGAAGATATATCTAAGTGGGTGAGAAACAAGAGAGAAGTGGCTCACTATTTATAGGCAATTCTGAGCACTGTTCAACCGGATCCGGCGAATCCCTTCCCAAAGGGATCCGGCTAGTGTAATCCAATGGATCTGGCTATCTGGTAGCACCAGTTCGGATTTTGGGTTACAATTCCGGGTTTTGGGTTATGGGTCAAGGTCCATGGGTCAAATGATGTCATGAATGTTGTCAAGGACATCTTGGGTCATGGGTTATGTACTTTGGGTCATGGGTCATGGGTTTTACCCATTATTTAAGTCATGCATGATGTCATGCAATGAGTAATGGGTTATGGGTCAAGCTCCATGGGTTATGAGTTATGGGTTACGGATTATCCATCTTATTTCATGCATTTTATTTATTACAAGAAGTATACTTTAATTATAGCATGTAAATGGTAAATTGTAAATGTAAGAACATGTAATGTTTAGATTTATACTTTTACATAATGTTATGTTTGTTATCGACAAAACTTAAAGAGATCGATAAATATTAATAAACGTTTTTACGGTTTATTTGTATTAACAATTTTTCCCTTTTTGTTGATGGCAAAACATAATATTATGATGAGTACAAATTTAAATATTAGATGTTTCAAGTTTTTGAAAAGGTTTAGAAATGATTTTAAAGTGTTTACTCTCTTCTCCCCTTTTTTTGTCGAAAAAAAAAGAGTGTCGAAGAGAAAGTATGGCGGGATTGAATCCCAAAATGCACAAACTCTCCCTTGATGGTTGCTCCCCCTGGATGAGGACGTCAAGTGAGAAAATAGAGTCAAAAACCTACAAGATAGAATGTTAGTGACGATATCAATAAGTAGAAGAAAGGGATGTATGTCGATAGACGAGAAGTATAAGGAAGAAGAGACAAGGTATGTAGAACTAATCCTTGTAATAAAAATGACCAAAATGTAGTGGTATATAAGCCACATACATTTGTAAAAATAAGAACAAATAAGTGTCCTTATAAGAAAGAAAAAATAAAAATAAGAAAATATATTATAGGCCATTTGATGCTTGCATATGGGTTTAGAAGTTTCGGTGGGTCATAATGTCGATGCGTTTGAGGATGTGGTTTAGAATGAAGCACATTTCGTCCCTAATTTCTATGGCTACTTGCCTAGAGCTTTGGCAATGTTCACAAAATAGATAGTGTGGGAGAGGTGGTAGGGATTCACCCATCCAAATTGGTTGGTTTGATTGCGGAAGAGGTGGTGGAAAGGTTGGTATAGTGGGATCAACATCCATGATGTCGGGGATAGGTGGAGATTGATATGCTAAGTGTTCTAGGTTAGTGATGATGGTATAGGAGGTAACTCCTCAAGGTCATTGAAAAGAGCATTTGGAGAGGTAGGAGGTGTGGAGAAAACCAGCTCTTTGGGGTTGATGTTGGGTAGGATAGGAGGTGTGGATTTAGATGGTTGACTTGGAGCGGTTGGCAGAGTTGAAGTTGGTGGTGGAGTTGGTGTATGTGTCTTAAGGTGGTCTTCTAATGAAGTGAAGAAGGGAAGGTTGTTTTCCTTTGGAGAACTTGGGGAAGAGGGTGGTGCTTTTTGATAGTCGGTTGGAGATGAGGAATTGCTAGGAGGTGATGAATTTTTGGATGGAGGTTTGACAAAGCAACATGGTTTCACACTTATACGTGCGGTTTTTCTTGTTTTTGGTGGTGGAGGGATGTTGGAGGTTGGTATAGTGTACTTGGTTTGTTGTAAGTGATGTTCAAAGGTGTTGGTAATGTTTTGTAGGGTGTTGATTTCTTTGACTAGATCGTCACGGTTTTGAGAGGGTTGTGGCCTTTTGGAAGCCATGGTTTATGAGATTTTAGAATGAGAAGGATGATGGTGAAGCAAGCATCTTAGGACCTTATTTATAGATAGATATGATGCATTGTAATCAATGCTAAAACCACAAAAGAATCCAAAATCTAATGATTAGATATGAATTGAATGCAAGTAATCAAGAGACATTAACTACTAAGACTTAAACTCAGTAAACATTGAGTAAAAAATAGAGAAGAGAAGAGAATTGAAGTATATTTTTGTCAAATAATTGGCAAAAACTGTCTTCTGTGTAACCGGATCCCACGGATCCTTCCCAAAAGGGATCCGGCCTGCGTAAATGCAGGGATCCGGGTATCTCATGCACACAGACTGCAGTTTTTGCGTAGAAAACATATTAGGACTAGTGTGTGCCTATATGTAAACTATGTGGAGTTGCGATTATCTCGACTCTAGAGGAGAGAAGAAGATATTGATGTACATATATATTTGAGATAACCCAAAGGCTCCTTAGTTCAATGTATCTATGTTTGAATGTACCCGAATATACATATTGGTTATGTATTCCCTTTAGCATTCAAGAGATATATGATATGATGCATGACAAAAGGTTTTTACGTTGTACTAACTATGTAAAGAAAAATGTGAATGTCCTAAACGTGAGAAGTTTTTAATTTAAAAGTCGAATGAGGTGTTGTTTTTGAGGAACTTGATTTGTAGAAAGTTTGATGTGAAGAAATGTATATATGTATATGTATATATATATATATATATATATATAGTCTTATATATATATATATATATATATATATATATGTGAAGAAATGTATATATGTATATATATATATATATATATATATATATATAGTCTTTTTTCCTCTTTTTGTGTTTCGTTCCTAACCAAACACACACAGTTATTCAATCCTTTCAGATTGAATAACTCTCCCCTCCATTATCACCGGCCGTTCTTCCCTCCGATCTCACCACCATTCACCACTGTCGATTATCACCACCGTTCTCTGCAACTGATTTTATTGTTTAATGAGTTATTTGATATTAGTAATACTGTTAGGGTTTGATTATGTTATATTTAATTGTTAGGTTATTGCTTGGATTTTGTATGTTTTACGCGTTTATTATATAGAGATAATAAACTATGTGATGATTTTTTGTTTTGTGTGGAATTAGGTAAGGCGATTATGGAGGTTCCAGATGGTGAAGACGATGACGGCTCGTTGTCGGATTCGGATTATAGCGAGGCTAGTGTTGAAGGTATATCTTTTGTATCTTTAATGTTAAGATGATTATGCTTTTTTACGTGCGGAGGAAATTGATTATTTGTATTAAGGTCAATTTAACGCAATATGAATGATCACGTCTATTTACAATAAGAAAAAATAGGAGCAGCTGGAGTTGTATTTAATATGTGGAATTAGATTGTGTCTAGTCACATTTTAGGTCAGATTAATTTTTCGTTTGTGTATAGAAGGGATCAAGCAATCATTAGAAAGGTCTTGGCTATCCATGTCTAGGAAGGTAGTTCATAAAGTTTTACGGGACAATTGTCCTCTTGAACTTTCTGAGGTTATCTTGCCATCATTGCCTGTTTTGATCTTGATTGCATTTTGTATGGCCAGATTTCTTGCATTATTGCCTTGTATATCAGTGATGTTCTACACATTGTATTGCTACTTCTGCAATTCTCCATATAGACTCGATCTTTACATCTTGTGCTAGTGTAGGATCTATTATGCTCACCACATCTCCTTTACGAATTAGAGACATTGCCTGCAAAAATATAATATCGATCAGTAGCCAACCTTTTTCACGTTTCCTCTGATAAACATCTACTTGGCTCTTGATTTCAGATTTTTATTAGCTAAGAACTTACCCAATGAACAATGCTCCAATCAGCCCCATACTCTTCTGGAGATACATGCTTTCTTCCCGAAATAAGTTCTAAGAGAACAACCCCAAATATATAGACATCACTTTTCTCAGTTAGCCGTTGGTTAGCGTTGTACCTGGTAATGAGCACTTAGTTAAGTTAAGCTTGAGTAATATTATTTAGCTATTATAAAACTTTGTGTGAGTGTAACTTACTCAGGGTCAAGATAGCCTATGGTTCCTCGTGCTACACTTGATATTTGAGTCAAGTCTGATAAATTTCTAATTATTTATATTATGATACGGTGTCAGTGATACTTTGTTTAATGTCAATTATTTCCCATGTAGCAAAACTCATCAGCCCCCCTATGTCCAACAATATTTGTGGCTAATTTGGGACCAGCTTGTACAGAACAAAAGGTAATTCAAGTATTTTCAAGGTTTGGAAAAAAACTATTTTCGTTTTTCTTTAAAGTTAGAACTTTAAAGATTCTGGTTTGTGTGGGTAGTTGGGTACAATTAAGTTATGGTTATAGATTCTCCAAACAAACATATAACGATAGTGTAACATCAATGATTTTTCGATAATGCGTTATGCATATTCTATAAGGGGTATTTGTTTAAGCTTACTTTTGGGTTTATGAGTTTATGTGTTTTTGGCTTATGTCTCGTAAGCCCATTTTTTTCGGCTTATTTTGAAATTTATGAGATTGTATAATTTTAGTATGTCATAAACTCATAATAAGCTTAAATAAGCCCATAAGTTTCAATATTAACCAGAAAAATTGGGCTTATGAAACATAAGCTGAAACCTCATACGCTCATAAAACCTAAAAATAAGCTTAAACAAACACCCCCTGTAATGAATCATATATAATTGCAAGGCTTGAAATTTTGAACTGTGAGTCATATACAATTTTGACAACTTGGATCGTAGTTCGATGGTGGAGCCCCCATGGTACTTTGCATAGAGATGTAAATGGAATCTTATGTAGAACGTAGACAACCTAACCTAAACTGTGAATCACCCGCCCGCTTTATGCATGTTGCAAGTCTGTGCTTCATTAGTATTATATTTTTATCCTGAAAAGTGATTATACACAATGCACATCGTATATCAGAACTCATAATTCATATATTAGGTTGCTGATGTTATGCTTTTGTAGTCATTTGATGATATAATCTATGATATATCATTATTTGATATCTTAGCTTAAAGTATCCTATTAAAGTACCCAACTACCCACACAAACCAGAATCTTTTGCTGGTTTTTCTTTAAACTTAGCATAGTGCAATCTCTGAATATGTTGATGTTATTGTCAATTTGCAGATGCCCTGGATATTTGATGCGAAAGGTGCAGAGTACATATGGGACATCGGTGGCATTTGTTGACTTTGCGGTACATATTTGTGCATATGAAATGATTTGTTTTATGGACCTGGCACTAAAATGGATGTATGGTGACAAAATGTTGCAGGATACTGCATGTTCTACTGAAGCACTAAATCATTTACATGGCACTGTTCTTTACTCATCAGTATCTGGTGAAGGAATGCGACTTGAGTATCCTTTAAATTTGCATTTGCCTTTTTTTATAACCCCTTCCTTGTGCATTTAGGGGGTGTTTGTTTAAGCTTTTATAAGTCGCTTATAATCTTATTAGCTTATATAACTAATATAACCCCACACTAGTGTTTGGTTAAGCTTATAAGCTTAGGCTTATGAGCTTATATGAGTGTCTTTTTTATTAGCCCAAAAGTTTTGGCTTATATAAGGATGGGGGATGGGGGTTATTTAAAGGGCGTCATAGTAAAAGACTTTAATACCCCTTATATCAACTATAACTTTTAATATACATGTACTTTTTGGTCATTTTACCTCATGAGCTATAATAAGCTAACCCAAACACTAAGAATAGGCTTATGAGCTTATTATTTCTAAGCCAAAAAGTGCGTATAAAACATAAGCTTTGACAAACACCCCCTTATATCATTCCTAGAGTTATTGGTTCTCAGGTTTCACTTGATCAATGGATGCATCAACCATCACATGAGCTAATTAATTCATTATCATTGATTCATTGGTTGTAAAGCAGGATCTAAATGCTTCCCATCTTCTAATCTTTCACAGTAAATGATATTACAATTGTGAAAATTTTACATAATTGTCAACTTGACAAGGGTCATGCAGTCTCGACAATGGGTCAAAATTTGGTTTTCGTGTGAAAAGAAGGGCATGATTCCGGACATGTTCATTGAAATTTCCACCATCGAAGAAAAGCAAACAACCAGTAGAGGTAATAAGAGCTGGGCTTAGAGGATCTACTCGTAAATGAGCATGGCTTCAATTTCCTTTTTTTTTTCTATTTTTTTATTCAGAATAAGTATTGTATACATATTTACAATACAAGTTTTTGGTTGTAAGACGTATACCATTTATTACCAAACATCAAGTATCTATCTTTTTGTGAATAATAGTATTGCATCATGTTATTTTTTAGTTTATATGATTCAGTAAAATATACAATGTGATGCAGTAAATTTTACATTGTGATGCAGTAGAATAACATAATGATGCAGTAAAATAACATTGTGATGCAGTAAAGTATTATTGTGATGCAGCAATATGATAACGTTAAGAAGCAGCAGTATGTATAACATTGTGATGCAGTATAGTAACATAGTGATGCAGTAAAATAACATTGTGATTCAGCAGTATGGTAACACTGTGATCCAGTAATGTGATAACATTCTGATGCAGTAGGACAAAATTGTGATACAGTATAATTTTTAAAATATTTATAACATTACGATGCAGTAGATTTATAAACTGTGATGCAGTAAATTTACATCATTGTGATGCACTTCTTATACGCATTATGATGCACTAGTCGTATACACCATGATACACCAGTTGTGTACATTGTGATGTACTAGTATTTTTGTTTTATGAACAATAGTTACTACATTATGCTATTTGTTTACTGTATTATGGTGCAGTAAAATATACATTTTGATGCATTAACATTTACATTGTGATGCAGTAAAATATTCATTGTCATGTAGTAAAGTATTATTTTGATGCAGTAAAATTATATTGCGATTCAACAATATGATAACATTGTGATGCAGTAATATGATAACATTCTGATGCAGTAGGACAATATTGTGATGCAGTATAAATTTATTTTGATTTACCAGTATGATTACATTGAGTAGCAAAAGTATGTTCAACGTTATGATGTAGTAAATTAACATTTGATGGAGTAAACTAACATAGTGATGCTGTAAAATTATATTATTTAGTGGTATGATAAGATGGTGATGCAGTCATTTGATAACATTAGGATGCAGTATAATTTTAAAAATATTAGTAACATTGTTATGCAATAGATTTATACACTCTGATGGAATAAATTTACATCACTGTTATAACTTGATATATACATATTATGATGCACCAGTTGTATACACTGTGATGCACTAGTATTTTCTGTGCGTCATAGTTAACAATTTAGTGCATCATAGTGAAAAATTTAGTGAACCATTATATATAATCTATTGCGTCTATGACCATTCAGAATCGGCAGTAATCAAAATTAGTTAATTTGAAACAAACATTATGCTCATTAAGAGGTACAATACTTGGTATTAAACATTCAGTAACCAAAAGTATTACAACTAAAAATTTGAAACATCCATACAACCTCATACAATTGGTACAACATGACACAATAGACTAAAGGCCAACTGTGATGAAATTAGAACTTGCAAAAATATCTATTGTACACGGAGATTGAAATCAGAACTTGCATTCATAGTTACCAGTTTCTAGTTTCTCTTACTGCATAAAGTATGGGCTGATACACTTGAACCATCAATCTAAAATGTCCTTCACTCAATCAATCATGACCAGTTTATCTCCACCCCTTCAGTAACAAGACCTTTTCTAATGTTACATGCTATGTCCCCAAGCTGTAGACATCAGAATGCATGACCCCTTTGGATAACACAATCTACAGCAACCTCTTCGTGAAACTATCTGTAACACATACAAAATTCACTAGTAACTAAGATGCTCCATTTCCAATTTTCCATCAATGGACCATCATCTACAGAGAGAATCAACGGGCATACAAGAGATTGGCAACAAAATGGGAAAATAGTGTGCACCTCAATAGTAGGATACGGAGCTTCCACCACCCATATAACCACTGCCGCCCATGCTACGACCAGAATACAGTGAAGATGAGTAAGAGCTTCCGCCAACCTGCATAAAGATCAGCAAGACCTTGATCATTCTTGATTCAGTAGAAAGACTTTTTCAACCACATAATGACTTAATGAACTTTTATAGAAATCAAGATGGTCTAAATACAAAAGATATGTCACTGCCACGGGATATGTAATCGCCGCCATAGCTTGATGAGTACATGCCACCAGGTTTACTACCACTATAAGTGCCTGCACTATAAGCCATTCCACAGCTACTATAAAGACCATGAGAAACCTGAGCGACATTGAACCCATGCTACTACCATATCCAATGTTTGATCTCCCAAGTCTGCCAAATAATTCACAGAAAACATTACAACAAATCCAGCTGAAAAATATTTAGTAAACAGAGCACTATATGATAGCAGACCTATCAGTGTATGCATCTCCATACTGTGAAGATCGGCCTCCCATTTCATAATCCATATAGGCACGCGATTACCGTACTTCAGTCTTAGCGTATCGGGGAGGAACATCATCCTTAAAAATTCGAAATTGTTAACTAATAATACAGCTTTAAAGTAATACAATGTGATGACACAAATAAAATTTAAACTAACCAGTATAGTTTAGAGTCAGGAATAGGATCATATTCACGAGGGCGTCCCTCGCGGTAACTCGGTAGGGGTCTCTCAAACCTTGTTGAATAGCCGTCATCTGGGTAGGCTCTTATTAGGCGTCATTAAATTTAGTATGTTAGTTACTGTTGTTAGTATATTGCTTTATAGAGGAAAAAAGTTGATAAGAATCCAAAAATCAGTCAGATATTTAATCAAAAGAAATATAACTAAAAGTCTATAACAAAATTAAAACCAATTAATGACAAGAATTTTAACATGAATTTTCGAATGCCTATATTACTTATTACTGAATCCAGAAATCAGTTAAGAATCAGATACTTGAGTTACCATTTACAGGCCTATGTAGTTAAGTCTATCTTTCTACTTGGGCCCATACAGATGTGAGTAAAAGAGGCCCAAGAAACAGAACCCTGCAAGGCTGCAAAGAGCAAGCTACTAAAATTCAGTAAAGGAGAACGTCTAACAATATGATACTCCAACCAACTAAGTTAGCTACGCCCAAAAGTGCACTGCCCTATATGACGAAACATTTCATGTCATGCTAACAAGAAAAACACTAAATCAAGCAAACGTTGATGCTTTCTTACCATATTAGAAAGAAAGAAAAAAGATGACCATAGACCTAAAGAAAATGAGGACCAGCCCACACTACTACCATTTAGTGAAATTCCTAAACTGGAAAACAACTCCTAGCAAGCTAGTACTAAGCATAGGAATGAATAGCTCACAAATGTAACTTTAGTCTTGTCACGTATGTAAGACAGACCTTAATATCATTAACATTTCTTGTAGTGAACCTAGTGTACCTCATGTATGTTCTAAATCTGACGATTTAAATGCAAATAAGATTTACCTAAAATATGACGTATTTATGTGTTTTGCACAATATTTGGGGTTTGTTTCAAACTTCTTACAAAAATGTAACGAATTTGCAATGAATATTAGTGTACAAACAAGAAGATTTACCTAAAATATGATGTATTTATCACAATTTTCTGCACAGGATTTGGGATTTGTAATAAACTTCATAAAAAAGCACAACTAATTGGATCCTTAGTTACAAACAATAAACCTTAAGATTCGGGACGTGTAAAGAGCAGAAACATATACAAAACTACTTTCTTCATTGCATTATACTAAAACTGAGTTGCTGATTATTAATTCACATAATCACCTTCAATTAGCACATCCAAACACCTTAGATGAAGTCTTTACCAAACCAATAATGCTTAAATGCTAGTACTTATAGTTCCATCTTCATAACATGGGTTGTTGTAATAATCCTCTAAAGTTTCAACTGCCATGACAGTGAATTGAGAAATTAGGAAGAATAATTAAGGCTTGAGAAGTGTGAAGAAATAACTATGAACCTGGTTTAGTCAATGGCATGGTTAATGCAATATCCTAATGAAAAATTCTAGTTGAAAAAGCTAAACGGCTAAACCTAAGTATCATGTCTAGGAGTTTGGTTCAGACATCTGACAATTGGCCACTTCTCAACAAATGATTATGTGTCATATCATATGTAACTATATTCATAAACCAAGTCTTTTATGTTTCACTTGCAGGTGCTGTGATGTCTTTGATGGGATCACTGCTATGTGTAATGGTGGTAAGTATCAACCCTAATCTAGTGATTAATATCAGTACATCTGCATTCATAGATTACTTCTTAAATCTCTAGAGCTCGCTGTTCATAAATCGTCAACTATAATAATTTTTCATCAGTAGTATTAGCAGTTTACCCACTTGGATATTCATAATTATAAAATTATTGTAACAGTTGATTTTTTAAGATGGCATCTGTTTCTTGGCTATATTTATGGCAGATCTATTATTTCACTATTGACAAATTGAATTTCCTATGGGCGTCCCTAACTCATGTAACAGTCAATTAGTCGGAATTATGTCACAGGAGACATTTGCCATCACGTTCTACTAATAAGAACCTGTGATCTCTAAGTATTGGTGTTCATATCTATTCTTATGAAAAAAAATAACTATTATAGTAGTCACTTACTCATGTTAAGTTTTTCTTGTCATCTCAATCCTTTTCAACTTATAACTTTCACGGCTATTCAGCTTTGAGTAGCTTTCTAATATCACTATATCAGATAGGCACAAGAGTAAAAATGGAAGAATAATGGTTAATAGTTGTGTGATAAGAGTATCGTGGCCAAATATTCTTGCAAGGCACTTTGTATATGTTGCAAAGTTGAATTCATAAATGCTTGCCATCTGTTGTTACGTATCTAATAGCAAAGAAAGAAGAAAACAACAAAAATAAGCATGAAGTTATAAGCATAGCTATGATCGGCTATCTTTAATTCTTTGTGCATTACAACTATGTTTAGTAAAACATCTTCATTCTATTCCCTAAATGCAGGCAATGGTAATGCCAGCCCTATGCTTTCTCAGAATTCAAGGGAGTAAGGCAACAACTGCACAGGTAAATTGCGTGTCAGAACAGTATCATTTTCTTATAGCCGTTGACGTATGACTGAGTTGATTCTGGCTTGTTTGATTTTAAACGGGTCAACATGGGAAAATAAATCCTTAGCTCGAAAGGAAACGGTTCAAAATGGGTGGAGCGGGTCAAAAGTTGCCCAAAGTTTACTTTTTATACATGGATACCTAGTCAAACATTACTTGCAGCAAAACACATCCTACTGCATCAATTCATTAAAACTACTGCATCATCATTACAAATACTCACACATGCACTTTCCAAAATTTAAAACATACTACCCACAACCTAGTCAAACAATATTTGCTCGCATCAATTCATTAAAACTACTGCATCATCATTACAAATACTCACACAAGCACTTTTCGAAATCTAAAACACACTAAGCAAAACCTAGTCAAAACAATATTTGCCGCAAAACACATCCTACTGCATCAATTCATTAAAACTACTGCATCAGGCATTCAAATACACTCAGATAACTTTTCGAAATCTAAAACACACTACTCACGACCCAGTCAAACAATATTTGCTTTAAAATACATCTTACTGCATCAATTTATTAAAACTACTGCATCATCATTACAAATACTCACACAAGCACTTTTCAAAATTTATAATACCCACAACCTAGTCAAACACAACTTGCAGCAAAACACATCCTACTGCATCAATTCATTAAAACTACTGCATTAGGCATTCAAATAAACTCATATACCTTTTCGAAATCTAAAACACACTACGCACGACCTAGTCAAACAATATTAGCCACAAAACACACCCCACTACATCAATTCATTAAAACTACTGCATTGTCATTACAAATACTCACACAAGCACTTTTTGAAATCTAAAACACACTACGTAAAACCTGGTCAAACAATATTTGCCGAAAAACACATCCTACTGGCCTACTGCATCAATTCATTAAATCTACCGCATCAGGCATTCAAATACACTCACATACACCTTTCGAATTCTAAAACACACTACGAACGACCTAGTTTGACATTATTAGCCACAAAACACATCATACTGCATCCATTCATTAAACCTACTGCATCAGGCATTCAAATACACTAATATACACTTTTCAAATTATAAAACACTAGGCATTCAAATACACTCACATACACTTTTCAAAATCTAAAGCACACTAACCTAACCCATGCTCATACGCGGCAATTTAAAAGCTACTGCATCTCATACCAACTGCAAGTGCATTAGCCAAACATTCAAGCACGCAAAGTCACTTTCGCACATGACGCAGACTACATCTAACCTAACTCATACTCATACGCGGCGATTTAAAAACTACTGCATCTTATACCAGCTGCTAGTGCATCAGCCAAACATTCAAGCACACAACGTCACTTTTGTACATGACGCAGACTACATCTAACCTAACTCATACTCATACGCGGCAATTTAAAAACTACTGCATCTCAGACCAACTGCTAGTGCATCAGCCAAACATTTAAGCACACAAAGTCACTTTGCACATGACGCAAACTACATCTAACCTAACTCATACTCGTACGCGGCGATTTAAAAACTACTGCATCTCATACCAAATGCTAGTGCATCGGCCAAACATTTAAGCACACAAAGTCACTTTCGCACATGACGCAAACTACATCTAACCTAACTCATACTCATACACGGCAATTTAAAAACTACTGCATCTTAGACCAACTGCTAGTGCATCATACAAGCATTCAATCACATAAAATCACTTTCGCACATGATGTAGACTACAACATTTAACCTAACTCATACTCATGTGCGACGAATTAAAAACTACTGCATCACAATTCAAATGCTAACAAACAACAACTTTAAAACTACTGCATCTTAGTTAAAATTTAAAACTAGTGAATATAAGTTAAAATTAAAACACACTGCATCATAATTTAAAATATAATACTTACTTGATGATACCGTAATCGATTTTTCCGGTTCAACTGATTTTGGACCTTTTTATTTGATGATACCGCAAATCAATCAGAAACTAATTCCTTTCGCTTGTTTGACGAGAAAAAAATTTCACAATTCGCGTTTTCATTTCTTCATAGTGATTCTTCATCCCAAAATTCTTCTCTTCTGGTTCCACCTCTTCCTTGTGTTTATTTTTGACCTTTTTTATTTGATGATTCCGCAAATCAATCAGAAACTAATTCCATTTGCTTGTTTGATGAGAAAAACATTTATCGATGAAACGTTTTGTTTGGAGAATTGGAAGAGAGAGAGAGAGAGAGAGAGAGAGAGAGTGAAAGATAATGAAACGTTTTGTTTTTGGGGAAAAAAAACACTGGTTCAATTTTCACTATCTACAGATTTGCCTCTCAAGTTTCTATTATTTATAAAAATGACACTCCACTTTTTTATCTTGCAAGTTAGATCCAGTGGTTGAGATGGCTTCTCATCCTTCTCATTTTAAGGGGCTTCTCATTGTATCCCCACCCTGTATATATATATATATATATACTAGTGGTCGAAGCCCGCCCGTTGGTTGCAAAAAGTGGACATAATAAGATATAAACGTACCAGTTTTTATATTGAATGCATAACAACAAATTTTTGAGTTTGGATAAGCCTCAACCCATTCAACCCGTTTTTATTTGCTAAATTTATTTTATACCAAGCGGAGATAAATAAATATCTCAAGTTGATCGAATCTCAAGTCATATTATATAGGTTGAAATTGCTACGTCTACTTATAGTAATAGGCCCATCATTGCTACCACTATTGGTTCCTTATGTGTGTGTCGGAGATAGCTTACTAATATTCACATGCTCTTAATATTTCTACATGGAACATTATAAATGGTAGATTTAATGTTATGTTCATTGTAATAAATCAGAAGAAAATAGTAATCATGGGAGTGACTCACATTGATACTGTTTAGATACTTCTTGTCTACTCGAGCAATCTGCCCCATTTTTCACTACCAACAAACATATATATCAATATATTACATGAAAATTTACAAATGCCATTAAGATTGGGACTAAAGCAAAAAAATACCGACTCGAATGAGCATGTGCATATGTAAAATATAAGTTAGAATGTTAGTAAAGGAACTTTGTAGTGCAAAAAAATATCAGCAGCTTCCACAGCCATATTAATTATACTCGTGGGTATATTATCACCGAAAAACACAACCTACAGAAAACACACAATACTATGATTCTTAGCAACTATTTATGATCATATTGGTGATGATAGCAGTTAAAGGAGTTGATTGACTTACATCAGGTTTAAGTGTGGCATCAGGTTTAAAATGATTTGCTTAAACCATCTTACTTGAGGAAACCACCTCTAACATTGCATGCAACATTCCTCTCACCCTCATGCAGCAGTAATTAACTTTAGGGGTTGGAGACTGAATATGATCGATGATGGCTATAGAAACAAATTAGGGTTTGGAAGAATGGATGAAACTCAACACACCAAATAAGCTTCTGCGAATGGATGTAATACGTAATGGGTATAATAATATGGGATTAGGGTTTGTGATAAATTGTTTTAATGTGTTGATTGAGTGGTTAACATATATGTTTTGCAGTGGTATAACACAACGTGTGACATGGTCTAATGGTTGAGGCTCTTCTTACTGAACGATCAGTCCAAGGTTCAAATCTTGCGAGAGTTAAAGGAGTTGATTGACTTACATCAGGTTTAAGTGTGGCATCAGGTTTAAAATGATTTACTTAAACCACCTTACTTGAAGAAACCACCTGTAACATTGCATGCAACATTCCTCTCACTATATTCTAGCCTGACAGTCATGCTCTATAGCGAGAAACCAATGGCCATTTTCTTGAGCCTACAACCTATATGTAAGTTACTCAAACATGAAACACTTGTAGTTCTTGTGATTCTTGGCCGATTATCTAGAGAGAGAAAGAGATGAGAGTGGGAGTTTCTTTAGAGAGAGAAAGTGAAGGAAAAATGTAAAGGTTAGATTAGAAGCTCCAACCCTTCCCACACATGGGATGGGGTATTTATACTTCTAGCATAAGTCCTCCTAGTGAGCTGTGGAGTGAGCTGACAGTGGGTAAAGACCCGACCCAACTCCACAAATACTAATATAACTAACTAATACTAATATATATTAATAATCCTACGAGCTAGTTAATGCTAACAGATACTCGAGGTGACCGAGTCTTCCCATGAATATTTATATTCCTAACAATCTCCCCCTAAGGGAGGTCACCCCGGAAGTAATATTTTGAATTCTAGCATTCTATTACATGATTGTAAATTCCTAGCTCGTAGTCTTGATTCTTCAAAGTCATTGATCTTTGCGTACTCAGCAGCGAACTTTTGATGACTGATCTTTTCTCTTGGATGATCATTGAGGATCCTTTGAGGATATCATCCAACATATGTCTTCTAGTCATCTTGTTGCAGTATTGTCTCCGTATGAAGTAGTGATCTTTGAGCATTCCTTGAGATCATCAGTCACCGTAAATCTCCAAGCTCATCCGTTGTAATATTGCCTTCATGTGATATGTCATGTTGAACTCGCATGCTCACACTCTTCTGGATCATGATAACTATCATCAGAGTTACGGAAGCTGTGTTATAGGTCTTTCATCTATCATGATTTCTTTGATAATGATTTGTAAGTGTGAGCATGGAGTGTGGATTGACACGTCTTTACTAGAATCAGGAACCACCATCACCATCTTTATATGAATCTGAAATAAAACAGTTAGCAATAAAGTTGGGGAACGAATATGGCTTTGTCATTCGCCCGGTGTGGTTGGATTAACCTTCGGTTCCGTGAGGACCGACATGTGATCAGGTAGAATCCCCTTTAAATAAGATTCTCCTTGACAGGAATTTCCAGCTTGTAGTAATGAGTCTTCCAACAAATTAATATCAGAATCATCATACTAAGCATGTTCTCATACCGGAACGTCTCAAAGCAGACAGCACGGTAGAGTGAATCATTGAATTGAATACCCACTGATTGATGATAAATTGATTAGAAAAATCACTCGCGTGTCACTGGATAAACATTTAATGCGACACGACGAGATTTTTATAAGTTAAATCACATTTTCATCATAAACACTTTTTTTTGAAAATTTACACAATCAATGTGCTCGAAATTCAGTTGGTGTGCACATTGAAAAGTTTATCTAAAAGCATCTGTCAATCCATTTCCTGGAACAAGTTTGATTCAAATGTTGAATCGCCCCATCGTTGTTTTCCAGTTGTCACTAGTTTGATCCATGAAGGATCTTACATGTCACCTACCAAGAGCTTGTTTGATGTTGGCGCTAGCAGGATTTCCATCTTCATTGTGAATACTTTACGTATCACTCGGATGTTCTGGCAATACCACAAGGATAATGCGCAGGACTCTTAATATATGTTTTCTTACTTTTCACGGTGTATGAAACAACAAGCATATTGGAAATGTGTCCTAATGAGATTTATGGATGATCTCTTGGCTATAGACTCAATAGTGCGTTTTGATTTAGTGATCGGAGGCTGGAGAGGACTGCCACCTTTTCAATATCGTCTAACTCAGAGTGAGAAAGACGATAGAAATGTATTGATCTCCATGATAAGTGAAACAAGAGTCCTTTGAGGGACCTTGAGTGGCTAAGGAGGGTTGTGCAGCGTATCACTGGGTCCATGATACTTGTCTTCAATGTCAGCAATCAACTAAGTGATTCTGACAGCATATGTATTGACCCGGTTTCTGCCTAGAGTGTAAGGAGGGCTTCTTTCTTTTCACCCTTTATCTTTACATTTCTTTTTCATTCTTCAACCCCTTCAGTGCTTACCGAGACTTCACCACTAGTACCTTGTTGGGTTTGTTCCAGCACTAGCTCCATCTCAGTCGGCACTCTTCCCTTATTCACTTTTCTCATTTTTAATCATTCCTAAGGACTTCTATTCTATCTAGGGGATTGTCCCTGGGAAGATCCCTCCAGTTCTGGCGGGATCGTGGGAACTTATACCTACCCTTACCATCCTTATAACTCCAGTACATTAAATAGAATGGTCGGTCTTTGGTGTTCTTCCACAATTGCCATCATAAATTATTCGCTCCCCCTCAATATGTGCATCGATATACGAAAGAGTTTAGCACATATGGGAGAGCCTGCACTTGATTCCAAAAGATCACATTTTTTATCAGATTTCATATTTAAATCACATTCTCTCCCCCGATCAAAAATTTCAAACCATTTGAGACTTGTGATCCCAATTGATTTAAATAAGTTAGAAATTATGGGAGAAAATGTGGTCAGTTTTAATATGTGCTGATAATGGAACATGCAAATGCTCCTCCTCAATTTATGAGGGAGATTCACTACTTATTATGTACAAAGATAATCGTTATGACATAAATGATATTGACCTTTTTGCGCAGACGATGTGATCATCCGCTTCTCTGAGGGAGTCAGTAGTCAACATCAATTATCCATCCACCAACAAAAATTTCCTAAATGTTGTTGATCCCACTTGGCGAGACCAGAATAAGTAGTGCTTAGTTGAAATGAAGGTGGTGGTGGTGAGGACAGTGTTATTGTTGTTGTTGCTGATGTTGTTGTTGTGGTGAATTCAGAGCCAGTCAATAGAGTTTGAACATCTGATCAAATGGTTAGAGCGGGAACAGGCACATTCATATCAGCCATGGAATCTGCATAAGAATATCAACACAGATATACATACATACAGATTCACTCTTTATTAATTGCTACCACGTAGCAGCTTGCCTACTCATAATACCATATTCATCTCATAATCAAACCATAGTCAGGAAATACATCAAACCGCTATCTAGCATGAAGAGCAATCAGCAATCATGAACGTGGCAATTCACTCATATTTCAACATTCAACTCAGGATCTTAGGGACAAGATTCTAGCATGATAGGTATATACCTAAGCATATCCTTAGTGCACATGCACTAAATCAACAACAATTAAGCAACTATCGACTAACAAAAGTCAATCAACATTTGAAACTCATTCATTCAGATCATAAAAATGCCTGTGGAGTATTCAAGAACATCAATCACAATGGGTTTTCTAACTTCTTTTAGATTTTGAGTTTTAAAGTACTTAGGGGATTAACTGAGGATTCCAGAGTGACACAAATGGACCTTATAGTTACATAAAGCTAGGATACTATAAGCCAATTGCACATAATGCCCTAATCTTTCTAACAACTAACACATTTGGCCATTTGAGATAAAGCTTAGTAAGATCCTCTTCAACTAATACCCCATTAACTACAAAACTTTTTCTAACAATTATGAGATAACCAAGAAACCCGTTTGATGATATAAAATTTGAAATCACTCTCCCCCTCAATCAATGACCCGTATTCTAGTTAAAGAGCTGTAGTCATTGATTGAGTGACAAATTTTATGCACAATCCAAGTCTAAAGGAATTTCAACCAACATGTTACCACCATGTGTCTCACAAATAATTTTCAGAAGAATCATAGAAAGAAAATTACTTGCATACAAAGAAGATTTCTCTTCCTTTACAAGAAATGATGCACTGAAACGTACATCAAATCAGGAAAACATGGATATAAAGTAATCCATGCCCGGGTGAACTTCACCCAGTGGGAGGAACAACCGTCTTTTTGGCGACGCGCTTTCCCCATTTTGAAACACGGGTTGCCATCTAAAGTAATAGCAAGCCATTTAGGCATGTTTTGAAAACATTTTTGAACTTCTGCTCGAACTTCATTTAAAGACCCGTGTCATTATTGAATGACATTTCTAGGACCGTAAATATTATCGATACCAGAAGACATGCCTTGAAAAACTATTTTTGGTATTTTCTATTTTTCAGATTTTTATGGTTTTTTCTTGGTTTTATATATTTCTATTTACATTTTGGTTTTATAATTTTCTATTTACATTTTGGTTTAAGATATGTACAAACTATATTATTCAATTTAAGAAGATGTTGACATGAATACCGAAATAAGGATATCGTTCTGTACGTTGTAGAAGTCTGTATTCAACATCTCTTAAACTTTCACCACCAAAGCTTTCGAGGCTCCTGAATAATCGCCTAAACTTGAGCCATCTCAATTGTAAAGCTTTGATAGCTTCCCCCCAAACCGACAATCTTCTTTTTGAGCAGTTTCAAAGCTCTCTTTCAAGCTTACATAAGGTAATTGTACAGCGGAAACCGTAGCAAACCACATCAAATATTGCTGCTCCTTTTAAGAATGATCATCGTGATTATCCATTCGGGGGATCATCAAGTAGATCAGCAACGTATCATCTCACGCTGGAGAAATTCTTCTCATATTTTTTCCCGCTGAAGGCTGAAGTAATGCATACCAAAAGTATCCAAATACCACTTGCCCTAAGTAGTTGAAGTGATGCACCAAAAGCCATGAGTTAAAACACTGATTTTCTCTGCGGTTATGACATTTTCTTCCCGGAATAACTTCAATAAAGAATAAGAATAAAGTTCATCACATGTACTCGTTGTGCGTTCAGATGTATGTCTCCTTCCCCCTTGCTGGTTTTGATACCTCAAAATCAGCAACACATTTTACGCACATATACTTGAAATCTTGTAAGAAGAACAGACTTGGCTCAAATGTATCCTATGAGAATCAACAGCTACCGAAACGCTCTCTGACTATCTTTATCAACCCTTATGTTCTGTCAGCTATTGCTGTGACCACTTGGTGAAGTAAACCCGATATACCAAACTTGAAACTAACAAAGAATTCCCTAAACTTGTTACTTAAGCTTGCACTGTTGTTGATTGAAGAACGATGCAGAAGAAAAACCCTTAAGTACCCTTATACACTCAACTAAGAGCCAAAGCAAGTACAACACCTCTTGAGACTATCCACATCTGCATATGCGTGTGACACTGAGCACTACAATGTAACTCCTTGAAGTGATAGCTATAACCCGTGAGAACTTCATTGTAACTCCTTACATCGGGTATAACTAGATAATCCAAGTTCCAATCATAAATTTTAAGCACGAGCAAGTTATCATTGAAATTCATGCATCCAACCAACCCCGAATTCAAGATAAAATAAGATCACGCCTTTGTGAAAGTCAACTTCAATTTCAAATAAGGGATCCCAAATAAACTCCGTGATCACTTGACATTCTATGTCCAAAATCTTATCCGTTTTGACGTTTTAGCCGACATTTTTCTTTTTGTTCTTGTAGTTGATTTACAGAGTGCACATTGGGAGAAACAACAATCCGTGATGAAAGAGATTCTTCAGAACCTGGTTCTGGGGAAGGACTGCCAAAGAACAGATTATTATTCATGTGTGCAACTTCAATATCTTGTGAGTCATTATCAACACCTTGAGGAATAACTGGAGATTTGGTTTCTTGAGTAGTTTGAGTTGTACTTCTAGATGGTGCATCTTGATCAATGGAGATTGAAGAAGGTGAACCAGTTGAGTCAGCAGGAACCGGAGCAGGAGCTTCAAGAACTGGATGATCAACATTCGTAGGAGGCTGGAAGTATTCATCAAACATCGATTGAACTAATAAATCCCAGTCATCCGTTCATTTGGTGTTGGAGGAACTTGGTTTGCACGGCTCCTGAATTGGTGTATTCAGGAGCCGTATGACCATTTCTCAATCATCAATCAACATGTAGTTTATTCACCCTTCTCCCCCTCAAAAATTGCATATGACTGCCATTTTTGATTGAACGAGTGAATAAGAATACGATCAACTGTAAGTAGATCCACCTGATAACTAACATGTTGTTTATTCACACTTCTCCCCCTCAAAAATTGCATATGAGGTTGCCATTTTTGATAGAATAAGTGAATAAGAATATACTCCAATGTTAGTGACTCCACTTGATGACTGAATGAGCATGGGACGATCATGAAGTTTGTTGATGAGAATGGTCATAAACAAGAAGATTTCTCTTCTTCCAAAGATAAAGCGCACTTAAACGTACACTTCTCTTTTCTTTGATGAATGGGGCCTGAAGAGATGTCAGCAGATGCCATTATGTTGACATTGAGGCCCGAGGCTTGAACTGCAGTGTTCAAACATCATCGTCATTGAAGAACAAGGCCTGAACTGATGTGAACAGACGTCATTGTCATTGAAGAACGAGGCCTAAACTGATGTGAACAGACGTCATTGTCATTGAAGAACGAGGCCTGAACTGATGTGAACAGACGTCATTGTCGATGTTAACCCTGAGTTTTTCCTTAATGTGGGTGAACGATGTACCTGCATTTAAGTAAAGACTACCTGCACTGACATTAAGAGTTTGTTTGCATTTATATGGGTTAGTGATATCAGCATCTAGACCATTTGGGGTTTCACTGTCAACCTTGGTTGTGCACTCAGTGAACATCTTTCTAATAGGTATCCATCTAAGACCAACAATCTTAAAAATTCTACCCGTCGGTATCCACCTAAGGCAAGATATAGGAGTGTTTGGTTTCTCATGTACAGTGGAAGACTTGTTGAGAGAAGACCTTTCTCCTACAACAATCTGCCTACCAGGTTTCTGAGTATAACTCTTTGGTTCTACGGGCTTCTTGTTGTTTCTAGTCTTAGAGGATTGAACCTTAGCACGAGCATTCACTTCCTTCAGGAACTTTGGAATACAATCATCATGGTTTGCATTAAAAACACATTTCTGACAAGTTGAGCAAACAGAGTGTTTGGATTCAGAAAAAGATCTAGAATTCTTAGAGTGATCTTCTACGGGAATCGCTTTAATCGATACGCAACTACTCTTAGAAACAGGCAAATTCCTAGTCTTTTCATGTGTGTTTTTCTTAGTATCCTTTAGGTTGTGATTCTGAACACTATTTTTATGTCTAACATGTTCCTTTGGTGTCATAAATGACACACGCTTTGAACTAATCCTAGAAGAACTAGAGGCACTCATATGATGAGGTTTTGCAAGCGCATATTCCTTTTCCTTAGGTCTAGACTGTGAAGTAAATGGTTTTGACAAAACTTGTTTTGAATCAACTTGGGAGGCAAACCGTGGTTTTGAGGATTTAGGTCGTTCAGATCTAAACGCAGTCGCTTGTCTAACAACTGATTGGTTTCTAAGTGGTGGTTTCCCTAAGATTGATGGTTTTGCAAACTTAGTGTTCACACCATTTCCTGTCAATTTTCTTAACTCGTTTTTCAACGCTGCAATTGCAAAACCCTTTTTCTGAAGTTGAGCTTTGAATTCATCATTTTTGGCAATCAAAGAGGTTGTTTGCTCTACAGTATTAGTTTTGGTTTCTTTGATTGTATCACACAGTTCTTTGCAATGAATTTTCAAAGTCTCATTTTCATTAAGTAATTCACCTACTTTATGTTCCATTTTAGTATTTTTTGTTGCAATAACATTACTGTCATGTTTAGCCTTAACTTCATTACACATGTCACACATCTCAGCAATATGGTTTTTCAGGTTGCTGATCGTTAAGTTTTTGGCTTGTAGCTGAGCTTTCAAATCGTTTATCATAAAAAATTCACGGAATTCAGGAAATTCCGGATTTTTACATGGTAGGGTAGTTTGAAGACTTTCTTCCTTTTGTTGCATTGAGATTTCAAGATCAATACAATATTTTTCAAGTTGTAAAATTCTGTTTGAAAGTTCATTATAAACTTTTTTTTCAACCATATCATTTGAATTTGATTTGACAAACTCATCCGTGAGTGAAGAACTTGATGCATCATCATGTTCAGCATCCTGATCAATTTCTCCCCCCTTATGACTCATATTTGTTGAATCAGAGGTGATATTGCTATCAGTCTTTTCCAACAGATATGTGTCATAAGTAGGCTTAATTTGATCAGTATGTTGTTGTTCATTAGAAAAACCATTATGTTGATCAGACAGATGTACCTCAGCAGATGGTACGTGGTGATTTACTGGACTGAGATCTGCATCCATACCATGTGTGATATCAGTCCTGAGTTGTAGCTATCATCATGCTTATTTGACTCTGTCCCGTTTCCCATATGTTGTGTTCTTTCATTAATGAACCCCTTAACATTACTCATAAGTTGGAGTAATGTAATTTTGAATACGTCAACCTTAGTTCCAGTGTAATTAGCAAAACACTTTTTTGTCAGTTCACTGTCATAATCATAATCCTCAGTGAATTGTGAATCAATGAACACTTGGAGTTGGTTGTTGATCACACAAAAGGCAGCCGTGGATCTACCTTCAGAAAATTCTCCTTTGTCAAGTTGTTATTCAAGTTGATCTAAATACAAAATCATTTTGACTATGAAATCCTAAACATCTTGACCAAAGAGTGTTGCGAAAGCCCGTGTGTATCCCCCCCAAGTATCCAGGTTTTTCAAAGAGAACCTTTAGATGTGAATGAAGTAATCAAAAACATTCAATACAACTTTCCTTTGCATTAGGCAACATTAGTGACTGATGAAACTCTTTCTCTTGAGAATTCGAGCACAACAATTCCATATTAGCATTATCAGAATCACACACGTTTATTTGTTGTACAAGATTGGAAGTCTTATGTTTATCATTCATGTCGTACAACTTGAGTATCTCAGATATGAAAGAATCTGAAGTAGTAGACATGGTGTAAACGTGCACAAGATTTTACAATTCTATGATTTAAACCGAGAAATAGAATCTTTCGCGGGATTTTACACAAATCAAGAATAAACCGTGAAATGATAATGATTACTTGAATGTGTTATGATAAAAGTTTGGATCGGTTTGATGATTAGTGATTGTCTGTTGAGGGTGATGAATGATTGATAAACTAGGTGATGTGTTGTTTAGTTGTGATTTGGTTTGGTTGATGCAAGTTATTATGGTGAAATTTTGGTCTGAAAACTTAAAACCTCAATAACTTCATTTTGGAGCGATTTCAGGCTTCGAAAGTTGGGTTGAATGAATATATTAATTCAACGTGTCCTTCTCCTCGGTCTCACGGTCGTTTTGGCAGCTGCTTTACAGGATGAATTCAAAGAGTATTTGAGCACAATCATGTGATGAATTGTAAGTTTTTGCTTATTTTCAAAAACTTATATTCCAGCTTTACTGATGTACTTCAATATAAGTTACTAACTAAAGATCTTTTAGGTTTAAACAAAGATCTTAAGATGATGTTGAGTAAATTTTCTAAAATAAAGGCATTACATGTGAAATATAGTATACCATTACGGCTACTGATCACAATAGGAAGATAAGCATCATATTTTAGACTATCTATGTACTTGCTTAATGTAATAGGACTGTTTGGATGTTTGTTTTAAAGGTTGAGAGTCTTCAAACCCATCCAGAAAAGGAGGTATTTATTTTCTTAGGAAAATGCTTAATTATCTTATAACTGATGATGTTGGTAGTACTACCAATATCATCTCAAATTATTACGAATGACTATTAGCATGTTTAGAAACTACATGTTTGATCACTTGCATGCCAACTATTTACACGCCACGAACTAAATTATTTGTAAAAGATCAAATTGTTTCTGATACAAAAAAGGTTGTGGTAAATACCACTCTAACCCCATCTTCTGTACCTCAAGAGAAGCCTTCGTTTGTTAATCTCCTTAAGAAACTGCAACTGATGAAATCGCAACAAGTCAAGTCACAATTAACCAAATCGCAATAAGTCAAATCGCATGTAATGCCTTTATTTTAGAAAATTTACTCAACATCATCTTAAGATCTTTGTTTAAACCTAAAAGATCTTTAGTTAGTAACTTATATTGAAGTACATCAGTAAAGCTGGAATATAAGTTTTTGAAAATAAGCAAAAACTTACAATTCATTACATGATTGTGCTCAAATACTCTTTGAATTCATCCTGTAAAGCAGCTGCCATACCATCAAAGCTTGAGAAGGTTTGTATCCTTGTGAATTGACCCAATTCCGCTAAAATTTATGGGGTATATATTAGTGTAAAAATATATGCTTTATCATTAAAAGATGAAATATCAGTTTCTGCCATTTATTTGGATTCACATATTCCTTGAGTTCATATTGACACATAGATACTTTTTTAAGAAAACATAAAATTGAATTAATATGTCATTCTATTTTTAAAATTGTTATTCACTTTCTAAAACCAATCCCTCATGTGCATTCTCCTCGTGTATGATAATATAACAATATTTAACAAATTTAGAACCTTATACTTTATAAAGCTCTAACAACAAATGTGAACATAGTTGGAAATCTGAATGGCTGAACTGCCGTAATAGCCAGTAGATCCTCCCCTGAATAGTCAAATTACAATAAGCGTGATGAAAGAAGTCAGTACCAATTGCAGCCAGACGTTGCTTTTTCTTCTCAGTTTTTTTTCCTGGTTACTCAATGGTTTCTTAAACTATCTTTCATTTCTTTTTGACATAAGGCGTTCTTCAAAGTTGTTTCTATATAGCCAACGATGATAAAATTAGTACACTTATTAAAAAACTTGTTTCATGTTTGGCTAATAAGCATACAATGTAGAAAAAAAAATTCTAACAAACTGGAAGAGCATCTAGTACCTATTGCTTTAAATCAAAAGAAAAAAAAAAGACCGGACAGCTTAAGAAGTGTGCGTAGTATCATTTTATGTCTCTATTTTATCGAGTCCAAAGATACGACTCATTCGCGAGCTCTGCATTATGTCTCTATTTTGGAGCTCGTTTGGCATTAGGGCTCCTGGTACAGTCCCTTGCGATATGATCAAGGGAACCACATTTGAAGCAACCTTTACCAGCTACAACACAACAAACAACAAATTTTATAGAACACCTCTATATAATAAGTATTGTGAATCACTTCAGTGCCTATACTTACCTGTTTCATCATGTTTACCTTTACTCCTCAATTGGTTCCATAACTTTGAAACACTTTGGATGAAATCCACATGTATCCTCCAATCATCGATTAGAGCATTATCCATCTGTCATGGAAATATGTAGAGAATAATGTCAAAATGACATTCGTAATCTAATAACTTACAATTCGTGCATATTGAAATTTCTTTACAGATACATGCAATAAAAAAGAAAAAGATGCACAAGTTACATATGCCTTGAAGTATGCTTGCTCGCAAGCTTCTTTGTCTTCAAACTCTGAAATATAAATAAAAAGATCATGTTACACAATGATATATATTGATCACACAAAACACAAAATAACACGTGAAAAGGAAGAGATAAAAGAGATCAATTATGTATAAGATCAGATTGAAAAAGGCTTCAGGCCAGCATGTTGGTTGCCCTACAGTTAGAATCACTACAACGTAAAGAAAGCAGTACTGAGTTGTCACGCAGCTGTATTAATATCACAGCAGTACAAAATGTCCAATGAATGAGCATCACAAACAAAAATCAATGAGCAGTACAAACAGAAATGCATCAGTACAAATGATCTTTAACTCTCAACTGGCAGTACTAAAAACAGCCGAGCAGTACTAAGTCGTTAGGAACAGCAGTATGAATCTAGGGTTTGCACGCAATCCTAACTGAACAGCTGCAACATCATATCTCCCAGATCAATGATTTAACCAATATTATCGTAGATCGAGACGTATCAAAAGTACCTCAGCTCTTTCACAAACCGTATACCACCAAACCAACAAACAGCAACACACAATCATATCGAACAGTTTAGGGTTTCAACTCCAATCCAGTTTAGGGTTTTGAATTAGTTATTTTTTATGAGAAAAATAATTAAGCATGCAGCGTAATATCATCAAATAACATGTAAACAGTTAAGATACTGACCTTTATGAGGAATTAAATTAAGTAAGAACGAATTCTGAAAGATCGATTAGCCCAAAAACGCTAAAATTTGAAAATTTTCAATTCGTGCATATTGAAATTTCTTTACAGATACATGCAATAAAAAAGAAAAAGATGCACAAGTTATGTATACCTTGAAGTATTATACTTTTTTACTATACTAATGGCTATAACTATAAGTTATACCCTTGTTCTACTTCTTCATTAACAGCTTCTGATCTCAGCGCTTGCCTTCATTCCATATTTGTTGTTTAACAGCCAAATAAATAAGATCAAACATAGTTATCATTAGGGTTTTGAGGGAAAAGAGGCATACCCTTTTTTCTATACATGAGAATAAAAACATTGATACGTTATAAAAGCTCCAAGAACAACAAAACCTGCACAAAAACATATTAAAAATCAGTAAAACCCTAAAATCATGATGGAGTTTTCTTCTTGGAGAGAGTTTTGATGATTAGGGTTTTTGTTTTGTGAAAAAAAAATATACGTATGTTTTTTTTAATCGTCCCATATATCATTTTGTTTCCATTGTGAATTCCATAATTATCTCATAATTATCTCATTGCTTAGGTTTATAGATTTTGACTTGCAAGATATAATCCAAAACATGTGTTGGTCTAGTGGTTATCATGCTTGTTAATGTTACAAACACCCTAGGTTCGATCCTTGCAAATGGAAAAAATTTTATAAAAAAAAAATCCGAATTTTTAGTAAAATTAATAATTCCGAATTTAATTAATAAATAGTTGCTTACATGGACTTTAATGTGATGATGTGGCCTTTATTGAGATGACGTGGACTTATTTGTGATGATGTGGCTTTATCTAGTCATGTTTATCCTGTTATATATATATATATATATATATATATATATATATATATATATATATATATATATATATATATATATATATATACATATAATATATATATATATATATACATATATATATATATATATACATATATATATATATATATATACACACACACACACACACTAGTGTCAAAGCCCGCCCGATGGGCGGGCATGACGTGTAATTTACGTAAATATGGTTATGCTAATGTTATTTATGTAATATTTAGTATGAGCTGATTTAACTATGTCTACTTATTGACATATAAGAAAATTATTTAACAAATAAGTTGGTGAATGTCATTTAAACTTAAAAACTATCAATAAGTATGATAGTGAAACAAATTGACAGTGAGGCATCCTTTATATCTCCTCCCTTCGATCCATTCGTGTAAACTTAGTACCGCTAAAACTTTTTTGTAACTCCGAATTAAAAACTATATAAGCAGTTCATAATACCATTCATATTCATAAACAAATAATCAATGTTTAACTCATAATACAATTCATATTTATAACCAAACAATCAATGTTTAACTGATTACATATGAAAACCTAATCACACATACTATAACAATTAGGTTCCAGCAGTACCTACACTGAGTTCTTTCCATTCTTTAAGTTAATTGCCTCCTTCTTAACTCAAGCAAATATCTGCCATCAAATAAGAAATGCATCAGATACGTGGCCTCCTCTATCAGAGTATCAGTATTCCTATTGTATTTCCATTCTAATCCCAGTGAATATTTTTTTACCCAAAAGTAAAAACAATGACTTTTACAACCCATTGTTATGAACCACTTCTTATCATCACCCAATGCACTTATCACATTGACAGGAGCTAATAAATCGTTGTTGATAATGTGATATGAATACCTTACAGCAAATATAAAAAATTTAAACCTGTAAATTAGATATGTTATCATTGTACAATTACATCCAGTAAGCTCAAGCCCAAGTTTGCAGCATAGGCAATCATCCGGTAAGTCCAATTAATAAAAAAGGTATGCATTTTACAGCATACAAAATGAAGTAAAAAAATAACTTCCCTTATTACGAATACTATTTAACCATCATGCCGCAATAAATCTAATCTTAACAGGCATATGTAATCAACTGCAAAAACTTTTTGATGTTTTGTACCTGTTGTCCAATGTACAAGAGTGTTTGTCATACCATATGATAAACACATATTCAGCTCCATTTGTCAGCTTACCTTACCCGAAACTTGTAGTTCACATCTGCGCAAACCAAACAAAATGATGAATACAAAATCAGAAAATGAAATACCACTCAAGGGAGTGTTTGGGGTTACTTACTAAGAGTGCCCATCTACTTTAGACCTGTTTTTGATTCCTTGGCACTTTGATCTCAATAGGGTCATCTAACATAAGGTTTTACCAAACAGTACCTTACTAATAGTAACTGCTCATCAATTATAATGATATATAGTTCCGATTGCTTATAATGATATATACTATTGGTTGCTTATTTAACCAACGATATTGATTGAAACTCAATTGTATATGTAATTAAGATGGAATGTAATTTTAGATGTATTATATCACACAAATAGTTTTGTGACCGGTTGGGTTTGCTTTGGTGATTTGTGTGTTTAAAGCAAAGCTATAAAATTGAGTCATTGATCTTTGTTTCATCTAAAAGATTCTAATTTTGTTACACTAAACATAAAAACTACAGCATTCAAAGGTCTGATTGGCAACACAAATGGTGGAAAATTCAGTAAGAATACTAATCATAATTTCCAGATTGGGAGCATATCAAGCACTTACAGTTATTAAGTAGTGCATAATGAAATAAACAGCTGGGAATCTATTATTTTGTCAACATTTAAAGCCTCCAGGGCAATAATTTTGTGTTGTTTTAGATGATAGCATGGATGATTTGAAAGGAGTAATAGTACAATAGCTGTAACTATGTTCAATGCCTATAATGGGTATAAAAAAAATTGTTGTGCAGCTTTGGCAGGTATAGTATATGCCAAATATTTCTTTCAATAGCTGTATGATGCCAATATGCGAAAGGAGATAAGGGTATCTTGGTTCATGATATACATGTGGCCAAAAAAAAAAAAAAAAACTATGCAAATTACTTTTTGAGTATTGTTTCTCTATTAAAGGAAGGTATGGTGTCTGTTTAGTTGCACAATTCATTTTCCAACTTGTCATAAAGAAGCAAGAAAAAACAATGTCTAGGCGTCCTAGGTGTGATCAACTTAGAATTGAGGCTAATTCAAACAATTGGTCTGAAATGTTAATTCTATATTGTCATAAATCTGGAATTGAAGATATTCAAATGGCACAACAAATGAATGTGTTATGTGGTAGACTGGTTGGGGTAATGCGTGAAAGGGCAGCTTTTATTTAGGAGTTGGACACTGTAGGGAACATGTATGCGTAGAAAACAGTTGAGTACCTAAGAGTAGTGCAGTCAAAAGATGACCAAAAGGTCATGAAGATGCGCATTATGACAGCCGAGTTAGAGCTAAATGGGCGTGATAGGGAGATCTTTGTTCAGAAGCTTAAGGGCCTAATGGATTTCTGACTGTCTTGATAGAAGTGGAGGGAATTGTTGTTGGTTATGTTGTGTCGTTTATGTTGGTGTCTGTGTTTGGAGTTATGTATCTTTAGTTAATTTTATTATGAGTCTTGTTATAATGTCTGGTTGGACCCTATGTGACTGGATTGTAAGATGTTATAAAAGTTATTGTTTGTGTTAACTTAAATTGTGTAACTGACCTTTTTTGGTTCCTTAGATGTCGTCGTTCATGTTCAAACAATGCTCTCATAGTTGATATTCATTTTTTGTGTTCATCTGGCTTTCTGTTTGCGTCTTGTTGATTTGTTTTGGCGACGGTTGTTGTTGGTGTCCCTATTTTTTTAGAAACAAGGTAGTTAATATTTGGGCTTGCATATGTTATCTTTAAATAAGCAAATGTGTTAATCCAAATGTTGGTACCTGGGTTTGTCTCTATCATTTGAATTGTTCCTTGATTTCTGTTGCTGTTGTTGGAAACTTGGTGTAGAATAAAATGTACTGTTCTCTTTGTTTGATTGAGATGGATTTGAAAAGTATTCTTTTGATCTTCAATCGCAAAGATCTTGTGTGGTATTTCTTGTGGATCTGATGTTTTGTGCATTGAAAATAACGGTGAACATTAATACCCGGACACATCATCTGTTGCAAGGGTAAAGAAAGTGATTGGAGCGGCTGTAATTGGGTTTGTGATAAACCCTTTGAAATTATACCTATATAACATGAACCAAGTTAAAGTATGATTTAGAAAAAGGCATAATAGTTGACAAACAGATAATCTTTAAGGGCAGTAATATGATACCTTGGCGCATCCATAAGGATTCATTGCCTTTAGGTGAAAGTCCTCAGCACATGTAATTTTCCTAGGTTGGCCATAGAAGGTAGTGGAAGATGAGAAAACCAACTGTACACCAAACTTCAAATATAAGTATGGGGAAATGGGGTATCTAAAGGTTCACGCAACATCTTTGTTTTATTGTCGAATTTATTCGTAAGGGCTCAAAATTAATTGAAATGATACTTAATATGAACATGCTTATTACAATATTTTTCGGTGTCCATGTTTGTTTTTAAAGGGTAATAGATCATGTGAAAAGTTATTGTTTATAAGCTCCGTGTTTGTTATAGCAATTTTTTTTGTTCTTGCGTATAGCCATTTCCAGCTCCATAAAAGGTCTGGATCAACAATAGCGTGCAATTCTCAAAGATAGATGGGTAACAGAAGAGGATGGTGCGAAGAAGTAATCTGCACCAACTTACTTGTCACAACATTCTCTTTTGTTTCCCATCTATCTTTAGTGAAATGCACACGACCGATGATCAGACCCTTTTGTGGGACTGAACCTGTAAACGTACATAAAAGAATTTGAGTTTGTATAAAAATGTACACTAATTAGATAAGAAAATAAGCACAAAAGACATGAAATAAGCAAGTCCCAAGCTATTCTAATGCATTCTTTTTCAGATTCTTCGCTGCAAAAAATGGGAAAAAAAACAAAAAAAGAAAAGAAAAAATATATTAGGGTATTTCACATATGTCTCCTCTTCGTGAATCTACTGAATTAAACTTCACTTGAACTTCTTGATTAATTTGACAAAATCAAATTTCAACAATTGATGGCTATCAAAAACTACAAATTTAATTCATAAACATATTACAATACATACCTCAACAGCCTTAGCTGCAAAACAAATCAAGAAAATCCCCAAATTAAAAAAACCTAATTTCAAATAAAGTTTATAATAAAAGAAATATCTAAATTCAATCATCAATTAACAAAAACTAAATCATAATGAAGCATAAAAAGGACAAAAACCTTACATATATAAAACCCCAAATTAAGAAACCCTAATTGACTGATATATACATTTACATAAAAAAAAATGCAAAGATGATCAGACCTGAGTATATGGCCTATGGTTTTACTTTTTTTTTTCTGTGTGCACGATGATGCAAGATTCAACAGAACAAATATGAGGAACAAAACTTTCTGGTTGAAACCTTTAATGGCAGAAACTATGGGGTAAATTCATAAGGAAACAAAACCGTTGAACCCTGCATTTAATGCATCACAATCAGAGCAGAGGCCAGCTGTACGATGAAGAGCTAAGTTGGACGGAAAATTTTTAGTTATGGATGCTACAGTTTACCACAGATTAATAAACACTATTTGTAACGCAAGATTTATTGAGGCGGCAAATCTAGGGTTGACATGTGTCCCACTTGGAGGATACAACCAATAGGAGATAGACAACTAATGAATCAACTATTTCGGATATAAGCACCCTTCCCCCTTTTAGTATATATATATATAATTACATCTATTTTTTTAGGCTGTATTAATTTGTAACCATTTAATAAGTTAATGTATTTTTTTTTTTTGTATCATTGAATCTTCTGCTAACTAAACAAACAAATTCCCTTATCACCATCATCCCTTTTTTTGCTGCGATCAAAAAGGCTTTTTTTTTTTTTTTTCCTATTATTTGTTTTTTTTTTTAACATTTATAAACCCATTATGAATATTGAGTTAGTTCAAGTATGGTATGTAATTACAATGTGTCTGTTCTGGTAGCTTTAGGATTAGTTGAATGTGTATCCAAGTATAGAAAATGATGTTTAGTTTGTTTAGCACTTATTTATAAGGATGTATTTTGGATTGAAGGGTTAATGAAGGTATTAGTTGATTTATACTGCTACTGATATGGTAATACTGCTAATCAGGAAAGTTAGTACTGCCTATAGTACTTAATATTGCTATTGATACGTTTGTACTGCTGATATGCATTGATGTTAGTACTGCTCGTTTATTTTTAGTACTGCTACTTAGTACTGTTAGGAAGTTGTTTGTACTGATTTCATTGAACTTTAATACTGATTACAGCATACAACAAATTTTAATTTAAAAACCGATACATATTTTTTTTAGTGTGTGTGTTTTTTTTTTTTATTAAATATTAATTTTATTCTAAATTGATAAGGGTTGTTACAACATTTGTTAAATTTCAAGGATGGGTTATATTTTATATTTAACATTATTTTGTTACTTTTATAATATAAACTTTTTAAGATATAGTGTTTGTTAACAATAGATTATAACTTGTTTACATATAGTAGTATATATTTTCTTATGTTAAAGGTTGCATATGGAGTTTTATTAAATCTAGATGTAAATCTACACATAATGTCTCATATAGGAGAAACAGTTAAATTGATTATACTTGATAAAGGATGGTGTGCATGGTATGTTTGTGTTACTTTTAGTTTAGTATAATGTTCTATTATAGATGGTATTTTTGCTATTATGTATACATGTTTTTACACAAATTATAATGCAACTTTATATGAATGCTTAATTTTTAAAAAATGAAAAATACTACATGTTTTTTATACTAATTAAATACCTAAATTTTATTATTAATAAAAATAAATCCTATGGACATCTTAGAAATAAAATAATAACAATCGCAACTCTTTAAAACAAAAATACTCAAGAAACATAATTTCCACATTCTTCTTTGTATGCTTGATCAAATATCATCATCACTATTCTCATCATCGGTCGTTTCATAATCAGTAAAGCCGTCATTAATAAAACTTGCTATATCATCATCAGAAGATACATATCTAAACACTATATGCATCTGAATCGACTTCCCATACTTCGGCATTGATGTAGCAGTTAGAAATATGTGTTCCCCGCACTTTTCCATAAATATCAACCATATCATCCTACATCTCATTGTCAATCATGTTATGTTTGTGTAAAAGCTCTCTTTCATATTCCTCATCCATGGATGTATATTTGTCTTGACCATCATCATCATGATATTCCTCAACTATGGATGTAAAAAATAAAAAATAAAAAAATAATAAAAATAAATAATTAAAAAATTATTTAAAAAGCAAATATACAAGTTCAAATTTAAATTTTTTAAACACCACTCACAAACAAAATTGTATATGGAATTACTTTTTAACAAATAACCTGTTGAAGATTCTTCATTGATATCTTCATCAAGAATAGTATACTTGGGTTTATAGTCAACTAAATCATAAAAAGGTTCATCCAGATCATTGATATTAACCCACACACCTTCTTCAGATACGCTGTTGTTGTTCTTATGTTCGTCATCCGTATCTTCATCATAGAGCATATACTTTTGTCGGTTCGATGATATAGAGTCTTGTGTTGTTTTTGAATACGTAAACGTATTTGGTTCTTCATCATAAGATATCTGTGATAGATCTCGGTAAGATAATGGACTTGTAAGATCAAAGTGTTAAGACGCGTAATATGTAAGAACCCATGGGAAAACGGGGTTCTACACACCAAAACATAGTTATTAATTACTAACAGGGTATCTGTTATGCGGACTATTTGATTTATCCTATTACCTAGGCTAGCTTAATAATCTGGGATTAGCGGGACTGTTTGGTGTAGCCTATTATTAGGACTATGGGGGTTGTTTGGAATAGCTTAAATCTAACATTTACAATACTTATGAACATTGATTTTCGTACAATATATATGTTTTATAAAAATATAATGTGCAATTGTAAATTATTACCATTGGGTTTTTTCCCCAAGATGATTAGCAGTCATAGTTTCCACAACTGTTGATCGTGCCTTTTCATCATCAGATGAAGTTAGATCTACAAATTTTTTTGCTTGTGTCTTTTCATCGTCTGATGAAATCAGATCAACAACTATTTTGTTGACTAACTTGCCGTCTTTAGTCAGTCTACGGCGTTTACGTATAACTAGGAGAGGCTGCAATTATTACAAAGGTAGTTAGTTTTTCTGATTGATAAGTATTACATAATATGAATTACAATTATTTTTTATACCTCTTCATTATCATTTGTTTTTTGTGCCTTTTCATCATCTGATGAACTAACATAAAAAATTTTGTTGCTGACTAACTTGTTGTCTTTAGTCAGTCTACACCATTTACGTGTAAGTGGAACAGCCTGCAAGTATTAGAAAGATATTTAGATTTTCTGATTGATGAGTTTGACATAATAAAATATTACCAGAATTTAATAAAAATACCTCATTATCAGATTGATATTCAGAATAATCAAATTTGCATATGTTTTTACCGGTTTCAGATTTCGCCTATGACAATCTCTGACTATTGTGTGTCAAGTGTCTTCACTTTCTGCTCCCATTTCTTGACTTTAAGCACCAATTTAGTATACACCTTGCAAAAAACCTTTTTGTGCGTGTTGAGATCAGTCTCCAAGCTAGACACTTTGTCAGATAATTTGGTACATAGCTCCATCAATTCTATAAGTTTCTGATTGCCCTCAGCATTTCCTGATGTGTGACCATTAGGGAGAGGTGCATCATGGGGCAAAGACTCAGACTCCACCATAGGTTGGGTCTTATTTATGTTACCTCTGTCCTGCCCAACTTCTAAGCCTGAGACAGTAGAAGCAGCCCTTCTTACACTGACAATGTTAGCCTCATCTACTACATGGGGAGGGGTAGGTACTCTGTGTTAAGGAACATCAGAGCCCTCTCTGGATAATGACATATCTGGTGATGAGGTTGGTTGTGAGGCTGATTGTTCAGAACTTGTGGGTGTGTGTTGGGAGTCAACTAGGGTTGTTGACCCTTCACCTTGTACCTGTAGCATTGAATCAAATAATGGAACTTCTTCCCCACTGTAACCTTTTGAGGCCATTCTCAAATTACTAAAAAGTTTATGGGTAAGTTCGGGTGTTGGATAAACATTTTTATGAGGAAGAAGCTGATGTGCCCTCATGTTCAAAATAGTTTGAATGAACCTGGGATGCATCAAAAATTTTGATTTGCTATCAACATTTTTGACCATTCCTTCAAAGATAAGTTTTGAAAAGTTAAAAGTCCTATCAGTAGCTAAGCAAATGAGAGCAGTTGCAATATTGCTAGTGAACTATTCCCATGAGGTTTTCTTAGGACTGAGACAGTGAAGGATGGTATGTATGAAAAACCTCCATTGTGGGGCAAAATAACCTTTTTGAAAAGTTAAAGATTGTGATTGGATGTTGTACCCCATCATGGTTAAAGTTTCAAAGATTTGAGTGTTTGGCATCACACTAATACCATTGTCATCATTTAGATGGAGATGCCTCCTGATTGATGATTTAGTAAGAGTGATAAATTTGCCATCCACTGTGGCATTTAGCTCTTTGTCTCCATTGTCAAACGTTATGACAGTAGCATTCTGCCAAAACTCTTTCATGTGGTAGACATAGATAGTGGGATTAAGAAGTAAGGAATACCTTATGTGAGAACCATTTTTAAAAGTCTACTATCTGATGTGAGAACCATGATTGTTAGTAAATTATTGATTTGACTGTTGGGATTAAAGTAATTTAGGTTAAAAAGTAGGTTGAAGAAAGTGAATTGAGATATTATGAAAGACTTATGAGGGTTTCTATTGGACCGACTTCAAGTAAAAGATAACTTTTGATTGAAGAAAGGTGAATATAAGAGATTAAAAGTTAAAATATCAAAAAAGTAAACCCTTAAGATAAGAAATTGTCAGTAAAAATCTCAACAAACTTCTCAACGGCTATTTTTAAAAAGCTGTAATTTCGCACCAGTACTAACTTCTATCCAGTAGTACAAACGTAATCCTAGCAGTATGAACAAAATTTTGATTAAAAACTATACTGCTTACAACCATTTTGAAGGGATTAAGTGTAAAGATAGACACTTAATCATAAACAAATAATCAATGTTTAACTCATAATACGATTCATATTCATAACCAAACAATCAATGTTTAACTGATTACATATGAAAACCTAATCATACATACTATAACAATTAGGTTCTAGCAGTACTAACTTTCAAGTTAGTACTGCTTCTTTAAACTCATAATAGCAGTACTAACTGGTAGTACTTCTTCTTTAAACTCATAATAGCAGTACTAATTTTCAAATTAGTATTGCTACTTCAAACTTAGTACTGCTAAACATTTTTAGTAACACACAATTCAAAAGTCTATAAGCAGTTTATAATACCATTCATATTCATAAACAAACAATCAATGTTTAACTGTTTATTATAAAAATTACCCGATGAATCAACTATAGTGTTTTTGTTTTTCTTCTTTTTCGTTCCAGGTTCAGACGTCTTTTTAACGTTTGATCTTAACAGCCTTGCTGAATGTCTTTGTGGTTGCATATTGATACATGGATCGTGTATAATGCATGTTTTATGAATGGGTTATGATACGACACAATAAGCCATATATATAATGTAGAATTAGGTTTAAAAACATACAAACCCATTCCGAAACGGGCTAAGATCACAATGAATATTTTCCATACTTATCAAATACTAATAATATGATGATTGCGTTGAATCCTTTATAGAAATTCGTCTGTATAATTTAACCAAAAAATGATGGTGGTTCAGTGGGTAACTCACGACATAATATGAACATGGTATTGAGTTCGAATCCATGCATGTGATTTTTTGACCTATAAATTAACAGGCGGATTCTTGCATACGTGGACTTAGTGTGATGAGGTGGCCTTTGACGTGGACTTAATTGTGCTGGCGTAGACTTAATTGTGATGATGTGGCTTTATCTAGTCATGTTTATCCTGTTATATACATACTGCATCTTCGATGGTGAGGACGAATCTTCCAGATCTTACACGACCTTGTAAGTGTATTTTTTAGGATAAATAATTTTTACAGCATCTTTATGTTATTTGTTTTCCTAAAATCGTTTATTGGTTTATAAATTTAGCAAATAGAAAGAGTGATAGGTTGATGTTTATACAAATCCAAAAACTTTTGAACCGGAATAATGGATTACGGTATCATCAAGTAAGTATTACATTTTAAATTATGATGCATTATGTTTTAACGTTAACTTATATTCAGTAGTTTTAAACTTTAACTAAGATGCAGTAGTTTTAAAGTTGTTGTTTGTCTGATGCAATAACATTTGAATTGTGATGCAGTAGTTTTTAATTTGTGAGTTAGGTTAAATGTAGTCTGCGTCATTTGTGAAAGTGATTTTATGTGCTTGAATGTTTGTCTGATGCACTAGCAGTTGGTATGAGATGCAGTAGCTTTTAAATTGCCGCGTATTAGCGTGAGTTAGGTTAGATGTAGTTTGTGTCATGTGCAAAAGTGATTTTGTGTGCTTGAATGTTTGGCTGATGCATTAGCAGTTGGTCTGAGATGCAGTAGCTTTTAAATTGTCGCGTATGAGCATGAGATAGGGTAGATGTAGTCTGCATCATGTACGAAAGTTATTTTGTGTGCTTGAATGTTTGGCTGATGCACTAGCAGTTGGTCTGAGATGCAGTAGCTTTTAAATTGCTGCGTATGAGCATGAGATAGGTTTGATGTAGTCTGCATCATGTACGAAAGTGGTTTTGTGTGCTTGAATGTTTATCTAATGCACTATCAATAAGTCCTAACCTACACATTAGTTTAAGGATCAGATTGTATGTTAAAATATTCGGTAAAGTTTGCTTTTCTTGAATAATAACATAAGAATAGGACTCTAAAGCCTTATGATACAATCCCTCATGAATAACTACATTAATCGCAGAATTAAATGATCGAATACTTAGTTTACATTGGTACTCAACCCACATTTTATCAAACATGTCTAGAGCTTTTTCCGCTCTCTTTTCTATCCCGTACGCTTTAAATTCTAAGATGAAATTACCTTCTATAAAGACTCTTCTTTCACGCTTCATTTGACAAAAAACCTTCTCCAACGATGGTAAGTCTCCTAATTTCGCAAAGTTCTCAATGAGGGAGTAAAATGTGGAATCACCCACTCTAAAGGAGCCCATTTTTTACTGGATTTGAATATGTCTTCATGAATTGGTGGTTCAATACCCTGTTCCTCTTCACTTTCAGGCGCTTTATTGGGGCTGATGACAGAAAAATATCAAATTTGGGAAAACCCTTTCAAAATCAGTTCTTTCCTGATGGAAGTAATGATTTTAGAACTGGTGTGCATCAAATGTTTACACTGGTTACCGACAAAAAAAATATATATATTCTTTAGAAAAAATAATCAGAAATAAAAAATTTAAAAATTAGGTAAAAATTATTAAAATAAACTGCTAAACAGAGAAAAACAATCAACCATCCGAAATTGTATTATATGTCCTGCTCACTCAAACATATTGTAATAATATTTTGAATTTTATTGCGCAAGTGAAACTGTTATTGAATATACTCATAAAACAAATCTTTTTAGAATATAGAAACTGCCTTTTTGCTTCTTTAGCAGCCACCCTCATCTCCTAACAAATGCGCAGGTAGATATCCTCCTTTAAAACTTAAAAAAGTATATATATATATGTACAAATAAAAATAAGAGTTTCTATTCTTTGGCTCTGCAGCTGCTACCTTTGAAGTGTAGACAGTGATGCGCGTGATGTGTCATTGCGGTTTAGCAGTATTAATGCCTACAAAAGTTTTAAATTTATATTTAGCCGACTTATCAATAACACACACACTTAACGAGCAGTGTACCCGGTCAGTATGAATATAATGGTAAGTAGAGTGTCGATCACTAAGAGTGGAACGTATTATCTAGTTATTCTAATCAGTATTTTAATATCCTAAGTTAGCTATACAACCTAATCTAACGCAAGGGGGTTCAGCCTGAGAGACTGGCACGGTTTGGTTATGATTAAATAGAAAACTAAACTAATGAGCACGAATCAGCGATTAGCACACACGTACACAGATAGATACTCGAGACAATAAGAAGACCTGTCCTGATAATTAAGTAGCTTGTCACTTGTTTTATTGCTAGTTTTATATGAAGTGTATATAATTAAACCTTTCTCGTTGGCTCTAATCTTATCGGCGAGTAAACCCTTAATGATTACTTATGTCTATCCTATTTATTTAAGCGTCTCTAATAAATAGGCGAGGAAGGGGCATGGCGACCCAAGCAAGACTCAGCTAGACACAGAGGTTATCAATGCACTAATAAAAGTCACCAAAGACATCAACATATAAACTTTAATTAATGGGAAAGCAATATTAAGGGGAGTGCATGATCTTCCGTAGTCACATGACACAAGCCCATCAATCCTGATGAATTAAAGTGTACTAAAACAATAAAACAAAACTACTTAATGAATTGAATACATGCAGGACCTTCTTACAGCTCTTGTATCTTCGTTTAGGTGTGTCTTGTGCTGCTTGGTCGTCTGAATTCGGCTCTAGGGTTATGCAAAAGTCTAAGCTCTTCGAAAGCTTAGTCTCCCGAAATTCGTCTGGCCTTGGGGTATTTATAGTTTCTGCATGAGGGATCGATGCGGCGCATTGAGTTGATAGATGCGGCGCATTGACTTAACTTCGCGTGGGGTCCAAGATTAATATATTCAGGAATATTTGTACACCGTCTTCAGATGCGGCGTAACTTGATCTTTGTATGCGGCGCATGTACTTTAGCTGTCTTGGATTGTAACTGGTGAAATCTTGATAGTGATACGCCGTATGTTAGAAGTATATTGCGGCGTATCTGGAGTAGAACGAGCTTGATCTTCTGGATTTCAGTAGGCTTTTGACATCTTGCTTGTTTTGCTCCATAATTAGTCCAAAATCGCCAAGTTTCACATAATGCTTGTTTTTACCTGAGAATTACTAAAGTAAACATTAATGTATCGATTCTCATATATAATATAATAAAACAAGTCAAATAAATAGGATAAATGATGATAATAAAATGTACTTATTTAAGTTCATCAAATATCCCCCCACTTGAACTTTACTTGTCCCCAAGTAAACCTTAGAATTAATCAAATGAAAATGAATCCTAAAAGATGTTAGGATTTATTTTTATATTTAAGCTCGTATTCGTTTTGTCATAATCACACAACCAAACACTTAACGAAGTAGAAACCAAAATAATTTTTAATGTAAAACAATTCTAAATCGTTTAGTTGCTTAGTCGTGACGAATATTCTATTATAGGCTTGGCAAGTATACGCATCTCCCCCACTAAAGCCAAGGAGAAACAAGTCTAAAGTGATAAAAAGGGTTTGTTGGTTAAGGGTTGATCATCCTTTTTAATCTCTATCGATCTCACATTCCAGAAAAGGCGACAAAATTACAAATACTTGATCGAATCCACGACCACGATACTTGCAATTGCTCAAATCCTTAACTCGAATAGGCTAAAGATAGGACCAAGTAATCCTCACCAATAATATTATATCAAAAAGGGCGACAAAATCACAAATACATAGCCGAATCCACGACTACGATACTTAAGATTGCTCAAATCCCTAATCTCAATAAATCAAAGGTTTGGATGAAGAATGATATAGGGTATGGATAATATTTGGGATACAAATTGGTGTAAAATGAAAAATAAACAAAACAGATAAATTAAAATCCTAAGTGTGGTTAATCACTTTCCCAACCATCCCATGAATAAGACTCATATCATTGAATAACTCATGCTTTAACACTTGAAACACACGCTTTAGGTAGACACGAATTATACTCAACAAAATCTCAATCAAAGAATAACCTTAGTTGGCGTTCCCATAACGGCCAACTCCCATTCAATCCATAAATATAATATACAACAAATAGTGGTGATATCTCCCACTTAATACAAAACTTTACATAAGTTGGTTAAAACAAACTTCCAACTTTTCCTTTTTCTTTTTCTTTTCTATTTTTTTTCAATTTTTTTTTTTTTTTTTTTGACATCAACATATATGTGTAAAATTTCACAACTTTTCTATCACTATTTTTCCGGATAATTTTTCCATACTCTTCATACTTTCAGAAATAACTGTAATAGCGAAAGTAGCAAACACACGAAAAATAAACTAAAAGTTATACAATATTTACTTTCATACCAATTGCATTATGCAATTTCCCAACCTAACCAAAGATAATGAATTACGCATGCGAACACAGGTAATGTAAGTAAACACACTTTGCCTAAAGCAATTAACCACGGATTTTAATCTACAGGGTAAGCTAAGGTGTAAGGGTGTATCGAAACATTATAACAAAGGTGTAAGAAACGAAAGGAATGGCTCTGAGGGTTTTTCTAGGGGTATCTTACTCTAAAAGTGAGAGTAAACAAAGGGTTTATACGGGGGTTAACTAACCAGTGTAGTTAGTTAATATCACATAACATATAAAGGCTATTTGGGTGTAATCCTATAAATTTACCAATTTAGACAAGTCACTCCAATTATATAGATAATACTTATTATGGTGGTCTCGAATAGTATACAAGCCAAGTTCTAAAGTTTACAAGTCACCGTCACACTAAAGTTTTAATATTTTTGAAAGAATAGAGTTATGTGTGCGGTTATGTAATTTAGACTTTAAACAAAAACATGCTAAAAAATTTTAAATTTTGATATATTAAGCGCATTTTAAGCATATTTTGCAAAAGTTTAGGACAAGTAAGTGTTCTAATTCTCCATCCACCCACTTAAGTTAAACAACGTCCTCGTTGTTTGTGTCAAAGGTTAAAAACTGGAAAATAAAAGAATTAGAACAGAAAAACTCCCCTGAGATTTGCTCGGTATGATCCTCCATTATTCGTATAAGAGCAAAAATTAACTTTCTTGTGGATTAGAACGTTTAAGCTTCATAGATGATGTATCCACACAAAAATGCAGGAATCTATAATACCATTTAGACTTTAACACACCTGAGTTAAGAAGGTTCAAACATGCATAACACATTAGTAGTTAGTAAAAATAAAACCTAAAAAATTAAACTGTAAATCATCAGGTCAGTCGATACGCCGTATCTTATGGAAGAAGATACGCCGTATCGAGCCAGGAATAAATACGAATCAGAATAAAAGATGCGTCGCATCCTTAACCAGGGATGCGCCGCATTAAATAAACTGACAGAAAGTTTTAAAGTCAAAAGTAAAAATGCAGAAAATGAAATAAGATATGACCAGTGCAGGTGATGCGTCGCATCTTATGATGGAGATGCGCCGCATCTTCTGCAGGTCTGACAGACTCGACACAGAACAGAAAAGTAAAAATTTTCCATCGGGTTGTCTCCCGGTCAGCACTTGTCTTTATTCCAGAGTCTTCAAGTTAGACTCACGTTCAGCTCCTTATTACCGATCACTGAAAGAGTCGGAAGCATCGCGCTCCTTCATCGCCAGTCCAGTAATATTGAACACTCCTTTCTCGTCCTTAATATCCACGCCATTCTTATTTAATATCTGTATAAACAAAGTTCTTTCCCTTTCGGGCACAGATGACAAAATGATAGACGGGAAATTCTTATTATTATATAGGCATAAATATGCAAGGTGAGGTGGTAGTTCAATAAACATATCATTATTCAAATTTGTATTCTCAACTATTCTCCTACGTTTGTTAATCACTTCGCAATCATACCACTCATCATCAGAATCATTAACAATATCGCGCCTAAGTTTGGTAGGTACATTAAGGTCAATAAATTCCTTGAGGTTCTCATGATTAGGATTAGTTGAGTTGTTTTGAATCAATGTTTCTCCCATAAGCCTAGCTTCTAGATCGAGGTCCATACGTTCTCTTAATCCTAGCACATAGACGCTTCTAATTATGCTCTTAGCAGGATTTTGGCACTTATAGACTAGTTTCGTATTCCCTACCTTTAATGAGATTTTTCTTTTAAACACATTAATCTTAGCATGGGCGGTAGACAAGAAAGGTCTTCTGATGCGTGGTTTTGCGACCTTACAACAGGTTTTACCTCTCGAGGGATCTCAAGAGGCTTACAATCCCCACCAGGAAGTGTTCCTGACTGTTGTAGTATAGTAAAGTGGCAAGTACCGGGGGATTGATCGTTCAACTCAAAGAATAGTGTTCGTTAGGATTGAAATTATTCTAACTAGGTCTAGAGGTGATGGATGATTCTTTTTGTATTTTTATATTTTATGGAAAGCAAGTAAAAATCTCTGGTTTTGGAAGGAGGGGCGGAATTAGTTGCTAATCAACTAACCCAAAAGCTACTAATTAAACTAATGTGCAGGAAAGTAAACTAGGGTTCTACAAGGGAAGTGAAGCATGTCTACCTATGATATGTTACTCCTTGCTAGCTATCCAATTCTACCTATTGAATTGTCACACCTTGTTTTAATTGACGGGTTGTATTCCTTAGTACCAATCGTGGGGGTGTGTACGATCTTCCCCAACTCTATAAGCTCTTACTTCACTCCTATGTCGAGCCGGCTAAGAAGCTCCTAACATGGGATCACTAGAATTCGCTTATGCATTAAATACAACCAATTAACCTTAGTACACCTTGGTTCATGCTTCTTAAGACGTTCAAGCAAGTTACCGTATAGGAGGTTAGCCAGTTTTCTTAAGCCTAACATCGATATCATCCAATCAAACAAGAGACAATAGGAAACAAGAATTATAAGCTAAACCAATTAGATCTATGGAAGTGTCACACCTTTATTGATGACGATAGACACATACATCAACAAGGAATCAATAAGATCTAATTAATTATATACAAGTTTCACACAATCATAAGTAGACACAAGGTGAATTAGCAAAGCATGATCAATGAAGGGCAAACAACCACAATAATGAAAGACATAATTAAGTTAGAATCAACAAACCAATATTTGATGTTTATGAAGTGATTGAAACCCTCTAAGTTGCTGGAAAAAACACCTACCTAAACCCTAGAATCGGACTTAGGGTTTAGGGCTTACAAAAAGTGAAGTTGTGATGTTGTATTTATAGCTGATTTTTTGTCCGCATCGATCTGACGGCGTCAGCCTTTACAAGTGACGGCGTCAGCTCCCCTTTTTCACCAAATTGTAGATCTTTTCGTCCCGATTCCGTGGCCTCTTGAATCACCTAAATCCGAGTTAATATGAAGATTTTATGGCCAAAACAGTGACAGCTACTCCGCGCACGAGTTGTGATTGTCTTGATTAACTTGTGGCGGTTTCACTAAGGTTCCTTCATGTGTAAGAATACTTTGACGCCGTCACTCTATATCATCTGACGTCGTCAGGTCTATGATCCTGACGCCGTCACCTTTAAAAATCCTCTGGCCCGTCTCTCTTTAACTTAACACTTGACGGCCTACATCCATTAACACGTGACGCCGTCAGACTTCCTATGTAAAACTTTCTGGCGCGTCACGTGTATAATTCCACCACTTTCATCTTCAAGTGATGGCGTCAGCATCCAAAGCCTGACGCCGTCAGGTGTAAAATCCTGACTTTCCTTGGTCTTTTTGTTTTCTTCATTCTTGAGCATAAAAACGTCCAAAAAGCTCCAAAAAGCTTCATATTCCAGAAATCACGTCCCAAGTACCTAAAATGAGAAAAGAAACGATTTAGGGCAATATTTGATCATATAATCGCGGATTAGGGCTTAAATGACCCCCTAAAAGCGGTACACTTTTCGTCTCATCAAATATCCCTACACTTGGGATTTGCTTGTCCTCAAGCAAATGAGCTTTTCCACCAATTGAAATACAAGTTAGGGGTCATTTAACATTAATATAAAAGTAATTACAACAAATGATCATTCCACCTTGGTCAAAATAAGCACGGAAATTATACACTAGCACCTCACAATAAGTGTTTGGATACTCTCATCCCTCGGGTGTTGTAAATTTATATATCATAAATGGAAATGGAAGAATATCGCTCACTACCTGTCATAGAAAATAGATTACCATAGGCTTGGGAAAGGATCACGCCTCTACCACTTTTGGCGTAAGCACCTAGGATAAACTATCAAAGAGGTCTTTACAAAGGGTTATAACGTTAGGTGTAGGGATAAGGAAAACACGGTTTGTTGGATAAGGATATTTTTACTGGTGGCAAGTCAATCATCTTGGTCAATTACATGTAGAATGAGGCGTTGCTAAGCCAAGACTAGACTCGACTTAAGCTAATGAAAAAAATAACAAAAAGATAAAATAAACATAAAATGAAACGGGATTGTAGTCCGTATGTTTTTTCTACTTTTTTTTTTTTTTTTTTTTTTTTTTTTTTTTTTTTTTTTGTGCATACACTCTTGCCCTACCATCCAAAACAATACATCACTAGGGATTCTTTGTACCATCCCTACACTTGAACTTTTACATACTTTTACATAAAATTATTCTAATGACTCGAATCAAGATAATCGAAACATGTGGAGTACTTTAAAATATTAACGTACATATGGGGGTAATAAATGATGTTCTTCCCCATTACTCCATTACACTAGTACTTTACCCATGAGTCCCAATCGTCCCAAAACAATATGTACAAGGATATGACTCGACTTAGCAACCATGTAATCAATTAGATGATTAACTAAGGGTTTAAACAAATGTTGTCACAATAATGCACTAAAGATGAGTGCACACAAGGTAGGCTAAGGCGATTTGGGGGTACATTTAAGTGGGGTGTAAACAAATTCTTCCTTTAAGTAAAATGCTTAAAGGTCGAAACGAAAAAATAGGCTCTGAGGGGTGTACTAGGGGTATCGTGTACCAAAAATGGGTACAACGCAAAGGGTGTGGGAGAATTACTTGACCAATGTAGCCAAAGTAATTATAACAAAAACACAGGTGTAAAACAATGGGTTAATCCTAATGCCTCTTATCATGTAGTCAATCCTAACTACACGAATGTAGTCTCACTAGCGGTCTCGGTATGCATCACAAACGCAAGTTCTAGAATCTATAAACTACCGGTACACTCATAAGCACCAACAATGAATGCTTTTTCCTAAGGATCTAAAGGCGAACCTCACATATTTGGGGTGGAAATTTTTGAGTGGTATGGTTTTTGTGCTAGTCATACAATTCCCTATCCATGAGACGCTTATTAAAATCAAAGTTTCACTCCTATATGTTGTAAAAAAATTTAAATTTGGTGCTAAAATTGCCCTAACCAATATTTCTCTTGGCTTTATTACACATTCACTATTAAACAAAACAAAAATCAAGCGAAGTTGTAGTTTCTAAGGCATCCTAATTTACCCTCCCTACACTTAATCCGAACATTGTCCCCAATGTTCTAGACAAAAGATGTAAAAGTAAAAATAAATGAGAATGGAAGAAACTAATACTCCCCTAATTCGCTCGGTATGGATGATGTGATAATATGGTTAAATCTCCTTCCAAGAGAATGAACATGATAAGCTTCACTCCAGAAATATAATCATCCTCTTGATGTGTTGCACGTACATCTTCTTATCCAATAATACCTGTAACCAACAAACACAAAAACCAAAGCATCAAACCGAACAAAGAAAAACCACAACTAGATGTATTTCCAGACTTAGAAATAAAAATAAAACAAAGCAATAAAAGGATAGGATACTTGCGGGATGACTTACAAATAGGGACTCATAAAACATGTCCACAAGTATTGACACATAAACAAGATAGAATACATGCTAATCATGAATTGTGAATTTTCCATGTTCGAATTTTGTTCTTTTTAACAAAATATAAACTTTCCTACACTTATCTTTTTTTTTGTAAAATACCTTTATATGCAATTAAGACGAGGTTAAAAACAAGATAAAGCATTTTCACAAATTATTCGAAACATGAAAATTTAACAATTATGATTAAGCATATATGACACAAACAAACAAATAAAATAAAAACATCAAACAATTAAAAACATGGGTTGCTTCCCAAGAAGCGCTTGTTTTTGTTCGAGTCACGAGCCTGACTCTACCCTTATTTAACGGAAATAGGGGAGGTTTTCCCTACACTTAGGATTAAGTGTGGGTGAAAGTAGCGATACACACCCTTAGGGTGGAAATATGCCACGTGAGGTGAAGGGGGTGAGTGAATGGCTTCCTTCTTCCTAAAACTACTCGGATAATAAGGGTTGATGGGTGGGTCGGTTCCTCTTTTGTCTCCTAGAAATATATCTAAGGATGGAAAGTTGTGTAAAGGTTGAGGTTCCGGTTCATCAACACTAGGAAATTCCCTGGAACTAAGAGTAAGGTTATCACTATAAGTATTCAAACCTATATCCTCTAGTGGTGCTTGGTCCAAGGGTTCTACCTCCATTGGGATTCCTAAAGTTTCTTTTACTTCTTCCGGGTAAGTCACGGGCGGTGTGTGTGCCTCAAGTGATGGTAGGACTTGTGAGGTACTTTGTGGGCTTGGATTATCCACCTCATCCTCCATTTTATCTAGATTACCTATGTGTTTGTTTTGTACTATGATGTTACATGACATCCACTTAGGTATCCCAAAATAGTCATCCCCAGACAAACTTGTTTCATGATCCTTGAAATTTATGGTCAATTGACTTGTACTAACGTTTGTTGGGTTGTCTACTCTATAATAATATTGGGCACAATCTTCTATGGTATCCCATGCTTCTTCAGCATTTAATTCCCTAAAGTCCCTATCGGCAAAATCGTTAATGCACATTTGGTCATATCGGTCGACACGATCGTAAAAGATTTGGGTTAGGGATGCTAAATCAAAGCTATGATGAGGGACTATTCGGAGTAAGTTTTTAAAACGAGTCCATGCATCATATATGGGTTCATCTCGATATTGGTTGAACATCAAGATGTCATTAGGGGCAAATGGATTTCGTGGTCGGTAGTATGGTGGGTTCGCGTACTCCATATTGGTGAACGGAAGAGTCAATGGAAAGGTTTTTACGAACAAAGACACAAAGAAAAGATAGACTACTAGAAAGCTAATAAAAAGAAAATAAAAATCTCACTAGATAGGAATCTAATGAGTAGACCAAATAAAAATAAATTTCAACCTAAGCAATAACTACTCCCCGGGCTACGGCGCCAAAAACTTGATGCGTGGTTTTGCGACCTTACAACAGGTTTTACCTCTCGAGGGATCTCAAGAGGCTTACAATCCCCACCAGGAAGTGTTCCTGACCGTTGTAGTATAGTAAAGTGGCAAGTACCGGGGGATTGATCGTTCAACTCAAAGAATAGTGTTCGTTAGGATTGAAATTATTCTAACTAGGTCTAGAGGTGATGGATGATTCTTTTTGTATTTTTATATTTTATGGAAAGCAAGTAAAAATCTCTGGTTTTGGAAGAAGGGGCGGAATTAGTTGCTAATCAACTAACCCAAAAGCTAATAATTAAACTAATGTGCAGGAAAGTAAACTAGGGTTCTACAAGGGAAGTGAAGCATGTCTACCTATGATATCTTACTCCTTGCTAGCTATCCAATTCTACCTATTGAATTGTCACACCTTGTTTTAATTAACGGGTTGTATTCCTTAATACCAATCGTGGGGGTGTGTACGATCTTCCCCAACTCTATAAGCTCTTACTTCACTCCTATGTCGAGCCGGCTAAGAAGCTCCTAACATGGGATCACTAGAATTCGCTTATGCATTAAATACAACCAATTAACCTTAGTACACCTTGGTTCATGCTTCTTAAGATGTTCAAGCAAGTTACCGTATAGGAGGTTAGCCAGTTTTCTTAAGCCTAACATCGATATCACCCAATCAAACAAGAGACAATAGGAAACAAGAATTATAAGCTAAACCAATTAGATCTATGGAAGTGTCACACCTTTATTGATGACGATAGACACATACATCAATAAGGAATCAATAAGATCTAATTAATTATATACAAGTTTCACACAATCATAAGTAGACACAAGGTGAATTAGCAAAGCATGATCAATGAAGGGCAAACAACCACAATAATGAAAGACATAATTAAGTTAGAATCAACAAACCAATATTTGATGTTTATGAAGTGATTGAAACCCTCTAAGTTGCTGGAAAAACACCTACCTAAACCCTAGAATCGGACTTAGGGTTTAGGGCTTACAAAAAGTGAACTTGTGATGTTGTATTTATAGCTGATTTTCTGTCTGCATCGATCTGACGGCGTCAGCCTTTACAAGTGACGGAGTCAGCTCCCCTTTTTCACCAAATTGTAGATCTTTTCGTCCCGATTCCGTGGCCTCTTGAATCACCTAAATCCGAGTTCGTATGAAGATTTTATGGCCAAAACAGTGACAGCTACTCCGCGCACGAGTTGTGATTGTCTTGATTAACTTGTGGCGGTTTCACTAAGGTTCCTTCACGTGTAAGAATACTTTGACGCCGTCACTCTATATCATCTGACGTCGTCAGGTCTATGATCCTGACGCCGTCACCTTCAAAAATCCTCTGGCCCGTCTCTCTTTAACTTAACACTTGACGGCCTACATCCATTAACACGTGACGCCGTCAGACTTCCTATGTAAAACTTTCTGGCGCGTCACGTGTATAATTCCACCACTTTCATCTTCAAGTGACGGCGTCAGCATCCAAAGCCTGACGCCGTCAGGTGTAAAATCCTGACTTTCCTTGGTCTTTTTGTTTTCTTCATTCTTGAGCATAAAAACGTCCAAAAAGCTCCAAAATGCTTCATATTCCAGAAATCACGTCCCAAGTACCTAAAATGAGAAAAGAAATGATTTAGGGCAATATTTGATCATATAATCGCGGATTAGGGCTTAAATGACCCCCTAAAAGTGGTACACTTTTCGTCTCATCATCTTCCAAGGATTAAAGGAATCTTAACATCCTCGGGCATATCTAATATAATAAAGTCTACGGGGAAAACAAACTTCTCAATCTTAACTAGCACATTTTCAGCAACCCCTTCTGGTCGTTTTACCGTTTTATCAGCCAATTCAATAAGCAGCTTAGTTGGTGCTAATTTTCCTAGTCCTAGGGTAGTGAATGTCTTAAGGGGCATAACACTAACGCTAGCTCCTAAGTCAGCTAATACATTATTGAAAGATAAGTCATTAATTGAACAAGGAAAAGTAAAACTTTCTGGGTCCTTTTCTTTATGAGGAAAGGCACGTAATTCGGTTGTAGAGCTCTCTTCTTTCATTGTAGCCTTGATCTCCTCTTCAATCTTTGCCTTCTCGTGGAGTAACCTCCTTAAACTAATTGAAGAATTAAAGAAAAATTCGGGCTTTGTAGCATCATTACCATTCATCAATCTTCTAGGAAAAGGTATGTTAGGCGTGACTTCTTCAGTAGTGCATATGGCCTTGACATGATCTCTTGGGTTAGTTTCAGTTGAGCTAGGTAAACTTCCGTATCCCCTTTCTTGAAGAACCTTGCTCATTTGTTCGATTTGTTGTTCCAATGCTTTGATCGAAGCTCCTTGATTTCTTGTTATAGTATCCGTTGAGGCTCGGATTTCTTTGATCATAGCGGTGTTCTCTTCATGTATTTTAGCAGCATCGGCCATAATTTGCTTTAGAGTGTCATCCAAAGTCTGCCTCCTTTCTTGATAAGTGGGATTATAGTTGTTCTTTTGATAGTATCCCGGAGCAGCTTCCCTAAATCTTCCCGAAGGTCGGAATGGTTGTCCAAATTGTGTGTAGTATGCTTCTTCAAAAGTCTCACTTTCATTCTTATTAGGGCAATCTTTAGTGTAGTGAGGTCCTTCGCATTTTTCACATCCAACTTGGGCAGCATAAACTTTCTCATCACGCTTCTTCATCTCTCTACTAATTTTATCCAATTGAGCTTGAATTGCAGCAAACCTGTCAAAATTAGTGCTGCTCTTAGATCTAGTAGAGGTTCCTTCATGCCATTTTTGAGAGTGATCAGCAGCTTCTTGGATAGCTTTTCTAGCATCGGCTGCACTCATTTGAGGCACAGCTCCCTTAGCATCCAAGATTTGTCTAGTAGGCACGTCCAATCCTTGATAGAACAATATTATCTCCTGCATTGGACTTAGATAATGTTGAGGGCATTTCATCAATAAGTCTTTAAATCGTTCCCAAGCTTGATAAAGAGTTTCATCAGGCTCTTGCTTGAAACTGTTGATAGCTGATGAAGCGAAAAGTGTACCGCTTTTAGGGGGTCATTTAAGCCCTAAATCATATTTATTTGATCAAATATTGCCCTTAATCGTTCCTTTTGTCATTTTAGGTACTTTGGAGAAGAAATCTAGAAAAGGAAGCATTTTGGACGTTTTTGGAGCATAAAAGTGAAGAAAACGGCAAAGTCTCAAAATTATGCTGGAAACTACCTTTGACGGCGTCAAGGATTGGCCCAGACGGCGTCATGGCTTGGTAAAAGAGGTGGATGTGAAAATTACTCATGATAAGCCAGAGAATTTTGCATGAAAAATCAGACAGCGTCACCCTTTAATGTGATCAAGGTCGTCACGGCTTAATCTAAAGAGGGACGGCGTCAAGCACTAATCTGACGGCGTCAAGCCTTGATAAGCCAGAGCGGATTTTGGAGGTCTAAAGAGGGACGGCGTCAGGAAGGCCATCCGGGAACCCTAAAAGCGGCGAGGTGACGGCGTCAGGATCTACAACGTGACGCCGTCAGCCCTTAAACTCTATATATAGTTTTGCAATTTTTTGTCATTAGTGTGGAACTTTGTGTGTAACCTTTTGGGAGGAAACCCTAAGACAATTTTAGCAGCTTTTTCAAGGCTTTTTGCCTTGAGATCTTCCATGTTACATTGAAGATAAGTTATCAATTAATCATTCAATATGTCTATGTGTTGTTTGATTCTATCTTGTTCTTGTCTTTTGTTTAACATGCTAGGCTAGGTTTTCTTTGTGTTTGCTTAGATCTAATGAAACCTAACTATTGATTATTGGTTATTAGTGTGTTATTAATTGTATTGGATGATTGTTCATCGATGTTAGGCTTAAGAAAACTGGCTAACTTCCTATACGGTAACTTGCTTGAACGTCTTAAGAAACATGAACCAATGCGTACTAAGGTTTTTATGGTTGTATTTAATGCATGAGCGAATTCTAGTGATCCCATGTTAGGAGCTTCTTAGCCGGCTCGACATAGGAGTGAAGTAGGAGTTCATAGAGTTGGGGAAGTACGTACGCCACCCCACGATTGGTATTAAGGAATACACCCGTCATCCACGCAATTAATACACACTAATCAACCGGTAAAAGATAGTTAGGGTGTAAGGAAATCTAAGTAAACACATTTCTCTCCATATAAGTTTCACCACATTTTCATTTTCAGTTATTTTATTTTATTTGCATTCGTAGTAACTTGGGTTAGTTGACTAGCAACTAATTCCGCCCACTCTTTCAAACCTGAGATTTTACTTGCTTTCATAAAATTATAAAAACATAAAAAGAATCTTCTCTCACCCTTAGACCTATTAGAGTAGTTTTTCATACCTAACGAACACTATTCCCTGTAGAGAACAATCAATCCCCCGTACTTACCACTACACTATACTACATCGGTCAGGTACACTGCCTGCTGGGGTTGTAAGTCTCTTGAGATCCCTCGAGAGGTAAAACCTGTTGTAAGGTTGCAAAACCACGCATCAAGTTTTTGGCGCCGCTGCCGGGGAATAGTTATTGTTTAGGTTGAATTTTTATTTTTATAGGTCTACTCACTAGATTCCTTTCTAGTGAGATTTTTATTTTATTTTTCTAGGTTTTCTTTAGTCTATCTTTTTTCTTCGTTTCTTTGTTCGTAACCATTACCATCCGACATCATGGAAGGTGGTAATATCCTCGATCCCAACAACCCACCACAACAACCACCACCTCCATAGAGCCCGTACTTTAGGAGAGTACTCCCGTCCTAGCCACCATGGCTATCGAAACACCATTGAGCTCACTCAAGGAGCCAATGTCACTCCCTTGCGATCCGACACCATCCGGTTGGTGCAAAGCGGATGCGCATTCTATGGACTTCGTTCTGAAGATCCTAATCAACATCTCAAGGACTTTCTCAAAATCGTTGATTCTATAGACCTTGATGTTGCCACTCGAGAGACGACCCGACTGCGTCTTTTTCAATTCTCTTTGCGGGACCAAGCTAGTCAATGGCTAGAGCGTCAACCCGCAGGATCCATCACCTCTTGGGATGATCTCACCACTCGTTTCCTTGCTCAGTTTTTCCCACCGGGAAGAACTACCAAGCTAAGGAATGATATCTTGATGTTCCAACAACGTCAAGGCGAAACCCTCTACGAGGCATGGACTCGATTCAAGGACTTACTCCAAAAAGTCCCTCACCATGGCATGGATCCTTGGCTACAAATCCAACGATTTTATGATGGCGTAAACCATCAAACTAGAAGAACCATAGATTACGCTGCCAATGGGAGGCTGAGCAGGCTCAGTGTCGATAAGTGCTGGGAAGTCATTGAGGACTTAGCACAGTACGAAGAAGAAGAATGGAATGACTCAACGTTCTCGGAAGAAGGGACCTTAAATGGTATAAGTGCAACCCAAGAACAGCTATTCGAAAACATAAAAAGGCAGGTTGAGAAATTAATGAAAGCCGAGACACCTATGGCTAATGAGAATCCCGATGAGTGTGTGAACACAATTGGTAAACATACGTTTCATCAATTCTCACGACAAGATGAATTTGAAGGGATAATGCTAACTTTCGTGAACAACCAAGAGAAACGGATCCTGGAATTAAAGACTCAATTGAAAAACACCCAAGATATGTTCATGGAACTAGCAGAAAAATTTATCGCGAGAATAAAGGAGAAAATTAGGGAAGAAGCTTCACACAAAAAGATCGAGAAGATCTTTGAACTCCCGGTCCCTAATGAACCATACAACGAATGGGATGATGAAACCCCTCTCCCCGAGCCTTCACCTTTAAAACCCTCTTATCCATTTGGATCCCCTCGCTAGAAAGAGAATTCTCAAGATCATAGCATTTTCGTGGGAAGCATGGTTGTCACGCTCCCTGACTTTCATAAAGCTAGGAAACGATCTTTTGGCTTTAAGCCAGGTGTGAGGAGAACTAAATTAAAGCACACCCTCATTTCGAACACCCCCTGGAAAAGTTCCTCTCACTCCCTGAACACCTGCCGTGATGGAAATTGCAACCTGAATGTGACGTCAACCGGCCCTTTTCAACATTTTACTACATCCCGTGACAGTAACAAAACATTTGACCCAGGAGGAACTTGTTAACGAAACTAGCTATCAGGATTAGTGACCCTGACTAGCTGCTCCCTTAAAGTACAAGGGGCTCATTTGTAAACTGGCACAAAGTGGTAAATTACGTTGGTCTGACGGCGTCAGAATTTGAACGTGACGCCGTCACCCCCGTCTGCACAGCAATAATAACTTTATTTCCATCACTTTCATCACAAACCCCACAAACCATATCCACTCCAACCCCACCTTTGAATTCCCCAGGACCAATTCGCCAACTTCCGCTACCAATCTTCATGTGGTAAGTAATTTTTACTCATTCTTTTCGCTTCAATTACTCATAGGATTCTTAAATTTCGAAAATCCCCAACTCATGAAACCCTAGGATTGATTCATGCTTAGAACTCATAATGTCCTTTAATTAGTGTTATTTAGCAATAATTAAAGCATTTGATGATTGGCAATCAAATGGGTCTATTCACTAATTGGGAGGCCACGAATTTGAACCATAACCTATGATCCAATCACCCATTTTGCTGTAAAAAGGGGCGTTTGGTTTATAAGCTTAAAGTTTGGATATTGATTTTTCCCTCGTAATTTTGGATTTGAATTTGGTCGAACCTGACGGCGTCACCTAGAAAAGGGTGACGGCGTCAGAACCGTCTGATGCTCCACCAAGTCTTTAGTTCACATATTAACACTTTTGTTCCTCCTTGCTTTGTTCCAGATAATGAGTAAGCGTCAAAGACCTAGCCGAGGGAGTTCTTCCAGATCTCAACAAGAGAACTTTGGAGACACGGTCCTCAGTTGGGGTGTCTTCGATGACGATGCTGCCACAACTAAATACGCCCAATTGCTACAACATAAAGTTGAAAATGGAGCCGTGATAGATTGGAGCTTTCTGAGGAGGGAAGGTCTTGAGCAAACCTTTCTCCAAAGCTTTCAGATGGATGAATTTACCGGCCCTCAGTGGGAAAGACTGTTTAGGATTCAAGAGCCGGTCTATGACGAATTGGTACGTGAATTCTTTGCCACTTTTCACTTTGACATGGCTGAGGCAAGGACCGATGTGGGCAGGACCACAATCTATTTCAGGCTGGGGGGTGAGCTTAGGACATGCTCGGTTACTGAGTTTGGATGGAGACTTGGGTTGTATAGTCAGCATGAAACCACTCAGGTAGGGTTCATGAATAGGTTGTTGCATGGGGAGTCGATGAGGAATGATTTTAGATGTTCCATGTTCTGGCCGACTATTGGGGATGGGGTTTACACCTCGACTACTGTGGCATCTCAACTCAGGGAGCCTAGAGTTAGGTTGACCCATAGATGCCTCACCTACAGCTTGACAGGGCGCCACAGCTCTCACCACCGTGTCACTGCTTCAGACCTCTTCTACTTGTACACCATTTACTCAAATGAGGTTTACTGCAACATCCCATTTTGGGTTGCTAGCTTTCTGCATGGTGGAGTTGGGGAAAGGGAAGGAGACAGGATTTATGGTGGGATGTTTATCACCCGGCTGGCCCGATCTTATGGAGTCCTCAGGCCCGAGGTCATGAGGTATTTGAGTGGTGATGCATGCAGGACAGTGAAGGTGAGGTCCCTGAAGCAGATGGAGGTGGTTATGGAGATGCATGATGGGACCTTTATGTGGTATCATCCAGACGGAGCTGAGGATGATGATGGTGGGGATGATGAGGAGGAGGAGCATCAGCAGCAGCAGCATGGGGGTTATGAGGCTGGTACGGCAGATTATTACCGGCACATGAGAAGGGGGGATTGGCAGGCTCACCAGGGGGCATGGATGGGCCAGGTTGATACTTGGAGAACCCGGGTGGACGAGAGGTTCGACTGGATGTATGATCACACTGTTCGTCAGATGCAGCATCTATCTACGCGTGATCAGTTGGACCCACACCTGCAGATTGACCCTTTCCCGGGACGTGAGCAGGATTACCCACCATATGGGTACTACGGGCACCTCCCTCCAGGCTATGACTATCGCCAAGGTCCCCCACCCCAGTGATTATTTGATTAGATGTTTTGATGTTTGAACAATTTAATCTATGGTTGTATGATTTGGAACAATTTGGTCTGTAATAGTTTAGGATAAGGCATCTGTTGGCCTTTAAACATTTGTGATATTGATTTTCTTTATTGCATGCAAGCCTTAGTGGTTTGTTTATTTATTTAATTGTTTGTCTGATTTTATTTGTTTCCGTATGTATGATTTAATTTTATTATTATTGATTCATGTTCAAAGCTAATTTGTGAAAATGCTTTATTTTGTTTTTAACTTCGTCTTAACTACATATAAAGGTATTTTGCAAAAGTTAAGTGTAAGGGAAATCCAAACCGGTTTATTAGAACAAATGAACATGAATCGTAATAATAATAAATTAACACACATATTCGTATTTGTTTGAGTCAAATGCTTGTATCGAGTCATAATGATGTTTTGCAGGATTTCCAGGAAGTAAGGTATAGTTTTTTCCAAAATTTTTCCGGAAACTTAACATGAGAATTCTGTCAGATTATTTTTGACGGCGTCAGGCTTTACAACCTGACGGCGTCAGGTTTAATTTTCTGGAAATTTTTGAAAGTTTTGTTTTCATAAAAAGTTTCTAATAAATCTATAACTTATAATCTCCAGGAATCTGCAAAATTATCATTCCACAAGCATTATATCCTTATATATAGAGTTTATCCCGCCGATGTTATGCAGGTTTTCGTGTTTGTTTTCTCAGGCTTAACAGGTTATTTTGGACAAGGAAATGTTTGTTGGATCAAGCTTTTGGTGATGCATTAGTCATGGAGCTTCAACATTACTTTGGAAGAAGATCTAACCGTGTTACCACATTATCCACCGAGCGAATCAGGGGAGTATTTGATTTCATTCTTTTACCTTATTTACTTTTACATCTTGTTATTTGAACATTGGGGACAATGTTCATCTTAAGTTTAAGGGGGGGTAAAAGTACGATTAGAGAATGCTATTACGCTTGATTTTTGTTTGTTTAACAGTAGATGTGTAATAAAACTGAGATAAATACCTGTTAGGGTAATTTTAGTGCCAAATTTAAATTTTTTTACAACATTTAGGAGTGAAACTTTGATCTTAATGAGCGTCTCACGGATAGGAGTTATATGACTAGCACAAAAACCTTACCACAAAAAAATTTTCCACCCCCAAATATGTGAGGTTCGCCCCTAGAATTGGTAGGAAAAGCATTTATGCTATGATGTGTGTACCGGTAGCACTTAGATTCTAGAACTTGCGTTAGGACCATTCCGAGGCCACAAGTGAGACTACATTCGTGTAGTTAGATTTACTACATGATAAGAGGCATTAGGATTAACCCATTGTTTTACACCTGTGATTTTGTTATAATTACGTTGGCTACATTGGTCAAGTAATTCTCCCACACCCTTTACGTTGTACTCATTTTTAGTACACGATACCCCTAGTACACCCCTCAGAGCCTATCTTTTCGTTTCGACCTTTAAGCATTTTACTTAAAGGAAGAATTTGTTTACACCCCACTAAAATGTACACCCAAATCGCCTTAGCCTACCTTGTATGCACTCATTTTTAGTGCATTATTGTGACAACATTTGTTTAAAACCCAAGTTAATTATCTAATTGATTACATGGTTGCTAAGTCGAGTCATATCCTTGTACATATTGTTTTGGGACGATTGGGACTTATGGGTAAAGTACTAGTGTAATGGAGTAATGGGGAAGAACAACATTATTACCCCCATATGTGCTAAATATTTTAAAAGTACTCCAAGTTTTTCAATTATCTTAATTCGAGTCATTAGAATAGTTATTTGTAAAGTTATGTAAAAGTTCAAGTGTAAGGGGAATGCAACGCCCCTATGATGTACTATTTTGGATGGTAGGGCAAAAGTGTATGCAAAAAAAAAAAAAAAAAAAAAAAAAAAAAAAAAAAAAAAAAAAAAAAAAAAATCGAAAAAATCAAGAAAAATACAAAAAAATGAGAAAAAGAAAAATAGAAAAAAAACATACGGACTACCATCCCGTTTCATTTTATGTTTTTGTTATTTTGTTTTTAGCTTAAGATTGAGTCGAGTCTTGGCTTAGCAACATTGTATAGTACATGTAATTAATCAAGATCTTTAACTCGCCACCAGTAAAATATCCTTTATCCAACAAAACCGTGTTTATCATATCCCTACACCTAACGTTATAACCCATGTAAAAGCCCTCTTTGATAGTTTATCTTAGGTGCTTACGCCTAGTGGAGGAGGTTTTCGATCCTTTCCCAAGCCTATGGTAATCTATTTGCTATGACAGGTAGTGAGAGATGATATCCGTTTTCATTTATGAGATTTATGTTGATGACACTTGAGAGATGTGAGTATCTAAACACTACTTGTGAGGTGCTAGTATGTAATCTCCGTGCTTATTATGATTAAAGTGGAACGACTATTTGTTGTAATTACTTTTATATTAGCATTAAATGACCCCTAACTTGTATCTTGATTAGAATAAAAGCGCATTTGCTTGAGGACAAGCAAATCTCAAGTGTAAGGGTATTTGATGAAGCGAAAAGTGTACCGCTTTTAGGGGGTCATTTAAGCCCTAAATCGTATTTATTTGATCAAATATTGCCCTAAATCGTTCCTTTTGTCATTTTAGGTACTTTGGAGAAGAAATCTGGAAAAAGAAGCATTTTGGACGTTTTTTGAGCATAAAAGTGAAGAAAACGGCAAAGTCTCAAAATTATGCTGGAAACTACCTTTGACGGCGTCAAGGATTAGCCCAGACGGCGTCATGGCTTGGCAAAAGAGGTGGATGTGAAAATTACTCATGATAAGCCAGAGAATTTTGCATGAAAAATCTGACAGCGTCACCCTTTAATGTGATCAAGGTCGTCACGGCTTAATCTAAAGAGGGACGGCGTCAAGCACTAATCTGACGGCGTCAAGCCTTGATAAGCCAGAGCGGATTTTGGAGGTCTAAAGAGGGACGGCGTCAGGAAGGCCATCCGGGAACCCTAAAAGCGGCGAGGTGACGGCGTCAGGATCTACAACGTGACGCCGTCAGCCCTTAAACTCTATATATAGTTTTGCAATTTTTTGTCATTAGTGTGGAACTTTGTGTGTAACCTTTTGGGAGGAAACCCTAAGACGATTTTAGCAGCTTTTTCAAGGCTTTTTGCCTTGAGATCTTCCATGTTACATTGAAGATAAGTTATCAATTAATCATTCAATATGTCTATGTGTTGTTTGATTCTATCTTGTTCTTGTCTTTTGTTTAACATGCTAGGCTAGGTTTTCTTTGTGTTTGCTTAGATCTAATGAAACCTAACTATTGATTATTGGTTATTAGTGTGTTATTAATTGTATTGGATGATTGTTCATCGATGTTAGGCTTAAGAAAACTGGCTAACTTCCTATACGGTAACTTGCTTAAACGTCTTAAGAAACATGAACCAATGCGTACTAAGGTTTTTATGGTTGTATTTAATGCATGAGCGAATTCTAGTGATCCCATGTTAGGAGCTTCTTAGCCGGCTCGACATAGGAGTGAAGTAGGAGTTCATAGAGTTGGGGAAGTACGTACGCCACCCCACGATTGGTATTAAGGAATACACCCGTCATCCACGCAATTAATACACACTAATCAACCGGTAAAAGATAGTTAGGGAGTAAGGAAATCTAAGTAAACACATTTCTCTCCATATAAGTTTCACCACATTTTCATTTTCTGTTATTTTATTTTATTTGCATTCGTAGTAACTTGGGTTAGTTGACTAGCAACTAATTCCGCCCACTCTTTCAAACCCGAGATTTTACTTGCTTTCATAAAATTATAAAAACATAAAAAGAATCTTCTCTCACCCTTAGACCTATTAGAGTAGTTTTTCATACCTAACGAACACTATTCCCTGTGGAGAACAATCAATCCCCCGTACTTACCACTACACTATACTACATCGGTCAGGTACACTGCCTGGTGGGGTTGTAACCCTCTTGAGATCCCTCGAGAGGTAAAACCTGTTGTAAGGTTGCAAAACCACGCATCAATAGCCTCCATCTTTTTAGCAGTTTTAGCAGGTGGACAATATCTTTTCAGGAATTTGCTCTTCAAATCTTCCCATGTTGTGATTGAACTAGCAGGTTCATTCCTTAGCCACTTATAAGCAGCTCCTTTAAGCGAAATTGGAAAGATTCTTAGCATAAGTTGATCGTCAGAGACTCCTTCTGTAGTAAACAAATCTGCAATCTCGAGGACTTTTTCAACATGTTCATTAGCATCTTCATGTTCTGTTCCACTGAAAGCATTTTCTCTTAGCTCCTTGAGAAACTGACCCTTCAACTCAAACTTTGACTTTTCATCAAACTTCGGTCTAGCAACTCCTGAACTGTAATCAGCACGGGTTTTGTTCATGTATTCCTCCATAGTAGTGTTTTCCGTCATTGTTTCTGTTTCTTCTTCCTCCTTCTCTTCAGAAAAGTAATCAAGCTCGAACGAACTTGAGATTTCAAAGCTTTTTGTGTTGAAAAGCCTTTTAAGGGAATGTAAGGCTCGTTCAGGATCTTCGAAAGGTTTAATCAAGTTCTTAGTTGAACTCCTGGTCATGCACTTCCTGAAATCATCACAAAAGCATCAGTAGGGTATGTTCAAGAAAGTATGATATCAGAAAATTAACAACGAAAACGGAATACGAAAAATAAAAGTTGCTGATCTCTGCAAACGATGCGCCGTATCCAGAAAGTTGGATACGCCGTATCTTATTTCGTTAAAATTTAATCAGACTTTTATTCAGAAAACAGATACACCGCTTATGAATTAGAATGCGCCGTATCAAGTTTAAATTATCAAAAATCGATTATATTTATTAAAATTAAATGCGTCGTACTAACTAAAGCTAATGCGCCGTATTTTCGTTACGTTTCAAAATACAAGATTTTTGATTTAGTAGATGCGCCGTATCGATAAAGATCGATGCGTCGCTTCTGTTTAATAATTCGAAAAACTGTTTTTAATTTAAATAGAAAATACGCCGTATCTGTTAAAACAGATGCGTCGTATGGCGTTAGGGTTTAGAAAAAAATTTCTTATTAAAAACAGAATACGCCGTATCTTGGGGAAAGATGCGTCGTACTCGAATTTATTAAACGCGTTGTATTTTACAAAAATTAAACGCAATACACCGTATCTGTGAAAACAGATGCGCCGTATCGTTTGTATCAGCACAATACAACGACAGCAGAATGCAAAAAAATACAGAAAAGAAAAACAAAAATAAAATCAAACAAAAAGAAACAAAAATACAGAAAACAAAAACACACAAAAACAGAAAATATGCAAATTATACAATGAATGCAATCTATCTAATATTCAACAGGGTTAGTGGTTAGAATCTAAAAGAAAACTAAAAAGAAAAACCTAATTAAAATACTAAATCAAATTAACAGATAATAACAATTCACTCCCCGGCAGCGGCGCCAAAAACTTGATGCGCGTGATGTGTTGTTGCGGTTTAGCAGTATTAATGCCTACTCAAGTTTTAAATTTATATTTAGCCGACTTATCAATAACACACACACTTAACGAGCAGTGTACCCGGTCAGTATGAATATAATGGTAAGTAGAGTGTCGATCACTAAGAGTGGAACGTATTATCTAGTTATTCTAATCAGTATTTTAATATCCTAAGTTAGCTATACAACCTAATCTAACGCAAGGGGGTTCAGCCTGAGAGACTGGCACGGTTTGGTTATGATTAAATAGAAAACTAAACTAATGAGCACGAATCAACGATTAGCACACACGTACACAGATAGATACTCGAGACAATAAGAAGACCTGTCCTGATAATTAAGTAGCTTGTCACTTGTTTTATTGCTAGTTTTATATGAAGTGTATATAATTAAACCTTTCCCGTTGGCTCTAATCTTATCGGCGAGTAAACCCTTAATGATTACTTATGTCTATCCTATTTATTTAAGCGTCTCTAATAAATAGGCGAGAAAGGGGCATGGCGACCCAAGCAAGACTCAGCTAGACACAGAGGTTATCAATGCACTAATAAAAGTCACCAAAGACATCAACATATAAACTTTAATTAATGGGAAAGCAATATTAAGGGGAGTGCATGATCTTCCGTAGTCACATGACATAAGCCCATCAATCCTGATGAATTAAAGTGTACTAAAACAATAAAACAAAACTACTTAATGAATTGAATACATGCAGGACCTTCTTACAGCTCTTGTATCTTCGTTTAGGTGTGTCTTGTGCTGCTTGGTCGTCTGAATTCGGCTCTAGGGTTATGCAAAAGTCTAAGCTCTTCGAAAGCTTAGTCTCCCGAAATTCGTCTGGCCTTGGGGTATTTATAGTTTATGCATGAGGGATCGATGCGGCGCATTGAGTTGATAGATGCGGCGCATTGACTTAACTTCGCGTGGGGTCCAAGATTAATATATTCAGGAATATTCATACACCTTCTTCAGATGCGGCGTATCTTGATCTTTGTATGCGGCGCATGTACTTTAGTTGTCTTGGATTGTAACTTGTGAAATCTTGATAGTGATACGCCGTATATTAGAAGTATATTGCGGCGTATCTGGAGTAGAACGAGTTTGATCTTCTGGATTTCAGTAGGCTTTTGACATCTTGCTTGTTTTGCTCCATAATTAGTCCAAAATCGCCAAGTTTCACATAATGCTTGTTCTTACCTGAGAATTACTAAAGTAAACATTAATGTATCGATTCTCATATATAATATAATAAAACAAGTCAAATAAATAGGATAAATGATGATAATAAAATGTACTTATTTGAGTTCATCAGACAGCATACTTTTAGTGCAGACTGTGAGACTGTACTCCTTTTTTTAAGGCCGGCAATAAAAATCATTGTTTGTCGATGTTTACACGTTGCACATAGTACCCAATTCACTCTAGAAACTAGTGATAGAAAATACGGGCTATTGTTAATGCATGAACTGTTTGCTAAGGATCTTGCAGAATTGATTATAGACGCAGATTTGGTTAAGCACATGATCAAGACTTTTGTAAAATTTTAACCATATGCTAGTGTTCCCATTTTAGCTATGCAGCCCAAATTCTATGAAATTTGATTGGAGAGATAAGCTAACGAAGCCTATTGTTATGATCTTTTGGGTTAAGGAATGGAAATATTAATTGGGTGCAAATGAGGAATTATACATTGCTATAAGACAATCCTCTTTTTTTTATGGCCAATTGGTTAATTAACGGTTTTATCATGTGAGTTAAGTAGCCTTAAAAACTAGTCTCCTAGCTTTTGCCAAAATTTAAGCTAATATAAGTTTATTAAACGGATGATGTTTTCCTTTTCCAGGTATCAAGGGCGGAGACAAGAAGGGGGCACAAGGGGCACGTGCCCCCTAGTGAAAAAAAATCTTTTTGTAAATTTTCTAAAGTATCTAGCAGTTGGTATGAGATGTTGACGCTTAACGATGTTGATGCTTTCATGAAAACATATTATAGCATGCTATACAACGTCACTGCTATGTGTCAACACTACACTATTGACAATAAGTTGGCAAGTGCCGACTACTGCCGCTTATCTGTACCTGATATAAAACGTCAGTGTTATGAGGCTAAACAATGTACATATTTATGCTGAATGAAAAATGGATCGTGGTCTCTTTATTTTAATTTTATTGACTTGGTTAAGTGACTTTTTGGCTTCTTTTGTATTCATGAACTTAGGGCAATATGTTGGCAAGTGCCAACTGCTACTGCTTTTCTGCAGGGTTTCTTTATCGGAACTTGTTTCAAAGTGGATGGGTGAAAGTGAAAAGCTGGTGTCAAATCTTTTTGAAATGACTCGTGAAAGTGCACCGTCCATCATCTTTATTGATGAGATGGATTCTTTGAGTGGCTAGCGAGGTGAAGGCAATGAAAGTGAAGCTTCAAGGCATATTAAAACTGAAATTCTTGTTCAGATGCAGGTAGTTGTTGGGAATCCAAATGAAAAATTGATTGCTATTAGATCTTTTGATTGTGCATACTATTTATCCTTTTTATTCGTTCTATAGGAAAAAAAAGTTATAGTTTTTCCAGGTTCTTACATTAATTGATAAATATAGGGGCGGCAAAATGGGCGGGTTGGATAACAGACCAGAAGGGGTAATTTATGTTCGGGTTGAAACTGGTGCATTTAGTAGAAACATGCCTCCATAAAAGAAAAGTAAAGCCCAATCTGTTCCATTGATTTGGGTTCCCAAGGAGAAACAACGTGTCATGAGATTGGCCCCGTCGCTGCAGGATTTATGCATGACAATCATGTCCCAACATGTGGATGCGATAACCTCTCTCGAAAGTGTGCCTCATGTACTTAGACACAAGCTTACATGACTGATTTGTGACTCAAGAAAAATGAATCACCATTTTTTTGACCTTCTAGCAAGTGGAACTCCCACTGAGATTCGCGTACGTGATTGTTCATGGTTAACTGAGGAACAATTCACAAAGATATTTGAAAAGACCGATACTAGTAGTTGATGAGATGGATTCTTTGAGTGGCCAACGAGGTGAAGGCAATAAAAGTGAAGCTTTAAGGCATATTAAAACTGAAATTCTTGTTCAGATGCAGGTAGTTGTTGGGAACCCAAATGACAAATTGATTGCTATTAGATCTTTTGATTGTGCATACTATTTCTCCTGTTTATTCGTTCTATAGGAAAAAAATTATAGTTTTTCCAGGTTCTTACATTAATTGAAAAATATAGGGGCGGCAAAATGGGCGGGTTGGATAACAGACCAGACGGGGTAATTTATGTTTGGGTTGAAACTGGTGCATTTAGCAGAAACATGCCTCCATAAAAGAAAAGTAAAGCCCAATCTGTTCCATTGATTTGGGTTCCCAAGGAGAAACAACATGTCATGAGATTGGCCCCATCGCTGCAGGATTTATGCTTGACAATCATGTCCCAACATGTGGATGCGATAACCTCTCTCGAAAGTGAGCCTCATGTACTTAGACACAAGCTTACATGACTAATTTGTGACTCAAGAAAAATGAATCGCCATTTTTTTTACCTGCTTGCAAGTGGAACTCCTACTGAGATTCGCGTACGTGATTGTTCATGGTTAACCGAGGAACAATTCACAAAGATATTTGAAAAGACCGATGCTAGTAGTTGATGAGATGGATTCTTTGAGAGGCCAGCGAGGTGAAGGCAATGAAAGTGAAGCTTCAAGGCGTATTAAAACTGAAATTCTTGTTCAGATGCAGGTAGTTGTTGGGAACCCAAATGACAAATTGATTGTTATTAGTTCTTTTGATTGTGCATACTATTTCTCCTGTTTATTCATTCTATAGAAAAAAAAAAGTTATAGTTTTTCCAGGTTCTTACATTAATTGATAAATATAGGGGCGGCAAAATGGGCGGGTTGGATAACAGACTAGACAGGGTAATTTATGTTCGGGTTGAAACTGGTGCATTTAGCAGAAACATGCCTCCACAAAAGAAAAGTAAAGCCCAATCTGTTCCATTGATTTGGGTTCCCAAGGAGAAACAACGTGTCATAAGATTAGCCCCATCGCTGCAGGATTTATACATGACAATCATGTCCCAACATGTGGATGTGATAACCTCTCTTGAAAGTGTGCCCCATGTACTTAGACACAAGCTTACACGACTAATTTGTAACTCAAGAAAAATGAATCACCATTTTTTTTACCCGCTTTCAAGTGGAACTCCTACTGAGATTCGTGTACGTGATTGTTCATGGTTAACCCAGGAACAATTCACAAAGATATTTGAAAAGACCGATGCTAGTAACCTCACGGTGAGGTTCTCATCTGGAAAATTGTTCATTTTCTCTTAATTTGTTGCCGTAATTAGCAGTATTTTCATTTTCTAATAGTGAACTTCATCCTTCTCCTAAAATTGTTTATTTTTAATATTTGTCTTTAGGTACTGTTGGGAATTATCATACGATTCGAGAGATGACAAACTTAGGTCTGGTAATATGTCAGAGTTAGGTCTGTCTTTGTAATTAGGTCTGGTAATACATGTTAAGTCTGGTAGTCTGTATTAAGTCTGGTTGACTTATTATGTTAAGTCTGGTCGTGATTTAAGGAATGTTTGTTAGAGATATGTTAGGAAAAGATACAAAACGTGTAAGTATCTTTATAGAAGATTCGTGAATATCTTCTTAGTCGGTTAGTATTAGGGTTTCCTTGGTGTTATAAAAGGATCCCTAAGATTGTTAGTTTGATAAGTGAGTTGTACGAGTTTCACAATCGTGATTAATAGAAATATACGAAGTTAGTGTTAACTCTGTGTGTGTTCTTCATTGTTCTTGTTAAGTTTCCGCATTAACATTAACAATCGTTAAGAGTGTCTCACTTAGACTGGTTTGGATTTATCCCAACCATCTACTAGGTATTCAAGGCTACTTAGAGATCCACATACAATTCGTGGACCAACAAGTGGTATCAGAGAAAGGCGAGAGACTCTGAGTTCGAAGAACACTTAACCTTAAAAACCTAATTCTCACTCAATTCACCCTACACAATGTCTGAGACCGATAAGCCTGTCAACACTGAAACTTTTTCAATCCATAACAGTGAGGATGAGAATTCAAACCATGAAGATGAAGGAAAACCTGAATCCAGTAACTCCCAAACATAACAACAACCCATCCCCTCCACAACCACAATCTCAAACATAAAACTTCCATTACTGAAAATAGAAGAATATGATATATGGGCCATGGAGATGGAACATTATCTGGAGTATATTGATAGTGATGTATGGAAGGTTATTCAAAGGGGAAACTCTAAGAAAAGAATTTCACAAGGGACTGATGGGCAGCTGAGAATTATGCCACCAGTATCTGCTGAGGAGATTAGGGCTGTGGAGAAGGAAAAGAAGGCCAGAACCTTGCTGCTTATGGCTATTCCTAAGGAGCATCTACAAAGGTTCCATGGCATGGTTGATGCTAAGGAGATGTGGGAGGCTATAAAGAAACGATTTGGAGGGAGTGCAAACTCCAAGAAGATGCAAAAGGCTGTTCTTAAACAGCAATTTGAGACATTCAGTGTTTCAAAGACTGAAGGATTGGAGAAGGGCTATGACAGATTTCAACATCTGTTAACACAGCTGGAAGTTCATGGTGCAGCAGTTTCGAATGAGGATGTAAACCACAAGTTCCTTAGATCTTTACCATCAGAATGGGGTAATGTATCTGTGGCGATGAGAATAAAGGAGGAAGTAGATTCAATGACACCTGATGACCTTTACAATAATCTTAGGATGTTTGAAAGGGACATCAGTAATAACACACAGGCACCTACCAGTTCATCAAACGTTGCTTTTATGTCACAGAACAAAAGCAGTACTTACAAGGTTAAACCTAGTAGTGTTAGGTCTGGTATCTATGAAAATCCTTCAAGTGAAAGATCTGCTTCAAGTTTTACTGATGAGGTGATCCATTCTTTCTTTGCCAACCAAACGGAAGATGAAAGCTTTATTAGTGAAGATTTAGAACAGATTAATGATGCTGAAGTTGAGGAGATGGACATAAAATGACATATTGCCATGGTTGCTTTAAGGGTCAAACGATTTCAGAAGCAATATGGAAGGACCATCAACTTCAACAACAAATCACCAGTGGGATACACAAAGAGGACAGTTGAATGCTACAACTGTCACAAGCATGGACATTTTTCAAGAGACTGTCCAGAGAAGAAGCCTGCAGATAGGAAAAGAGATGAAGATGGGAAGATGGAAAAGAATCAGATGAGCTTGCTGACAATGGAAGTTGGAGGTGTCAACTGGGGTGAGCATCCAAGAGTGAATGAGGAGTCTGATCATGCTCTCATGGCCATTGGTAATGAGGTATCATTATGCTCTAAATTATGCACTGATTCATATAATCATATTAAGGCTTTGTGTGATGAGCAGGTAGGACAAATAGGTGACCTAGAAGTAAATCTTTTAGCACATAAAAATGTTGTAAAAACACTAGAGGCACAAAAGGTCACCCTTCAGAACCAACATGCTGCTTTAAATGGAAAACTATACTTTCAAGCTAATAAAATATATGAACAAGATGAGAAGCTTAAAAGGTATAGACAAATGGGCCTTAGAATTCAAAAGGAGAGGGATGAGTTGAGAAAACGGGTAGATCAATGGAACAATTCAAACAATAACCTGTTCAAATGTTGGGATTCTCAAATAAAGTCCAATAAAAAATGTGGCTTAGAATATGAGGAAGATGAGAAAAAGGCAATCCTTAAGTCTAGAGAAGATGATTATGCAGGAAAACCATTGTATAATAGGTTTGTTAAGACTGTTGACTTTAAGGGAGTACCACCACCATTGAGTGATGACTATACTCCTCTTGAAAAAGAAGAGTTGGATGATTCACTTTTTGTGTATGGTAAGAAAGGTCCTCAAACACCTGAGTCAATCACCTCAGAGGACAAAACCAGTAAGTATTCTTCTTGTCAATCCAATGACTCTGAAGGATCTATTGATGGTTCCTCTGATCACTCTAAGTCTGAGTCAAAAAGTGAGGTAAAAGAGAATTCTGAACCTAAGGTTGTTAAGAAGTGTGAACCTATTGTAACTGAACCTGTAGTGACTAAACCAAAGCCTGAGACAGTCAAACCTAGTTGTGCCCAGCACATAAAAACTCCTAGGGAATCTGTTAATATTAGTGAGTCACTTAGAAGCAATAGTTTTCACAGAGGAAGTAGGAGTAGTTACACTTATGCTCCTAAAAGATGTTTTGTGTGTGGAAGTTTGAGTCATTTAATAAGAGATTGTAACTTCCATGAAAAGAGAATGAAGAGAGAGACTGAGCAAAAGAGAATGAATGCTAATATTGGTCATGGTTCAAATAAACCAGTTTGGAATAATGCTAACAGAATTAATCATGCCAACCAGTTTAATCCCAGACCAGCCCAACAGTTTTACTCTACCCGACCTAACTCTTATATTAATACTGGTAGACAAAATTTTAGGTCTGGCTTTAGGAACTTTCATGTGAGTAGGCAAAATGGTAATTTTATGAGGCCTAATGTGAATACTGGTTATGTTAATTCTGTGAGACCCAGACAACCATTTCAAAAACCACAGGTGAATGCAAACATTCAAAGAAATAATTTTTATAAATCTTCACCTGTGAGAAGACCAGTTGTAAAGCAAACAGCAAAACCTTTAAAAACTAATGCTGTAAAGGGGAATGGGGGTTCTGCTGTTAAGACCTCAGCATGTTTGTCTTGGGATTCAAACAAATATAAACCCCAATACAACAGTGGATCAGGTTCAAATAAGAAATTTAAGTATGTTGATCCACAAGGCGGACCCAAGCCTACTCAGGCCTGGGTTCCTAAGAGAAACTAATTTCTCTTCTTTTTGTGCAGGATCATCCACTTTGCTATATGGAAGATAGAGGAATCCTTGACAGTGGATGCTCTGGGCACATGACTGTTAACAAGAACTATCTAAATGATTTTCAAGAATTCGAAGGAGGTTCTGTTACTTTTGGAGGAAGCAAGGGACAGATTACTGGTAAAGGAAGAATAATAGTGGGCAATATAGAATTTGACAATGTATCCTTTGTGAAAGAACTTGGGCAGTTCAACCTTTTCTCAATATCACAACTTTGTGATACTCAGCATAAGGTGTTTTTTACTGAAACTGATTGTCTTGTGTTGACTCCGGACTTTAAGATGCCTGAAGAACATCAGATTCTTCTTAAAGTTCCTAGACAACACAAAATGTACAGTTTTGATATGAAAGCATCTAATCCTGCAAAAGGTGCTACCTGTTTGATTGCAAAAGCTACTTTGGATGAATCTAAGTTGTGGCACAGAAGGTTAGGCCATGTAAATTTCAAAAATATGAATGAACTTGTAAGGAATAACCTTGTGAGAGGTTTGCCTTCAAAATTGTTTAAAAATGATCATACATGTGTGGCTTGTAACAAGGGAAAACAACATAGGGCATCCTGTAAGGCTAAAATAGAAAGATTAATCACTGAGCCCTTACATACCTTACATATGGATCTTTTTGGCCCTACATCTGTCCATAGTATAAATTATGCATGCTATTGCCTTGTCATTACAGATGATTGTACTAGATATTGTTGGGTATTCTTTATGTCTAGGAAGGATGAAGTTACACCTTTGATTCAAACTTTCATTAGGCAGATTGAAAACCTTCTTGATAAAAGAGTTAAAATCATTAGGAGTGACAATGGCACTGAGTTTAAAAACAAGAGCATGCTAGACTTCTGTGGTAATAAAGGAATTAAGCAACAGTTCAGTAATGCAAGAACTCCTTAGCAAAATGGAGTTGCTGAGAGAATGAACAGGACACTTATTGAGGTAGCTAGGACTATGCTAGCAGATTCACTTTTACCCACAACATTCTGGGCTGAAGTAGTCAGCAATGCCTGTTACATCTTTAATAGGGTTAGAGTGACCAAGCCTCAAAACAAAACCCATTATGAGCTTATGTTTGGCCATAAACCAGTTGTTAGCCATATAAGGCCTTTTGGGTGTCATGTAACCATTCTTGATACTTTGAGTGTTCTTGGAAAGTTTGAAGGAAAGTCTGATGAAGGGTTTCTAGTTGGGTAAGCATCAAACAGTAAGGCCTTTAGGGTTTACAACTTAGTGTCCAAGAAAGTAGAAGAAAATCTGCATGTAAACTTTCTTGAAGAAAAACCCAATGTAAAGGGAATTAGTCATAGATGGATGTTTGATATTGATTATTTAACTGATTCTATGAATTATATTCCTGTCTCCAAGGAGAATCAAGTTAACCCTATTGCAGGTACCAAAGAAGTTACTAACAATGCAGGTACCAAAGATCCTTCTAATACATGGAACACTGATGATATGGATGAGCTTATTGTAATTCCATCTACAGAAAACAAGTCTGCTGCAGCTGAAGCAGAAATCAAGAATTCTTCTTCTCAAGAAAAGGATTCTGAATTCAAGTCTCAAGAAGCAACTCCTAACATTACCAGTACTTCCAATTTTAAGTCTGGTAGTGATGCTCAACCAGACCTTTCTTCAAGTGTTGTTTGTATTAATTCAGAGATGCCAGAACTTGAAGTGTTCTCAAATCCAAATGAAGGTATCTTTGAAGGAGCTTCCTATGATGAAGGAGGTGTCATAACTGACTTCAATAACTTACCCACAGAAGTGGAGGTAAGTCCAACTCCCACTATCCGGATCCATACCATTCATCCCAAGAGCCAAATAATTGGTGATCCCAAGTCTGCTGTTCAAACAAGAAGTAGAGTGCAACATCAGTCTGATTCACTTGCACTCATCAGCCTGATCAAGCAACAACAAAGGGTCAATCATAAGGACCAGCAACATTGTTTATTTGCTTGCTTTCTTTCTCAAAGTGAACCCACTACAGTTTCTGAAGCTTTAGGGGAGGAAAGTTGGGTAGAAGCTATGCAAGAAGAGTTGTTGCAGTTCAAGCTACAGAAAGTATGGGTTCTTGTAGACCTACCTTATGGAGCTAAAATCATTGGTACAAAATGGGTCTTCAGGAATAAAAGGGTTGAAAGAGAGGTAGTTGTAAAGAACAAAGCAAGACTGGTAGCACAAGGATACAAACAGGAGGAGGGCATAGATTATGATGAGGTTTTTGCTCTTGTAGCAAGAATTGAGGCTATCAGGTTATTCTTGGCCTTTGCATCATACATGGGATTCAAGGTGTATCAGATGGATGTCAAAAGTGCTTTTCTTTATGGCACTATTGAAGAAGATGTGTATGTACATCAGCCTCCTGGTTTTGAGGATCCTGCTAACCCCAATCAAGTGTACAAGGTCATTAAAGCTTTATATGGTCTTCATCAAGCTCCTAGAGCTTGGTATGAAACTCTTTCAAAGTTTCTGGAAGAACATGGGTACATCAGGGGTGTAATTGATAAGACTTTATTCATTAAGAGAGACCAGAAGGATATCATTCTTTTCCAAATTTATGTGGATGATATCAATTTTGGATCAACAAGAAAGTCTTGGTGTGAAGAATTTGAAGGTTTAATGAAAGGCAGATTTGAGATAAGCTCAATGGGAGAACTTACATTTTTCTTGGGACTGCAAGTAAAACAGAAGGATGATGGACTTTTTATTTCTCAAGACAAGTATGTTGCAGAAATTTTGAGGAAGTTTGAGTTCTCAAATGTGAAGACTGCAGTCACTCCCATGGAAAACAAGGTGCCTTTGACAAAGGATGAAGATGCTGCTGATGTGGATGTGCATCTTTACAGATCCATGATAGGTTCCCTCATGTATCTTACTGCTTCTAGACCTGACATTATGTATGCAGTTTGTGTTTGTTCACGTTTTCAAGTACAACCAAAGACTTCACATTTTCATGCTGTGAAGAGAATCTTTAGGTACTTAAAGGGCAAACCAAATTTGGGCCTTTGGTATCCTAAGGAGTCATCTTTTGACCTGACAGCTTATTCAGACAGTGACTATGCTGGTGCAAGCCTTGATAGGAAATCCACAACAGGAGGTTGTCAATTCCTTAGAAGGAGATTGATATCTTGGCAATGCAAGAAGCAGACAATTGTGGCCAATTCAACCACTGAAGCTGAGTATGTTGCAGCTGCTAACTGCTGTGGACAAGTCTTGTGGATTCAGAATCAGATGCTGGACTATGGTTTGAATTTTATGAATACTGTTATCCACATAGATAATAAGAGTACTATCTGTATTGTTAAGAACCCAGTATATCACTCTAAAACTAAGCATATAGAAATCATGCATCACTTTATTAGAGATTGCTTTGAAAAGAAATTGATTAGAGTGGAGAAAATACATACAGATTTTAATGTTGCTGACCTGTTAACTAAAGCATTTGATGGCCCTAGGTTCAATTATCTGGTAGTTAACATTGGTATGATGAACCCCTAGTTTGACTTAAGGGGAGGTTTGGCTTAAGGGGAGGTCAAACTGTAAAGTATGTAAAGTATGAGTACTTACCAGCATTTAGGTTATTTTTAAGTCTTGTAGTTTTGTTTTTAGTTCTGTTAGTGTTAAAAAAAAATGTGTGTCTTCTATTTCTTTTATAGACAATGCTGGATTAAGTATATTTTCATAAATTGTTAAGTGAGACTATTGGAACTTCTCACTTTGTGGAGGTGCATAGCACTAACACATCAAAAGGTTATCAGTCCACCTTGTCTCATCAACACAAGGACTAGCTAATCCTGAGCAAACGGCTACAGGTAAAGATTGCTCAAATCCGTTTATGGCTGAAAATTTGCCAAAAATTGTATGGTATTCAACTCACCATATCTAAGATAAGTAAAGAGTTGGCTAGCCCACAAGGTTATGGCTTGTGGTGAAGGCTGTGGAAAACCATAAATGGTAATCAATTCACCATGATGAGGTACTTTTCCATCAAAGAATTGGCTAGTCCAGAAGCAAACGGCTTTTGGTATAGACTTAACAAATCCGTTGATAAGCTGATGATTTGCTAAAAATCATATGGTTATTAATGCACCATGGTCTGACACACCAAAACATTGGCTACTCCAGTGGTAATGGCTATTGGTAACGAGATTTCAAATCCATTACATTTTCAATGATTCACCTCTCACAGATGGTAACACGTCTGGAAGTGATGAGAATAGTCTGAAACTTAAATGAATTTGATGTACATATAGTCAATGTTGCTGCAAAGACCATATCAGAAGAGCTTATCAAGATTCAAGCTACTAGAAAGGTTCAAGACCTAAAGACAATTCAAAGTGTTCAAGATTCAATCCTCAGAAAGCTAAATCAGAAGAACTTGAAGTTCATGGAGCATGAAGATCAAGTTAGGGGAGGATTGTTGGGAATTATCATACGATTCAAGAGATGACAAACTTAGGTCTAGTAATATGTCAGAGTTAGGTCTGTCTTTGTAATTAGGTCTGGTAATACATGTTAAGTCTGGTAGTCTGTATTAATTCTGGTTGACTTATTATGTTAAGTCTGGTCGTGATTTAAGGAATGTTTGTTAGAGATATGTTAGGAAAAGATACAAAACGTGTAAGTATCTTTATAAAAGATTCGTGAATATCTTCTTAGTCGGTTAGTATTAGGGTTTCCTTGGTGTTATAAAAGGATCCCTAAGATTTTTAGTTTGATAAGTGAGTTGTACGAGTTTCACAATCATGATTAATAGAAATATACGAAGTTAGTGTTAACTCTGTGTGTGTTCTTCATTGTTCTTGTTAAGTTTCCGCATTAACATTAACAATCGTTAAGAGTTTCTCACTTAGACTGGTTTGGATTTATCCCAACCATCTACTAACTATTCAAGGCTACTTAGAGATCCACATACAATTCGTGGACCAACAGGTACTACAACTGGATCAGTGCGGGTGATGTTTACCAGACTTTCTTTTATTACCTATCTTGGCTTTCTTGCCTAGTCAGTTGTCTGCATTAACTAATATATCCTTGAAAGGTGCATGCTGGCTTTCAGATGTCGGCCTAAAAGCTCTTGTTGTTGTTGCACCTGCTTTGAGATATATCAATCTTGGGTGCTGCTCTTTGCTCACTGTTGATGCTATCAACAATTTAGCTGACAAGCTAGGACCAGTCCTTAAGGAGTTGTACATCGATGAATGTTTTGATTTAGATGCTGAGGGTATTCTCCCTCCATGGTTGAAGCTGGAACAATTAAAAGTGTTGTCGGTCTCTCACAATGAATCTATTGATAATTCTTTCATTATTAAATTTGTGGCTGCTCGAGGTCAGAAGATGAATGAGCTTGTCTTGGCAAATTGCATGTGAGTTTAAGCTCGTTCTATTTTATAGGATTCATGTTTAACTCTAACTAATTCTACTTCTTTCAAAATTTGGCCAGGAAATTGACAGTAAAGCATTGAGAGCCATCTCAAAAAGTTATCCCGGATTATGTGCAATAGACCTGACCTATGTGTTTAATTAACGGATAAATCACTAGCACATCTTGCAAATGGCTGTCAAAAAATTCAAATATTGAAATTCTGCATAAATATGTTCAGGTTTACTAGTTTTTTTTTTTCTTTTTTTTTCTTTTCTGATTTTTGTTGTTAAACAGAATGAGTTGCAATGGTTTCTACAAATTATTTTTCCAACAATCTGTATATACATTCCTTTAAATTTGGAGTTTTATATCTCAATTTGGAGTCTAATATGCAGGTGCATCTAGGAGATACTCCTAATAACCTGACTGAAGCTGACTTTGAAGCCTTGGCTCGTAAGACCGAAGGATTTTCTTGTTCTGATATTGCTGTTTGTGTAAGTGAAAGTCCAAGTCTTAGGTTTACTACTAATATTAATAGTATCTTGGAATACATATCATCTCTGCTGAGTCTTCTATTTGTGGCTTTTGTAGGTCAAGGATGTTCTATTTGAACTATATGTAAAACTCAAGATGCCATGTTAAATGTGCAGTGATATCTGTTACTGGATCAATGCTTACTTATTACTGCATCTCAAATGTGCAGTGATTATCTGTTACTGCATCAATGCTTATTTCTTACTGCATCAATGCCTATTTCTTACTGCATCAATCTTGGAAGACAATGTACAATGGTGTAGACTGTAGAGTCTTTGTCATGAGGCGTATGGAAACATATGTTGGTCACGGTGTATCTTTGCATGAATTCAAGAAGGAAAATGCATGTCAAAAATCACAACTGAATATGCTTCGCGCCAAGTGCTTGGAAAAGATATTACTCATCAGTTTTAATGTTAAACAGAATGCAGTAAATGATTTAAAATGAGAAGAAAGATACAAAGTATATTTCATAAACACTGAGATATTATTGTATTATAGTTCGGTAATAAATGCTACAGAAAGGTAGTATACTATTTCAAATACTGTTGAAGTAGGTTATTATTTATAACGATGATGCAGTAAACGTTAAGAAATGATACAGTAGGTTATGATGTGTGGAAAATATATGTTGGATTAGAAAATTTGTAGATGTTGAAAATTGTCTTTGTGTGGAAGATGCAGTAGTTGTAATGAAATGATGTAGTTGGTCATATATTGTGGCAAATATTGTTTGATTAGGTAACGCGTAGTGTGTTTTAGATGTCGAGAATTTTTTGTGAGTATACTTGAATGCTTGATACATTAGTTGTAAAGAAATAATGCAGTAGGTTATGTTTTGTGGCAAATATTTTTCGATTACGTAGTGCGCATAAGTTTATTTGAGTGCATTTGATTGATAGATGCAGTAGTAGTAATGAAGTGATGCACTAAGTTCTTGTATGTGGGATGTAAGTCTAGATTAAGTCAGGCGCGTAGTGTTTTGATTGTGGAAAAGTATTTGTGTGTGTTTGATTGATAGACGCAGTAGTTGTAATGAAATGACGCACTAAGTTCTTGTATGTAGGATATAAGTCTAGATAAAGTCAGGCGCGTAGTGTTTTACGTATGGAAAAGTGTTTGTGTGTTTGAAGATATGATGTAGTAGTTGTAATGAAGTGATGCACTAAATTCTTGTATGTGGTATATAAGTCTAGATTAGGTCAGGCATGTAGTGTTTTAATTGTGGAAGAGTGTTTGTGTGTGTGTGTGTGTGTTTAAAGATATGATGCAGTAGTTGTAATGAAGTGATGCACTAAGTTCTTGTATGTGGGATATAAGTCTAGATTAGGTCAGGCGCGTAGTGTTTTGATTGTGGAAAAGTGTTTGTGCGTGTGTTTGATTGATTGTTGCAGTAGTTGTAATGAAGTGATGCAGCAAGTTCTTGTACGTGGGATATAAGTCTAGATAAGGTCAGGCGCGTAGTGTTTTAAGTGTGGAAAAGTGTTTGTGTATGTGTGTTTGAAGGTATGATGTAGTAGTTGTAATGAATGATGCACTAAGTTCCTGTATGTGTCATGTAAATCTTGTAATGAAGTGAGAATCATCACATGATTGAACGTGGAAAGAATATAGCAAAGAGAAGAATTTTGGATGAAAATTTTGCTGCTATTTTGAAACTATCACCATACAAGATTTTCATTGATTCAAATTGGTAAGTAAAAATACATATAGTATTATGAATTTGCTATTGATATTCTTTTAATTGTGACTTTTCAATTATGTTGATGCGACAACATAGATATTGATATTGATGATGTAACTGTAAGATATGGTGCTTATGCAATGGTCGTGGTAAGTATAACTGAAATAAATACAAATGTTTTCATTATTGCATCAGAGTGTTATAATTAGTGAATCAATGAGTTTTTACAGCATCAGTGTGCCAAATATAGTGCATCACAATATTAATTCACAATATTTTTTTTTTCTAATTTTCACAGATAAACTCATTCGTTGACTACATGCGTAGAGTAAACCACCTGAAATATGTTGAGTTTCTAATTGCAGTGAAGATGCATTGGAGAACTACATACAACGATACGGCCTGTGTCGTATTTGTTATGAGGCATATGGAAACATACATGGGTCGTGGAGTTTTTTTGCATTAGTTGAAGAAAGAAGGTGAAGGTCAAAAAGTACAAATAAAGATGTTGTGCGCAAAATACTTAGCAATGATGATTCTAGTCAGCGTTAATGAGAAAAAAGAAGAAAATATCGAAACATGTATGTGCAGAAAATAGCTGAGTATCTAAGAGAAGTGCAGTCAAAAGATGACCAAAAGGTCATGCATATGCGCATTATGACAGTCGAGTTGGAGCTAAATGGGCGTGATAAGGAGATCTTTGTTCAGAAGCTTAAGGGCCTAATGTATTTCTGACTGTCTTGATTGAAGTGGAGGGAATTGTTGTTGGTTATGTTGTGTCATTTATGTTGGTGTCTGTGTTTGGAGTTATGTATCTGTAGTTAATTTTATTATGAGTCTTGTAATAACGTCTGGATGGACCCTATGTGACTGGATTGTAAGATGTTATAAAAGTTATTGTTTGTGTTAAATTAAATTATGTAACTGACCTTTTTTGGTTCCTTAGATGTCGTCATTCATGTTCAAACAATGCTCTCATAGTTGATACTCATTTGTTGTGTTCATCTGGCTTTCTGTTTGCATCTTGTTGATTTGTTTTGGCGACGGTTGTTGTTGGTGTCCCTATTTTTTTAGAAACAAAGTAGTTAATATTTGGGCTTGCATATGCTATCTTTAAAGAAGAAAAATTGTTAATTCAAATGTTGGTACCTGGGTTTGTCTCTATCATTTTGATTGTTCCTTGATCTCTATTGCTGTTGTTGGAAACTTGGTGTAGAATAAAATGTACTGTTCTCGTTGTTTGATTGAGATGGATTTGAAAAGTATTCTTTTGATCTTCAATTGCAAAGATCTTGTGTGGTATTTCTTGTGGATCTGATGTTTTGTGCATTGAAAATAACGGTGAACATTAGTACCCGGACACATCATCTGTTGCAAGGGTAAAGAAAGTGATTGGAGCGGCTGTAAATGGGTTTGTGATAAACCCTTTGAAATTATACCTGCATAACATGAACCAAGTTAAAGTATGATTTAGAAAAAGGCATAATAGTTAACAAACACAACATCTTTAAGGGCAGTAATATGATACCTTGGCGCATCGATAAGGATTCATTGCCTTTAGGTGAAAACCAACTGTACACCAAACTTCAAATATAAGTATGGGGAAATGGGGTATCTAAAGGTTCACGCAACAGCTTTGTTTTATTGTCGAATTTATTCGTAAGGGCTCAAAATTAATTGAAATGATACTTAATATGAACATGCTTATTACAATATCTTTCGGTGTCCATGTTTGTTTTTAAAGGGTAATAGATCATGTGAAAAGTTATTGTTTATAAGCTCCGTGTTTGTTATAGCAATTTTTTTTTTGTTCTTGCATATAGCCATTTCCAGTTCCACAAAAGGTCCTGATCAATAATAGCATGCAATTCTCAAAGATAGATGGGTAATAGAAGAGGATGGTGCGATGAAGTAATCTACACCAAATTACTTGTCACAGCATTCTCTTTTGTTTCCCATATATCTTTGGTGAAATGCATACGACCGATGATCAGACCCTTTTGTGGGACTGAACCTGTCAACATACATAAAAGAATTTGAGTTTGTATAAAAATGTACACTAATTAGATAAGCAAATAAGCACAAAAGACATGAAATAAGCAAGTCCTAACACTATACGGGTGTTTGTTTTAGCATTCAATGGAACTTAATAGTGAAGGTAATTGATGATGTCAGGCTCTCCCAAGCTATTGTAATGCATTCTTTTTCAAATTATTCGCTGCAAAAAAAGGAAAAAAAACAAAACAAAATAAAATATACTAGGGTATTTCACATACGTCTCTTCTTCGTGAATCTACTGATTTAAACTTCACTTGAACTTCTTGATTAATTTGACAAAATCAAATTTCAACAATTGATGGCTATCAAAAACTACAAATTTAATTCATAAACATATTACAATACATACCTCAACAGCCTTAGCTGCAAAACAAATCAAGAAAATCTCCAAATTAAGAAAACCCTAATTTTAAATAAAGATTATAATAAAAGAAATATCTAAATTCAATCATCAATTAACAAAAACTAAATCATAATGAAGCATAAAAAGGACAAAAAACTTACATATATAAAACCCCAAATTAAGAAACCCTAATTGACTGATATATACATTTACATAAAAAAATAAAGTGCAAAGATGATCAGACCTGAGTATATGGCCTATGGTTTTACTTCTTTTTTTTTCTGTGTGCACGATGATGCCAGATTCAACAGAACAAAGATGAGGAACAGAACTTTCTGGTTGAAACCTTTAATGGTAGAAACTATGGGGTGAATTCATAAGGAAACAAAACCGTTGAACCGCGCATTTAATGCATCCCAATCAGAGCAGAGGCCACCTGTACGATGAAGAGCTAAAGTGGATGGAAAAATTTTAGTTATGGATGCTACACTTTACCACAGATTAATAAACACTATTTGTAACGCAAGATTTATTGAGGCAGCATATCTATGGTTGACATGTGTCTCACTTGAAGGATACAACCAATAGGAGATAGACAACTAATGTATCAACTATTTCGGATATAAGCACCCTTCCCCCTTTTAGTATTTATATATATATATATATATATATATATATATATATAGGGTGGGGATACAATGAGAAGTCCCTTAAAATGAGAAGGATGAGAAGCCATCTCAACCATCGGATCTACCTTCCAAGATGAAAAAGGCGGAATGTCATGTTTGTAAATAATAGAAACTTAAGGGGCAAAGTGTTAGTAATACATTATCCGATCACTCTCTTTCTCTCTCTCTATTTTTCTCTCTTCTACCTACCAAATTGAATATTACCTATTTCTTCTACCTACCAAATTCATTATCCGATCATTCGTAAATTGGATATTACCTATTTCTTCTACCTACCAAATTCATTATCCGATCATTCGTAAATCGAATCGTAAGCTTAATTTTAACAATATTTTTGTTTACTGCATCGTTTTATTATATTCGATTCATCATTTTATTATATTCTAAATATTTAAAATGTGTTTTTGAATAATTAATGATGCAGTTGTGATAATTTTAAGATGCAGTAGATACTAGTTTGATTATATTCGATTTATCATTTTATTATATTCTAAATATTTAGAAATGTGTTTTTGAATGATTAATGATGCAGATGTGATAATTTTAAGATGCAGTAGATACTAGTTTGATTATATTCGATTCATCATTTTATTATATTCTAAATATTTAGAAATGTGTTTTTGAATGATTAATGATGCAGTTGTGATAATTTTAAGATGCAGTAGATACTAGTTTGATTATATTCGATTCATCATTTTATTATATTCTAAATATTTAGAAATTTGTTTTTGAATGATTAATGATGCAGTTGTGATAATGTTAAGATGCAGTGGTTACTAGTTTGATTAGGTTACGCAGAGAGTGTTTTAGGTTTTGAAAAGTGTATGAGTTTGTTTTCTTGATCTAGTTCAGGTAATAATGAGATGCAGTAGTTAGTTTTTTGTACAATATAATGTTAGATTAGGTTATCGAGAGAGTGTTTTAGGTGTTGAAAAGTGTATGAGTTTGTGTTCTTGATCTAGTTGAGGTAATAATGAGATGCAGTAGTTAGTTTTTTGTTCAATATAATGTTAGATTAGGTTATCGAGATAGTGTTTTAGGTGTTGAAAAGTGTATGAGCTTGTGTGCTTGATATAGTTGGGGTAATAATGAGATGCAGTAGTTAGTTTTTTGTTCAATATAATGTTAGATTAGGTTTTGCGGAGAGTCTTTTAGGTGTTGAGTAGTGTATGTATTTGTTTGATTGATGCAGTTGTGGTAATGATGTGATGCAGTAGATTACTTTATGCGAAGAGCGTTTAGGTGTCAAAAAGTGTCTATGCATGTTACGTATACTTGATGCAGTTTTGGTAATAATTTGATACAATATTTAGTTGTTTGAGCAACATATGCTGTAGCTAATGTATTGTAGGTAATAATTTGATACAATATTTTATAATGATGCTGTATTTGAAAAGAAGTTATGCAGTAGATTCTTTTATGTGTCATATAAGTCTAGATTAGTTTTTGTATTATACCTTGTGATGCAGAATTTGAAAAGAAGTGATGCAGTAGGTTCTTGTATGTGTCATATATGTCTAGATTAGATCCTGTATTATGCATTGTGATGCAGTATGTTATATTTTGCAGTAGGTTATATTTTGCAGTTGGTATGATGTAGTAGGTTATATCTTACAAAGTATGAGGTATTATTAGGTCACACATAGTATTTTTTAGTTTTGATTGTTTTGTTTCATGGACATCAGGGTATAAATTTTTTTGTGATTATTGCTATGTGAACGAAATGAATTAAGTTCAGGGTATTTGGGATTTGCTTATTTAAGTGAGTATCTACTTATATGTTTGTTTTTTCAGTGGATAAGCAGTTCTTGAGTGTTTGGGTGAAAATGTTTATATGCTGATTTTAAAGAAAGTTAGTGTGTAAATAAGTTGATTTAAATAAGGCGATAAGGAAGTACTATCGTATATCCATACAAATTAGAATAATTATATGCTGTTAGAAAAATCAATAAGCTGATAATCATGTAATGGCTGTGTTGTGTTTTTGTAATCATTTTCTTAAATAGTTAGAGGTGTTTAGATTGCTAATCGTCTCATGAAGTTTGATAAAACTATTAAGAGGGTGTTTGGGATTGCATTCTTAAAATGTTATTGCATTGTGTTTAAAAAAAGAAAAAGAACTTTTGGAGTGTTAGGATTTGTAAGGTAAGTGTTTATTGGTTTATTCGCGTATCTTTTGATTAAAATAAGCACATGTGCTTTGCATAAAAGCTATAATGTGCAATCCCAAATACCCCCTAGGATTGCTTTAAACGGCTTATGTGATTATGCACGAGTGAAATACGGTTTTATACTGCTAGTAAGATTATAAGTTAGAAGCTGCATCTTGATTATTCTGTTAGAAGCTGCATAATATTTAATATTCTCTTAGAAGCTGCATCTTGAATATTCTTTTAGAAGTTGCATCTTCAGTAGGCTTTTTTAGAACACACATATGAGTAAGTAGGTTGGATTTATATCTGATCCCTGAATATTGGTTTTATTTTTTTTTTCTTATTGAACCTACAGCATCTAAAATGAATAACAAGCGTAAAAGGACTGCTGAAGACAAAGATTCAGAATCAAAAAAAATGATGGTTGTTTATAAAAATGATTGTCAAGGCAGTCAATCAAATAAAAAGAATAAGAAAATGAATCGTAAAATGATTGCTGATAAGAAAGGTAAAAATGTTGTATCTGATAAGAAAAAGATAAAGTTTGAGCCTGTGAATTTGCAAACCAGAATATCCCCAAGTAATTTGAAGAATATTATAGAATCATTTACTGATGGGCAGAAGAAAAGTTTACAAGAAATGGGTTTTGGATATTTTACTTCTGATTTTAAGTTTGATTCTACACCCACAGCTTTAGGTATGTGGCTTTGTAAGAATTTTGATGCGAAAAGTTGCTCTTTGGTTTTAAGTAATAATAGAAAGATCAACATCACCAGGGAACTGATCCATGACATTCTGGGAATACCCATGGGAGATATAAAGGTTGTACCTCTTCGGGAGACCTCAACTGAAGATCCCACAACTGCAAGATGGAGAGCATCACTACCTTTGTCTGTTTATGACCCTAAAGGATCTGATAGTAAAAAGAAAATTACAATAAGCAAGCTAGAAGCATATTTGAGTGGAAGTACAGATGAAGGTTGGGCTTTTAAAGTAGGATTCTTGGTTGTTTTTTTCTCTATTTTTGCACATGGAAATAAAGATGGTTCAGTAAATCAAAGATTTCTTCCATCGCTTGAAGATTTTGAGAATGTTCCAAAATTGGATTGGTGCACCTATTGTTTAGAATGTATGCAAAAAGAGTTAGAGAAATTTAACGCAAGATCCTCTTTTGCTGGACCAGTTCTTCTTTTGGCGGTAAGTTATAAAATAGTTTTTAATATTTTTTCATTTAGAGTTAAAATTCTATTATTACCCAATTACTTCTTTTTTTTTAAGCTTATATACGTCAATTCAACAATTTCCACAACTACCATCGTGATGAGAACATTGCCAGCATTTAAAGCGTGGAGTACATCATTGTTGAATCAGAGGGAAAAAGAAGAAATTGCAAGAGGTTTTGGTCATCTACAAATTGTTGAAGGTTTCCAATTGTTAAAAGATCCAAATAAGGTTTTAAAAAAGAAGAAGAAAACCTATAAAAAGCAATTAGGTAAAATTTATGTTTACATTTTTTTTAAAAAAAATTGTAGATTTCTAATTGGTTAAAATGTTTATGTTCTTACAGAGGAAGAAGATGCAAACAATGGTCAGAATGAGGTACACAAAATTGAAGAAATGATAAATTTCGATTCTAAAACAGCTCAGGTATTTCATTTAAATACATTTATACAATGTTATTCACTTAATTTTGAACTACGATGCACTTCTTATATTACCTTTTTTTTTTTACAAATTCAGGAAATGAAGGATATTTTAAAAGATAATTTGTCAAAGAGTACTTCATTATTGCTTGATTTTGATTACAAGTTGAAAATAGCATTGTCTTTATTTCCTGAAGATGATGAGATAAAAAATATAGTTGAAGAAAGAAATAAATTGTTCTTAAAAGCATATAAGGTAGATGAAAAAGTTGGTAATGTAAAGGATGGTTTTGAGAATGAATCTGAAAATGAAGGTACTGCCATTGATCATGAATCTGATAATGAAGACATCAATGACTTAAAAGTTGGTAATGTGGTGATGGAGTGTAATGAACATTTTCCAACAAGTGTTACACCAATTGTTGCACCATCTGATGTAACAACAAGTGTACTACCATCTGATGCACCATCTAATGCCAAAACAAGTGTTGATGATTCAAAAGTAGTTGCGGCGAAAAAAGATCCTTTAGATTCAGCAAAGGGGGTAGATGCAACAAAGGCTGTGATAGCAAAGAAATTGACTGGAGCTAGGAGGGTTGGTACAACAGTTGATGTGCCAAATAGAGTTACTAGAAATTCAGCTGGTAAAACCAAAAAAAAGTGTTCTTCATATGAATCAAATGAAAGAAAGTATAAACCAGCACCTGAAGTAATGAGTTATTTAAAAAGGAAAGTGGTGTTAAACAAACCAATATTGGAAGAAGAAAAGAAAATTGCTGAGTACTTATGGAGTAGCAGTATGCCTGGAAGGTATATTTAATTTTGTTTAAAATGTTAGGTGTTTATTTGATACAATTGTAGTCAAGAGTTGATGTGGTAGGTGTTAATTAAAATGCTTAAAGGTTCAATTAGGTTATGTAATGCAGTGATGGAAGGTGTATAATGCTAGATTAAGCTACATACAAGGTGTTTTAAATTTCAAAAAGTGCTTCGGGGTGTGTGTGTGTGTGTTGTATGTATGATGAAACTGGTATAATGCAGATATCCAACAGGATATGACTGGATATAAGTTTTTGTGTGTGTTTGCATGATGCAGATGCTGTAATATAGTGATGTAGTAGAATTTTTTTTGTGGCATATAAGTTTTTGTGTGTGTTAGTTATTGAATTATTGTTACTTTTTTTATGGTAGGATATGACTGGATTTAAGATGAATATCAATACATTTTACAGAAGGTCTAGTGGATATACGTAGTTCTAATTTTAGGTGTATTTTAGTGTGTGTTAGTTATTGAAAGTTGATTGCGAGTATTTGATGTCAGTTTTGATATATAATGCATATAATCTAGCGGATATAGGTAAGTAACCTATGGTTTTTTATTATTGAAATGCTTAACCAGAAACGAACAAATGTTACCAATATCTAGATGATATTCTGAACATATATATAAGTTAAACCGTTTGAACTGATTAACGTGTTCTGCATCACATTATTATGTTTTACTAGTTTCATAATGAATGGTCGATGAGATTCAAAACCTACGTACAGTCACGAGCGACCATTTCTGGGGAAACATTTGGAGCTATAAAATTTAAAAGAAAAATTATAAACCTTCTGTATTAATGATTAGGGATTATTGCATCACTTATTCTATTCCCCTGAATCAACCTTATTTTTATCTAAATTTCAGTGATATTGCTTTCAAGACCAAACATTATGAATTGGAATGCAATTTTTTCGAAAGCCTTTTTCCAGATGTTGAAGTTGCTGCACCTGTACTGAACGCATGGAGCATTACGCTTAATTATGAAGAGGAATACAGGACAAAGTTTTCATCTTCAGCTAATGTTTATTGTAATACAGGAATGCTGGTGAGTTAAATATAAGAAGTAACATTTTTGGTTTTAATTGTAAATTTTTTATGATTAATAATAAATTAATTTTTGGTACAGTTGGAAACGATAACAGAGTCCGTGATTGAAGGAGATAAAATAAAAATGACAAAAGTTTTCGATGAAAGTATTAAGACTGTTTTGAAAGTGGTACAGAAGAAAAAATTCCGGGATATTGATTTGGTAAAATATAGTTATTATTATTAATTTCAGTTATAATGAACCTTTTTTCTAATAAATTTTTTATGTACAGGTTTTCTTTCCAATGATAAAAAAGGAAAATTCATCACAGCATTACTATTTGATTTGTTTTAATCTGAGGACAGCAGAAATCGACATTATTGACAACATGTATGATGAAATGGATGATATATCTGTCAGATACGGAACTGTTGCAAATACTATTGTAAGTATGTTTTTAGTACAGTATATTATATTAATAATCTATTTACTGCATCACATTTTGATAATAAATCCATGAATGTTTTTTCACAGGTTGATTTATTTGTTGACTACCTTAGAAGAGTAAAACACCCAAAATGCAATGAGCTTTTAACGGCCAAACCTAAACATGTTAAGTTGCCTTGTATCACAAAATCCGTTGGTAAAGACAGTGGTGTGTTTGTTATGAGGTGTATGGAAACATATCTGGGAAATGGTAGTTTTTCGCATGATTTGAAGAATGAAGAAGATGGTCTAAAAAAACAACTTAAGATGTTGCGCGTGAAGTTCTTAGCAAAGATGATTCTTTTGGAGATTAATGTTCAAAGAAAAGTAATCTTGAAAGAAGCTAACGCATTTGTGAAGAAGCAAAAAGAATCTTCTGAACTTGTCACAGATGACAATGTAAATGATAATCAGCATTTGCTAAAAAAAATTACTGAACAAGTTAAGATGATGCCTCAATATAAGGCTATTATTGCGTAGGATGTTTAAACTTTTACTTTTATGTCTTTAGATCATCGAATGATTAATGATGAATAATCAGTGAATGTTTAAAACTGTTACTTCTATGTATTTTTATCTGCCATTCTGTAAGTGTTCGTTCTAGCTGTATTCTTGTTATTATGTTTAGTGTATTTTACCTTGTGATGTTGTATATTATAGTTTGTGATGCAGTAAAATTTCAATTTGTGAAGAATCAGTTCAAAATTCTATTAGTAAATTTACATGAGTTGAAAATTTTTTATCCATAACAATTTCCAAAAGTATTAGATGCAATTTCCAAAATTTTTTATCCAACCCAAATAATCTAGATCTATCCATAGCGGTTGATGAAGGGTCGTTAACCGGTGGTCTAAAAAACATCTTGGCTGCGGATTTATGTTTTACAGTACGAAAGAGAGAAGAAGGAGGGAGGTGAGAGCATTCGTGGGGATAGTAGTTTGTGCCCAAAATTACCAAAATCATTAGTTGTTATTGAAAACTTAAAAAAGAATAAAGTTTCTATACTGTATCACTTAATTATGCTACTGCATCCATAATTATGCTACTGCATCCATTCAATTTTATTCATCATTATTTTACACTGGTTTGAGCTTTGATGTTTCTTGCAAATCAAATAATTAATTTATCATAAGGAAGTCTAGTACATACAAACCAAACCAAAAATTCTAGAATAATTTAATGAATCACCCAATGCATTGAAACTTAAATTTAGTATTGATCTACGATTCAACTATATGCAACATCACCCAATGGGCCAAATGTGTTTACGGCCCAATGAATAGCCCAATGGTGTCAAAAAAATCTTTTAGAAAAACGTTATAAATAGACTTTACAGACTTTAAAACCATAAAAACGATGGTTAGGATTAAATTTAAAGATCCTAGTAAGTTCATATAGTAATCTTAAATTATTACTGAATCAAAAATAGTTTATCTATACGTTTTAATGTTTTATTTTCAGCATAAATTTAATTGTTTAGCGATTCTTGTTTTCAATTTTGTATTTGTGATGCAGTATGTTTTATTAATTGATGCAGTAAAATTTATTTTGAAAACAAATAATTAGTTTTAAAATATATTCAGTAATTCTATGGAAGTGATGGAATAGATTTTCATTTTGTGTAATGTGTTTTTTAGATTGAACTGAGATGCAGAAGATATGTGAACTGACGTATAATATAATGCAGTAGTTTGTGTAATGTTTGTGTAATTTGTGTAATGTATTTTATAATATGCTTATAAAATAATTAGTCTATGTGAATTGAGATGCAGTCTTTTTTTTTCTTTTTTTACTTATTAACTAGACTCATTATTTACTTTTATTAGGGGCAAGCAAGATGTTGGAGGAAAAAAAAATAGATACAACCGATCGGATTTCAATGCTTCCGGACTTTATTATTCACCACATATTTTCATATCTCCGTAGGAATACAGAATCTCTTATTCGAATGAGTGTTGTGTCCAAGCAATGGTTTGCTTTAACCGCTTCTTTCCCCTATTTGTATTTCAATCTAGGGGCATGGACTAACTTCTTTTCACAAGAAATGGATACGTTTTATAGATATGTTGAATATGCTGTGTCTAGATTCTGCAAACAAAACATCAGTGCACACACACTTGACATATATGCAGAATATTCATATCTTGATCAAATAGAACTTTTTGGACGATGTCTTGAATCACTTATCAAAAAAGGCTTGCAAGTGTTGGTTATTAGAATTGTATCTTTGGATTCGAATTTGCCAATGTTTCGTTTGCCTAACACACTCTTGTCTGCGTCTTTGTTAACATCTTTAACGTTGCATAAGTGTGAGTTGCCTTTGTTCTTGATGGATTATGATGTAAAGTTACAGTCATTGAGGCTGTTGTCGCTTATTGAGCTCCCAATAGATGAAGGAATGTTCAAGTATCTTTCCAAAGGTTGCCCTTTACTTGAAGAAATTTATCTCCGATTTTGCTATGGCTTCACTGCATTTTGTGTTAATAGGCATTATAATCTTCAAAAAATTACGATTTTCTCGAACATTGGTCTTCAGAGAATAGATGTTGATGCTCCAAATCTAAGTTACTTTTCTTTTAAGAATGATACAAATAAAGAATCATCTATTATGATGGCTTCATGCAACAAGCTAACAACATTTTGTTATGGAGGGTTTTCATTAAAAAGTATCAATGACTTTTTTTCTAACTTCGCGTTCCTCGAGAATGTGTTTTTAAATCTTTCATCTCCTGTCAACAACCTGAAGTTGTCACATCATTTTTTAAAGAGATTAGAACTACAATCGGATTGTGATCTGGAAGAAATTTATTTAAATGCACCAAACTTATTTATGTTCAAGTATAATGACATAACCTTCAGAAACAATGACCTAGCTATGTCATCAAAAAATTCATCCCTGGCGAAAGGATATATGAAATGTCACACAGACAAAGATTTTGACATTCTTTCATTCCAGAAGCTGAGACGATTTCTGGAAAAAAATGGCATTTTCAAAGTTTTAGAGTTGGTTATTTGTTGGGTATCTTCTCGTATTCATTAATTTTCTCATTTATTTTACCAGCAATTTATTTGTATTTACTTGCTCGCAAACAATGATAAAAAATAATCCGTGACAGAAACTTTTAGATGTTGAGGAGTTAAAGCTGATCCAGACCCCACCTTATGAAATTGAACATGTTCACCTGAGACGTCTGAGTTTTATAACGGAATCATCATTTTATATATCTCTTGTGGATGCTGTGCTTTGGTGTTGTCGACCTCGATCACTATCTTTGGAACTGTATTTGTGTACATACAAAAGTCATATTGCAAAGGTAAGGTTAATATGTGTTTATGTTAATTATCCGTTAGTTTATGTATTATTTCATTTCCATTGCAAAAATCAAGTTAAGTGTTTAACCTTTTATCTCCAGTATACATCTCAGAAACTACTTCAACAAGAAGATGAATGCCAAACTTATATTAAATTTGTACTGAGTACCTTTTCCAAAGACGAACAATACTTCAGTGACTTCAATTCATTTTTGAAAGCACTATCAATTGTTCAATCAAGATGCAAAATCACCTTTATAAAGGTGAAGAAAGCTAAAAAGGTGTCCAAGAGTAAGCCTAGGACTCCTGCTCTGCATCCACCTTACTTTGAGGTATAATTCTGTGTTATTATCTCTTTAATTGATCTAAAATGATGTTATAACGCGATAATTTAGTTAATCTAACTGTTATGTTAACTGGTTTTGTTAATTTGTCATATTATTGTTATAATGCTGTTAGATCTATTTGAAGGAGGCAATTAATAGGTTTAATAATTGAGTTAAAAAATTGTTATTATAGATGATTAAGGAGGCGATTATATCATTGAAAGAGAAGACCGGATCTAGTAAGTATGCGATAACAAAGTTTATCGAGGAGAAGCAAAAGAATCTTCCAGCAAATTTTAAGAAAGTTTTGTTGACTCAGTTGAAGAAGTTAGATGCTGGTGGTAAGTTGGTTAAGGTTAAGGCATCATACAAACTACCTGCTGCTAACTCTACATCAACTGCTGGTCTTGCTAAAGAAAAGAAGAAAATTGCTTCTAAGCCAAAGGCGATGACTGCTGCAAAGAAAGTACCTGCTGCCAAGGCTGTTGAGAAAGCTAAAGCCTAAAACAGCTGTGAAAGCCAAACCTGCTGCCAAGGCAAACATTGTTCTCAAGGCTGTGGTTAAGCCGAAAGCTGCTGCTGTGAAATTCAAAGGCTGTGAAAGCGAAGAAAGTGACTGGAGCTAGGTAGGCAAAGAAAGTGACTGGAACTGTTGAAAGTACCCTATTTATGCTTGTCCTACTTGAGAACTAATACCATTTGCATGTGTTTAAGATTTACACATTCATCTGTTCTTTTTCCAATTATCCAAAGAGATGTCCAGGTGTGTTCTTGTGATGAAGCATGGTTAAATTAAATGGTAATGTAATCTTGTACAACTATTAAGGTTGATGTGGTTTGATATTATATAGTGATGCAGTAGATTTATAACAAAAAGCAGAAGATATTTAACAGATTATCTTTTGAAATATAATTTATGTATGCATAAGGGTAAAAAACTTTGAATGCTTAATGTAGTAGTTGTAATTTAATCTGCTAAGACCACCGGTTCACGACTCTATGTGACCGAGTGAGGTGACTGTTACCACATGGATATGCATATAGAAATATATCACTTTTTATAAACAATTTAATTATAAACTATATTCTTTTTTCTTAGATTAAAGACGATGGACTAATTAGAATATATGTAATGTGACGTTGTACAAGTTATTTGTAAAAAAAACTATAAATTAAAACAATTAAATTTAATTAATGATCAAAATTCTATGACCTACGAGTGCAGTGAAGTCCGAAGATGGTCAAAAGTGAGAAACTAGAGTATAGTAGTCAAAAGTGAAACAAGTGAATTGAATTGAATTAATTATAAGATTTTTTGTAGATTATCTTACCAGATGAATACTTTTCTAGACCTGAAAACATCTATAAACTTTGGCTGATTATAAAGTCTAATAACTCATTGTACTATTTTTTCACAATTAATTCTACGACTTACGGGTGCAGTGAATTGCGAAGATAGTCATGTCTAAGGGAAACGCAATTACCAAAAGCTACTAAAAGTTGTCTATACTACAATGGCCCAATGGCCCAACAGTTATAAATGTTAAACTCACACGTTCAATTTGGGGTTGGGCTATACTACAATGGCCCAATGGTGAACAAAACACTAGATTAAAAACAACAATGAATGGCCCAATAGTTATAAATGTTAAACTCAACAATGAATGGCCCAAATGATGAAAAACCACTAAAATTCACTCATTAAATATCACACGATTAAACTCACAATCTAAAACTCTCCGACTAAAAACCCTAGATCTGATTAAAATCACTAACTAAAACTCTCCCACTATAAACCCTAGATCTGATTAAACGATGGTTACGATCAAAATAAAACCTCCTTGTAAGTGTTATATTAAATCCTAGATCTGATTAAACGATGGTTTCGAAGAGTATCTGTGTATGTATATATGCTTGATGTAGTTGTAATGATTTGATGCAGTAAATGTTGAAACGTTTCTGTGAGTGTATTTAGATATTGAAATGTGTTTTCGAATGATTAATGAAGTATATAATAGGAACTAATCCACTAGATCGTGTTTTTCAGTATATGATGATTAATTATGTTTTGTTTTAGGTTTCAAAAACTGTCTATGCGTGTGATTTTTGGAAAGTTTAGAGTGTTTTAGGTGCTGAAAAGTATTTGTTTCTGTTTATATGCTTGATGCAGTTGTTGTAATGATTTGATGCCTGTATTTTCTGATTAGGTAACATTCAGTGTATTTTAGTTGTTGAAAAGTTTTTGTGAGTGTATTAGAATGTTTGATGCAGGAGATTTAAAGATGTAATGTAGTAGGTTATGTTTATGTATATATGCTTGATGTAGTTGTGATAACGATCTGATGCAGTAGTTGTAATGATGTGATACAGTAAATGTTGAAACGTTTTTGTGAGTGTATTTAGATATTGAAATGTGTTTCGAATGATTAATGAAGTATATAATAGGAACTAATCCACTAGATCGTGTTTTTCAGTATATGATGATTAATTATGTTTTGTTTTAGGTTTCAAAAAGTGTCTGCGTGTGATTTGTACTAGATGCAGTTGTTGTAATAATGTGATCCATTAATGTAGTGATGCAGGTATAGAGTGTTTTAGTTGCCTAAAAGTGTCTATTTGAGTATATATGCTTGATGCAGTTGTGGTAATGATGAATATATGCTTGATGCAGTAGCTTGTTTATGTTTTTTTCTGGTCTTAAAGCTCACTCTGTCATGTATAATGATGTATGTGGTACATTAGGTACCTAGCTCGAAAACCTAGTGGGAGCCTTTTGATTCTCCTATTGGGGAAGACTCCTTCCTTGTAATGAGGATTGAGAACTCGGTTTTTCAGTCTTAAGGCTTACAGTGTCATGTATTATCATGCAATATATGCTTGTTTGAACTCTATAATACTAGATTATTGAAATATATAATGCTACATTAGGTTAGGCGTAGATTCGTGCAGTTCTGTTAATAATATATATTTGCTTTAGAGTGTTTTAGGTGACGAAAAGTGTCAGTTTATGTATATATGCTTCATGCAGTAGTTTGTTTATAATGCAGTAGTTATAAAGTTTTTGGAAAGTTTAGAGTGTTTTAGGTGCTGAAAAGTATTTGTTTCTGTTTATATGCTTAATGCAGTAAATGTTGAAACGTTTTTGTGAGTGTATTTAGATATTGAAATGTGTTTCGAATGATTAATGCAGTAGATAATAGGAACTAATGCACTAGATCGTGTTTTTCAGTATATGATGATTGATTATGTTTTGTTTTAGGTTTCAAAAACTGTCTATGCGTGTGATTTTTACTAGATGCAGCTGTTGTAATCATGCGATCCAAATATTTACTAGTTTGAGCAATATAATACTAAATTAGGTTACACGGAGAGCGTTTAAGGTGTTGAAAACTGTCTGTGTGTTTATATATGCTTAATGCAGTTGTAGTAATGATGTAATGCAGAAGATGTGGAAAATATTTTTTTATTAAATAACAGGTAATTGTATTTGAACGATTGATTCACGGGTTGTAAAGAAGCAAATGCAGTAGGATATGTTTTGGGGCAATGTTTATTTGAGTGTATTTAAATGGATGATGCAGTCGTTGAAAATTAGTGATGCAGTAGGTAATTGTATGTTTAAAAAGAGTTTGTGTATGTTTGAATGCATGATGCAGTGGTTGTATTAAGTTATGTGGAGGTTCTTTAATTTTCCACTAACAGTTGGTGTATAGATTAAAGTAGCGTTTAAAGGGGAGGTTCTTTTCCGGTCTTAAGGATCACGCTATCATGTATTATGCTGTATAGAGTTCCAACTGCTTTTGTAAGTTTGTAACCAACTACATGCATCAGAGGCAAAATGCTGCGAACAAGAAAGAGAAAAATCGTTGGTTATAAGCATACAAAATCAGTTGGAACTCAATGCATCCGAGGCAAAAAGCTACGAAGAAGAAAGACAAAAATCGTTCATTACCAACTTATAAAAGAATATGGAACTCCAGGCATTCGAGGCAAAATGCCGCGAAGAAGAAACGGAAAAAACTTTTAACTATCCATTGATGTAGTGATGCAGTTGTGGTAAATATGAATATATCCATTAATGTAGTGATGCAGGTATAGAGTGTTTTAGTTGCCTAAAAGTGTCTATTTGAGTATATATGCTTGATGCAGTTGTGGTAATGATGAATATATGCTTGATGCAGTAGCTTGTTTATGTTTTTTTCCGGTCTTAATGCTCACGCTGTCATGTATAATGATGTATGTGGTACATTAGGTACCTAGCTCGAAAACCTAGTGGGAGCCTTTTGATTCTCCTATTGGTGAAGACTCCTTCCTTGTAATGAGGATTGAGAACTCGGTTTTTCAGTCTTAAGGCTTACAGTGTCTTGTATTATGATGCAATATATGCTTGTTTGAACTCTATAATACTAGATTATTGAAATATATAATGCTACATTAGGTTAGGCGTAGATTCATGCAGTTCTGTTAATAATATATATTTGCTTGATGCAGTTGTTTGATTAAAGGGGAGCTATATAATGCTAAATTAGTTTATGTGTAGAGTGTTTTAGGTGACGAAAAGTGTCTGTTTATGTATATATGCTTCATGCAGTAGTTTGTTTATAATGCAGTAGTTATAAAGTTTTTGGAAAGTTTAGAGTGTTTTAGGTGCTGAAAAGTATTTGTTTCTGTTTATATGCTTGATGCAGTTATTGTAATGATTTGATGCCTATATTTTCTGATTAGGTAACATTCAGTGTATTTTAGTTGTTGAAAAGTTTTTGTGAGTGTATTAGAATGTTTGATGCAGGAGATTTAAAGATGTAATGTAGTAGGTTATGTTTATGTATATATGCTTGATGTAGTTGTGATAACGATCTGATGCAGTAGTTGTAATGATGTGATACAGTAAATGTTGAAACGTTTCTGTTAGTATATTTAGATATTGAAATGTGTTTTCGAATGATTAATGCAGTAGATAATAGGAACTAATGCACTAGATCGTGTTTCAGTATATTATTGATTATGTTTTGTTTTAGGTTTCAAAAAGTGTCTGCGTGTGATTTGTACTAGATGCAGTTGTAATAATGTGATCCAATATTAACTAGTTTGAGCAATATATATGCTTGATGCAGTTGTGGTAATGATGTGATGCAGTAGAATATGTTTTGGGGCGATGTTTATTTGAGTGTATTTAAATGGATGATGCAGTAGTTGATAATTAGTGATGCAGTAGGTACTTGTATGTTTAAAAAGAGTTTGTGTATGTTTGAATGCATGATGCAGTAGTTATAATAAGTGATGTGGAGGTTTTTTTTCCGGTCTTAATGCTCACACTGTCATGTATTATTGATCTAATATGAACTGCATGATGAAGAAGAAACACAAAAATTGTTGATTACCAATTTATAAAAGCATATGTAACTCCAGGCTTTCGAGGCAAAATGCCGCGTAGAACAAATATAAAAACTTTTAACTATCCATTAATGTAGTGATGCTATATGGTGTAGTTTGTGTATTATATGCTTGATGCAGTTGTGGTAAATATGAATATAAGCTTTATGCAGTAGCTTGTGTATGTTTGAATGCATGATGTATGTGGTCTATTAGGTTACATATAGAGTGTTTTAGTTGCGTAAAAGTGTCTATTTGAGTATATATGCTTGATGCAGTTGTGGTAATGATGAATATATGCTTGATGCAGTTGTTTGAATGCAGTAGCTTGTTTATGTTTTTTTCCGGTCTTAAGGCTCACGCTGTCATGTATAATGATGTATGTGGTCCATTAGGTACCTAGCTCGAAAACTTAGTGGGAGCCTTTTGATTCTCCAATTGGGGAAGACTCCTTCCTTGTAATGAGGATTGAGAACTCGGTTTTTTAGTCTTAATGCTTACAGTGTCATGTATTATGATGTATGTGTTTGTATGTGTGTATGAGTAAATAGATGCAATATATGCTTGTTTGAACTATATAATACTAGATTATTGAAATATATAATGCTACATTAGGTTAGGCGTATATTGTTTTAGATGTCAAAAAGTGACTTTGTGAATATATGCTTTGATGAAATAGTTGTAATGAAGAGGTGCTATATGATTCATGAAGTTCTGATATGTTACATCTAATGCAGAGTGTTTTAAGTGTCTGTTTATGTATATATGCAGTAGTTATACAGTTTTTGGAAAGTATTTATTTCTGTTTAGAGTGTTTTAGATGCAGTAGTAATGCAGTAGTTATAAAGTTTAGAGTGTTTTAGGTGCTGAAAAGTATTTGTTTCTGTTTATATGCATGATGCAGTTGTTGTAATGATTTGATGCCTATATTTTCTGATTAGGTAACATTCAGTGTATTTTAGTTGTTGAAAAGTTTTTGTGAGTGTATTAGAATGTTTGATGCAGGAGATTTAAAGAAGTGTATTTGAATGATTTTTTTTTCTCTTTGACGCGCTATTACTAAAATTATCTAAAGAATTTGATTTGATCATGCAATTGGTATTTATTGAGTAGGTAGGAATGATGAAGATCAAATTGAAGTAGAACAAGATATTTTAAATAATAGGGCGTCTAAAAGAAAAAAATCAGTTGGAGTGAAGAGTAGAATGGGTAAAAAAGTTTGTATACTTGATAATTATTCTCAAAGTGATGAAGAAAGTGTCAGACCCAAAAAGAAGTCGAAGGCAAGTGAGTCAAGTTCACATGTATCTGTTCATGTTGACGTAATCAAGTATCAAAAGCATAAAAAGAAGACGAAAAAGCTTGTTTATGAGGATAGAATTGAAAGTAGTGATAATGAAACTGATGAAGAACCAATGGAGCCTATAATGAAGAGAAATGGTAAAAAGATTATTGGTCAAGATAAAAAGAAGTATCAATTAGTGGTTGCTGCAAGTAAGACAAAAAAGAATAAGAAAGTTATAGGAGTGAAGAAAAGGAAACAAATAGAAATTGAAGAGGAAGATGGTGTAAATGAAAATGAGGATTCAAAAAAAGAACCCGTGAGTTTACAGACGAGGATGTCTCCTAATAATTTAAAAAAGATTATTGAAAGTTGTACTGCTGCCCAATTGGAAGTTTTAGATGTAATGGGATTTGGGAATTTTAAAGATGATTTTAATTTCAATTCTACTCCAACATCTTTAGGATTATGGATATTACAGAATTTTGATGTTGAAAAGTGTTGTTTGACTTTGAGTAAGAATAGGAAAGTCAAGGTTACAAGGGAATTGATCCGTGATATTCTGGGTATACCCATGGGAGATATTAAGGTTGTACCTCTTCGGGAGACATCAACTGAAGATCCCACAACTGCAAAATGGAGAGCTTCACTACCTTTGTCTGTTTATGACCCTAAAGGATCTGATAGTAAAAAGAAAATTCCAATAAGCAGGCTTGAAGCATATTTGAGTGGAAGTACAGATGAAGGTTGGGCTTTTAAAGTAGGATTCTTGATTGTTTTCTTCTCTATTTTTGCACATGGGAACAAGGATGGTTCAGTAAATCAAAGATTTCTTCCTTCGATTGAAGATATTGAGAATGTTTCAAAATTGGATTGGTGCACTTATTGTTTAGACTGTATGCTAGCAGAAATAAAGATGTTTAAAACAACCAGTTTTTTTGCCGGACCTTTACTTCTTTTGGTGGTAAGTTATCAAAATCTAATTGTTTAAAGTATATTTAACTTGTTATTGTATCGTACTTTATTTTACTGCTTAAATAACAATTACTGCATCATCCTTTAATTTTTTAATGCATCATACTTTAATTAGTTACTGCATCTTCCTTTAATTAGTTACTGCATCATCCTTTATTTATATTCTAATATTTTTTTTATTACTTTTGAAGCTTATATACGTCCATTCAACAATTTCCGCAAGTACCATCGTGAAAAGAACATTTCCTGCATTTAAAGGATGGAGTACAAAATTGCTAAAGCAGAGGGAGAAAGAAGAAAAAACAGTTGGTTTTGGTCTTCTTCCAATTGTTGAAGGATTGCAACTGATTGAAACAACAAAAGATAATTTAAAAAAAAAGAGATCCAAGATTCATCAATCAGGTATAGTTATATACATATTATTTTTGTAATAATTTTTGAAATAAAAATAAATTATTACTAATTGATTATTTATTTATTTATTTTTGAAATTCTAACAGAGGAGTTGGATGAAAACATAGTACATCAGCTTTTAACTCCACAACTTCAACTAACTAATGGATTGTATGGATGTATGAATCGAGATGAAGAAGTTCAACAGTTCAAGTCTAAATCTGTAAAGGTAATTGTAAAACATCCTGTTTATATTATGCATCATATTTAATTAATGTGACTTTTACTATCAGAAATATAATTATTAATGTAGTAAATTTGTATTTTATGTTGTAGGAGATGAGAGAATATATTTCACTTGTTTTGAGCAAGAGTAAAGAATTGGTAATGGACATGAATGAGAAGATGGAGATAGCATTGTCAACGTATCCAGATGATGAGGAGGTGAAGAAATTGCTGGAAGAAAGAAATACATTATCAAAAATGTTTCTGATGAAGTTGTATAATCTTGCTGATAAAGGTGATAATGGAGGTGATAATGGAGTTTCTGATGAAGGTAATGGAAATGCTGATGAAGGTGATAATGGAGCTTCTGATGAAGATAATGGAGATGCTGATGAAATTGATATTGGAGGGGATAATGAAGGTGATAATGGAGTTTCTGATGAAGGTAATGGAGATGCTGATGAAGTTGATAATGGAGCTTCTGATGAAGATGATAATAGAGGTGATAATCTTGTTGATGAAGGTTTTATTGGAGGGGATAATGAAGGTACTTTTGAAGAATATTTAAATGAAGACGAAAAGGAACTTGATTCTGGAAAGGAAAATAATGAAGGAGATACTGTTCAGGGTTTATACAGTATCAAAAATGTTTCAAAAGAAGTGATAATAATTCCTTCAAAGTTTTATAATCCTTCAACAATATTCGAAGAGAAGAAAACAGAGCAAAAAACGGCCTGGGAAGAGAAGAAGAATCTTGCCATTGTGGTCTTTGACGATCCTTCTCAGTATTTATCTCAGGGATCTTCAGAGAATTGTAGCAGTCAAGAACTTATCGTGTCTGATGAAGGTGTGACCAAAGATAAATGTAGATATGTGTAATCTAATTCATATTTTGGATATGTGTAATAACCTGAATTCTATTTAAAATTGTTGGATACATTAACTGTAAAGTAGTAAAGTGTATATATGATGCAGTAACATTAATAATACTGCATCACTTATACCTATTTACTTTTTTACAGTTAGATTTATTAAGCAACAATGATTAAAATGTTTTCTTACCATAATAAAAATACTACATCACTAATAAAAAAAGGTTTGGAAATGAATAATATTTAAATTCTTAGATTATGATGCATCACTATTCAAATAATTTTCAACTGCATCATAGTGAATTTTATGCTGCATCTATATTCAAATTATAATAATCTTTGCTGCATCACATAAAATTATTTAATGCATCAATACTTACTGTTGAATCTGATTTCTTTGAAACAGATAATTGGTTTCCTGAAGTAATTGTGGATGAAATGCTTAGCGACAAAGCTTCTAAGGAAATTCCAGAAATTATACAAGAAATTTTTAACAACGAAGCTTTCAAGGAAATTCCAGAAATTCCAGAAATTATACAAGAAAGTAAACTTTCTTCAATTAAAAGTTTTGAATCGGCACTACTTGACTCTATTCTACAACTACCATTGTTGTCTACAGAAGAAGAATTGAATAAAAAAGGCCCATTCTTGTGTACCCAAGAGAATTTACAAAAACAAGGTTTAGTAAGTGACATGAGAAAAATTGCTGAAAAACAAAATAAAGCAATTCCCAAATCCTTTAGTAATATAAAATTGAAATTGGTGAAGAATAGTTCTAGAGTATTTCAAGAACATTCTATGAAATCAGGAATGCCATTTCAAAAAGAAAGTCATGAAATTTTAGTAAATGAAATTTCATTGTCTTGTGAAAAGGGGTCAACTGAAAAGGGGTCAACTGATAAGGGGTCAACTGCTATTAAAGCATTACCAATTAAATCTGTTCCTCCTTCCTCACCAAAAAAAGAAAAGCGTCAAATAAAGCCTTCAAGTTCAATAACATCTCCTTTTTACATAAGAAAAATAAATCTGAACATGAAGTTTTCTGAAGAAGAAAGGAAAGTTATCGAATACTTATGGAGTACTAGCAATGATGGAAGGTATGTTCAATTTCAATAATTACTTTTTTGTCCATTATAATTTTAGATTACTTTATGCAGTTGTGATTATGATCTGATGTTGTAGTTATTATGCAGTTGTGGTAATAATGAGATGCAGTTGTTACTTGTTTGTACAATATAATGTTAGATTAGGTTACCCGGATAGTGTTTTAGCTTGTCCCAATGTGTAAGTGTGTTTGCTTTAATGCAGTTGTGATTATGATCTGATGCAGTAGTTATTTGTTTGTACAATGTAATGTTAGATTAGGTTACGCAGAGAGTGTTTTAGGTGTTGATAAGTGTAGGTGTTTGTGTGCTTGATTTGATGCACTAGTTACTTTTTTGTCCATTATAATGTTATATTACTTTATGCGAAAGCGTTTAGGTGCGAAAAAGTGTATGTGTATGTTTGTGTGCTTGATTTAGTTGTGATAATGATGTGATGCAGTAGTTATTTGTCTGTTCAATATAATCCAATATTATGTTATGTGAAAAGCATTTTAGGTGTCGCAATGTGTAAGTGTGTTTGCTTTGATGCAGTTGTGTTTATGATTTGATGCAGTAGTTATTTGTTTGTACTATGTAATGTTAGATTAGGTTACGCGTAGAGTGTATGTGTTTGTGTGCTTGATTTGATGCACTAGTTACTTTTTTGTCCATTATAATGTTATATTACTTTATGCGAAAGCGTTTAGGTGCGAAAAAGTGTATGTGTATGTTTGTGTGCTTGATTTAGTTGTGATAATGATGTGATGCAGTAGTTATTTGTCTGTTCAATATAATCCAATATTATGTTATGTGAAAAGCATTTTAGGTGTCGCAATGTGTAAGTGTGTTTTGCTTTGATGCAGTTGTGTTTATGATTTGATGCAGTAGTTATTTGTTTGTACTATGTAATGTTAGATTAGGTTACGCGTAGAGTGTATGTGTTTGTGTGCTTGATTTGATGCAGTAGTTACTTTTTTGTCCATTATAATGTTAGATTAGGTTACGCGTAGAGTGTATGTGTTTGTATGTGTGTATGTTTGTATGCCTGATTTAGTTGTGATAATGATGTGACGTAGTAGTTATTTGTTTGTTCAATATATTCTTACTGAATAATTGTTTTAAATTTCATTGCATCAAAGTATATATTCTTATTGCATTACTTTTAATTTGTACAGTGAAATTGCTTTTAAAACTAAAGGAATGGAAATGGAGTGGACTTTTTTTGAAAGTCTATATCCTAGAGTTGAGGTTGCTTGTAACTTAATAGACATATGGAGCCTTCTCCTAAACTATGAAGAGCAGAAAAGGGACAAGCTTGCTGGAAGTGGAAATTTGTATTGTAGTACCTCAATGCTGGTTAGTTATTTAAATATTCATTTAAGTAATTGAAAACTAATTATTTATTATTTTTGATAATGTTTTGAATATTTAAATCAGCCTCATTACTTGATGGAAACTGGAATGGAACCAGAAAAGATTAAAAAATTCATGGATGAAAACATGAAGACGGTTTTGAGACAAGCTAACCGCAAATCTTTAGCTGATGTTCATTTGGTAAGTGTGAATACGCATTATGTTACTAAATTTGATATAAATGTGCTTTTAATTATAAGTTGTTCATAAATGTTCATTGCTTAAAATGTGTACAGGTTTTCTTCCCTATGATAAAGATTTCAGAGGACACACATCATTTCTATCTCATCTGTTTTAATATGAAGACGGTAGAAATTGATGTCATCGACAACATGGATAATGATCTTGAAGATATAGACACGAGATATAATCCCTATGGAAGTCTTGTGGTGAGTATATTTATCATGTGTTTGGTTTATTGCTTAATGCACTATTTATGGAATTGAGATGCCTAAAAGTTTATTTGATTGTATTAGAATGATTAGGTAGCACGCATTGCGTTTTAAATGCATGATGCAGTAGTTGAAAAAGAAGTAATGCAGTAGGTTCTTGTATGTGTAAAAGAGTTTGTGTATGTTTGAATGCATGATGCAGTTGTTTAAAGAAGTAATGCAGTATGTTCTTGTAGGTGTTGAAAAATGTCTGTTTGTGTATATATGCTTAATGCAGTTGTGGTAACTATGTGATGCAGTAGTTATAATCATGTATAATGATGTATTTGGTCCATTAAGTACCTCGCTCGAAAACGTTTCTGTGAGTGTATTTGAATGATTAGGTAGCGCAAATTGTGTTTTAGATGTTAAAAAGTTTATTTGAGTATATTTAAATGCATGATGCAGTAGTTAAAAAGAATTGATGCAGTAGTTCTTGTATTATAAAATGAGATGTATATGTTTTTGTAGTGTTTTAACTGTGAAGCAGTAGTTGTAATAAAGATGTCGAAACGTTTCTGTGAGTGTATTTGAATGATTAGGTAACGCACATTGTGTTTTAGATGTTAAAAAGTTTATTTGAGTATATTTAAATGCAAGATGCGGTAGTTAAAAGGAATTGATGCAGTAGTTCTTGTGTTATAAAATGAGATGTATATGTTTTTGTAGTGTTTTAACTGTGATATAAGTCTTGATATTTTTGTTTGATGCATTATTTATTGAAATCATTTGTTACTGAATAATTGTTACTGAATTGAGATGCCTAAAAGTTTATTTGATTGTATTAGGATGATTAGGTAGCACGCATTGCGTTTTAAATGCATGATGCAGTAGTTGAAAAAAAGTAATGCAGTAGGTTCTTGTATGTGTAAAAGAGTTTGTGTATGTTTGAATGCATGATGCAGTTGTTTAAAGAAGTAATGCAGTATGTTCTTGTAGGTGTTGAAAAATGTCTGTTTGTGTATATATGCTTAATGCAGTTGTGGTAACTATGTGATGCAGTAGTTATAATCATGTATAATGATGTATTTGGTCCATTAAGTACCTCGCTCGAAAACGTTTCTGTGAGTGTATTTGAATGATTAGGTAGCGCAAATTGTGTTTTAGATGTTAAAAAGTTTATTTGAGTATATTTAAATGCATGATGCAGTAGTTAAAAAGAATTGATGCAGTAGTTCTTGTATTATAAAATGAGATGTATATGTTTTTGTAGTGTTTTAACTGTGAAGCAGTAGTTGTAATAAAGATGTCGAAACGTTTCTGTGAGTGTATTTGAATGATTAGGTAACGCACATTGTGTTTTAGATGTTAAAAAGTTTATTTGAGTATATTTAAATGCAAGATGCAGTAGTTAAAAGGAATTGATGCAGTAGTTCTTGTGTTATAAAATGAGATGTATATGTTTTTGTAGTGTTTTAACTGTGATATAAGTCTTGATATTTTTGTTTGATGCATTATTTATTGAAATCATTTGTTACTGAATAATTGTTACTGAATTGAGATGCCTAAAAGTTTATTTGATTGTATTAGAATGATTAGGTAGCACGCATTGCGTTTTAAATGCATGATGCAGTAGTTGAAAAAGAAGTAATGCAGTAGGTTCTTGTATGTGTAAAAGAGTTTGTGTATGTTTGAATGCATGATGCAGTTGTTTAAAGAAGTAATGCAGTATGTTCTTGTAGGTGTTGAAAAATGTCTGTTTGTGTATATATGCTTAATGCAGTTGTGGTAACTATGTGATGCAGTAGTTATAATCATGTATAATGATGTATTTGGTCCATTAAGTACCTCGCTCGAAAACGTTTCTGTGAGTGTATTTGAATGATTAGGTAGCGCAAATTGTGTTTTAGATGTTAAAAAGTTTATTTGAGTATATTTAAATGCATGATGCAGTAGTTAAAAAGAATTGATGCAGTAGTTCTTGTATTATAAAATGAGATGTATATGTTTTGTAGTGTTTTAACTGTGAAGCAGTAGTTGTAATAAAGATGTCGAAACGTTTCTGTGAGTGTATTTGAATGATTAGGTAACGCACATTGTGTTTTAGATGTTAAAAAGTTTATTTGAGTATATTTAAGTGCAAGATGCAGTAGTTAAAAGGAATTGATGCAGTAGTTCTTGTGTTATAAAATGAGATGTATATGTTTTTGTAGTGTTTTAACTGTGATATAAGTCTTGATATTTTTGTTTGATGCATTATTTATTGAAATCATTTGTTACTGAATAATTGTTACTGAATTGAGATGCCTAAAAGTTTATTTGATTGTATTAGAATGATTAGGTAGCACGCATTGCGTTTTAAATGCATGATGCAGTAGTTGAAAAAGAAGTAATGCAGTAGGTTCTTGTATGTGTAAAAGAGTTTGTGTATGTTTGAATGCATGATGCAGTTGTTTAAAGAAGTAATGCAGTATGTTCTTGTAGGTGTTGAAAAATGTCTGTTTGTGTATATATGCTTAATGCAGTTGTGGTAACTATGTGATGCAGTAGTTATAATCATGTATAATGATGTATTTGGTCCATTAAGTACCTCGCTCGAAAACGTTTATTTGAGTATATTTAAATGCAAGATGCAGTAGTTAAAAGGAATTGATGCAGTAGTTCTTGTGTTATAAAATGAGATGTATATGTTTTTGTAGTGTTTTAACTGTGATATAAGTCTTGATATTTTTGTTTGATGCATTATTTATTGAAATCATTTGTTACTGCTTAGCGTATATAAGTCTTGATTTACTCTTTACATAGATGCAATAGGTTTTAATGTTACTGCTTAGTCTAGGTTGTTTTATTTGAGTGAACTATACTATATGTATGATGCTTTATGTGTGTCAATGTATTTCATTATACAACTATTTTCTTAATGCATTTTTTAATTTTCACAGATAAAGTCATTTGTTGAGTTCCTAAAAAGAGTAAATCACCCAAAATGTAACGAGTTTTTGAAGGTTGATCCCAGAATAATTAAAATGGGATGGAGGACCAAAAAAAACGTGACAGATTGTGGTGTTTTTGTAATGAGGCATATGGAAACCTACATGGGACGTGGAAAATTTTTGTATGAGTTGAAGAAGGAGGGCATTGGACAAGTAGTGCAAATGAAGATGCTGCGTGCAAAGTATCTGGCCAAGTTTATGCTTATTGAAATAAATGAAGAAAAAGAAAAAATTTTGAAAGAAGCAGACAGTTATGTAAAGAAATTGCCAAAGTATTTCAAAATTGTCAAAGATGAAAATATATTAACGCCTCCTGAAGTCTACAAAAGGATGAATGAACGTGTGAAGAAGGTCTTTGACTATTAAGTACTCTTGGATTAGTTTAAATACTATTGGATGTTTCAAATTCTTACTTGTGATAATTTGGATTACTGAATTTAATACTTTTAGTTATTGATTAAGAATGAGAGAAGTTCATAGATTTAAAGATAAGAAAACTGTATTTCTTTTTAAAATTTGGTAAATGTATCTATGGTATTTTTACATTTAGTATTTATATGTATGATGCTTTTACATTTCTTTTACATTTGGTACTTTTACATTTCTGCCTTTTGTTCTGTACAATAGTAAAAATGTTATTCTACTACATTTGTATGCATGATGTCATTGGTGTGATGAATTATTTAAGATTATCAAATGTTACTTTTGGATTGTAAAAAAAACAATGTTTCGTTACTACTGAATTATTTTTCATTGTTCTACTGAATTTTAGTGCACCACGATGTGTAAATTTAGTGCATTACAAAGTAAATTTTAATACTAAGTATTGTACTTTTTATACTAAGTATTGTACTTTTTATATTTATTAATTTTGATTTACTGCATCACAATGTATGATCTACTGCATCACTACTAGATGCATGATGTCTTAAAAACAGTACAGATCCCATTACATAAACATGACTTAAAACAAACTAGATACAGGATGTTTTACATCTTTTTGGGATGCAATAGACAACACCTAACACCTCTTTTGGGGACTTCTTCTTTAGACTTGGCTCTTAGGCCAAGAACACAGCCTGTTACACTCAGAGACTTGACCTTTTTTTGCTTACTCTCATAGCCCTTACCTTCGTTTTCAACTCTCCAACCAGAACTTGTGCCCTCATATGGAGTTCCTTTAATCAGAACTGGTGCCCTCATATGTTTGCTTTCAGCTTTGAATTTAGAGCTTCTAGTCCTAAAAGCAATACTGCTAGTTTGTGCTTGAAACCTCTCCTTAACCTCATCATTATTAGCAGATGTATTCAGTTGACTTGCAACCTCTGCAGAGATTATATCCAAAAAAAATGTGTAACTCAATAAGATCTAAAAAGAAGATTGACATTCCAAAAACCCCTTTAAGAGCTTGAATATAATTTACCTTCTAGCATTTCCTCTACTTTCACTATTGCGTTTCCCTTGTCATCTAAAAGGGACAAAAACATTCCAAACACATCTTCAACATATAGGAATCTAAAATCACAAGAGCTAGAATAGAGGCAAATCCATACCTTTATTAACCTTTTTTTCGCACTTTGGCTCATTTGGCTCTTTGGTCTCCTTTGCCTCCCTTGCATCCTTTTCCTTCTTTAGACTACCAAACACAACTTCAAGATTTGCTATCCTATTGCCAAGTTTTTCAAGGTTTTCCATACCCTTATCTATAATTATTTGCAGACAATTAGATTAGCACTAAATCACATTTACTAAAACATAACCTACTGCATCATTGAAGCACAACTGCTGCATCAAGCTTCCATAAACATACTTCAAAAACTAAAACACTCTACGCGTTACCTGATCAAAGTTTATTTGCCACAAAACATACCTAATTGAATGTCATACGCCACAAAGAATAACATACTACATCATTTCATTACAACTAGTGCATCAAGTTTTCAAATACACATTTGCCCCAAAATATAATCTAATGCATTAGTTTATTGCAGCTAGTGCATCATGATTAGGAAAACTAAAACACATTATGTGTGACCTAATCGAACATCATACACTACAAAACTTAATCTAGTGCATCAATATGTTACATCTACTGCATCAGTATGTAACAACTACAAAAAAAACAGTTTTTGACACTTAATAATCTATGCACGTAACCTAATTTACGTTTACACCAAGTTCATCAACAAATCAAAAACAAAGACTTATTATGCACAAATCATACGTCACAAATCATTACCTACTACATCATTTCATAAAAACTAGTGCATCAAGTTTTCAAATACACACAAATGCACATTTGCCACAAAATAGAATCTTATTCATTATGATTTTGAATACACACACATACAAATTTCATAACAACTAAAACACATTATATGTGTTGTAATCGAACATCATAGACTACAAAACATAATCTACTGCATCAATATGTTACAAAAACATTCCAAACACATCTTCAACATTTAGGAATAAGTCTTTAAGAGCTTGAATATAATTTACCTTCTAGCATTTCCTCTACTTTCACTATTGCGTTTCCCTTGTCATCTAAAAGGGACAAAAACATTCCAAACACATCTTCAACATTTAGGAATCTAAAATCACAAGAGCTAGAATATAGGCAAATCCATACCTTTATTAACCTTTTTTTCGCACTTTGGCTCATTTGGCTCCTTGGTCTCCTTTGCCTCCCTTGCATCCTTTTCCTTCTTTAGACTACCAAACACAACTTCAAGATTTGCTATCCTATTGCCAAGTTTTTCAAGGTTTTCCATACCCTTATCTATAATTATTTGCAGACAATTAGATTAGCACTAAATCACATTTACTAAAACATAATCTACTGCATCATTGAAGCACAGCTGCTGCATCAAGCTTCCATAAACACACTTCAAAAACTAAAACACTCTACGCGTTACCTGATCAAAGTTTATTTGCCACAAAACATACCTAATTGAATGTCATACGCCACAAAGAATAACATACTACATCATTTCATTACAACTAGTGCATCAAGTTTTCAAATACACATTTGCCCCAAAATATAATCTAATGCATTAGTTTATTGCAGCTAGTGCATCATGATTACGAAAACTAAAACACATTATGTGTGACCTAATCGAACATCATACACTACAAAAAACATAATCTACTGCATCAATATGTTACAACTACTGCATCAGTATGTTACAACTACAAAACAAATATTTTTCGACACTTAATAATCTATGCACCTAACCTAAATTACGCTTATATTCTACATACAAAACGCCTACTGCATCACTACCTTACACAAAGTTCAATAACAAATCAAAAACACAGACACCTGCGGCATCACTTCAAATCACAAAGTTTATCAAAAATTTAAACACACACAAACCTTGGGCAACGTCCTGTTGATTGTACTGCCTTTGCGACAAGTCTTGAAATATGATGTCAACCATTGATGGGTCTGAATGCCACTTATTCCCATATTTGGCGAAAACATATGCAATCATCTCATCGGTTACCTCCATTTCGGTAAAATCCCTTTCCTTAGGGGACGAACCTGCCATCGATTGGGTTTTGTTGATTAATTAGGGTTGTGGAAAGGGTTAGAACGGGTTGGCAAAAATATATACTGTATATTTTTATGGGCTGGACTATTCTATATAACAATGAATGACCCAACACTTATATTCTATATAACAATGGCCCAATGTTGAACATAATACTAGACCTTTTTATGGGCTGGACTATTCAAGAATGATTGGTCCAACACTTACATCACAATGAAAACAAAAACAAAAAAAAAAAAAAAGGAAGCTGGGCATCAACGGTGGAACTCCGGACCTCAACCAAGCCATAACCTTACCAAACACACTCCAAACCGTACCTCAACCAAGCCATAACGTTATCACATAACCTTAACACACACACTCCAAACCGTATCTCTAAAAAAAAATGGATTCTAAGTTTCCAATAATTGATCAAATTGCAGAAGAGGCTCGATCTGGAAAAATGCATAAGGTGCTGAATGTTATTTTTAATAAGGAAAGAATGGCCAACAGATCTGATCAAAAAGATTACTCAAAGAAGATTGAAGAACTGAAAAATCGTGTAAAGAAAAGACACGATATCATAATGGAGTTGGAGCAGTTTGGGTGCATTAAGGGCATCTTTAAGGAGCAATTTGAATATCTCATGTTGGAAGAGAAAGAAGATTTGAAAGAAATAGATTTTCTGACTGAAAGGTGTCAGGCAAGTGGGCGTCGTTCATTGGAGAATACTAGAATGTTGAAAAAGCTAAGCGAGATGGATTAGGTTTGCCGAAAGAACTTGTCGTGGGGAAGTTTATGTTATGTTTACTCTTTATCTTCCTGTTTGTTAAAAAAACTTGTTTTGATGAAGTTTATGTAATGTGTACTCTTTATCTTCAGAATGATGTTAATGAAATTTGTAGTTATTATCTAATTGTTTTATTAAGTGTTGCATGGTGGATTTAATTCAGAATTTTGGTGTCCTTTAAAGGGATAAAAATACTGCATCATATTTATTGATGCAGTAGGTTCTTATATGTAGCATATAAGCCTAGATTAGGTTAGACGCGTAGTGCTTTAAGGATCGAAATGTGTTTGGTGTGTATGAATGATTGATTCAGAATTTTGGTGTATTACATGTCGAATAGTGTTTATGTATGTATTTATATGTATGATGCAGCTGGAGTAATGCAGTGATGCATTAGGATCTTTTTTATGGCGCATAAGGCTAGATCAGGCTACATACAACGTGTTTTAAATGCCAAAAAGTGCTTCTTTGTGTGCGTCTGTTTTATGTATGATGCTACTGGTATAATGCAGAGACCCAACAGGAAATTTTTATGTGACGTATATACGTAGAGGGTGTTTTACTATTTGGTGTTCGTATGATAGGATATGACTAGATACAAATCGAATATCAATACATTTTACAAAAGGTCTAGTGGATATAAGTAGTTTTAATTTTAGGTGTATTATAGTGTGTGTTAGTTATTAAAAGTTGATTGCGAGTATTTGATTTCAGTTTTGTTATATAATGCCAAATAATCTAACATTTTATTTAAGGTTTAGCGGATATAGGTAGTGTTTGTGTTTCTGATGATTTTGAATTTGATCTGTTAAGCAATCAACTTATAAAGAAATACACTTACTGCATCACAATTGAAACATTTAGTGCAGCAAAATATAAAACATACTGCATCACAATGTAAAACCAACTGCATCACAATGTAAAAAAGCAATATTCTGAACATATATAAGTTAAACTGTTTAAATGATTCATGAGTTTCAAATAAGCATTTCAGAGTATGCATCTTCTATTCCTAGGTAAAAATTTCAAGTATATAATATTCTGATTTTGTAGGTATTGGCTGCAATCTATGTTCTGATTTTTGTGTTATTCTAATACTGATATTATTCTACTGCATGATAATTAACTGCATCACAAATACAATTCTTCTGCATCACAGTTAACTTCATTAGAAATATTATTATAATACTATCAGAAGAAACACCAAGATTTTATTGTATTGCAGTTCATAAAAAATTTCTATAGAGATAAAATGTGTTGTAAGCAATCTTTAAAAATTATCTATACAATTATTATGGAGAATTTCTTTAAAAAATTACTAAAATGATGATAAATTTTTGTTGGAGTTTCTCAGACTAGTCCTTGTCGGCTGCACTGTTTTCTTAATTTTCTTTGATGGTTGAAGCGGTTCTCTTGTACATGTTCTCGAATTATGTCCATCCTTTCTTCCACATATACCACATGTCCTCCTCTTATCACTTTCTTCTTTTTCTTTTTCATATGAAGATTTCCACCTTGAATGAACACCAGACCCTTTATTTGCACTCTCATCTGGATTATTTATATACAATTTCTTTGTCGGCTCCTTGACACCAAGCATTGAACTCATAACATCTTTCGAATTGATCTTTGGTATTACTGGAACATCAATTTTAGACTTAGCCAATAACTCATTCATTTGCTCTTTGTAAATCTTTAACTTGTCCATGTTGTGAACCAAACGATCAACTGTTGATTCAAATATCTCATATAAATCAAAAACTTCACTCTGCAAGCTTGAACCTGATTCAACATTAACTCTAGTAACTGCAGAATTGAAAGGCTTAGCATTCTTTAACCACCGTTTGTTCAAGTATTTCCGAGGGAATTCTTTAATATTGTTCATTCTTAACACATAAAAGATGTGCCGACAAAGAAGACCATATGCCTCGTAGTGCTTACAGCTACATTTAATTTCCATTTCAGATTTACGAAAATCAACCTGAAAAACATTAAACATACTTAAAAAACATTCAATGATGCAGTACAATTCAATACTGTGCTGCAATAGAAAATGTCTATAGATTGCGTGTTTTTACTATGCTGTACTAAATCTAACACAGTTAACACAATGATACTCTGAATCATGTAAATAAACTAAATAAAATATTATGGTTTCAAGAGATACCTGATAAACAACAAAGTTGTTTTCACCCCTGATTCGCTTATCAACTTGCATATCACGAATAGAATATTTCTCAGCGTCATCATTTTGCAAAATATTTACCGACATACAATGGGAATATGAAGAATAAATCTCATCTTGAACATCGTAGAATATAGTTTGAGTATAAAATACACTTGCTTCTTTCTCCAACTGAAGATCCGTTTTGAGTACAGGTTTCCTATATCTTGAGTCATGATCATTTTTACGCTCAATATACCTTTGATACTCAATAGCCGTATCATAATGACTTAAAAATTCAACTAAAGTCAGATGAGGACTTGTCCATTTACCAAAAAAGTGGTTTTCACTTTCTGACCTAGAAGTAGTACGCATGAGGCCTGCCATAGGCTCATCACGTAGGTATGCAGGTATCCATTTTTCCCTCATTTCAAACATGTCTGATAACCACTTATTATCATCAAGTTTAAAGTCGTTGATCATACATTGCCACTCTCTTTCAAATTCTACGGGTAAAATCTGATCAGTCCAAACAATATCACAAATCCGTCTTTTGAAATCTGTCTTATTACTACAGATTGCAGTCCCTACCTGCCAAAACAGAGCATTTATGATAAAGAGATAAGAATGTGATCATAGCTCATTAATTAATATAATCTACTGCATCAAAATTATATGATCTACTGTAACACTATTTATAAAAATTGTTTGAAGAATAGAGATACCTTTGTCGTCAATTTTTGCATGATATGCCACATGCACAAACGGTGTCTTGTATTAGGAAAGCATTCTGGAATGGCAATTTTCATAGAAGGATCTTGATCGGTAATAACGACATTTGGATCTTTACCAAAAGCGTTTTTGAATTCATCAAGCAACCACTTATAAGCACCAACAGTCTCATCAGAGAGTAAACCCGAGGCAAAAGTAATACAACGGTTGTGGTGATTAATACCAGTAAAAGGAACAAATACCATCTTGTACCTAGATTTTAATAATGTTAAAACAAATCTAATGAAATACTAAATCATATAAATTGTGATGATCTTGTGCAATACTAAATTGAATGCAATACTAAATCATATAAATTTATGAAATACTACTGCATCTCTATGTACTTTCTACTGCATATCAATGTAAATTCTACTGTATCTCAATTTAAATTCTACTGCATCTCAATATAAATGTAAAATCTACAGGAGAAGCAACTTGCACATTTACAGCACAAATTCTTATCTCTTTATTGCCTTCAAATAAGATTATCAAATACTTTAATTCATTAATCTACTCACATTCACCACATTTTACATTCATTAGCAAAAATTTCAAGCTAGAAACATTTCAATTAATGATTATTAAAGCTAATGTTCTGGAGACGTGTGTGTTTGAGTTGATTGATGAGTTTAATCAAACAGTTATATCTATTGCCTCATTCTCAAATATAAATATCACCAACATAACATGATGTTCTGTTATTTTTCTTGGAATTGAAGGTGGATACTTGTGATTAACTTATGAATATAATGAAATAGTTCAAACATACAAAAATATCATTATTATTCTACTAATCTACACTTATACATTTTTTTGATAAAAGTAAGATAACATACAAAAACCTATTGTATCATTTTATAAACAAACAACTGAATCTATTAAATTTTTTTGATAAAAGTAAGATAACATACTTGTTTGATCGAAAAGTAGCATCAAATGAGATAATATCACCAAAAGTGGCATAGTCTTTTATAGCTTGTTCATCAGCCCAAAAAAGCCCAACCAATTTATCATCATTGCCTACAAATTAAAAAAAATGTTAAGAAACTGATAATAATTATCGTGAAATTCAAGTGCATTAAACCACAAAAATTAGCTGCATCACCTGTTTTATAACTCACATAAAAGCCTGGTGAATGCATCTTTCTGCTTAACAGTTTTTCAACAGCCATCTGTGCATCTCTATCGCCAATAAACAAGTTTATTTTCTTCTTTTGATTCTTACAATCAACTACAGTAGCACCAACTCTCTCAAAACCACCACACATCTGTTTCAACAACTTAAATCCCGTAGAAGGACCAAAATTAGCATTTGATGCTTGAAACAGAAAATGTTGTTTCGTGTATCCCAAATCCCGTGAGCTCTTCATAAATATCATATCCTTTTCAGCAACAAGAGGATGGTTATGCCCTTCTACAAAAGTATATACTTCATATAAATTTCCTTCAATCTTCTTAATACGAATTTTAGCTAAACAACCGCATCTAAAAGAACCTCGATTCCTTTTTTTCTTTTCAATCACATTTTCAACAGCAACCTCACTATTTTCAACAGTAACCTCACTATTTTCAGACATAACATCTTTTTCAACAGGTTCATTTGTACCTTCTCTCCGAGCATAAAAACCACTTCAAGTTTGGGTCTTCGCCACGTTTAGGTTTATAGTGTCCACCCTTTCTAACATCAAAACCTGCCCTTTTACCATAATCCTTATAGAAATTATATGCTTGTTCTATAGAAACAAACTTACAACCTTCCAAAGGTTTGTCACCAATATCAATATCAGGATACCAAGTCCTATTTCCTTTATCATCACAAGTATAAAAACCAACATGATCCTTCACCCGAACAACTTGAACATCTGTATGTTTAAAGTATATAACTTTAATAACTTTTAATAAGAATAGAAATATAGAAAATGAATAAATAAAAAAAATAATTGTTTATCACATCAGAACAAAATATTAAAGAAACACTATTGCATCAATTTTTTAAAATGCTCTACGTGTAAACTAATCTATTGCATCACATACATACACATTTTCACACCTAAAATGCTCTTCACGTAACATAATTTTGCATTATATATCACAAACAAGTAACTATTGCATCACATTAATACAACTGTATCAAGCACACAAACAGACACACATACTCTTTTTGACACCTAAATGCTCTTCGCATAAAGTAATTTAGCATTATATTCCACAAATAAATAACCACTGCATTTCATCATTACCACAACTGCAACAACACATACACTTTTCAAGACCTAAAACACTCTCTGCGTAACCTAATCTAACATAATAACAGCTGCATCTCATCATTACCACAGCTGCATCAATCTCAGAAACACATACATCTTTCAACACCTAAAACACTCTCCGCGTAACCTAATCTAACATTATAATGAACAAATAAGTAACAACTGCATCTCATCATTACCACAGCTGCATCAATCTCAGAAACACATACATCTTTCAACACCTAAAACACTCTCCGCGTAACCTAATCTAACATTATAATGAACAAATAAGTAACAACTGCATCTCATCATTACCACAGCTGCATCAATCTCAGAAACACATACATCTTTCAACACCTAAAACACTCTCCACGTAACCTAATCTAACATTATAATGAACAAATAAGTAACAGCTGCATCTCATCATTACCACAGCTGCATCAATCTCAGAAACACATACATCTTTCAACACCTAAAACACTCTCCGCGTAACCTAATCTAACATTATAATGAACAAATAAGTAACAACTGCATCTCATCATTACCACAGCTGCATCAATCTCAGAAACACATACATCTTTCAACACCTAAAACACTCTCCGCGTAACCTAATCTAACATTATAATGAACAAATAAGTAACAACTGCATCTCATCATTACCACAGCTGCATCAATCTCAGAAACACATACATCTTTCAACACCTAAAACACTCTCCACGTAACCTAATCTAACATTATAATGAACAAATAAGTAACAGCTGCATCTCATCATTACCACAGCTGCATCAATCTCAGAAACACATACATCTTTCAACACCTAAAACACTCTCCGCGTAACCTAATCTAACATTATAATGAACAAATAAGTAACAACTGCATCTCATCATTACCACAGCTGCATCAATCTCAGAAACACATACATCTTTCAACACCTAAAACACTCTCCGCGTAACCTAATCTAACATTATAATGAACAAATAAGTAACAGCTGCATCTCATCATTACCACAGCTGCATCAATCTCAGAAACACATACATCTTTCAACACCTAAAACACTCTCCGCGTAACCTAATCTAACATTATAATGAACAAATAAGTAACAGCTGCATCTCATCATTACCACAGCTGCATCAATCTCAGAAACACATACATCTTTCAACACCTAAAACACTCTCCGCGTAACCTAATCTAACATTATAATGAACAAATAAGTAACAGCTGCATCTCATCATTACCACAGCTGCATCAATCTCAGAAACACATACATCTTTCAACACCTAAAACACTCTCCGCGTAACCTAATCTAACATTATAATGAACAAATAAGTAACAACTGCATCTCATCATTACCACAGCTGCATCAATCTCAGAAACACATACATCTTTCAACACCTAAAACACTCTCCGCGTAACCTAATCTAACATTATATTGCACAAACAACTAACTACTGCATCTCATTATTACCACAACTGCATCAAGCACACAAGCAGACAAACACGCACTTTTTGACACCTAAATGCTCTTCGCATAAAGTAATCTAACATTATATTCCACAAATAAATAACCACTGCATCACATCATTACCACAACTGCATCAAGCACAAAAACACAAACAAATACACTTTTCGACACCTAACACAAATAGATGTAACATAAAAATTAGGTCAACATTAATACAAAAAAATTGAAAAAAATAAGATAACAAGATCTTACCATCATTATTAGTAGATAATGAGTTAACTGCTGATGATGAACAATCCTTATTAGATGATGATGAACACTCCTTATTATATGATGATGAACAATCGTTATTAATTGATGATGAACACTCGATATTAGATGATGATGACATCTCAAAAACTCTTTAATCAGTTTATAGTCTGGAGAATGATGAAGAAACGATGGAGAATGATGAAGAAACGATGGAGAATGATGGTAAAACGATGAATAATGGTGGATCTACGGTGGTTATAGGCTGGAGAACGGTGGTTAAAGCGTGCAGAGAAGAAGAAACGTAAAGAGAGAGAAAAAAAAGAAGAAAAAAGATCATATATAATGTGAATGTAAAACGACGAAAATACCCCTCGTAGTTATAATTAAAAAACTGGTGGGGAGGGGACACGTGGCAGCATGTGGCTCCTTCCTAGCCTTCTCATTATAAGGAGTCTTCTCAAAATATCTCATACCTATATATATATATATATATATATATATATATATATATATATATATATATATATATATATATATATATATATATATATATATATATATATATAATTACATCTATTTTTTTAGGTTGTATTAATTTGTAACCATTTAATAAGTTAATGTATTTTTTTGTATCATTGAATCTTCCGTTAACTAAACAAACAAATTCCCTTATCACCATCGTCCCTTTTTTTTGCTGCGATCAAAACGGTTTTTTTTTTTTTTTTTTTTTTTTTTTTTTTTTTTTTAAACATCTATAAACCCATTATGAATATTGAGTTAGTTCAAGTATGGTATGTAATTACAATGTATCTATTCTGGTAGCATTAGGATTAGTTGAATGTGTATCCAAGTATAGAAAATGATGTTTAGTTTGTTTAGCACTTATTTATAACGATGTATTTTGGATTGAAGGGTTAATGAAGGTATTAGTTTATTTATACTGCTACTGGTATGGTAATACTGCTAATCAGGAAAGTTAGTACTGCCTATCGTACTTAATATTGCTATTGATACGTTTGTACTGCTGATACGCATTGATGTTAGTACTGCTCGTTTATTTTTAGTACTGCTACTTAGTACTATTAAGAAGTTGTTTGTACTAATTTCATTGAACGTTAATACTGATTAGAGCGTACAACAAATTTTAATTTAAAAACCGATACATATTTTTTTTAGTGTTTTTTTTTTTTTAATTAAATATTAATTTTATACTAAATTGATAAGGGTTGTTACAACGTTTGTTATATTTGAAGGATGGATTATATTTTATATTTAACATTATTTTGTTACTTTTATAATATAAACTTTTTAAGATATATTGTTTGTTAACAATAGATTATAACTTGTTTACATATAGTAGTATATATTTTCTTATGTTAAAGGTTGCATATGGAGTTTTTTTAAATCTAGATGTAAATCTACACATAATGTCTCATATAGGAGAAACAGTTAAATTGATTATACTTGATAAAGGATGGTGTGCATGGTATGTTTGCGTTACTTTTAGTTTAGTATAATGTTCTATTATAGATGGTATTTTTGTTATTATGTATACATGTTTTTACACAAATTATAATGCAACTTTATATGAATGCTTAATTTTTAAAAATTGAAAAATACTACATGTTTTTTATACTAATTAAATACGTAAATTTCATTATTAATAAAAATAAATCCTATGGACATCTTAGAAATGAAATAATAACAATCGCAACTCTTTAAAATAAAAATACTCAAGAAACATAATTTCCACATTCTTCTTTGTATGTTTGATCAAATATCATCATCAATATTCTCATCATCGGTCGTTTCATAATCAGTAGAGCCGTCATTAATAAAACTTGCTATATCATCATCAGAAGATACAGATCGAACACTATATGCATCTGAATCGACTTCCCATACTTCGACATCGATGTGGCTGTTAGAAACATGTGTTCCCCGCACTTTTCCATCAATATCAACCATATCGTCCCACATCTCATTGTTAATCATGTTATGTTTGCGTAAAAGCTCTCTTTCTTATTCCTTATCCATGGCTGTATATTTGTCTTGACCATCATCATCATGATATTCCTCAACTATGGATGTACAAATAAGAAAAAAATTAAAAAAAATAATAATAATATAAAAAGCAAATATATAAGTTCAAATTTAAATTTTCTAAACACCACTCACAAACAAAATTGTATATGGAATTACTTTTTAACAAATAACCTATTGAAGATTCTTCATTGATATTTTCATCAAGAATAGTATACTTGGGTTTATAGTCAACTAAATCATAAAAATGTTCATCCAGATCATTGTTATTAACCCACACACCTTCTTCAGATACGTTGTTGTTGTTCTCTTGTTCGCCATCCGTATCTTCATCATAGAGCATATACTTTTGTCGGTTCGATGCTATAGAGTCTTGTGTTGTTTTTGAATACGTAAACGTATTTGGTTCTTCATCATCAGATATCTGTGATAGATCTCGGTAAGATAATGGACTTGTAAGATCAGAGTGTTGTGACGCGTAATCTGTAAAAACCCATGGGAAAATGGGGTTCTACACACCAAAACATAGTTAGTAGTTACTAACAGAGTATCTGTTATGCGGACTGTTTGATTTATCTGTCACACCCCCAAAATCGGGTCCAGCGGAAGCTTACGTGTCGCTGGGGTGCAACTCAATTGGTATCATAACACAAGTGTAAAGAACGGTTTTCACATCAATCATTTAGAATATATTTGCGAAGTCAAAAGTGTTAAATTTACATTATGAAAAGTGGTGCGGAAGTTGGCCCATAAAATAAGTTAAGCAATCCCAAATGTTTTATCAGAGTCTTCTATGACCATGCCATGCCCTGCCAAAAGCCTCCAGTAGCGTGCTATTGCTAGTTCCTGAAAATACATGCTAAAGTGTCAACACGAGGTTGGTGAGTTCATAGAGTTTGTTCAGCAAGTAAAGTATTCGAATAAAGATTTTTCCCAGCAAAGGCATTGTAAATCCACTCAGTTGCAAATCCCGCCCATAACAACACTTGCAACCTGTGTGTTTACAACCCACTGCTAAAATATAGCTTGAGTAAGACATGTAAGTATACGATATGCGTTCTATATCACTAGTAGATCTTATGCTGCTCACTAGGAGACTTATCAATGCTGCTCACGAGGAGACTTATCAATGCTGCTCACGAGGAGACTTATCAATGCTGCTCACTAGGAGACTTATCAATGCTGCTCACGAGGAGACTTATCAATGCTGCTCACGAGGAGACTTATCAATGCTGCTCACGAGGAGACTTATCAATGCTGCTCACGAGGAGACTTATGTTCGGCTACCCCAAGTGTTTGATACTTAGGTCCGTGAAATGCTTTCAAGAGTAACGCAAATAAGTTTAATACAATCATGTATGTAAGCAAGCAGTTTAAGCATGTATCTCCCCCAAAAAGTTCAAAACGTATAAAGTAGGGGCTATGAAACTCACCTGATGCGATAGCAACAATGATAATAATGGATAAGATGAAATGAGGCTCGATCTCTAACCGCGACCTAATATGAGGATATGATCTAATATAAGCAGATGAAGTGATGCTACACATGCAAATACGTATGTTAACGATACCACTCGTTAGTTTTGAAAATAACGTTTATTGTCGAAAAATACATTTTTGACGTCTCGTTAAGTCATAAACTACATTTCGTGTAAAAATGTTGAAACGGTACTCCATGATCCTTATTCGGAGCTATATAGTCAAATATATTAGTTTCGTCGCAAAATAATACTTTTTATAACTTGTGAAAATGTGACCAAACGGCCTCGCAAAACTAGCCGCAAAATATTGCACGTTAAGAGTTAGTAATAAAACTTGTCGTTTTTGAAATCCTTGTAACATAATCTCAATGTCGTCTCTTATGAGTTTTGATCATACGCGCCTCGATCATAAAGAAAATCGGCTATGAATATAGTGTCTTGCAAAACAATTTCTATACTTAGAAATATTTCCTTATAATGGTGGTTTTCGGAGATATTCGGAAAATCATATCTTACTCGTTATAAGTCCGATCAACGAACGGTTGATTGATTTGGAAAATAGGCCAGGTGTACTTCATTTTAGTTACTGATGAAAATTTCTCAAAACTGACTCGATCAACGGGAAAATAGCTCGCAACATGGTGACTTGAAAGAAAAACTGTTTTACACTTGTAATATATTTTGCTATTAGAAGCTGTCAAAATTAAATAAGTTTCATCGGGTTTTCAAACGTATATATCTTGGTCGTTACAAGTCTGTTTTCAACGTTCTTTATATCCACGGAATCGTGGGACAACATACTAATATATTTTTGATAAATCGGGTCGGATAGATTACGGCTAATGCCTCATTTTGTCCGTTGAAATTCGTGCAACAGCACGTATTATTTTCAGAAAATAGTTTTTCGTCGTTAAACTTTGAAAAATCATATCTCCTTCGTTATAGAATCGTTTTTGTTCATTCCAGCGGCCATAGTTTCGTTTTTGAAAGTATTTTCTAAATCTTTGGTCCAAAGTTACACCTTAGCCCCTGAGGTTTCCACGTTTTGCAAAAATGGACAGCAACTTTCTATTAGTGTCTAAAAATGAATTTTCTAGTTTATAACTTGTTCAAGTCCACTCCAATCAACTTCAAAACAACCCTTAATCTACCATACACCTTCTTAGGGTGTCATGGGTCCTAAACTTCACAAAATATTGTAGGATTTCAAGGGAATGATCATAGGCTTTATATATACTTATAAAAACCATAAAACTTGTAAAGTGGTATGAATAACATATGTAACTCGCATGTTTAACCATTATAACTTAAAAATACATGATGTTAATGATCAAATGAAAGTATGAGATGATGAAAAAGTTCACTTGAAGCTTACTTGAAGATTGATGAGTTTGGATGGAAAAAGATCACAACCTTGGAGTTTTTATTGCAAAACCCTAACAAGGATCATATATGGAACTAATCTAACACTTGTTCTTGAAAAGTTTTTGATTCCTCCTTGGTTCTTGTGGTTTGCCGTGAGATATAGAGAGGAAAAAGAGATGAGTTTGATCTTGTTTTGTGATAAAAATGAACTAGTTTAGGCTTTATATAGTCCAAGGGTAGTTTGGTAATTTCAATGAAAGGGTATAATGGTAATTTCACTATATTTTTGAAATATCTAGATATTTTTGAGAAAATATCTAGATATTTTAGGTTGGATATTTATCTTTGACATACGGAGTGGGTTTTGGTCCCGTTAATTGCTAACTGTAAGTCGTAAAGTCACCAAACTTAAAACCGGGTATCCTAAAATTCCTAAATTCATGAAAATGTCACGGAAGGTGGAAAACATATATTTCTCTTGTTGGTAATGTTGTTTGGACATATCGGGATGCCTAAATGATGTTTAAACCTTAAGGTAAATCTCGGACACGGTTTCGTGATTCTTGCAGAAATTTTTCGACGAGTGCCAAAATCTCGGGTTATCATTAAAATAGTTTAACTTACGAGAATATGAAATAAAAATTTTGGAATGAATAGTGCCAGTGAATAGTAAAAATGAATAGTAACTCGTGAATAGTAAATTGTCGAGGTTCGGAAAAATGGCCTGGAATTACGAGTTGTGACATTATCCTATTACCTAGGCTAGCTTAATAATCTGGGATTAGCGGGGCTGTTTGGTGTAGCCTATTATTAGGACTATGGGGGTTGTTTGGAATAGCTTAAATCTAACATTTACAATACTTATGAACATTGATTTTCGTACAATATATATGTTTTATAAAAATATAATGTGCAATTGTAAATTATTACCATTGGGTTTTTTCCCCAAGATGATTAGCAGTCATAGTTTCCACAACTGTTGATTGTGCCTTTTCATCATCAGATGAAGTTAGATCTACAACTTTGTTTGCTTGTGACTTTTCATCGTCTGATGAAATCAGTTCAACAACTATGTTGTTGACTAACTTGCCGTCTTTAGTCAGTCTTCGGAGTTTACGTATAACTGGGAGAGGATGCAATTATTACAAAGGTGGTTAGTTTTTCTGATTGATAAGTATTACATAATATGAATTACAATTATTTTTTATACCTCTTCATTATCATTTGTTTTTTGTGCCTTTTCATCATCTGATGAACTAATATCAAAAATTTTGTTGCTGACTAACTTGTTGTCTTTAGTCAGTCTACACCGTTTACGTGTAAGTGGAACAGCCTGCAAGTATTAGAAAGATATTTAGATTTTCTGATTGATGAGTTTGACATAATAAAATATTACCAAAATTTAATAAAAATACCTCATTATCATATTGATATTCAGAATAATCAAACTTGCATATGTTTTTACCGGTTTCAGATTTCGCCTTTGACAATCTCTGACTGTTGTGTGTCAAGTGTCTTCACCTTCCGCTCCAGTTTCTTGACTTTAATCACCAATTTAGTATACACCTTGCCAAAAACCTTTTTGTACGTGTTGAGATCAGTCTCCAAGCTAGACACTTTGTCAGACAATTTGGTACATAGCTCCATCAATTCCACAAGTTTCTGACTACCCTCAGCACTTCCTGATGTGCGACCTTCAGGGAGAGGTGCATCATGGGGCAAAGACTCAGACTCCACCATATGGTGAGCCTTTGAGCTACCCAATATTTCCGGTTGGCTTGGTATTCCACCAATAGTACTGGGTTCAAAGGAACTTGGTACTGTTGGTGTTGCCATAGGTTGGGTCTTATTTATGTTACCTCTGTCCTGCCCAGCTTCTAAGCCTGAGACAGTAGAAGCAGCCCTTTCTACACTGACAATGTCAGCCTCATCTGCTACATGGGGAGGGGTAGGAAATCTGTGTTGAGGAACATCAGAGCCTTTTCTGGATAATGACCTATCTGGTGATGAGGTTGGTTGTGAGACTGATTGTTCAGAACTTGTGGGTGTGTGTTGGGAGTCAACTGGGGATGTTGACCCTTCACCCTGTACCTGTAGCATTGAATCAAATAATGGAACTTCTTCCCCACTGTACCCTTTTGAGGCCATCCTCATATTACTAAAAAGTTTCTGGGTAAGTTTGGGTGTTGGATAAACATTTTTATGAGGAAGAAGCTGATGTGCCCTCATGTTCAAAATAGTTTGAATGAACCTGGGATACATCAAAAATTTTGATTTGCTATCAACATTTTTGACCATTCCTTTAAAGATAAGTTTTGAAAAGTTAAAAGTCCTATCAGTAGCTAAGCAAATGAGAGCAGTTGCAATATTGCTACTGAACTGTTCCCATGAGGTTTTCTTAGGACTGAGACAATGAAGGATGGTATGTATCAAAAACCTCCATTGTGGGGCAAAACAACCTTTTTGAAAAGTTAAAGATTGTGATTGGACGTTGTACCCCATCCTGGTTAAAGTTTCAAAGATTTCAGTGTATGGCATAGCACTAATACCATTGTCATCATTTAGATGGAGATGCCTCCTGATTGATGATTCAGTAAGAGTGATAGATTTGCCATTCACTGTGGCATTTAGCTCTTTGTCTCCATTGTCAAACGTTCTGACAGTAGCAGTTTGCCAAAACTCTTTGATGTGGGAGACATAGATAGTGGGATTAAGAAGTAAGGAATACCTTATGTGAGAACCATTTAAAAAGTCCACTATCTTATGGAATTGGGTGTCATTCTCTGCTTTTTCCAAATAAGCTACCATGTTGTGCTTATCGACAAAGGTTAAAGTAGCCATGATTGTTAGTAAATTATTGATTTGACTGTTGGGATTAAAGTAATTTAGGTTAAAAAGTAGGTTGAAGAAAGTGAATTGAGATATTATGAAAGACTTATGAGGGTTTCTACTAGACCGACTTCAAGTAAAAGATAACTTTTGATTGAAGAAAGGTGAATATAAGAGATTAAAAGTTAAAATATCAAAAAAGTAAACCCTTAAGATAAGGAATTGTCAGTAAAAATCTCAACAAACTTCTCAACGGCTATTTTTAAAAAGCTGCAATTTCGCACCAGTACTAACGTCTATCCAGCAGTACAAACGTAATCCTACCAGTACTAACTTTTTTGTCTGGCAGTACTAACTTTTGGAAAAAAATATACTTAGCAGCATGAACGAAATTTTGATTAAAAACTATACTGCTTACAACTATTTTGAAGGGATTAAGTGTAAAGATGGACACTTAATCATAAACAAATAATCAATGTTTAACTCATAATACGATTCATATTCATAACCAAACACTCAATGTTTAACTGATTACATATGAAAACCTAATAATACATACTATAACAATTAGGTTCCAGCAGTACTAACTTTCAAGTTAGTACTACTTCTTTAAACTCATAATAGCAGTACTAACTGGTAGTACTTCTTCTTTAAACTCATAATAGCAGTACTAATTTTCAAATTGTGTTGCTCCTTCAAACTTAGTACTGCTAAACATTTTTAGTAACACACAATTCAAAAGTCTATAAGCAGTTTATAATACCATTCATATTCATAAACAAACAATCAATGTTTAACTGTTTATTATAAAAATTACCCGATGAATCAACTATAGTGTTTTTGTTTTTCTTCTTTTTCATTCCAGTTTCAGACGTCTTTTTAATGTTTGATCTTAACAGCCTTGCTGAATGTCTTTGTGGTTGCATATTGATACATGGATCGTGTATAATGCGTGTTTTGTGAATGGTTTATGATACGACACAATAAGCCATATATATAATGTAGAATTAGGTTTAAAAACATACAAACCCATTCCGAAACGGGCTAAGATCACAATGAATATTTTCCATACTTATCGAATACTAAAAATATGATGATTGTGTTGTATCCTTTATAGAAATTCGTCTGCATAATCTAACCAAAAAATAAAGGTGGTTCAGTGGGTAACTCACGACATAATATGAACATGGTATTGAGTTCGAATCCATGCGTGTGATTTTTTGACCTATAAATTAACAGGTGGATTCTTGCATACGTGGACTTAATGTGATGAGGTGGCCTTTGACGTGGACTTAATTGTGCTGGCGTGGACTTAATTGTGATGATGTGGCTTTATCTAGTCATGTTTATCCTGTTATATACATATATATATATATATATATATATATATACTAAACTTCAAAGCCCGCCCAGCATGACTTGTAATTTTCATTTGGACGGGTTTACTTATTAGGACTGACGGGACAGTAATTTAGTTTGGTTTGTTTAGCATGAAATTACTTGCGTGGAATTTTTTATAGTAGTAACCAACAGTTTATTTCTTTATGAAAATACACTATACACTTTTTTTTACGGGTTTACTTATTAGGACTGACGGGACAATAATTTAGTTTGGTTTGTTTTGCATGAAATTACTTCGTGGAATTTTTTATAGTAGTAACCGACAGTTTATTTCTTTATGAAAATAAAATATACACTTTTTTTATTGTAATAATTTTTAAAAAATGGTTTGATGTATATGTTTTATATTATTCAGAAAGTTCACGTGGCTAATCGTTATTTTGTTATTTTCAAGACAATAACTATTGTTATTAAATTTAATATTTAAAATTATACTTGATTTAAAAGTGCATAGTTTAAATTGTTTGTCATTGAATTTAATGTACGAAAATATATATGATAAAAAAAATTTTAATTTATTACCTATTATTAGTTAATTTAACAGACCAAATTATAATTGATGAAAAGAACGTGTGTCTGGATTAAAAAAAAAAAAAAAAACGAATCTACAATAGTGATAATATTGATGTAAGTAATTTGGTGGACATATAATTTTTTTCGTGTTATGGCATGACCTTCTGTTTGTAAAACATTAAGGAAAACATGCAAGTGGTAGCATACTCATTAGTAAGCTATGGTTATAGGCCGTCTGCCCCGTCCTTTCGTATTATCAGACATAACTGATAGCTGTTTCTACACAGTAGTTATCATCACATTATCGAAAATACCAAACCTTCAGTTCTGAAAATATCTTTGCCTGGATCAACACAAGGTGAACGATACAATCTTGATCTCATTTCTTTATTTACGCTTTGCTAATATTTGTTACTTGATTTACTTATCTTAGAGATGGAACCCTGGGTCGTTTGATTGTTTCATTATATTTCATTTAACTATATATTTAAGTTAAGAATCCGTTTTTAATATTTGCTACTTGATTTACTTACCTTAGAGATGGAACCTTGGGTCGTTTGATTGTTCCATTATATTTCATTTAATTGTATATTTAAGTTAAGAACCTGTTGGTGCATGTGCTGTTTATTGTGTCTGAGGTAATGCACTAATTAACTTGAACAATCACTTTATGGATCACTTGTCTGCTTGTTTAGTAACATATTAACTTGATCAATCACTTTATGTGTTAGTTTTTTAGGAACATAGTAAGGGAAAATATTGTTGGTAGGCCAGTGGGTTTTGGGTAGATCTTGATAAAGCATGTTTGTTATAGATTGTTCTGGTCACAGATCAGGGGAGCTGCAAGGTTTTGGGTCTTTATGCTTGCCGTGATTTTCACTGAAGTTAGAGCAAGTGGTCTTAGGTCAAAAGCAGTTATGCGAATGCATTGTTTTTGTTGTGTTTTAGGTTACGTTTAGATGAATTTGATTGATCAATTTGTGAATATGTTTTTTTCGAAGAGGGGTCATGTTGTTGTTTCTTACAATTCTTAATACTACGGTGTTTGTTGTAGTTCTGCATTGCCGTAGATTATGGGTGAAGAAAGTAATCTAAGGTCTAACATAGATGTGTTGGGTAATATGGATTACAGGTTATTGTATTTTACATGAATCATGGTTGTAGGTTTCCTGAAGTGGGCTTATTCTTGATACTACGTTTGTCTATGGGCATATTTCTGTATTGTCATAAATTATGGGCAAAGAAAGTAGTCTAAAGTCTAAGATAGCTGTGTAGTGCAATATGAATAACCCGTTATTGTATTTTACTTGAGGAGTTACACTGACATATGTATTACGGGTTTCGTGTATATCCTCGATGCCATTGTTCAAGTGTTTGTTTGTGTTAATTGTAATATTGAATGTTAATGTATTGCACCAACTGTACTGATATTTTACGATTTACAGCAGCAAAATGGATCAGCAGTTTTTTGCCCGCTTGAATAGGGAAACGAATCCGGAGTATCAGGTTTGATTGTGGAATTTCTTGTGAATATGGATTTATGGTTGAATTCATATATATATATATATATATATATATATATATATATATATATATATATATATATATATATATATATATATATATATATATATATATATATATATATATATATATATATTATCTATAATTTTTTTATTTGTAATGTGTTATTATAAGAGTATAAGTGTTTTAAAACCTTCATTCGACAGAGATTGCCTACGGTGTTTGCTGAACGATTTTATGATGGTGAAGAGTACGTATTTGTTATCGGGAACAACAGATGCAGGTACATATGTTTAATTAGACTTCAGGATGGTGAAACCCATGTTTACGGAGATGAGTGGAGAAAGTTTGTCGAGGATAATATCACGCCATCAATTGAAATAATACATTTTGTTAAGGAGGCCTTGGGTACTTTCTATGTAGCTAGTTACTATGGGGATGGGACCGAAGGTCCTGGTTATGAACGTCACACCGTGGGGAACAAGGTTGTTAGGTGCTTGGCCAGATTTCGTGTCGGAGGCCAGGTATGATTGACTAATTTACTGCCCTCAACATGTAGTTTTTAAATTCTGTAAATGTAATAACATCGTGATATAACGTTGAATATTTTTATAATTGGTAATAAGTTTATTGTAGATCATGCTTGGTATAAAGTAAATTCAGTTATAATGGTATTTAATTATGTGAATACACGGAGTTTATATCCGAAACTGGGTATGAATATACCGAAGTAAAAATTGGTGGTAAGTAGATGTATGTAAGGAACAATGTTGGTATACAACCTGAATGTTCTATAAATGTATTTTTACCACGTGTTTTTGTTCATTTTGTAAGTGCAGATTCTTCCCGGTGATTTTTTGCAAAACATATGGAAGGAGAACTTCAAAGTTCATGCTAATGGTGTTAGTGTATGGGTGAAACATGAGAGGGTGCAATTGGACGCGAACAGTGTTGTGAGATCTAACAGGTTGTTTGGGAGTCGGTGGGAGAAACTTATTGATGATCTGGGGGTTGAGATCGGGCAGCCGATGGTATTCACCAATTTAGGTGATTATCAATTGAATCTGAGTCTTTTCCGCCGAAATGGTACGTGTGTTTACCGGGAGACTGTTCCACCGACACTCTTGAGGCTGCAGGGGCGTGAGATACCAGCCTATGCTATGGAAGGTTTGTCCACTCTCATACTTGAATATTTTTTAGAAATACAGTATATGTAATATAATGACTAATGTGGTGTTTGTAAACGTAATTTTAGATAAAAAGAGCCCACCATATGTATTATAATGACTAATGTTTTGTCTATAAATGTAATTTAAGAGAAGAGAGCTCACCACATATGCACCTGGGAAGGACACACACAGCATAATGATGAGAACCATGTGTTTTACGTTGTGCTCGATGGTATGGTACTTGAATTTTACCATGTGGTAAGTATTCAAAGAATACATGGTAAAAATTTAATCTTTATTGATTAAAATATGTCAAATTTTGTTAATTGCTAATGTCTGAACAAATTATATATTTTAAACAGTCTGTACCCAAGGATTTTGCCGCCGATCATGACATGCATAAATATAGAGAGGCGATTCTGATGCATGATGATGAGAGGTTCACAGTGAAAGTTGCCACGATTAACGATAATCAGAGGACGAACAGACAACGTGCAGTCAAACTGAATGAGAACTTCAAGGCGTTTGCAGGTATGTGTGGGTTCAGGCATGGGAGAATGCTTCGGTTCAAGCTTGTGAACATTGTTGTGGAAAGTGTTGATGCTGAAAACAACGAAATTCCAGTATTTCATGTTTGTTAAATATGGCATGGGTTTGTCAATGGCTTTGTGGTGGTCCTAACGGCACTGAACTAATGTTGGTTTGTATCTATCTTATGACATTTGCATAGACAATCACATATGTGTTTGTCTCACTATTTTGGCAGCGTTATAACTGTAAACGCGTGATATGTAACTAAGGATGTGTGTTCATTTTGCTATATGTTTATGGACGTAGAATGTATTATGTACTATAACAGCAGCAATAGTCTCGACAACATGAACTCATTAGGTTGAAAAAATGTTGATATTTCTAACAGATTTTCCTCTGTTTCATTCCGTGATTAAGTTTTTATGACGTTGTTAACCAATACATATGTTTGTCACTGTACGTAAAAAAAGGTTGATTAATAATTTAGGATGTATATGTGTAACTGATAAGGTGCGACAAAAAAAAGGACAGTCAATGTCAATGAAAGGTTAGTAATGTCATTCTGTAATGGTAAACTATACAATTTAAACAACAATCTTTAAATGCGAAACAATGCTTCTTTATACACAACATTCGTTGTTGATCTTGAGTATTTCCCATCCTCATCACAACAAAGGATCTTTAAACCTTTCTTGTTCCTAACTCGAGACACTGCCACATAAAGCTAGCCATGTGAGAACACTGGGCGTTGGAGAAACAGCCCAACCTGCGTCAATGTTTGCCCCTGACTTTTGTTAATGGTCATTGCGAAGCAAGGCGATACCGGGAATTGCCTTCGATTAAATTTAAAAGGCATTTTGGTTTCTGATGGACTTAATACCATACGTGGTATAGCACAAATAGTACCAACATTTCCACCTGATATAATCCTAGCTTCAATTATATTAGTACCGAGCCTTCGAACTTGTAGCCTTGTTCCATTGCATAACCCAGCTGTTTGATCAATGTTTCTCATGCACATAACAGGCATGCCAATTTTTAGAGTCAATGAATGACGCGGAAGCCCGGCTATTTTAATGCTGTTAAGAAAGTCACACGTGTATAATTCTGGATTGAAAGTTGTGTCTTCGTCAGCAATACCAATTGTGTCGGAACTTAAATACGTTTTTGAATCTCCATGGAGTAGTTTAAGCATCTTGTCATTGATCATATCCACAAGTTCATGAGTTGGTGCGAGGATGGCCCTTTCTTGAAAAAAGGACGGGCTATAAAGGTTATCGAGCAAATCTGGGTACGTTTCTTCTATTATCGTACCAACATGATCTTCGGAATCGGGAATCAGCATATCGTTTGTGAATTCAACTGTTGCTTCTCCGTTGTTTTTACCTCTGATTGTTCCATTTCCAATTGACAATATCCAGTCCGCAAAGTCCTGTATTTCTTTACGTTCGAAATCATTTTTACTTGTTCCGAGTCTCATGTTGATAGTCAACCGTAGTACCGTACAATGCTCCCACAGGTAAGAAGAGTTTATTGAGGCATGTACAATTTCATGTCTTGAACCATTTGTGATGACTGGAAGGATTTGTCGAAAGTCACCTCCGAATAAAACTACTTTTCCTCTGAATACTTGTTCCGATGGGGTTGATGGGTGTTGTCTACATATGTCTCTTAGTGTCCTATCGAATGCTTCGTAGCAATGTCTATGTGTCATTGGAGCTTCATCCCATATGATTAATTTGCACATCCTTATAACCTCGGCGAGCTCACTATCTGCTGGGATGTGGCATAGAGAATCATCGACCACATTGATGGGAATTGCAAACCGAGAATGTGTTGTTCTCCCCCCTTCCAACAAAAGTGCGGCTATACCGCTTGATACGACATTCAAAACTATATCTCCCTTCGATCTAATTACTGCGGACAATGTCTTGTAAAGATAAGTTTTACCCGTGCCCCCATATCCGTATACGAAAAACATACCTCCTCTTGGGCCATTGACAGCGTCCATTACAATATTATATATATTTCTTTGCTCGTTTGTTAACGTACCAAAGAGTCTGATATGTTGTTCACGTAGCTCATCCTTGTTGTATTTTAACTCGTCCGATACCAGCCTATTGTAATGTGCCATAAGGAACATTTCGTTTAGGAAAGGCATGTTTGGGATGCTCCTTAAACTTTTATTGTTACAAAGGAGCATGTGCTCGATATATGTAAGACATATGTTTTTTCTTTGTTCGTCTGAAAGGTCCAAATCTGCAAAATTTAAATGCATATTTTTTAGTTCAATTTCACAAACCATTTACATAAAATCAAATGTATGATCTTTAATGTGAATTTTGATTGGGAACTCAATCCACGTTGTTGAATATTATACATGTTTTATTTAACAAATGCATGTTAGATATTTTAGGATTGTTTTATTGTTAATTATCGCGGCTATTTAGTATGGTGCTTTTACTCACACATTTAAATTAATAGGTATAACATAATAGGTATAACATATTTAAATTAATAGGTATAACATACACACATATACAAATTAATAGATATACCTTAAGTTTCATATCTTTATAACCTGGTAATACCAATCTCACACACAAACATTTGCAGAATTTATTTACGATCATCATTGTAAGGTATTTTTTTTTATTGTTCCATTGTTTTTTTACAAAAAATAAATGTTCCATCTTCAAAGCATTATAATACTTAGTTTATTAACAGTGCTTGGATTTTTTTATTTTTTTTTTCTCTTCTTCTTCTTCTTTTTTTTTACGATTTTGAAGTTATAGGAGAGTTTGCAATGGTTTAGGATATATTACTGATTGGTTATTGATGCATTTTGTGGTTAATTACATCATTATAAGGTTTCAATGTTGTTATGCTGTTTAGGTGGATGATTCCCCAAATAGTGCAATCCGATTATTAGGAGTTCGAACTGTGTTATAGCATCGCCCCTGATTCTTTGCTTAATATTTTGTAGTTATCATTTTGTATTGAATGTTTATTTTAAAATGGTTGTTAGGGGGTCTCTTTTTTTTAAAACAACAATCGCTGAACATCCATATCCAATGTTTGCTGTTCCTTAACTCATTAAAGCTGCCCTTGTCATTTTCATAACCATTGGTTCCCAATTCTTGATCAAGGTTGACAACCGTTATTGGAAAAGTCAGATGTGTATAAAGGAAAATGCCAAAAATGTTTTTTTACGGGAATATGAAGGCAAGACCCCAGTGTTACATGTTTGATGATGCTGCCTGTTTGGTTCGATGTTGTTGAATAAGCATTTTCGGTATGTTTTCTGTGAACCTAAACTTTATTATGCGTAATTTAATCACATGTTAGGCTATGTATGTTTAAATTGTGTGTATTTGTTGTGCTTTAACATGTACATGACAGTTGTAAATTCGTATAAGTATGGATGTGGAACGTAGATCTCTAATCAGTGTTTGGCCCCCAATACAATGTTTTGTTCATTAGGAGTTATATTGATTTGGTTTTTTTTTCCCTCTTTAGGATGCGTATTGAAGTTGTTATTGTTTATTAGGATTTATACTGAAGTTTTCAGTGCTTTGTTTATAGAGAGTTATAATTATGTAAGTTATATAGATGGGTAGTTATTAACAGATTCTATTATATTAAAATTTTCATACCTGGATCATTCCTTTTTATTCGTTCAGCGTGTAGTACATCAGTAGCCATTACTTCCCACGTCTTCTCATAAACAAATTCTGGTCGAGACATGCAATCTATCATAATCAGTATGACATAAAACTTCCGCAGGTAGTTTCCGGTTCCCCATAGGCTGGCTTCTAACAACCCGTCGATGTATTCCTTATCATCTTCCAGTAGACCTCGTGCTTGGCATGCCTCTTTGTATGTATTGTACGTAACACCTTCAAATTTTTTAAAATCGACCCAATCCTATGCGCCGGGGACTTTGTTAATCAAGACTCGTAGGTAGAACAGCTCCCCGGTTGACGGTGACACGTGATGTACATGTCCAATGCACGTGCCTCTCTGTCTTTTTGCCCAAAACCTCTCCTCTTGCTTCCATACATAGTGCTGTGGAAATTCGTGGTAAAGTAGAGTCCTTGCTTCTACATCAGTCTGGTTTATTTTCATCCACTGCACGAATTTCGTGTCACTTATGCATGCCTTATCCAACGTACAGTCAATGCTTTCCGAAGCATCAAATATGACCGAATGTTCGCCTTCCAAATGAAATGGCAACCGTTCAACCGGAGGGAATCTGTAATGGATGTCAAATTTTTAGATCCTCTATGCTGCTTCACAAGCCGAAAGGTATCGACAATTGTAGTAATTACTGACCTCGTCTATTTCTTGGTCTTCTACAGCCGCTGTAGCCCTGTCTGGGCCCTTGTTTATATATTTGAAAAGGTATTTTATAGAGCCCACCTGGTTGCACCACTCCACATTAATATGCGATTGGTAACGCCTTAGTAACCCTGCGTTGTAAGGTAACACGTATCCGTTGTGTAATTCTGAACCACTCTTGGTTATTGTACAACTGTCGTTCCTCCTTTTATAAAGTGCGTAACCACTTTCATCTATGACTGTTGAATCGTTAAACTCTTTGGGAAACCTCTTTGTACATTTCTTTTGTACAGTGCACGGGCAAGTTGGGCGCTGGGGGCCACATGGTCCATGCATCATATGATCGGTAACGATCTCATATAGTTCAGGATCTTCATTTTTATCCGGTATTTCTGCTAAAATAAAACGGTCAATTTGTCGTGTTGTCTTGATTTTATCACGTTCTTCCAAGAAAAGTAGAATATGGGCATGTGGTAGGCCTCTTTTTTGAAACTCAACAGTATAAACAGCTGCATTAGGTTGATAATGTTAAGCATGATATACGATTAATAATAGTCAGTGCAATTACTTTGTATTTGCTAATAGATGTATGATGATTATACCTGCTTTTAAATGTCGAAAATAATGCCGGTCTTTAAAATCCCTCATCAAGGAGTCTAGCTTTTGTTTAAAGACTCTTGTTATTGCGTCAGGTCTGTCTTCAGGCTTCAACCCCTTTTCTGCGACAAAACGTGCAATTTCCGGCCAGTTTGGGTTGCATGTAAATGTGATAAACAGGTCAGGATATCCGTAAACCTTGCAGATTGTCATGGCATCTAAATAATTTTGCATCATGTATCTTGGACTTCCAGTGATTGATGATGGTAAAATAACCTTTTTCCCTCGTAACGTGACCCCAGAATCTTCTTGCTCTGCCAATTTTACAAGTTTAGAATATGTTTCACTTCTCAAATCCTTTTGTTGTTTTTTAATAAACGATATCCTTTCAGATTCTACCATAGTGTATGCGTCAACAATAAATTGTTGGCATAGTCTCCTTGCATTGAGTATCATCGAGAAAACACCCGTTCTTTCCTGTAGCCGATACGCAAAATACTCCCTCATTTTTACCCTTGTTCTCTTGTTCGTTGGTGTATGGTCAGTAACACCCACGTGGTATATATCTGTACAGTAACCATCTTCTGCATAAGGAAATAACAATGGGTAGTGCAATGCCAGATATGAAGGATGCAATTCACTTATTCTTTTAAGACCTCCCTCCTGTGGGCGTAAAATAATGTCTCTTTTATTAGTTGTTGTGTCAAAATCCCAAACTATTAGACCTCCAATTTCATCACCCGTGGGTAGGTTATAGTTTCTACCATCTCGTTCTCTTGTACCGATAAGGCGTAATCTGAATCTTGTTTGATCACTACTCTTGACCAACCGTTCTCCAGCCATTCTGAACTGACCAACTAATGGATTAATGGTATCCAGCATGTCGCGTAAATCAACAGTCAGTTGGTGGTCTATGATATAGTTACTTGATGTTGCTGCGTCATCGATAGTGCTGTATAAACCAAATATAATTATATTAATATATTGTTGCTTATCTAAGCAATGATTGAACAACATGCATGTAATGATGTAATAATTATTGGTGACATACCTGACCGAATTAATCCTGTTTTGTATTTCGTTTTGTGGGTCGTAAATATATAGCTGCGCAAAAACAGGTGGTCTATCGCCCTCTGGCAATAGGCTTCCCATTATGTGGTAGTTTTCTCCATGGATCATGTAACAATATGCTCCGTATCCCTGGTTAACAGACGTATCCTATTTTGCACCCATGGATGTGAATGAAAACATCGAATTGTAACGCCTAATGTTATCAATGAAATCCTTGCTCTTTGGATGTTCACCATTCATAAGTTGTGCTAACAATTGCGGTGGATTCCTAATTTCAGTTCCTAATTTCACCTTTCCTTTACCACAACATATAGAGTATGATCAAGTTTCTGAAGATGTCGACTTCACCGGAGACTCAGCATGCCACAACAGTGCATCTCATGATTCACACGTGTAAATAGGATCTCCATGGTCACGATAATCTGTGAATAGACAATGAGTTAAATTTATTATTTTTTTTTAAAAAAAGAAAAAACTATCATATTTTTTTGGTCACAAATGATGTTTTTGTAGGGAGCTGTCTAACGACTGTACCATTAGATATTCCTTTAAATGTATTTTTCTGTCCATCCTGATTGTTTGATGAGGCGGCAGCATTTAAACCCTCACGTCTCGGGATTTTTTTCGTAGGGATTCTTATTTTATCCTGTAGCCTTTGTGATTTGCGTTTTGAAATGTGTACACCAGAGTGAATGGTTCCAAGGTACGTGGGCTCTCTAGGGATTGCTGCAGCAAAAGTGGATGAATAACAGATAATGATTAAAATATCTCTTAACCACTTGTTCAGCGAATGATAACTATATTACGTGTTTTGGTTGTGACTTTGAATGGACGCCCCCTTGGTCTCTTTGTTGGGGCTGGATGTTCACAGCTTGGTTGTTGGTTGATTTCTTTTTTTGTGTTTGTTTTGGTCTGAGAAGGTATGCGTGTTGGCCGTATGCTGAAGCTTCCGACATCTGTTGCAAAATGAACCACATTAATATATCTAAGTAATTGTCTTTGTAGGCAAATATAGTATGTAATTATCATGATGCGTAGTTTCAAACAATTGAATTACCTATTTGGACTGGGTATATCGGTGGTCGGACCCCCGATCGAATGGGTTCTACACTTTGTATATACGATGTGTTACCTGTAATTTTATCCTTCTCTTGTGGTCTTCCACTTGGTCGAATTGCCAAATCATCTGATACAGTGGTCATGTTAATAATACCAATATACTTTAAATTAATCAAAATTATGTATACTCAAGCTACCGACATAGTTGATTATATCAACATCCTTGAGAGTAAAATCTTCCAAAACTATAAACTTCTTGTAGGCAAATATAGTCCGTAAATACCATGATGCGTAGTTTCAAACAATTTAATTACCTGTTTGCACTGGTTATATCGGTGGTCTGCCCCTCGGTTGAATGGGTTCTACACTTCGTATATACAATGTGTTACCTGTTATTCTACGTGTTTTTTATGGTCTTCCTCTTGATCGAATTGCCAAATCATCTGATACAGTGGCCATGTTAATAACACCAAAATTATATTGTAAATTTGGTAGTGTTGTATAGCATATCAAAGTGCTGTAGAAAAGGTTTGTAGTTGTTTAATTGTTTTTTGAGGTAAAATCAGTGTTTATTAATGATGGATAAGTTTCATATTCTATAACTATATTTATCTACTATTATATAATACAACATATGTTAACAAAATATTATCATTTTATATGTAACACACAAATTGTATTATTTTGATTTAAATATTTGCTCATATTCGGGAATGATTTATTCATATCATGTATTTAAAGCATAAGATAATTTCAACCATAAAAAAGTCCCATAAGCTATAATGAATGCACTTTAAATTTAAACAAATATTTATCTACAAATATATAATACCACATATGTTAACAAAATATTTGCATTACGAATTGTAGCATCTTGATTTAAATATTGCTCCTATCATATACCTAAAGCATAAGATAATTACTGAATTTTAAATATTTTTAAATGTGATTTCGTCTTTAAATATCAGAACACAATCAAAAAGATAACCATCTACTGGAAAAGCGTTTTCAATGGCACAATTCCAAGTTTTAGATGAGCTAATGAATCTCTCTGGATCGTCCAAATTGCATGACTGCATGCGTTTGTGGTTTGTGCAACAGGCATGTGAAGAGGCGGCTTGTGAAAAATTTCTTGACGCTTGTTGCGAGCGTCTAAGGAGGATAATAGGGAAGAACCGAGTGATGATAGTTGACATGGAAACATTAGGACTTCGTGGTGTCGCATTGGACTCACACGATGCTTTGAAGAAAACTCAAGAGAGGCACCGGGTATTGCTCGAATTGTTGGAAGAATTGTTTGCTCAAACAAACGATGCCGTGCGCGAGGAAGAATCTAATGCGATGAAGATGAATATTTTTAATTAAGTTGTTTTATTAGGTTTTTCGTATACAATGTTTGATTATTCCATTTGCTTAATCTATTTGCTGAACAATCTAAACTAAACTGACCAACCACATCAATAAGTTATTTTATTAACTATCTGTAATGTTGCCTTAGTTTACTTCATTTTTTAGACGAAATCATGGCTTACAGAATGATACAGAATAAAGCCTTGAAAAACAATGACATCTTTGATTGCTTATCAAATTGAACACAGCAAGCTTATCTGCTTTGTTATATATAAACTGATATGCAAAATTTGTACCTTGCGTGTGTGTATATTCATCAACCTGCTATTACTTTAATAAGGCAAATCCTTCTAGCAGTACAAATTGTTCCAGCAGTACAAACTGTTTGAGCAGTACAAAGTTACAACTTATATAATTATAAAGGGCAAACACTCCAAGCAGTACAAACTGTGTGGGCACACAATCAAAGTTAATAGCTATTGTAATATGAATACTTTTAAATTCTAAAACGCATACTTTATTATTCAAATAACCAAAACAACAATTCAAATAACATTGTAAATCTTAAAGTAAATAAACTACTAAGAAATAACCCTACTGTTTTCAATATCTTTGTAAATATCAACAATTTTTTGTTGTTCTTCTGCTATTGTTATATTCCGAGCATCAATTTTCTGCTGGCGTTCTTGTATGATTTCTTCATCCTTTTTGTTTTGTTCTTCGAGAAGCTTTATACGCTTGTTGTATAGATCAATCAATGTTCGTTCAGTCCCATATTCGCCTGATTTACAACTATCCCATATATCCTGGCGGATGTCGAAGATTTTGTACTTGTCTGGAATTGGATGAATACCATCATCTCTTGGGCGTTTACCTATCCTCGATTCAGCATTTGATGATGATGATGCCATGGAAATTTGAAAGTAGGAGATAATTTAGAATTGTGAGAGGATAATATATATTTTTTTTGTTAGACCTTTGTATTTATAGACAATTAAAAGTCACAATCTTTACATTGGAAAGTCACAACATTTAATTAGGAAATTGTTTAGTTTCCAAATACACGTTTCCTATAAACACGCCTATGTATACGTATTATCACTACTCTCAAACCGTTTTCTTAAAAAAATACATACATATATTAAATACAAATATCAAACATCATTATCCTTTTAAAATTGAATAGTATCTATTATTTATATTATGATTTTGAATACCATATGTGTCATCAATTGTATGTATGTCTAAGTTTTTTACAACTCAAATAATAAAGCTACATAACTATTTAACAAATTTTAAATTGGTAATCAGAAATTATAATTATGTAACTATATAACACATCATAAATTGATAATCAATAAGTAGACATATATAATTATTAAACGTTCTCATTGGATACAAAACAATAGATTGTTAATAATCTCAAATTTAAATGAAAATAATATAGATGGGGAAAAAAAACACTACGAACGATCTATTTGTTTCATGATATTGTTTATCCTTTCTTGATACTCCAATATTTTCCCCCGTCGGTGATCAATAGCCTCTTTACATTGTAATATTGTTTGTTCGTCAACTATGATTTCTGCTTCCAACACTGCTATTAGTCGTCTAAGCTGAGCAACATACCGTATTGGTAGAAAATACCTTACAGCCCCTTGGTCTCGGTTTGAATTCGATGACGGCTGTTTTGGTGGGGAAGCACTTCTGGAACGTTTCTCTGGCGACTTTGATGGGGGAAAAAACAAACGGCCCATGGGATTTTTATTTTTTTTCTAAATGGAAGTAGGAAAAGCTTGTGGATGTTATATTTCTTGTGAGATAGAATTATTATTTATAGATGGTGAAAAGTTGTATAACCTATAACGAAAATATTTTAAATTTAAACAAAATTTGGTATACCATATTTATCTATTACTATATAATAGTATGCATGTTAATAAAATATTGTTATTGGGTAAATAAGAACCGAAATTTTTAAGAGATATATTTAATTTGTAGAAGATATAATTTGGATGATAAATATAGAATGTATAATTTGTACTATATATTTATCTATTACTATATAATAGTATGCATGTTAATTACATATTGTTATTGGGTAAATAAGATCCGAATTTTTTAAGAGATATATTTAATTTGTAGAAGATATAATTTGGATGATAAATATATAATGTATATTTTGTACAAATCTTTTGATCTTAGTTCCAAGATAAATATGTAGCAATTTTATATGTATTTATTTACCTACTTTATTTATGATGAATTTTTTAAGAGATATAATTAATTTATAAAAGATCTGATTTGGATGACAACACATACATTTAATATCAATCTTTATATAATAAAACTTCATTCAGAAGTTGTGACATCTTGAAAAAACAAAATATTTGTACTTCCTGTAAATCAAATTGCACACATCAACATTCTAAAGACTCATATATCAAAAATCACGATTAAAAGAAGCAAAGATGGTGAATACTTCAACACAAAACACATCAAATCCAGCATCAAAGCACAGCAGAAATTCAAATCAAATTAATTCATCAACTATTTAAATGGAAAGAAAATCAGTTTGTGAACAACGACTTCTAAGATGATGATGAAATTTCAATCGTCATCGCTAAAAAAGTTTAGATCCACAAGGTAGTCATCGGTTACCTCATGACCCATCTTGCGCAATTCGTCAATCATGACTTCTGCTTTCATGAGTTTTGAGTGGACGCCATTGAGAACCCGTTGAGACTCTTGAGGATCTCCAACATTTACATTTAGCCAGTCGAGGAGAATAGATTCGTCCAACTCTTCTATTAAGTCAAAGATACATGGACTTATAAAGTTAACATGAAAACATAGATTTATTTTAAAAAGTTTAGAAAACTTATATGCCATACCTTTATTACTTTGAGAAGGTCCACCTTCTTCAAAGATTGATGCAAGAAATCTCAATGCATCTTCCACCTTAGTGTTTGGCTCTTTATTGTCTTGATCACGCACCCCAGCTTCTATCTTTGGTTCTGCAACAGGTTTTCGTGCAGGAGCAACCATTGGTTCTGCCACGGGGATTTGCGCAGGAATGGTTTGATCTTCACATCCTGAATCAGTGTGTGCCGCGGATGAGGCTGAATCTTGAAAGATTTTAGGGTTTGATAATGCCATGGGAGGAATATATGTTGATGGATTATATTATCTAACCAATTATATATACTTCCATTAATTAAAAAATGGTTATCATTGGGCCTGTTCTTTTGGGTCAAAATTTGTTATATCTGTATTTAATGAAACATATATATGGTGCTCACTAAATCATACACACAAAAAATGTAATCATAAAATACCCTATCATACAATATAATATATATATATATATATATATATATATATATATATATATATATATATATATATATATATATATATATATATATACATACATTATATATAACAGGAGGCGTATAACGTCATTAATGCCACCTCAATGCCACATAATCAATTTCAATGCCACCTCATCACAATAAGTCCACCTAAGCATTATTTTAGGCAATTAAAATTCGGATTAATTAAAATTTTGATATTTGCAAGAATCGAACCTTGGTCATTTAATCCACATACAAATGCTTCAACCACTAGACCAAGCAAGTTTTTGTGATTTATAATACAAACTAAGTAAGTAATGCTTAAATAATTGATATTGTTAAGTGAATAGAGTATGCATAAAATTAAATTAGTATTATTATCCGAAAAATATATTAGTATTATTATCCGAAAAATATACAACCCTAATAACATACGGCTCATTCATAATAACTTACATTCATCCCTGTTCATTCAGAACTAAATCATGGAAAAATACCTAAATCTCATCCCTATTCGATCTAAAAAAAAATGTGATCAATGGTATCAACAACTTGCTTTTCATGAATTAGAAGGTATGTTCATAAACAACGATTTAATTGAACACAAGCATCACAGATTAGGCTCACAGCACAGTCTTCCACATCAAGAGATCCAGCTGGACTTGCTCAAACCATTATATTACAGTTACTTACACTTATACATCAAGAGATCCAGCTGGACTTGCTCAAACCATTAAAGATTGGTTTGGAAATAGTCAAGGTTCCCCATCATTGTTCATTGTGGCGGTGGTTTCCTACTTAGGTAAAATAATTCTTTACTGTTGATTTGTGTTTATTTGTGTGTCATCAGGATACGGTATTGCTTCTGGGCCTGTGTGGACCGAGTATATAAACCTCTTAAAATGGTTACCGGTTAGTAAGCTATACATAAAATTTAACCCTTTTTTTATCACTTTTTGGGTTTACCTGTCTCGAATATGATGGTGCAGGCTCAAAATCCGCAAGAAGATGCATAGAGGATGCTTGGTGTACGAAAAGTATATCAAAGAGCTATTGTGCGGTCTGAGCAAATTTGGGTTAGTACATCTTTTAAGAGTGCCATCATATTAGTATCCTTGCTTAGGTTAAAGTTAATAGGTAATTTCAGCAATGGGACTGATAAATGATAAGGAATCTGTTGTTACAGATGAAGTGAAGCTTGGATTAATAAGTGATATAATTCCAACAAATGTGGAATTAGATGTTGGGTTAATATGTGATACTGGATTTAATCTTGCTGATAAGGAAGTCGCAGATGGACGTGATTCTGATTCCGACACTAAAGAAAAACAAGCATACTTTTAGCCTTTATTTACTCTTAATATAAGCCGTTTCAGTAACTACTTATTTGCTTGATAGAATTTGCACTTAGAAAAGAAATCCAAAACACCCTTCAACTGTGCAATAAGCAACAAAGATTTAGCAATGACATTTTGTGTTTGTTGCAATAGCAGCTTAGTTGTCTTTCATGGTCTGCAGAATATCAATACCATAAAAGAAATATATCTTGAAGGTTGAACTAATCTTGCAACGACTCTCGAAGAAAGCTTATTTCAGGTCTCAGCCTCTCCCTTTTTATGCGTTTGTATTTGTCACTTATGTAACTATACACGGTTATGTGACTTAAGTTAATTATTTTGTTCAGGGATACCCCAAACGACCCGACAACTGTAACATTTTTCTTTCCAGGCGGGACATACCAGACTGATTTAATCATCAGAAATATGGATCTTGCATCTCATTTGATGTACCTTCAGATGTAGAATCAGATTTTCTGAAAATGACTATTTAGGACTACTACATAAACGAGGGCAAATACGAAGTGGGACTTCAAGCTCTCATCAAGAACAAGACACATGATACTGAATGGACCTATAAGGCATGCTTTTTCAGGACCCAAAAAGTTAATTCATGGGTTAGCAATGGACCACAACCGTACTCAATAAGAAGTGGAGACGACGGTTTGAAGGTAGAGAAATGTGGGATTCATTTAGCGTATAGACAAGACACTGAAGCAGCAACACAGTACTCACAAGCAATGGTGAAAATTCAAAGCAAAAACAAGGAGGACTTCATCCATAAGAAGAGAAGTCATGCTGCAGCGGTAACAACTCAGGACTCATCTTACGAAAACAATGCATCTAAAAGAATGAAACTGGAAAAGATATAATGCAAAAAAATGGAGATGAAATAACAGCGCGCGCATTTCTGGTTGTGATTTAAACATAACTTGATAAACGCTTGCTCTTCTTAATAATCTTTTTATCATCTTATTCCTCGCATACATTAACATAAATTTTTATTTGTCTATTCACACACGTTGTTGCTTCTAAACAAACAAAAACAATTGACGGTCTCTAATAACTTGCAGGTTTCATCGCCATTGTTGATCCTGTATGGAGCCGCATACAAAGTGACAGCTCCTAATATCAGAAAGTTGATGTACGAAAAGTCTGCTATAAATGTTTAAATGTCCATGCATGCGACAATAAGCTGGCATCTCTTTTTACAGTAATGCACATGAATTCTTTGAGATAGCGATGGAGGCACTCAAGGAGATCCAAACAAGGTTTTACAAATATAATTATTGTAAAGAACGATAAGACTAGAAACTGCGGCTGACCTATTCATGTAATTATTAATTTGTGATAGCAGAATTTTGATTTTTATGTAATTCTGATGTTTCAGCTGGTTAATGCAACTATTTGATGTCCACATCGTGTTTAGGAGTGATAAGACGGCTCTTGAAGATTCTTTCTGCACGCATGTGATTGTAACTCGTGGTGAAAGCATCAAAAAGTACCTCGATTCAGATGCTGCAACTATCAGCAGAGATGCATTTGCCAAAATAGTTTACTCAAAACTATTTGACTGGTAAGGGTGTGTTTGATATGTAGATTTGTTTAAATTTGAACCTACGGGTGTTTGGATATTCTGATTTGAACAAAACATTTGATTATTGTGATTTATAGTCAGGCTAATAAGTAATAAACAGAATTTTCCATACATTCAAGCATATGAGTATCTTGATTTTAGGATTCCATAGCAGTTGTCGTTAATTACATAATGACTTGATACGATTTATTTTTATGAAATCTCTATTGTTCATTCTGAAGGTATCTAGATGAGGAATTTGGGCCATGGGGAGGATAAGTTTAGGATTATTCGGATTAGATGAGTTCCTGATGTGATGGATGTGACAGTAGTTCAAGGTAGGAAGCAGAATGATCAACAAAGTCAGTAAAACAGATGAGGTGCGAAAAAAGGAGATTGAGGTTAAATTGGCTGCAGCAAAACCGTTGCAGTAGAAACAAGAGTTGGATTTAACGCGCATCAGTAAGGTATTAATTTGTCCAATTTATATAATCTTTTCCTCAGCCATAACATTTACAAATCACTTTTAAACAGATGTGTAGCAGTTTCCGTGTTATCTCAAATAAGCACTTTGGTATAAGCAGTTTCCAGCGTACTTATTGAAAACTGCTTAGTTTACCCCAGAATAAACAGATGTGTTGCAGTTTGCATTATCCAAACAATTTGAACTGTATATCTGTTTAAAAATAAGCATATATACAAAAAAGCGTGAACTGAGCTTATTTCTGCCTTATTGTGTTTAATCCAATTTAGGGGGTGTTTGGGTAAGGTTATTGAAAAAAGCTTACAGCTTTTGTAGAAAGCTACTTTCTAGCCTCTAATAAATATCATACACTGTGTTTGGATACGCGTATTGTATTTTGACAATAGAGTAAGCCATTAAGTACTTCAAACAAGCTTAGCGAAACACCCCGTTTAGAAGTTCAGGTTTCAAGTTTCTTCAACGTGTTACCTCCCATTATCCTCTTTTTTGTTGAGTTTATATTTCTATGTGAACTAATGTTGCTGCTTCTCGATTATCTTTTCAAATAATTTATTAGTGCGTTGTTTCTTCTTCCAGTAGAAGAAAAAGGCTGTCAAAAATACATATATTACAATCACCCGTCCGTGGCTGAAGTGCTATGTTTATCGAATGCTGAATGTTTATAACTGCATTCTCTTTATACGATGTCTATGGCTGGTTCTTTGACTTCTCGCAAATGGGGAATTTACAAAACCAGCGGTACAACAACCAGTTCGAGGTATATATGTTTACCCCTTTATATTTAACAATTAATCCTATGGTTGTTTGGGACTAATATGAATTGGAGCTATTCAAATCAGACCGTATTTGAGCTTCTGTCGAACATCGCTTGGCTGAGAGCAGGCCATCATGTGAACTTCTTGGCCACACCCTCCTCAGGTCTGTTTTTTATTTATTTTTTGTGTTAGTGTCAACCTTAGAGCCTTTGTTAATTTCAGAGGTCCCAATTTCTACCCATATGCTTATTAATGAGTTGATTTGGGTTATGTTTTATTTGAAAGCGGGTCAGATTGGTTAAAAGTTTACCAAAGTCTATCTTTAACGCATATAGATTCTATGGCAGTGTGAATACACGGTCACTTACCTAGGAAAATATGTTGTTCCTTGATTACAACTAAGCATGTAAATTAAAAGCTACTCACTGTTTACATGCCATGATAATCTTATTTGAGCCACAAAATGTTGGTGTTGTTACAACTAGAAATCACTATACATCAGCATTTAGCTCTTTAAAGTTCAGGCAACTCCCAAATTTAACAAAATATATTCCAGAAGTATGGTATATATGCAACCCCCTATACTTCATGAAACATTAGAATTCCCTTTTCTTCACAAGTATGTTTACTTCGTATATGCATGGACCCACAAACACAAACTTCCACATCAAAATTCTTACTTTGAATTTGTTAAATGCATGTTGCAGCCAACAGTGCCAACCGAAGGGAAAATGCCACCCAGGATAGGGAATGTTGGATTGATTTTAGTTTTTGAATCTTTATTTTCACTTGATTTATGAGTGTTTTGATTGTTATGCAAGTTTCCCGTCAATGCACAAACTGTGGTATCAATATGATGGGATATCATTGTGGAATTTGAAAATTCTATGATGATGATATATGTAATAATTCAATTCAGAGAACATTTAACTTTTATCAATAGTTTTTGTTTCACTAATGCTAGCTTTTACATTGCAGACCTCCAAGGAGCAGTTCCACTGTGACGATTATAGTATTTGCAGGTCAGTTAGCCATATGTCTGCAACCCAATATTAAGTTCATCCAATTGCTATAAATATGTCTGCAACCCAATATTAAGTTTAATGGAAACTAGCTAAACCAAAATTACATGCCTGATCATATTTTTTTTCTTTGATTCATGTCAGGGTTCCCAATAAGCTTATAACAAGTATGAAAACTTGATTGTGGAGGGTCGCGTTCATAATATACACAGGTTCATGGTGCAACAGTATAATATGTTTCGTAAATTGTTGTTTGTGATATGAGTCTCTTATCATTCCAATGCATATTATGTAATTCTTCATACTTTTTGAACTCTGAAGTATTATCCGGGCTTAAAAGGATACAAATATCATCGTTGTACTGACATCTTGCAAGGTTCTCCGTCATGGAGGTAGTTATTTCTTAATATATTCTTATTGCATAACCCCAAATGGGTCAATAGAGTTTTTTTTTTTTTTTTTTTTTTTTTAAATTCCAACAGGTAAATCTAAAATAGCATAAAAAAACTCGAGCTAAAAAGCATAAGCCGATTAAGCGGTGGACGCAACCAAAATCTCATGATGTGTATCGCAAAGCTAGGTTGAGTTATAGCTTTAGGGTTGGTCCTATGATCGGGCTAAGGCTTTAGCCATTTCTTGCACCTATTGGAGACCCATGCTAGATGAAATTTGAGACAAGTCTACCAATTATTGTTACGACCCTTTCTTTGCACAAGCCCACTTTTGCGGGCTTTGCAAATTTTAGATATGTCTACCAATTATAGTTATGACCCTTTCTTCGTACAAGTCCACTTTTCAAAAAAAAATTTAAACGCCCCTTTTTCATTAAACAAAAATATGTCAACGATATTTATAAGTCATGCCCGCCCGTCGGTAATTGTTTAATAAAAAGTTGCTAAGATGGCGTAAAATTTTAACCATAACCAATTCACTGTTGGAGTGTGTCTTTATGTGCCTGTCTCAAAAGTGGGAAACAAAAAAAATTCGACAACTGGTTTTTGGCATACGAACGCTAATTCATCAAAAACAATAACTAATGCTTCCTATAAAAATATTATAAAATTTGTACATTTATATCTTATTATTCGACTAATATCTTCAAGCAATATTTATAACTAATTCCCACCCATCGGCCGGGCTTCCCAAACAGTATGCAATTGCTTGCTGCGGTGTGATCAACAACAACTATTAATAAAAGTAAATGCAAAAAATTTCCACAAGTATGTCTGTCTCTTAAGTGGCGAGTTTTCTTCCTTGACAAATAATATGCATCTGTCTCAAAAGTGAATGAAATAAACACAATGAAGATTGTTTTTTTGTCAAATTTTTTAATAATTAATAACGGTCAACTAATTTTTATGTTTAACGCATTAACAAACAAGCCTTACTTAACTAATACCTTACAAGAAACTTTATAAGTCATGCCCGCCCATCGGGCGGGCTTGAAGGCTAGTATATATTATATATATATATATATATATATATATATATATATATATTATATATATATATATAAATATATATATATATATATATATCTAATAAATAATGCTTGTACGTATATCGTAATAAGTGAAAATAATTAAATATATAACCCACAATCCTTAAAAATGTAACAAAAATTCGTAGTAAAAAGGTACTACTCGTTGAATGACAAAAGTTGGACAAACTAAATAAGATAAAAAACGTAAAAACTGAATCTATGGAAAATCGTGTTATGCTTCATCATATTTCATCCTCGCTATCATCATCATCGGTTGTTTCATAATCAGTCAATCCGTCGTTAATAAAGCTGCTTATATCGTCGTCATTAGAATCATAACTGACGCTATACGCATTTGAATCAACCTCCCATGCTTCTTCATCGATATTTCTGTTGCGAATATTTTCACCATGCACTATTCCGTCAATATCAGGCATCTCGTTCCACATGTCAGCATCAACTATGTTAGCCTCATCCAGTGAAGTGTATTTGGAATCGCCTGTTTAGATACAAATAAAAAATAAATAAACAAACAAAAAAAAATATATACTCCTACATCTGTGTTGCTGTTATAAATATGTATGTTGGGTACTTTACCATTAAGATCAGTATAAGCCTCATCAATGGATGTGTATTTTGAATCACCTATTGAAAATATCAGATTATTAACAATTACATAAGTAAAATATAACTTTTAATTTAACACGTATTTAGTAATCTACAAATAAAAAATAAATATACAATTGGTTTCCAACAAACAACCTGTAGAGGAGTCTTCAATGATAATTTCATCAGGGATAGTATATGTGGGTTTATAATCTTCTATAGGGTAAAATGGTCCATCAATATCATTGATATTTACCCAAATTCCATTTTCAGAATTGTCTTTATTTTCTTCAAAATCATCATCTGTATCCTCATCAATCAACATATACTTTCTACGACTTGTACTGCTTGTTGGGTGAGATTCTTTAGATGCTTTTCTTATAACATTGTCAGCATCATCAGACTTGTGGGTTTAAGGTACACATCATAAAAAAACATGTTGCAAGTTTTTAATATATTTATGTGTAAAAAACGATATATGCTATGGCAGTGCTAACTCATACCATTATATCTTCATCATGAATGTAATTAGTATCATTTTTTACTAATTCATCGGCATCCTAGGATTAAAATACACAATATTAGAACACATTGTAACGTATAATATAACAGCGCAATGAAACAATTTAGGATAATCTCATGCTAATCTACACCTTTTCATCTTCTTCCTGTGCATCAGTGTTAGTTTTTTTCAGTGCTTCAGCCACATGTGGTTGCCCAGCATCTGCTGAAATAACCTCAAAAAAATCCGTGTCTACATATTTGGTTTTTTTAACCAATCTACGCCGTTTATGTGGTTGTACAGCAGGCTGGAAAAAAAGCGAAACAAATGTTTAAGTGGTTAATTCCGTTAAAGATAATTGCTAAGTAAGCATCTATTAAGTTGAGAAGAAAACTACTCGGACATGTTATTAAAGATACCTTTTCATCGTCTGATATATGGATGATTGGTATGTCTTTGGATGAAGATGGAGTATCATGTTCTTTAAACATATCAGCACAGTTAGGCTGTAATTATGTTGAACATTATCAGATATTGTCCTTTGTATATAATTTAAATGAATACTTAAGTTGTAAGTTGTACCACTTCATCGTCTGATAAAATAATAATTGGTGCATCCTTATTCAGCGAAGCATTAATTGGAGATGGAGGACCATGATTTGCTTTACGATTAACCTGCTGAATTTTTATTAATTAAATTGATTTAAACTTACATGTTAACAAATAAAACATACTTAAGTTATAAATATATACCTTGCATGATCGTCTATATGTCATTGTCTGTACCTCTTGCTACCAATAATCGAAGTTATATGTTCAACAGCTAATATATGGCTTTATTTATAGAGTTTGAAGATGACCATATAATGAAATCAGAATATTTAATTGTTACAGTTTTACTATAGATAAAGATTGTGTCTATATTTAAAACATATTTTTAGAATTTGTATTATGTAAATTATGCTTTAAATACACACGCTTTTTAAAAAAATATATATATTGGTTGTTTATCCTAAATATACATAGAATTTTATTCTTATCTCTTAATAAGTGTAATTTGGTTGATTTTATGAATGAATATATGTTTTACTATAGCTACAGATTGTGATTATATTCGGTTAATTCGTATTTTTGGTTTTTTTATATATATATTTTTTATTTTGGGTGTTTATCCTAAATATATGTATGAATTTATTTCCACATTTTGATAAGTATAATTTGGTTAATTTTGTAAATGAATTTGGCTTTTAATATAAATAAAGATTGTGATTATACTCTACAATAACATGCTTTTAGAGTTTATATTATAATTATATCTCTATATTTTAATGATTATAATTTGCTTAATTTGTTAAATGAATATGTGTTAAACATGTATCTACTAAACATGTTCTTGGGATATTTTTGTTATATAGTATATTCTAAATGTATTTATTTAACAGATGACTATTTTTGATAGATGTAGTTTTGTTGCATATATCTAAGATGTATAAATCTGTAACATAACATATTAATTTCATTAAAAGTTTAAACAAACAAAGCCAGCATTAAACTAAATGTCCTCTGATGAGAATGACAGATGAATTTCGTCATAAGAATAGACTTCCAGCTTTTGTTTCTTCCTCCTTGATCTCCTAAAAGGCCTAACTTCTCTCAAAAGTTGCCTATATTTTCTTCTTTGCTCTCTTTGTCTTGCCTCTTCATCCTTCTTCTGCTCCCACTGTCTTTTTTTGATGGTTGATCTCTCTGAAACCATCCAATCATAGATAGACTCTATGCTTTCTTCCACCTCCTCGCTATGGTTATCTTGTACCTCATCTACATGGATATTCAAGACAGTTTTTTTAACATACACGTAATATCTTTAAACTGTATTTCAGAAAAAATGAATATCTGTTAGTGTACCTTTGTTTTCATGCAGTTCTTTCACTTTGCTTGCTGCACCATTATTTAATCTGTTTTTAACATGTTGTTAGCATTCATTATTTTGTGAAATACATGAGATCTTAACATAGAATAGTTACACAATTAGTAGGTTTACCTTGGCTTCAAGTTGGAATGGATTATGATTAAAAGGTATTTAACCACAAAGTATGGGAAGTTAAAAGGTCAATAATTAATTTGAATTTTATTTTGGGATACACGTATCTCTTTTAAAAATACTTGGATATGTTTTTGCTTATATTTTGCAAGACATCTTGAGATTGCTATTAACATTTTCAGAGTTAACAAAATTTTTAAAGTATTCGATTTAATTTGCATGTAAAGTGGACACATCCTTTTTCAAATCCTTATCAGGATTAATTTAATTTTTAAACTTTTTACAGTTTAATTTGTGTATGAACTGCATAATTTTTTGTTTATTATAGCTATTCAAAACTCTAAAAAATAAATAAGGATAAATAGACACACTATATTGGAAATGATATGAGATGCTTTTTAAAAAGCAGCATTATTAATGCATATGTATGTAGTATAACTGGAAAAAAAATATTAAAAAGAATATTCATAACAATAATAACTTGTAAACGTTTTGGTGTAACCATCCTTATGCTTGTCTTGTTCATAAATTCATCTATTGGTAATTTACCATCGCATATTGTTAAAAAAATAAATAAGGATAAATAGACACACTATGTTGGAAATGATATGAAACGCTTTTTAAAAAACAGTATTATTCATGCACATATATGTAGTATAAGTGAAAAAAAAATATTAATAAGAATATTCATAACAATAATAACCTGTAAATGTTTTGGTGAAAAAAATAATAGGAACATTCATAACAACTATAAATTGTAATTGTTTTGGTGAAAAAAAAATGATACGAATATTCATAACAATAATAACTTGTAAACCGTAACTAAAGTGTTCAAAAATCTTAAAAAACTGAACCGAACATCAACCATCCTTATGCTTGTCTTGTTGATCAAATTCATCTGCTGGTAATTTACCATCACATGTTGCTGGAGTACTATTATTGTCACTTGGCGTTCCACTGACCGCATCATCCAATCGAGTTATAGTATCGCTCGTGGCATCAACACACAATGCTGGCCTATCATCTACTGTATCCACGGATGGATCTATGGGTTCGTTGCTCGGTTCCTGGTATATTTTGTCAGAAGAATTAAAAGTTTATATTGTATTGTTTGTTAGAATTCATTGGTGTTTATTGACATTTAAAAAAAAATAAACAATACCTCATCGTTTTGAGCAGACTATGTTTCCAGTCCATCGTCCGAGCACATAGAGTCATCGTCCAAACTCTAAACATCATCATCGTCGTCCTATTTTGAATCATGTAAAACGTTTATTATATACTTGATTGTAAGCATACCTCATTGATAAATACATTAAAGTAACAAATGGATTAAACCTCATCTTCCATGAAGCCAGTTTTGAAATAGTTGATTGTATCAACATCCTCGGTCACCTTTTCAGCTCGATATATATGACCATTATTGTTGTTGTTAAAGTCAGAAAAGAAAATTTTGAAAAGATATTTCCTCCCAACAATCTGATTAAGATCTTCTGGAAAATACTCGTCTGTGTTCATTCCCTCTCTTTCCATGATCTCCCACGCTGTTACATCTTTCATCTCGTGTACGCTATTGTCAAAGATCACTACTTGTGCCGTACCACTATCATCAAATATGCGCACAATGATTTTGAACCTACGAATATAAAAGATACATCGTCAAATATAAAACATGTAAACCGTTGCATTACTTGCCATACATTTATAAACGGATTCAAATACTTATATATATGTAGTTATGTTGTTTCACATACTTAGAAACAACCGCATACATCTCGCCATGCTTCTTACAATGCCACAACTGCTTCGCATTCTTCGCGCCTGACTTGACTTTTGAAACAATGGGTATTACTCTGGTACTGCATGCCTTGCAACCTGTATACACCCATCCATTTTCTTGTTGTATACTATGCACTCTTGCATATACTACACAATGTGATTCCTGTTTTTAAATACAAAATCGTATGTCAGCAATACTAATGTGATTTAAGTCGATGAAGAATAAGATTCATATTATATTTGAATCAATAAATTTTATCTTACAGTTTTAATGGTCCTAATCGTTCCAACCGTTCTCTTCACACAACCGTGCATGAACTTTGCAGGCGTGACAACAAGCTTCTCAATTGAATACTCTTCAATCCTGAACTCCCCTGCACTATATCCATCTTGCTCTTCATATCTGTCATGTGTATAAATAAGTGTTCCAATAAATGTAACATGTAGTTAATTCAAAGAAAAAACACACATAGCACAACATCAATTTAATTACCTCTTCCGGAAATCCAACAACTGTGGCACATCTCGATTTATAAATATTCTTGTCCCAAACAAAGCGTTATGTATGGACGGCTTGTCTGTGTTGTGCAAAAGAGAAACATAATTTTAAAATTTAACACTATGAATAAAAAAATCCTACTATTATGTCCAAAACTTCATTACATATTGGCAAAAACTTACTATCCCAATATTTCACTTTTGCTAACATCAACAGGATGTCTATATGGCCAAGTTCAGCACGCTTGTTTTCATAGTCATTCCACAATAATGCCCAATTGTTCCAAAATGTACAGTCGATTCTTAAAGATCTGCATAGCATGTTGTATAATCAATCGATGATCACAATCAAACACTATTCTATATACATAATTTTAAAGAAACTGGAAATGTGTAAAATATACGTACTCGGCATCTTCAACAACAATTGTCCTTCGTATCATAGGAGCACCAGCACTGTTAATTGTAACTATTTTTCCAATAGCTACGACTGTACCAACAATATATGAAAAAAATATCTTAAGCAAATATTTTTTTTTTAAATACATACCAACACAATCATGTTCGTGGTACTCATTATCTGCATCCAGAAGGCTTGAGAATGGCTCATTAATGAAGCCAACAAAATTGTCATCAATGTGATCTATCCGGGTAACCTCGGTGCCTTTATAAAAAGATATTTTCCATTGATTTGGTAACAAAGGTAATTTGCCACCATTTTCTGCTACTCCAAAATTAGATATTATGTAACATTGTCCCTCTTGTAAAAGAGGTTCAAATTTGTACATAAATTCCTTCTTGATGTAAATCTGTATACGGTTTGACTGTATATACAATTCAATTATTAACGATATATATAATAAATCTATACGGACATAAATTATCAGTAACTTAATTTATGTTACCTCTTCATCCTGTGAAACACAATCGAGACTGTAAGGATCATGTTCTTCACCAAGTTTGTGTGAATGCCATACGGAGATGCACCTCCCTTTAATAGCCATGTTTAAATTCATTGGATTGATATCTTTAATGAGAGTAATTGTTTGTTCTCTCTTGGTTTTCATTGGTTGAGAATTCCCTCCTACAACCATACAAAGATACTATGACCATGTAATGTACGTAAACCGACTATATCAAAGTAGACATTACTAATAATCTTAATACAAAACCTGTCGAATGTTTTCCATATGACGATGTGTGCTGCACGGTTTTTTTGCTCTTACGTGAGGGTACAGCCGAAGAGATTGATTGGTACCTCAAATCCTTTTGTTGATTTTTAACGTAGGACAATCTCTTAGACTCAGCATTTGAGTTTGCTGCCCCTAGCAAGAATCGTAAAGCATATTAGTGTATAACATATATGTTTGCAATTTTGGAAATTTTAAATTAAATATTCATACCTAACGGAGGCTCAAAGGTGGAAGAATCAATCTCAGAACTTTCATATGTGGAATGAGTTTCAAAGTATGTAGACCGACTCTTAGTTCTTCTTTTCAATGTTTGATCAGGTTCTGTCGGTTAATTTATGTAGATTTAACATAGTGTATGTTAAACAAATATAGTTAATCATTAAATTATACTCATATTTTATAATATGGAAACAAATAGTTTAGAAACATACTACCCTCACAAAGTGACTGTGACTCAGAAGATGATGAGCTGTGACCAAATTTTCTCTTTGCAAGTGGTTTAGATGCTGAAATAATTAAAACACAGTGTATTTTTAGTTCAAATAAAACGTCACTGATATACTACCTCTGGATTGCGAAACAACATTAGAAACAGTTGTTCTAGATAGTCTAATAGGTGTATCACTCTGGAATACAGTATTTCCCAATCCAGAAGATGAAGATTGCTGAGTTAAAGTTGTTGTTTTGCCCGTTCCTTCGATTTCAACCATTGTCACCGTCTGTGAATGTGTACCTGTTGCAGAAGCATGAGCACAAATGTATTCCTAATTCAAATAAAACTTTGTTGAACATACTACCTTTGGATTGTGAAATAACATTAGAAACAGCTGTCCTAGATAGTCTACCAGGTGTGTCACTCTTGAACACAGAATTTTCCAACACAGAAGATGAAGACTGCTGAACCAGCGTTGCTGATTTGCCAGTTCCTTCGCTTTCAACCATTGTCGCCATCCGTGGATGCTTAACTGTTACAGAAGCATGATCATACATTGTATCAGTGTTAAAGCTAACGAACAAATGTTAATGCACAACACATGTAAACATATACAACAATTTAATACAGACTCAGTAGGTATAAATTAACCTACACGTCAGAAAACTATATACAATGCATACAACAAATATAATTCCTGTTTGTTCCAAAACCTATAGTCAATTTAAAAAACTGATAAAATAAAATAAGTGAGCCAACCCAAAACAAACCTAATACCCGATGATGGAGTAACAACATCTGGAACATGATGGACAGCCTATAACGAATCAAAAATGAACATGGTAAAATAAAATAAATTAATATACAATGAATGTAAACATATACAACAACAAAATACCTTGGGAAGTGGTCTCAGAGTTTGTACTATGCATAGCAGTATCCTTGTTTGTTTCAACTGCTATAACAAATCAAAAAACAATTATGCAGACAAACATTAGATTAATTCTACATAGAACATTAATAAGAAGATAACAACAGAATAAACAAATTACTACTGCTACAACCAACTAAAAAAAATTATGTAAAAACAATTATGTAGACAAACATTAGATTAATTCTACATACAACATTAATAAGAACATAACAACAGAATAAACAAATTACTACTGCTATAACCAATCCAAAAACAATTATGTAGACAAACATTAGATTAATTCTACATACAACATTAATAACAACGTAACAACAGAATAAACAAATCACTCATCCAAAAACATACCTTGTGAAGGGGCATGGGTGTTTTTATTCACAGATACTTTTGCAAGTCGTTTAGAGTGTCTTTGAGGCTGCATAATGGGATATAGTTTTGTAGATTCAGTTTTTTTTTATTATGATCTATATATAGTGCCAACCCAAGTTAATGATATTAAGAAAGTTTTGATAAATACGAAACTTAAATATAGGAACAAAAGATGTACACAAAATACATTCTAAACTTATCTTACAAATTATATCTTCTATAATTTAAACATATATTCAAAGAGAACCGTATATATTCTAATAATTAAGCCTAAAATCCGGTATACACATTTAAAAAAAAGCCTATATTAATCCATTCCTTAATTATAGCTTAACAATATCAAATTTTTAAGCATGACTTAAATATTTTGTATTGTAAATCACAAAAAAATGCTTGTTCCAGTGGTTGAAGCATTCGTATGTGGATCAAATGGCCAAGGTTCAAATCTTGTAAACGACAATTATAATTAAATTTTTAAAAACGTAATTTTCATTAAAATCAGAATTGCTTAGGTGGCATAAATTCGAAATTTTAATCAAATGTTACTTATGTGGAATTATGACATGGCATTACTGGGCAATCTTGTATTTGATGACGTCATGCGCGAATTGTTATATATATTATGTAGATATATATATATATATAGGTTGGGAATACAATGAGAAGCCCCTTAAAATGAGAAGGGTGAGAAGCAATCTCAACCATTGGATATAACTTGCAAGATCAAAAAAGCGGAGTGTCATTTTTGTAAATAATAGAAACTTGAGGGGCAAAGTTGTAGATAGATAGTGAAAATTGAACCGCGCTTATTTTTTTTCCCAAAACAGAACATTTCATTATCGGTTAATATCTCTCTCTCTCTCTTCCAATTCCCTAAATAAAACCCACTGCATCAATCAAAACAAAAACTTAATAATTTCTAAACCAAATCTATTGATAATCGAAGAAACCTACTGCATCTCCGATGCTGAGGACGAATCTTCAAGATCTTACACGACCTTTTAAGTGTATTTTTTAGGATAAACAATTTTTACAGCATCTTTATGTTATTTATTTTCCTAAAATCGTTTATTGGTTTATAAATTTAGCAAATAGAAAGAGTGATAGGTTGATGTTTATACAAATCAAAAAAACTTTTGAACCGGAAAAAAGGATTACGGTATCATCAAGTAAGTATTACATTTTAAATTATGATGCATTATGTTTTAATGTTAACTTATATTCAGTAGTTTTAAATTTTAACTAAGATGCAGTAGTTTTAAAGTTGTTGTTTGTCTGATGCAATAAAATCTGAACTGTGATGCAGTAGTTTTTAATTTGTGAGTTAGGTTAAATGTAGTCTGCGTCATTTGTGAAAGTGATTTTATGTGCTTGAATGTTTGTCTTATGCACTAGCAGTTGGTATGAGATGCAGTAGCTTTTAAATTGTCGCGTATTAGCATGAGTTAGGTTAGATGTAGTTTGCGTCATGTGCGAAAATGATTTTGCGTGCTTGAATGTTTGGCTGATGCATTAGCAGTTGGTCTGAGATGCAGTAGCTTTTAAATTGTCGCGTATGAGCATGAGATAAGTTAGATGTAGTCTGCATCATGTACGAAAGTGATTTTGTGTGCTTGAATGTTTGGCTGATGCACTAGCAGTTGGTCTGAGATGCAGTAGCTTTTAAATTGCCATGTATGAGTATGAGATAGGTTAGATGTAGTCTGCATCATGTACGAAAGTGATTTTGTGTGCTTGAATGTTTGGCTGATGCATTAGTTTAAGGATCAGACTGTATGTTAACACATTCGGTAAAGTTCGCTTTTCTTGAATAATAACATAAGAATAGAACTCTAGAGCCTTATGATACAATCCCTCATGAATAACTACATTAATCGCAGAATTAAATGATCGAATACTTGGTCTACATTGGTACTCAACCCATATTTTATCAAACATGTCTAGAGCTTTTTCCACTCTCTTTGCTTTCCCATATGCTTTAAATTCTAAGATGAAATTACCTTATATAAACACTCTTCTTTCACGCTTCATTTGACAAAAAACCTTCTCCAACGATGATAAGTCTCTTGATTTCGCAAAGTTCTCAATGAGGGAGTAAAATGTGGAATCACCCACTCTAAAGGATCCCATTTTTTACTGGATTTGAATATGTCTTCATGAATTGGTGGTTCAATACCCTGTTCCTCTTCACTTTCAGGCGCTTTATTGGGGTTGATGACAGAAAAATATCAAATTTGGGAAAACCCTTTTAAAATCAGTTCTTTCCTGATGGAAGTAATGATTTTAGAACTGGTGTGCATCAAATGTTTACATTGATTACCTACAAAAAAATATATGTATATTCTTTAGAAAAAATAATCAGAAATAAAAATTTTAATAATTAGGTAAAAAGTATTAAAATAAACTGCTAAACAGAGAAAAACAATCAACCATCCGAAATTGTATTATATGTCCCGCTCACTCAAACATATTGTAATAATATTTTGAATTTTATTGTGCAAGTGAAACTGTTATTGAATATACTCATAAAACAAATCTTTTTAGAATATAGAAACGGCCTTTTTGCTTCTTTAGCAGCCACCCTCATCTCCTAACAAATGCGCATGTAGATATCCTCCTTTAAAACTTAAAATATATATATATATATATATATATATATATATATATATATATATATATATATATATATAGAATTGAGATCAAATGAGAACTTTCTTAAAGTTGTAAAAGTGAGAACCAACCAAAATCTCACAAATGACACTCAACTTAAAAGAAAATAAAAAAAATAATTAATTACAAGTAAAATTGTTAAAGATTTGATGGGTTTTCTTATGAAAATTGACGTAAACTAAGTGATACACTTTGATTCAACGTGTAAGGTGTATCAAGGTTTAGTTTTGTGTATCAAGTTATTAGTGGTTGTTGTGTATTAGGTGTATCAATTTATGTATAAGAAATTAGTTTTTTGAGATTTCAATGTATATGTATCGAAAATTTAATTGTGTATCAGTAATCTGCTTCTCATGTATAAGTTGGTTATTAGTCGATTTAATGTTAACTTGTATTAATATATAATATTTTGGTGCATCTTTGCTAAAATGATTATGTATCAATGTTTTAATGGTATTTTAGAATAGTTCTCATTTTTACAACTTTAAAAAAGTTCTCACATTAACCTTTCCCTATATATATATATATATATATATATATATATATATATATATATATATATATATATATATATATATATATATATATATAAAAATGAGAGTTTCTATTCTTTGGCTCTGCAGCTGCTACCTTTGAAGTGTAGACAGCATACTTTTAGTGCAGACTGTGAGACTACACACCTTTTTTTAAGGCCAGCATTAAAAATCATTGTTCGTCGATGTTTACACGTTGCACATAGTACCCAATTCACTCTAAAAACTAGTGATAGAAAATACGGGCTATTGTTAATGCATGAACTCTTTGCTAAGGATCTTGTAGATTTGATTATAGACGCGTATTTGGTCAAGCACATGATCAAGAATTTTGTAAAATTTTAACCATATGCTAGCGTTCCCATTTTAGCTATGCAGCTCAAATTCTATGAAATTAGATTGGGTGCAAATGAGGAATTATAAATTGCTATAAGACAATCCTCTTTTTTTTATGGCCAATTGGTTAATTACCGGTTATATCATGTGAGTTAAGCAGCCTTAAAAACTAGTCTCCTAGCTTTTGCCAAAATTTAAGCTAATATAAGTTTATTAAACGGATGATGTTTTCCTTTTCCAGGTATCAAGGGCGGAGACATAAAGGGTGCACAAGGGGCACGTGCCCCCTAGTGAAAAAAAAATCTTTTTGTAAATTTTCTAAAATATCTAGCAGTTGGTATGAGATGTTGACGTTTAACGATGTTGAGGCTTTCATGAAAACATATTATAGCATGCTATACAACGTCACTGCTATGTGTCAAGACTACACTATTGACAATTAGTTGGCAAGTGCCAACTACTGCCGCTTATCTGCACCTGATATAAAACATCAGTGTTATGAGGCTAAACAATGTACATATTTCTGCTGAATGAAAAATGGATCGTGGTCTCTTTATTTTAATTTCCTTGACTTGGTTAAGTTACTTTTTGGCTTCTTTTGCATTCATGAACTCAGGGCAATATGTTGGCAAGTGCCAACTACTACTGCTTTTCTGCAGTGTTTCTTCATCGGAACTTGTTTCAAAGTGGATGGGCGAAAGTGAAAAGCTGGTGTCAAATCTTTTTGAAATGGCTCGTTAAAGTGCACCATCCATCATCTTTATTGATGAGATGGATTCTTTGAGTGGCCAGCGAGGTGAAGGCAATGAAAGTGAAGCTTTAAGGCGTATTAAAACTAAAATTCTTGTTCAGATGCAGGTAGTTGTTGGGAACCCAAATGACAAATTGATTGCTATTAGATCTTTTGATTGTGCATACTATTTCTCCTGTTTATTCGTTCTATAGTAAAAAAAAAGCTATAGTTTTTCCAAGTTCTTACATTAACTGATAAATATAGGGGCGGCAAAATGGGCGGGTTGGATAACAGACTAGACGGGGAAATTTATGTTCGGGTTGAAACTGGTGCATTTACCAGAAACATGCCTCCACAAAAGAAAAGTAAAGCCCAATCTGTTCCATTGATTTAGGTTTCGAAGGAGAAACAACATGTCATGAGATTGGCCCCATCGCTGCAGGATTTATGCATGACAATCATATCCCAACATGTGGATGCGATAACCTCTCTCGAAAGTGAGCCTCATGTACTTAGACACAAGCTTACACGACTGATTTGTGACTCAAGAAAAATGAATCACCATTTTTTTGACCTGCTTGCAAGTGGAACTCCTACTGAGATTCGTGTACGTGATTGTTCATGGTTAAACGAGGAACAATTCACAAAGATATTTGAAAAGACCGATGCTAGTAGTTGTAACCACCCGTAAATTTTCAAAAGATTGTTTTAATAATAAAAATTTAATTATTTCTGAGGTTGCGTTTAGTTGGAAAACATTTTCCTTCATTTCCTTTTTCTTGTTTTGTAAAAAAAGGGAGGGGAGTTTTATCTCCACAAAACAAGTAAAATTTTAGAAAACGCGTTTAGTTAGATAAACATGTATTTGTGTTTTCCATTTTGCAAAACTAGAAAACATGTTCAAGTAGTGTTGTTTTCTATCTCCATTCTCTATTCACCTTTATAATATTATAAAAATATTTTCAAAACACAAAAACAAATAATTATAAACTAACAAACTAAATTATAAAATAACTAAAAAAATCTAATACGAGAAAATAAAGAATTAAAAAAGTAAAATATAAAATCAAATAACTGAAAACATCTTCAATCGACAATAATACGTTTTTGTCCGCTTTTTTTACGTTTTTCGTCCGTTTATTAAGTTTTCGTCTGTTTTTTTACGTTTTCGTCCGATTTTTTACGTTTTCGTCTGTTTTTTTACGTTTTCGTCCGATTCTTTACGTTTTCGTCTTTTTTTACGTTTTTGTCCGATTTATTATGTTTTCGTCTGTTTTATTACGTTTTTTTCCGTTTATTACGTTTTCGTCTGTTTTTACGTTTTCTCCGTTTTACGTTTTGTCCGATTTTTTACTTTTCGTCCGATTCTTTACTTTTCGTCCGATTCTTTACGTTTTCGTCTGGTTTTTTTACGTTTTTGTCATGAATTTTTACGTTTTCGTCCGCTTCTTTACGTTTTCGTCCGATTCTTTACGTTTTGTCCAAATTTTTACGTTTTCGTCCGATTCTTTACCTTTTCGTCCGATTCTTTATGTTTTCGTCCGATTTTTACGTTCTCGTATGATTCTTTATGTTTTCGTCCGATACTTTACGTTTTCGTCTATTTTTTTACGTTTTGGTCTTAATTTTTACGTTTTCGTATGTCTTTTTACGATTTAGTCTTTTTTTATGTTTTCGCCGGGATTTTAACGTTTTCATCAATATTTTTACGTTTCGTCTTTTTTATTTTCATTTGTTTTTCTACGTTTTCGTCCATTTTTTACATTTTCACCCATTTTATTATGTTTTCATCCACTCTTTTATGTTTTTTTACGTTTTCGTCCATTTTTTTAAGTTTTCGAACATTTTTTTTACGTTTTCTAAATTATAGTGTTTTCATCCATTTTTTTACATTTTCGTCCATTTTTTACGTTTTCGTTCACTTTTTTACGTTTTCTTTTGTTTTTTACGTTTTCGTCAGTTTTTTACGTTTTCGTCAGACGAAACCTAAAAAAATGTAAAAAAAAGGCAAAAAACGGAAGACAACGTAAGGAAATAGACTAAAACGTAAAAAAATGAACGAAAACATAAAGAAAATACGAAAACGTAAAAATTCAGACGAAAGCGTAAGAAAAGGGGCAAAAACGTAAAGAATCGGACAAAAACGTAAAGAATCTGACGAAAATGTAAAGAATCAGACGAAAACGTAAAAATATAGACGAAAACGTAAAAAAAATAGACGAAAATGTAAAGAATAGGACGAAAACGTAAAGAATCGGACGAAAACGTAAAGAATCGGACGAAAACGTAAAAAATTGGACGAAAACGTAAAGAATCGGACGAAAACGTAAAAAATCAAACGAAAACGTAAAGAATCGGACGAAAACGTACAGAATCAGACGAAAACGTACAGAATCGGCCGAAAACGTACAGAATCGGACGAAAAGGTAAAGAATCAGACCAAAACGTACAGAATCGGACGAAAACTTAAAGAATCGGATGAAAACGTAAAAATTCAGAAGAAAACGTAAAAAAACAAACGAAAACGTAAAGAATCGGACGAAAACGTAAAAATTCAGACGAAAACGTAAAGAATCGGACGAAAACAAAAAGAAAACGTAAAAATTCAGCCGAAAACGTAAAAATACAGACGAAAACGTAAAGAATCGGACAAAAACGTAAAAATTCAGACGAAAACGTAAAGAATCGGACGAAAACGTAAAAAATCAGATGAAAACGTAAAGAATCGGACGAAAACGTAAAGAATAGGACAAAAACGTAAAAATTCAGCCGAAAACGTAAAAATACAGACGAAAACGTAAAGAATCGGACGAAAACGTAAAAAATCAGACGAAAACGTAAAGAATTGGACTAAAACGTAAAAAATCGGACGAAAACGTAAAGAATCGGACGAAAACGTAATGAATCGGACGAAAACGTAAAAAATCGGACAAAAACGTAAAGAATCAGACGAAAACGTAAAGAATCGGACGAAAACGTAATAAATCAGACTAAAACGTAAAGAATCGGACGAAAACGTAAAAAACGACTGGAGCGACGCCGGCGAGGGTGGTGATGGCTGATGTGGGCTGTGGGAGGGTGGTGTTTGTGGTTAGGGTATGACTAGAGTGTGTAAGTATGTGGTTTTAAGAGAAATAGAAATAGGAAATAGGAAATAAGGAAAACCAAAAAAAAATTGTTTTCTTGTTTTCTTTGTTAGGGATGGAAATAGAAATTTTGTGTTTTGGAAAACATTTTGTTGGAAAACGCTAATTTGAACGTGATCTCTGTTTTCCTTGTTTTCTACAAAACATTTTGTGGAAAACAAGGGTGTTTTCCTCCAACTAAACGCACCCTAATTATTTCTGAAAATTCTTTTACATAATGTAACTTATTAGTAACGGTTAAATTTATAATTAATATTCGGAGTCAATGACTTTATTTTTAAACCATTTTTATAAAAACATTTCCAGAAATATATTTTTGTATTTTTACCAAACCGATTGACCACATTTAAAATTTAACCCAACAGCACATGGGGTACACAATTTACGCTCCAAACATAAAATAAACAATCTCCCTTATCCTTAATCCGGTCCACATACATCACATGTGGTTTCTTTTATCTCTCCTCTCTGGTTTTACTCTTCCCCAACACATAGCACCATCGACCCATCGCCATCTTCATTTGTCCACCGTCCCTTCTTCCCAAGCAAGATCACAAGACTACCTATGGTTCTTCAATGGAAAATGACTCAAGCTAGGTTTATCCATCCACGCGGTTTTGACCACAAAAGCAGGTCGCAACCTTTCTTCTTTGCTTTCTTTTAATCTCACTCGAAGAACAGAGGAGCATCATAAGTCTCCCACTCAAATCTCATAAACCTCTCATACTTCTCTCTCTAGAGTAAATGCCAATTTCCAGCCGCCTCCATCACCGAAGCCACCTCAGTCAAAGGGGTCAAGGGTTCGCTTACTTTGGGTTTAGATACTCGGGTCACGAATAGGTTTAGTTGGACGCTTTGTTCGTGGTCTGGGCTTCGCCTCCTCCGTCTCCCTCCCCGTCGTTCTTGTTTGGTAATCGTTTAACTCATCTTGTTTCCCATTTGATTTAAACCCATTTTTATATGTTTTCGTGGAACCAGAACGGATTAAATTTGTGTTTGTAATTTGTCTTGGAAACGAGTTTATAAAAATTGTTGTGTGTGGTAAAGATCTGGAAAAGGGGTGTTTGTTTGTTAATTAAGCCGAGTCGACTCACTGAGTCAACTCAGTGAGTGACATGGAAATCGTCCTTGTGTGCTCTTTATCTTCTTGTCATTATTACTAGTAATGAAGCGGCTTCGAACGAGTGTTATTGATTCCTGTTGTTGTTATTGTGACGAATAAGTTCCTTATGAATCTCTTTCAGTTCGGTTTAAATCATCAGTGTTGTTAAACCTTCAATTAAAAATGGTGCCTGTTTGCTTGTTTTTGTGTCTCGGCTTCAAGTCCATAGAGTGTATATTTGATGCCTCATTTCCGGTGTTTTGTTGTTCGAACCAAGTTGAAATCTCATTCCATTTGGGTGCATCTGGTTATGTGGCTAGTGGGCTTAAAAGCCAAATCAATTTAAGGAGTGTTCATATTTTGGGTTATGGTCTTACCCCCCTCGGTAATCCTTGAGACCCCTTTTAGTCTATGTTTTCTGTGATCAAGCTTTATATCAATTGTTCTGCCCTTTATGCTAAATAGAAACAATCTTCGTTAACCTGTCTTCTATACAATGTGCTGAAAATATAATCTTTACCATCTGTTTGTTATAATGCATAGCAGGTGAGATATGCGGTTCATTAGTTTAGGTCATGTAAATACTTCTGAGGTTATGACCCCTATACAATAATTAAAAAATATCACTAGATATGCACATATTTTATATTTTGAAGGTCCAAAGTTTATTTAAATCACCTAACAAAAAGGGGCAGATGACAAAAGCGATTAGATGTGAGGACAAGATTATTCATTTAGTAAGAAGACTTTGTAGAAAGAAGTGGGGAGTTGTTCAATTTAAAGTTGTCAAGCATTTAGAACACTTTGATTGACTTATCTGTTGTTTCAAACAACCATAGAATCATAAGAAAATAAAATAAATATGTTCAAACATCTTACAATATGAAGATACATGCCAGCGTATAAATAATGTACAACATTCCTTTGAATATAGAATGTGTTGAACCTGTATTAGTTTTGTCACTCAATTTAGGTGCATTTATGGTTAACAGGCCACAAGTTAGTTTGTCAAACCATGGGCCTCAAGCCCATGGTGCCTTTTAAGGGTAAGTGGTTTATTTAAATAAAAAAAAAAAAATGGTATGAACCCAACTACAAATAAAAGAGTTAGTATTGTTTAAAATTTAAAAGACTTAAGGTATATCGGACTTGAGAAACTTGGACAATATAAATATTTTATACGGACTCTTTAATACCGGATAAAATCAGTGGACAATTTAACTATATTGGACTAATCGGACATTTTAGACTAGACAATTAATAGATTTTTTAAAAAAAAAGCAGGATTAATTATTACCATCAATTATTCTCATTATAAACTTGTCGGGAAATATTGTTTTGAGAAACTGAGTGTTATTAAAGTCACAACGACCTGTGAAAAATTATACAAATGGACGTGTCATGTCAAATTTTATAAAACTTCCTAAACTTATACTTTAATGTTGAAAAACCTTTTATCTTATAAAAACCTGACAGTAATCTGAACTTGTAGTTTTAACTAAAATGAAAACATTTACCATGCGATATACAAAATGGAGTTTTCTTATAAAACTTAAATTACCTTTCCAAACTACACTAATTATTTCCAAACTATTTGGGGTTATTGGGTATACACCGAAACATATTAATTAACTTATTTGTTGACATTCTCCTTTGTAACTATCTTCTTTGTCTTCGTTGTCATTCCTTTCTCGACTCAAATTCTCGTCCGTACTTTTCTCGACTGTGTCAAATTCCTATTCCTCTTGGCGTGAGTATTCTTGAGTCTATGTTCTTACCACCACACGAAACGTTAACACTAAACTTTTTTCACAAACTTTAATACAATTAGTCCACGAAAACTAAAATTCTCGTCCTTCCAAAATTCTTTATCTTTCGAGGAGTATTCTGAGATAAATATATGTATTAGGTTGTACCGATCCGGCACCATTGTGCCCATTCCCTCAATATCGTTGTGTTTTGCCCTTGATGCCAGTTGTGACTGTTGTGATGTTTTTGCACTGCTGCAAGCCAAGGTGAGTTCATGGCCCCTACCTTTACTTGCTTTATAAATGTTTTGGGAGAGAATAAATGCTTGTTTTTAACTAAATTCAATGACTGTATATTTGGAATATGAAATCTAGAATTGATTGTTTACTTGAAATGTAATTGGTGTTAAATGCTAGACTGTTTACTTGAATGCATTATTTGGATACATGGCATATACATAGACCAGGGGTACTGGTCAGACATATATAACATTACTTGAATGCATTATTTGGATACATGGCATATACATAGAACAGGGGTACTGGTCGGACATATATATAATAAGACCGGGTGTGACAGTCACATGTCCGGGTGTAACGGACAGACTACCAGGTCTAATGGTCATGACGAGTGAACCGATCAACCAAACATTAATACTAAACATTATTATCATGACATGCATTAAACTTTGTTACCATAACATGTTAAGCAACACAATGCTCATAAAACTTTTATTAAATTCATATCATCATTACTATTTTATCATAAATCTATGAACTCACCAACCTCGTGTTGACCCTTTTTAGCATGTATTTTCATGTTTAAGGCGATAATTTATTTGTGAAGGCTTTCGGCAGGGCATGACATGGTCATAGAAGACTCTGATATATTTGTGACCACTTGAAATCTTTTATGGGCTTATATTTCCGCACCATTTTTGAAATGTTGTAAACAAATCATTTTGAATATAAAATCTAATTTAAAAAGGTTGCGGTAAAACCGTTGTTTATGCTTTGTGTTATGATACCAATTTAGTAGCACCCAAAACATGTATGCTTCCGCTAAACCAGATTTTGGGGGTGTTATAGATTGGCATCAGAGCCCAGGTTATAGAGAACAGGGTATTTTTCAAACCTAGACTATAACCACTTTTACAAAAACAAAACTCTATGACTGACACAAGCCTGCCTGCCTGCCAAAGCCTGCTGCCTTACACATGATCAGACATATTCTTTTAAAAGTAAGGGATATATTACTGGTGTAACTAAGCTGACTATTCCAAAATTTATTGAACCTCGGTGGAATATAGACTGATCACCTATATTCGACCATGGACAGTGGGACATAGCCTGATCACCTATATCCAACTCAGAGGTAAATTTTGTGGAAAACTAGAAGGGGGGGTTGAATAGTTTTACGTCTTTTTAATTTTATTATGAAAACTTTGTTTCCTTTTAAAACCTTAGCTTTGAGTTAATATGAAAAATGATACTTGAACAGTATTATTAATTATATGTGTATCCTTTTAGATTTGTTATAAAAGTTTTCTTTTTATGAATGGAGTTTTAAATTGATCTTTATGTGAAATCAACTTCTAATTAATACTAAAAGTTATATATGCCTATATGTATGAAAGTAATGACGATATAAAAAAATAAGTTAGAGATGGAAAGATCAAACCGAGATACGAAGGATTTATAGTGGTTCGGCTACAAGGACACCTTCCTTGCCCTACTCCACTCCCCGAGCACACCTTGCTCGAGAGTTTTCTTTACTACTTCAAAAAGCTCCCTTATGACGGAGAAAACCTTACACACTTTCGCTTACACCGGTTTAACGACACAAAGCTAAATGTCGAGTTCTAATCGTAGCTAGAACCAGTCTCACAACTTCAATCACAACTTGTTCACGACTTATTCACGACTTCTTCACGACGGCTTCACGACTTCAACACAACGGCTTCACGACTTCTACAAGATGACTTCACAACTTCTAAGCTACGGCTTCACGACTTCTACACAACAACTTCACACCTTCTAAGCTACGGCTTCACGACTTCTACACAACGACTTCACAACTTCTACATGAGGACTTCACGACTTCTACATGACGACTTCACAACTTCTAAGCTACGGCTTCATGACTTCTACATGACGACTTCACAACTTCTAAGCTACAGCTTCACGACTTCTACATGACTACTTCACAACTTCTAAGTTATGGCTTCACGACTTCTACATGACGACTTCACAACTTCTAAGCTACGGCTTCACGACTTCTACATGATGACTTCATAACTTCTAAGTTATGGCTTCACGACTTCTACATGACGACTTCATAACTTCTGAGTTATGGCTTCACGACTTCTACACCACGGCTTTACAACTTCTACACCACGGCTTTACAACTTCTACACCACGGCTTTACAACTTCTACATGACTTCTTTACACCACAACTACTTATACACCTTCTTCACTACTTACACACTACACTAATCTAATCACTCATGTTCACACCTACTATGCACACCTTATACACAAATGAATGAATGATTTACAAACTTTACTAAACTAACAACTTAAGTAACAAGAAGACACTAAGTTGTAATACTTCTAGTCTTGATTGATAGAAGTATTCTTCTTTTGCACAAGGATGATGGAAGCTTGGATCACTTGAAAACCAATGCTTAATAATCTATGGTCAAAGGATTTTGGAAAGGATTTGGATAGAAAAGAAGAGATTTAGAACAGAAGGTTTGAGGTGCAAAATGTGAGAAAAAGTCCAGGGGAAAACCAGTATTTATAGGCAAAAACTGGACAGCTGAAGGAGCGGGGCAGTCCCCTTATATAGGGGGCTGGTCCCCTTAATTTTAAGGGGGCCGCCTTTATAAATTAAGGGGGCCGCTCAAGGTGGACGTTGCCCAGTTTTGTTCTTTTGTGGGGAAGGTTTTTCTGGAACATATTTGCCATTTTTTGGTTGAAAATTTGAATTCATAATTTTATAAAAGATTAAACATTTTTATTTAATACCAAAAATGATTTTCTAAAAGATATCAAATGTTTTGGGTCATTTTATAAAAAATCTAGTGATTAAAAAAATGTTCCTTTGATCATATAATGCATTAAGCATTTGTTCATTCATACCTTAAGTGATTAGGTTGTAGAAATGAATATTTCCAACTAAATACTTGTATACTTAATAAGTTTATGTTAGATGAGTTTACATTTTGTGATCATCAAAACATAGAGATATGAATAAGTATTGATAATGTTTTTAGGCATTATTTATATCAACAATCTCCCCCTTTTTGATGATTACAAAACTTAAACTCATTAAATCTAAAACATTATTTTTGGACAAGTATTTAGTGAGTTTATATTCACTTCTCCCCCTTTTTGTAGAATCAAAAAGGTTATGCCGACAAGTTTTATAAATAAAATTTGACGGGACGAGAACTCCCCCTTGATGTGTACTCCCCCTCGTTTGAGGGCACCAAGGAATCGAGATATGAAATACTTGCAAGAAAAATATTAGAAGCACAAGCATATATGTAGCATAGTATAATAGCATGGCAATCAAAATATTAAAAGAACAAGCATCTATAATAGCATAGCAATCAAAATATTAGAAACACAAGCATATATGTAACATATTATAATATCTTAGCAAACAACTATTAATAACATGAACCAAAACATACATTAATTCAAAATGATTATGTGGAAAACATAATCATTAATACAACATTTATTATGCTTAGAGCATACAATAGGTAGAAAATTCTAATTTGCCAAAGAGAGCCATCGGACTCGCTTGCAACATAAAAACTTGGACTATTTTGTTTGAGAAAATATAAGCATATAATATGCTTGGATGGTTGATGGTGGAGTGTTTGAAATTAAGGTGGTTAAGTGAGGGTAAAAATGATAGATTAATGGAGGTATGTTTTTGGGTGCATGGATGTTGGAGAGTTTGGTGGTGGAGATATTGGAGGTGAAGAGTTTGGACAGGAAGATGTTGATTGAGGGTTTTGATGTTGTTCAAGTGAGGGTGTTGGATGAGATTTAGTGAGAAGATACTCAATCCAAGTGAGGTGCTCATTCAAAGCAATGGTTTGTTTTTGGAGAAAGATGCAACAAGGACAAATGTTGACATTTTCCTCAATTTGACTCAAGTTGTGGGGTGATGATGGAGAGCTAGATGGAGGTTTATCTAAGTTGCTTTGAGCAAGGTGTAGAGCAAGAAGAGCACTAAGCTCATGGGCTTCCTTGAGTTCTTCAATGAACTTCAAGTGTTTGGTGGAAGGTGATAATGGTGGAGTGTGGTTGATGGTTGGGATGAATGTTTGGACATGTAACATAGGAGCAACATGTGAGATGGTAGGAGGTGGTGGTGACACTCTTGGTGGTGAAGACATTTGTGAGCTTGGGTAATCATAAGCGGATGAGGATGGAAATGTGGAAGAAGAAGGTATTCCAAGAGTGATGAGTGTTTTGGATGGTACATTGGTAGGTTGAATGAGATGTGAGGTGTTGTGAATGACATTGGGATTGTTATTTTGGGATTGATCTTGCTCTTCATATGACTCATGTGGGTGTGATGAAGGTGTATTTATGGAAGTAAGAATGGATGATTGGTTATGTTTGTGAAAAGGTTCATTTGGATGATCATGAGACTTAGGTGTTGGTTGATTTGGGTGAGTATGAGGTTTAGGTAGTGGTTGATTTGGGTGAGTATGAGGTTTAGGTATTGGTTGATTTTGAACAACATCATTTGTTGAGTTGGAGTTATGACAAGTGTCAAGCTTCCGTCTCCAAACGGGCCTTACGGAGATTTTAGCAACTCTTGAAGGCTTGGATCTTGGGTTGTTGGGAGATGATATGTTTGGATGGATGAGCATTAATGATGGAGAGGGGTATTTATAGTGTAGAAATGATGTGGTTGAGGAAGGTAAATTTTGGTGTGAGGTTTAGGACAAAACATGTTTGTGAGTTTTGGGAAGTGTAGGATAAAATGGGCTAAAAAGTGAAAGAGAAAACAATAACCCGGACCAATCAGATGGCCGGTCCCCTTAATAATTAAGGGGGCCGCCTTATGAATTAAGGGGGTCGCTCATCTGATGATTCCCAAGTTGCCGGAAATGGGTTTCTGGCAGAAATTTGTAGATAAGGTTGTGTTTTTGGGTTTAGTTTCAAGAAAGTCCAATCTCTTTGAGGCAATTTATCATTTAATAACTTATGTATGCAAAGCATGTTTCATAAGGACATTAAGCACTTCTATCTAGCATGCAACCTACTTATTAAGCAAGTAATATATATAAATTTATGGACAAGAAACATGATACCATGTAATTCCTAATATGATTTTTAGAAAGATGGGTTTAAGTTAATAAATCCTAATGAGTGTCTATGTGCAAAGCAATGGGGAATTGTGATAGCATGGACTTCTAGACTTGTACCATGCAAGATCTTAATGAGAAAACTATGGTTTTTCAGATTTGATTTAGTTTAATTATAAATGTCATATACCTAAATATAGATGACAAATATGATATCACCATGCATGATTTAAATAAGCGTTTTTGGCATTATTCAACAATGTTTGAGAGTAGGTTTTTATGTGGATGCGAAAAATATTTTAATGAAACAGTTTTGGTTTTATTTCAAAATATTTTTATGAGGAAAGAAAGCATATTTTTCCAATCTTTGGTTTTGATAAACACGTAATTATGGACACAAGTTTGGAAGAAAGGTAGGATGGTAAAACATGTTAAATAGAAAGGTGTCATAATCTTTTGAAAAATCATTTTTTCAAAATTTGAAGTTTTTGCATATTTAAAAACAAATCCCATTAGTTATGGGTTTAAAAATAGTGATTATAAAAGATCTCATGCTCAAGGGTATTGGTTAAGTCTATTGTCACATGCTACCTTTTTCTATATATCCTATGGCATTTAAGCATGTATTATGACTAAATACAAAAATACATCATATCAGAATAGTTAGAGAAAAACAAATATTATTATAATAACTATGCATTCAACAACTAAGCAAATAATTATGAAGGCATGCAATCAAATCACATAGGAGCAAGTAAACATCTAGAAATTTAATATATGCAAGATGACATATCTAGGAATGAAAAGCTCTAATGAAAAACAAAGTACATAAAAGTAAACTAGCGTTAGGTATATTTAGGAAGAGTAATGTAATCAAGTTGGAGAATGAGTATGAGACTATTACTAGTGGTGCTCAATTCAGGCTAAACACGACCATTTTTACGGGTTACACACACCCAACTTCTCACATAGAAGCAATTCAACCGTTAGGTCAAATTGAGTTTCTAGTCAATAGATTCTCCAGTAGTCATTCTCCTTTTAGAAGAAATTAAGTTCTTAAATTTACCTATCGAAGAGTACCAAATATGAAGTTTGGTTGGTTTACTAATACTTGAATTAATGTGATTCACACATTATCCTTTTATGAGGGTAAATCTAGATGATATATTTTACTCACGATCCTAATAGAGACATGTTGAATGGGGTATAACTTAACATCTTATAGTTCCTTTGTTGCAGCACATTTATCTAACCTAATGCCATATTCTACAAGAGGTTGTTACATACATAGTTTTCTAACGCGAAGAATCTAATCTTACTTCTATGTTAATGATTTATCCACTTAACTTAATTTACTTTATTACCAAGAGTTTTCTAATAGTGGACATAGAAGATTTCCATTTTAAATTTGAAAAGGCTAAATGAGTTCGATAGTGAATACTTCATTTAATACTTAGGAGGCTAACTGAAGGGTTTCTAGTTTATTAATTCGCAAAACGGATATAACTAAAAGTGTAAAGCTAGTGCAACATATCAAACTAAGCACGTCCTAACGAAAGAATTAATAAGTTTATATGTATGAAGTAACTACTCATGAAATATAAAAAGAAAACTTACCTTATGTCTAGCTTCGCAGACTTCTCAAGATTTCCGATTCAGGAGTAGAGATATCTTCAATAGCCGCACCATAAATACTCCACAATGTCATTAGCTATTACGGATGGTGATCTTCTTCTTCGTCTGTGTCACTCCATGATTTTTGATTGAGTTCACTTTGGAGTTGATTCATGTAGTCGTCGTCATTAATACCTTCATTAACAATGTTTGAACTAGTAGCACATGGATCTATTTTATCTAAATGTTTATCTATTAAATTTTCTAAGATAACTAATTCATGTACAAGATCAAATTCCTCATCTTTGGCTTGACATTTTTCTTGATGAAAGTTTAAGAGATTTTTTCAAATATCATTTGCCGTTTGACAAAAGGATATTCTTTCATATTCAACTTTCGGCAAGGTTTTATAAATAATTATTTTAACTTTATTATTTATGTCATTCTTACTTTTGAAATAATTATTTTGTTTTTCAAAATTCATTTTTGTTGATTGAAAATCAACAATCGAAATGACATGCCAAACAACTAGATCAATTGATTTCACATAAATTTCAAATTTATTTTTCCATTCAAGAAAAGTATAGTTTTCAAATAGCGGTGGCTTTTGCATAAATTCCCCTTCTAAATATTTTTCGAATTCCATAAATCGATTCAAGTTTTAAAATACAGTATATTTTAAAGATCTTGATTGACGTGGCTCTGATACCAATTGTGGAAAACTAGAAGGGGGGTTCAATAGTTTTACGTCTTTTTAATTTTATTATGAAAACTTTGTTTCCTTTTAAAACCTTAGATTTGAGTTTATATGAAAAATGATACTTGAACAATATTATTAATTATATATGTATCCTTTTAAATTTGTTATAAAAGTTTTCTTTTTATGAATGGAGTTTTAAATTGATCTTTATGTGAAATCAACTTCTAATTAATACTAACAGTTATATATGCCTATATGTATGAAAGTAATGACGATATAAAGAAATAAGTAAGAGATAGAAAGATCAAACCAAGACACGAGGGATTTATAGTGGTTCGGCTACAAGGACACCTTCCTTGCCCTACTCCACTCCCCGAGCACACTTTGCTCGAGAGTTTTCTTCACTACTTCAACAAGCTCCCTTATGGCGGAGAAAACCTTACACACTTTTACTTACACCGGTTTAACGACACAAAGCTAAATGTCGAGTTCTAATCGTAGCTAGAACGAATCTCACAACTTCAATCACAACTTGTTCACGACGGCTTCACGACTTCAACACAACGGCTTCACGACTTCTACAAGACGACTTCACAACATCTAAGCTACGGCTTCACGACTTCTACACAACAACTTCACACCTTCTAAGCTACGGCATCACGACTTCTACACAATGACTTCACAACTTCTACATGAGGACTTCACGACTTCTAAGCTACGGCTTCACGACTTCTACATGACGACTTCACAACTTCTAAGCTACAGCTTCACGACTTCTACATGACGACTTCACAACTTCTAAGCTACGGCTTCACGACTTCTACATGACTACTTCACAACTTCTAAGTTATGGCTTCACGACTTCTACATGACGACTTCACAACTTCTAAGCTACGGCTTCACGAATTCTACATGATGACTTCACAACTTCTAAGTTATGGCTTCACGACTTCTACATGACGACTTTACAACTTCTGAGTTATGGCTTCACGACTTCTACACCACGGCTTCACAACTTCTACACCACAACTTTACAACATCTACACCACGGCTTTACAACTTCTACATGACTTCTTTACACCACAACTACTTATACACCTTCTTCACTCCTTACACACTACACTAATCTAATCACTCATGTTCACACCTACTATACACACCTTATACACAAATGAATGAATGATTTACAAACTTTACTAAACTACCAACTTAAGTAACAAGATGACACTAAGTTGTAATACTTTTAGTCTTGATTGATAGATGTATTCTTCTTTTGCACAAGGATAGTGGAAGCTTGGATCACATGGAAACCAATGCTTAATAATCTATGATCAAAGGATCATGGAATGGATTTGGAAAGAAAAGAGGAGATTTAGAACAGAAGGTTTGAGGTGCAAAAGGTGAGAAAAAGTCCAGGGGAAAACCAGTATTTATAGGCAAAAACTGGACAGCTGGAGGAGCGGGGCGGTCGCCTTAAATAGGGGGCCGGTCCCCTTAATTTTAAGGGGTCCGCCTTTATAAATTAAGGGGGCCGCCCAAGGTGAATGTTGCGCAGTTTTGTCCTTTTGTGGGGAAGATTTTTCTGGAACATTTTTACCATTTTTTGGTTGAAAATTTGAATTCATAATTTTATAAAAGATTAAACATTTTTATTTAATACCAAAAATGATTTTCTAAAAGATATAAAATGTTTTGGGTCATTTTATAAAAAATCTATTGATTAAGAAAATGTTACTTTGATCATATAATGCATTAAGCATTTGTTCATTCATACCTTAAGTGATTAAGTTGTAGAAATGAATATTTCCAACTAAATACTTGTTTACTTAATAAGTTTATGTTTGATGAGTTTATATTTTGTGATCATCAAAACATAGAGATATGAATAAGTATTGATAATGTTTTTAGGCATTATTTATATCAACAAATTTTGCAATACTCAGAGTAGTTGCACTAGAAGTTATGCCCAGATTAATTTATATTTGATTTTTGAAAGTCTCAAAAAAAATTTGTGTGTACATAATCATTGCATAGCATAAGCATTCACATTTACACACAACACACTGGCATCGCAACACCTCATTTACATCTACACACAACACACTGGCATCACATTCATCTCAAATTCCTGTTGCAGCCGTCTTCCCGTAATTTGCATCGGCTCAGGCTAGACCCGATGAGCATCGTTTAAATCCGAGTTGCTTATTTGTAACTCCTCGAGATCGTAATAAGCCCATTTGAGCTTATTGGAGCGTTAGAATTGGTTTTGACCATGTTTAAATCTGGACCTCATTCCGGATTTGGAATTGTCATTCAGCTTTGTTTTGTTTCGGTTTCATTATAACCACCTCCACCTCAAACCCTACCCTCAACCGATGTTGTACTTTCCGCGTTAAGGACTAGGTACACTACTGAGATAGCCAACTGATAGCTAGTAGCAATCGATATTCTCCTTCAGAGTCGTACTCTAAACTTGCCAAACTTCTCATTCGGCGAAAATTCTATGACCGACAGAAACCCTAAGACCCGAATGAAATAATCTAAACCGCGTTCCTTGGGACAATCACCTAATTCTCCTCTCGTCCCTCGGGAATATCAGCTATTTCTGCTACCCTCTCATAGGATAATAAACCATGTCATCATGCCCTTCACCACTCTAAATCAGAACATGTACCTCACCAAATCACTGGCAAACAACCTTGTTACCCTCCCACCAAATCAAACCTTGAAAACCAGTCATCCTGCTCTTCTACCACTCTAAATCAGATCCCTCATCCTATTAAACCAATTTCAGAAATCATTGTAACCACCAAATCACAAAACCAATGACAAACAACCTAGGTTCCCTCCCACCAACAAAGCAAAAACCCTTAAACAGCCTAGTGAGACCCAAATCGGTTGTGAGTACCCACATCTCTTCCCAGACACCAAATTTATAGGATAACATAAACCAAAATACGGGACGGATTTCGCATTAAGGAGGGTAGACTGTAACCACCCGTAAATTCCCAAAAGATTTTTTTTAATAATAAAAATTTAATTATTTTTGAAAATTCTTTTACATACTGTAACTTATTAGTAACGGTTAAATTTATAATTAATATCCGGAGTTAATGACTTTATTTTTAAACCATTTTTATAAAAACCTTTCCAGAAATATATTTTTGTATTTTTACCAAACCGATGCATCACATTTAAAATTTAACCCAATGGGACACGGGGTACACAATTTACACTCCAACATAAAATAAACAATCTCCCTTATCCTTAATCCGGTCCACATACATCACATGTGGTTTCTTTTATCTCTCCTCTCTGGTTTTACTCTTCCACAACACATAGCACCATCGACCCATCATCATCTTCATTTGTCCACCGTCCCTTCTTCCCAAGCAAGATCACAAGACTACCTAAGGTTCTTCAATGGAAAACGACTCAAGCTAGGTTTATCCATCCACGCAGTTTTGAACACAAAAGCAGGTCACAACCTTTCTTCTTTGCTTTCTTTTAATCTCACTCGAAGAACAAAGGAGCATCATAAGTCTCCCACTCAAATCTCATAACCCTCTCACACTTCTCTCTCTCTAGAGTAAATGCCAATTTCCAGCCGCCTCCATCACCAAATCCACCTCAGTCAAGGGTTCGCTTACTTTGGGTTTAGATACTCGGGTCACGAATAGATTTAGTTGGACGCTTTGTTCGTGGTCTGTGCTTCACCTCCTCCGTCTCCCTCCCCCTCGTTCTTGTTTGGTAATCGTTTAACTCATCTTGTTTCTCATTTGATTTAAACCGATTGTTATATGTTTTCGCGGAACTAGAATGGATTAAATTTGTATTTGTAATTTGTCTTGGAAACGAGTTTATAAAAATTGTTGTGTGTGGTAAAGATCTGGAAAAGGGGTGTTTGTTTGTTAATTAAGTCGAGTCGACTCACTGAGTCAACTCAGTGAGTGACTCGGAAATCGTCCTTGTGTGCTCTTTATCTTCTTGTCATTATTGCTAGTAATGAAGCGGCTTCGAACGAGTGTTATTGATTCATGTTGTTGTTATTGTGACGAATAAGTTCCTTATGAATCTCTTTCAGTTCGGTTTAAATCATCAGTGTTGTTAAACCTTCATATTAAAATGGTGCCTGTTTGCTTTTTTTTGTGTCTCGGGTTCAAGTCCATAGAGTGTATATTTGATGCCTCTTTTCCGGTGTTTTGTTGTTCGAACCAAGTTGAAATATCATTCCATTTGGGTGCATCTGGTTACGTGACTAGTGGGCTTAAAAGCCAAATCAATTTAAGGGGTGTTCATATTTTGGGTTATGGTCGTACCCCCTTCGGTAATCCTTGCGACCCCTTTTAGTCTATGTTTTCTGTGATCAAGGTTTATATCAATTGTTCTGCCCTTTATGCTAAATAGAAACAATCTTCGTTAACCTGTCTTCTATACAATGTGCTGAAAATATAATCTTTACCATCTGTTTGTTATAATGCATAGCAGGAGAGATATGCGGTTCATTGATTTAGGTCATGTAAATACTTCTGAGGTTATGACCCCTATACAATAATTAGAAAATATCACTAGATATGCACATATTTTATATTTTGAAGGGCCAAAGTTTATTTAAATCACCCAACAAAAAGGGGCAGATGACAAAAGCGATTAGATGTGAGGACAAGATTATTCATTTAGTAAGAAGACTTTGTAGAAAGAAGTGGGGAGTTGTTCAATTTAAAGTTGTCAAGCATTTAGAACACTTTGATTGACTTATCTGTTGTTTCAAACAACCATAGAGTCATAAGAAAATAAAATAAATATGTTCAAACATTTAACAATATGAAGATACATGCCAACGCCTAAATAATGTACTACATTCCTTTGAATATAGAATGTGTTGAACCTGTATTAGTTTTGTCAATTTAGGTGCGTTTATGGTTAACAGGCCACAAGTTAGTTTGTCAAACCATGGGCCTCAAGCCCATGGTGCCTTTTAAGGGTAAGTAGTTTATTTAAAAAAAAAAAAAAAAAAAAAAAAAAAAAAAAAAAAAAAAAAAAAAGGTGTGAACCCAAGTACAAATAAAAGAGTTAGTATTGTTTAAAATTTAAAAGACTTAAGGCATATCGGACTTGATAAACTTGGACAATATAAATATTTTATACGGACACTTAAATACCGGATAATATCAATGGACAATGTAACTATATCGGACTAATCGGACATTTTAGACTAGACAACTAATAGATTTTTTTTAAAAAAAGTAGGATTTATTATTACCATCAATTATTCTCATTATAAACTTGTCGGGAAATATTGTTTTGAGAAACTGGGTGTTATTAAAGTCACAACGACTTGTGAAAAATTATACAAATGGACGTGTAATGTCAAATTTTATAAAACTCCCTAAACTTATACTTTAATGTTGAAAAACCTTTATTCTTATAAAAACCCGACAGTAATCTGAACTTGTAGTTTTAATTAACATGAAAACATTTACCATGCGATATACAAAATGGAGTTTTCTTATAAAACTTAAATTACCTTTCCAAACTACATTATTTATTTCTGAACTATTTGGGGTTATTGGGTAAACACCGAAACATATTAATTAACTTATTTGTTGACATTCTCCTTTGTCACTATCTTCTTTGTCTTCGTTGTCATTCCTTTCTCGACTCAAATACCCGTCCGTACTTTTCTCGACTGTGTCGAATTCTATTCCTCTTGGCGTGAGTGTTCTTGAGTTTATGTTCTTACCACCACACGAAACGTTAAAACTAAACTTTTTTTACAAACTTTAATACAATTAATCCACGAAAACTAAAACTCTCGCCCTTCCAAAATTCTTTATCTTTCGAGGCGTATTCTGTGATAAATATATGTATTAGGTTGTACCGATCCGGCACCATTGTGCCCATTCCCTCAATATCGTTGTGTTTTGCCCTTGATGCCAGTTGTGACTGTTGTGATGTTTTTGCACTGCTGCAAGCTAAGGTGAGTTCATGGCCCCTACCTTTACTTGTTTTATAAATGTTTTGGGAGAGAATACATGCTTGTTTTTAACTAAATTCAATGACTGTATATTTGGAATATGAAATCTATAATTGATTGTTTACTTGAAATGTAATTGGTGTTAAAAAAAAGACTATTTACTTGAATGCATTATTTGGATACATGGCATATACATAGACCAGGGGTACTGGTCAGACATATATAACATTACTTGAATGCATTATTTGGATACATGACATATACATAGACCAGGGGTACTGGTCGGACATATATAACAAGACCGGGTGTAACGGTCACATGTCCGGGTGTAACGGACAGACTACCAGGTGTAATGGTCATGACGAGTGAACAGATCAACCAAACATTAATACTAAACATTATTATCATGACATGCATTAAACTTTGTTACCATAACATGTTAAGCAACACAATGCTCATAAAACTTTTACAAAATTCATATCATCATTACTGTTTATCATAAATCTATGAACTCACCAACCTCGTGTTGACCCTTTTTAGCATGTATTTTCAGGTTTAAGGCGATAATTTATTTGTGAAGGCTTTCGGCAGGGCATGACATGGTCATAGAAGACTCTGATATATTTGTGACCACTTGAAATCTTTTATGGGCTTATATTTCCGCACCATTTTTGAAATGTTGTAAACAAATCATTTTGAATATAAAATCTAATTTAAACGGTTGCGGTAAAACCGTTCTTTATGCTTTGTGTTATGATACCAATTTAGTAGCATCCAAAACATGTATGCTTCCGCTAAATCAGATTTTGGTGGTGTTACAGATTGGCATCAGAACCCAGGTTATAGAGAACTGGGTATTTTCCAAACCTAGACTATAACCACTTTTACAAAAACAAAACACTATGAATGACACATGCCTGCCTGCCTACCAAAGCCTGCTGCCTTACTCATGATAAGTCATATTCTTTTAAAAGTAAGGGATATATTACTGGTGTAACTAAGCTGACTATTCCAAAATTTATTGAACCTCGGTGGAATATAGACTGATCACCTATATTCGACCAGGGACAGTGGGGCATAGCCTGATCACCTATATCCGACTCAGAGGTAAATTTTGCAATACTCAGAGTAGTTGTACTAGAAGTTATACCCAGATTAATTTATACTTGATTTTTGAAAGTCTCAAAAAAAATTTTGTGTGTACATAATCATTGCATAGCATAAGCATTCACATTTACACACAACACACTGGCATCGCAACACCTCATTTACATCTACACACAACACACTGGCATCACATTCATATCATATTCCTGTTGCTACCGTCTTCCCGTAATTTGCATCGGCTCAGGCTAGACCCAATGAGCATCGTTTAAATCCGAGTTGCTTATTTGTAACTCCTCGAGATCGTAATAAGCCCATTTGAGCTTATTGGAGCGTTAGAATTGGTTTTTACCATGTTTAAATCTGGACCTCATTCCGGATTTGGAATTGTCATTCAGCTTTGTTTTGTTGTGGTTTCATTATAGCCACCTCCACCTCAAACCCTACCCTTAACCGATGTTGTACTTTCCGCGTTAAGGACTAGGTACACTACTGAGATAGCCAACTGATGGCTAGTAGCAATCGATATTCTCCTTCAGAGTCGTACTCTGAACTTACCGAACTTCTCATTCGGCGAAAATTCTATGACCGACAAAAACCCTAAGACCCTAATGAAATAATCTAAACCGCGTTCCTTGGGATAATTACCTAATTCTCCTCTTATCCCTCGGGAATATCAGCTATTTCTGCTACCCTCTCATAGGATAATAAACCATGTCATCATGCCCTTCACCACTCTAAATCAGAACATGTACCTCACCAAATCACTGGAAACAACCTTGTTACCCTCCCACCAACAACGAGAAAAACATCCAACTCCAAATCAAACCTTGAAAACCAGTCATCGTGCTCTTCTACCACTCTAAATCAGATCCCTCATCCTATTAAACCAACTTCAGAAATCATTGTAACCCACCAAATCACAAAACCAATGACAAACCACCTAGGTTCCCTCCTACCAACAAAGCAAAAACCCTTAAACCGCCTAGTGAGACCCAAATCGGTTGTGAGTACCCACATCTCTTCCCAGAAACCAAATTTATAGGATAACATAAACCAAAATCCGGGTCGGATTTCGCGTTAAGGAGGGTAGACTGTAACCGCCCGTAAATTTCCAAAAGATTGTTATAATAATAAAAATTTAATTATTTCAGAAAATTCTTTTACATACTGTAACGTATTAATAACGGTTAAATTTATAATTAATATCCGGAGTCAATGACTTTATTTTTAAACCATTTTTATAAAAACGTTTCCAAAAATATATTTTTGTATTTTTACCAAACCGATGGATCACATTTAAAATTTAACCCAACGGAACACGGGGTACACAATTTACACTCCATCATAAAATAAACAATCTCCCTTATCCTTAATCCGGTCCACATACATCACAAGTGGTTTCTTTTATCTCTCCTCTCTGGTTTTACTCTTCCCCAACACATAGCACCATCGACCCATCGCCATCTTCATTTGTCCACCGTCCCTTCTTCCCAAGCAAGATCACAAGTCTACCTAAGGTTCTTCAATGGAAAACGACTCAAGCTAGGTTTATCCATCCACGTGATTTTGACCACAAAATCAGGTCGCAACCTTTCTTCTTTGCTTTCTTTTAACCTCACTCGAAGAATAGAGGAGCATCATAAGTCTCCCACTCAAATTTCATAACCCTCTCACACTTCTCTCTCTAGAGTAAAAGCCAATTTCCAGCCGCCTCCATCACCGAAGCCACCTCAGTCAAAGGAGTCAAGGGTTCGCTTACTTTGGGTTTAGATACTCGGGTCACGAATAGGTTTAGTTGGACGCTTTGTTCGTGGTTTGGGCTTCGCCTCCTCCGTCTGCCTCCCCCTCGTTCTTGTTTGGTAATCATTTAACTCATCTTGTTTCCCATTTGATTTAAACCGATTGTTATATGTTTTCGTAGAACTAGAATGGATTAAATTTGTGTTTGTAATTTGTCTTGGAAAGGAGTTTATAAAAATTATTGTGTGTGGTAAAGATCTGGAAAAGGGGTGTTTGTTTGTTAATTAAGCCGAGTCGACTCACTGAGTTAACTCAGTGAGTGACTCAGAAATCGTCCTTGTGTGCTCTTTATCTTCTTGTCATTATTGCTAGTAATGAAGCGGCTTCGAACGAGTGATATTGATTCCTGTTGTTGTTATTGTGACGAATAAGTTCCTTATGAATCTCTTTCAGTTCGGTTTGAATCATCAGTGTTGTTAAACCTTCAATTTAAAATGGTGTCTGTTTGCTTGTTTTTGTGTCTCGGGTTCAATTCCATAGAGTGTATATTTGATGCCTCATTTCCGGTGTTTTGTTGTTCGAACCAAGTTGAAATCTCATTCCATTTGGGAGCATCTGGTTATGTGGCTAGTGGGCTTAAGATCCAAATCAATTTAAGGGGTGTTCATATTTTGGGTTATGGCTCGGTAATCCTTGAGACCCCTTTTAGTCTATGTTTTCTGTGATCAAGCTTTATATCAATTGTTCTGCCCTTTATGCTAAATAGAAACAATCTTCGTTAACCTGTCTTCTATACAATGTGCTGAAAATATAATCTTTACCATCTGTTTGTTATAATGCATAGTAGGAGAGATATGCGGTTCATTGGTTTAGGTCATGTAAATACTTCTGAGGTTATGACCCCTATACAATAATTAGAAAATATCACTAGATATGCACATATTTTATATTTTGAAGGGCCAAAGTTTATTTAAATCACCCAACAAAAAGGGGCAGATTACAAAAGCGATTAGATGTGAGGACAAGATTATTCATTTAGTAAGAAGACTTTGTAGAAAGAAGTGGGGAGTTGTTCAATTTAAAGTTGTCAAGCATTTAGAACACTTTGATTTACTTATCTGTTGTTTCAAACAACCATAGAGTCATAAGAAAATAATGTACAGCATTCCTTTAAATATAGAATGTGTTGAACCTGTATTAGTTTTGTCACTGAATTTAGGTGCGTTTTTGGTTAATAGGCCACAAGTTAGTTTGTCAAACCATGGGCCTCAAGCCCATGGGGCCTTTTAAGGGTAAGTGGTTTATTTAAAAAAGAAACAAAAAAAATATAAATAAATAAATAAATAAAAACAAAAAAAAATGTATGAACCCAAGTACAAATAAAAGAGTTAGTATTGTTTAAAATTTAAAACACGTAAGGTATATCGGTCTTGATAAACTTGGACAATATAAATATTTTATACGGACACTTAAATACCGGATAAAATCAATGGACAATTTAACTATATTGGACTAATCGGACATTTTAGACTAGACAACTAATAGATTTTTATAAAAAAGTAGGATTAATAATTACCATCAATTATTCTCATTATAAACTTGTCGGGAAATATTGTTTTGAGAAACTGAGTGTTATTAAAGTCACAACGACTTGTGAAAAATTATACAAATGGACGTGTCATGTCAAATTTTATAAAACTCCCTAAACTTATACTTTAATTTTGAAAAACCTTTTATCTTATAAAAACCCGACAATAATCTGAACTTGTAGTTTTAATTAACATGAAAACATTTACCATGCGATATACAAAATGGAGTTTTCTTATAAAACTTAAATTACCTTTCCAAACTACATTAATTATTTCCAAACTATTTGGGGTTATTGGGTAAACACCGAAACATATTAATTAACTTATTTGTTGACATTCTCCTTTGTCACTATCTTCTTTGTCTTCGTTGTCATTCCTTTCTTGACTCAAATTCCCGTCCGTACTTTTCTCGACTCAGTCGAATTCCTATTCCTCTTGGCGTGAGTATTCTTGAGTCTATGTTCTTACCACCACACGAAACGTTAACACTAAACTTTTTTTACAAACTTTAATACAATTAATCCACGAAAACTAAAACTCTCGTTCTTCCAAAATTCTTTATCTTTCGAGGCGTATTCAGAGATAAATATATGTATTAGGTTGTGCCGATCCGGCACCATTGTGCCCATTCCCTCAATATCGTTGTGTTTTGCCCTTGATGCTAGTTGTAACTGTTGTGATGTTTTTGCACTGCTGCAAGCCAAGGTGAGTTCATGACCCCTACCTTTACTTGTTTTATAAATGTTTTGGGGGAGAATACATGCTTGTTTTTAACTAAATTCAATGACTGTATATTTGGAATATGAAATCTAGAATTGATGGTTTATTTGAAATGTAATTGGTGTTAAATGCTAGACTGTTTACTTGAATGCATTATTTGGATACATGGCATATACATAGACCAGGGGTACTGGTCAGACATATATAACATTACTTGAATGCATTATTTGGATACATGGCATATACATAGACCAGGGGTACTGGTCGGACATATATAACAAGACCGGGTGTAACGGTCACATGTACGGGTGTAACGGACAGACTACCAGGTGTAATGGTCATGACGAGTGAACTGATCAACCAAACATTAATACTAAACATTATTTTCATGACATGCATTAAACTTTGTTACCATAACATGTTAAGCAACACAGTGCTCATAAAACTTTTATTAAATTCATATCATCATTACTGTTTTATCATAAATTTATGAACTCACCAACCTCGTGTTGACCTTTTTAGCATGTATTTTCAGGTTTAAGGCGATAATTTATTTGTGAAGGCTTTCGGTAGGGCATGGCATGGTCATAGAAGACTCTAATATATTTGGGACCACTTGAAATCTTTTATGGGCATATATTCCCGCACCATTTTTGAAATGTTGTAAACAAATCATTTTGAATATAAAATCTAATTTAAACGGTTGCGATAAAACCGTTCTTTATGCTTTGTGTTATCATACCAATTTAGTAGCACCTAAAACATGTATGCTTCCGCTAAACCAGATTTTGGGAGTGTTACAGTAGTTGATGAGATGGATTCTTTGAGTGGCCGGTGAGGTGAAGGCAATGAAAGTGAAGCTTCAAGGCGTATTAAAACTGAAATTCTTGTTCAAATGCAGTTAGTTGTTGGGAACCCAAATGACAAATTGATTGCTATTAGAACTTTTGATTGTGCATACTATTTCTCCAGTTTATTCGTTCTATAGGGAAAAAAATGTATAGTTTTTCTTGGTTCTTACATTAATTGATAAATATAAGGGCGGCAAAATGGGCAGGTTGGATAATAGACTAGACGGGGTAATCTATGTTCAGGTTGAAACTGGTGCATTTAGTAGAAACATGCCTCCACAAAAGAAAAGTAAAGCCCAATCTGTTCCATTGATTTGGGTTCCCAAGGAGAAACAACGTGTCATGAGATTGGCCCCATCGCTGCAGGATTTATGCATGACAATCATGTCCCAACATGTGGATGCGATAACCTCTCTCGAAAGTGTGCCTCATGTACTTAGACACAAGCTTACACGACTGATTTGTGACTCAAGAAAAATGAATCGACATTTTTTTGACCTGCTTGCAAGTGGAACTCCTACTGAGATTCGTGTACGTGATTGTTCATGGTTAACCGAGGAACAATTCACAAAGATATTTGAAAAGACCGATGCTAGTAACCTCACGGTGAGATTCTCGTCTGGCAAATTGTTTCATTTTCTCTTAATTTGTTGCCGTAATTAGTAGTATTTTCATTTTCTAATAGTGAACTTCATCCTTCTCCTAAAATTGTTTATTTTTAATATTTGTCTTTAGGTACTACAACTGGATCAGTTCCGGCAATGTTTACCAGACTTTATTTTATTACCTATCCTGGCTTTCTTGCCTAGTCAGTTTTCTGCATTAACTAATATATCCTTGAAAGGTGCATGCTGGCTTTCAAATGCCGGGCTAAAAGCTCTTGTTGCTGCTGCACCTGCATTGAGATATATCAATCTTGGGTGCTGCTCTTTGCTCACTGTTGATGCTATCAACAATTTAGCTGACAAGCTTGGACCAGTCCTTAAGGAGTTGTACATCGATGAATGTTTTGATTTAGATGCTGAGCGTATTCTCCCTCCATTGTTGAAGCTGGAACAATTAGAAGTGTTGCCGGTCTCTCACAATGAATCTATTGATAATTCTTTCATCATTAAATTTGTGGCTGCTCGAGGTCAGAAGATGAATGAGCTTGTCTTGGCAAATTGCACGTGAGTTTAAGCTGGTTCTATTTTGTAGGATTCATGTTTAACTCTAACTAATTCTTCTTCTTTCAAAATTTGGCCAGGAAATTGACAGTAAAGCATTGAGAGCCATCTCAAAAAGTTGTCCCGGATTATGTGCAATAGACCTGACCTACGTGTCTAAATTAACGGATAAATCACTAGCACATCTTGCAAATGGCTGTCAAAAAATTCAAATATTGAAATTCTGCATAAATATGTTCAGGTTTACTAGGTTTTTTTTCTTTTTTTTCTGATTTTTGTTGTTAAACAGAATGAGTTGCAATGGTTTCTACAAATTTTTTGTCCAACAATTTGTATATATATTCCTTTAAATTTGGAGTTTTATATCTCAATTTGGAGTGTTATATGCAGGTGCATCTAGGAGATACTCCTAATAACCTGACTGAAGGTGACTTTGAAGCCTTGGCTCGTAAGACCGAAGGATTTTCTTGTTCTAATATTGCAGTTTGTGTAAGTGAAAGTCCAAGTCTTAGGTTTACTACTAAGATTAATAGTATCTTGGAATACATATCATCTCTGCTGAGTCTTCTATTTGTGGCTTTTGTAGGTCAAGGATGTTCTATTTAAACTGTATGTAAAACTCAAGATGCCATGTTAAATGTGCAGTGATATCTGTTACTGGATCAATGCTTACTTATTACTGCATCTCAAATGTGCAGTGATTATCTGTTACTGCATCAATGCTTATTTGTTACTGCATCGATGCCTATTTCTTACTACATCAATCTTGGAAAACAATGTACAATAGACTGTAGCGTCTTTGTCATGAGGCATATGGAAACATATGTTGGTCACGGTGTATTTTTGCATGAATTCAAGAAGGAAAATGCAGGTCAAAAATTACAACTGAATATGCTTCGCGCCAAGTGCTTGGTAAAGATATTACTCATCAGTTTTAATGTTAAACAGAATGCAGTAAATGATTTAAAATGAAAAGAAAGATACAAAGTATATTTCATAAACACTGAGAAATTATTGTATTATAGTTCGGTAATAAATGCTACAGAACTGTTGAAGTAGGTTATTATTTATAACGATGATGCAGTAAACGTTAAGAAATGATACAGTAGGTTATGATGTGTGGAAAATATATGTTGGATTAGAAAATTTGTAGATGTTGAAAATTGTCTTTGTGTGGAAGATGCAGTAGTTGTAATGAAATGATGTAGTAGGTCATATATTGTGGCAAATATTGTTTGATTAGGTAACGCGTAGTGTGTTTTAGATTCGAGAATTTTTTGTTAGTATACTTGAATGCTTGATACATTAGTTGTAAAGAAATAATGTAGTAGGTTATGTTTTGTGTCAAATATTTTTCGATTACGTTGCGCGCATAAGTTTATTTGAGTGCATTTGATTGATAGATGCAGTAGTAGTAATGAAGTGATGCACTAAGTTCTTGTATGTGGGATGTAAGTCTAGATTAAGTCAGGCGCGTAGTGTTTTGATTGTGGAAAAGTATTTGTGTGTGTTTGATTGATAGACGCAGTAGTTGTAATGAAATGATGCACTAAGTTCTTGTATGTAGGATATAAGTCTAGATAAAGTCAGGCGCGTAGTGTTTTATGTATGGAAAAGTGTTTGTGTGTTTGAAGATATCATGTAGTAGTTGTAATGAAGTGATGCACTAAATTCTTGTATGTGGGATATAAGTCTAGATTTGGTCAGGCATGTAGTATTTTAATTGTGGAAAAGTGTTTGTGTGTGTGTGTGTGTGTGTTTAAAGATTTGATGCAGTAGTTGTAATGAAGTGATGCACTAAGTTCTTGTATGTGGGATATAAGTCTAGATTAGGTCAGGTGCGTAGTGTTTTGATTGTGGAAAAGTGTTTGTACGTGTGTTTGATTGATTGCTGCAGTAGTTGTAATGAAGTGATGCAGCAAGTTCTTGTACGTGGGATATAAGTCTAGAAAAGGTCAGGCGCGTTGTGTTTTAAGTGTGGAAAGTGTTTGTGTGTGTGTGTGTTTGAAGGTATGATGCAGTAGTTGTAATGAATGATGCACTAAGTTCTTTTATGTGTCATGTAATTCTTGTAATGAAGTGAGAATCATCACATGATTGAACGTGAAAAGAATATAGCAAAGAGAGAAGAATTTTGGATGAAAATTTTGCTACAATTTTGAAACTATCACCATACAAGATTTTCATTGATTTAAATTGGTAAGTAAAAATACATATAGTATTATGAATTTGATATTGATGTTCTTTTAATTGTGACTTTTCAATTATGTTGATGCAACAACATAGATATTGATATTGGTGATGTAACTGTAAGATATGGTGCTTATGCAATGGTCGTGGTAAGTATAACTGAAATAAATACAAATGGTTTTATTACTGCATCAGAGTGTTATAATTAGTGAATCAATGAGTTTTTACAGCATCAGTGTGTCAAATATAGTGCATCACAAAATTAATTCACAATATTTTATTTTTTTTTATAATTTTCACAGATAAACTCATTCGTTGACTACATGCATAGAGTAAACCACCCGAAATATGTTGAGTTTTTAATTGCAGTGAAGATGCATTGGAGAACTACATACAACGATATGGACTGTGTCGTATTTGTTATGAGGCATATGGAAACATACTTAGCAATGATGATTCTAGTCAGCATTAATGAGAAAAAAGAAAAAAATATCGAAACAAGCAGAAGCATATGTGAAGAATCTGCCAAAAAATTCTAAAATTATAACAGGTGACAATATCAAAGTGACTCAAGATTTGTTTAAGAAGATTATTGACCATGTATTTGTATTGTATTTACTTTAAATTCTATTGAATGTTTCAAACTTTTAGTTGTAATAATTGGATTAATGAATGTTTAATTCTAAGTTTTGTACCTTTTAATATGACAGTGTTTGTTTAATATTAATTAATTTTTTGCATCACATTGTATAAATCTACTCTTATCATCATGTTAAAAATTTACTGCATCACATTGTATAAATCTATCGCATCACAATATTAAAAATTTACTGCATAAATATGTATAAATCTACTACATCACAATGTTTAAATATACTACATCACAGTGTATAAATATACTGCATCCCTGTTAATTTTCTACTGCATCACTATTGATTTTCTACTGCATCACAGTGTATAAATCTAATGGATCACAAGGATGTAAATTACTGCATCGCATTGTATAAACTTAACGTATCACAAAGATGTAAATTATTGCATCACAATGTATAAATCTACTGAATCACAATGTTATAAATTTGCTGAATCAATATATATAAATCTGTTGCATCAGAATGTATTTAACTGGTGCACCACAGTTTAATATAATTCTACTGCATCATGAAGCAAAAAAAAAGATTTTCACTTTCTAACCTAGAAGTAGTGCGCATGAGGCCTGCCATAAGCTCATCGCGAAGGTATGTCGGTATCCATCTTTCCCTCATGCCAAACATGTCTTTTAACTACTTATTATCATCAAGTTCAAAGTCGTTGAGCATACATTCCCACTATCTTTCAAAATCTTCTGGTAAAATCTGATCAGTTCAAACTATATCACATATACGTCTTTTGAAATCTGTCTTATTACAGATTACAGTCCCTACCTGCAAAAAAAGAGCATTAGAAATACTAGTGCATTACATATATAAATCAACCGCATCAGCTTGTAAAAAACAAACGCATTATGAAGATTAGTGCATCAGATGTATAAATCAACCGCAAAAACAAACGCACTATGGGTATAAAACGACTGCATCAGATTTAATAATCTACTTAAAAATTTTCCCCAAGAAATGGAAGGTGGCAACTGTCAGTTGCTTTTGAAACTCATAATCATCTCAAACACACAAATGCCACCAAACAACTAGATGTGAAACGCAAATTTAACACCAAACACACAAGGCCACGGCGCCCACTCGCCCTGCGCCTCTGATTCAAAAACACTCATTTCTAGTCTAAACAGTTTTTCGAGCTGTGTCCTTTAAACAAGTTGACCCGTCTACCCGTTTGAGTTTTTTAAATTTAGATAATTTATGTTTATAATGGATTAAATTAGTTAAACAAGTCAACCAACCCACCAGTTTTGAAAATGGGTTAAATAGGCAGTGTTCAGATTATGCGTCAACGGGTTAGGATTGACATAGTTGAACTAATCGCTTAAACATTTGTTCTCCGGTTAAGGTGTTTTGAAATGCCATTCCGAACCCGCACCTAACCCATATTTGGTTCTAACAATTTATTGATTTGAAATGACTACAATAAGAAAACAAGAACTTTCCAACTTACCCTCTTCCCATCGCCATTAGTGAGCCAATGCTCCGTCCCTTGACCATCTGCTTGAACCCTTCTTTTGCCAGCATCTTTTGTGATCCCTTTCACAGTATTAACCTTAGGATTCATGAAACCTTGTGACATTTCTTGAGTTTTTTATTGTCTTGAATTTTTCATTGATGATTACTTCTAGCAGCTTGTTTAGTTTTCTCACCATTGCTGAATTGGCCCCTAGAAACACAAGAATGAAACATAAGAAATTATATCAGACTTTATAGAGTCATTCGCATACAACCATCTTTTATGAAATTAATCCGGCAAAAAACTATCAGTAATATATCAGAATTAACTTACATGTAATCAATATTTGATGTACTGGGCTGCTCAGAACCTCTATTTTCTGCGTTTAAAGGGAAAAAATTGCACAAACGAATTCGAACTAGCTCTGCATTAGACTTTAATTGGTTATGATGCATCAACTTTAATAAAGTTGATGTAGTGTTCAACAAGTTGACTGCGTTTAATAATATACTGCATCAACTTTAATTGGTTATGATGCATCAACTTTAATTCAGAACCTCTATTCTTAATTGGCTATGATGCAGTATATTATTAAAGTTGATGCACTGTTCAACAAGTTCTCAAAATCTTGACAGCAACCTCAAATATGCACAAATTGACCTCTGCATCAACTTTAGTGGGCTGCTCAGAACCTCTATTTTCTGCGTTTAAAGGGAAAAAATTGCACAAACGAATTCGAACTAGCTTTGCATTAGACTTTAATTGGTTATGATGCATCAACTTTAATAAAGTTGATGTAGTGTTCAACAAGTTGACTGCATTTAATAATATACTGCATCAACTTTAATTGGTTATGATGCATCAACTTTAATTCAGAACCTCTATTCTTAATTGGTTATGATGCAGTATATTATTAAAGTTGATGCACTGTTCAACAAGTTCTCAAAATCTTGACAGCAACCTCAAATAAGCACAAATAGACCTCTGCATCAACTTTAATAAAGTTGATGCAGTGGGCTGCTCAGAACCTCTATTTTCTGCGTTTAAAAGGGAAAAAATTGCACAAACGAATTCGAACTAGCTCTGCATTAGACTTTAATTGGTTATGATGCATCAACTTTAATAAAGTTGATGCAGTGTTCAACAAGTTGACTGCGTTTAATTATATACTGCATCAACTTTAATTGGTTATGGTGCATCAACTTTAATTCAGAACCTCTATTCTTAATTGGTTATGATGCAGTATATTATTAAAGTTGATGCAGTGTTCAACAAGTTCTCAAAATCTTGACAGCAACCTCAAATAAGCACAAATAGACCTCTGCATGAATTAATTTTATTACTGGCAAAATAGGTTATTCATGAATAAGCATAAAATGCTTACAGTTTTTTGAGATTAGAATTTTCTTTTGGGTTTTAAAAAATATACAACAAACTGATCTTTATATATTTTACAGTTACGCCACTTTGGTATGCACAAGACAAAGAAAAATAGGACCTAGTCTGTACACAACCCAGTCAACCATTGTTGCTCGTCCATCTTTAGAAAGAAAGACTGTTAAACTATAGTTATACCGAGAAACCTAAGAAAATGCAATAATGCAAGCCATCTCACACAAAAATAATGATGTGCAACGAATTATTAAGTGTTTCTATGTGAAACCTAATGCAGAGAGCTGATTCGGAGTGGCTAAGTGCTATTTCTTCTTGGTAGTGGTGCAACGCCAATGTCATCCAGGTGATGTTGCAATACATCAATGCTAAATCAGTCAATTGCACAATCAAATACAGCTCCACCTTTAGGGCAAAAACTTGTACCTTAACAAAAAATTGATACTTTTTGGTACTTAGCAGATCAATGGTAGGGCCACTTGTGAGTGGATCTAAACATAACTCATAAAGCAGCTGCAGGAAAACACAACCTGTCTTTATAAATGCAGAACACAAACTGAGTCATGATAATTAAATTAGTTGGGAGTCCTAACCTGAAATCCAAACTCATGAAGCGATGCATTAACATCAGGCTTCGGTAGCATTTCCAGAATATCAAGAATCACCTTTAAACAGCTGACGTAACAAAGATAATTAGAATAACACATAAAACAATACACAAAAAATGAAAAATCAAATAATCCAACTTATGACTTTTAGACCACCTGTAGTTAAATTTTGGCTGTAGCACTGTCCTCTCTACAAGGGAATCAAGATCAAATTTCAACAGAAAATGTGTTACGTTGGGGGCTGGGCGACTAATATTATCAATGAGAAGCTGCCATATGAACAAAGAAAAATTCAAAATTCTGAATTTGAAACTCAGTTCATGTTTAAAGAAAACAAGATAGAGGCAAAAAGAAAAAACACTAACTTGCATTATTAGCACCCCTGGATCGTCGCTGCTGTTTTCTATAAGTTGACAGCCTTCTGATCTAAGCTCCAGACAAGCAGCATAATCTTCAACCAGCAAACTAGCAGAGTTGGATTTTAGTAGTAACGGTACAAGCCCAACCATGCGAGAACTGCCATGAAATATATATATCAAATAAATCGACAATATGATAATGATTGGATAATGGAGAAGCTTATAAATAAAAAAGCAAAGATAATAAATAAAAGCCAGAATGATAAGAGATACCTTAAGATGCTCATTATTTTTATTGGGCGTAGTTGGATTTGTGGGTGAAAATCATATCTGATGTATTCCAATAAAGCTACAATCTGATTATGATCTTGAGACAGTATAACATCAAAAGGCTGCACAGGAATGACCAATGACAACATACAAGTAAAAGAGATCAAATCATGATATCACAAACGGTCACGGTTTAGTACTTTATAGTTGAATTTCGATTGTTTACAGTGGCATCTAGCACAACCCAGATTCTAAATTTATGCCATTTTACTCTGATTAATACTAAAACCTTCGACGGGAAACTATTAACAGAAATGATAATAAACAGCTTTCAAAGATTGCATGGTAACCTGGTAAAGGGGGTGCCAAAAATCAGAAATCGACAAATCCTTTTCCAAGACCAGGATTACTATATCTAGACATAGAAGCACCGCCTTTTCAAGTAGTAAACCGTAAGTTGACTTTAATTGGTTATATTGCTGTCAAGTTGACTGTGTTTAATAATATACTGCATCAACTTTAATAATATACTGCATCAACTTTAATAATATACTGCATTATGTGTATTAAATATACTGCATCAGCCTTAATAATATACTGCATCATAACCAATTAAGAATTATACAATCTAATGAATCAACTTTTATGGGTATTATACAATCTAGTTAATCAACTTTTATAATTTACTACATAAAATTTTATAATCTACGAGATCATAGCCCATTAAGTATCATACAAACTACTGCATCAACTTTTATAATCTACTGCATCAATAGCACATTAAGTATCATACAATCTACTACATACACTTTTATACAACCACTATACACACCTTATATCAAGCACATCAGAAGTAAACTACCATAGAATCATAACAAAATATTATACACCTACTGCATCAGTGTTTACGCATATTATTTGAGTAACATTATATCAAACACATCAAAGGTAAACTATATGTAAACTAATGAAACCGTATACACCTACTGCATCAGTAGTTTATACTAACTGCATCAAAAATAAAACACAATAAAAGAAGATGATAATGAATATCACAAATCTAAAAACAACATCAACTGCCATCTGACTAGAGTAACAATATACATAAAACTAATGCATCAATGACTTAAACACAACTGCATCAATAAAAAAGCACATATTGATTATAACAGTTCTAAAATCAATTAAACACATATTGATTAAGTAAACTGAAAACACGAATAATCATACAAAAACATAACAAATCAAATTCTAAATCAATTAAATACACTAACAATCACAAAAAAACATATTCGAATTAAAATATACTAGATTTAAAAATATATATAAAATAACAAAGAATTAAGATCTTACTATGATTGTTAGTCGATATTGAATTAGTTGTTGATGAAGAATACTCTTTATTGGTGGATGAGGAGCACTCGTATTCTTTGATGATGAACACACAATCGACATCTTAAAGTCAATAAAATCAACAGCGGTGAAGGATGGTGAGAAAGGTGGTGATAATTGAGGGGAGAATAGTGGGAGATAACGGTCGCAACGGGGAGAACAGTGGGAGTAACTTACTCTGGTGGGAGAGTGGTGTGTATTTGTGGAAAAAAAAGACTTTATATAACTAATGGGGTAAATTATCGAAAATACCCTTGACAGTTATAAAAAAAGAGGGGGTGGGAGAGGACACGTGGCGCAATCTGGTGGCTTCCTAGTCTTTTCATTTTAAAACCCCTTCTTAATATATCATAGCACATATAGGTGATGAAAATCATGGGACAGTATAGCACTTCATGGACGTATAGTCTTGTTTTCCGGTTAGCAAAGCAAGCTCTGTATATATTTAAAAGTTCCAACTAACTTTCCATATATTTGTCCGTCATAACTAATAACTCCAAATATAGTCACAAAGTACCACTACAGAAGACACGAGATATCCAAGCAAGCATTCATTAATATATAGCCAGGTGCTTTCTCAGCCTATCAACTCGCCACCCAGGCACAGCTCATCGTTGGCTTGATATAACCCTCCAAAGATCAACCGATATAGCCTCATCACACTTTGCCTATAACTTGAGTCACTTGCTTGGCTCACATTGACAAAAATAATTTAGTAACCACTGTTGTACATTCTTCTTATAACCACCAGCCAAATAATAGGTTCTCACTCACAAATAGATGTGATAAAAAGATTTTAAAAGATAGATAGTCACTACTACTCACAAATGAGATCGAATAGCCCAATTTCACATCCTTGCAATCTTCCACTTCCAAAGATGTTAGATGCTTGAAGATCTATAAAGCAAAAATCATAAGAAATGATCACTACAAAAATTAGCATTCAAATAAAAACAATGAAAATTCTTAAAATAGGTGAAAGGTTAATGCATATATGTCTTAAAACGAGCTAAATCTAACCTTTTGGTCTTCTTCACTTAGAAGATCTGAAAGAACAGGGTGACTCAAGAACTGCAAATACAAGTAGAGATTAGATTCGAGCTACGCAAACTTTCCACTGTTTAAAGACAATATTAAAACAGAACACTCACTGCAGTCAGCCAAAAATCAGGAATTGACTTGATCACTTCACTCCGCTTATCATACACTGGCTTCCGAACCTCATTGTATTTATGTTCAACTTCCAAGAATTTGTCACTTGCCTCCTCATTAATCTAAATTGAGACAAAACAACAACCATTATATTCCTATCAAGATAATTTATGCACACAAATTAAAGACAAAGGATGTCCCAGTTCACCATATTCAACTTATATTAAACGAGTCTGCACAAATAAAATGTAATAAACACCAAATCTGGTTCAAGAGTATCATATACAAGAATTCATCAATTTAGCCATCAGTTATACGCCAAATCAAATCAAAACACATATTTAAGATCAAAAGTACAAAAATTTACAACAAACTCTCATACAAATTCGATTAAAAGGTGTTTGGGATTGCTTCCTTTTAAGCGGATACGCATTTTTGGGTATTTGTGTCATCCAAACTGCTTCTGCTTAACAGCTTATTTTCTTACACAAAATAAGCAGTTTTTCATAACCACGTACAGAACTCCTTATTTTCAAAGGAGCATTGCTTAATTAATATGATAGGTCATGTTCCCTTACAAGCGGCTCCACTTTTGCTTGTGACGGAACATGACGGGACATGTTAATACCAACTTGAGCGGATCTCGGTCCTTTTTTAAATAAATAAATACTTTTACCTTTAGCAAATAAAAACTTCATTATGATAATTAAAATTCACCACTTTTCCTTGTGTAGGAAGATGACGGGACATGTTAATACCAACTTGAGCGGATCTCGGTCCTTTTTTAAATAAATAAATACTTTTACCTTTAGCAAATAAAAACTTCATTATGATAATTAAAAGTCTCCACTTTTGCTTGTGACGGAACATGACGGGACATGTTAATACCAACTTGAGCGGATCTCGGTCCTTTTTTAAATAAATAAATACTTTTACCTTTAGCAAATAAAAACTTCATTATGATAATTAAAAGTCACCATCTTCCATTCAATAGGAAGATGGTAATGATAAGAAAAAGAATGTATGGGTAGATGAAAAATGGATACTGATAAATTTTATGCTGCATAAAATTTTATAATATAATGCATTATGTGTATTAAATATACTGCATCAACTTAAATAATATACTGCATCATAGCCAATTAAGAATTATACAATCTAATGAATCAACTTTTATGGGTATTATACAATCTAGTTCATCAACTTTTATAATTTACTACATAAAATTTATAATCTACGGGATCATAGCCCATTAAGTATCATACAAACTACTGCATCAACTTTTATAATCTACTGCATCAATTTTTATAGTCTACTGCATCATAGCACATTAAGTATCATACAATCTACTGCATAAACTTTTATACAACTACTATACACACCTTATAGGCTTATGTCAAGCACATCAGAAGTAATCAAGGATACCAGTAATCAAGTCCAGCTCGCTTTAGCTTTGTATCATCTACTTCAAATCCTAGTGGCTGAAGTAAGAAAAAAGTTGAAAGAATAATCCGAAAATATTGGAATAGATGAATGGCTAAAACAACAGAAGCAACAATACCTCAAATAGGTGCAGCCCAACACCTGATGTTGCACAACTTCGAGCAATGCAACTAGTGTTTCCAGGAATCTAAAAAGGATCCATGAAGCTTTAGAAGCAGCATACAAACATTTCCATATCTAACCCTATATGAGCCAAGAAGTGGGTCGTCTAGAGGTGGCAAATTGGGTAAGTCAAGTTCGTTGGGTAACACATCTATGGTTAACCAGAAACATGTTTGTCCATTTAAAAAAATGAATTGTATTTGTTACAAAATTTATCTATTTTTTGCATGAAGCAATTTGGGAGGTTGTATGCATAAAAACAACACATTTGACCCGATTCTCTTTTAACTACAGTGCATTTTCTTATTTGGCCCAACAGACTCTTGATATAAAACATCATACCAAATCGACGCATTCACAAGTCAAAATTGTTACCCCTAGAGTAGCCCTTTGCTATATAAGTGATCTATCACTATCATGGCTCTTTTGAATATAAGTTGACAACACCCACTGGACTACCAAACTTTATTATCATTAACGCAGAAGGAGATAGGATAGTGTAGCTTACACCATCACTATCTAATATCAAGTTATGTTTTAGTTTTACATAATACAATCCAACCTACTCTTATATCTACTTTTATTGATTCAGTAGATATTAAACTAAAACATAATTTCAAAAAAAGCATCAAAAGCAAATATCGATCAAATCTACTGAATCACCAAAAAAAAAAAAAAAAAAAAAAAAAAAAAAAAAAAAAAAAAAAAAAAAAAACACACACACTAAAATTATACCTAATATAATCCAACCTACTCTTATATCTACTCATCATACTCTTATATCTAAATCATACTCTTATAACTAGTCACCAAAATTCTAATACACAGCAAGCAATCTAATACAAAAGTAATATCAGTTTAACAAGTTGGACACTCACTGCATCGTAGTTTAATATCTACAGCATCATAATGAAAAAACTACCAAAAGTAATAGAACATAAACAAATAGATACAACTCGTATATAAAATCATGCAACATGAATTTCAGTCATACAAAAACAAAAACATCACAGTACAAAAAAAATAAAATAAATAAATAAAAAAATAAAAAAAAAGGAAAAAAAAAACCGCAATAGCTCTTGAATTAGGTTCTTACTATCAAATACTTTGGATGAACTACAATCAATATTATTTGGTTTTTCAATCAACATCTTTAAAACTGATGTAGAATTAGGCTTATGAAATCAAAACGCTGAATTAGGTTTAGTTATTAGATAAGGATGAATGGTCGTTAGCGATTGATAATGAAAAATTAATCGATGGTAGTTAACGGTGGGGAAGGTGGCGGTGAGCGGCGGGGAAGGCGGTGGTGAACGATGGGGAATGCGCCAGTGAACGGTGGGGAAGATATTGGTTATGGAGGGAAAGGTACTAGTGATGGCGGGAGGATAAGCGAGAGATCCATCAAAAAAGAATAATGAAGATAAAATGTTTTTACAGGTTTGGTTGTAAATGACAAAAATACCCATCCAAGTATAAAAATTAGGGGTGGACTAATTGGGACAGGTGGCGCGCGGGGAAGGCTTCCTAGCCTTCTCATTTTAAGACTCCTTCTCAATATATCCCATCTATATATATACTAGCTTTCATGGCCCGCCCGATGTAACCACCGGTAAATTTCCACTATATTAATCTAATACTTATCCATTTTCTACGACTAAATTTTTTTTTTAAGATTAAACATTACCAGTTTATCTGAACACAACCACAAATTAATTTGACGTAACTCACTTTTCCAAATAAAAATACTTTATATTTATTTCAAGTAAATAATTTTCAACTTTTATTTACCACTTTACATTAATTCGTTAAACTACAATTATAAAACATTTAAACTAAACGTTTGCTATTTATTGAAGTTTTCATGAAACCCTGATTTAATATTGGTATGATTTTACACAACTAAATGCTAAAGTATAACATTTTATACCTGGAGTACAAGTTTTTAAAGCATAAAACCTTAACTTTATTTTACAACTCTAAAGTACAATATTTAAAGCTTACTTTACAAGTCTTTAATGTAATAATCTTAAAAATATATTTATTTCATCTCGCGACCAAGTAACCAAACAAGGATTTCACCTCGTATATTTCAGGTCTATTAGTAATATTTAATGTCAATTATTATTACGTTTTTATTAAATAATATTACTTTAAGTAACGATCACAAAAGTTTAATTGTATGACTTTTACTCACGACCAACACAAGATTAGGATAAGTCTAAATATTTTATATGAACTATTGTCACTTTGTTATTTTTATTTTGCATTATACTCTTTACGTTGTACAAATACTCAAACCTATTAGATTTTATTAACGTATACGCTCTCCGTTAAACTTATCACACGTCTAATAGAATTAGTTGGAGTATATTGATAAACTTTGACATTTTTATAGACGTTATATTTTTACGTTACTCGGTTTTAAGTTTCGTGACTTAAGGGCTTAACGTTAGTAATTACCGGGATCAAACTATACCCTAAACTAATAATATATGCCACATCTCATGCAATTCATAAGTGAATTGCAAATGACTCTTACGTGTATGATTATTCTATCACTACTTATATGTTAACGTGTAAGGTAATTTTCCATGCAAAGATACATATTCGTGTAACATGAAACTTTAAATAACGTGTATGGTTTTTGTACCATGAAATACAACAAACTCAATATGTATAACGTGTCTCATATTTGTACCATGCATGCATTGCAAATTCTTACATATATATACGTATATCATGCATGAACCTACCATTCACCTCACTTGTCAACTTAACATGGCTAAGTAACTATAGTATTCATTATATTTTTATCCTATCCTAATCCCTGTTCCAACTTGCCCATGTGCACTCCTATCTCATGCAAATATAAACAAAGTCTCCTTTTTTCCTTTGTTCCTCTCACATTTAAAACTCTTACCTTCAATTATCTTCCTTGAACAAACCCACCTTACCCACTATTTCCTGCCGAGAAGAAAACAAGCCAAGTTTAGGTGATCCCAAGCGTGCCCAAGACATCCAAGGGTCTCTCCTAAGTCCTAGGTGTGCCAACATACGAGTTACAAGGTCTCCATACCCCCTCCTCGTCTAAATATTGAGTTACGACCCACCTTTTTATAGGTGTTGTAAGTTTCTCTCAAACACTTGGTAATATTCTTGATCCTTAAGTTATTTTGTTATACGTTTGAATCACACTAGCTTTCTCTATAGTTTTCACATGTCTCGTTAAGATTAAATCTCACAAATACAATCACTCATATCTCAACATGGCTAAAAATGTATATATATGCTTGTTACACACTCACGACCTCATATTAATACTTAAAAACACACGTACAAGTTCTTCCTTTTATTTGAAACGTTTTCTTTTATTTTGTAGAACGTATATAGTTAACCGCCACCTTAATGGATGGCTAGGGAACATGGTCACATATTGTCTTACTCGTACACAAATCTCTTTTAAAAGCTTAACAAATCATTTTTATATGTATGTTAGTCCCGAAGCCACAAATCTTAAAACACACCAATATAAGTTATACTTATAAAACTTTGATGCCTAAATGCTAGTTAACTTTGACCTCGTAAAAACAAATAATTACACTAGACATAGTAAACTTTACATTCGAACCTATTTTTATTATGATGAACTAACAAGATACTAGGAAATCATTTAGTCACAACATCCTAAATACCCTTTTTAAAATCTCATTTCAAATGTACGTAGAACTCGTTTATATTTAAACTTGTATCGAGTGGACTGTTAGAATCCCACTAAGCCAATATAAATAAGCCACCAAATAAGCCCATTAAATCTATTTTTAGAATCCTATTATAAGCCCAAGTCGAAGCCCAAAATACTTTTTAACCCAACGTACCGTTATCTCTTAAACGGGCCTTAAACGTTTTCTTTAAAAAGCCCAATAAGCTTATAATAAGCAAACCTAATAAGCTACTAATATAAAGTCTTTTGCAATATGTTTCTAACTTAAAAATAAGCCCAAAACATAAACCCACTTTGACCCAAAGCCCACAGATCAAATTTGTTTAATGGGCTTTTATATCGTTAACGGCCCTTTTACATAAAAATAAGCTACTTTCTGTAATAAGCAGTTGAAATAGACTTGAATAAGCTTAATAAAGTTATAGAAATTTTTAGAATATTTTTCCAATCATTTTTGTGAAAAAGGGACTAAACTTGCAACGCGGTTGCACATTAAAGGACTAAAACTGTCATTTTGAAAGATAGAGTTGAAACTGTTAAAACAGTAAGTTAAGGGTAGAAATGGAATAAATAGTAACTCTAAGTCATAAAAAGTCATTTTAAACTAGATGTACTAAATGTGTAAATATTTTATAAGTCAAGGACTAATTTTGCAAATCACATTCGGCTAGGATTAAAAACGTAACTTTCAAATATTTAAAATCCCAAAATGCTATTTTAATAACTTCAAGGTACAAATTGATCAAACACTAACTGCAGGGTCTTAAAATGTATTTATTTAAGTTTTTGAACTAAAAATGAAATATATATTTTAGTAAGGACTATTAGTGTAAATTTAACCTCGTTAGGGTGAAAACTGTAAGAGTGAGAATAATACAAGAACCAAACTATAAAATAAACTCATGCATAATCATTTCATATTTTTCAATCCACATCTCATTCACGTGCATATTTTTACGATGCATTCAATAACATATATATTTTTATTTAACAAGTTTGACATTGACATTATACTTATACAAAACATGTTTTTACTAATAACTCAATTTTTTTCCAAACCACTTTTGAAGAAACGAAATTCATGATTTAAATAACATAAAGGTAAGATAATATTATATAAAATATTATTTTTGAACTTCAAGCATTTTTAAGCATATCATTCATTCTCATCATGAACCACTTCATCATCCGATATTCGTATTAGGCCAAAACCGTCAAATTCTCAGACTTCCTTATTCATATTCGCCCAGGTTGCGTGCCGGAGACGTTTATCAACTCTATTTAATTTGTTTTCCATCCAGACTGTCCAGGTGAGTTCATAGTCCCACTTTTCTTTATACGTTTTCCAAACTTGTGGGGAGATACATGCTACTAAACCGAACACAAGTATTTTTCCTGTATGCTTTCCTGATTTATATTGCATAAGTTTTACTGTTGCCTCTTAAAAGCCCCTCAATCATGAACCATTAATCACTTTCGGGTGAGCGCGAATATAGTGAATAGATCTATTGGAATTGACATCCCATTGTGTTATCCGGATAGGTAACCAAATGCACCTTATATTTGAAAACGTTTAATAAAGAGCTTGGCAGCTCCTACTCGAGGGCATAATTGCTACATTTAATTATGTAGTAATTTACATCAATAGTTCATGACTATTGATGTCCATCGTGTTAATGTTTTGCGTATCATGAGACTTAGAGCAATATATAACGAACTGTGATATTACTGATTTACTTTCTACTTAGCTTGTCTTCAACTGATTATAACTTAAACGCTATGGATTCACTCAACATTTGTGTTGACCTTTTAGCATGTTTATCTCAGGTATATTATGAGCGAGGATGGCATGGAGAGGCACGGATACCGATAGAAGGCTAATTATCATTCGAAACTTATTTAAATAAACTGTAAACCTACTGGGACCACAATTTGTAAACTCTGATATTTATAAAATTCGAATGATAAATCTTTTAAAACGACTCCATTAGAGATCGTTTTCTATTACTATAACTGTTGTACTGTCGAGTAACACCCAGCTTGAATTCCGCTGCGTATCACGAAATTGGGGGTGTTACAGATTTGTATCAGAGCTTATAGTTATAGAGAAACGGGTTTAATTAAGACCTAAATTATAAGTGCTTTTTACAAAAATATTTTATAGCCTTTCGCTATCCGTGCCTTCCATCCTCTAGACGATTATGTGACTTCTAGGTAATTTATGCTTTATTATATTGATATATATACGACATACTTCTGATAACTTTATATAAATAAACATAACTGCATATGCCTAATTCTAAGGCATCACGACTTAATTGTATTTCCTCGAGCATGTACCTACTTCTACATTTTATAATCTACGAAACCTTCCTAAGACATTGTGATTTGCACAATTCTTATTCTATATACGTTAAATATATAATCCCCAACTATCCTTAATACTATGTCAATCTTTCCTTGATTATCTTACTCTCATCTCAACAGATGAGCGTAAATACTCCTTCCGTACACTCACTAAAATACCTTGAAACTCATCGGTTAAGTACGAATGTTGAGTCATGAATTTCTTAAGTAGGCTAATTTACAATGTCTTTATTTGAATGTATTGGGACACCTTTTTATTTAAATAAAGAAATTATGAATCACCGAACCATAAGTTTATACTCCGTTATTTACATTGTTTGGGACGCCTCTCTATGTAAATAATGAATTATAAATAAGTGGGCTTATTTGTATCTGAAAGGACTTGAGTATGAACTTAAAGATAACAAAAAAATTCTCAAGATATATAACGTAAACTTTCATTAGAATCCACGAATATTAATACATAGCAATACAATTAGCATAACGATTTATTAACACGATAGCAAGACTAGATCTTCTTCACTTTTATTAAGGATTACTAGCCGTTATTTTACTATTCACGACCGTTACCTTTTACTGTTCATAACCATTTGAAAATTAGCCGTTAGAATTCACTATTCATGACCGTTGATTTTTACTGTTCATCGTACTATGGAAGCTTAAATTTCAAAAAATTTCTCTACATTCATCAAGTTCTCTTCCGAAACCTTCATTATTAAAAAAAATTTATTTAAAAAAAAATCCTTGGTACCTGTATTTTATAAACTCATAATACATATTTATAAAATAACAATTTTCATTCAAAATAAATTTTTCTTAAGATTATATGACCTTCGAAACAACATTTTTCACATATAAAACAAAAAATTTTAACTTATAAAGTTTTCACAAGTAAAACCACCTTTCATATTCATCACTTAAACACCTAACACAGTTCGAATCTCGGGACGGGATTCCGTTAAGGAGGTGAGACTGTAACCACCGGTAAATTTCCACTCTATTAATCTAATACTTATCCATTTTCTACGACTAAATTTTTTTTTAAGATTAAACGTTACCAGTTTATCAGAACACAACCACAAATTAATTTGACGTAACTCACTTTTCCTAATAAAAATACTTTATATTTATTCAAGTAAATAATTTTCAAGTTTTATTTACCACTTTACATTAATTCGTTAAACTACGATTATAAAACATTTAAACTAAACGTTTGCTATTTATTGAAGTTTTCATGAAACCCTGATTTAATATAGGTATGATTTTACACAACTAAATGCTAAAGTATAACATTTTATACCTGGAGTACAAGTCTTTAAAGTATAAAACCTTAACTTTATTTTACAACTCTAAAGTACAATATTTAAAGCTTACTTTACAAGTCTTTAATGTAATAATCTTAAAAATATATTTATTTCATCTTGCGACCAAGTAACCAAACAAGGATTTTACCTCGTATATTTCAGGTCTATTAGTAATATTTAATGTCAATTATTATTACGTTTTTATTAAATAATATTACTTTTAGTAACGATCACAAAAGTTTAATCGTATGACTTTTACTCACGACCAACACAAGATTAGGATAAGTCTAAATATTTTATATGAACTATTGTCACTTTGTTATTTTTATTTTACATTATACTCTTTACGTTGTACAAATACTCAAACCTATTAGATTTTATTAACGTATACGCTCTCCGTTAAACTTATCACACGTCTAATAGAATTAGTTGGAGTATATTGATAAACTTTGACATTTTTATAAACGTTATATTTTTACGTTACTCGGTTTTAAGTTTCGTGACTTAAGGGCTTAACGTTAGTAATTACCGGGATCAAACTATACCCTAAACTAATAATATATGCCACATCTCATGCAATTCATAAGTGAATTGCAAATGACTCTTACGTGTATGATTATTCTATCACTACTTATATGTTAACGTGTAAGGTAATTTTCCATGCAAAGATAAATATTCGTGTAACATGAAACTTTAAATAACGTGTATGGTTTTTGTACCATGAAATACAACAAACTCAATATGTATAACGTGTCTCATATTTGTACCATGCATGCATTGCAAATTCTTAGATATATATCCATATGTAGGGATGAATCTCTCTCCTCTTAGTCTTAAAATTAAGACTTACAAGCTATAATGCTTATTGTACAATACACAAAGCATTATTAATGATCTTTCTTATCAATCTTAATTTTAAAACTTACAAGTCTTAAAGCTTAAAGTACAAAATACAAAGCACTATTAATTTGGTCAAGATATTTAATGTAATCAATTAATTAATTGGTCAATAAATACAGTTAATGTAGTTATTAAAACACCCCTTGCATAAAAAATACAAATTGTTAAGCATATTGTACAATCAACTTAAGCACAATTCTTGCATTAAATGTTACTAATACAAATAATAAGTCACATTATACAAATATTCAAGCACGAACGGGCAACGGGCCAAATGGGCTCGAGCCTGAACGGGCACGGGCCAAACGTGTTAGAGCCTGAACGGGCACGGGCCAAACGGGCACGGGCTAAACGGGCTCATGTTATACGAATGACTTTAAAAAAGACCCATGACATATATTCCTTAGTTAATATCCGTAAATTTATTATCAAAAAGAACATAATAAACTAAAATACATAATTCACCGGAAAATATTATTACTGGGTACCCGCCGCCGCACCGCGCGGGTACCCTGCTAGTATGTATATCATGCATGAACCTACCATTCACCTCACTTGTCAACTTAACATGGCTAAGTAAATATAGTATTCATTATATTTTTATCCTATCCTAATCCCTGTTCCAACTTGCCCATGTGCACTCCTATCTCATGCAAATATAAACGAAGTCTCCTTTTTCCTTCGTTCCTCTCACACGTAAAACTCTTACCTTCAATTATCTTCCTTAAACAAACCCACCTTACCCACTGTTTCCTGCCGAGAAGAAAACAAGCCAAGTCTAGGTGATCCCAAGCGTACCCAAGACATCCAAGGGTCTCTCCTAAGTCCTAGGTGTTCCAACATACGAGTTACAAGGTCTCCATACCTCCTCCTCGTCTAAATATTGAGTTACGACCCACCTTTTTATAGGTGTTGTAAGTTTCTCTCCAACACTTGGTCAGATTCTTGATCCTTAAGTTATTTTGTTATACGTTTGAATCACACTAGCTTTCTCTATAGTTTTCACATGTCTCGTTAAGATTAAATCTCACAAATACAATCACTCATATCTCAACATAGCTAAAAATGGATATATATGCTTGTTACACACTCACGACCTCATATTAATACTTAAAATCACACGTACAAGTTCTTCCTTTTATTTGAAACGTTTTCTTTTATTTTGTAGAACGTATATAGTTAACCGCCACCTTAATGGATGGCTAGGGAACATGGTCACATATTGTCTTACTCGTACACAAATCTCTTTTAAACGCTTAACAAATCATTTTTATACGTATGTTAGTCCCGAAGCCACAAATCTTACAACACACCAATATAAGTTATACTTATAAAACTTTGATGCCTAAATGCTAGTTAACTTTGACCTCGTAAAAACAAATAATTACACTAGACATAGTAAACTTCAGATTCGAACCTATTTTTATTATGATGAACTAACAAGATACTAGGAAACCATTTAGTCACAACATCCTAAAGACCCTTTTTAAAATCTCATTTCAAATGTACGTAGAACTCGTTTATATTTAAACTTGTATCGAGTGGACTGTTAGAAGCCCACTAAGCCAATCTAAATAAGCCACCAAATAAGCCCATTAAATCTATTTTTAGAATCCTTTTATAAGCCCAAGTCGAAGCCCAAAATACTTTTTAACCCAACGGACCGTTATCTCTTAAAAGGGCCTTAAACGATTTCTTTAAAAAGCCCAATAAGCTTATAATTAGCAAACCTAATAAGCTACTGATATAAGGTCTTTTGCAATATGTTTCTAACTTAAAAATAAGCCCAAAACATAAACCCACTTTGACCCAAAGCCCACGGATCAAATTTGTTTAATGGGCTTTTAAATCATTAATGGCCCTTTTACATAAAAATAAGCTACTTTCTGTAATAAGCAGTTGAAATAGACTTGAATAAGCTTAATAAAGTTATAGAAATTTTTAGAATATTTTTCCAATCATTTTTGTGAAAAAGGGACTAAACTTGCAACGCAGTTGCACGTTAAAGGACTAAAACTGTCATTTTGAAAGATAGGGTTGAAACTGTTAAAACAGTAAGTTAAGGGTAGAAATGGAATAAATAGTAACTCTAAGTCATAAAAAGTCATTTTAAATTAGATGTACTAAATATGTAAATATTTTATAAGTCAAGGACTAATTTTGCAAATCACATTCGGCTAGGATTAAAAACGTAACTTTCAAATATTTAAAATCCCAAAATGCTATTTTTAATAACTTCAAGGTACAAATTGATCAAACACTAACTGCAGGGTCTTAAAATGTATTTATTTAAGTTTTTGAACTAAAAATGAAATATATATTTTAGTAAGGACTATTAGTGTAAATTTAACCTCGTTAGGGTGAAAACTGTAAGAGTGAGAATAATACAAGAACCAAACTATAAAATAAACTCATGCATAATCATTTCATATTTTTCAATCCACATCTCATTCACGTGCATATTTTTACGATGCATTCAATAACATATATATTTTTATTTAACAAGTTTGACCTTGACGTTATACTTATACAAAACACGTTTTTACTAATAACTCAATTGTTTTCCAAACCACTTTTGGAGAAACGACATTCATTATTTAAATAACATAAAGGTAAGATAATATTATATAAAATATTATTTTTGAACTTCAAGCATTTTTAAGCATATCATTCATTCTCATCACGAACCACTTCATCATCCGATATTCGTATTAGGCCAAAACTGTCAAATTCTCAGACTTCCTTATTCATATTCGCCCAGGTTACGTGCCGGAGACGTTTATCAACTCTATTTAATTTGTTTTCCATCCAGACTGTCCAGGTGAGTTCATAGTCTCACTTTTCTTTATACGTTTTCCAAACTTGTGGGGAGATACATGCTACTAAACCGAACACAATTATTTTTCCTGTATGCTTTCCTGATTTATATTGCATAAGTTTAAGTGTTGCCTCTTACAAGCCCCTCAATCATGAACCATTAATCACTTTCGGGTGAGCGCGAATATAGTGAATAGATCTATTGGAATTGACATCCCATTTGTGTTATCCGGATAGGTAACCAAATGCACCTTATATTTGAAAACGTTTAATAAAGAGCTTGGCAGCTCCTACTCGAGGTCATAATTACTACATTTAATTATGTAGTAATTTACATCAATAGTTCATGACTATTGATGTCCATCGTGTTAATGTTTTGCGTATCATGAGACTTAGAGCAATATATAACGAACTGTGATATTACTGATTTACTTTCTACTTAGCTTGTGTTCAACTGATTTTAACTTAAACGCTATGGATTCACTCAACCTTTGTGTTGACTTTTTAGCATGTTTATCTCGGGTCTATTATGAGCGAGGATGGCATGGAGAGGCACGGATACCGATAGAAGGCTAATTATCATTCGAAACTTATTTAGATAAACTATAAACCTACTGGGACCTCAATTTGTAAACTCTGATATTTATAAAATTCGAATGATAAATCTTTTAAAACGACTCCATTAGAGATCGTTTTCTATTACTATAACTGTTGTACTATCGAGTAACACCCAACTTGAATTCCGCTGCGTATCACGAAATTGGGGGTGTTACAGCCGATAGCCGGGCATGACTTATAAGCCCTCCCCGGACTATAAGCCCGCCCGATGGGCGGGCATGACTTATAAAGTTCCTTGTAAGGTATTAGTTAAGTTGGGCTTGTTTGTTAATGCGTTAAACATGAAAATTAGATGGGCGGGCATGACTTATGTGTTCTGCTAAACTGCAAGTTCAGTTCGTCCTGTTGCCTGTTGTCTTGGCCAGCATCCGAACGTGCATGCCAATCACGCTTTACGCACGTGATCGAATATTTGAAGATAAAGGTTACAAAGTGATCCGTAAGAACAAAGTATACATGTATAAAACAAATAACAAAACATAACGAAAGCTACTTATTACGTTATTCCATTACTATCGACAATCATTAAAAATGGGTCCATATCACCAATCTAATCTAGTGAATAAATATGAAAGAATGACTTACAGTTTGATATATGTAGCTATCAAGCTCATCCAGGATACCATTAGCAGGCAGTAAGTTGGCTAGTGCTACAACCTGCAATACAACCAACTCAAATTCAAATCACATGATCTGCTATAACCACGCACATATTTGAAAACAACAACTGTGCATTTTTCATGGACCACTTGAGACTTTTCCAACTTTATTCAGGTAACTAACTACTGTTAACATGAGGATAGTTCGATTTGTTGTTTTTTATTCAGACAATTGGTAGCAGCCTATCCAACCCGTATGACCCACTCATTTTGCCACTTTGAATTTAGCAAGCACGGTTAAATAGAACTAATACATGAAACCTGATTTCAAGCTCATTGCTTCAAACACTCACCATGCATATAATATCATGTTACACCCCGTGCCCGATTTGTCCAAAATTTAAAACTTTTACGCGGAAACACTTTGACCCGTTACTGACCTCCTGTCACTCTTTTATAAACTGACTGAAATCTATTACAAAATAGACATTGAGACTATTTTTAGAAGAAACTAGACTCAACTACCTTCAAAACGACGGGTGGCACGACCCGTGACGACTTACGGATTAAAAGTTACCCAATTTTTAAACAGACACTAATACCATAGGTATTAGTCTAAAATGCACCAATTTGCAGTCTAGAATACACCCTTTTTCCTGCACTTTTAAACTGACACTATTACCCCAGGTATTAGTCTAAAATGCACCTATTTACTGCAGATTTAAACAGACACTATTACCCCAGGTATTAATCTAAAATACACCCTTTTTCTGCAAATTTTCTGCACTTACATATTTTGACCCAATTTCTGGAAAACGACTTTTCCCACTTCGACAATACACAAAAACTTCCAGATTTCATTAACTTGACATAAGACATCATTATCATATCATACGTGGTCTCAACGACCCATAAACATATACTTTACATGACGACGGGTGTTTTGCCAAACACCCGTTTTGACCCATTTGCATACACTATAACACATACTATAACAAATGGCCTTGACATACTTTAACTTCCACATTTACAAATAGTTTGACACTTAATAACGACCTTTAACAAACCATTTCGACGCTTGGGGGTACATCATCAACATAGAGCTCGGTATCTACCTAAGCTCCTACTTTCTTACCCAAATCCTTCTAACATTCGCATAACCAATCCTTAATCCATAATCCAAGCTATAGCATCTCCATAACACATAAACCTAAAAAACATTGTCAACTATAACGGTAAGCGATAACGCTTAGTAAGTAAAATGTCATATAACATAAATCATATACATTATCATATAAGCATCATAATCACTTCAACATCTCAAATCATAGCATTCAATCCATACTACTCATACATTCATAACAGAACTAACCATCTAGGCTCATCAACATAATCAAACACATACCTTAATTGGTCCAATACCAATAGGCTAACATAACTTTAAGTATCACAAGACTAATAGTTAATTTCCTAGCTTAAACCCACTACTAAATCCAAGTTCCTATAACCTTAACACTTTCATTCATAACACATATATGATAAAAACACATATATAACACATGTTATAGTCCAAGTTACTTACCTTCATTCCAAGCTAGCTATCAATATACCAAATCAACATCAACATCATCTTCTCCATACATGCATCCTAGGTTAAAATAACCATAAACATAATACTTAAACACACAATAGAATAACTATAACAATGGTTTATACAACCATTAACTCACTTCCTTAGCACCTCTAATCATATATAATCATATATTGATCATATGATGATTAATGCCATAAAATTATTAACTCAATCAACATCGCTTATTCCAATAATTTCTATAACTCTTTTAATTAGTTTACATCTTTACCCAATTCCCAAATAAGGGTTTATAAACCCTAACTTCTCAATTCTTCAATTAACAACTCAATATCAAATAACTTACCTTGAAAGGATGATTACTAGGGACCTAATTCTTGCAATAGAACACATAATCATCATCAATTTGTTCATTAGAAAATCTTGTCTTCCCCTCCTCTATCCCATCTCACGTCACACATACACGCAAACCAGGAAAAGTGAGTAGAGTATGGAAAGTCAAGGGAAATTCTAGATACTTATCCACTTAGTTGGGTAAGTTTGGCCAATTGACACAAGTAGTCCCTCAAGTTCTTTCTCTTTAAATTTAGCCACACTAACTTAATAACATATCACATATACTTTGACCATTCAACAACTTTGGTCCCTCAAGTATTATTTTCTCATAATTATGACACATCAATCTTTCTATAACCATATACACTTACTTTGACTATTAGTTTGACTATTGGCTTGACTTCAACTTTACATTCATTGACTAACCAATCATATCGAGTCTCTCGACTCGTAGAAGTCTTAGTCAATTTCATCTAGAGTCATACCCGTTTGAAAACGGGTTTTGGGTGTAACAAATATCACAAATTCTAATCAATTCTGTTACAATTTGAGAATATAAATTATGAGGCATATTTTTTCAAAAACAAATGATCTTATGTAGAATTTAAATAATGAGACTTACAATTAAGAGAACATAAGCACTGCAAATCTAGAGCGTCACTGCCATCTCTACATGCTCCAAGGCTGGGAAAAATAAAACGATTTAGGCATACTCTTTTCATGTACTGTTTGGCAAAGTGTCTGTCCTCTTGAGGAAACAAAATGTATACCGTAAATATAAACTACATCTGTGGTTTGTCGACTTCACAACCTTTTTTTTACATTCTTCATAAATAATTAGTCTTAGGCCGCTAATAACTACTTATCCACACTTTACGATATAGCCGAACAATAAATTCATGAATTAACAAAGCAATAAATTACAATGATCCATATATCAATAACATTTATGCATCTTATTTGTTACCTCATAAGGCTAATATAATTTCCAGTTTTATAGATTTTAGATCGTTGTATATATACTTAATTCTTGTAATGCACTCCTTGAGAAAATCACATTAGCTAATAGAAAATGATACAACATAGCATATTAGCATCATACATGCAATCTATCGCAATGTCTATCCCAATTGCTAGTTTTCTTTTGTAGATCTAGATATAAAAGATATGAAAGTATAAGCATGTAATGTTCGATAAACTGTAAGAAACTGCAATGTACTGTACTTTTTTAAATCACTGAATGCAACATACATACCATTTCTTTCCAAAGTACACAATTTGTAGAATTTAATGGTCTACAAATCTTCAGAATAACTGAAAATTCTGGAACTTGTGTTTGCATATTTTGATAAGTACAATGTACTAAGCGGTTTAGAAATACTATGTTGTACATAATGATGAAAAATGAAGTACTTTGCATTTACGTGCAGTATCCCTTAAAGATGTGTACATTTTTCCTAGATATGTACCTTTCCGGTTGAACATTCTCCTATTAAGGTATATCTATGTAAATTATTAGTAGCATCCTTCAACTCTTCAAATGAAAATAATCTGTGCACCGGGATTCCTTCTGTACCCAACTTTTTAGCCTCGGTAGCAAACCCTGATTCAAAAAGAAAATATCAAAATTAAATTATATAATTACCATAGTTTTAGCCCTCATGGAATATCAAAATATTAACCTTGACAATTTTAGCAATCTATCTGTTACAGTAACACGTCAAATCAGTTATAAATTCATCAATCAAATAATTTTCCCACCATCATGAAAAGACTTACTTGCATTGGTTAAGAGCTCAGATGGATAGCCTGTAGTATGTTGGGTTAATCCCGATCAAAGCCTCATAGATTCTAGGTTAAAATAAGGTCAAAGGACCATTTACGTAATACTAAGAAACTATAGTCTAGGGTCTAGTATGTAATTAGCAAATCTGTAAAGTTGTGTCTTTTGGATCGGTGTAACCACCACCACCACCACTAAGGGTTGCATTGGTTGGAAACCAAGTCAAAAACCGAACCATCACAATGGTTCAAGGTGTCGATTCGACTAGTATAAATAGGGCTTGTTATTTTCAGTTTTAGATAGAACCATATTGTACAAATTATTGTAAATACATTTTGTTGATTCAATAACAATACAAGTTTGAATCTCAATCATTTACTTTCGTTATTTACCTGATTCGGGTTTGATTGAAACACCACTGGGCAACAAATTGGCATCAGAGATTAGGGCTTTCAAATTCATTGCAAGAATCGTATAAGCGATTTGCAGACAGGGATTGAAAGAAGATAGAGGGGTTTTTTCTGTATTAGATTTGTAACCAAAATACAACTTGGGTGTTGGTTTGCGGTTTGGACAGAAAAAAAAGAAGAAGAGAGGAAGTTCTTCAGGACAAACAAAACAGGGGCGAAAGGGAAGAACATCAAAGGGTAATACCAAAAGGATTACAAGCCAAAGGAAAAGAGGCGAGAATTGATTGGTATCGCGGTTAGTACGGGATCAAAGTCAAAAATTCACGGAGTGGGTTCGCAAAATTCCAGGTTTCGCGTTCTTATTTAATCTGGAATTTACTTTTAGATTTCTATACCTATACAAGAGGTTGGGTTTAGATTTGGTTGATTCCGCGTTAGAAAGGAAAAATCGTAGTTTGGTTTTAGAAGAAACCAAAAGTGAAGATCATTCGAAAAGCGAATATGTCAGGGGATAGAGAGATTGTAATACATAAGGAAGTTGGTTCGTCTTCCCAATTTCGATGTCCTATGTTAAAGTCCACAAACTATACTGTGTGGGCAAACCATATGAAAACCATACTTAGGGCAAACAGATTGTGGGAAATGATAGAACCTAAGGAAAATACAGAACCAGATGAAAAGAAGGATATGACGACGACTGCGCATTTGTTTCAAGCACTTCCTGAAGATATGATATTACAAGTTGCAAGTTGCAAAAGTTCAAAGGAAATTTGGGATGCACTAAAGACAAGGCATGTCGGTGTAGATAGAGTGCAAAAGGCACGTCTTCAAACTCTCAAGACGGAATTTGAGATGTTGAAAATGAAGGAGGAAGACACCTTAGAGTTTTTGGATGCAAAGCCTATGCAAAGGTAACCAAGCCACATCTAAAGAAGTTAGATGATAGGAGCACATAATTGGTTTACCTATGAAGTGAACAAGGATCAAAAGCTTATCGATTATTTGATCAAGTAACAGGAGAGATTAGTGTTAGTAGAGATGTAAAATTCAAAGAAGATGAAGGATGGGATTGGAAAGGTTACTTGGATAACATTGATCCAAAGGAACCAGGATGGAAGGACTTTATTATAAGTGATAACCGAACATCAAGTTCAAGGATCATTAATAAAGTAGTACTCAAGATTTGGAGAATAATGATGAAGAAAGTACACCAAGTCCCATGAATAATGCTCAAGGTGATATGTCTGATGATGAGATAGCACAACCAATAGACAATCCATCAACACCTCAACCATATACCTATGAGCTTAATTTAGAAGAATCTGCTGGATATACATCGTCAACAGCAAGTCCATCAAGAGCATATGATCATACACCAGTTCGAGGATTTAGAAACTTATCTGAAGTCTATGATCGAGCACCTGAAATACGAAGTGATGAATTGCTACTACTAGAGGAAGAGCCTAGAAATTACAAAGAGGCGGCACATGATAAGAAATGGATTGAGGCAATGCAGGCAGAAATTGACTCAATCAATAAGAACAAGACATGGAAGCTAGCCACCCTACCAGAAAATCAGAAGTCTATTGGTTTGAAATGGGTATTTAAGACTAAATGAGATGCAGATGGGAAGATAATAAAACATAAGGCTTGTTTAGTAGCTAAAGGATACGTACAAGAGCATGGAATAGACTATGACGAAGTCTTTGCTCCTGTAGCAAGAATGGAAATAGTTAGATTAATTCTTGCATTGGCAGCTTATAATGGATGGGAAGTTCACCACTTAGATGTAAAATCAGCATTTTTACATGGTGAGCTTAAGGAAGAAGTATATGTTACACAACTAGAGGGTTTTATGAAACCAGAACATGAAAATAAAGTGTACAGACTTGTTAAAGCACTTTATGGGTTGAAGCAAGCTCCACGTGCATGGAACATGAAGTTAGATCAAACTTTGAAATTACTGATTTCAAGAAGTGCACATTGGAACAAGCAGTCTATACAAGGATAAGTAAAAACTCTATGTTTCTTGTTGGAGTTTATGTAGATGATTTAATAGTTACTGGAAGCAGTAAGGAAGACCTTCAGAAGTTTAAGTCACAAATGGAAGAAAAGTTCGAGATGCGTGACTTAGGTTTGTTAGTTTACTACTTGGGAATAGAGGTTACCCAAACAGGGGGTGGAATCTCAATAAAGCAATCAAGATATGCCAACAAGATTCTTGAAGAAGCAAGAATGTTAAATTGCAACGAAACCAAGATTCCCATGGATCCTGGAACAAAGCTAATAAAGACAGAAGGAGGAGAACTAGTTGATGCCACAAAATATAGTAGTCTAATTGGGTGTTTCAGATATTTACTTCATACAAGACCAGATCTCAGTTATTCAGTTGGTTTGTTAAGCCGGTTCATGCAAGAACCAAGGGAACCACATATGAAGGCAATTAGACAAGTGTTACGGTATATCAAAGGAGCTTTAAACTTTGGTATAACTTACTACAAGAAAGGTGGATGCAAGTTACTTGGATACAGTGATAGCAGTTACGGCATCAACATAGAAGAAGGCAAAGGAACGACAGGGATCGTGTTTTACCTTGGGAACTCACCGATAAGTTGGAGTTCTCATAAACAACCTACTGTTGCATTATCATCGTGTGAATCAGAATTTATGGCAGCAACAGCAGCAGCTTGTCAAGCATTATGGCTACAAAGACTATTGAATGCACTAACAGGCTGGAAGGAAGAAAGGGTTACAATCAGAGTCGACAACAAATCAGCAATAGCACTTATGAAGAACCCCGTGTTTCATGGAAGAAGCAAAAACATTGATATACGTTATCACTTTATCAGAGAATGTGTTGAAAAGAACCAGATCGAAGTCGAGCATGTAAGTGGAGACTTACAACGGGCGGACATACTTACTAAAGCCTTAGCGAGGGTCAAGTTCGCAGAAATGAGAGAATTGCTTGGCGTGAAGGATCTACAAGGGCATGATCAAGATTAAGGGGGTGAATGTTGGGTTAATCCCGATCAAAGCCTCATAGATTCTAAGTTAAAATAAGGTCAAAGGACTATTTACGTAATACTAAGAAACTATAGTCTAGGGTCTAGTATGTAATTAGCAAATCTGTATAGTTGTGTCTTTTGGATCGGTGTAACCACCACCACCACTAAGGGTTGCATCGGTTGGAAACCAAGTCAAAAACCGAACCATCATAATGGTTCAAGGTGTCGATTCGACTAGTATAAATAGGGCTTGTTATTTTCAGTTTTAGATAGAACCATATTGTACAAATTATTGTAAATACATTTTGTTGATTCAATAACACTACAAGTTTGAATCTCAATCATTTACTTTCGTTATTTACCTGATTCGGGTTTGATTGAAACACCACTGGGCAACATAGTAGAGTAATCTTGCACCGGTTTATGCAGCAGTTTCTCATCCGATAAGCTTCCAACACAACTGAAATTATATTGTTTATATAGGAAACAACACTTCCAACTAAGTTTTTATCGCCAAGTTGTAAAATTCTATTTAATATTTTTACGCAATAAGTGATCTTATACTTTTAAATTCAACTGATCTTCCTAAGAGAACATGTCTTGTAATATTATGATAAAGTTCGCAATGATAGTGACCATTAAGCACCACTTTGAAGATTGACCAAAACCAAAGGTTAATTCATGACATTCATGTATAAGCATTGTAAGTCATCATTACTTTGATAATCCAGTTTATAGCTACATCAGTCAACATTGTTTGGCTTTTAGAGACACCAACAGAATGTAGAAGTGCTTGTGTGGTGAAATGCGCATTGCTTCACCAAAGAAATGCTACAATGAAAAAGATAGTAAACAAACTGTATATATACTCATCATTTTATCAATGGCAATTTATACCAACCTTAGCTATTATTTCATATGATGGCATTCCTAGAAGATCAGTAATTAGGTCCAACTGATGCACAACTTTTTTCCCAGGAGAAGGGGTCTTCAACTTAATATCTCTGCAAAAATGCAACGAATACTCCATATGTCTATAACCGGTGTGACCTGCCAAGGAAAAAGTTATTTAATACAGGAATTTCAGATGGATTGGTCTTTTGAACTGAATCAAAGACCTTCATTCAGAGTTTAGATTGGCACTGAAGCAAGTATGTATCTGACTCACAAAGGCATATAATTGCAGAATTAGCTTTCACCTTACTATAAAATGATCCACACAGTTCAGGAGCCCGACTTCTACGGAGCAATGAAAAGAATGACTAAAATACTGAGATCAAGAGATTAACGTGCTGGAAACATAATTAAAGTTGCGCCTTTGAATTTTTCCGTTCGCATAATCTTTTCTACGTCTTTTTCTAGTGAGATTAGCAGTTTCATAGTCAAATCCTTTGCCCCTCGTGTTTTGGGGGTTGTCGGGTTTAGTGTAAGCCTAGTCAAGTACTTCATGCTCTTCCATGAGACGAGATTGGTATCCCTCTTTCTGTCTTCTTTCATCATCCATTTTCTCAAAAAGCCAAAACTCCTCTTCTGATCAGGCTGTTAGATGATTGATTTCTCTCTCGCTTGGTGTATTTGTTCTAAGGGAATGTGTACCTTTACGCATGATCTCTTCAAGCATTTCTCTCCTTTCTTTAGCTTCAATCACAAACAAATAAAACATAAATTTTAGCAAGGTGGCAATTTTGGTTAACGTAAATAGTTAATTATGAATTGGTCAATTTGGGTAATGTTTTATTTCAAATGGGTGAAATCTTGAGATTTAGCTATAGGATAATGAATAGGAAATCTGCTCAAAAGTTTAGTTCGGAAAGATAGATACCACGTGGATTCCAGTTTGTAGTTCTTTTGCAGTATCTCTTGTTTCTAGAAGCAATTGATCAGTTGAGTTCATAATCTGTCAAATCCAAAGCCATATTCTTATGCATCCATCGGCTGTATTATGGTGCTTCTTGTGCAGTTCCCTTTGAGACTATGCTCTATCAGGAAAAACGTCAACTTATCACAAAAAGCATAACAAAATGACGAAGAAAAGTTACCAGTATACATTCATCAGTAGTCCTGATGCTCCATGATGATGGTAAAACCATCACAAGAGTCCATGATCGACTTTGTCTAAAGCACATAGATTTGTGGTGCTTAGATTTCAAAGTTCTTATTTGTTATTCATACATGCTATGTTTCTAGATGACATAGAGCTGCAAAGGTGCTTGGAGTACAAATAGAATCAAGAAATACAAATAAGCCAAAAAGTATTATTATTGATAATCTCAGGTAAGAAATTCCTCCACTTTATAACTTCTGCAAATGCAATTATGTTTCGGATCAAAACTTATTCAAAATGTCCGGTTGTATAAAGGTTCAATTGTTCAATCGAAAAAGGTTCTATGCGACAGGGGCTATAACAGCTGCCACTATGTATTAAACTATACCTTTTTTATCTGTATTAACGGGGTCGGGATTAATCAAGTGATTGTTTGGGCGCTGTTAATTATTTAAAGTGCTGACTAAGCGGAAACAGAAAATTATTACGCATATAAGGATTCCATTAAATAGTTCTTGGTCTGCTTATTAATTGAATTCTTTAATTCTTATAACACCTGTTAAGAAAATTTCATGTAAGCCAATACTAATTCTCATACCGTACTGTTTTTGTCCGTGCTAGGGATTGAAAAATAAAGAGGTAGCAAGGAAGCAAACCGAGACTGCATAAACAACAGAGGGTGTAGCATCTGCAGCTTATGCAATGCATGTGCAGCGAAAAATAGTAGGTTTTGAATTTGAAAGCTTAAAAAAGGAATTGGAAAATTAGCATTGTTTGTATTGCCTTTAACTATGTGGTGAATTACTGCACTTTTTTCCCAAGAGTAATGGCCAACTATTTTAGCTCTATGTGGCCATTGGCTCAATTTCATTAGGTTAAAGGTTCTCAATATATTGTTGTATTTGGTCATTAAAGAAATACAGTCCGCTGTGATGGAAGGGTTCTACTTTTTGTTTTTGGAAATGGTTTTTCAATATGTCACAGTAGTAAAAAGCCAACTCCTATTACACTAACTATTAGTAACACTGAGAGCTGCGACCTTGTTGCTTTGGTTTGTTTGGAAGCTGTCAATATAGTAGAGCTTGTTTATAAATACTTTAGCCGGTTAAAAACTATGCAAAAAATATTACGACCTAGAAAACAAACTGGGTAAATGACCTAAATTTGGTGTTGTTGTCGTAACAGGGCACAAAGGCGAGGGATTCTCAAGTAAAGAATCATGTATAAAAGATCCTGCATATGATTATAAGGATGCATTTTTAAAGGAAAAGAATAGTTGATATTCTTAAAACTCATCACAAATAACAGCAACCTACTATGAGAGTATTAGGGATATAAAATATATAGGGGAATATTGTATATTTGAATACATATTTGAGTTGTGGTGATCCATTCATGGTAATTGATAAATGAATAGTGAACCACCCTCATGAAATAGTAATTAAATACATGCAATATGAAGCTTAATAGTCAATTTATTACAAACATTTTTTGAAATTATATAAGGTTGGGACTCAAAACAAATACCTATGCATTGTTGTTTGCATGATTCTATAACGTTTCATATTTAGGTTTTTATGCAAAATCCTGCAAAGAAACCACAAAAGAATTGAGGTCGGTTTCACACTTGTTTGGTGGTGCACGCATACCTCGATATGAAGGCCTGAAGGTGTTTTTTAGGCCAAGTTTCCTGATGAAGAGCCTGATGATTTTGTCTTTGCACGAACTTCAACCCTTATAGGCCCATATCTTGTAGTCTATCCGTCTGATGATTTACCTCTTCTAGCATCAGAAACCTATTGGAAGAAAAAAACAACATCAATATTAAAAAAACAAAAATCACTATCACAAACCTTATTTCTCAAACATGTTCTTGTGTGGATGGGGACGAATGAAGCACGTTAGGGTTTTTTCTGAGAGGAGGGAAGAAGAATGGCGGGGATGTTATGTTTATCGTGTAGGTGTTCTGATTGTATCATAATGTATTGTTTTTTATGGGCTTAGGGTTTTTTTTAGTCAAATTCCAATTGCAGGGTTTATAGATTAGAAGTTGCAGAATATATTCAAAAAAATGTTGTAGTTCAGTGGCTAAGATACCACATGACCTTTTCATAAGGTTGAGTTTGAACCTTTATAGTGGATTTCTTGAACAAATTAATTTCGGATTTTAATGACTTAATTGGTTGCTTAGGTGGATGATGACATGGCTTTTAGTAAAATTATTAATCCGAATTTAATGTAGAGATGTGATTACATGGAATAAAATGTCTTATGTGGTATTATGAGGTGGCATTAAATTCGACGATGTGGCTTTAAAATGGTCAAACACCTCCTGTTATATATATATATATATATATATATGCGTGGTTTTGCATATATATATATATATATATATATATATATATATATATCCTGATATATATATATATATATATATTGATGCGTGGTTTTGCAACCTTACAACAGGTTTTACCTCTCGAGGGATCTCAAGAGGCTTACAACCCCACCAGGCAGTGTACCTGACCGATGTAGTATAGTGTAGTGGTAAGTACGGGGGATTGATCGTTCTCCACAGGGAATAGTGTTCGTTAGGTATGAAAAACTACTCTAATAGGTCTAAGGGTGAGGGAAGATTCTTTTTTATGTTTTTATATTTTTTATGAAAGCAAGTAAAATCTCGGGTTTGAAAGAGTGGGCGGAATTAGTTGCTAATCAACTAACCCAAATAACTACGAATACAAATAAAATAAAATAACTGAAAATGAAAAGGTTGATGAAACTTATATGGAGAGAAATGTGTTTACTTAGATTTCCTTACTCCCTAACTATCTTTTACCGGTTGATTAGTGTGTATTAATTGCGTGGATGACGGGTGTATTCCTTAATACCAATCGTGGGGTGGCGTACGTACTTCCCCAACTCTATAAGCTCCTACTTCACTCCTATGTCGAGCCGGCTAAGAAGCTCCTAACATGGGATCACTAGAATTCGCTCATGCATTAAATACAACCATAAAAACCTTAGTACGCATTGGTTCATGTTTCTTAAGACGTTCAAGCAAGTTACCGTATAGGAAGTTAGCCAGTTTTCTTAAGCCTAACATCGATGAACAATCATCCAATACAATTAATAACACACTAATAACCAACAATCAATAGCTAGGTTTCATTAGATCTAAGCAAACACAAGATAAATCTAGCCTAGCATGTTAAACAAAAGACAAGAACAAGATAGAATCAAACAACACATAGACATATTGAATGATTAATTGATAACTTATCTTCAATGTAACATGGAAGATCTCAAGGCAAAAAGCCTTGAAAAAGCTGCTAAAATCGTCTTAGGGTTTCCTCCCAAAATTACACACAATAAGTTCCACACTAATGACAAAAATTTGCAAAACTATATATAGAGATTAAGGGCTGACGGCGTCACATTGTAGATTCTGACGCCGTCACCTCGCCGCTTTTAGGTTTCCCGGATGGCCTTCCTGACGCCGTCCCTCTTTAGACCTCCAAAATCCGTTCTGGCTTATCAAAGCTCGACGCCATCAGAAATAAGCTTGACACCGTCCCTCTTTAAATTAAGCCGTGACGACCTTGATCACATTAAAGGGTGACGCCGTCAGATTTTTCTGCAAAATTCTCTGGCTTATCATGAGTAATTTTCATATCCACCTTTTTCTTGCCAAGCCATGACGCCGTCTGGGGAAATTCCTGATGCCGTCAAAGGTACTTTTCAGCCGATTTTGAGGCTTTGTCGTTTTCTTCACTTTTATGCTCCAAAAACGTCCAAAATGCTTCCTTTTCCAGATTTTTTCTCAAAAGTACCTAAAATGACAAAAGGAACGATTTAGGGCAATATTTGATCAAATAAATACGATTTAGGGCTTAAATGACCCCCTAAAAGCGGTACACTTTTCGCTTCATCAAATACCCTTACACTTGAGATTTGCTTGTCCTCAAGCAAATGCGCTTTTATTCTAATCAAAATACAAGTTAGGGGTCATTTAATGCTAACATAAAAGTAATTACAACAAATAGTCGTTCCACTTTAATCATAATAAGCACGGAGATTACAAACTAGCACCTCACAAGTAGTGTTTAGATACTCACATCTCTCAAGTGTCATCAACATAAATCTCATAAATGAAAACGGATATTATCTCTCACTACCTGTCATAGCAAATAGATTACCATAGGCTTGGGAAAGGATCAAAAACCTCCTCCACTAGGCGTAAGCACCTAAGATAAACTATCAAAGAGGGCTTTTAAATGGGTTATAACGTTAGGTGTAGGGATATGATAAACACGGTTTTGTTGGATAAGGGATATTTTACTGGTGGCGAGTTAAAGATCTTGATTAATTACATGTACTATACAATGTTGCTAAGCCAAGACTCGACTCAATCTTAAGCTAAAAACAAAATAACAAAAACATAAACATAAAATGAAACGGGATGGTAGTCCGTATGTTTTTTCTATTTTTTTGTATTTTTCTAATTTTTTTTTTTTTTTTTTTTTTTTTTTTTTTTTTTTTTTTTTTTTTCATACACTCTTGCCCTACCATCCAAAATAATACATCATAGGGGCGTTGCATTCCCCTTACACTTGAACTTTTACATAACTTTACAAATAACTATTCTAATGACTCGAATTAAGATAATTGAAAAACTTGGAGTACTTTTAAAATATTTAGCACATATGGGGGTAATAAATGATGTTCTTCCCCATTACTCCATTACACTAGTACTTTACCCATGAGTCCCAATCGTCCTAAAATAATATGTACAAGGATATGACTCGACTTAGCAACCATGTAATCAATTAGATAATTAACTTGGGTTTTTAAACAAATGTTGTCACAATAATGCACTAAAAATGAGTGCATACAAGGTAGGCTAAGGCGATTTGGGTGTACATTTTAGTGGGGTGTAACAAATTCTTCCTTTAAGTAAAATGCTTAAAGGTCGAAACGAAAATATAGGCTCTGAGGGGTGTACTAGGGTATCGTGTACTAAAAATGAGTACAACGCAAAGGGTGTGGGAGAATTACTTGACCAATGTAGCCAACGTAATTATAACAAAATCACAGGTGTAAAACAATGGGTTAATCCTAATGCCTCTTATCATGTAGTAAATCTAACTACACGACTGTAGTCTCACTTGTGGCCTCGGAATGGTCCTAACGCAAGTTCTAGAATCTAAGTGCTACCGGTACACACATCATAGCATAAATGCTTTTCCTACCAATTCTAGGGGCGAACCTCACATATTTGGGGGTGGAAATTTTTTTTAGTGGTACGGTTTTTGTGCTAGTCATATAACTCCTATCCATGAGACGCTCATTAAGATCAAAGTTTCACTGCTAAATGTTGTAAAAAATTTTAAATTTGGCACTAAAATTACCCTAACAGGTATTTATCTCAGTTTTATTACACATCTACTATTAAACAAACAAAAATCAAGCGTAATAGCATTCTCTAATCGTACTTTTACCCCCCCCCCCCTTTACACTTAAGATGAACATTGTCCCCAATGTTCAAATAACAAGATGTAAAAGTAATAAGGTAAAAGAATGAAATCAAATACTCCCCTGATTCGCTCGGTGGATAATGTGGTAACACGGTTAGATCTTCTTCCAAAGTAATGTTGAAGCTCCATGACTAATGCATCGCCAAAAGCTTGATCCAACAAACATTTCCTTGTCCAAAATAACCTGTTAAGCTTGAGAAAACAAACACGAAAACCTGCATAACATCGGCGGGATAAACTCTATATATAAGGATATAATGCTTGTGGAATGATAATTTTGCAGATTCCGGGAGATTATAAGTTAGAGATTTAATAAAACTTTTTATGAAAACAAAACTTTCAAAAATTTTCAGAAAATTAAACCTGACGCCGTCAGGTTGTAAATCCTGACGCCGTCAGAAATGATCTGACAGAATTCTCATGTTAAGTTTCCGGAAAAATTTTGGAAAAAACTATACCTTACTTCCTGGAAATCCTGCAAAACATCATTATGACTCGATACAAGCATTTGACTCAAACAAATACTAATATGTATGTTAATTTATTATTATTACGATTCATGTTCATTTGTTCTAATAAACCGATTTAGATTTCCCTTACACTTATCTTTTGCAAAATACCTTTATATGTAGTTAAGACGAAGTTAAAAACAAAATAAAGCATTTTCACAATTTAGTTTTGAACATGAATCAATAATAATAAAACTTAAACATACATACGGAAACAAATAAAATCAAACGAACAAATAAACACACAAAGCAAATAAAACTTGGGTTGCCTCCCAAGAAGCGCTTTTCTTTATTAACGAGTCTTGTAGCTAGACTCAAAGTCCTTCTACCCTATGTAAGTGAGCTCGTCATCGAGGACGTCTTTAGGGTTAAGCTTGGATTGAAGTTTCCTATTGGTCCGCTTAGTACGATATATCCTTTCAAACTTCTCTCCATCCGGGTCATACAATGTCATCTTAATATGCCATGACCCATCTCCATCTTTGGTTGGTTTGTCCCAATCCCACTTATGATCATCTTCCTCACAAGTCCACTTATTCATTCCTAGGTTAATTGGCAAAACTCCTAGGAAATCAATCATCTTCCTAAAAACTAGAGGGTCTTCAAATGGATCCAATTCGGTGTCCCTAGCCAAGAGTTGCTCTACCGTATGTGTTCGGTTAACAAAGTCCTCTTCTAGGTAAAATGGGCGTTGGGGTCCTATGAAGTCTCTATCGATCCAAGGTCCATATCTAGATGGTCTCCTATTTACTTCTAACCAATGGGGTGTTGGTTCATCACTAGTATCATAGGCATGTTTCTTCACATCATAGACTGACCAAGTATCTCCTTCTCCTACCGCTATCTTAGATTCCTTACAATCAATCATAGCACTAGCGGTCGCCAAAAATCCTCTACCTATCAACAAGGGGCATGTAAGGTCGCTAACCATATCAAGGACGTGGAAATCGGCTAAAATGGTTAGTTTTCCTATGTGTACTAACACGTCCTTGACTACTCCAACCGGGTAAGCAACACTTCCATCCGCTAAACCTATTATCACCTCGGTTTCTTCAAGTTTTCCAAGTTTTAAAGAGGTGTAGAGAGGTAACGGAAGTAGGTTAAGGCTTGATCCAAGATCGGCTAATGTGTCATAAGCCTCCGAATTACCGATCTTGCAAGGTAGAACAAATAGGCCCGGATCATCTAACTTCTTAGGTAGCTTGTTTTGAACAAAGGCGGTCCCTTTTTCGCCTAACTTGAGCTTCTTCTCGTCCAACACATCAAGAACCGGACTTTCAAGGTGGAGCTCCTTGAATTCATTGTCAAGGTTTTGAGTGGGAGGTGTCTCAACTATGTTGTTGACCAATTTGGATGTCATAACTTCTTGGTCATTTTGAACGACTTGGGTTTGTTTGAAACACGTGCTCATGGAATTGACCGAATAATATTGTGGGCAAGAACTAGGGGACAAAACCGATGAAACGGCGTTGATGTTTAGTTTCGGGTTCTTGACCGTGTTGCTAGGGAGTGCTCCCATTTCTCGGTCATTGAGGGCTTTCAACAAAGTGTCAAACTTATTGGTCATCTCGCTTTGTTTTTGTTTGAAATCGGCTTCAAACTTGGCTAAACGAGCTTCTTGAGATGCCATGAATTGGGACATCAATCCTTCAAAGTTATTGGTACTACCATTGCCGGAAGGATTGTTGTTGAAAATACGGTTCGAGTTGGAACCGCTTGATTAGAAACGATTGGGTGGGTTGGAAGAATTGGTTTGTTGTGCGTTTTGGTTTTGTTTCCACCTAAGGTTCGGGTGATTTTTCCATGAGGGGTTGTATGTATCACCGTAGGGGTTTGGCTCGGGTTTGAAAATGTACCACTTGTCTCCCGCTCCGTCGGTACGCGAGGATGCGTAGTCCGCAAAAGCTTGTTCGGGGAGTTCCATGCAATCACGAGTGTCGTGGGGACCACTACATAACTCACATGAAGAAGTGATTTTGTTCACTTGGCTTGAAGGTTTAGGAGCCTCGTAGGATTTCATAAGAAACTTGACTTGGTCTTCAAGTTCTATGATCCTACGGTCGGAAGTGCTTGAATTGCTCGAAGGCAAAGATATTGCCTTGACCGTTTTATTCAAATCACGGGGATCACTCCAACTTTCATTGTCATAAAGAGCAAGATCTTATAGGTGAGCCCATGATTCTTCCGCACTTAGATCACGTAGCTTACCACCGGCCGATTGGTCAATGGTTTGCCTCGTGGAGAGATTGATATTTTCATAGAAGATTTGGACTTGGAGCCAAAGTTCTATGCCATGGTGAGGGACTTTTTGGAGTAAGTCCTTGAATCGAGTCCATGCCTCGTAGAGGGTTTCGCCTTGACGTTGTTGGAACATCAAGATATCATTCCTTAGCTTGGTAGTTCTTCCCGGTGGGAAAAACTGAGCAAGGAAACGAGTGGTGAGATCATCCCAAGAGGTGATGGATCCTGCGGGTTGACGCTCTAGCCATTGACTAGCTTGGTCCCGCAAAGAGAATTGAAAAAGACGCAGTCGGGTCGTCTCTCGAGTGGCAACATCAAGGTCTATAGAATCAACGATTTTGAGAAAGTCCTTGAGATGTTGATTAGGATCTTCAGAACGAAGTCCATAGAATGCGCATCCGCTTTGCACCAACCGGATGGTGTCGGATCGCAAGGGAGTGACATTGGCTCCTTGAGTGAGCTCAATGGTGTTTCGATAGCCATGGTGGCTAGGACGAAAGTACTCTCCTAAAGTACGGGCTCTAGGAGGTGGTGGTTGTTGTGGTGGGTTGTTGGGATCGAGGATATTACCACCTTCCATGATGTCGGATGGTAATGGTTACGAACAAAGAAACGAAGAAAAAAGATAGACTAAAGAAAACCTAGAAAAATAAAATAAAAATCTCGCTAGAAAGGAATCTAGTGAGTAGACCTATAAAAATAAAAATTCCACCTAAACAATAACTATTCCCCAGCAGCGGCGCCAAAAACTTGATGCGTGGTTTTGCAACCTTACAACAGGTTTTACCTCTCGAGGGATCTCAAGAGGCTTACAACACCACCAGGCAGTGTACCTGACCGATGTAGTATAGTGTAGTGGTAAGTACGGGGGATTGATCGTTCTCCACAGGGAATAGTGTTCGTTAGGTATGAAAAACTACTCTAATAGGTCTAAGGGTGAGGGAAGATTCTTTTTTATGTTTTTATATTTTTTATGAAAGCAAGTAAAATCTCGGGTTTGAAAGAGTGGGCGGAATTAGTTGCTAATCAACTAACCCAAATAACTACGAATACAAATAAAATAAAATAACTGAAAATGAAAAGGTTGATGAAACTTATATGGAGAGAAATGTGTTTACTTAGATTTCCTTACTCCCTAACTATCTTTTACCGGTTGATTAGTGTGTATTAATTGCGTGGATGACGGGTGTATTCCTTAATACCAATCGTGGGGTGGCGTACGTACTTCCCCAACTCTATAAGCTCCTACTTCACTCCTATGTCGAGCCGGCTAAGAAGCTCCTAACATGGGATCACTAGAATTCGCTCATGCATTAAATACAACCATAAAAACCTTAGTACGCATTGGTTCATGTTTCTTAAGACGTTCAAGCAAGTTACCGTATAGGAAGTTAGCCAGTTTTCTTAAGCCTAACATCGATGAACAATCATCCAATACAATTAATAACACACTAATAACCAACAATCAATAGCTAGGTTTCATTAGATCTAAGCAAACACAAGATAAATCTAGCCTAGCATGTTAAACAAAAGACAAGAACAAGATAGAATCAAACAACACATAGACATATTGAATGATTAATTGATAACTTATCTTCAATGTAACATGGAAGATCTCAAGGCAAAAAGCCTTGAAAAAGCTGCTAAAATCGTCTTAGGGTTTCCTCCCAAAATTACACACAATAAGTTCCACACTAATGACAAAAATTTGCAAAACTATATATAGAGATTAAGGGCTGACGGCGTCACATTGTAGATTCTGACGCCGTCACCTCGCCGCTTTTAGGGTTCCCGGATGGCCTTCCTGACACCGTCCCTCTTTAGACCTCCAAAATCCGTTCTGGCTTATCAAAGCTCGACGCCGTCAGAAATAAGCTTGACGCCGTCCCTCTTTAAATTAAGCCGTGACGACCTTGATCACATTAAAGGGTGACGCCGTCAGATTTTTCATGCAAAATTCTCTGGCTTATCATGAGTAATTTTCATATCCACCTTTTTCTTGCCAAGCCATGACGCCGTCTGGGGAAATTCCTGACGCCGTCAAAGGTACTTTTCAGCCGATTTTGAGACTTTGTCGTTTTCTTCACTTTTATGCTCCAAAAACGTCCAAAATGCTTCCTTTTCCAGATTTCTTCTCAAAAGTACCTAAAATGACAAAAGGAACGATTTAGGGCAATATTTGATCAAATAAATACGATTTAGGGCTTAAATGACCCCCTAAAAGCGGTACACTTTTCGCTTCATCATATATATATATATATATATATATATATATATAAACCTCATTAGTTTGAACATTTATAATTTGTGCAAGAAATAGAGATCCTACACTCAGAAGGGAAGATTAGAAATACATACCTTGTAGAAAGAGAAGTTAGGAGGAAGATTAAGACGTTTGTTCCATAAGGCCGAGGCCTAATCGAAGTAAGTTGAAAGGTTCACGTTTCAATGTTTTGGTGAGAATGTCGGCAATGTTGTCTTCGGAAGAGACTTTTTCTATGGAGATGTTTCCTTTCTGAACGTTATCTCTAAGAAAATGATGGCGTATTTCAATGTGTTAGGTGCGGGAATGCAAAACAGGATTCTTGCTAAGGTCGATGGCGCCTTTGTTGTCGCAGAGGATGGCAATGTTGCTTAGATGAACATCGTAGTCGACAAGAGCTTGTTTCATCCATAGTGCTTGTTGGCATGCTTTCCCTGCTGACACATATTCTGCTTCGGTGGTAGAAATAGCAAACGCGGTTTGTTTCTTTGAAAACCATGATGTTAAACAACATCCTATGAATGTACAAACTCCACTTGTGCTTTTGCGATCAACATAATCACCTGCATGGTCAGAATCTGCATATACAATAGTTTCGACCCCCGTACCTTTTGGATACCATAACCCTAATTGAGTTGTACCCTTTATGTACCTAAAAATTCTTTTGACCGCTTCGAGATGTGAAGATTTAGAATCTTCTTGAAAGCAAGCCCACATACATACACTAAACTTAATAACCGGCCGACTAGCTGTAAGATATAGTAGACTACCTATCATACCATGGTACTTGGTATCGTCAACGGATTCACCGTCCTCGTCTTTGGTAAGTTTAGTGTCGGATGATATTGGTGTTTTCATTGGTTTTGCATCTTCTAATCCAAATTTTTTAAACATTTCTTTAATATATTTAGATTGATTAAAGAAGACACCATCTTCTAATTGTTTTATTTGTAGTCCAAGAAAGAAATTTAATTCTCCCATCATACTCATTTCAAACTCATCGTGCATGATTTTAGAAAAATCGTCACACATTTCTTGACAAGTAGATCCGAATATAATATCATCCACGTAAATTTGAACAATGATAATATGTGATTGGTTTTTCTTTGTAAACAATGTATTATCTACTAGACCCATCGTATATTTATTATCTATAAGAAAGGTTTTAAGTCTATCACACCAAGATTTAGCGGCTTGTTTAAGACCGTAGAGAGCTTTCTTGAGTTTATATACATATTCTGGTTTTTCAAAGTCCACGAAATCGGGAGGTTGAGCTACATACACTTCTTCATTTATGAACCCGTTTAGAAAAGCACTTTTCATATCCATTTGATAAAGCTTGATATTTGTAGCACAAGCATAAGCTAGAAGGATTCCTATAGATTCTAATCTAGCTACGGGAGCATAGGTCTCATCAAAATCTATTCCTTCTTGTTGATTATAACCTTGTGCAACAAGTCTAGCTTTGTTGCGGGATACTATCCCATTTTCATCTAGTTTATTTTTGAAAACCCATTTTGTACCAATTATGGTTTTATTTTTAGGTGGTGGGACTAGTTTCCAAACATCATTTGAGACAAATTGATTTAATTCTTCTTGCATAGCTATTGCCCAACTTTCGTCTTTAATAGCTCCATTTACGTATTTGTGTTCTATTGAGGAAACAAAACAAAATAAATTACTTTGATTTTGAGCTTGAGACCATAATGTTATTTCATTTAATTTTCCTATAACTATTTCTAGCGGGTGATCTTTAGACACTTTGACGTTAACTATTTCTTTATCTAATAGTTCATCTTTCTTGTCTTTTATTTCACTACTTTGATTTTCATGAATTTGACTTTCTATTATGTCATCATCTACGAGAGGTTGAGATTTAGGAGGAGGACTTTCATCAAACTTGACATTTAAAGATTCTTCTACTTTCATAGTTTCTTTATTTAGAACTACATAGGCTTTACTATTAGGTGAATATCCTAAGAAAATACCTTCGGTGGATTTTGGATCAAATTTGGTAAGAAAATCTTTTGTGTTTAAAATGAAGTATTTGCTTCCAAATACTTTAAAATAATCTAACGACGGTTTTTTACCTTTTAATAACTCATAAGGAGTTAATCCTAAGAATGGTCTAATGAGAATTCTATTTAAGATATATGTTGATGTGTCGACGGCGTTGCACCAAAATTTTTGAGGTATTGATTGTTCATTAAGCATGGTTCGACTCATTTCTTGTAAGGTTCTATTCTTACATTCAACTACCCCGTTTAATTGCAGAGTAAGTGGAGCCAAAAAATTGTGAGTAATACCATTAGTATCACAAAAGGCTCCGAATTGTACTTCGTTATGAAACTCCCGACCATGGTCCATACGAATAGATATTATTGGACAACCTAGTTGTTTTTGAATTTTCTTACTTAGGATTTCAAAGTGATCAAAGGCTTCGGTTTTATTTTTCAAAAATCTAGTCCATGTATACCTAGAGTAGTCATCGACTATTACTAAAGTATAGAAGTTACCTCCGTAACTTTGAATAGCCGATGGACCAAATAGATCCATGTGTAAGAGTTCTAGACACTTAGTTGTAGAAACCATATTTTTAGCTTTATGACTAGCATGAACTTGTTTTCCTACATTACAAGCATCACAAAAATGATGTTCATATTTAAGTTTTGGTAAGTTTCTAACAAGTTCTCAAGATGATAGCGATTGAATAAGTCGCATATTGGCGTAACCCAATCTTCGATGTCAAAGGGTCGAAGTATCATCTATTGAAGTTAGACAAAGTTTATCTTTAGAGTTTCCGATTTTCATTACAAAAAGACTGTTTTTCCTAACCCCTGTTCCTATGGTTATTCCGTCTTTTAATATTTTGCTACCGGACTCACTAAATAGGACATCACACTTTTTATCAACTATTTGACTGATACTTAATAAGTTAAAACCTAGGTTATCTACGTAACACACATTATTGATGGTTAAAGAGTTATGTGAGATCGTACCTTTGCCGATGATCTTACTTATCCCATTACCAAAAACTACGTTACCTCCATCGCAAGCCTTGTAAGATGAAAATAGGCTTTTATTACCCGTCTTGTGCCTTGTGCATCCGCTGTCTTTAATCCATTCGTTTGGCTCTAGATCAACCTTTAGACAAACCTATAAGCACAAAGAAACTCAAGAGTTTGGTCCCCAATATCTCATGGGTCCATTAGTGTTAAACAAACCATTCACTTGGTTCACAAATGGAAGATAGTTCCAAGGTCCAAAATTTGGTGTTTGGAAACCGTTGTGAAAAGCATTGTTCCATCCTATTTGATTAAAGTTGCTTTTAGGATAAGGTGCGTTTGGTCTCCTAAATGGTGTTGTTGGTCGAACATTTGGTTTTCTCAAAATTCCTTTATTGTGATGTGGTACATTAACATTTCTATCAGGATCATTAGGCGTTTTCTTTTTAGTTACAACTACAAACTCTTTTCTTGATGATTTGGACAAGTCAATTTTAGACTTTTCTGTACCAGATGGTCGGATCCTTTGATTAAGCCTAGCCAGATCCCTTTTTGAGGGATCCGCCGGATCCGTCACCTCAGAAACAGATGGATCAGCAGACTTAATAAATTTTGTTGAATTTTCTTCGCTAGTCGAAGGCATACAATCTGTAAATCCTACTCCATTTTTATTGTTTTTGACTTGTCGTGTATCTATTATATCTTCTAAGTATTGTGTAGTATGTTTAGCAATTTTAGAGTCTTGGTGATCAATTATTGTTTGAAGACTTACACAAAATTTACATTCTACACTTGCTTATTTCCCTTTTTCAAGTCTTTTTAATTTTTCTTTAAGCTCAAAAACTTCTTTTTCTAAGAGTTCAATTTTACTTTTTAGAAGTTTGTTTTTGTTAATGACTTTAAGGCTAATTTTGTAAAGTTTATTATATTCTAAGCTTAGAGATTCATCATCTAAAGATGAGCTACTATAACAGAGAGACTCGGAATGTACCTCACTGGAATCTTTGGCAATGAGACAAATCTCTTCTTTCTCCTCTTCACAAGGATACCAAGAGCCGCTAACGAATGCCTTTTGCTCACCATTAGATTGTTTGGGATAATCACTTATAAAGCGACTTGGATCACCGCATCTAAAACACTTTCGGTCATCTTTAACTTTCTTTTCTTCCTTGAATTTTCGAAAGCCTTTCTTGTCATCGTAAGGTTGTTTTACGAATCTTCCTCTTCTTCTAAAGAACTTCTTGAAGTCCCTTACGGCCATGGCATATTCTTCATCATCGCTATCCAAGGACGAAGTGTCTTCATCACTAGACTCCTTTTTAGCTTTTAGAGCTAATGACTTGTATTTCTCCTTCTTTTCTTTTGAGGCCTCGGAGTCATTAGCCAATACTACCTCATATACTTTGAGATTCCTAATGAGTTCTGTAACAACTCGCATTTTCGGGTTACTATTCACTTCTACTATTCATTTTCACTATTCATTCCCAAAATTTTTATTTCATATTCTCGTAAGTTAAACTATTTTAATAATAATCTGAGATTTTCACACTCGTCGGATCATTTCTGCAAGAATCACGAAACCGTGTCCGAGATTTACTTTAAGGTTTAAACATCATTTAGGCATCCCGATATGTCCACACAACATTACCAACAAGAGAAATATATTTTTTCCACCATCCGTGAGATTTTCAAGAATTTTGGAATTTTAGGATACCCGGTTTTAAGTTTCGTGACTTTACGACTTACAGTTAGCAATTAACGGGACCAAAACCCACTCCGTAAGTCAAGATAAATATTCAACCTAAAATATCTAGATATTTTCTCAAAAATATCTAGATATTTTGAAAATCTATTGAAATTACCATTTTACCCTTGTCCTTTATTTACCAAAATGCCATTCTATGTATTTACAAGAATGCCATTCTAGCCTAAATTTTTCCCTATAAATAGAAGGCTTAAGCCTTCATAATTTCTTGCACCACCCTCTCTTTATCTCTAAAGTCCTTAAACCCAAGGCGATTCTTAGCTATTTTAGCAAGTATCTTTCAAGAATGTGCAAGCATTCTTGAGCAAAAGCTAGAGTTTGATCTACTTTGCTCTGAGTTTTCAAGAAAGGCGTTGTTATAATCTTCAAATAACTTCAAGTCTCCAAAAAGACTTTGTTATTATCTTATTTTAGTTTCGGGTACTACAACACTAGGGAACTTCATGTGAGGGGTTTCACTTGGGTAAACGGATCGACGAGTTCATGGATTTACGAATTAAAGTGTCCTAGCTCCTCGAACGTTTACTACATGACCTCTGAATTATGATGGCCCGAACGGTAGTTACGCGTAGAGACTTTCTGGCTTAAATCCATCAACCCCGTTATACGTTGTGATATCATTAGTTCAAGGTGAGTTCTTAGCCCCTACTTTTATACTCGTTTTAACTCTTTGGGGGAGATACATGCTTAACTACTTTCAATTACTTTTACAAGTATTCCAAACCTTTACATATTACTGTGAGTTTCATGGCCCCTACTCTTTTAATACTTTTTTTAACTCTTTGGGGGAGATACATGCTCATTTCATTTACATATTTTACTCATTTATCAAAATACATGACTTACATTTACATCACTACTTACATGAATACGTGATTTACATTTACATTTTCTACTTGTGTGAATACATGAATGCATTATTCTTGATTGCATTATTCAACATAGTGGCTCCAAATTAAGTTGTTGGATGACCATTACATTAGTGGCTCCAAATTAAGTTGTTGGAAGGCCATTAATCTTTGGGTAGAGGCTCCCAGTATGTGCAATATAGTGGCTTCAAATTAAGTTGTTGGATGACCATTAAATTAGTGGCTCCAAATTAAGTTGTTGGAAGGCTATTAATTTAGATACATTTATACTTTTAACTACTATGATACATACATACATGATTGACATACTATCTATAGCAGTGGGTTGTAAACACACAGGTTGCAAGTTTTGTATGGGCGGAACTTAGAACTGAGTGGATTTACAATGCCTTTGTTGTATGAACATTCATTAAAAGGCTTACATTTTAAACAAACTCTATGAACTCACCAACCATTGTGTTGACACTTTAGCATGTTTATCTCAGGTTAGTAAGGCGATAGCAGGTGCATGGAATGTAGAGTCGCATGACATGTTTTGAAGACTTTATACATTGGTATTTACCATTCGATAGTACATTTTGTAAACATTTATATATTATACTTTGGGACCTCATTGTTTGTAACTCTGATTTCATTAATCGAATGGTAACTTTTCAAAACATCTCATTTAGAGGTCGTTTTCTATAACTTGTACTTTGTATTGTAAAGTAGCACCCCAGTGACACAATCTTCCGCTGCGATATTTTGGGGGTGTTACAAGTTCGTCGAGAGAAAGGATTGTTAAGTCCTTTGATTCTTCGATTGCCGTTACCTTCGGTCTCCATTTAGCCGGAAGTGCCCTTAAGAATTTCCTGACATGATTACGCTTGGAAAAAGATTCGTCAAGTGCTATTAGTGAAGTAATAATAGTATAAAACCTACTAAATGCATTATCAATACTTTCATCATCCGATATTGAGTATTGCTCATATTGTTGAACAAATAAATCAATTTTATTATTTTGCACTTGTTTGTTTCCTTGATGAGTAATTACTAAGCAATCCCAAATGTCTTTTGCGGTTTTATGCATAAAAATTCTTTCATATTCCTTTTTGGGTAAGGCGTTGTATAAAACCATTTTTGCCTCATTATTTTTAAAAAGCATTTTCTTTTGTTCATCTTTTAAAACCGAGGACCCAACCTCATTTTTGTCGGTAGATATATTCTCAAATACCGGCACACAATCCCCATCAACAATTATATTCCAAAGATCAATATCTTTAGACTTCACATACGTTTCAAATCTATTTTTCCAATATATGAAACCATTAGCTTCAAAGAGTGGTGGTCTTTGCATAGATTGCCCTTCCTTGTAGTTTTCAAAATCCATTTGATCGAAAAAGTTTTAAAAAACAATTTACTTAAAAACTTTTTATAAAACCTGCTCTTGATGCCAATTGTAGAAAACTAGAAGAGGGGTTGAATAGTTTTTACTGATTTAAATTTAGTTTATAAAAACTTTTAGATTGATAGTCTGTGAAACCTTTGAATGTTGAGATATGGATAATGCAATATACTAGTAAGGAAATAAATACGTGAAAGTAAAGAGATAAAGGATAGAAGTGTGACGCAATTGTTTATAGTGGTTCGGCTACAAGGACACCTTCCTTGCCCTACTCCACTCCCTGAGTCACCTACTCGAGAGTTCGTAAACACTATGTCAACAAGCTCCTTCAACCGGTGGAGAAACCTTCACAACATCGCTTACACTTTTTCCGGTACAAAGCTAAATACCGAGTCCTTAGCATGGCGGACCAAACCAACACAACAATACAACTAACACAACAAATTTGAGAATACAAGAAGAAGTATCAATAACAAGAAATAACTCAGTGGTCTTGAGGTGATGAGAAGTCCGAGCAACTTGAGAAGAAGGATGCCTCGTATGCAAGAAAGCGTGATCTCGTCTTGTAATAAGAACCTAGAGAACACAAGAGAAAGAGAGCTACAAGAATGATCTTTAGATATGAGGTTAGAGAACTTAGAATGTAGAGAGAAGATATATCTAAGTGGGGTGAGAAACAACAGAGAAGTGGCTCACTATTTATAGGCAATTCTGAGCACTGTTCACCCGGATCCGGCGGATCCCTTCCCAAAGGGATCCGGCAAGTGTAATCCAAGGGATCCGGCTATCTGGTAGTACCAGTTCGGATTTTGGGTTACAATTCCGGGGTTTGTGTTATGGGTCAAGGTCCATGGGTTAAGTGATGTCATGAATGATGTCAAAGACATCTTGGGTCATGGGTTATGGACTTTGGGTCATGGGTCATGGGTTTTACCCATTATTTAAGTCATGCATGATGTCATGCAAGGGTCATGGGTTATGGGTCAAGCTCCATGGTTTATGGGTTATGGGTTGTGGATTATCCAACTCATTTCATGCATTTTATTTATTACAAGAAGTATACTTTAATTATAGCATGTACATGGTAAATTGTAAATGTAAGAACATGTAATGTTTAGATTTATACTTTTACATAATGTTATGTTTGTTATAGACAAAACTTAAAGAGCTCGATAAATATTAATAAACGTTTTTACGGTTTATTTGTATTAACAATATGGAATATGTTGAAAAACGTGTGATAACATCAAATAATCCCGATATTTAAGAGTAAATTTCCCCCTAAAATGCTCACTATTTGTGTAGTTTTGCATGAATTTATACTCTTATTACTCATTATTTCATTTCAGGGTATAATTGAGCATCGGCACGAAGAAACGCAGATTTGGAAGGAAAACTAACTAAGTTTTACATAAGCTTGCTGACCAGAAGAAGGTTACGGCGTAGAAGCCTAATACAACCTACGCTGTAACAAGGATTATCACTAGAAGACTAAAGTCAACATTGCACAAGGTTACGGTGTAACTCCATCGACATAGTTACGTCGTAGATATCAAAAGACTTAGCCAAAATTCAGTGATCAAGAAGGTTGCGCCGTAACCTAATCACATGGTTACGGTATAGAAGTGATGAATATTTTTACAAGGGTTCTGCAATCGTAACCCAATCTCAAGGTTACGCCGTAGAAGATTAATTATTGATAAGATCGTCCACTTATATGGGGGTTACTTAAGGTTACACCGTAACTATGTCGAGGCTATAAATACAAGCTCTAAATGTGAATAAAGGAGCATTCTTTCACCACATCAGAAGGAGGATGAATTAGGGCTTTAGAGAGGACGAAATTCAGCAGCTTTACATCATCTTCTAAAGGAGAAATCATTCCATTAATTCAATAGCTTTAGCTTCGTATCAAGTATTTGTATCGAATCCAATGTCTTCTTTCAATATGATTAACAATATTGTTTTTGCAGCATTATTTAATATGAGAGGCTAAACATTTCATGTGTTAGCCTAGTTATGAATTTATCAATGCCATGATTTGTCTTTTACCATTTACTTATTGTTTTATGTATTTATCTTTTCTAGCCTATCATTGATCCCCGTGTTTTGGTAGTATTGAAGCTAGGTAGTATCTAGTATGCTAATAAGTATTGACCATAGAAAGCTAGTGTGTTAGGTTGCGAGGGGTGTGTAAGAATTGGCCATAGGACTACCATCTCCCTTGTGTAAGAATTGACCATAGGACTACCTACAGTAGTTGAAATGCTTAAGAAATGCGGGAACCTTGAGTGGACCAAACCTTGGTTTAGTGTTTAAAGCACTAAGAATAGGTCTAGAAAGATAGCTGGGGCTTAATGACTAAGAATAGACTATCGACGAATTGACCATAGGAGTTGGAGTCTAGGATTATAGGCTAGGTAGCTTTGACCATCTGAGCCTAGTGACATTTAACCACCACATAAGGCGACAGTAATCACTTTTAGGAAAACTAGATCACGGCATGATAATATTAGTAACTAGGCTAGCACATATTTCTCTCACTGATTTAATCCATTTCATTTTCGTTATTTTTAATTAGCTAATTACAATTCATATCAAAACCCCTTTTTAGTGACAATTAAGACTTAAGTTAGAATCCGCCTCATAGCTCTTAGGACGATCTCGGTTTTACCGAATTCTAGACTACTCACGACCGGGTACACTGCTCGTTAGTGCTCACGTAGATCATTGGTAAACGAGACTTATAAATATTAAAATGTGATCTAGGAAAAATATCATCAATGTGTCGCGTGGCTACATTGTGAAAACTATTCTACAACTGGTAACATCTTTGGAGAGCCACAGAAGACTTATCGAGTTGGAGATGATTATCAGGCACAAATCCCATCTTTGATGTCAAAAAATGAGCTATTGCAACTCATTGGTCATGATGTCAATACTGATATTAAAAACTATTTTGAGTTTGGTAGTCAATTCGTGTCACTTGGATTCACAATTACCATAAGGACACAAATAAAACAACGGAAATTCAAGCAAAGGGCGAATCTAGTATTTTAGGTTCTAGACCAGATAATAGTTTGGTTCATGTTCCTTGTTCATCAAGTGAAGAATCTTGGAGTGTTCTTGAGAGTGGGACCTTTCTTCTTGGTTTATGTAAATTTGGCACGAATTTCGTGCTGTGAACAAATTTGTGGGAAATAATTAAATATAAAGGAATGCTAGATGTATTATTTTACTACTATGGGAAGTTCTATAAAAGTGCTAAACGCCAAACATGGTCAATAAATTTGAAGAATAGAAGCCGAAAGTCTGTGCCTGGAAGAAAGGTCTTCAAAGGGTGGAAGAGACAAGAGCTTTCCTCCAGGCACAGACTTTCGACTATGAGTATTAACGGTTTTCAAGTTAGGGACTATCTAGATCAGAAAAAAGTCAAAAGACCATACCTAAAAGTCATAACAAATCATAGGGACCATCCGTGTAGTTTACTCGTATGAATTTATATGCATGTGGACCATGTGTCTGAGTTTTAAAAATTGGTTCCGAGTTAGGTTTTGGAGTTTGGTTCAACATATTGTTGCTATATATATTGATCGAGTATAGATATAGAAATAGTGAGTTGAATTTATTAACAGGGACGGAACCAGGACAAAATATGACCGGGTGCACAAATTTTTTGGAATCGTAATATAGAAACACATTTCGATGGACCATGTGCATTTAAGACACATTTAGGAAAAATTGATTTTCAAAAATTTACACTAGATCGAAAAAATCTATAGGGGTCCCGCCGTTCCGGGCACCCGCAGGAACTCCCTTGGTTCCGTCCCCGAGTGGAAATGATGGTTAAAGGTCAAATGGAGGGGGGAGATTTGCTGTTAAGTTGGATCAAAATATTTGAGATTTGACATTGTTTAATTGTTAAGTTGTGTAAATTTTTTTAAATAAGTAATTCTTGATTAAATGAATTGAAGCCAAGTAATATTGTATAACATTTTCAGGTTTTGGGTTTAACAAGTAAGGCGGCGGCCGGCCGCGTTGCGGCCTGGCGGGATTTTTTTTCGTTGTAATATACTCACCTCGTTCTTAATTGCACGGTAATTTTTTTAACCAATTTAAGCCTTGCATTTGTGCTGCTAGCATGTGTATAAAGCTACAACTTATTTCATCACATGCATATACAACGTATTTAATACTTACAAGGTTAATAAGCAATGCCAAACACCCTTTATCTCATAACCAACAACCTGTCATCAGGCCTTGTAGAATTCAAAGGTTAAAGATATGTAATGATATATATATAAGAATACATAAATACATGTGTTTAGTAATTAGTTTATTGTCTCGCACTTTTTGTACCAAAATATAAATATAGATACAAAATAAAGATGGATATGCATGCTGCAAATTGTTATAAAAACCACCATCTGACATATAAGCAAATATGACCAAAGTACTGGTTTTTTAGACTACAAAGGTCTTGATATAAATCCAAACAATGAAATAAAACACATTCTAATGATACAACAAATCAGCAGGAACCCTTGTTCATAATTTAGTTCTTCATAAGAACTTAAGAGGCAGCTGCACATCAAAAAAACACCATCACAAAGTAGGGGTTCCAGATCTGGGAAAAGTTGGATATAATATCCGAATGATACATTCCAACTATAGGTACTCCATGGAACAGAAAATGCAACTTTTAAATAAACACGTAAGGCTCGAATAATCAAATCACCTTGCGAGCAAGCTCTCCTTGAAATCCTCCTGCGATCAGAAAATACAACTTGGCGAAAAAAAAATTTTAAAAATCTTGTTCATTTAAGGTTCGTCTCACCTGAATGTAAAGATAAGATAATCTGAAATGAAGTGGTTTCTGAAGTAAGCAATTGAATAGATAATTTTATAATTGCACATATTTAGGCAAAATCAATCACAATGGACGCTTACCCCAACTTTGTATAATAAATCCAGTCAATGAAACGTTACCTCGATGCTAAAGGTATGCAAAACAATGCAGATTTGTAAAAACTAATCAGGGTTGAAAATTATAACACTTGCCTCGATTAGTGTACCCATATCAGTACTGCTTCCATGATAATAATGATAAAATTCAAGGGGTAATCTTGCTGAATAATCATATCCTCTGCTAGGACCTGAAACTTTAGATCCTTGTTTCTCAGATTCCATATCAGGTGCTGCACTTGAGCCTCCCTTTGTTTCAGTCTCATTTATATTTTCCTGACCGACTTGATCTCCATCTTTTAGATTGCTTTGATCTTCTGAGTTTAAAGCATTTCCACCAGTTATATTTCGAGATTCCTCAGCAGTTGCAATGGCATCTTTAGCAGCATCTGTGTCAGCTGCAGCCTTTGCCTGGCGCTCCTCTTCCTCAACTGCAGCACGAATTCTTTCAAGAAATTTGTTGTCCTCCTCTGGGAGAAAATGGCCTACGAGATTCATAAAACAAAACCATAAGTAAAGTGTTGCAATCTGATCTTGCATAGATTTGAAAGCAAGTATATTGATTATATAGAAACGAAAACTTATTCAAGCACTACCGGACAAGAAAATCAGATTAAAAAAAATTAATGGACTGTTTTATCAAGTTCACATAACTTAATGCAATAATGTTCGTACATACTCATAATAGTGTATTCTGATGCACATTGCCTAGCGCGAGTTTGTCAATGATGTATTAGTACTAAAAACCAGCAATATAAATGGCATTTACATTTAAATTATTAGCCAGCTCATAGACAAATATGCTACAAAGTACAAACCTCGCTTTGTTAATTTCTGGATCCTGATGGAACGTAACTCTTGGAGCTTCTCCACAATCAACACTTGCTCCAGCTTAAAGAGAGCAAGTAAAAAAAATTTAAAGCCCGGTTAGAAAATTATAAACTAATCATTGAAATAAACCGAAACGATTGTAGCACAAAAGTCATTATTGATATACAAATAAATGGTCAAAGATACAGACTTAATCAATCACCAATAAAACCAAAATCCTTGGAATTTGTTGTAGTAACTTATTTTTCTCACATGCAAACATGATAAGCAAACTTTGTGTTAAGCAACTATAGACTTCTCAGTAAAATTATGACAACTGGTAATTTTCACGTTATTAATTAATATTATATGAGTATTAATTATTCTTAAGCTGAGCATTTCTATGCGTATTTGCATGTTTCTGAGTATTTTGAGCATTTTTTGGAGCTGTCCCGCATACTGTAGCTTACAGTCACTGCAGAAAAAGTATATTTTTTTTTCAGTAAACCTAAATTATCCTATTCCTGATAGTTACTGACAAGTCTCATAATTAACTGAGAGCTTTCTCGCATTTTTCTGAAAAACAACCGCACGCGCGTACCGACAGCACAGTACACATGGTAACAGTCAAATAAATATATTTTTGAGCCAGTAATAACATTTTATTACATTTCTGATAAAAACGTGGATAAAAACTTTATTTTACGTATACGTGTCCAAAAACGTCAAACCGGGACTTTACGGTCACATTTTAGCTCAGACCAACACACATTCATCTTCAAGATCCACAAATTTTTTTTGAAGTTCAAGTTAATTAAAGTGTATAATCAAGCTTTTCGGGTTATTTGGAACTTGGTTTGGGTAAATTTGGTTAAGCATTGGGTGTTCTTGGTCCTCCCTAGCCACGTTAATCTTCAACTCTTTGTAAGGATCCATAAAAATTTTCAAATCTTGTTAATCTCTTGTTTATTTGATGTCTAATGATGATTAAAAGTGCTAAAAGTATATATTTTGTTGATATGGAAAAAGCTAGGGCTTGTATGGTTAAGTATAGTGCTCGACTTTTATGAGATATATGAACTAGTTTATAAATTTCTTGCTTGTGTGGTAAATCTTATTACATATAGTGTTAGTTTGATGATACAAACATGAGTTACGATTTTTACGCGAGATTAAGCAATATATAGACTTTTGGGACTATATACATTAATCGGCCATAACAAAAATAAAGGATTATTGGGGTTTTGAAAAACATAACATTTTGGCTCAAATGTTGAAAATGGTGGAAAAATATAATTGAGTGCTTATTTGGAATAGATTGTTAAATAAGCCATAAGTTATGGAAAATAACTAGTAAAAATGAGAAAATAAGTTGTCAAGTCTAATATGGGTTGAATGACATATATTTTGGTCATAGTTGAATATTTGACTAAGTAACTTATTTACTAGAGCTTATTTGATAAGTTTAAAGTTTATTTAGTAACTAATAAATACTAAATTATAAGAAAATGGGCTAAAATTTTTTTTGGACCATTAAGCCCACGAATGGACTGTTGGGCCGAGCCCATGATGACATTTTGTAGTTTTGACTTTTTGACCAAACGGACCTAATGAGCGAGTAACATGATTTTTAGAAACGCGTCGATATATACGTTTTAACTAAAAATGTGTTTTGAGCTAAAAATGGTTAGTGGCCTTACTTCATGATTTTCGGCCCAATTAACAACTAAAATGACAAGAATGATTTTTGGAATATTTTCCGACTCACTATGGTTATTAATACTTAACGAAACGATAAATATAACGAAAACTATTTTTGGACTTGTTTTGAGACGTTTAGTCTCCGAAAGGGTAAAAATTGACATTTTAACCAAGTTACTATTGAAATTGACTTTTGTTGACTTTTTGACTAATTATTGACTTTGTGTCGAAATCTATTGCTAATACTTAAGCGTAACAATAACGAATAATATAACGATAAAAATTAATCGCGATGACCAGAATATATAACTAACATATTTTGCACATATACTTTACTAGTTTAGTTATTTGGGAAAATGAAAACGTTGTATAAACGAATGGGTCATGCCCAAATTTTCTAAAAATTCAACACTTAGAGTATTTTTAGAGCAAATAGTTAACTTAAATAACTTTGCAAAAGTTTACTTAACAATGTTTTATAATTAAACTTATATTATAAATAATAATTAATATTTATAATATAATAATCCTCCACTAACTTCATTATTTTACTAATTTCTCAAAAACCTATTTAATTAATTCTAATCTTAACTAATTAAATACATAAGTAATTAATCTAATATATATATATATATATATATATATATATATATATATATATTATATATATATATATATATATATATATATAACACTTGCGCATTTTAATCGGAGAATACTAGCACGGATGTTTCGTTACGTATTCCCACCGTACACTTTCACTATGAGCCACCACCATCAAGGGTTACAACAATAAATTATTTCGAAATATATTTTACCACACAGCAAGCAAGAAATGCACGAGCACTGGTCAAACGTAAACTTTTCATATGAAATAAAGTCACATGAGACACGAATATTTCGCTAAGACTTACCGTACTGATTTAGGTTGCGTGTCGGCGCGGTTGCACTATTTTTGTTGATTAGCAGATTGCTGTTGTTGAAAGGTGAGTTTATAGCCCCATATTTTTATACGATTTTGTTTTATAAGCTTGGTGTGAGAAACATGCAAAACTGTTTTCATGGACCAGAAATGATTTTTGTTTTTATATACACACTAGTATGCAGAAACCTAAGTTTGCTGAATCCTATTTTGTGCCCACTATCATCTACCGTTAATTCCTTTCTAGGAAGCCGTTTGATATAAATAGATCTATTGGGGATGACACCCCCGTTCGGTTGGCTCCGGCATAGTCAAGGCGAACGTATACCAATCGAATAATAGGCCGAGTATCTGGGGATTAACACTCGCGGGCACCCTTTTTATGCTAATGCCAATCAGCCACGTGGCAATGCCATAGATCGGTTAGATGAGGCTTAGTGTTTTCATAGCTGAGTAGTGTGGATTTGCTGAATTGTTTGATGATATTGCTTATGGTCCATATGTGCTATTTATTTTAAACCTATGAACTCACCAGCGTTAGCTGACTTTTAGCATGTTTTTCTCAGGAAACTGAGGTGCGTTAGTTGAGTGCAGAGCATGGCGATGGTCATAACAAATGATGGAAATGTTTTTAATAATGCGTTAACTCTGGAATTTGGACCTTTTGTTTAAATGGGCTACATTTTCATTTGACATGGATTTTATGTGACGCAACATGACTTGATTTATGCAATGTATTTTAAAACGGATTTTTAATCTGTTCCCTATATCTTGTGTTGTGTTTATCGATTTCGTAGCACCCCAAAGTGAATGCTTCCTCAATATTATGATTTTGGGGGTGTTACAGATTGGTATTCAGAGCCTAGGTTATAGAGAACGTGGTTTATAAAAACCTTAAACTATAACCGATTTATGAAAAACTTTCCATCATGACCGCCGGATGCCTGCTAGTTTAGCTTGCTATGATTTGAGCATTATTTACTTTATTTGATTAAGTGTTATGATATGCTATTTGAGTATTTTACTAAGCGTATATGATATAAGTAATTTCTATATACTTATACGTGTCGCACTATATTTGTCACAGACTATATCTCTCCCATTCGGCACGCACTCCGAGGTAGCTGCTGCTGGACTCACTTCTCCGACATGACAGCCAGTTCCATTTGTGGATGACCCATTGATGGAGGTTGTCCGTGCTGCTGCTCAGCCATCTATTCCAGCTCAGCCTGTACACACCGCTCTAGTGTCTACCTCACCATACTTGCACAGATCCGCCACAGCACACCGCTCATCCCCAGCACAGCTATACACTCTCACCCAGCGTGATCGGGATTCCCCACCTATCAGCCGACGCACTGCTCGTATGTCGGTATTTTCTGGACCCTATCAGCGACTCTCAGATTTTCCAGTTCTACCACCTAGGAAGAGATTCAGATCAGATTATGAGGAGACCCCTACTGAATCACCATCTCAGTCACCCATATCATCTCCAGACCATTCCCCACCTAGTCAGAGACTTAGGAGATCAGTTGAGACCTATCAGAGGAGGATGAGGATCCAGTGGAGGATCCAGAGCAGGTTCAGGATGAGCCTACTCCAGTTGTGAGTGCACCTACTGAGCACACTCCTATGGGTTTAGATGATGATAGGGATAGGGATACTCATATGGACTTGGATCAAGTTATGATGCCGAGGGATGGTAAGGGCATCATGGAGGATATTCAGGGTTTATTTGAGGTTGGACAGAGTTCCAGGGATGCACAGATTCAGGGTATGTTTGAGGTTGGACAGAGTTCCAGGGATGCTGAGATTCAGGGTTTGAGTGACAGCCAGTGGATAGATATTGCTTGTGATGTTGGTACGGGTGTACGTATAGCTAGCCCAGAGTACACGCCGTCATCTCCTTCATTCATGCCTCCATCTCCGATGCCTACTCCACTTCCATCACCAGTGGTTTCTCCACTTGCAGAGCTCGAGGAGCCCACTGAGATGGAGCAGATTTGGATTCAACTGACGAACCAGGCGAATTTACTTGATGTACATTCAGATCAGCTTGGGAGGTTGGAGCAGTCCGACCGTATTCAGAATGTGGAGAGGAGGATTGGGACTGTCGATAGGGCAGCTTGTGTTCTATTTGAGGAGTTGTACTCTGACCGTAGGGTGATGATTGGATTGAGAGCTAGATTGGATGCTTTGGAGAGGTTACATGGTAGAAAGCTTTGAGGTTTAGATTTCAGGGCTATTGGTTTAGGCAGAGGCCAGAGTAGGATACAGGGAATGTTGAGACGAGCTAGAGGTGTTGACCGTACTCAGTGGCAGCGGATTATGACTGCAGAGTACACTATTGGAGCAGTGATGAGAGAGAACCAGGAGCTTAGAGATCGTGTAGGCCAGTTGGAGACCACTATTGGAGAGTTGACTTTAGCATTTGATCAGTTACGCCTAGCTAGTGACCGAGCTTAGATTTGTAGTAGTGGATGATGTATCCATTAGGACGACTAGTATTTCTGTAGTACTCTAGAACTAATTATTAATCAAGCTTGTAATTTTGTGAACCTCTAACTTTCGATATATATAACAAGCTTAGTTTTCCCTATACGATTATTCGTTTTTCCTCTGTGGTTGACTTTATTCTTGTATTTTGTTTCATGATCCGTATATTCATAAGATTTTTTCCTCCCATAAACAAATTCTCATTTATCGCCATCTTTTGTGATGCAGATAAATGGCACCTAAACGAAAGTCAACCAGAGTCACACGAGGACAAACCGCCAACACACCTATTCCGACAAGGTCAGTAAGGGGAAGAACTGCTGAGAATGTTGCCCCGACCAGAGCCGCACAGGGTCAAACTGCTGAGAATGTTGCACCAACCAGGGCCGCAGCTACTGCCCCAATGGTGAATCAAGCAACACTGGATCAGCTTGTTGCTGATCGTGTGGCCGCCGCCCTCGCAGCCGCAAACAATTCGACCACCAACACCGGAACATCTAGGCCAGTGACCAACAGTCGTGGTTGTACTTACTTTGAATTCCGAAAAATCATGGTTGGAGGATTTGGAGGAACAGAGGGAGCCGTTGGTTTGACTAGATGGATTGAGAAGCTAGAAATTGTGTTTCGCATCAGTGGTTGTAACGATGACGACAGGGTCAAGTATGCATCTTTCACTTTCATGGATGCAGCACTGACCTGGTGGAACAACTACATGAAATCTGCTAACATGGATGTTGCTTATTTCATACCGTGGGAAGACTTTAAGGAACTAGTGATTAGGAAATATTGCCCACGAAATGAGATCAAGAAGTTGGAAATAGAGTTTTGGAATTTGAAGGTGCAAAACAACAACATAGCTGCTTACAACCAGAGATTTCAGGAGCTAGCTTTGCTATGTCCTGAAATGGTTCGGACTGAGGCCAGATTGATTGAGAGGTATATCGGTGGTTTACCGAAGTCCATAAGAGGTGACGTGACTACCTCGAGAGCTGCAGATCTCCACGAGACCATGGAGATAGCAAACAAGTTGATGGATCAGGAACTGGAGGATATTCCAGAAAAGAGTGCTGACCACAAAAGGAAGTGGGAAGATCACTCCAAGGGTAGTAACAACAGCTCTCAGAACAAAAAGCAGAGTGTAGGCAAGGCTTATGCAGTTGGTTCAGGTGACAAGAAGGGTTATGAGAAGAACACACCTTTTTGTAACCGCTGCAAGTTACATCACAGGGGACAATGCACAGTGAAGTGTAACAATTGCCATAGGATAGGGCACTTGGCAAGAAACTATAGGACAAGACCCCTAGCCACCGCTCAAGCAGCACCACCCTACAACCGTAAGGCGGAAGTCACTTGCTTTTGGGTGTGGTGAAAAGGGTCACTATCGGAATGAGTGCAACAAGCCCCGAAACCAAGGAAATGGTGGTGGACCAGGCAACCAAGTAGCAATGGTTAACAATGGGAATCAGGGCAATGAAGGAAGAGCCCGTGGAAGAGTTTATGTTGTAGACAGAAGGGAAGCACAGGACGACCCAAACGTGGTGACGGGTACGTTTCTCTTAAATAATCGTTATGCTTCAGTACTTTTCGATACGGGAGCAGATAGAAGTTTTGTGTCGACCGCTTTTAGTCCTTTACTCGATATAGCCCTGACCACCTTAGATAATGCCTTTGACGTAGAACTAGCAAACGAAAATCTAGAAAGAGTAGGTACCATTATAAGGGGTTGTACTCTGAACTTATTAAACCGTCCATTCAACATTGACCTAATGCCAGTAGAATTAGGTAGTTTTGACGTCATCATAGGGATGGATTGGCTATCAAAATATCATGCCGTCATCATCTGTGATGAGAAGATCGTCAGAGTACCCTATGGGAATGAAGTTCTGATCATTGAAGGAGATCGCTCCGATCGTGCACGTTCATCAAGATTGAGCATCATCTCGTGTACAAAGGTGCAGAAGTACATTGAGAAAGGATGCCACCTCTTTTTAGCTCATGTCACGAAAAAGAAGGAAAAGGAACCTGGAGAGAAAAGGTTGGAAGATGTGTCAATCGTAAGGGATTTTCCAGAAGTCTTTCCAGAAGACCTACTTGGAATTCCACCGGCCAGACAAGTCGAATTTCAAATCGATTTACTGCCAGGAGCCGCGCCCGTAGCGCGAGCACCCTATCAATTAGCACCTACGGAGTTACAGGAGTTGTCTGATCAGTTAGCTGAACTGTCTGGAAAAGGTTTTATTAGACCGAGTTCTTCGCCTTGGGGAGCTCCTATCTTATTTGTTAAGAAGAAGGATGGATCCTTCAGGATGTGTATTGACTATCGGGAGCTGAACAAGTTAACCATTAAGAATAGATATCCACTCCCGAGGATCGACAATTTATTTGATCAGTTGCAAGGTTCATCGGTTTATTCTAAGATAGACTTGAGATCGGGTTATCACCAGCTCCGATTCTGAGAAGAGGATATCCCGAAGACCGCATTCCGAACCCGATATGGTCATTACGAATTCCAGGTTATGCCATTCGGCTTGACAAATGCACCAGCTGTATTCATGGATCTCATGAATCGGGTGTGTAAGCTGTATTTGGATAAATTTGTGATAGTATTCATTGATGATATCCTGATATATTCCAAGAATGAGCAAGAGCATGAGGAACATCTCAAGCTAATTCTGGAGTTATTGAAAAAGGAAGAGTTATATGCTAAGTTTTCGAAGTGTGAATTCTGGATATCAACCGTGCAGTTTCTTGGTCACGTGATAGATAAGCAAGGAATTCACGTAGATCCTGCTAAGATTGAGGCAATTAAGGATTGGGCAACGCCCACAACGCCGACGGAAATACGACAATTTTTAGGACTTGCCGGTTATTACCGAAGGTTTATTGAGGGTTTTTCTAAGATAGCTAAGCCGTTGACGAAACTGGCACAAAAGAATGTGAAATACGACTGGGGAGATAAGGAGGAAGAAACTTTTCAACTCCTTAAGGAAAGATTGTGTAGTGCACCTATTCTGGCGTTACCTAAGGGTAGCGAAGATTTTGTTTCGTATTGTGACGCATCGCACAAGGGTTTGGGAGCTGTGCTGATGCAGAGGGAGAAGGTGATCGCATACGCTTCTCGACAGCTGAAAACCCATGAGAAGAACTACACAACCCATGACCTAGAATTAGGATCAGTCGTGTTTGCACTAAGAATTTGGAGACACTATCTTTATAGGACTAAGTGCGTAGTGTATACAGACTACAAGAGTCTACAACATATTTTGAACCAGAAAGAGTTGAACATGAGACAGCGCCGATGGTTGGAGTTGCTTAGCGACTATGATTGTGAGATCCGTTACCACCCAGGCAAGGCAAATGTTGTTGCCGACGCCCTTAGCAGAAAGGAGCGGATCAAACCCCTCAGAGTCAGATCGTTAGGGATGACGATCAGCTCGCCGCTTCCAGCAAAGATACTTGAGGCTCAGGGTGAGGCGCTCAAGGATGAAAATTGACCACGTGAGAAGATTCACAGAATGCCAGAAATCGAGAATGGCTTTGTACGAAGATCCGATGGGATTTTATGTTACGGAGACAGGTTTTGGATTCCATTGTATGGAGGAATTCGTGACTTGATCATGCACGAATCCCACAAATCCAAGTACTCCATTCACCCAGGATCTGAAAAAATGTACTTAGACTTGAAAAAGTTGTATTGGTGGCCAAACATGAAGGCCGAGATAGCTGAGTACGTCAGTAAGTGTTTAACGTGCTCAAAGGTTAAGGCTGAACACCAGAGACCGTCCGGTTTGCTTGTTCAACCTGAGATCCCAAAATGGAAATGGGAGCGTATCACTATGGATTTTATCACTAAGTTGCCTAAGACGTCGAGTGGTTACGACACGATTTGGGTAATCGTTGACCATCTTACTAAATCAGCTTACTTCCTTCCTATAAAGGAGAATGATGGTATGGACAAACTCGCGCGACTGTATGTGAAGGAAATTGTCGCAGGGCATGGTGTGCCTATTTCTATTATCTCTGATCGAGACAGTCGATTCACGTCTAATTTTTGGAGGTCGCTTCAGGACGCGTTAGGAACCGACCTTGACATAAGTACAGCTTATCATCCTCAAACTGATGGACAAAGTGAGAGGACCATCCAGACGTTAGAGGATATGCTAAGAGCCTGTGTGATTGACTTCGGGAACGGCTGGGATAGGCATTTGCCTTTAGCCGAGTTTTCCTATAACAACAGCTATCACACCAGCATTAAGGCTGCACCGTATGAGGCACTTTATGGTTGTAAGTGCAGATCGCCAATTTGTTGGGCCGAAGTTGGAGAAAGCCAACTTACCAGGCCAGAACTAGTCCACGAGACTACTGAAAAGATCGTGCAGATCAAGAGCCGAATGCAGGCGGCTCGTGACCGTCAAAAGAGTTATGCCGACAAGAGACGAAAACCCCTTGAGTTTCAGGTGGGAGACAAAGTGATGTTAAAAGTCTCGCTATGGAAAGGCGTGATAAGATTCGGCAAGCGTGGTAAGTTGAACCCCCGCTATATTGGACCTTTCGAAATTCTCGCAAGGATCGGGCCGGTAGCCTACCGACTCGAACTACCATCTGAGCTCAGTGCTGTGCATGACGTTTTTCATGTCAGCAATTTGAAAAAGTGCTTGTCTGATGTAAAAGCCGTCATTCCTTTAGATGAAATTCAGCTTGATGAGAGATTAAATTTTATCCAGGAGCCGATTGAAATCATGGACCGGGAAGTGAAGCGGCTAAAGCAGAGTCGTATCCCAATTGTGAAAGTCCGATGGAACTCTCGCAGAGGCCCCGAGTATACATGGGAGCGAGAGGATGAAATCAAGCGAAAATATCCTCATCTCTTTTCGAACCCAACGAGTAACGTAAATTGAAATTCGAGACGGATTTCCCGATTAGATGGGGAGACTGTGACAAATGGCAATTTTCACATTGTTAATTAATATTATATGAGTATTAATTATTCTTAAGCTGAGCATTTCTATGCGTATTTGCATGTTTCTGAGTATTTTTGAGCATTTTTGGGAGCTGTCCCGCATACTGTAGCTTACAGTCACTGCAGAAAAAGTGTATTTTTGTCAGTAAACCTAAATTATCCTATTCTTGATAGTTACTGACAAGTCTCGTAATTAACTGAGAGCTTTCTCGCATTTTTCTGAAAAACAACCGCACGCGCGTACCGACAGCACAGTACACATGGTAACAGTCAAATAAATATATTTTTGAGCCAGTAATAACATTTTATTACATTTCTGACAAAAACGTGGATAAAAACTTTATTTTACGTATACGTGTCCAAAAACGTAAAACCGGGACTTTACGGTCACGTTTTAGCTCAGACCGACACACATTCATCTTCAAGATCCACAAATGTCTTTCGAAGTTCAAGCTAATTAAAGTGTATAATCAAGATTTTCGGGTTATTTGGAAATTGGTTTGGGTAAATTTGGTGAAGCATTGGGTGTTCTTGGTCCTCCCTAGCCACGTTAATCTTCAACTCTTTGTAAGGATTCATAAAAAATTTCAAATCTTGTTAATCTCTTGTTTATTTGATGTCTAATGATGATTAGAAGTGTTAATAGTATATATTTTGTTGATATGGAAAACGCTAGGGCTTGTATGGTTAAGTATAGTGCTCGACTTTTATGAGATATATGAACTAGTTTATAAATTTCTTGCTGTGTGGTAAATCATATTACATATAGTGTTAGTTTGATGATACAAACATGAGTTACGATTTTTACGCGAGATTAAGCAATATATAGACTTTATGGACTATATACATTAATCGGCCATAACAAAAATAAAGGATTATTGGGGTTTTGAAAAACATAAAATTTTGGCTCAAATGATGAAATGGTGGAAAAATATAATTGAGTGTTTATTTGGAATAGATTGTTAAATAAGCCATAAGTTATGGAAAATAACTAGTAAAAATGAGAAAATAAGTTGTCAAGTCTAATATGGGTCGAATGACATATATTTTGGTCATAGTTGAATATTTGACTAAGTAACTTATTTACTAGAGCTTATTTGATAAGTTTAAAGTTTATTTAGTAACTAATAATTACTAAATTATAAGGAAATGGGCTAAATAAATTTTTGGACCATTAAGCCCACGAATGGACTGTTGGGCCGAGCCCATGATGACATTTTGTAGTTTTGACTTTTTGACCAAACGGACCTAATGAGCGAGTAACATGATTTTTAGAAACACGTCGATATATACGTTTTAACTAAAAATGTGTTTTGAGCTAAAAATGGTTATTGGGCTTATTTCATGATTTTTGGCCCAATTAACAACTAAAATGACGAGAATGATTTTTGGAATATTTTCCGACTCACTATGGTTATTAATACTTAACGAAACGATAAATATAACGAAAACTATTTTTGGACTTGTTTTGAGACGTTTAGTCTCCGAAAGGGTAAAAATTGACAATTTAACCAAGTTACTATTGAAATTGACTTTTGTTGACTTTTTGACTAATTATTGACTTTATGTCAAAATCTATTGCTAATACTTAAGCGTAACAATAACGAATAATATAACGATAAAAATTACTCGCGACGACCAGAATATATAACTAACATATTTTGCACATATACTTTACTAGTTGAGTTATTTGGGAAAATTGCAACATTTGAGGGAAAATGGAAACGTTGTATAAACGAATGGGTCATGCCCAAATTTTCTAAAAATTCAACACTTAGAGTATTTTTAGAGCAAATAGTTAACTTAAATAACTTTGCAAAAGGTTACTTAACAATGTTTTATAATTAAACTTATATTATAAATAATAATTAATATTTATAATATAATAATCCTCCGCTAACTTCATTATTTTACTAATTTCTCAAAAACCTATTTAATTAATTCTAATCTTAACTAATTAAATAAATAAGTAATTAATCTGTTATATATAATATAATATATATATAAATATATATATATATATATATATATATATATAACACTTGCGCATTTTAATCGGCGAATACTAGCACGGATGTTCTGTTACGTATTCTCACCGTACACTTTCACCATGAACCACCACCATCAAGGGTTACAACAATAAATTATTTCGAAATATATTTTACCACACAGCAAGCAAGAAATGCACGAGCACTGGTCAAACGTAAACTTTTCAAATGAAATAAAGTCACATGAGACACGAATATTTCGCTAAGACTTACCGTACGGATTTAGGTTGCGTGTCGGCGCGGTTGCACTATTTTTGTTGATTAGCAGATTGCTGTTGTTGAAAGGTGAGTTTATAGCCCCATATTTTTATACGATTTTGTTTTATAAGCTTGGGGTGAGAAACATGCAAAACGGTTTTCATGGACCAGAAATGATTTTTGTTATTATAAACACACTAGTATGCAGAAACCTAAGTTTGTTGAATCCCATTTTGTGCCCACTATCATCTACCGTTAATTCCTTTCTAGGAAGCCGTTTGATATAAATAGATCTATTGGGGATGACACCCCCGTTCGGTTGGCTCCGGCATAGTCAAGGTGAACGTATACCAATCGAATAATAGGCCGAGTGTCTGGGGATTAACACTCGCGGGCACCCTTTTTATGTTAATGCCAGTCAGCCACGTGGCAATGTCATAGATCGGTTAGATGAGGCTTAGTGTTTGCATAGCTGAGTAGTGTGTATTTGCTGAATTGTTTGATGATATTGCTTATGGTCCATATGTGCTATTTACTTTAAACCTATGAACTCACCAGCGTTAGCTGACTTTTAGCATGTTTTTCTCAGGAAACTGAGGTGCGTTAGTCGAGTGCAGAGCATGGTGATGGTCGTAACAAATGATTGAAATGTTTTTAATAATGCGTTAACTCTGGAATTTGGACCTTTTGTTTAAATGGGCTACATTTTCTTTTGACATGGGTTTTATGTGACGCAACATGACTTGATTTATGCAATGTATTTTAAAACGGATTTTTAATCTGTTCCCTATATCTTGTGTTGTGTTTATCGATTTCGTAGCACCCCAAAGTGAATGCTTCCGCAATATTATGATTTTGGGGGTGTTACAAAAATAATGGTTCGAAAGCTAGTTATGCAAAACTGAAAATACACATCTAAGAAAAACTACCTTATCCGGATGCTCCAACAAAACTGCACCGGATAATTGGAAACCGCCAGCGAGATATATATCCTCCCTGATAAGTTATGCAGATTGTCAATATTCTACCCATAAGGCTTATGAAGTTATTGCTGCCCCAGAAAATACAAAATTGTATTTACAGGAGGTAATCTCAATGGTATTAAACAGTAATTAAATATGCAGCAAAGAAGTATGCAGAAGGTGAAAAGCTGTGAACAACACCGTTCTATTACGGCTTCAGCGGCTAACAGTAAATCCGTATCTTCTGATGATTCAAAAAGTTCAACGCTACTTATATTTTCCTCAGTTCTCTCTTCTTCCAGTACTGGGTCATCGACACTTTCTGTGAGCTAGAAATCATAATCAAAGAAAATAATATTTCTGTTAGTATGATACATGTTATTCTGACTCATAATGGTCTTTAGAGGTGAGACATAGCATAAAATTTCTGTTAGTATGATACATGGCAAAATAAATTATAGCCCAGCAGTAATTTAGACAAAGGCTAAACATTCACTTTTGCGACGATCATTAGTAGTGTATTACATCAAGAATAGCGTTTAATGACAAAGGTAGCGTAAAAAAGAAAGAGTATGTTTGTGTAGGACTCATTCAATCTAATGACATTGAGCAATTATAATCACTTACCCACATTTGCATCCACGGTTAATGACATCTATGATGCACGGGGACGCCGGATTGGGTGGAGTACCTGCTCCTGAAGCGCCTTGGGGACGGAAACGCCATGGGGACGCCATGGAAATGTTTCCGAGAAGCTTCCAAGATGGGGGACGTTTCATATGAAGTTTCTGATATGTTTCCCTTTATTTTTAGGGCTTAAACTGTATGTATTCGGCCCATTAAAAACCCCTTTCAAATTCTGCGCTATTATATAGGATCGGCCTATTCATTCATCATCATCATCGACGATCAATTCCCTATTTCCCTCTTTCTCCTGATCAATTCATCATCATCATCGATCATACATCAGCAGAACTAGCTATTATGGCTTCTCAAGAAACACAAGGATCATCATCAACTACATCAGTAGAAGAACCTCCTTTGTGGGAGTATGTGACTAAAATCGAAAAGCAATGTGCATGGGGAACTTGGAAATTTAAGTGCAACTATTGCAATGATATCAGACAATGATCTTATTCAAGGGTTAGAGCACATTTGCTTGATATAAAAGGTAATCTTTGTAGTATTTTATGTGTAATCTTGCTTGGTATAAGCTATGATGCTATATAGGTAGTACTATATAATACTTGAGAGCAGTGTGCTCTGAAAGCTGCATTAAGATATAAAAGAAACATTATAATGAAAAAAAGGTACATTGCAATGTATATGAAACAGATATACACTATAAAGAACAGATACTATTATTTGGGGGACCACCGTAGTAGATACTGAATTTATAAAGAACGGATACTATTAATTGGGGGACCACCGTAGTAGGTACTGCTTTCTTGTAAGTGCTATTTTTTTATTAAGTGTACTGACTTTATTAAGTGTAACAGCAAGTCAGCAACAATATTTTGTTAATATAGGTAGTAGGTACTGAATTTATTAAATGTAAGTGCTTTCTTGTAAGTGCTATTTGTTTATTAAGTGTTTTGTTAATATAGGTACCGGGATTAGTTTTTGCAAGAAAGCAACAGCGGGTGACAAAGTTATGATGAAACGCTTAGAAGATGTGTATGAAGAGAAGAAAGCCGAGTCAAAAGTGAAATAAGTCGGGTTTCCATGTGAAGCTGGTGTTGGATTTAAGAAAAGAAAAGGTGTTTCAACACCTATTGAAAGAGCTTTTGGTGTTGAAATTAGGGACCAACTGGATCAAGAAATAGCAAGGATGTTTTATACCTGAGGTTTACCTTTTAATCTTGCAAGAAATCCACACTATATCAAGGCTTTTCAGTTTGCTGCTGCCAACAAAATTGATTGTTATGTACCTTCCGGTTATAATAAGCTCAAAACAACCTTACTACAAAAAGAAAAAGAAATGTACAAAAGTTGTTGGAACCAATTAGGTTTACATGGAAAGAAAAAGGTGTGACTATTGTGAGTGATGGTTGGAGTGGTCCTACAAGAAAGCCTCTAATCAATTTCATGGCTACCTCAGGTAATGGCCCTTTGTTTCTAAAGGTAGTGAATTATTTTGGGGAAGTAAAAGATAGATTTTTTATTTCTGATTTGATGAAAGAAGTCATCAATGAAATTGGTCATCAAAATGTTGTGCAAATCATTACTGACAATGCAGCAAATTGTAAGGCGGCGGGAGAGATTATAGAGAGTCAGTTTCCTCACATCTATAGGATACCATGTGTTGTTCATACACTTAATCTTGCTTTGAAGAACATGTGTTCACCAAGAAATGTGGAAACAAATGAAACAGCATATGAAGAGTGCAAATGGATAAGAGAAGTTCACGAAGATGCGCTTGCAATAAAAAATTTCATCATGAACTATAACATGAGACTCTCGATTTTCACCAAGTTTACTCCTCTTAGACTGCTTTCGGTTACCGATACTCGCTTTGCCTCCATCATTGTGATGCTTAAGAGATTGAAACTTATCAAAAGGGTTCTTCAAGCTATGGTTATAAGCGAAGAATGGTCTTCTTATAGAGAAGATGACACTGTGAAAGAAAACTTTGTTAAAGATAAGATTGTGGATGATGAATGGTGGGAAAAAGTATCATATATTCTAAGTTTCACTGGACCTATATATGATATGATTAGAGTTTGTGACACCGACAAGCCATGTTTACACTTTGGTGTATAAGATGTGGGATTCGATGATTGAGAAAGTGAAGATTGAGATCTACAAGAAAGAAAAACGTTTGACATCTTTAAAAAGTCTCTTTTATGATGTTGTGCATAATATTTTTGAGGCTTGATGGTCGAAGAATAACACTCCCCTACATTGTTTAGCTCACTCTTTAAATCCAAGGTATATGATTTTATACTATCTGCTTGATTTCTATTATGTACTTATGTTTTTACTTTTGAATATTGTAGATATTATAGTGATGCATGGTTACTTGAGGATTCTACAAGAATTGCTCCCCACAGGGATGGAGAAATTTTACAAGAAAGGGGGAAATGTTTTCGAAGGTTGTTTCCTAATAATGATGAGCATAGCAAAGTCCTTGATGAGTATGCAATGTTTTCAATGAAGAGTGGTCCTTTTGCGGATTTAACAAGCATTTCACATACGGCTAATATGGAACCCAAGAACTGGTGGGTTAACTTTGGTGCTCAAACTCCTTTTCTCCAGACTTTGGCTTTTAGACTACTTGGACAACCTAGTTCTTCTTCTTGTGCTGAGCGTAATTGGAGTACTTATGCATTTATTCACTCGCTTAGGAGGAATAGGTTGAATACTAGTCGTGCTCAAGACTTGGTTTACATCCACAATAATCTTTAACTTTTGTCAAGGAATCCAAATGGTGATGTAAAGATGTGGGATGTGGGTGGAGATGCTTTTGATTCTATGAAAGATGTAGGGTTTTTAGAGGTTGCTGATCTCTCGTTAGATGAACCAGATTTTGAAAACGATTTGATTATTGATAATTAATTACTTTGAAAGATGTAATTTATTTTAGAGTTTACACTTTACATCAATAGTATTTTGAAATTTGTTTAATATATTTTTAATTTTTTATATTTTTTATTGCCGTCCCCGTATCTAGGATTTTTGAGTTTTGCCGTTCCCCGTACCCGTATCGTCCCCGTACCCCGGTCCCGTACCCGTCCCAGTGCAACCTAGAATGACATTGACCGATTATAAACATTTGGATTTAGCGTACTCTTATTTAGCGTAATTCATATATAAACAAAATTCCTACTTTTACGTACTCTTATTTAGCGTAATTCATATATAAACAAAATTCATTAAATTTTTATACCTATGGCGCAGGCGATGTATGTTATGCCACAAACCCTTCCCATATATCCCCATCAGCAACTACACGATTGAGAAATGTTGAAGTAATTTTCCGTAAACACTTCAGACAAACAAATGAGGTCTTCCGGTCGAACTCGATGAAGGTTCTTCCGAAAGACTGATGGATCAATCCATTCGGCTTCTGAGGGTCCTTCGGTTAACTTCACATAAAAGCACGCGTTAGGCTCGCCCCGGGTGTTATCCCAGGACCAAGCTCCAGCATGAGAGTAAGTATTGGGTAATCCGAAAGACTTAAACAGTAATTGAGAATAAATATGGGTAGCTAAAAGTTGGTTGAGAGTAGTAAATGAGTTGGGTATTTATACTACCCAGCCTTGATACCTGATATGGCGGCGCCGGATTTTCTGGGTTTGTGTCCCAGACACAATCTCGTAAATCCTGGGGTGGCGGCGGCGGTGTCTGCTGCTGCCATCTGTCATAAAGGTGATGCCACTTGTCCTATTTCTCACAGTTGCATTGGCCGGTCGAATTAGGTGCCTTCCGGTCTTTACCGGACGGTCGGACGAGTTAGTCCGTCCAGACACATACGCCAACAAGTCCCCCCCAGTATCATAGTATTGGTTTCATCGATACTGTGATACTCAAAATTTTGAAATCCCGTTTTACCAATTTCGATGGGTCTCGTCCGTCAGGACCTGACGAGTGTGATGCACAAATCGCCAAAAACCATTGCCGCTTCTATTTAAGGATAGCCGTTACACTAGCCGAGCGAGTTGGGTGCTTGTTGGTTTTCATCCGAAGGGCTCCATGTCCCCCCTAGTATTATAGCATCGGTTTTATCGATGGTATGATACTTTATGCAAATTGTAGAATTCCGTTTTAGCTTTTCCGGAGGGCCTGATCCGTTAGGTGCGAGTATGTTGGGTGCGAGTATGTTGGGTGTCGCATAAGACGCCAAAAACCATGATGGTTTCGTTTTTGGGAATGTCGTGCCCCCCCTTTTTTATATTGTAGTCGTGGGAGTTTGACACGTGCGCGCATGCCCATTACGTGGATGAAATACTGCTACATCAACATCTGATTGGGTGCAACGTTTCATGCCCTTCCTTTTTACCTATAAATAGCGCCATTTGTGTCATTTTTTACCACTGCAATCTTTTACTTTTATTTGAGACGCATTCCGGCCATATTTTTCGAGCGAAATTTGTGTTTGTCGTCCGAGCAGTTTCTACATAATTCATTCAACTTAAAAGGTACGTTCCGAACCATCCATACTTTTTATTTTACTTTGTATTCTCTTGGCTGTCCGACTATATCCCGTTTTCCCTCGGTTAAGCTATGTCGAATTCGCCCGCTTCGATTTATGACGAGGATATTCAAGAAGTTGGGGGGTTTCTACCCAAGTTTGATATTCAGAAATATACTTCTCGGATGGACGAGGGGGCAGTGTATATGGTAACAATGGACTTCAGTATACCCGCAGACCTACACCCAAGGTTACCTCCAAAAGGGATGACCATGAACGAGTTACCGGACGATGCTATTGGCTTGTATTTGGAGTATTTTTAAGAGGGTGGCCTTAGTGTGCCCTTTTCTACCTTTTTGTTGGGTGTTATCAGATATTACAAAGTTCATCTCTCTCAGCTGGTTCTGTTGGCTTTGCACCGTGTGACCCTTTTTGAGGTGTATTGCCGGAGCTTGCATGTCAATCCTACTACTCCTTTGTTTTGGGCTTTCTACAAGCTAAGTAAGCAAGGTCATTGGTTTTCATTTGAAAAGAGAGGCGGTCGTGAAAGAAGGGTCTGTTTCTGGGAGATTCTTACCGGTTTGAAAGGTTGGAAATATGAATTTTTTCTAATAGATAGGCGGGTTATTCCTTTTGCTATGCCCTGGAGGCATCATGATTCGGACATATCGGATCCTTTTCCGAAAGGGGAGTTCAATGTTGAAGATGCCGATCGATTGTCCGAGACTGTGATCGATCTTATATGAATTCCTCGGGGCTTTCTTTACGCCGTTGGGCTTACCTCTCATTGGGACCATCCCGGCTACCGGGCGGCCCTTAGGGATGCTGAGGGGAAGGGTATAGCTTTATAGCCTTTGCCTTTGCTTTTGCCTCTGTCTTTCTTTTCTTTCTGTGTTGATGCATTTGTGCCTGTTTATTTCTAACTATCTTGTGTTCTTACTTTCCGCAGCTATAACGATGTCTGAATACTTGAAAAAGCCGAAAATCCGAAAGGGTGCGTCGATGGTTAAAGGGGATCAGTTCCGTTAGGGTCAGTCCCGCGAGCTGCATGTGACCACTCCGGCCAGTTTCAATACAGAAATTCCAGAGAAAACAGCCGAACAGAGGTCGGTTGAGGTGGCCAATGAAGCAGTTCTAGAGGCTAAGTGAAGGAAACAGGAGCAATCAGCCACCCGGCAAGCACTCCAATCTCTGCAGGGGGAAAAGGGGAGCAAGAACAGATTTCGCATCGAGCGTGGAGAAGGGGGAAGTGGTGTGGTTCATCTGGTCAAACGAACTAGGACAAACAAAGATGTCGATGTGGTGGACCTAAATTCTTCGGAGCAGGCTTTTCCTGCTCCCAGGCCCATCCGGTCATTACGTCCGGAGGAGACGAGGAAGAAACCGGAGGGCGATGAGGATATTGGCGTGAGCTTCACGTCCGGGGCTATTGGCACCGGTAAGCCACTCATACACTCGTATATTTTCCCTCTCCTTCTTTTTTTTTTTTTTTTTTTTTTTTTTTTTTTTTTTTTTTTTACATATTTGTGATAGTAACTGCCGTGTTGCCCATTCGTTTTTAGGAGATTCCTCTAGCGTTGCTTCTGGCCATGGGAAGGAAAAGGTTGGTGAGGATGATCCTGAAGCTTTGTTTGTACCGGCTTGGAAGGTCAGGAAGGACGACCGTGTGACCAGTTGGAAAGTCTGTCGGGACTTAATGTTGAATCTGCCTACTCCTCGGGAGGAGTCTTATCTTGAGAGCTTGGGTGATGCGGAGGCCGCTCAGAGGGCCTCGAAGTTGCTGGGCATGGGAGCCACAGCTCAATCGGACCTCCTGTTCCGGTTTGAGACCCTCCTTAATGAACATAGCGAGTTATACCGGGCACATCAACAATGTGAAAATATTGGGAAGGAGGGGGAAGAGCTTAAACAGTTGAGGACTGAGCATTCTAATTATATGGTAAAGGAGTCGGAGTTGATGGGTCGCGTCTCGGAGTTAGAGTAGTTGGTAGAGGAGGAGAGAAAGGTTGTTGCGGAACAGATCAGTGCTCTGGAAGCTGAGTTGGGTACGTTCAAAGCCAAGTTATGTGAGGAGGAGAAGGAGAACTCAGCGCTTCGTCTAGAGAAGAAAGATCTGACCGCCCGAGTGGATCGAACGGAGATGGAACGGTTTAAGGTAGTGAAGGATGTCATTCCGGAGGTGGTCCGCCGGCTTTTGAACAGTCATGAATATAAACAACATTTGGCGGCCCCCTTCAGCCTGTCCTCGCAATCCGGATTTTTAGAGGGTGTGTCGTTGGCTCGCAAGCCGGAGGATTTGGCTAAGATTCTGGCCAAGGTGGAGGATCTTGACTGGGAGGCTGACGCCAAGTTCGCACCTTTGTATGAAGGACTTTTCTCTGCCGAGTATCCTTATATCAAGAAAGTCAGCAGTGCTTATCTGGAATCCCTTGATGGGATAATGAACATATTTCCTGACCCCGCTCCGTCCGTGCCCGCCGAGACTGTAGTAGCCGAAGCTGCCACCGGAACAACTAATAAGGCTCCCGAGGTCCAAGCTGCCAATGTCCAGGACTCCGCAACAGGAGAAGGTGGATCGGCCCTTTGAGAGATTCGACTGTTATTGAAGTCTAGGTAATTCCGTTTTGACTACGGGTGAAAATTATCTCGGATTTCTTTGTGAAGCTTATTTAATCTTGTTACTTCGAAATTTATACAGGAGATGTAAGGCTTTCGGGCCGATGGACTAGGTTTAGAAAAAAAACTGATATGATTCGGATGGCTGTTATAACTTGTAATTTGAATAATTTGTATGTTTTTGTTTATCTTCATATTTGCTTGTATGGTTGCTTTGCTAGTTATGGAATGTATCGTGTTTCCACTTTGTGCGTACATCATATTACTCACACTCCGAAATGACTTGCTCTGCGAGTTTGGACGAAACCGCCCAATTTTGCGCCCTACGGCGACTTGTGACTGTATGGTTCCTCGGTCCTGTTGTCTCGGCCCTTTTTGGATCCCCTTTTCGGGCACCAGCCTATTATGGGCATAGTGCATTATTCGGTTTTGTGTTCTGGTTTCACGGCCTTTTCGCCTTGGCTTGTACGATTATACCTTTTTGTTGGATGTCCGGATGGACCGTGCCTACCGGACCAGATGTGTTTGTCAACGATGGTTATTTTCCTTTTTTTTTTTATTCATGTAATCATTTCCGAACGGCTATGGATTGTTTTGCTGGCTTTAGTCTGAAGCCGGGAGTCATACATGTCCCTTCCATCATCCTCTTTGTTTCCTGCGTAGACAAATCATAATTCTCCTGCCATAATCATTATTGCTCGTGATGGGTCATTATACGGCATTTATATTCGAATCACGAACGTACATCAAACACTTGTTTTTTATTACCGTCACTACTTGCATAGCTCCATAGGTACAAGTTAACGCTTGATTTATGTTCTGATTGCAAACGTACAATATACTTGTTTTTTATTACCTTCGCTATTTACATAGCTCCGGAGGTACAAGCTTATGTGCTTTCGGGCGACATACGCCATTCGGCCTTTTTGGCTTACTTGGAGATTGGGAAACGTACAATAATACTTGTTTTTTATTACCTTCACTATTTACATAGCTCCGGAGGTACAAGTTTATACGTTTTCGGGCAACATACGCCATTCGGCCTTTTTGGCTTACTTGTGTATATGGCAACCACTTTTTGGGTATAAACCATTTTCGGGCGACATACGCCATTCGGCCTTTTTTGCTTACTTATACATATGGCAACCACTTTTTGGGTATAAACCATCTTTGAACATTGACCACTGATCTCCGGAGGTCGCAAGCCTGCCGGAGGGATCATTTTTAGCTTATGTTCAGAATGTGACAAGTATGGCAAGGACACGGCATGTAGAAAAAATTGCTTCCCCTTGACGGTGAGATAACTGCATTTGTCATTCATATAGTTAATATCAGGTCCTTTCGGACGTTACACAAGTCATATAAATCGAACGTTTACAAAAACACTTTCTCCAGCCGATGGCATGCTGCGCTCATAGTGCTTCCTTTTCTTCCTTTACCTACGATTTATGTGATCCAGCTCGGTAGGTCTCCATGACCCGGTAGGGTCCCTCCCCATCGGGTCCAAGCTTTCTTTGATTTTTACTCCTGCTCTCTGTCCTTCCGGTACATGATATCACCTGCCTTGGATAGTGAAGGTATTTTTGTTCCTTTCGTTAGCCAATAATAAAAACAAACACTGACAGGGATGAAATAACTATATATTCTAGTAACATTTTGTTTTAACAGTTACTTGAACTTTTTACCTTTACCATGGACGCCCCGACTCGAGCCTTTCGGTCATGGCCTTGCATCATCTTTTCATATCTCACCTTCCGAATTGCAGCCCTCTTCCTTCAATTTGGTCGTGGGCTTCATGAAGCAATGTTGTAAGACTCTGGTTCCTCGGTACACTCGGGTAATCTCCGGGATGCTTCCGCCCTGACTTGTATCTCTCTTGCCTTCCGGGTTAATTCTCTCGTTCTCTCAGCATTCCGGGTTTCATTCACTGCCTCTCTCTCTATCATTTGCTCCCCCTACTCTATGACATTTCGGAATAACTACTGACCGAGTGATTAACGTTGCTATGCCACCTGTAGTAGGGAACTTAATCATCGAGTGGATAGTTGAGGTGACGGCTCGTGGCTTCTTTAATCCGGAGCGTCCCAATATGATGTTATAGGGAGAGGGAGATCGGACCACAGCGAATACTATCCTAGTTTTGCGGGACAGAACTTGACTTCCAAAACAAACCTCCAGTTCTATCTTCCCTATCGGCTTAACGGACTCTCCCGTAAATCCTATCAAAGGCGTGTTGGTTTCTTCCAGCTGGGTCTGGACAGAGGGGCACAAACGTTCAAAGCAATGCTCGTATATGACCTCCATTGAAGCACCGGGGTCTACATAAACTTCTCGTACCGCATGACCTTCCACCTTTACCTCAACTATCAAAGGTTCATCCGACACATCCTCTGGGAGGATAGGCCGGAAACTGATCGGGGCGTTCATCCATTCTTCTTCTTCTGCATCTGCCATCTTCCCTTTTCTCGCGGCCACTGGACTTCGGATCATGTTAATGATCTTCCCCTTATTTGCATGGTTGTTTCCTCCCTGGGGTGCCCTCCCCCTCTACCGAATGTTTTTCAACAGATGGTCCAGTTTTCCCGTATCCAACGCCGTTTTTATGTGATCTTTAAGTTGATAGCAATCATCGGTGAGATTCCCCTTCTCACCATGGTAGTTGCAATACCTATCCATATTTTCTGGGAGGGGTTTTCCTTTCATAGGAGGGGCCTGCGGTAGTTTTAGCTGATGTTCAGTGGCGAGGATTTCTTTGGGTGTCTTCGTCAGGGAGTTCAGAACTATGGGTCTGGTGTCATACCGACGGATGTCGTTACGACGGTCAGTTCTACCGGCGTTATCGTTCCTTGCGGGAACATAGGGAGTGTAGTAGTCATTCCTGCGGGGCTTGAACTCAATCCTGGGGTTGTTCCTACGGCGATCTCCTCCGAAAGGGACTTTCGGGGCATACTGGTCGCTCCTGCTGTTGTTTGGGCCCTGGCGGTATTCTCTGAGGACATCCGCTTTCTCTCCTTTTGGCAGTCCAGTATTCCGGAACGCTTCCTCCGATCGAACAAAATCATCGAACCTCTCTAACATCTCATCGACTGTTTTGGGAATCTTATCCGAGAACTTTTTCGCCAATTTCGGGCAATGGTGGCCATTCATGAACGAAGAGATCTGCATAATTTATGGGGCATCCGGAAAGTAGTTTGCTTCACTTACCCACCGCTCTTTAAAGTATGGGAGGCTCTCATTGGCCTTCCTATGGATGTTGTTAATCTCCGTAAGATCTTTGACGCATTCCCTTAGCATACCGAACCTATTCAAGAATTTCTTCTGGAGCTCGTCCCAACCATCTATGCTTCCTGTCTAAAGTTTGTCGAATCACCCTCGGGCCTTCCCGTCCAAAGTTTGTTGAAACATTCGACACCATACAGGCATTGGCCATTCTTCGTGATTCCCTGCTCCCGTGAACCGATTGATGTGGTCGTCCGGATTGGTTGTTCCGTCATACAATTTAAGGTTCGTTGGTATTTTGTGCTTAGGAGATGAGAACTCTATAATCCTTCTCGTAAATGGGCACTTTATTACTTCCTTGAATGGTTTGCTCAAGTCGACCACCACTGTTTTTCCCTTGTTGTATTGTGATTTTTCAGTATACTCATCTTCCGCGTCCGTGAAATCATCTTCAAAGTTTAACATCGTAGGACTTATCAGTTCGCGGTCGCCCTGCTGCTTGAGTAACTCTTTGAGAGCCGATATGTGACCTTCCATAACGGTTCGGGTATCCGGAGGGTCTTGATCTCTTCCTCCGGATCCTTCAGCTCCTTCGGCATTTCGGGGAGGGGTGGTTGGGGTAGGACCAGTCATTCTGAGCTTCGGGTAGATCGAATAGTAGGTCCCACGGATGGTGCCAATTTGTTGAAGTAATTTTCCGTAAACACTTCAGACAAACAAATGAGGTCTTCCGGTCGAACTCGATGAAGGTTCTTCCGAAAGACTGATGGATCAATCCCTTCGGCTTCTGAGGGTCTTTCGGTTAACTGCACACAAAAGCACGCGTTAGGCTCGCCCTGGGTGTTATCCCAGGACCAAGCTCTGGCATGAGAGTAAGTATTGGGTAATCCGAAAGACTTAAACAGTAATTGAGAATAAATGTGGGTAGCTAAAAGTTGGTTGAGAGTAGTAAATGAGCTGGGTATTTATACTACCCAGCCTTGATACCTGATATGGTGGCGCCGGATTTTCTGTGTTTGTGTCCCAGACACAATCCCATAAATCCTGGGGCGGCGGTGGCGGTGTCTGCTGCTGCCATCTGTCATAAAGGTGATGCCACTTGTCCTATTGCTCACAGTTGCATTGGCCGGATGAATTAGGTGCCTTCCGGTCTTTACCGGACGACTTAACTCCGCCCGGACGGTCGGACGAGTTAGTCCGTCCGGACACATACGCCAACAGGAAAGTAGTAGGCTTCTGGTGAAACTTATCTCAACATAATGAACCTTGGACGTCGATGGTACCCATGTGCCTGCAAATATTCAGAAAGCAATAAACATGAGTTCTTCCAATCACCTCAACCCCATAATATTATAAAAGAGCAAAGACGTAGATGAAATATTACGTACTCACGAACTGGCCTGATTCTTCAGTGGAAACCTACACAACAAAACGGGACACAACACTTATCCAGAGACAACATAAAGCGTAAAATTGAGAACTCCTAAAACTTTCACAACATACAAATTCCTAAAATAAGGTGGATGAACTTTTACCTTGGAAAGTTTGTAGACCTGGCCTTCAAAATGACCCCTTTTGATCCGTTATCTGACATACCTTGCCTGACCCCACCATTTTTTAATGTGATACTCTTCTTCCTACTTAACAATTGTCATCCAGATAAACGTTCGCTGCTTTTGTACATAAAAAAAAGTTAATGTTAGTATGAAAAGTAGTAACAAAAACCTGAAACTTAGAAATTGTAGTAATATCAAGATAATGGGTTCACCTACTATTCGTTTGCATCTATTTTTAGCAATTTCTTAAAAATCTAATCCCAACATACTTCATATACCCCCTGCAATAGCGAAACATTAAAATATAAATTACTACGAATTACCTCTCTTAATTCCACATCACTGTTCTCAATATAGAAAAAAGCTACAATATGAATACGGACCTGATCTCTTTGACAAGTTGTTTAGTATCGATGTCTATATTTTATAGTTATATCCCCTCTTCCTCCAATCTGCATAAAATCTGCAATATGCGAACAAATCAGTGCTACATTATAATAACTTAGAAAAAACGGAAAATATATAAAGAAAATTCATTCAAGCTGCAACATTATAATAACTTAGAAAAGACAGAAAATATATAATAACTTAGGAAAGACAGAAAAGACAGAAAATATATGTGAACAAATCATTATTTTTTTCTCATGAACGCCAAAGGTAAATCTTATTAAGATTAGCGATCTTAATAACTTCGGCATGAGACCTTATTTTTTTTAGCTTGTGATCTTATTAAGATTAGCGATCTCATGAATGCCAAAGGTAAATCTTGAAATCTACTTCTCATCATACCCAACGTGCGTATCTAGACACAATAAATCAGTGTTAGATAATATCCAACTTTTAAAATTATAATTTAATGTGTTACCTCTCCAAGATGATGCAAGATTCCATATAGTCCTCCAAAGATTGCACAGAAAACAGAGTACCAAATCTGCGTGTCCATGAAATATACCTAAAATGACATATATTAACATTAAACATTGTAACAAAAAGCACGCTGTGCATATATAGACTGATGGGTATGAGCGTGTTTCTGAAGTATTGACTATTAAATTAACTCACCATTATGAGTGGAGCCCAGATAGCTATAATTGCTCCAGCATTATTCTTGACTGGTTTAGATTAAATCTTTGTAAGTTAATGAATCATCCAATATATCATTTATGTTTATTAGAGAAAGTATCAAACAGTTATTACCTCTTGGAAATAGTTCATGCCGGTTGTACTTTGTAATACCGATGGTCATAATCTTTCGTGTTGGTCCTATGAGTGGTTTTATCTGATCATAGCAGAAATTAATTATTGACTAATAAACGTAAATTTAGATTCGAAATGCAATAACACTCACCTCAAAGGTGTAGTTGAATGCCAATTTGCTTATTAACAACAACATCCAAAATAAACTGTACTTAAAAAGAGAGTATTGAGACTTTTGCATTCCTTGTCCAATATATAATCTAGGCTAAATATATAACCGCAAAAAAGTTAGAATATACATAAAGCTAGAAATTTATTAGGAACATTTGTTACCAGTAATAATAATACCTGAGTCCACCAAGCTAACAACGAAGATATCCGAGAATTTGAGGTCTCAATGTATCTTCCAATTGCAGGTACCGAGAAGAGGATCATGTTGACTGCATTAGACATCAAGTAGAACGCGACCACAAGCATATATGTAGAATAACACCACTGTCCAAAGCAGCTTCCAAAATTTGTTGAATAACAGGTGTACTTTCTTCTAGTTTTGGAATAAAATATAGGTAACATAATAGTCCATATCATTGCAATGACCACCTTCAATGTATGCTTTCGCATTCTAGACTTGTCCATTGTTGACCTTATTAAGATATAGCATACATAAAAAGGCCATAAGCTAAAAAATAAGTCAAAACAAAACAGTCCTGGACATAAGGTTAAACAAACATCCCTTACAATTTTCCACCTGACATTTCATTGAATAAAAGAAACCAAAACTATCACTACAATTTTCACCCAGACATTTCATTAAGCATTTGGAGTGCAACCAATTTCTTCTACAAAAACAACAACAAATTACATAAACCTTTAAACTTTTCAATACCCTTTATCCAAGAATCATACGAAACAAAACCACAAAGTTAAACATAAACCCACCAAAAATCTACCAATTAACACACTGTTTCAATCGATCTTTAACAAAAAAAATATAACAACCCGAGATAAGATAAAGTTTCATTAATACTTGGTTTAAGATCACCGGATCATTCGGTGCTGCCACCAGTGGCACTTCTCATCATACCTCCAAAATCAAACCCGTGTATGTGTGTGTGTGTTCTGGAAGTATGTTCTGGAAGACTCCAGTGAAGTGTACCATCGTATATAGGTATTAAAAAAAATAATTGGGCTAAAATGGGCTAAAGGATTGGACTCATCATGAGCCCATTTTTTTTGGCGGGGAAGAGATGTGGCGGAAAGATGGAAGCATCAAAACGACGTCGCAACTGACGCTCTATAAGATATATATATAATTTCAATTCACAGTTAAGATTAGTTTTTGTTTTCTTTCTTGTTATAACATGAATCAATTAGTGTGTTGAAATTGTCTTAGTATCATGCAAAACACAATTAAAATTTCAAGAAGTATAAATGATGTTAGAAGTAGAAAATCAGATAACAAAAGTTCTGTCATTTAAGAGGCATATTGTTGGGAATTAAATATTCAAGAAGATTAATATCGGGTTCTAATCAATGAAATACTCTAAGTGTGATTCTGCTGCTAGTGCATTTGGTTCCTGCTGTTAATGTTGGTTCCTACTGCTAGAACATTTGATTCTGCTGTTAGCGATAAATGATTCTGCTGCTAGGCTTAACATTCTGCTGCTGTTGATCCTGCTGCTAGCGATAACTCATTGCTGTTGCTAATGTACATTCTGCTGCTAAGTGGATAAGTATGAAAAGATATTATTTGTATTTTGGTCAACAATATACGGTAGATAATATCTTACCCCATGTGTTTAGTTAACAAGTTGTGTACACAGATACATGTTGTATCTTATGTACTGACACTCTCAAGATAAGTTAACAAGTAAGTCGGCTAGACTTTAAGCAATATTGTAAAGATCTTCTTGGACTATAAAAGAAGATCTTAGACTAGATATTAGTGTACAAGTTATTATTAGAACTCATAACTATTAAGACATAGAACAAACACAAGAATATCACAAGTTGTAAAAACATAAGATTCAAGGTCTTTGTAACCCTAGTGATAGAAAGATCACTCGTATTATTTTGAATAATATTGAATCGTTTTGGTGAAAAGCTTTCATTGTTTATTGTCATATAACTAATCATATGATTCTGCTGCTAGCGATAAACTCATTGCTGCTGCTAATGAACATTCTGCTGCTAAGTGGATAAGTATGAAAAGATATTATTTGTATTTTGGTCAACAATATACGGTAGATAATATCTTACCCCATGTGCTTAGTTAACAAGTTGTGTACATAGATACATGTTGTATCTTATGTACTGACACACTCAAGATAAGTTAACAAGTAGGTCGGCTAGACTTTAAGAAATATTGTAAAGATCTTCTTGGACTATAAAAGAAGATCTTAGTCAAGTGATATAAGTGTCCATGTACGTTATTATTAGAACTCATATAACAGTTAAGACAAAGAATAAACACAAGAATATCATAAGTTGTAAAAACATAAGATTCAAGGTCTTTGTAACCCTAGTGATAGAAAGATCACTCGTATTATTTTGAATAATATTGAATCGTTTTGGTGAAAAGCTTTCATTGTTTATTGTCATATAACTAATCATAACCTTTCCATTTCCATAACAAAAATAACCTTCTAAGTGTGATTAAATAAATTCCGCGTACTTAATCATATTAACTCAATATATCATACACACAAAGTTACAAGGTTTAACCACCTTAACCGTGTGTCAAATCTTAGCAAGTGGTATCAGAGCTAGGCTGATATAGTTGATTTAGAAGCTAAAATAGAAATGGATGTACAAGATGCTCATGTTTCAAATGTTGCTGCAAAGTTGCCCATGATAAAACAGAATGAGTTTGAGTTATGGAGGATGAGAATTGAGCAATATTTTATGGTTCAAGATTATACTCTTTGGGATATCATTATGTATGGTGATTCTTTTTCACCAAGCTATTCAGATGTTGTCCTTGAAGGCAAAACACTTTGGAAAAGAAATACTGGACCAGTTTCCAATGATGAAAAGATACAGAAGAGAAATGATCAAAAAGCAAGAAATTTGTTGCTTATGACCATTCCTGGTGAGCAGATGCTATCTTTTAACAAGTATCTTGATGCAAAAACTCTTTTTGAAGAGATTTGTGCATGGTTTGGTGGTAATGAAACTACCAAAAAGACACAGAAGACATTGCTGAAACAACAATTTGAAAACTTTACTGCTTTTAGCAATGAAACTCTTGATAAGCTGTTCTCAAGGTTGCACAAGCTTGTCAGTCAGTTAGCTGTGTTGGGTGTTGAGATAGAGAAGGAAGATCTCAACATGAAGTTTTTGAGAAGTCTACCTGATGAGTTCCATACTCATGTTATTGTCTGGATGAACAAGCCAGACATTGAAACCATGAAACTTAATGATTTGCACAACAACTTCAAAATTGTTGAACAAAGTCTAAAGAAGTCTGGAAACTATGATACTAGTTCTGGGAATGCTGCACTCTTATCATTTCCTAGTATTAGTAAGTCTGAAGAGGTAGATGAAGTTGAAAGTGTTTCTAATGCTACTTATGGTGGTCCTTCTACTAGTTCACAAAAGGATGTTGCTGGACTTGGAGATCCAACATTTTATGCCTTCATAACCAGTCAATCTAGTGGTTCTCTTCTAAATCATGAAGACCTTGAGCAGGTAGATGGTGATGATTTGGAAGAGATGGATATTAAGTGGCAGGTTGATTTACTTAGCATGAGGGCTAAGAAGTTTTGGCAAAGAACTGGGAAGCAAATTACCATAAATGGTAATGAAACTGCTGGGTTTGATAAGAAGAAAGTGGAGTGTTTCAACTGTCATAGGTTAGGACACTTTGCTAAAGAATGTAGAAGCCCAAGGAAGCAGGATAATAGGAACACATGGTATAAGCAAGATAAGAGAAAGGAAGTAATAGTTGAAGAGCCAAAGGCTATGTTGGCTATTGATGGTGTTGGATATGATTGGAGCTCTATGGCTAATGAAGAGGATGCACCACCAAATGCTGCTCTTGTTGCCAATGAGATTGCTCTAATGGCCTTTTCTGATTCAGAGGTAAATTCTATCATAAATTGTACTGAATCATGCTCTAATCTTAAAGCTTATGAAGACCTTAGTAAGAGATTTGATGCTCATCGAGAAGAGCTACTTAATGCTCTTTTTAATTTAGCTAATCATAAAAGAGGTCTAGGTGTTTTAGAAAAACAAGTCTTACATTTTAAGAATAATGAATCTAGTTTTGTTAATGACATTAATATACTTAAAAATGACATAAGGATCAAAGATGAGTGTATTGTTGAGCTGAATGATTCATTAGCTAGACACAAAAAGGAAAAAGGAAATGTTAAGATAACTGTAGATGCTTTAGCTCATGCCTCAGAGGGAGTTAATAAGCTTTTTGAAGCTCAAGTAACCAATAAAGCTAATTCTGGTGTAGGTTATAACACTGTTCCTCCACCATATAGAGGTATTCATTCACCTCCAGGTATTGACCTAGCACACACAGGTTTAGCTGAGTTTCAAGAACCAATCATGGAATATGGTTCTAAGGCTAGTAAGAGTCTTAAGGTAGAAAAGATAAGTAAAAGTTTAGATAAAACTTTACTTTATCAGGACAAGGTGTCCTTTACTAAGAAAGGAGATGCTATAGTTGTTGAAGATTGTACAACTGATAGTGATGATGATGAAGAACAGGTTATGTCTAAACCTGAAGTGGTTAAGAAAGTAGGAACAAGTGTTCCTAAGATAGTCAAACACAATACTGATAAGCCTAAATCAAACATTAAGCATGTTAGGCATCCAGTTAGATATTGTGAGCAATATATAACCACCAACAAGCCCAGAGGTAACCAAAGGAATTGGAACAACCTCAAGTCTAACCAATTAGGTGATGACTTTGCTTTTTATAATAAAGCTTGTTACACATGTGGTTGTTTTGACCATCTTGCAGCTTTCTGCAACCAATGGGTATCTGGGTATGAAAACAATAGAGTGAACTACAAAAGGCAAACTCCTAAGTCTCACTCTCACTCTAGTTCTAAGAGAACAAACCCCAGAGTAGTCAAAAACAAGTCTGGCTCAAACTCAGATCCTGCTGCTAGACTAATGGTTCCTGCTGCTAGACAAATTGTTCCTGCTGCTCGACCATTTATGACTATTAACCCAAAATCAACAGCTAAGGGTGCAAAAACAACTTTCAAACATGCACCAACAACTGTTCTAAGGCCCATTCAAACAAAAGCAGTGGTCCAAAAACAAATTTGGAGACCAAAGGGAACAACTACAAAGTTAGCAGTTCCTGCTGCTAAGAAATCAATTCCTGCTGCTAAGGGAAACAGGGCAAATGCTGTTAAGGCATTAACATGTTGGATTCTAAAATCCAATGTTGCATCAACTATCCTTAAAAGATTAAATTACATTGATGCAAGAGGCAGATCTAAGTCAGTAATGGCTTGGGTCCCCAAAAGAAACTAACACTCTTATTTGTGTGCAGGAACATTCAACTGATAAACAAGAAGATCAAGGATACTCAGATAGTGGATGTTCAAGGCACATGACAGGCAACATGTCTTATCTTTCAGATTTTCAATCATTCAATGGAGGATATGTTACCTATGGAGGGGGTGTTCGTGGCAAAATTTCTGGTAAAGGTACAATCAAAACCGGAAATTTAGATTTTGAAGATGTGTTCTATGTAAAAGAGCTAAATTATAATCTTTTTAGTGTCTCACAAATGTGTGACAAAAAGAACAATGTTCTTTTCTGTGAGACTGAATGTCTTGTACTTTCTCCTGATTTTAAGATGCCTGATGAAAGTCAAGTACTTCTTAGAATTCCTAGAAAGGGCAATATGTACAGTGTAGACATGAAGAACATTGTTCCTAAAAAGAATTTAACTTGTCTTGTTGCAAAGGCCACATTGGATGAATCAATGAAATGGCATAGAAGGCTTGGTCATATTAATTTCAAAACCATAAATAAAATTGTTAAGAATGATTTGGTAAGAGGTTTACCTTAGAAAAGATTTGAAAATGATCAAACATGCATTGCTTGTCTTAAAGGCAAACAACACAAAGCCACTTGTAAGCCCAAGATTTTTAACTCTATCAATCAATCTTTGTTTATGCTACATATGGACTTATTTGGACCTGTTTCAGTAATGAGCATAATGCATAAGAGATATTGTCTAGTTATTACTGATGACTATAGCAGATTTACATGGGTTTTCTTTTTAGCTACTAAGGATGAGACATCAAGCATCCTTAAGGATTTCATTACACAGATAGAAAACCAAGTAAGCAAGAAAGTAAAAGTCATTAGATGTGATAATGGGACAGAGTTTAAGAATAGAGTTATGGATGATTTCTGCAAAGAAAAAGGTATTAGGAGAGAATTTAGTGTTGCTAGAACTCCACAACAGAATGGAGTAGCTGAAAGAAAGAATAGAACACTAATAGAAGCTGCTAGAACAATGTTAGCTGACTCTAAGCTACCTATAACTTTTTGGGCAGAGGCAGTCAACACTGCTTGCTATGTTCAAAATAGAGTTTTAGTTGTGCAGCCTCACAATAAGACATCATATGAACTTTTTAATGGTAGAACTCCTGCAATAGGATTTCTTAGACCTTTTGGATGTCATGTGACCATTCTCAATACCTTAGACCATTTAGGAAAATTTGATGGTAAAGCAGATGAAGGATTCTTTGTTGGATATTCTCTTAATAGCAAAGCATTTAGAGTTTACAACACAAGAACAGAAATAGTAGGGGAAAACCTACATGTGGAGTTTTTAGAAAACAAATCCATTGTAGAAGGTCAAGGACCAAAATGGCTATTTGATCTAGAGTATCTAACCAATTCAATGAATTATGTGCCTTTTGTTGTAGAAACTAATGATTTTGCAGGTTCTAATACAACAAATGAGGCACAGTTAGAGAAAGATCAAAATGATGTGATAATGCCAATAGGGTCAAGTACAAGTGTAGAATCAACTTCAACAACTGATGAATCTTCTTCTAGCAAAGCTAAAGAAGGTGTTGAAGATGAAAGCAAAGAAGATGGAACTCAGGAACAACAAAATGTTTCTGCTGGTAGCATTTCTGTTGCTGCTGGTAGTGTATCTGTTTCTGCTGGTAATTCTGCTGCTGAGCTAGAGCACTCTGCTGCTAGGCTTAATGTTCCTGCTGTTGGGCCAAATTCTTCTGATACAGGCCCATCACATTCAAGAGAAGCAGAATTCCAAGAAGATGAATTGGATTTGAATAATCTCACATCATCTTATCAAGTTCCTACTACACCACACACAAGAATTCACAAAGTCCACTCCCTGGAACATGTTATTGGAGATGTACAATCTGGTGTGAAGACAAAACAACAATTGATGACTTCAGACCAACAAGGGCTTCATGATGCCCTTTATGCTTCAAAACAGCATGAGCTTTCAAACTCTTGCTTGTTTGTATATTTTCTCTCACAGGATGAACCAAAGAACATTCTTAAGGCCCTAGATGATTCAAGCTGGTTAGAGGCTATGCAAGAAGAGCTTCTTCAGTTCAAGATTCAAAAGGTTTGGGTGCTAGTTGATTTACCTACAGGTGTGAAGGTAATTGGCACTAGATGGGTTTTTAAGAACAAAAGGGATGAAAGGGGAATAGTGATTAAGAATAAGGCTAGATTAGTAGCCCAAGGGTACACACAAGAAGAAGGGATAGACTATGATGAGGTTTATGCTCCTGTAGCAAGGATTGAGGTAATTAGGCTTTTCTTAGCTTATGCTTCATTTTTAGGCTTCACAGTCTACCAAATGGATGTCAAGAGTGCATTTTTATATGGAACAATTGAAGAAGAGGTGTATGTTTCACAACCTCCAGGCTTCATTGACCCATTACATCCAAACAAAGTGTACAGAGTAGTGAAAGCTCTATATGGCCTTCATCAGGCACCAAGAGCTTGGTATGCAACACTAGCTTCCTATTTATTAGAAAATGGATTCCAAATAGGAAAGATTGATCAGACACTTTTTATCAAACAGCACAAGAAGGATCTTCTGTTAGTGCAGGTGTATGTGGATGACATTATCTTTGGATCTACAAGGAAAGATATGTGTTTAGAATTTGAGAAACTTATGAAAGATAAGTTTCAGATGAGTTCCATGGGGGAACTTACATTCTTTTTGGGTTTGCAAGTTAAGCAATCATCTGAAGGCATATTTATTAGTCAAGACAAATATGTTGCAGAGATACTTAGAAAATTTCAATTTGCTGATTCAAAAATAGCAAGCACACCAATGGACTCTGAGAAGCACCTTCTGAAAGATGAAGATGGAGAGAGTGTGGATGTACACACTTACAGATCTATGATAGGCTCTTTGATGTACCTTACATCATCTAGACCTGATATCATGTTCCCTGTTTGTGTTTGTGCAAGATTTCAAGTAACTCCAAAGGTTTCTCATTTAACTGCAGTAAAGAGAATTTTTAGATATCTCAAAGGTCAACAAAGGTTGGGTATATGGTATTCTAGGGAATCTCCTTTTGACTTGGTAGCATATTCGGATAGTGATTATGATGGTGCTAGCTTGGACAGAAAGTCAACAACTGGAGGATGTCAATTCCTTGGGTGTAGACTTGTCTCATGGCAGTGTAAGAAGCAAACAAGTGTGGCAAATTCAACAACTGAAGCTGAATATATAGCTGCTGCAAGTTGCTCTAGTCAAGTTCTATGGCTTCAAAACCAACTTCTTGATTATGGGTACAATTTCTTAAACACTGTTATTCATATTGATAATAGTAGTACAATTTGTATTATTAAAAATCCAGTGCAACATTCTAAAACAAAACACATTGAAATTAGACATCACTTTATAAGAGACTGCAATGAGAAAAAGTTAATTCAAGTTCTTAAAGTTGCTTCAGAACACAACTTTGCAGATCTGCTAACAAAAGCTTTTGATGTTTCAAGGTTTCAGTACTTGGTAGCAAGTATTGGAATGCTTAATCTTTGAATTTTCAATCTAATGTGTTTTTGTAAATAAATTTTTGTTTCTGCTGGTGGCTTTATATAATACTGCTGCTATTACAAAAAGTTTGTGCTACTAGTACAAATTTAAAATGTGTTATTCATATAGTTGGTCTTACGATTTTTCTAATGCAAGACAAGTACTTTGTACTTTGTTCTTTTGGTTTTAGACTAACAATTTCAGGTATGAATATGTGAACACAAAGCAAATTTCAAGTGAAATGGAAGCAACAAAATGCTGATATTGGCTGCTGCCATATTAGGTTTATGATGGACTGAGTTTGGGAATTTAAAAACTCCTTAAAACTTCTTTCTTGAAACCTAAGTATGAAATTTCACATTGAATTGATGACTTAGTTGATCAGATAGTAACTGATGCAACTCACTTTCTATCATTTTATACTTTCAAGTATAATGAGCAAGTCTAAGGACATCTGATAGAAAGAACAGCTAGTAAATGTGAATCTAACACTTGTGTTAGAGGTAACAACTACTATGAGCTGGAAACCCTGTCAGGAAAACTCTTTGAATGAGTTTATCTTTACACAGGCAGTTATTTATAACTGAAAACATTGGTTCTCACACAACCAGAGGTTGCTTTAAACCGAAATTTTGATTAAGTGTCTGTTATACACTTAATCCCTTCAAAATGGTTGAAAGCAGTATGATTTTTTAATTCTAAAATCATGAACATACTGCTAAGTCAAATAATTTCTTAAACAAGGATTTTCAAAGGATTCACAAAAACCATCCATTGATGGACCATGAATCAAATGTCCAATGAATCACCTCTCATAGGAGTTAACACACCTAGAAGTGATGAGGGCAGTAACTTAAACTCTTAAGGAATTGATGGCTTCATGTACAACATTGTCTGACAACAAGTTCTAAATGATGGATCAGATGATAAGGAAAGATATTTTTTTTGGGTACATAGTGAGATCTTCCAAACAAGGGGAGGAAACAAAAGTTATTTGTATCTCAGGGGAGGTAACAATCTCAGGGGAGGAAATAATAGCCCAGAAAAGGAAGATAATCCAATTAAAGGAAGGAGAAGACAAGAGCATATAAGATGATGACATGGAGGTTGAAAATGACAAGAACATTCCAAAGGAGAAAGTTCTATCTAGGTCAAACGAAGAAAAGTTTCAATTTCAGTTTACCACGTTTGTTCATCACCTGCAAAGGCATGCTGATAGATGATTTCACTTGTTGAAACAAGCATCCAAGATACACAGCATCATTGCCTCTTATAATTCCTCCATCCAAGGAAATTGCACCATCTTTTAGTCCAAGATTGGAGCAATATGTTGATATTGTTAAAGTCAAAGAACATAGCAGATGAATTACTGAGAAGATATTCAATCTTGAAGAACAGAAGTGTTTGAAAGATCTTCAATCCATAATTTAATTCAGAAACATGTTGAAATGGATTCACATGTTTAGGGGAGGATTGTTGGGAATTAAATATTCAAGAAGATTAATATCGGGTTCTAATCAAAGAAATACTCTAAGTGTGATTCTGCTGCTAGTGCATTTGGTTCCTGCTGTTAATGTTGGTTCCTGCTGTTAATGTTGGTTCCTGCTGCTAGAACATTTGATTCTGCTGTTAGCGATAAATGATTCTGCTGCTAGGCTTAACATTCTGCTGTTGTTGACCCTGCTGCTAGCGATAACTCATTGCTGCTGCTAATGTACATTCTGCTGCTAAGTGGATAAGTATGAAAAGATATTATTTGTATTTTGGTCAACAATATACGGTAGATAATATCTTACCCCATGTGCTTAGTTAACAAGTTGTGTACACAGATACATGTTGTATCTTATGTACTGACACTCTCAAGATAAGTTAACAAGTAAGTTGGCTAGACTTTAAGCAATATTGTAAAGATCTTCTTGGACTATAAAAGAAGATCTTAGACTAGATATTAGTGTACACGTTATTATTAGAACTCATAACTATTAAGATATAGAACAAACACAAGAATATCACAAGTTGTAAAAACATAAGATTCAAGGTCTTTGTAACCCTAGTGATAGAAAGATCACTCGTATTATTTTGAATAATATTGAATCATTTTGGTGAAAAGCTTTCATTGTTTATTGTCATATAACTAATCATAACCTTTCCATTTCCATAACAAAAATAACCTTCTAAGTGTGATTAAGAAAATTCCGCGTACTTAATCATATTAACTCAATATATCATACACACAAAGTCACAAGGTTTAACCACCTTAACCGTGTGTCGAATCTTATCACATATGGACACTTAACAAACTACATCACTAGGTGCATAAACGGGCCAAATTGTTCATGTGTTGCTTTCAATTTTGTAATAGCTAGCTAAGCCTAAACGAGTCCGAGTCCGAGCCTAATCTAGGTCTAATTTTTGTAAGCAAGCTTGAGTTCGAGCATGAGCTTTATACTCAAATATCAGTTAAGCTTGTGAGGCTTAGTAACAATATATACATACATACATTGTATATTTACTTATGTGTATTGCAAACGAACAAAATATTAAATAGACGAGTTTCAGCGTGCTTAACAAACCGAGCTTGAATCGAGCTTAGTTTTGATTAGCTTATCATAAAAATGAGTTCATCTAGAGCTTGTACAAATTGTCACAATCTGAGCTAGAGCTAATAATAGAACACTCAAAAAGAGATCAAGCTTTGAAGATATAAATAAGCGGAGCTCGAATTTTGGCAGGCTTATTTAAATAAGTTAACATAAGTTTCAGGAAACTTTAAGCACAATGTGTGACATTTACCTTTTTTTTTTGAAAAGTAAACTTCATTAACCACCAAAAGCTAGCTCCAAGACGGAGCAGCCGCGAAAACCAAAACTACATAATCACAAAACTACACCAATTAGCCCAAGACATCGACTTGAATTTCGATCTACTACGAAACCAAAGGAAACTAATAGCCTTAACTTCACTAATGATATGATCGATGACCACCGGCTTGTTCTCGAATTTCGCCTCGTTCCTAGCTCTCCAAATACACCAACAAGCCGTAATGATAAGGCCATGAACCACCCCCTTTTCCAGCTCCTTCAGCTTCAAGAGATTATGCATCTCTAAAAGATCTCTAAAAGAGAATGCGAAAATGGGAGGAATGCGGCACCAAGAACTGAGATGTTGCCACACCACAGCCGCGACATAACACGAGGTGAAGATGTGATTAACCGAGTCTTCTGCATCACCACACAAGGGGCAAAACACGTCTTCAAATATGAGATTCCTCTTCTTTAACGCCTCCATAGTGGGGATTCTATCCATCTCTGCCCTCCAAGCCATAACATTACACTTTAACGGAACCCACTTGCACCATTCCATAACATGTTTTCCACTGTAATCATGAACTGAAGACAACAACTTCTTCACGGCCCCAACAGAAAAAACTCCCGAGCCATCGCCGATCCAACTCCAACCATCAGCAGTATTAGACAGATTCACAGCCTCCATCAAACTGGATAACTTACCCAGATCCTCCAACTCCGCGTTAGAGTTCGGGTTCGTTTTCCAATTCCACTTCAACTCCATCCTTCCGTCCACCGAATCGATCCTCTCCATAACCTTGCATCCCACAACCACAGCCTTGGCTTCCAACTCGACAGACCCGACACCAATACCAAAAATATTCGACTTTGACATGTTGATACGCAACCCCGAACAAATGTAGAAGCATCTCATAATTCTGACCACATTCGCGATACCCAAATCAGACCACTCCCCAAGGATGATAGCATCATCCGCATATAAAAGGTGTGAGATCTCCGGGCCTCCATTTGGCAAAGCGGATACCATGAAACAGCCCCGCACCGTTAGCTCGATACAGCATGCACGAAAGCGCCTCCATAACTAAAATGAAGAGGAAGGGGGGACAATGGATCCCCTTGCCTCATACCTTTACCATATTGAAATACAAAAGTTGGCGCTCCGTTCACCAAAATCGAAGCTCTAGCTGAAGAAAGCACCCCCATAATCCACTTGCACCACAACGGCGGAAAACCCATCTGCTTCATTACTTCGATCACAAAATTCCAATTTACATTATCAAAGGCCTTTTCGAAATCAATCTTTAGAAAAAATGCTTTCTTTTTGCTCTTTTTGCACCACGAGAAAACCTCATTCACTACCAAGGGGCCGTCCAAAATAAACTTTTTTCTCATAAACGCAGATTGAGAGTTCGAAACCACCGAATCCAGGACCCTCTTAAGACGATTTGAAAGGACCTTTGAAATGGTTTTGCTAATGATGCCGACAAGGCTAATCGGCCTATATGAATCGAGTGCCACTGGATCTTTGATTTTTGGAATAAGCGTAATAAACGAAGATCCGCTACCAATGTTGATGGTGCCTTCCTTATAGAAATGGTCCATGACAGCCTTAAAGTCGCCTTCAAACAGCTCCCAAAAATGCTTAATAAACTTCATATTGAAACCGTCGGGACCAGGCGCCTTGTCATCCCCGCAATCGAACACCGCATTCTTTATTTTCGACACCAAAAATGGTTGAGTTAAATCAGTGCTTTGGGCCTCCGAGATGGACTTTAGGTCTGGGCAAACCAACAATGGTCGGCCTGACATTTACCTATATACATTAGTCGTAGTTGACGACATCGTGTATTAATTAATCTTTGTTATAATAAATATCGTGAGTTTGGCAACAAAATACACAAATGGGAACTTAGCCCAGTGGTATATTCTTGCTAATCAACGCAGGGATCTAGGTTTAGGGGTAGACGAGTCGACCTTTTGTCGAGTATTTGGAGCTCGAACTCGTTCAAACCGAGCTTAATCAAGCTTCGAGCCTATGAAATAAGCTTGAAATGTTTAACGAGTGGAGCTCAAGCTGACTCAAATCATTATCAAGCTTTTCGAGCTCTTACGTAATACATATGTCTTTTATGTATATTATATTTACTTTATGTGCTTATATGTAAATACACTAAATGGAAATACTTATTTATGAATGTATCGAAGCTCGAGTCGAATTCAAATATTATCTTATATTTCAATTTTACTAGGTTCAAAAAGCACAATATTGCAATTTATCGAGCTTATCAATCCGAGCTCAAGCGGAATTTTACATTTCTCGATCGGAGCTCGAGTTTCCCTTATCAAGACTCGTCGAGCTATCAAGCCGAGCTCCACCCGAACATAATATTATCGAGTTGAGCTTGCCAAAGTTTGACTCGTTTACACCCACATTTAGGTGCAGCTTTTGATAAACTTTTTTTACATGTTTTGTGAACTAACTTAATGATCGTTAAATTTTATGTGTTTCTAAAAAATTACCTTGAAATTTATGAGTCTAAATCCCTAAGTTTAATTTACACTTATTTTATTTATTATATTCTACTTTAATTTATTTATATTGTTATTGTAAAACTTTAGTTATTTTTCTCATAAACACACAACAAAGTCTATATTTAATCGTGTATCTAGATTCGTCCACAATACACACACTGTCAATGTATATTTTAAAATCCCGTTATAGTGCACAACAAATTATAATCGTTAAAGACACATAGTATAATCTCGAATTTTCAAAGACGAGATTCATAACTCCAAGATAACCATGAGGAACATAATATAACATGCTTCTTAAATCATTACAAATTTCAACTACACAATAATCAGAAAAACTCAATTAGCCCATAGTAACTGAGATGAGCCCAGGTCCAACATATACAAAAGAAACTTTCACCGACCACCGGAGTTTTAATCTCTTGATTCCGTGAAAGAAAAGAAATTAAGGGTCCGTTTGGTTTGTAGGAAGGTCTAGAACCGGATTCGGATTTGGTTTAGGTATGATAGAAAATGGAATAAAAACTAATAATAATATTTTATTAAAATAATTATTTTAATCCAAATAATAAATAAAATATAAGAGTGTCATAATTTTTTTATTATTAAACTAGTTAATAGAAATTGATGAATTGTAAGCGTGTATAATATGGTAGGGGCCGCTGTGATTCATTCAACAAAACCAACCATTTTAGCCTCGATTCAATTTAGGTGCCGTTTTGTTTGAGGGTATTGGTAAGGTGGAATGGGATTGACAATGATAGCTCATGTTTGATGTACATGAATGGGTTTGAGGATACCTAAAAATATACTTCCTCCGTCTCAATTTATTTGTCCATATTTCCTTTTATGGATGTCTCAAATTAATTGTCCACTTTCCTTATTTAGTAAAAACTAGAGAATCTAAAGGAGGAATATTCCATTTTAGTGGTTGAAAATTAAAATGGCCCCACTTTTATTAAACTTTGTGTTTTCTCTCTCCTGACAAATAAATTGAGACGGATGGAGTAACTTTTCTCATACCATATAGAATAGGTAGGTTTCTCAAATCCATTCCATCGGGCCCACTAAATTGGTCCACTATATTTTTAATTATCTTTTAAACAAAACAAAAAAGATATGATTGATAATTTTAGTTATTTTTTAATCAAAATATTCAAACATGATTTTCTTAACAAAACAATAGATTTGGATCTTTTTGAAATCCATACCTATAGTGATTTCAATTAGCAAACCAAACAGCACCTTAATTAAAAAGGACCCACTTTGATTGTCATAGTATTGTACCAAACAATTGTATATTACTTGATTGTAAAAGTATCATACCAAACCAAACGTACCCTAAAAATATTGACAACACTCAACGTTTCCCAAAATTAAATATTTGTAGAAGAAGGATAAATCTTTATTCATCACACTTCCCAAAAATACAACCAACCTTTATTAACTCGGTGTGTGTGTGTGTGATTTTTTTAAAAAGAAAAAAAAATATGGAGCAGCAACTTAACGGAAAAGGAGATGCTAGTCAGCGCATCGCTAGAATATCAGCTCACTTAAATCCAAATCAGGTTTTTTTAATACATTTCAATCATTTTATTTGTAATTGTATTCTTATTATTATAGTAGTCATGATCACTCTAAGGTGATATAAGTTTGATCAGTTAACTAAGTTGCTTTGATCCTGTCCTTCTAATTAAATTTAGTTACCGTTTTTATGTATCCTTTAGAATTTAGATTCTGGAATAAGTTTTGATCACTACATAAAACTTAGTGTTACCAAACTGTACGCCAGCCGCAGGGGCAATAGCCAAATATTTGAAAATAATTTACACTACAATATTTTTCGCTAGGGGCACGTGCCCAGGGGCCGTCTCCGCCCATGCACCAGGGGCGGACATACGTGAGGCAGACACTTGCCCTTTAAGGCTACTTGCAGTAATGGGTGCCCCAGTAAGGCGACCTTCATCCATTTTTTTTTTTTTTTTTTTAAACATTTTTAACACAAACTTATATTTCATTAATAATTAAAACGTTACATAATAATTCAAATAAAATTAAAACATTACAATAAAATTCAAACGTTACATAATAAAACGACTAATAGTTTTGATTACGATGATGCCAAATCTCTTCCACCAAATCGGCTTTGAGGCTAAGATGAGTTGTTTTGTTGACTATCTCCCTGGTAATTTCCAACGATTCCACATGTGTTCTTATGGGATCATAAGAACGGTGCTGCTCCGCTGGAAAGAAAGTGGGAGATATCGCCCGCCCTTCGTCCTGAATTATCATATTATGTAATATGATGCATGTGTACATTATATGTGATAGACGCTCTTTGTCAAACTCTTTAGCCGGATGTTTAATCATTAGCCACTTCTTCTTTAGTACACCAAAAGCACGTTCCACATCTTTTCTTGCTGCTTCGTGCATCGTCTTATACAATATACGTTTTTCATCACCTGTCCCTGGATTTTTAATGGACTTCACAATAACAGAGTATTCCGGATATATACCATCAGCAAGATAATATCCCCGTTTATAAGGCACGCCGTTAGCATAGAATTCCACATTCGGTGCTCTCCCCGTTTTGAGATCATTGAAAATAGGCGATTTACGTAAAACATTTATGTCGTTATTCATCCCGGCGACACCAAAGAACGCATGCCAAATCCATAAATCTTGGGAGGCGATCGCTTCCAATAAAATGAAAGGAGTTTGCCCGTGATCACCCTTACAAAATTGAGCTTTTAAAGCATGTGGGCAATTCTCTCACGGCCAATCTGTACAATCAATAAGTATGTTATTTGAGAGAATGTGTGAAAAAATAGTGAAATGAGTGTGTTTATTTATAAGTGAAATATATATTTTTTTTTAATTCATTCAAACCAAGCCGTTGGCTACTTCAAACGGTAGGATTTGAATTTTTTTTTTTTTTTGTTTGCAACGGCTAGCTAAAATAAAGAAACAAAAAAAATATATATATATAGCATGTATCAATCGATCGCCAAGGCGACCTTGTTCCTCTTTTTTTTCCCAATCGATCGAGTGCCAGAATTTCTTGCAATAAGGACGAATGAGTCGATCGACTCAATTGATCGATTCATTTACACTACTGCAGGCAGCCTAAGTTTCATTGGTAGTGTATAATGTTTGTTTTTTTTCTTTCTAAAAAAACTCACATTTCTACACAAAGTGCATACCGTTTGTCGTTTAAAAAAGAAGTGCATACACTGGCAAATTTCTTGCCGCGCCGCTGCTGTACGCAATGGAAAGTTACTGTTGTACTATTGTTTCTGTTAAGTAATATGGAATTTCGATTGAAAAATGTATCATTTTGACTTCCAGTGTCATAATAATGTGGGATTGAAATTTATTGATTCATATTGGCGTGCGATTTTTTGATTAATAATGTGCTTCTTATAATTGCTTATTTTGGCGTGCGTATTTAAAATGAAACCAAAATCGTATTTCTAAAGTCATATCTGACCTAGAACACGTCATTTAAACGGATTAGATTGAAAATATAAAGTAGTATCCTTCGTTTTTGGTCTTATTTCAATTTTATACAAAATAAGTAATTCTAAATACTATTTCTTGAATTGCTTATTTGTAAGCAGAAGCATAAGCAGGAAAAAAAAAAAAAAAAAAAGCAATCCTGGTGAGTAATGTCCCTCTTATTTGACATGCTATGTTTATACTAGGTTTGGGTTCTGAATGTTAATTTTGAAATTATGTGTATGTAATGATGGATATGAAGATGGAAGGAAATTCCAGTCTATTGGAACGAGCAAATTGCCGTGCGAAAGGTGGATCACCTGGATTTAAAGTAGCTATACTAGGTGCAGCCGGGGGCATTGGTCAACCACTTTCCATGTTGATGAAGATGAATCCTTTAGTGTCGGTTCTTCATCTATACGATGTTGCTAATACTCCTGGTGTCACTTCCGACATCAGTCACATGGACACCGGTGCTGTCGTAAGTTACATCCTACCAACTTCAATCTCTATTGAATCTGATCGTTGTTTATATATTGTCTGATAAGATAGTTTTTGGAATGTAGGTGCGTGGTTTTCTTGGTCCGCAGCAATTAGAAAATGCGCTTACTGGGATGGATCTTGTCATTATTCCAGCTGGCGTTCCTAGAAAACCAGGAATGACAAGGGACGATTTGTTTAATATCAATGCAGGAATCGTTAAGACCCTTTGTGAAGGAATTGCTAAGTGCTGCCCTAAGGCTATTGTTAACGTGATTAGCAATCCTGTAAATTCTACAGTCCCAATTGCGGCAGAGGTTTTTAAGAAGGCGGGCACGTATGATCCAAGAAGACTGTTGGGAGTTACCATGCTTGATGTAGTTCGGGCCAACAATTTTGTGGTATGCACTTATTAGAACCGTATAGATAGTTACGCTTATATGTTATCCATTGACATTCCCTATAACGTTCTATTCTTTGCTTTAAATTTATTTGTCCTTTATCTGAAGGCTGAAGTGTTGGGACTTGATCCAAGGGAAGTGGATGTTCCAGTTGTGGGCGGTCATGCCAGTGTTACCATCTTACCCCTTCTATCCCAGGTACTGAAGTCATTTGGTTTTTAAGATCTTTGTAGTTGTTGAAAAATGGATTATTTGGTCGGTGTTCCCTAATGGCCGGATTTAAGTGATTAGAGTCCCCCTTATATCCTCTACCCATCAATCAATATTTTTCACGAATTTATCACGTTTAGATGTATACTGTGTGGTCGTGTATATTTACACTTCTTTAAATCATAGAGTTAAACATAATTGGAGGACATACTTGAACATTTTACTGAGAGTACATTGTGGATACTATAAGAATTTATAACTTGTGTTTCAGATTAAGCCTCCATGTTCATTTACTTCAGAAGAAGCTGCATACCTGACATCTCGTATCCAAAATGGCGGAACTGAAGTTGTTGAGGTAAACCGTTAGTTTCAGTTTGCATTCAACAAATCTTCTTTCACTTAGATAAATAAACAATCTGAATTATGGACTATTTTACAGGCAAAAGCTGGGGCAGGATCTGCAACTCTTTCCATGGTTAGTAGCTGCTATAAATTGTTTTTAAGTATTCTTACACGATACAAATGTACAAAATAATGTTATTTTGTCATCTGATTATTCTTATTCTAATTCTTAGGCTTATGCTGCTGTTAAGTTTGCTGATGCATGCTTGCAAGGGTTAAGAGGAGATGCAAATGTGATTAGATGCGCTTTTGTGGATTCTGTGGTATGTTGTCATGTTTGACTACTAAAATCATCCTACAGAAATATTTTCCATTATTTATATCATGGTTGTGCCATTCCAGTTTACTTACTAAATTCAAGTTATTAATCGGCTTTAAAAGCATCTTCAAAAAAAGTTAATGACTGTTCTCTTGCAGGTTACAGAATTGCCCTTCTTTGCATCAAAGGTGAGGCTTGGCCGTAATGGCATTGAGGAGGTCTACGCACTTGGTCCCGTGAATGAATTTGAAAGGTAATTGTTGGTTAATACCATTTTCGGTATATGCAAATTGTTACCATCCCAAGATTAGTGCACAATATTTCTTAATCGTTGGTTAACTGAACAATTTTTACAGGACTGGTTTGGAGATGGCAAAGAAAGAGTTGGCTGCAAGCATCGAAAAAGGTGTTTCGTTTGCTGCCAAATGATGATCTTGTTTTAAAAACTCACACTGTAGAATAAGAAGGTGGTGTTGCTGGTTTCGTCTTGATTTTGTATCAACGTGCTAGAAGAGAAAACAGAGGTGCATTACTGCCAATATATGAAATAAGTGATCTTTTCTTAAGGCCTAGATAACGTTTTGATGTTAAATATGTACGATCAAGTGTTTTCTAGAAGTGGTGATTCAAAAATGATTAAATGCAGTATATTGAATTATATTTAATTTTGCATACATGTACGGTGTGCCGATATAACTTCAGGCGCGGATTTAAATTACATCAGAATACAAGTGAAACTGCAAGAAGATAACGTACATGTTAGAGTTTCTTTTTATTTTTATACTTTGGAGAAAAAACAATATGAATAGTATGAAATATTTAGGTTGCACACTGACGTTTTACCGGAAGAATCAATATTTTACATATAAAATTTTCATATACTGATGCACAGATTGATTGTTTAAACTTTAGATTGCATGGGTTCGTCTGCTAATTGTTATGAGATTATACTAGATTACATTTTTTGATGGACAACAATTTTTAGGTTACTTGGGTTAGTATTTGTTGTGAATAAGATGGATCATTGGATTAAAACTGTTGTCCATCTAAAAATGTAGTACTCCGTAATAGATTTGACATCAGTGATAACCCAATGGGTATTTTTTAGTTTATCTACATCTAGTGGGGCACTGGGGCTTGTATCATTTTGGTGGGTAATATAGTCTAAGTGGTCCAATGTTGTTTTGCTCCATGGATTTTTCCATCCATCGAGGCCTCGTTTTACCTGCCCGAAACTGATTGGTTGCTTGTTGTGACAGCCAAGGCATGAAGTTTCCTCTCTGTTCATCATGGGGTTGTTGGGATAAAGGTGGGTTTGAGACGCACGTGTTTGGTTATGTTGTTTATATCTTTACATCGAGTGGGGCTTGTATCATATTTTGCTTGGGTTCCATTCTAGACAATCATCTTGATCGGAGAGATGGGACGCCGTTTGTTTGTACTGTTTGGTTTTGGTTATATAAATCGTTGCCTTTCTAAATTTATAAAAAAAAAAAAAAAAAAAAAAAAAAAAAAAAAAAAAAAAAAAAAAAAAGTAAAAAAAAACACCGTTGTTTCCTAAACTTGCCAAAAATCATCGCTAGGCCCAAAATTTGGGATTTTCGTTGCCGTGAGTCCTTTTTTCAAGTTTTTGAGGCCGATTGAGTCCCTTATCCCGTAATGCTCAGGTCAATGTCCCGTTATATGTTCTCAAATCCCGTTATTCTTGCGAAATGACTATTTTACCCTCGTCTTTTTCCCACTCTCATTTTCTTTTGGTACAACTTGTAACCTCACTCAGTCACACTACCACCACCATCTTCTCAGTCACCTCCACCGCCATCCACCACCACCCACCATAATTATTAAACCGCCCAAATAAAATGATTTCAAATTTCAAACACTATTTTCTACTTGTTTCTTTTATAGTTACCATTATAAGTCTCTGTGCTTTTCAGTTCAAGTTATAAGTCTTTTATCATTAAACCTTCTATTTTCTTCTTTTGATTCGTTCTTTGATCCAAAGGCTCTTTTGAAATCCTACCCGTTGGTTTAACTTTACTTATTCATTAACTCAATTGCAAATTCCACCTTTTTTTAGTAACATCCTGTGATTTTTGAGTTTATTCCAGTCATTATCTATTAACATTACCACCAGCCGAATAGCCAACGGACAATAGATTTTTGAAACAAATCGAGGAGATAGATTGGAGACTGGGACACGCTTTGCCTTTATAGTATCGACGGCTCATGAGTAACCTCAATAGCCTTCACATCAAAGTGTCTTATCCGTAAGCTTCAATTCCAGGGACTTCTTACCATACGAACCCAACAAACTCTCAACGATACTATCCTTGTATCCCTCACAGGTGCTTCCTACAAGCTATTAACAATAACAAGTCCTAGAATTAAACAAACAAATTAACTTATCAACTCATTATTAAAAGTAATAATGCCTTTGCAGATTATTAAATGTGTTGATTTCTAATCTTCTTATTAGCTGTGTTGATTCCCTGATGTTCTTATTAACTCATTGAAGATTATAAAAGATTTGGCGGCATATATGGAGGCTCATCATGTGTCACGCATTCTTATCTTTTTAGCTAGAACGTTGCCTTGGTTATGTAATGGAATATGTTTAACTTATCATCTCTATGGATTTATATTGTGGTAATTCGACTGTGGACGTGTAATATTAGGATTATATTTGGTGATTGCAGATATTTTATAACTCATACTAGTACGTATATGTTTTTCTGTTAATTATTTATGATCTCTAGGTTGACCATTACTAGTATATGCAAGGATGCAACAAAACACCCTAACATTTACTGTGTTTGCATCCCACCATTCACCATTCATGGGTGTAGAAACGTGCACGTGTAACTGAACATTATTCACTGAATTCTGGTTCACATATGTCCATGCCGCTGTCATTCGTCTACCACCATGCCTAATTAAAATGAAAGTAAGTCAACTGGTTCTCCAAGCATTGAGCTATGCTGTTAAGAATACATACAGTATAATTATTTATTATTTATTTATTTATAGAGTAAATTATGGTAGTCGGAAGTGGTGACCGGAATCTGGATTTTACGATGATGATTGCGGTGGAGGTGACTGAGATGATGGTGGTGGTAGTGATGGTAGTACCACTAAAATAATTAAGAAAAGTGAAAATGTCTATTATGCCCTCTTGCAAAACATAAAATAAAGTTTGGTCCAAAATAAAATGGGATATAAGGGACTCAATCGGCCTCAAAAACTTGAAAAAAGGACTCACGGCGACGAAAATCCCGAGTTTTGGGCCTTGGCGATGCTTTTTGGCAAGTTTAGGGACCAACGGTGTATTTTTGTCTAAAAAAACATTGTTAGAATCATGTCTACAACTTTGTTACTCAAGTAAAGCAAGACAACACACTTTAGAGTTTAGACCATGTTTGTGAGTCTTGCTTATTGGGCGTCCATCCCACTGTCTTAAATAGTAGAAACATATTGCACTTAGTTTCTTTGAATATTTCTGCAAGATCTCGTAATTGGTCAGATGAACCTGAACTGATTGTTTACCTAAAGGCATGTCATCCTTAACATGTGGTCACGATTTGCATCATCAACCATACGGTTATGAGATTAGGGTTTCCTGTTATTGATGTCTTTTAACACTTTCATTTTAGTTAAACCAGATGATATGTATTATTGTGTACGGACCATAGTTCGTCATCATCCAACTAGCTTGTTCAAGTGGTGAATGGATTGTATAATTCCTACATTATTGGTTTGAGCAAATATTTGTTTTCCATTGTTGAGTGGAAATACAAAGTGAATAGACGATATATGCTTAACAGGTTCATTTGATACCCTTAAATTTCAAATCCCAGGATTTGTTCACCTTAATGGTATGAGCATATTGAGCCCAATGCTACATTATATTGTTCTTTGATTAAAGCCAAGTACCTCAACAAACCACAATCAAATTGGGACCATATTTGCGAGTCTTGCTAAATGGGCTTCCACACATTGTCTTAATTAGTACACACATCTTGGACTTGGACTAAACGATTAACTGTTTCTTTGAGTCTTTTTGCACGATATAATGATCTAGTAATTGGTCAGATAAACCTGACCTGAATTATTTATTTGAGGCGTGTCATCCTTGGAAGTGTGGTCACAAATTGCATCGACTATACGTTTGTTTTTCTTTGTCAAGTCGAATTACAAAGCATTGAGGCATCATAAGCTTAAATCATTGGGTATATTTCACTGAATACTTTGAGACAACCCTAACTTGTCTGGTTGAAAGTTCAACACGCCTCTGGTTGAAAACATGAAATCAGTTAAGGTGTTGAAGTTTTATCATTTATCCATAATCCACGCGTGTCTCAAGCCTAAAAAGGCCATTATTCTCGACTAAGCGTGTAATACGTACAGTTTTGTTTCATTATTGTTAAGCTGAATCTTTTTACTATGAGTCTGACTCGTTCAATAAGACTATTGTGTAGCACATGCATCAACTAATCACATGACAAAACTTTGTAACAAACTTAATGGTGGGCACAACAGGAAGATGTATACATCTGAAATTTACAATGCATGGCTTTTGTTCATTTAGAATAATCTGGGGCTGAAAACAAAAGGAGTAAGCTTTTAGATAATTTTTTGTCCTTCCTCATGGTTCTTAGTTTACCCCTGCCAACCCCACAAATGATAGACAGAACAAAAGGGTTAGAAAATGGGTACAATAATGATGGAGCCCATATTTACTTTATAAACCCTCAAATTTTCTTCCGATTGTACCCATCTTTTTTGACAATATATTATTAAAGAGTAAATTACAAAGATGGTCCTTCTGGTTTGAGTTGACTCTCACTCTTGGTCCTTTGACTTTTTTTTTTGCATAGATAGTCCCTAACTCCGAAACCATTAACACTAAAAGTCCCTTGACCAAACGGCGTCAACTTTGACCGTTAAACACTTCTCATGTGACAGTCACATGAGGGTATAATTGTCATTCACTCTCTTGATCTCATATCAAACTAATAAATACTTATAATTATCATCCTCTCCATTTTTATTATTTGGTCTAAAGTCCCTTACCAAATTCTTTTTTCTTCTTCCTCTCTCTTTCTTCTTCACCATTTTCTAACTCATCATTAACCACCATAGTTGACATTCAATCACCTTTTTCAAAACCCATTTTACAACTTTCGAATATTCATCTTCTTTTATTTAAAACAACCAACAACTTTAAAGAACCATCAAACTTTTTATTTCTTCCTATTAATTATCATTACAAAGATTTTATCTTCATGTTTATCATCTTCAACTCTTCTTCCACAACTTTTCACCACTACCTCCCATACTTTAAATGAAATTAAATAAACAAACTATAAATCATTTTTTTTTTGTTAGAATCAAATAACATTATAACATAGAGATAATATAAGTTAAGTGTAGAGAGCTCATAATATATCCAAAAAAAAAGAAGAAAAAAAAAGCGTGAAAATGATGGCTAACAACTGATGTGGTTACTTGTGCATAGAATTCAAAAGGAATATTATAATTTCTAAAATTAAAGTCCATGCTTTAGTACATTGAATATATTACCAGATCTCACAATTTCTACATTTTTCGTAGCTCATCAATATCAATCTATATTAAGTTCCAAAAAAAAAAAATATATATAATAAATAAATAATCAATCTATTACCATAATTTTCTTTTCTCATTATCATCCCCATATCCAAATTTACAAGTATTAACATATATGAATCTATTACCAGCTCCAAACGACACCGTAACTTTCCAAATTTAACACTATTTTGAAACTTCATCCGGCGATCACAGGGTGGTCCTTGTGGTTTAACACAACCTGGCCATCGTTTATGTCGGTGTGTGTCATCCAAAGAAAAGAAAAGGGGATGGAGTAGGTTTTACGATTAAAATGGGTTTAATGGGTTTTAAGATGGTGGAGGCAACCGACCGCCGGACGATCGCCGGAACCAGCTGCTGTCGTCTATTCGCCACCACCAGCCATCACCTTCTAGATATGTATGACGATGATGGTGCTTTGTGTGGTTTTGTTTTTTTTGTTTTTAGATTTTATTTAATGACTTTAATTAAGTGGTGGTTACACCCTTCATCTTCTAGATCTGTATTAGGTGGTTTGAAGAAAGAGAAAAAGGTGTTTGTGTTTTTAAAAGATATGAAATTGATGGTTCTTTGTGTTGTTAGTGTATGTTTGGTTTGTTTTAGTGAGTTATACTCTATGTTATTTGTATTGTATTGTAATTTTCTCTTTACTAATCGAAAGTGGTGTATTGGTGTGTCAAGAAGAAAAAAAAAGTAAAAAGACAATTTTACCCTCATGTGCCTTGCACATGAGGAACTTTTAACGGTCAAAGCTGACATCGTTTGGTCAAAGGACTTTTAGTGTTAAGGGTTTCCGAGTTAGGGACTATCTATGCAAAAATAAAAGTCAAAGGACCAATAGTGCGAGTCAATGCAAATTACAAGGACCATCTTGGTAATTTACTCATTATTAAATGATAAAAGTTAAAGTTAGGGGCAAAATTTTATTTCCATTGGATTTACCAAAATCAAGTCCAAGCCCCATGTGTTCCCTATCAACTTTGCTAGATTCTTACTGTTTTTCAATAAAAAAAGGTCATATTTCTCATAAAGTTGTCTCCCCTTGTTTGATATAAGTGCTCTTTTATTTTATATCAGCCATATGAAATATGATCAGATCCATGGTATGATAAACAATAACATATTGTCTCCCCTTCTAAGAAACTTTTATCTAGAGAAATTGATATCGAATTAATCGAACTTGTTGATTGCAAGTAGAATATCCGCAGTTGATTATTACTAAAAATTAGTTTTATTTAGAACTACGGCTATTTTATTACAACACAAAACCAACTTACAGAAAAAGGAAAAAAAAAAAAAAAAAAAAATCCCTCTACAAGATATAAAAGTGGACTATCAAAAGAACCAACAAAACGAGGAAAAAAAAGTGACCTAACTTACAAATGAGCACAACATGAAACTAAAAAAGAGTAAACTCTCACGGCTAAAGATCGGCTTAAAGCTAGGTGTAACACCCCAAAACTAATTATATTATTTATGAGTTAATTTGCTTATTTGGAAAATAACAAAGTAGAATTTAATTTGTTTACGTATTAATAAAAGTATTTAGAAATATAGAAAATACGTAGTAGATGAAAATGGTATGAGTTGTAACAACTTATTGAGGTAAGGGTAAAATTGTAACTCAGCTAAAAATGTATCCACATAAGAAAACTTGTGATGTTTTTATAAATATTACTATGTCATATCAAAACCTAGGGTTTTGGTGCTCATTCTCAACCGTTTTTCCCACGGTATTTTTAGCTAAATTCCTGCTAACTCGTAAATAAATATGTAGTAATTAAATGAATTTAATAATGATTAAATGGATAAAATAAATATAAAAGGCTGGAAAACTTGTACTCCCTCCGTCTCAAAAATATTGTCCATATTTCCATTTTGGGATGTCTCAAACTAATTGTCCACTTTTCTTTTTAAGTAAAAACTAGAGAATATAGTAGGAGAATATTTTCTTTGAGTGGTTGAAAATAAAAGTGGCCCCACTTTTATTAAACTATGTAATTCTTGTCTCCTGACAATTAATTTGAGACGGAGGGAGTAGTATCCTTGTCAAAAATTGCTAGTCAACATTATTTATTGGTTTTGGGCTTAGTTGTTGTATTTAGGCTTAGTCCACTTTTAAAATATTCATTGTGTAATTATATAAGTTAATCTCTCATTAGTGAAATGCGAGATAATCATTTGAACTAAGGGTGAGCAAAAAAAAAACGAAAAAACCGAAACCAAACCGGAAATCGAAAAAACCGACCGAAACTAAAAACCGATGGTTCAGTTTTTACTTTTTCAAAAACCAAAAAAATGCGGTTCGGTTTCAGCTTTCGTCCAAAAACCGAACCGAACCGGGTTTATAATATAATAATATATAATTAATATAATATGAAAAATAAATCAAATTTATAAATTCATATTCATTTTGTGGGAGGATTTATAATATATTTATCTTAACGTTTATGTTTATATGCGTCTTTATCGTGTCGTGTGTATTCTTGAGAATATATCAATAAAACATGACAATGATCACACTATGTGTATGTTCACTTACATGTATGTGTGTCTCATCTATATGTGTGTAATTCTAGAACTATGCGTTAAACATTACTATGCTTAGATTGACAAAAAGTAAAGCAGAATAACTAAATTTCTATGTAATACAAGTTTGTTGGTGTAAATTTGCCATGCTCAAATACAACCGGTTAAAAACCGAAAAACCGAACCGAAACTGATAATAAACCGAAAAAACCGAACCGCCAAAAACCGAACGGTTTCGATTTTGGGTTCTATAAAAACCGAACATGTCGATTCGGTTTCGGTTTTAGCCAAAAATCGACCCAAACCGAACCGTGCACACCCCTAATTTGAACCAACATGGTATCGCAGCCTAAGATCTTTGTCTCCTAAAAACCCTCTAACAAACATGTTGGGTCTAAAATCAACCCAAATTGTCTCTGAAAAATATTTAAACATAAACCTAATACACCCTGTGAAGGTCAGTGAGCATAAAAGTCTCTGATAAAGATCAGTGAGAATGTCATTTCATAACTATCAATATGAACATGAAAGTTATCAGAAGTGAAGTACTCTCTGATAGTTATAAGAGAACATGTCTCCCTGGTTATTATTTAGAAGGTGTTACTCACTGATAAAAGAAATCTGTGAGTTTTGTATAAAGCTCAACCAACTGTCTAGCTTCAGGGACGTCAAAGACCATCTGAAGAAAACACTTCACAAACTGATGCGGTGTCAGGGAGTGATTTACAAGAAGCTACAAACAACACCAGGGTCACTGAGATCTGAAAAATGTTTCCATGACCCTGAAGACTTAATTCAGTTTTTACAACCTCAACCTCTGAAAGCATGGGCGGGAAACCTCTTTTGGAAGATAAGTTCAAGTACTTATTGATATACGAGAAACAGGCATTGGGACTATAAGTTGTCAAATCGGGTAAGCCGAAAGTACGCTCCAGACTAGCCTACTAGGTACGTGCCTATCTATTGCAAGTTGACAAGTTACTATGCACCCACGTGCATCCACAGTTTCCCTTCCTATATAAACCAAAGGTTGTAACCGAGTTAAATAGAGATTTAAACTTAGAAAATAATACAAAGTATTATAGTTAGGATCCTCCTCTCCTTGGAACAACAAAGCAAACTAGCTATCTTTTGTTGTTTGATTTTTAGAGTTAATCTGTCATCAACCGGGATAGTTTTCCGTAGGCTATCCCTTATAAATCTTTGATTCATTTCTAATAAGATTTATAAAGTTGAAAATTACAAATGGTGTTATTAGCGTGTAAGAGTCATTCTCAAGCAAACCTAACCTCTACGTTGATGTTCATCAGTTTTCGTCACTTGCTTAAACTGTTGTTCTTATCTTTCATGGTTTGCATGAGCGTGTGCAAAGCGGACCAAACAAGTGGTATCAGAGCAGGTGGGTTTTTCTTAATCCATATCCGTTCTTGATTGACCGCTAATAATGCCAAAATGGTTTGAATGACGGCAATGAACATTCAAACCCGATCCTCAACGCCCCACACACATATTCCCCCTCCATAACATCCTCGAGTGTCTTTTCGAACAAGGTTGTGTACATCAAAACATTCTTGTGCGAAAAACATCTCTATCAGCCTACCCTTAAACCTTTCATCCATATCACTCTTAGCACTACTATCCTTCAAAAGTTTCAAGCACCTTTGATAAAAATATATGCTTACTCAGACAAAATCTTTCTGAACAAGTGTATTCATCTTCAAAGGTCGTATAGATGGCGAGAGCTTCATGAGAACTTAGTCTCTCAAAAGCCATTAGAGTGGTAATGCTAAAAGAATGCTACATGGTTGATCTCAGTAACAACCATTATTTGATAAAAAGGAGGGTCATTGATCGGCCTCAAACAGTCAACTATATTGACCAAGGTAAATGGTCAACAAGGTCAAACAGCTTAAGGTCAACTAACCAAGGAGTTAGTGTATCCCCGGGTCGTTATGTCCCAGCGAGATGTGAATTCTGTAATAAAACGAATTTGTGATCGGGTGAAATTTTGAAAAGGAAAGGGTTTATGAGTGTTTTACACTAAGGAAATGTAAGAAAATAACTTAAACAAGCTATAAGAACGATTACGTGAAAGTAAATAACTTAGAAACGTTTAAAACTTAAAAACGTACGTTTAAATAAAAATTACGTAAACGTACAAAATAAAACGTGAATTCTGACCAATATAAATCCCACGGATGTGAAAATTATATTTTTAGAATCCAAATGATAAAAGAAAATTTTAGGAAAAATAAAAATATTTATTTGACTATTTATTTAATTATTATTAATTAATTACTATTTAAATACTTTTTTAAACTAATAAAAATTCTAATAAATACTAAATGATCTGAGAAAAATCTAAAACTTTTTATAGAAATATTAAATAAGTACAGGAAGCTAGGAAAAATATAAAAATGAAAAGTGCTTAATGAAAAAGCTCAAAATAAGCCAAATGGCTTAAATAGAAGCTATCACTTATTTTATATTTGATTTTTCTAATCTTAAAAGTGCAAATTTATTTTTCTTAAATCCTAAATAATAAAAGAACATTTTAGAAATTAAAATTATATTTTTCTGATATTTATTTTATTTAATATGATTTAAAACTATTATAAACTAATTAAAAGGATTAAAAATAGCAAATGACTTAGGAAAAATCTGAAAAATTCAAGTTAAGTCTAAATTATAATTTAAAAGCTAGGAAAAATAAAATCAGAGCTTATCTGAACCTAATCAGCAGTTTTGGCCAATAAGCAGTTTGCAAAATAAGCTAAAATAACCTAAACTTGACCAAAAATTACCAAAAGCTAAAATATGATAAAACAGACTAACTGAAGCTTAAACCAACTGAAAAAGATCCAATAAGCAGAAGCAATAAGCAGATTAATCTGCTGATCAGTACATACTGAGACAGAAACAAATTGGACAGAGAAGCCAATTTGCAGCTTAATTATAAGCTAGGAAAAAGCTTGTTTGGGGAAACAAAAAGCAGAACCAAAAACCTTATACTACAAGCTATCTAAAAACTGAAAACGCCCAAAAGTTATAGCCAATTGCTACTCCAATTGGACCCTAGATTAGATGGGGAAAAACTGAAAAAGCAGTGCAGGCTTAGGACAGGGGAAATAAGCAAATTTGCAGAGTGAAAATAAGCTAGTAAATAAGCTACAGATGCAAAATAAAGCTGAAACAGATTAAGTTAACCAAGCAAGCTATTGATAGAAACAAAAATCATGCAAAGTCATTAACTGATTAAGCAGATACACCCAAAAGAAAAAATCTGAGAACAGCATATATTGAAATGATGCAGCAGTGATGCAATTTGAAACCAAACTCTATCAAACTAGCATGAAACAATACCAAATGCTAACTTATACATAGACTACTGAAAAGGGACACATGAATGCCAAAAAAAATGGAATCTCAACTGCTTATCTCTATGATAAGCAGGTATGATCAGTACACACTCTAGCTTTAGAGTAAATTACTAAATTCTATACAAACCTAGAAAATCACTTGATACAAACTACCGACAATTTATGTAGACTAAAATAACCAAGATCAAACTGATTCCAAGTGCAAATGAACAGTAGGAACCACTTTGACCCGTTTTACCTTCTAAACCAAACACCCCTTAAAAAGGGCTGTTTTGCTAATTTTAAATGGAACAGACAAATTTAAGCTAAAACATGAATTGACAGATGACAACCAAGTATAATAAGTACTAATTAGCAATTATGAATAGGAATTAAGCAATTTAAATAAGCTAACTTATTTTTGGCTTTTTTTAAACTTTTTTAAGCAAAACTAACTTTAACTGATAACTTAACTAAAGTGAAGCAACTAATGACAATTGTAAACTAGAAAAAGCTAGAACAATAAGAAATAAAGCTAACAAGCAAGTGAAATAAGCAAATAAGCAGTAAAGGTACTTATGCAATAATTAGAGAAAAATGGCTTACAACTGTTGGAAGCTATAAAACAAATGAAACTGATCAGAACTAAACTTGGTTTGTCACTTACCAAGCTTAAACACCACTCAGCTCATACATTTCAGCTTATCACACCTGAACAGCTAATTTTTAGCTTATGTTGACTTTTTTTTTTTGACTTTTTTGGAAATTTAAGATTAGAACTGATTTAATCTAACATAAACTTATCAAAAGCTATAAAGAGCTTATGTAAGCTTATATAAACAGAAAAGAAACTTTTTCAAACAACAATTAACTTAATACGGATTCACAGTACACCATAGAAAATTGAAAACATGAAATTTCATTAACTTGTAGAAATAGTACAGAGATTGATGATACACAGACTTAAACAAACTCAGAATGATAATTAAAACATGACATGAAACTGAAATAAGCAATAAACTAAATTCTACACTACGAAGTTGGTCTAAAGCATCGACAATTTCTTCTGTGTTGCTTCTTTTCATTATATAGATATCCAAAAGGCTCTTTTCTTTCTTCTTGATCAAATCCCACCACTCCTTTTGCTAGAATCAATCATAATCGTCCATTTCACTTTTTGGTGGGAAAACTGGTGTAAGTTGGTAAAATTGCAACTGGTAACTTGTGGGGATGCATTAAATGCTTATTTGGACTATTAGGGAGTAGTGGGATAGGTGGAAGGGTGAGGTGTAGTGGTATTGCAGGGATAAGAGGTGAGGTGGGGGGTGGTTTCTGGTTTTGGCGGGGTCGTGGTATTGAAGAAGGGAAGTTTGACTTGTGGTTTGACCCTGATATTTAGTTAAAGGGAATTGGGTCGGGTTTGGTGTTTTGATTAGGTTGGGCTTTTGTTTAGTAAGTTGGGCTGGGTTAGTGTAGGATTGGGTTTTATTTATGGGTTAAGGGTTTTAGTGAATTAGGATAGAAATAGATTTAGGTTTAAATCTTAGGGACTAAAGTTGTAAATGCTGAAAATCCAAGGACCAACTTTGCCAAAAATCAAATCTATTTCCAAGGACCATTTGTGTTATTTTTGGTATTTTGGGGGGCTGGGTTGGCAACTTTCCAAAGTTTATCACAAGGGCCATTCATGCCAAGTTTCAATAGTACAAGGACCATAAAAGATAATTTTCCATTTTTGAAAACCGGGGGACTTGTTTTGTCATTTTTGAAACTTCAGGGACCTAAGTTGCCATTTTGCAAACTTGAACTTTAAAGGACTAATTTTGACAACTTGTGAAAGTTCAGGGACTGAAACTGCCAATTATGCAAACTTAGTTCGTTTTCACCTGTTTTTCAATCCTTTTGCACTTGCAACACATAAAAACACAATCAAATGTTATTTCCTGTATTTTGAAGCATATCTGAGTGTTTTTAAATGTTTTTGCAGTTCAGATGGGACAAAAATGATGAGTATTTAGATACTCATCAGTCATCAGAGGCTATCAAAAGGGGAACTCAAAAAGGGGAAGAGGATGCGTCTGTAGGGATAGGTACGAAGCGTACCATCAGTAATTATTTAGTAAATGGAATAATCCATGTTCCTCAACCACCTAAGACCCCAAGCAACAAAGGACGAAAATCAATTTTTATAATAAAACTTTTGTTGTAACTCAGCTTGTAAGCAAGATGCTGGAAAGCCTGCTTACAGCCGAGTAAAAATAAGGCTATTTTATGTTCAAACAAGGGAAGACTGGGAAAATCCGTCCAAGTATGTCTACCCATTATTTGAAATAGCCTGTAAACACCACAGTCCCTGAACCTACACTCTCTGATCTTGAATTAGAGAGTGAATTAGCTTGTTTAGTTCGAGGATTGGGAAGCATGAATGTGATAGTAAGCAAGTACTATCTCATCCAGTGAAGTCTCTAACCAAAGTGGTTGCTGAATAAGTCAGAGAACAAAACCCGGAAAATCAAAGCCGGGTACCAATACAAAAAAGCTGCACATACTTATACTCTGAAAACTAAACATAAGAAGGTTGCGGAACTTACTAGAAGCAAACTTCAGAGTCTATTTTCGTCAGCAACATCAAAGAATCAACTCTAAACTGTAACAACATTTTATTCTACGATGTAAACTCAGTATGTAAGAAGAAGCCGTTATGCTCACTTACTACTGATAATTAGTCTATTTGTATATTTAAATAAGGGGAGATTATTGGGTCTGAAATCGACCCAAATTGTCTCTCACAAATATTTAAACATAAAATAGCCTAATACACCCTCTGAAGGTTAGTGAGCTTAAAATTCTCTGATATAGATCAGAGAGAATGCCACTTCATAACTATCAATATGAACCTGATAGTTATCAGAAGTGAAGTATTCTCTGATAGTTATAAGAAAACATGTCTCCCTGATTATTATTCAGAAGGTGTTACTCACTGATAAAAGAAATCTGTGAGTGTTGTATAAAGCTCAACCGACTGTCTAGCTTCAGGGACGTCAAAGACCATTTGAAGAAAACACTTCAGAAACTGATGCGGTGTCAAGGAGTGAATTACAAGGAGCTACAAACAATACCAGGGTCACTGAGATCTAACAAATGTTTCTATGAATCTGAAGACTTAATTTAGTTTTTACAACCTCAACCTCTGAAAGTATGGGCAGGAAACTTCTTTGGGAAGATAAGTTCAAGTACTTATCGATATACGAGAAACAGGCATTGGGACTCTAAGTTGTCAAATCGGGTAAGCCGAAAGTACGCCCCAGATTAGCCTACTAGGCACGTGCCTATCTATTGGAAGTTGACAAGTTACTATGCACCCATGTGCATCCACTGTTTCCCTTCCTATATAAACCAAAGGTTGTAACCGAGTTAAGTAGAGATTCAAACATAGAAAAGAATACAAAGTATTATAGTTAGGATCCTGTTGGGAATACGTTTTTATTTATATTAAGTGTCGGTCATTAAGTTTTGTAATAGGTTGCTTTATTATTTATACTTATATATTTGTTATTGTTATTAGACTTAATATGCAAGTCCATGGGCCTTAGTGAAGCTCATTCGAATGTAAGGAAGGAGCTAGGGGAGTTGCCCTAGCATCCTCTCCTATAGATAGACATGTAACCCTCCAAGGAGGTGGTTAGTTCTTGTCTTAACAAAGTTCATTTCTCTTATACAAGTTCCTTCCATTTTCTCTCTCTACTTACTTTCTCTCTCTAAGATCTATGTTATGTGTTATTAATATGGTGACCTAACAAGTGGTATAAGTCGCCAAAGGATAGCTTAGTTTGTGTTTTAAAAAAGTTTTCAAATCTTTAGGTTTAAATTTGTTTAGTTTTTTGAATTCCTTCGACTTAGTTTTTTTTTTAAAATTTCAAAACTCGTTTTAAAACCTTAAAGTTTGTTACTTTTTAATAGTTTAGGTTGTTTTATGTCAGATCTAGTAGAAGTTGCGGGTTAAAAACTTGTTTTGAGTAAGATTTTAGAGATTTCTTAAGTTTACTTTCTGCGTTCTTCGAGTTAGCTTATGAATTTCTTCAACTTAGCTTAAAGTTCTTCGAGTAAGCTTATCCATCATCGAGATCTTTAATTCTTTGAGCAAGAAAGTTCCTTCGAGTAACAGTTATTTATAAAGTTTTGTTTATACTTTCCGAGTTAGGAAATCAGAACTTCTCACTTCTCATCCTTCTACTAAGGGATTATATACTTCGTGACATTATACTCTTCGAGTAAGCTTTTCTTCAAGCAAGAGTATTTTCTTCGAGTAAGGGATTCTACGAGTAAGCAAGTTCTGTTTATATTTTCCGAGTTAGGAAATCAGAACTTATAAGAATTTAATTTCTTCAAGTAAGGGGCTATATACTTCCTTGTGATTAAGTCTTCGAGTAAGGAACTAAATTCTTCGAGTAAGCATTCTTCGAGTAAGGACTTTTAGCTACATCCTCTACTTAGTCCTTTACCAAATCATCTAAACTACAACAACAACCTTCTCTATCTTAAAAGATCCATCATCCACACAAGTTACTTTACATCTATATAATGTCTCAACCACCGTACTACAATTACTTTTATCCTCAACAACAGCACTATCCTCAACAATAGCAGTATCCTCAACAACAACTATTCATGCAACAACATCAATTCTATCCACAACAACAATTCCCTCAACAACAACTATCACTACAACAAAAGTGGCTTTTTAGGACCCTTTGTGCGGGACGGTATGATAATAGAGTCCTAAAAAACTGTTTAATAGGACATATGAGCGTTTAGGGTCCTTTTTAAATATTTGCTACTTAGGCGGTGTCCTAAAAAGTTATATAATAGGATGGTTGATTATTTGGGGTCCTATTATCATATAACTTAATAGGACACTTAAAATATGGATCCTAATAAATTACTTTATAAGACATTTAGTTGTTGGTGTCCCATTATGTGATAGTGTAATACGACACTTGATCACTAGATGTCCTATTATGACATAACCTATAAGACCCTTGACACTTGGGTCTTATAACTTTAACCTTTATAGGACGTTTATTCATTATGGTTTTATTATAATACACCATAATAGGACACTTGAGTTTTGAGTCATAAGACATCAGTTAGTTAAAACGCTTATTCACAAAAGTTTTATTATAACAAAATTTAATAGGACCTTTGACACGTGGGTATTATAACGTTAACCTTTATAGGACGCTTATGTACAATGGTTTTATTATCGTACACCATAATAGGACATTTCATTTTTGAGTCATATAATATCATTTTTTTAAAACGATTATTCGCAAAAGTTTTATTATAACAAAACTTAATAGGACCCTTAAGACTGGGTATTATAATGTTAACCTTTATAGGACGCTTATGCATAATGGCTTTATTATCATACATCATAATAGGACATTTTATTTTTGAGTCATAAAATATCAGTATTTTAGAACGTTTATTCGCAAAAGTTTTATTATAACAAAACTTAATAGGACCCTTAAAGGACGCATATTCATTATGATTTTATTACAATACACCAGAATAGGACACTTGACACATAAGTCATAAAACATTAATTATTTAGAACGCTTATTCGCAAACGTATTATTAAAACATAACTTAATATGACACTTGACACTTGGGTCCCATAGATTGATACACCATTATAGGACACTTGATATTTGAGTCATAAAACATCAGTTTTATGGAACACTTATTCGCAAACGTTTTTTATTATAACAAAAGTTAATAGGACCCTTGACAATAGGGTCTTATAACGTTAACCTTTATAGAACGCTTATTCATAATGGTTTTTTTATGATACACCATAATATGACACTTCTTTTTAGAGTCGTAAAACATCCGCTTTTTATAATGCTTATTCAAATTAAGTTTTATTAAAACATAACTTGATATGACACTTGACACTTGGGTCTCATAAATTCATCCACCATAATAGGACACTTGAAATTTGAGTCATAAAGTTTCAGTTTTATAGAACGCTTAGTTGCAAAAGTTTTATTTTAACAAAACTTAATAGGACCCTTGACACCTGTGTCTTTTAACATTAACCTTTATAGTATGTTTATTTGTTATGGTTTTATTATCATATGCCATAATAGAACACTTCTTATTTGAGTCATAAAACATCAGTTTTTTAGAACGCTTATTTTCAAAAGTTTTATTTAAACACTAGTTAATATGACACTTGATACTTGGGTATCAAAACTTGATACATCATAATAGGACACTTGATATTTGAGTCATAAAAGATCAGTTTTATGGAACGCTTATTCACAAAAGTTTTATGATAACAAAACTTAATAGGACACTAGCTATTTAAGTAAAAAAACATCAGGTTTTTACAACGGTTATTCACAACAGTTTTATTATAACAAAATTTAGTAGGACCCTTGTCAATTGGGTCTCATAGGTTGATACACCATAATAGGACACTTGAAATTTTAGTCATAGAACATCAATTTTATAGAACTCTTAATTGGAAAAGTTATATTTTAATAAAACTTAATAGGACCTTTGACACTTGGGTCTTATAACCTTAACCTTTATAAGACGATTATTTATTATGGTTATATATTATCATATAATGCCAAATTACTCATCCACGATTGCATTCGACAAATACGATACAATTTAAACAATTATCACAGTGTATGTTTAGAAACCCACGATTGCATTCAAATTATTGTATCATATTGGCATTTGTTACACTATCTCAGTATTCACTAAACACCTGTAAACACTATCTAGTACATAAAAATATCGTAAGTACAGTATTCAAACACTATCTCGGTATTCTAATTTGATAAAAATATCGTAAGTACAGTTATGCAGCACCACCACCAGCAGGGGCGACAACGGAAACAGCTGCATCAGGCCTGTATAATTCAATGCTCACGTTTGCTGCACTTACTAGTAGGGCTGAGCATCGGGCCGGATCCCGCCCCGTCCTGACAAATACCGATACCGAAATAAGCATAAGTTACATACCGATACCGAACCGACTAGAAGTCGGGTCGGTTCGGGATCAAACGGGACAGTCGGTTTCGAATTCGGGATTGAGCAGCCAGCCCGAAAATAAGAAAAAAAAGAGCCCAGTAGCCAGCCCAGTAACAGATCTAACTTAGAGATCCAGTAGCAGATCCAGTAGCATATCCAAGCACAAAATTACAAAATTACATGTTCAATACAAAATTACACATTACATGTTGTATTACAGATCGCATCATTGCAATACAAAATTACACATTACATGTTCAATACAAATCTCTTCATGAAATTTCTTCATGAAAACACAAGTCCAGTAGCAGATCCAAATACCAATACCAATCCAAGCACCAAATTTCTTCATGAAAACACAAGTCAAACTGTCAAAGCACAACCAAATACAAATCAAATACCAAATACCAATACCAAATACCAATACAAATCCAGTAGCAGATCCAGTAGCAACCAAATACCAATCCAGTAGCAGATCCTTGAATCATGGCGCAACATTCCTCTCTTTTCCATGTTCTCCCTTTTGTTTGTCTAACGCCTCTTGAATTTCTGGAAAAAACATGCAAGAAATATATGATTAATTGTTTTACAACCACTGATGTTGTACGAGTATTACTCACTAGAGCTTTTTTTTAACAACCTCACAAGTCAATCTTATACCAAGACGCCTCACAAGTCAATCTACCAGCAATGACTATACTCACTGGTGTTACATAACCAAAACCGACAAAAAACCGTAAAGGATTGATATGTTCAAGAGGTTTCTCAAGTAAATTGAACAAGAATTCTATAATGGGCAAGTTCATGACAGAGTTAAGGTTTGACTAAGTGAGTTCATGACAAGTCATGGTATGACAAAAGCAACCTCAATCCGCCGTCAAATCTGTCACGAACAACGAATTAAATAAATATTATCATAATAACAAACACATTACCAGCCTGGTGAAGGCACATGCACCATTAGTTTCATCGGATCCAAAGATCATTCATCCAAGATTTAACAACAACATTTACAAGTTGTCTTTTTTTATTGCTTAAGTGTGCTATTAACTAACTGTGACGATGTCATGACTAACTACTATCAGCTGTACACCACAGCTTATGAAATGCCCCCCATCAATCATAAGTTGCGTGATCAAATATCTATAAGAAAACACACGCTGCTTATATCTGGCATGATAGTCACAAACTTGGATGCTTAATTTGTCTCCTGACCTTATTTTAAAACTAATTATCCAGGAATTTCTCAAATCTCACGTATCAGCCCCAATTTTATTACACGATGTAAAATCCGAAAATCTAAAACATGCAAAAATTACCAAATTACCCCTGAAACTTTAAAAATTTATTAAAGCTTATTTAAAGTGCCGAATTAATCCCGAATCTCTCGAAACGAACTACAAATCAAGTGAGATAATTTTGAGGCAAACTTCTAACATTTTTACAATGTACAAAAATGTATAATTATACAAAAAAATACACATGGGCCGAAATTATATAAATTAAATACTTATACTATAATGTTTATTATATAAATCTATTTAAAATACAAAATAAATCAAGGAAATCATTTAAAAGTGGAAAATTGATTTTGTCAAGTAAATTACCGATTCCCTAGCTGATCCCTCCCCCAAATACTCGGTCAATCACACCTATAACCACCCCATGATTTTTATTTGCCATAAAACCCTAAAACTAATTTATGATTCACACTAAAATTCACACAAAATCAATCCGAATTTTCTGAAGCAAAGGAGTATGTTTCTAGTGATCTTCCAAGTGTTAAGAAGGTGGAAAAAATAGCTACACACCTCTGGGATCGTTCGTTTAGGCGTGGTGAATTCTTTGGTTCGAAAAACCCTAACCGAGTCACATAAAATCACAACGTGTGATTCCTTCGTTCTATAAATTTTCTGGTAATTTTCTAGCACTCTCATTATCATATATAATGTGTGAAAAATGGTGGAATCGAATCATGCACAATATATAGGTCGTATGAAAAATAACGAGTTAATAAACCCTAAAAACGTAATCGAGTATTATAAAATGTATGCGATTTTTATGAGCTTTGGATATAATTTTCATGGGTCCTATATGCTTCATATGACATAAGAAAAATAGTCCTTCGAATTGTTAAAGCTTAAATCGTGAGTTTTGGAATTTTTGTATAATCGGATTTATTGAAAAATTAAAGAAAAATAGGGAGAAACCCTAAAACGATTTGGGTTTAGGATTTTTTGGGTTGTATCTGATCAATAAAGGTGTTATAATGATTGGATAATGAGTATTTTATGATTGGTACAATTAGGGTTTAGTTTTGCAAAATAAAAGGTTTACCGAATTGGTTTTTAAATTGAAAGGGTATGTTTTGCCAACTTTGAAACTTGTAGGGTATTTTTATAATGTTATATATATCTGTAGGAATGTGGGAAAAATATAACTTGAGGGCCCTAAGTGTAAATATTGCAAGATAATGAATTAATTGTATTTATAAGGGTTGATTTGTAATTAATTAAAATAGAGGGACTAAAAGTGTAAATTCTGGAATCTTGATGTTATTCTGAGTAAATACTGATATTAAAAGTGTAATGTGTAAATTTGAGTATTTATGGGCTTAATATGTAATTGTTATTAAATTATGATTTGAATTATAAGTTTTGTAAAGTTAAGGGACCAAATGTGTAAATTCTGAATTCTGAGGGTCTGATCCGTACTATACTTAATTCTGAGGTAACATTCTGTAATTTTGTAAAATAATATGCTTGTGTGGTAAATATGGATATTACAGGGATTAAATCATGAATTATGTAAATCTAGGGTTTGTTTTGTAAATATTGAAACTAGAGGGGTATAAACTGTAATCTGTGAAACTAAAGGGATTAAGATGTCATTCTGAATAAAATGAGTATTTAAATCAGTAACTTAAAGTATTTTCATGTTAGACCTTTGAATTTAGAATATTTGCATTTAAAACCCTACAATATGAAAATCTGTCATAATAAACCCTAAAGTTTTGCAACTTGATAAAATATACCTTAATCCCATAATAATCTGTAAATAAGGACTTAACAGACTATGTAATGATAGTATCTTGTAAAATATGGAAATCTGTTAATTCTGGAAACCTGCTAAATAAGGAAAGTTGCTATTTCTGGAAAGTTACCTAAAAAGGAAAAGTTACTAAAACTGGAAAGCCGACTAAAATAAGTAATCTGAAATTAAATAAGCTTTTAATAAGTTAGTCTTGAATTCATATAGATCCGCTGAAGACGGAGTTGCTTCCGACCTTGTTGTTCTGTTGTGTTTTCATTTGCGGTATAAGGTACAGATATTCTGAACCTTCTCACAGGTTTCTCATGATCTCTTTCATTTTCTGATCTGTCAGTTTCTGTATTGATGCCATTGCTATGATCCCCTTTACTTGAACCTTTCATATGATTCCCTTGTTTATAAATCCCTGATTAGAACCTTGTTATAAGAATTTGATTATGAACCTTCCTGATATGGTATCTGATTCTGAGTTCCCTTGATAAACTGAACCCTGTTTTATTCCTTTGATACTTGACATGATTCGTTCTTCACCTTGTGACCTGAATATGCAAACCTCTGAATACCCTGAAGATTCATTTTGACATTATAACTGAAATTGGGAACTTTCCTTGATAATATGAAAAGGTTTTTGAGAAAAGTTTTGAATACGATGTTATACCAATTTTTGGATTGGAACTGCACTAAAGGTTTTATGAAAATCTCTTTTAAATACTATCTTTATAAAAAGGTTTTACTAAGCATCATTTTATGAAAGTCACTGAAAGATTATTCTAAATATAAGTTTAATATGAAACCTTTGAATTAAAAATCTTCTCTATGAACCTATAAACCATTTTGATTATGAACTTTTAATATGACCTATTGAACCTTGATTTGAACCTTATTCTAAACCTGGCTATAAACTCTTGTTTTGAAACTTAATTTGAACTTTGATATAAGCATTAATCTGATATACTATTTCTGGACCTGGACTTGAACATGTTTATAAACTCTGATATAAACCTGATTTATTTCTGAACCTCTGATATTACTCCTGAAATATTTGACATGAACCTTTATTCATGACACTCTGATATGATATCTGACTCTGACCACGGTTTGATACCCGAGCCAACTCACTAGGCATGAGGTGTTCATGTCCTTGTCATTGATGCACCAATGACTTGACTCTAGGGTAGGAGAGAGATGACCTATCCCGTCCCTGACTTTATTTTATCTGGTGTTTATTGGTAGACTCTGGCCACCTGGGGCGTATGGATGCATCCTAGATTTGTTCTGTTTTTGTTATCTGTTTATATTATATGTTATATCTCTGGTGACTGATGGTGTGTGCGATACACGTCTTTCACAACCTCTGGGAGCTAGCTACTCCATATATATTTGATACATGAGGACACCCCTCATATTATCTGGTTACTTGAGAAGCATCCCCTCTGGATTACTGATATGGTTACATGGTTATGATACTTCTGTTTCTGGGCTCGTGGTGGATTACTGTTCTCCCTATACCATATACATTTACTTACCTTTGACCCTTATTATATCTTGCATTGTTTCCCCTTTTACCTTTATCTATTTATTATTCCCTATCCTTTATCCTTACTCCTTTGTTTATCCTTTAACTCTGATTATATCTGCATGACTTATATTTCTGACACTCTGTACTATTCTTTATTACTGCTTTGTTACCGTTATATCTGTTCACTGAGCTCTCGTTGCTCAGCCGCATTTCTTTTCCTGCCGCAGGTTTTTAGTAGGAAGCTGGGTATGAGTGGAGAGTACCATTGGACTTAGAAGACTACACTGTGATAGCCATTTGATATAGATGACTAGAAGAATTTATATTTTCAGACTTAGTATTTGTTCCTTTGTAAATTTGTATTTCCTTGTAATTTCTTGTAACCTTTGGATTCCTATGTATTTGTAAATTTGTATTTCCTTGTAATTTCTTGTAACCTTTGGATTCCTATGTATTATTGAAGATGTATGCTTGTGTATGTTTCTGATATGTCACCATTGTTGTGACATCTCTACCCTTGTCGGGTCGGGGTGTTACAATTTATGGTATCAGAGAGACAGGCTGCGACTCGTAATACATTTACCCTTGACCTGTGAGTTCTGGACCATTAGGCTTCCACTGTAAGAACATATGAGAACACCCTGAGAACTTGCTTTAGGATTTCCTGATATGAACTTAAGTTTTGACCAGTGAGGAATGGGTAGACTATAAGGCGTTTGTTTAAGTATTTTGCTTCCGCATCACTCTGATTCGTGCCCTGCTTTTGATTAAAGTCTGTTAATATCACTTTTAGAATTGAAAGCTTATGCCTTGCACTACCCAAGATTTGAGAATTAAATAAATCTGGACGACATTGAGAACTGCATAATATTGCCTGACACTATTTGATCCTTGTCTGCAGAGTCTGACTCTGACCTCTGATCCTTCTGTTAATCATTTTGATGCCTCTTCGGGCATTCTGAAAATCTCCTTGGCGATGACGTACTTGACACCTTCTGTTATTTGCCTTTTGCTTTTGATAAGCATTTGATACCTTCTGTTAATTGTCTCTTGTCTCTTGATAAGCATCTATAAATTTTCTGACACCATTTGATTTCGTCTTAACCATCTCTGTCCCTATGAGCAAATCTTGTGGTGTTTAACCACGAGTGTAAGAATGTTTCCCTCTCATTTTGGACGATAAGATTTGCTTTGTTGATCTGTCTTTCTGTAGACTGTTAACTCTAATGTTATTCTGATAAAGGATTGGTTGTTTGACAACTATCCTCCTATGTCTCACCTTTGGCGCTTGAAACAATTTTGAACTCCCTACCATAATTACCGATTGTTAAACTCTGGACTATCATTATTACTCTGAAGACTCGTGTGTTATGTTCGCGATTATGAAGTTTTCCTTGAACCCATTTCGTACAACAATGAATGAACCTTATCTTGAAAATTACTTGGCACCCTGAATTTTCTGAACACGATTTCTGATTGAACCACCAAATTTTCCACCAGAGTGAGAAGTAAGTTCGCTTAAGTGTATTTTCTTGGCGTATTTCAGTTTTGTTCGCGATAAAGAAGAATGATGACAGGAGACATGTATTGATCCTGGAAGCTGAACCGTATTGCTATTTGAAACCCTTATTTCTCCACCCTGAAACGACTTTGTATCTATTTAAATTTCAGAGCACGAAGTTTCCTTCAGATGGAAATATGAATTGAGGCTATTCTTGAGATCGCTTTCCGTATTTGTAACGACTGATATAAAGATTTGTGACGCTAATAGTATTAGCTAAAGCTCTGACTATTCTGTAAATTTGATAAATGAATGTGTTCTCGTGAGTACTTGGGCAAATGGTCATTGTATGACTTAATAGTACATTCAGAGACGAAGATGAACATGAAAATCATTTTTGCACTTTGTAAGAAATTTGACGATCACTTGTGCATTCTGAGAGATTGATATCTGTTGAGACAACGGTTTTTCTTGATTGAGAATATCCCTTTTAAATCCCGCAAATTTTGAAACTGTCACCGAATGGTCAAGATCTATAACAAAATGGTAAACTGAAATCTTTTGAACCTTGCATCAGAATTCTGAAAGACGTTTACAACTTGCGTTACCCTTGATAAATTTCGTGACCAGAGAGAAACAACCTAGTCCGATTGAGAACGGAGTTTTGGAAAGTTGAAATAGAAATTTGTTTCCATACCCTCAGACGGAATAAATTTTGAGACATTTCAGAAAGAGACTCGGTTATCCTCCCTTGCAACACAGAAGGTTTTGCGTATGCATCAAGACAACTAGAAACGCATCAGAAAAATTACTTCGCTACCTGACCTGGAGTTGACAAACAGCGGCGACTACCCTGAAGAGTGAAGACATTCCTTACAAGGCAGAAGTTTGGCGGTACAGAAGGAAGATGGCGACCCTGGAGCTGACGAAGACGTACAGTCTCACTTCCCTATTCATCTTAGTTGTACTAAGATGAATTGAGAGCGGAAGCAGACTGGATGATGAAGGAACTTAAAGATCGTGCTAGAAATCCACATTACTCCATCACATTCCAAGAAGAACTGCAAGAGGCGTGATGAACCAGACGATTTTGCTTCATTTCCAGATTGATGGATAAACGAAGACAGATTAACCGGACTTGAGAGATTTGATGTTTTGAATAAACGGATTTCTGAAACAGATCTGTTATGTTTGGAAGAATTGATTCCGTGAAGACCGAAGTTACTGACGATTAGTTTTCATTTCCGTTGACTCCCTTAAGCTTCGTTATATTGTGATAAGATCCTCTAATTATTTAAGTTACTAAAAGCATTTCAGCCCCGTGCTTATTTTTGTATGTTCGATGATGGCTTTGTTCTGAGGAATTTTGGCGAATTGTGGGAAATCTGATACTTGTGACGGCGTGCCTTACTCTGCTAGGCAATCTGGAAATTCCGATACTCTTGCGAATAGTTTTGTTTGCCCTCTTAACTATGACTTGATCTTATTGGCTCTGAGATCGTAGAATTACTAGGTGAATTAAGATAGGTTGTTATACTCACGACTCGAGATAAAGTATGATCATCATGAAGGCATACTTATGTGGTGCTAGTATTATGACGCCTGATCAACGTGATAATACTTACACCATATAATGTGCACTCATTGTGGCCATAGGATATCTTGGGGGAGTACCAAAGAAGTTTAGAATCTGACCTCCGTTGGTTTATCCGTGATTAGTGATACATTAGGTTCATTCTACCTATGCGTATACTCTGATTTTGTTCATTAAATATCTGGATGAGTTTGAACTCTCGTATTGCATTCTGTTGACCTCAGTTATATATCTTAAGCTCTTTGTAGAACTCTCCACTGATGATACAGTTAATCTGGTTTGAAATTCTGTTCGTATAAGCTTTTCAGAAGACTCACCTATCATCCATTTTTGTTGAATGGTCCTTTTGATCAGAAATCAACTTATATTGTCTCCTTCTGAGGAATCTGAACCCAACTTGTTTTAATTGAGTCATGAGAAACCATTTCGGTTTGAAGATCCTTTTTGGAAGAACCTCCCCGGGCGTGAGGATGTTCGTGACGATCTTTTACGAATTGCTTCGACTTTGTCTAATCCTGCGACTTCAAATTTCGAGGACGAAATTTTTTTTAAGAGGGGAAGAGTTGTAAAACCCGAAAATCTAAAACATGCAAAAATTACCAAATTACCCCTGAAACTTTAAAAATTTATTAAAGCTTATTTAAAGTGCCGAATTAATCCCGAATCTCTGGAAACGAACTACAAATCAAGTGAGATAATTTTGAGGCAAACTTCTAACATTTTTACAATGTACAAAAATGTATAATTATACAAAAAAATACACATGGGCCGAAATTATATAAATTAAATACTTATACTATAATGTTTATTATATAAATCTATTTAAAATACAAAATAAATCAAGGAAATCATTTAAAAGTGGAAAATTGATTTTGTCAAGTAAATTACCGATTCCCTAGCTGATCCCTCCCCCAAATACTCGGTCAATCACACCTATAACCACCCCATGATTTTTATTTGCCATAAAACCCTAAAACTAATTTCCGATTCACACTAAAATTCACACAAAATCAATCCGAATTTTCTGAAGCAAAGGAGTATGTTTCTAGTGATCTTCCAAGTGTTAAGAAGGTGGAAAAAATAGCTACACACCTCTGGGATCGTTCGTTTAGGCGTGGTGAATTCTTTGGTTCGAAAAACCCTAACCGAGTCACATAAAATCACAACGTGTGATTCCTTCGTTCTATAAATTTTCTGGTAATTTTCTAGCACTCTCATTATCATATATAACGTGTGAAAAATGGTGGAATCGAATCATGCACAATATATAGGTCGTATGAAAAATAACGAGTTAATAAACCCTAAAAACGTAATCGAGTATTATAAAATGTATGCAATTTTTCTGAGCTTTGGATATAATTTTCATGGGTCCTATATGCTTCATATGACATAAGAAAAATAGTCCTTCGAATTGTTAAAGCTTAAATCGTGAGTTTTGGAATTTTTGTATAATCGGATTTATTGAAAAATTAAAGAAAAATAGGGAGAAACCCTAAAACGATTTGGGTTTAGGATTTTCTGGGTTGGATCTGATCAATAAAGGTGTTATAATGATTGGGTAATGAGTATTTGATGATTGGTACAATTAGGGTTTAGTTTTGCAAAATAAAAGGTTTACCGAATTGGTTTTTAAATTGAAAGGGTATGTTTTGCCAACTTTGAAACTTGTAGGGTATTTTTATAATGTTATATATATATCTGTAGGAATGTGGGAAAAATATAACTTGAGGGCCCTAAGTGTAAATATTGCAAGATAATGAATTAATTGTATTTATAAGGGTTGATTTGTAATTAATTAAAATAGAGGGACTAAAAGTGTAAATTCTGGAATCTTGATGTTATTCTGAGTAAATACTGATATTAAAAGTGTAATGTGTAAATTTGAGTATTTATGGGCTTAATATGTAATTGTTATTAAATTATGATTTGAATTATAAGTTTTGTAAAGTTAAGGGACCAAATGTGTAAATTCTGAATTCTGAGGGTCTGATCCGTACTATACTTAATTCTGAGGTTACATTCTTTAATTTTGTAAAATAATATGCTTGTGTGGTAAATATGGATATTACAGGGATTAAATCATGAATTATGTAAATCTAGGGTTTGTTTTGTAAATATTGAAACTAGAGGGGTATAAACTGTAATCTGTGAAACTAAAGGGATTAAGATGTCATTCTGAATAAAATGAGTATTTAAATCAGTAACTTAAAGTATTTTCATGTTAGACCTTTGAATTTAGAATATTTGCATTTAAAACCCTACAATATGAAAATCTGTCATAATAAACCCTAAAGTTTTGCAACTTGATAAAATATACCTTAATCCCATAATAATCTGTAAATAAGGACTTAACCTACTATGTAATGATAGTATCTTGTTAAATATAGAAATCTGTTAATTCTGGAAACTTGCTAAATAAGGAAAGTTGCTATTTCTGGAAAGTTACCTAAAAAGGAAAAGTTACTAAAACTGGAAAGCCGACTAAAATAAGTAATCTGAAATTAAATAAGCTTTTAATAAGTTAGTCATGAATTCATGTAGATCCGCTGAAGACGGAGTTGCTTCCGACCTTGTTGTTCTGTTGTGTTTTCATTTGCGGTATAAGGTACAGATATTCTGAACCTTCTCACAGGTTTCTCATGATCTCTTTCATTTTCTGATCTGTCAGTTTATGTATTGATGCCATTGCTATGATCCCCTTTACTTGAACCTTTCATATGATTCCCTTGTTTATAAATCCCTGATTAGAACCTTGTTATAAGAATTTGATTATGAACCTTCCTGATATGGTATCTGATTCTGAGTTCCCTTGATAAACTGAACCCTGTTTTATTCCTTTGATACTTGACATGATTCGTTCTTCACCTTGTGACCTGAATATGCAAACCTCTGAATACCCTGAAGATTCATTTTGACATTATAACTGAAATTGGAAACTTTCCTTGATAATATGAAAAGGTTTTTGAGAAAAGTTTTGAATACGATGTTATACCAATTTTTGGATTGGAACTGCACTAAAGGTTTTATGAAAATCTCTTTTAAATACTATCTTTATAAAAAGGTTTTACTAAGCATCATTTTATGAAAGTCACTGAAAGATTATTCTAAATACAAGTTTAATATGAAACCTTTGAATTAAAAATCTTCTCTATGAACCTATAAACCATTTTGATTATGAACTTTTAATATGACCTATTGAACCTTGATTTGAACCTTATTCTAAACCTGGCTATAAACTCTTGTTTTGAAACTTAATTTGAACTTTGATATAAGCATTAATCTGATATACTATTTCTGGACCTGGACTTGAACATGTTTATAAACTCTGATATAAACCTGATTTATTTCTGAACCTCTGATGTTACTCCTGAAATATTTGACATGAACCTTTATTCATGACCCTCTGATATGATATCTGACTCTGACCACGGTTTGATACCCGAGCCAACTCACTAGGCATGAGGTGTTCATGTCCTTGTCATTGATGCACCGATGACTTGACTCTAGGGTAGGAGAGAGATGACCTATCCCGTCCCTGACTTTATTTTATCTGGTGTTTATTGATAGACTCTGGCCACCTGGGGCGTATGGATGCATCCTAGATTTGTTCTATTTTTGTTATCTGTTTATATTATATGTTATATCTCTGGTGACTGATGGTGTGTGCGATACACGTCTTTCACAACCTCTGGGAGCTAGCTACTCCATATATATTTGATACATGAGGACACCCCTCATATTATCTGGTTACTTGAGAGGCATCCCCTCTGGATTACTGATATGGTTACATGGTTATGATACTTCTGTTTCTGGGCTCGTGGTGGATTACTGTTCTCCCTATACCATATACATTTACTTACCTTTGACCCTTATTATATCTTGCACTGTTTCCCCTTTTACCTTTATCTATTTATTATTCCCTATCCTTTATCCTTACTCCTTTGTTTATCCTTTAACTCTGATTATATCTGCATGACTTATATTTCTGACACTCTGTACTATTCTTTATTACTGCTTTGTTACCGTTATATCTGTTCACTGAGCTCTCGTAGCTCAGCCGCATTTCTTTTCCTGCGGCAGGTTTTTAGTAGGAAGCTGGGTATGAGTGGAGAGTACCATTGGACTTAGAAGACTACACTGTGATAGCCATTTGATATAGATGACTAGAAGAATTTATATTTTCAGACTTAGTATTTGTTCCTTTGTAAATTTGTATTTCATTGTAATTTCTTGTAACCTTTGGATTCCTTTGCATTATTGAAGATGTATGCTTGTGTATGTTTCTGATATGTCACCATTGTTGTGACATCTCTACCCTTGTCGGGTCGGGGTGTTACACACGACCACAAACATATCGACCCTAACACTGATGATATGTTTGTCTGACACTCAAAGATATGAACCACGTCACCCTGAGATTCAAACTAGTTGGAACATGGCAATACAGACCCGAACAGAAACATGGCAGATGATGCTAGGACAGATTCATATACTTTTCCCTAAGCTATATCAGAAGCAATGGAACAGAACAGAAACATGGCAAACATGGCAGACGATGCTAGGACAGATTCATATACTTTTCCCTAAGCTATATCACAAGCAATGGAACAGAACAGAAGCAATGGAACAGAACAGAAACATGGCAAACATGGCAGACGATGCTAGGACAGATTCAATAGAACATGGCAATACAGACCCGAACAGAAACATGGCAGATTCAAACTAGTAAGGGCAAATAAGAAATAAACTAGTATATAAATAGTTTACCTTTAGCAAAGACTATATAGTAGTTTTTTTTCTGTCTGAATAGTTGCAGTGTTAGACTTTAAAACAATGGCAGTGAGACCACACTTTTCAACATTAGTTTATGACTTATTAGGCCAATAAGCTCAAACTAACAAGCTCATAAGCCTTAAAATGAGCATATTACCTTTTCAAGATTTCAATAAAGCACATAAAGACAGACTAATTAATAAGCCAAAACAAACAACACAAAAAACATTGCAATATGTCAAAAAATAAACTAAGTTAGATGCTATTAATCAAAAACTATTTCTTCCTCAATGATCCATGACCCAGCCAACTGATATAAACAAACGATCACTACAGATGACCTAAGTTTTAAACATAAAAAACCAATTAGCACTGAAAACTGATTAAATCGTACCCCGTTTGTGCAGCTCGTAGGCCCATCTACCACTGATCCAAAAGTACCTTCATTTCTCTTTAGCATACCTGCAGTGGTGGTACTGCTGCTGGCGGTGGTGGCTACTGCTGCTGCGGTGGTGGTTCGCCGGCGGTACGGTTCACGATGGTGCCATCTAACCAACACAACAAACAACAAACAAATATTAACAAACCAAAATTAAACAAAACAATAAACAAATTAACACACACAAATTAAAATGAGAAGATCTATTTCAATAATTGAGGCAAATAGGGATGACAAGTGTTTAGCGGGATAAATAAAAAAATGGCGGTGATTGAATTTTCGGGAAAATTTTGGTGAAAAATTAGGGTCAGACCCAAACTGTTTTTGCGAAAATTTTGGTGAAAACTTAGTGTCGACAAAAACTGTTTTCTATTTTCCCCCCTTTTATCTAATGTATATTTTACACTAATAAATGATTTAATTAATATTTAATAGATTAAAATTAATTTAAATTAGTTATAAATTATTTAAATAAATTAAAAATGATTTAATTAATATTAGATAAATTGAAAATGATTTAAATTAGTTATAAATTATTTAGATAAATTAAAAATTATTTAAATTAGTTATAAATTATTTAAATAAATTAAAAATTATTTAATTAAAATTAAATGGGTGACTCGATATAGTATCGTGATACATGACAACTTAAAACGGATGACTCGATATAGTATCGTGATACATGAAATGTTAAAACATAACAATTTCCTTCAAATAAAAGTTACACGTTTAAACATATAGTAACAATTTCATAAACGGACGAGTCGAGATGGTATCGTTATATGAGATCGTTAAACGAACGAGTCGAGATGGTGTTAAACGAATGAGTAATAGCACTTTAACTAGGTTATACATGAGATGTTAAACGAATAAGTCAAGATGATATAGTCATACATGAGATGTTAAACGAATGAGTCGAGATGATATGGTTATACATGAGATGTAAAACGAACGAGTCGAGATGATATTGTTATACAGGAGATGTTAAACGAATGAGTCGAGATGATATGGTTATACACGAGATGTTAAACGAATGAGTCGAGATGATATGGTTATACATGAAATGTTAATCGAATGAGTCGAGATGATATGGTTATACACGAGATGTTAAATGAATGAGTCGAGATGATTTGGTTATACATGAGATGTTAAACGAACGAGTCGAGATGATATGGTTATACATGAGATGTTAAACGAACGTGTCGAGATGATATTGTTATACAGGAGATGTTAACCGAATGAGTCGAGATGATATTGTTATACAGGAGATGTTAAACGAATGAGTCGAGATGATATGATTATACATGAGATGTTAAACGAATGAGTCGAGATGAAATGGTTATACATGAAATGTTAAACGAATGAGTCAAGATGATATGGTTATACACGAGATGTTAAACGAATGAGTCGAGATGATATGGTTATACACGAGATGTTAAACGAATGAGCCGAGAAGATATGGTTGTACATGAGATGTTAAACGAATGAGCTGAGATTATATGGTTTTACACGAGATGTTAAATGAATGAGCCGAGATGATACAAATGTACATGAGATGTTAAAAGAAAGAGTCGAGATGATATGGTTATACATGAGATGTTAAACGAAGGAGTCGAGATGATATTGTTATACAGGAGATGTTAAACGAATGAGTCGAGATGATATGGTTATACACGAGATGTTAAACAAATGAGCCGAGATGAAATGGTTGTACACGAGATGTTAAACGAATGAGCCGAGATGATACAAATGTAAATGAGATGTTAAACGAATGAGCCGAGATGATATTGTTGTACACGAGATGTTAAACGAATGAGCCGAGATGATATGGTTGTACACGAGATGTTTAACGAATGAGCCGAGATTATATGGTTTTACACGAGATGTTAAACGAATGAGCCGAGATGATATGGTTGTACATGAGATGTTAAACGAATGAGCCGAGATTATATGGTTTTACACGAGATGTTAAACGAATGAGCCGAGATGATACAAATGTACATGAGATGTTAAATGAATGAGCCGAGATGATATGGTTGTACACGAGATGTTAAACGAATGAGCCGAGATTATATGGTTTTACACGAGATGTTAAACGAATGAGTCGAGATGATATGGTTGTACATGAGATGTTAAACGAATGAGCCGAGATTATATGGTTTTACACGAGATGTTAAACGAATGAGCCGAGATGATAATAATGTACATGAGATGTTAAATGAATGAGCCGAGATGATATGGTTGTACACGAGATGTTAAACGAATGAACCGAGATTATATGGTTTTACACGAGATGTTAAACGAATGAGCCGAGATTATATGGTTTTACATGAGATGTTAAACAAATGAGCCGAGATGATATGGTTGTACATGAGATGTTTAACGAATGAGCCGAGATTATATGGTTTTACACGAGATGTTAAACGAATGAGCCGAGATGATACAAATGTACATGAGATGTTAAACGAATGAGCCGAGATGATATGGTTGTACACGAGATGTTAAAGAAGATTTGCTTCATTCCTTAATTAGACAGGGGCATTGTTCGGTATTGACCAAAAGTTCAACATTTCACTTTTCCACTTTTCAACTTTCACATTCTTACATTATCCCTCTAAAAAAATAGAATTTCTCTATCTCATTTTCAGTTGTCCCGCTCTAAGTTTTCCCAAAAGTCAAATTATCCCTCCTTCCCATCTACTCTCTTCTTTTAACCTAAAAACCGCCCCCTTTATTTCAAAATCAAAAACCAGAAACCACCCATTACATCTCATCATCAAGATTTATTAGGCTTTTTAACGATTCTTCAATCCTCAAAATGACAAGAAAAAAAAATGAAGATGATGTTATCAATGGGTACATAAAAGCCAGGATATAAATTTGTGGCCGCAGGATTCTTCAATCCTCCTTTCCCCCTCGATTGGTAAGCCACACGCCACCATCTTCGTCATTTATTCATTTTTTTTATATAAAACCCTAACTAGTAAACATTTATATTAACATTTATAAAACGAAAATTGGCAAGTTTCATAATTTTTGAAGTATGAATGTTTTTTAATGAATGTGAAGCATGTAATGTTATGTTTTTAAAAAATGAAGTAATTTATAATGTATGTGCCAACTTTTAGATGCATTTGAAGAAAAATGTGGTGGTGTTGATCCGACTAAGGAAAATACAGATGGATTTAGGGATCTAGTTCGCCACACAATGTTTGAAAAGGGTCAAAGTAAACGTATTTGGGGTGAGCTTTATAAAGTCATCGACTCGTCAGATGTTGTTATCCAGGTTAGTGATGGGTTAACTTTTTTAATCAGGTTTACTTCTTATCATAGTCACATATTACATGTGGATGTAACAAGCTGCGCTCTGTGCTATGTTACTGATCACAGGTACTGGATGCTAGGGATCCTCAGGGTACAAGATGCTATCATCTTGAGAAACATTTGAAAGAGCATTGCAAACACAAGCACACAATTTTATTGTTAAACAAGGTAATTGTTTTATCTATATCAAACGACGTTTATTTTCTCTTTGTTTGCCCCCGTTTCCTCGAGTTTAGTGATCACTGACCTTCCTGCATCTGTGCAATGTGATTTGACTCCTCCATGGGGCAAAAAAGGATGGCTGAGGGTACTATCTAAGGAATATCCTACATTGGCATTTCATGCAAGCACTAATAAGTCTTACGGAAAGGTATGTTTATTTTACATAGTGTTCAATGTGGAATCGTTGGAAGCAATTTATCTGACGATAAATTAATTAAGAACTATTTTGGTAGTTTCACTTAGCTATTGTGTTCAATGTGGAATCGTTGGAAGCAATTTATCTGACGATACATAGTGCGTTTATGTTTGTAAGGTGTGTCGAATGCAGTTTGTGTTGAGTTTGATTATAGGTTTACTTATTTTGCTTTATTTTCAAGATTTTTAGATACAGCTAGTTTTGATTGCGTAACACTTAAGAATCCTGCAACCGCCAAAATTTATTCAGTATCTTGATCTTGTTTGACAATTGACACAAGAGGTATGGAAAAATTTGAGGGGTTCTATAAACGTTTTGGAGTTGCTTCTACAACATTATAGGTTCTCGATTGAGTTTGTGTGTTAGCTGCTAGGTGCTGCTTTAAGTGTATGTTTACTCTACTAATTTGTACCCAGCTCAACTCAAGCTTCATTCCATCTTAAACCTCAATAGAGCTTTTCAAAAGGACTTAAAATCGGCTAGAAGGCTAGTGGTCTTGATGAAACTTTTTTTTAGGTCCAGTTATAAGTATATAAAGCATGAAGCTGATTATTCAATCTTTGCAGCTAGCTACATTACCAACATAGGTCATAAATCATGCATTGATAGAATTTCAACATCTCAGTTCTGAAACAGGCTGATGATGTTCTTCCTTCTATGTGCTATAATTTATTTTCCATGAAACATTTAATTGACCAAAGAATAATATGGCAGTGTGCTTTGGTGGCCATCTGGAAGACATGATAAATTGATCAGTATCGATGAGCAAAGTATCTTTCTTTGGAGCTTAGATTCTTCAAAGAAGAGCGCACAGGTATAAGAGAGTAAGATCTCTGGACAACTATCTAGACGTGTCATTTTGCTATTCACATATTGGTAGCTCTCCCATTTTAGCTAATAGTTAGTGCAACCACAGAATTGTATCCTTAATTGCATTTTTAAGTTCTAGACATTGTCATGGATATTATCATGTTTTAAACATATGGCGATTTTCTTCCGTCATATGTGGTATAATGTCTCATTAGTCTATATGTTACCCTACCAATATGCAGGTACAGTCCCAGGAGTCAGCTGGGATGCTTCATCATCTGTGATGTGCGTGTGTATTGCTCTAATTTATACCCATGGTATGTCGTTGTGGTTTTAGCAGTATTCAAGTTTTAAATTTATATTTAGCCGACTTATCAATAACACACACACTTTAACGAGCAGTGTGCCCGGTCAGTATGAATATAATGGTAAGTAGAGTGTCGATCACTAAGAGTGGAACGTATTATCTAGTTATTCTAATCAGTATTTTAATATCTTAAGTTAGCTATACAACCTAATCTAACGCAAGGGGGTTCAGCCTGAGAGACTGGCACGGTTTGGTTATGATTAAATATAAACTAAACTAATAAGCACGAATCAGCGATTAGCACACACGTACACAGATAAATACTTGAGACAATAAGAAGACCTGTCCTGATAGTTAAGTAGCTTGTCACTTGTTTTATTGCTAGTTTTATATGAAGTGTATAGTTCGATGCAACGCACCGAGATTAAACCTTTCTCGTTGGCTCTAATCTTATCGGCGAGTAAACCCTTAATGATTACTTATGTCTATCCTACTTACCTTTTCTTCCTACTTTTCTACAGACGATAGAATGCATAGGCGATAAAATAAACAGGCGAGAAAGGGGCATGGCGACCCAAGCAATGCTCAGCTAGACACAGAGGTTATCAATGCACTAATAAAAGTCACCAAAGACATCAACATATAAACTTTAATTAATGGGAAAGCAATTTTAAGGGGAGTTGAAGTGCATGATTAAATCAATGACACAAGCCCATCAATCCTGATGAATTAAAGTGTAATAATACAATAAAACAAAACTACTTAATGAATTGAATACATGCAGGACCTTCTTACAGCTCTTGTATCTTCGTTTAGGGTGTGTCTTGTGGTGCTATTTCATCTGAATTCGGCTTAGGGTTTCTGTCTTCTCGTACTTCGTATATCGCCCCCAAAATTTTTCTAACTTTGGGGTATTTATAGTTTCTGTCTGAGGGTTAGATGCGGCGCATTAAATGAGTAGATGCGGCGCATTGATTTAACTTCGCGTGGGGTCCAAGATTAATATATTCAGGAATATTCGTACACCGCCAGAAGATGCGGCGTAACTCCATTCTTGTATGCGGCGCATGTCCTTTGCCGTCTTGGATTATAACTTGTGAAATCTTGATAGTGATGCGCTGTATATAATAAGTAGGATGCGGCGTATCTGGAGCAGAATGATCTTGATCTTGTACATTTCAGTAGACTCTTAACTTCTTGCATGTTTTGCTCCATAATTAGTCCAAAATCGGCATGTTTCACATAATACTTGTTTTTACCTGAGAATTACAAAAGTAAACATTAACGTATCAATTCTCACAGATAATATAATAAAACAAGTCAAATAAATAGGATAAATGATGGTAATAAAATGTACTTATTTGAGTTCATCAAATATCCCCCCACTTGAACTTTACTTGTCCCCAAGTAAACCTTAGAATTAATCTTATGAAAATGTATCCTAAAAGATGTTAGGATTTATTTTTATATTTAAGCATGTATTCGTTTTTGTCATAATTCACAACCAAACACTTAACGAATTAGAAGTAAAATAAAATATATTGATAAAAGCAAATCTAATCGTTTAACTGTCCAGTCGTGACGAATATTCTATCATAAGCTTGGCAAGTATACGCATCTCCTCCACTAAAGCCAAGGAATAACAAGTCTATAGCGGTAAAAAGGGTTTGTTGTTTAAGGGTTAATCATTCTTCTTAATCTCTATCGATCTCAAATTCCAGAAAAGGCGACAAAATCACAAATACATGATCGAATCCACGAACACGATACTTGCAATTGCTCAAATCCTTAACTCGAATAGGCTAAAGATAGGACCAAGTAATCTTTACCAATAATATTATATCAAAAAGGGCGACAAAATCATAAATACATAGCCGAATCCACGACTACGATACTTAAGATTGCTCAAATCCCTAATCTCAATAAATCAAAGGTTTGGATAAAGAATAATATAGGGTATGGATAATATTTGGGATACAATTGGTGTAAAAATGAAAAATAAACAAAACAGATAAATTAAAATCCTAAGTGTGGTTAATCACTATCCCAACCATCCCATGAATAAGACTCATATCATTGAATAACTCACGCTTTAACACTTGAAACACACACTTTAGGTAGACACGAATTATACTCAACAAGATCTCAATCAAAGAATAACCTTAGTTGGCGTTCCCATAACGTTCAACTCCCATTCAATCCATAAATATAATATATAACAAATAGTGGTGATATCGACCACTTAATACAAAACTTTACATAAGTTGGTTAAAACAAACATCCAACTTTTCCTTTTTCTTTTTCTTTTCTTTTCTATCTTTTCGATTTTTTTTTTTTTTTTTTTTTTTTTTTTTTTTTTTTTTTTTTTTTTGAACTTTAAACATAAACATAGATGTGTAAAATTTCACCACATCACTATAACGATAACTCTGGATAATTTTTCCATACTTTTCATGACTTCAGAAATAACTGTAATAGTGAAAGTAGTAAACACACGAAAAACAAGACTCAAAGATATACAATATTTACTTTCACTCCTATTGCATTGTGCAATTTCCCGACCTAACCATAGATAATGAATTACGCACGCGAACACAGGTAATCGTAAGGAAACATACTTTGCCTAAAGCAATTAACCAACCACGGATTTTAATCTACAGGGTAGGCTAAGGTGTAAGGGTGTAACGAAACATTATAACAAAGGTGTAAGAAACGAAAGGAATGGCTCTGAGTGTTTTTCTAGGGGTATCTTACTCTAAAAGTGAGAGTAACAAAGGGTTTATACGGGGATTAACTAACCAGTGTAGTTAGCTAATATCACATAACATATAAAGGCTATTTGGGTGTAATCCTAGAAATTTACCAATTTAGACAAGTCATTCCAATTATAAATAATACTTATTATGGTGGTCTCGAATAGTATACAAGCCAAGTTCTAAAGTTTACAAGTCACCGGCACACTCATAGATTTGTGAATTTTGAAAAGTTCACAATTTTTAAAAATAACGTCATGTGTGCAGCTATGTAATTTAGACTTTAAACAAAAACATGCTAAAAATTTTTAATTTTGATATATTAAGCGCATTTTAAGCATATTTTGAAAAATTTAGGACAAGTAAGTGTTCTAATTCTCCAATCCCCCCACTTAAGTTAAACAACGTCCTCGTTGTTTGTATAAAAGATTAAAAACTGGAAAATAAAAGAATTAGAACAGAAAAACTCCCCTGATATTTGCTCGGTATGATCCTCCATTATTTGTATAAGAGCAAAAATCATCTTTCTTGTGGATGATAACATTTAAGCTTCATAATTGATGTATCCACAGGAAATTCAGGAATCTATAATACCATCAAGACTTTAACACACCTGAGTTAAGAAAGGTTCAAACTTGCATAATACATTAGTAGTTAGCGAAAATAAAACATAAAAATTAAACTGAAAATCATCAGGTCAGTCGATACGCCGTATCTTATGGAAGAAGATACGCCGTATCGAGCCTGGAATAAATACGAATCAGAATAGAAGATGCGTCGCATCCTTAACCAGGGATGCGCTGCATTAAAATAAACTGACAGAAAGTTTTAAAGTTAAAAATAAAAATGCAGAAAATAAAGTAAGATATGACCAGTGCAGGAGATGCGGCGCATTGACTTAACTTCGCGTGGGGTCCTAGATTAATATATTCAGGAATATTCGTACACCGCCAGAAGATGCGGTGTAACTCCATTCTTGTATGCGGCGCATGTCCTTTGCCGTCTTGGATTATAACTTGTGAAATCTTGATAGTGATGCGCCATATATAATAAGTAGGATGCGGCGTATCTGGAGCAGAATGATCTTGATCTTGTACATTTCAGTAGACTCTTAACTTCTTGCATGTTTTGCTCCATAATTAGTCCAAAATCGCCAAGTTTCACATAATACTTGTTTTTACCTGAGAATTACAAAAGTAAACATTAACGTATCAATTCTCACAGATAATATAATAAAACAAGTCAAATAAATAGGATAAATGATGGTAATAAAATGTACTTATTTGAGTTCATCAATCTGTCAGGTGGAGCATGGGATCCCCATGATGTGAATGTCGTTGCATCAACTTCCGAATCATCTATCCAGTTCTTGGACTTAAGAACAATGAAGTATGATCCAATTTTGGTCCCAAAATATTTTGCCCCGTTTAATTATGCAGTAGGCTCCAGTCTACATTGGTTACGCTGTTTAAGACGAATTTCATAATTTCTCTAGAACTGTTATCAGACATCTACATGAAGTAACAAATGAGTTTATTGTTGCAACCAAAGATGGTCACGGAAGTTCTAAAAGCATCTTTCTTTGTTGCTTCACAGGAAAACAAATTCACTCGAGTATTCTCATGTTCGTAGTATGGATTATGATAGCAAGAAGGAGCATATGCTTGTAAGTCTTTTGATTCAAGCTCGGTTATACTTTTAAAATGCTTATGCGCTTGCCAATAGTTATTTCAATGCCATGTCATAATTTTTTATTTTATTGTATGTGGTAACAAATCATACAGATAACAGCTGCGGATGACTCTGGCATAAGTATATGGGATCTTAGAATGTTGAAGGCCCCTGCTGCAGAGCTCCCTGGACATTCACACTGGTAATATTGCATGCTATTGTTTGCAAATAATTAGTAAAATGATCATTAATTTTTAGAGCTATGATAGGCATTTTGCCTTATCGTTGATGGTGATCTGATTGCCAACTATTGACGTATTGTTTTCATAATTTTTTGCAGGACTTGGGCTGTTAAAAGTAATCCCGAGTTTGAAGGCCTTATACTCATACTCTCTCTCTCCAAAAATGCATACAGACTTTACAGTTTATACTTTATAGATAATTAGATATATGTATTGATTGTAGAGGTGGCAAGATGGGTAGATTGTTTGACAGCTCAAAACAGGTTCTGGTTATAACACTTTTGAGACCATATGGGTTATTTGCCACAATTGCAGACTGTGTTGGTGCAACCATAGCATGGCCTTGTCCCTTTATCTCGGTATGTCTTTGTTAAACTTGTGATACTAATAATTTTAATAACATGGAGCATAATGCTTATACATGGATGTTTATTTGTAGGTGGTCCGTGAGGATTGAGAAAGGATGCATGATGACCCCGGACTAAGCTTCTTGTTGCTTTAATTTCTTGTTTAATGTTACAAGACTTTATGTTGGATAATGTCTATACCTTATTTATGTTTAGTGCTTTTGTTATGACAATTGCTTATTTGAAATACAATTTCGTTTTATTCATTTAATAATTATTTGGTGTTTTATTCATATCTTAAAATAGAGTGTGCATGCTGAAAATAGCGTCCTATCATATGACTTGTTAGGACTTTGAAATTGTCCTATTAAACTTATTAAGCGTCCTAACAATAAACTTTTAAGGACGCTTAACATTGTAAAAGTGTCCTAATATGTTGTTATTAGGACGTTATTTAGGTTGTTAATAGACATTTTATACGACCAAAAAATTGGTTTCATAATCTTCTTTGAGATATTAGAACCCTTTTCTTGGTGCTAAAGTAGATATAATGTTACATGATAAGCGTCCTAACAATTATCTTTTAAGTACGCTTGTATGTGTATCAAAAGATTAAAATTAGGTAACCACATGTTAGAACATTGTAAAAGTGTCCTAATATGTTGTTATTAGGACGTTATTTGGTTGTTCATAGACATATTATGCGACCATAAATTTGGTTTCATAATCGTATTTGGGATATTAGGACCCTTTTCTTGGTGTTAAAGTAACTATAATGGTATATGATAACCGTCCTAAGAATTAACATTAAAGGACGCTTGTATGTGTATCAAAAGATTAAAAGTAGGTTACCACATGTTAGAACATTGTAAAAGTGTCCTAATATGTTTTTATTAGGATGTTATTTGGGTTGTTTATAGACCTATTATGCGACCATAAAATTGGTATCATAGTCTTATTTGAGTTATTAGGACCCTTTTCTTGGTTGCTAAAATAGCTATGATGTTACATCATAAGCGTCCTAACAATACTTTTAAGGACGTTTTTATGTGTCTCAAAAGATTAAAAGTAGGTAATCACATGTCAAAACAATGTAAAAGTGTCATAATATGGTTTTATTAGGACGCTATTTGGGTTATTCATAGACATATAATACGACCATAAAATTGGTTTCATAAGGGTATTTGAGATATTAGGACGCTTTGGACCTATTACAACCGCCTTACATGAAACGCTTTTATCCTTGGTCCTATTAAATGAAAGGTCCTAAAAAGTACCATTTTATGACACTTATGGGGGTCCTAAAAAGCCACTTTTCTTGTAGTGTATACCATTAACAACAACCAATGCAATCATTCCCTCTTCCTGCAAAACAACCACATTGGTTTGATCAAATGTGTGAAGCCATAAGTAGTCAACAATCTCGACATGAAGCTGGATCACTTGAAACACCTCCAATGCTCACTCCTGGAAATTATGTCCAATGGGAAAGTCGATTCTTAAGGTTCTTGGAACTCAGGAAACCGCATTGCAAATACTTGAAAAAGGCTATACTTGAAGGTCCTTTCCAAATGCCAACTACAACGGTTCCAGGAGATCCAACTGCTATTCCTCCAAGACCTGAAACCGTGACCACTCTTCCTGAGAATCAATTTACAGCAGAACAAATACTTCACCGAGAAGCAGATGAACTTGCAATGGAATATATTTGTCTTGGTATACCTAATCCAATTTTCCTAAGCATTGATGCTCAGAAAACAACTAAGGATATGTGGGAACATATTCATCTCTTAATGGAAGGCACTGAACTGAATAAAGAAGACATGGAATCCAAACTTTACCGCGAATATATAATGTTCATGATTGAACCAAGGGAATCACTCGAGTCTTATTACCATCAGTTCACAAACATCATCAATGATTTGGACAGACACAACATTGTTTTACCAAGTATTGCAATCAACACTAAGTTTCTCAGTTGTTGTGGTCCTGATTGGCAAAAATATGTCACGTTTGTTCGCCAGGCCAAAAATCTTCACAATGCATCGTATGGGTTGTTGTTTGATTATTTGAAGCACCATCAATCTAAAATTGACAAAGATCAAGCTCTTCGTGGAACGTATTCACCTCCTACACCTCAAAATTCATTGGCACTGATTGCTCAATCTCACTTTGCTCCACCTCCACAGGCGAATCATGCATTTGTCCACCAACAACATCACATTTCCTACCCTCAACAAACCCCATCAACCCAACTTATTCCATATGATTCGACACATCAATCAACTGACAATCAACTAGTCCCCTATGACAACACTGACACCATGTTCTACACAAATACAAACAATGACGAAGACGGTGCATTCAACTCTTTGAATGAAGGATTTGCACTCGTTGCTCGTGCCTTCAGCAAATTTTCAAACAAATCCAACAATCGTCTCCGCACCTTATCTAACACAAGGAATCAAGCTGTTGTACGAGATGGACGGGTTGAAATACAGAATCGCAATTATGGAAGAACGGGCCCAGGAGGTTATATGGGAAATTCAGGAAATGGACAATGGTTTAATGCAACTGGTGAAAATAGGAACAATGCATGTGCTCCTCAGATAAGGGTTGAAATTGTTGAAACTGGGAATACAAAGACTGGGAATACTATGGTTAGGTGCTATAACTACAATGGGAAAGGTCATCTGGCTAATGCATGTCCTAAATCTAGTGTTAGAGGCAATGAATTTCATAAGCAGGCATTACTTCTAGCTCTAAAGGATGAATCAGGGGGCACTCTTACAGACAAAGAAAACAGCTTCATGGAAAATGCATATTCAGATGATGACATGGAGGATTTGGAAGCAAATGCAGCTGTAATGCTAATGGCTAATATGCAGGAACTTCACATGAGTGATACAGGCCCAGTGTATGACACTGATGGTCTATCTCAGGTACCTGATCTACACACATGTCTGATACATGAAATTGCATCACAATCTGCATCTACACCAGACGTGGAACAAGTTCTTCAAAATGATTCATTATTATCTCCTCGAGAAGATGAACAAACGAACACAATTATTACATTTGATGATGATGATCAAATTAACCCAGTTGTTACATTTGATGATCCAATTGATGACGATAACAATAATAAAATTGAACAAAATGAACCTTCGCCCAGTACAGATCCAGAACTCATGACCTTACAATCTCAATTGAACTCACACAAAACTCAAATTGATAAGTGTAATGAAATCAATAGAATATTAAAATCAAAAGTTGCATCATTAACTGCGGACCTTGAGTGCTGTAAAATACAACTCATAAATTTTGAATCACAAGAAAAATGAGAACAAAGTTTTGAAGTTGCATTTCAAAAGGCTTATGTCAAAGAACAAGACTTACAACATCAAATACGAGAATTAATTGTTTCTAACAGTAAATTGGTTTATAAATTGGAACAAGAAAAAAGTGAGCTCAAACAACAAGTTGAACATCTCAATTCAAAACTTTTGAAAACAACAACTGAGATGTCTACTTGCCAAGCTAGTTTTTCTGAACGCTAACAAAAGTCAAGGAAACAAATTGATTCTTTCCTTGATGAAATTGTCAAATTGGAATGCAAATTAAAAGAGTTTCAAAACGTTGTTTACAAAACTGGTGAGTCTGTCACAACAATACAAAAGTTTACTTTAAAACCAAGTCCCAAAGGTCATGGTTTTGCTCTTGGTGATGATAAACCACGTTTTCTACACACAGCACTCAAAGAAAATCCAAAGTTGTATAGTGCAGACCAGTTACTTGATGATTCAATAGTGCGTATTGTTGTACATGATTGTGAGGAAGAACAGGAATAGGAAGAAGAGAGTCGATAAAAAATGAGCTTTAAACCATATGCTATACCTTTTAATTACTCAAACGTGCCTCATATTTCTGACACCTTCGTTCCTCAAAGAGATATGTTGAATCTATTAATTAATCACACAAGCTACCTAATTAGATCTAGATCTAGTGAGAGAAAGTAGAGAGAGAAAGAGAGTGGAATGATAATTAACAATAATAGTGAAATGTTTAGCTCTTCAACCAACCAACCCTCTCCCTTGAATGGGAGGGGGTATTTATAGTTTTTACATGGTCTTAGGCTTAAAGCCCTAATTAAACATAATTAATAAATAATAAGACACAGCCCATGGGCCTTCTACACAGGCTGGGCCATAAATCAAACCTAAAGGCCTAAGCAACCTTATTACAACATGATCAATACTTGTTAATACAAAACGTGTTCCCAACAATCTCCCCCTAAGTATTGGTCATCAAGGTTGCTTGACGTCGTCTTTGCTTCATGGCTTCAGACGTCTCTTGCATCTTTGTTCCTTTGTTCTTGTTGTGATATGATATGGTATGGTACTGATCTGCTGTCCTCCAATGGTCTTCAATTATGGTGTCTTTACGTCTTTTCACCATGCTCATATGTCTTTGACTTTTGTTCTTCATATGGTTCTCACTTCTTCAATCTTTGACTTTTGAAAGGTTGTAGTGCTCGAACTTTGACTATTCTTTAACATCTTTGAACTTTTGTTATTTCTTAGTCTTTGTAAGAACATTTCTTCAGGATATGAGCATGATGGAAAGGTGATGGAACTCCAGGTATTCATGATTCGCTGCAGGTAAACAGTTAGCAATAAATCATCCGACACTTACAGATTTGGACTTCGAGATCATCAACAGCATAGTGTGAAGACTTTCTCTAATCCAAACCCAGGCCGTTCTGAACCGGATACCCCCGAAAGGGCTTACACGGACACACCGAAGTGCACCCACGATTCAGTGAGTCGTTGGAGATCACCCCACAACTGTAGACCATTTTGGAGCAAACACTAAGCGTAATCCACAAGGGATTACCGAAGTGACCTGCTGTCAGGGCTGTTTGATGTTGACCCTGGCAGGATTTCCATTCAATCACTGAGAATCACACTTGTGGTTTCTCTCATGAATGTTCTCGGCAGATTGCCAAGATCTGCGAAGGACACTCCTATAATTTACAACTGGAGTTCTTTTTGTTGAACATCCAGTGTATACTAAGTGTACTTAAGAGATCTTTGATGTATCTCATGGCTCTAGACTCGATTAGTGCACATTTGTTTGGTCGTCAGAGGCATGGAGCAGAGTGCCTCCTTTTCAATATCAACACATCTCGTAGTGAGAGGTCGATATATAATGAAAGGTTCTCCGTGTGAAATGAAACAAGTGCCTTTTGAGAGACACCTGAGTGGCTAGAAGGTTAGTGCAGTGCGTCATTGGGTCCATGACGTCTTTGATCTTCAATACCGGTGATGCCCAATCAACCAGTAGATTATGTATTGAACCCGGTGTCTGCCCTAAGGTTGAACAAATGGAGGGCTATTTCTTTTCACCCTTTTCTTTACTTTTCTTTTTAATTCTTCAACCCCTTCTTTCTCCTTTCATTTCATATCTCCTTTTTCAATCATACCTAGGACTTTCTAGTTCTAAACTATTGGTACTGTCCTTGGGTAGATCCCTCCGGCTCTGGCGGATCATAGGACGGTTATTCCTAACCTTAGTCAACTTATAACTCCATGACTATCCTATTGTTGCCATAACCAAACCTTTTGAAAATCTCTCAAAGTGTTTATGATTGTGAAAACATATTTTGTTAACACTTTGAGAGTTTTGTGATTTTCAGAAAGACTCCCCCTTAACATGTGCTCATAAGTGATTAAGGTAAATTTGCACATGTCGGGTAGAGTTGGCACTTTTTGAATTGATTGATTTTCAATGAACATGATCGTCGCGAGACACGCTTACATCACTAGTAGAACTAGCTTGAAATTATTACCCGTCCAGATCACATTCAAGGAAAATCGCTCGAAATCGGTACATTCTACTCAGACACATCCTTTGCGAGACACGCTTACATCACCAGATAAACTGGCTTGAAATTATTACCCGTCCAAGATATGTCTTTTCGACTACTGACTTTTACATCACCATATTTTGATCATATCGTTATTCTCCCCCTCAAAAATAGCATACTTATGATGTTTTTGAAAAAACGTTTGATAAAAATATGCCATTTGAGTTTTGTGGGAAGAATTTCAAGAACTTTTCATTTATGGAACAAAGATTATTTTTCAAATACTCCCCCTTAACGAGGGAATACTTGTCCTTATGAGCAGAATTTTGAAAAACGTAGAAAAATTCTGGTTTAATTATACTCATAAGAAAGAAGCTTTCGCTCCTTTGATCAGGATTGAGGCACTGAAGCGTACCTCAGGGTCCTTTCTTTACAGGAATGGGTTGTGCACTGTTATGTATACACAAGCCATAGTGAATGAAAATGATGAAAAAAATATGATGAAATATGATAAATGACAATAGATTATACCAACAATCATTGCTTAGGTCGACGGAAAGTTAGGATATTAGGAACTCTGGCACGTCCTCCTATGTAACTTTCCAGTCTTCTCATTGTTGCCCAAAACTTGAGCTTTTTGTCAATCCGATCAATGAACTTCACTGCCTACTCTGCATCGTTCCTACTCTAGCTCATAACCCGTAAAAATCCCGTTTTCAACCCCTTGCTGCGGTTCTCCAGAATTGTTTGGAGCTCAGACTTGACTCGTACCAAAGTTGCATCACTGAATTTGTGGATTTCCTCATAACCCATGAACCTTGGTGTCCGCTGATCTCGTACATATACCAACCCAAATGGTCTGTCCCCAAAAGTATAAGGTGTCATATCTCCGATCCCTGGCGGTTGAAGATTAGGCTCGACCAAATTTAACTGTGTATGGTAGCTTTCTACCCCAAGATGCACATCTTCGACTCGTGTTCTGATGACAATGTTGCGAATGTATATCAGAATCGAGTTAATGATATCATACTGAAGACGTCCAGGGAGATGTTCGAGTTTTCCCTTAACCTTCAGTAGATATATGTCTTCTATATCGTTGATGTATAAATAAGGATAGTCTGCTTCACTAAATGTATATTCTTGATCGTCCAACCTTCTCACGGTAATCTTCTTTAGAAAGTTATACCCAAACATAGATTCGGTTTCGACACTGGTGATTGAAAGAATCTTGTTCTTGTTTCACACATCGGTTTTTGATCTTCTCGTAATCATATATTTGTAGAACAATCTTCGCAGATTCGGCCAGTAGAAGATCCCAAGAGCAGCATCTTCGTTGTATTCACGAACTTTGTGGACGAATAAATCTCTAATTTGTTCTTCAAAACCTTCTAACGTATACGAAGCTGCTTGATACTTGGTGAGGGATGTTGCATACCGCTTTTCAGGGTATGTGTTACCATACTCAAGATACGCCAAATCATTATTGAAGAAATATGCTTTTGGTATCTTTAGGTTGTGAGGTTGACCAATGAGTGGTAAGGGATGAGAGTAATCACGGAGGTAAAGACGTCCTTTTGGATGAGTGATACGCGCATGATCCCAGTCTATGTTTTCAGACAGTGCTCTTGCAACTTGTTCAAGGTTGTATTCAAACTCCATTTCTGTAGTTGTGACTGTCTTGAATTATGTGAAGCCTCCTTTGCGAACTCGGATGATGTCAGGCAATCCTAACTTCTGAACTTTCATTACCCGCTTCAACCGTTTAGTGAAGTCTACAATTGATCCTTCAACAGGTGCAGCGTTTTCATCTTCAGGGTATGCGTCTACCATTGAATCGAACCAATCGAAGCTTGGTGCAGTAGGGTTCACCCATTCTGGTAGAGGAACGGCTTTTCCATTTGCAGGTGGTGCAGTGACAGTTTGAACTTTAGGTGGTGCAATGGGAAATTCCTGATCCGAACTCACATCTTCAAAGGTTTCAGTTGCATCAAATGCCCCGCCTTCAAGGGGAACCAACATCGGTTGACCTGATTGCTTAGTAGTGCCAGAGGAATGTGCTGTGGTTGCATGGCCAGTGGATGTGGACGGTTTCCTTTTCTTCTTTCCTTCGTCCTTGTCATGCTCATCTCGAGGTCGCTTGACTGGCTTGGCTGTTTTGCATCCTTCAGCTTTCTTCTCATCCCTTTTAATAGACTTGAGCAAGGCCTTTTTAAGTTCATCCTCCTCTATCTCATCCCCTTTTAGGTGGCACGGTTCGAATAGTGATTGGTGTTGTCTGCATGAGGTTGGCCACTGTCTTTTCTAGGTTTCTCTTGACATATTCCTTGAAGATTCCAGGAAGATTCTCTTGAAGGTATTGAGTGACCTCTTGGGGTACGTGAGAACTGACTGCCTGTGGGACATGAGTTTGAAGATATTCCCCTGCTGTCTTTTCTAGATTAAAATCTTGGAGATTCTTGATGTGAAATTCGTTCTTATCTGCCACTTTCTTCACTTCATTGAGCTTAAGATCCAAAGCTTTGTGCTTTTCTTCTTCAGTTTGTCTAGTTTTCAAAACGAACTTTTGAAGTTTTTGCAAATTTGTCTTTGAGTTCATTGAATTCAGTGGTGGATTTACCCACTGATGATGGTGGTGGTGATGGTGGTATAGTTTCGTCATTTCCTGTTTCATCATCATCATTTTCTTCTTCATCACTTTCATCTTCTTCATCTCCTTCTTCATCTTTTTCTTCATCTTCATCACTTTCCTCTTTTTCTTCAGACTCAGATCTTGATTCGTCTTTTGACATTTCAGATTTACCCTCTTCCTTAGATTTTTCTGACTCACCCTCTGATTCATCTGGTGCATTAGACTTTGACGTCTCAGACTTCTCTTGTTCTTCCTCTTGTTCATCATCAGGAATTGAGGCTGACCCTTCACCTCTTCTCCGAGTTTCTTTAAATTTTCCCTGTATGCAATCTTATACTGCTCTTTTTCTTCTTTTTTGTTCCTTGGAGGTTCAATAGCAGAAAATGGTGAATCAGTGAATTTGATTGACTTTCCTCTTCCTTTGCCCAAAGTTTTATCAGTTTCAGCCAACACTGTCTTCAACTTTTCAAAATCCTTCCCCTTCTTTCCTTTACTGAGATCCACTTCTTCTTCACCCTCTTCATCACTTGATTCATCTCGGAGTTGTGGTTGAGATGCTGAGCCTTTGGAAACTACTTTCTTCTTTTCAGCTCTAGCGATTTTCTTTGTTCGAGAAGAGGCTGCTCGAGCTGGGATAGTTTTTCCAGTTTTTTTACTTTCTTTTCCCTTGGTCGGTTTTATAACCATAAGACCCACCTTTCCAGCTCTTTCAGCTTTATCATACATCTGATATGCCTCAGTATCCTTCACTTCTTCACTTAACATCCTTTGTAGAATTCTCACACCTTGTTTCTCCGTGTTTGACTGTTGTATTTTTACTCTGGAGAGAATGTGATCCATTTGATCTGTATGCATCTTCTCATTTACACGTCGATCAATGTCCGGGTGACTTTTCATGAAAAGTGAGATTAACAAATTGGTGAAATGGGGAAAAGGTACTTTGTATTTAGGCTTTTGATGAAAGTTTTGGCTCAGGAAGATCATGTCATTCCATATGTATTTGGCGAAGTCCACATGTTTTAGGTTGACGACCCCCCAGAAAAATTGTAGGTGTTCTAAGCGTGGGTGTTCAAGACCAGTGGTTTTGCCTGTTATAATGTGCATGATGATGGTGTACAAGGTTAACCATGGTTGTGGGATGTATTTCCTATCTACATTGGAGAGTATGGTTAGCTCTTTCTCTGACTCATCATATCCAAGAAGTCTAAGTGTAGGAACCATGTCATCAAAAGTTGGGTCATCATGAAACTTTTTCATTGAGCCTGTGACTTCTGCAGGAAGTTGCAAGACACTGCGAAGAGAATCAACATTAAACTGGATTTCCCTGTTGTCTATAGTGACTGTTATGCTCTCGTTGTCTTCTCCGATTACCATGGAATGCCAGAACTGATTGAGATATACTTCAGGAACACTTGCAGTATTGGTCAGTGTTGGGAAAATGAAGTGTGTCTTGAGGATTTCCACGATGATTTGACAAGTTTTGTGGCAAGGCAGCTTCTTGAAATCAATTCTCGAGTTTGACTCACTTATCCTGCGTTCATCATCTTCTGGAAATAATTGCTTTCGAGTCACTGATTCTTGAGACTTGGTTTGCCTGAACATTACAAACACCAACAACAATACAATGGCAATCGTATATATGTGTTAGTGAATGCTTTAAGTCACAAGATCATAACCTGGCTCTGATACCACTTGTTGAATCTATTAATTAATCACACAAGCTACCTAATTAGATCTAGATCTAGTGAGAGAAAGTAGAGAGAGAAAGAGAGTGGAAGGATGATTAACAATAATAGTGAAATGTTTAGCTCTTCAACCAACCAACCCTCTCCCTTGAATGGGAGGGGGTATTTATAGTTTTTACATGGTCTTGGGCTTAAAGCCCTAATTAAACATAATTAATAAATAATAAGACACAGCCCATGGGCCTTCTACACAGGCTGGGCCATAAATCAAACCTAAAGGCCTAAGTAACCTTATTACAACATGATCAATACTTGTTAATACAAAACGTGTTCCCAACAAGATAAAATAGAACAACCATGGTTTGTAATGCAAATTCATGAATCTTCTTTTGATGTTGGTCCTATTAAACTAGTGGCACAAATAAATGGCCCTTTACCAACCTCTGGTGAAATTACACCATTACCTAAACGTTGTCTTGTACTTAGGTATTTTGATACGTTTATGGAAGACATCAACTTTTTAGAACATGCAATTGAACGTAACTCAGAGATAAAAGTTTCCACTTTTCAATCTTCTTAAGAAAAAGAAAAGAGAGAAAATTTTCAAACACAATTCTTGCCACATGTTTAACATTTGCGTCTTTTTGCTACACACTGGGAACAAGAACTCCAAAAAGAAGTAACATCCATGATGAACATTTTCAATGCAACAGAAAACTCGATCTCAAAACAAAAACATCGAAACAAAGTTTTACAAGATGAAGCTGATCGAATCTTGGAAGATGTTCTAAGTTCTGATATTATCTCTGTGATTATGAATTCTATTTATGAGTCCTGCACTTCTATGCTTGTTGATGATCACACTGCTGACACTGAAATGTTGAGACACGAAATTGAGACTTTAAAAATAGAAAATGAGAGAATCATTAAACACAATGATGATGTGCAAAGTAAACTTTCAACTGAAAATTTTCAACTTAATCAGAAGCTTCAATGGATTCAAACTCAGAGTCTTGATTTTGAATTAAAATTGCAAAGTCAAAATGAAACGATGTCCTTTCAAAACAGTCACGCATCCAAAGTTGAGAATCTTGATGATGAAAATGCAGTTTTAAAATGTCAAAATTTCAAATATGAAAAGAAAATCGAGCATTTCAAAACTGAGTTCAAAACCATTTCTAGAAAAAGGAAAGTTTGTTACCACAAATGTAATTGCACCGTTCGCTTAAATAGAGATCTCGATTAAAAAATTCAACAAAAAGATCACATCATCATTGAACTTAAAGAGAAAATTCAGTTACTAGAAAAAGGAAAGTTTGTTACCACAAATGTAATTGCACCTGGAATGTACAGAATGGACACAACATCTAGGCAAATATCCACTCAGACTACTAATTTGAATCCTTCCACTTCTACAGGAATAGTCCCCACTACTAGCGTTAGCATATCAAAGGGTAAGAGCAACAAATGGAAGAATAGGATCTTGCAACATAGAAGCGGAAAACTAGAAGCCCCAGAAGTAGAAGATCAACTAAGGAATTTGAATAAAACTCATGTTGCATCTGATTTAGATTCTAAATTGCCAAATTGTAATCGTATTATCAGTGTAACGAATGATGAACCTTTGAATGTTTTGAATGTTAATGCAGCTTGTGTGTTTTGTCGTAATAGTATGTTATCTAGTGATCATACAAAATGTGTAGTTGACTCCCTTTTAACTCGTAACAAGAAACGTACATCTGGCATTCCCTCTAGGCCCACTATTGCTTCTAAATCTGTGCTAGAAAAACCGCCAAGTGTAGTTTCTCAAAATGCCTTAGACACTCTCATAGTTGCGAATAGACCTCCTAAGACAGTGCCGTCACCTAGCGAATTCACTAAGAAGAAAGCACGAACTAGTTGTGTTGATGCAAATAATGTTCTAAAAATATTATTTATATCTTTCGATAACTTCACGTTTTGAGGATGAAAAAATGTGAAAACACGTTACGTTAAAATTAACGTAAATAAGTTTTTAGTCGAAAGATCCCATTTTTACGCAAATCACTCTAGGTATGCACAAACAAATTTACAACTTGACAAATGATCAAAGAAGTGAATTTGTGTTTAAAACTTCACACTTTTAATGTGACAAAACATTTTTTCAAAAATATACATTACAAGTTATTTTTGAATAATTAAGAAATGTTTTATTGGAAAAATAAGTTCAAATATCATAACAGCTATTTCCCCCCCCCCCCTAAATCAGCTCCAAACTTCCCCAAATAAGTTTTCACCACTAAAGACAAAAAGAGGAGCGTTTTTGTCTGGCACGGTACCACTAAATTTAGTGGTACCGTGGGTGATTTAGTGGTACCGTGTACCTGTAACGGCTAGAATTTTTCTGCCTATAAATACCAGCCCTCTTCACAGTTTTTGGGCATCCTTTTTCACACAGAACTTTCTGAGTTTAATACTTTCATCACATCTTTTCTTCTTGATCATTTAGTTTAGTTTTCTTTTGTTTAAAGAGTGATCCAATCATCCAACCAAATGATCTTCTTCATTCCTCTTCTAGTGCAAGAGAAGAACACAAGGTATCCAAGAAGATACAAAGTGTTGTAGTTGTAGTTAGAGCACTTGTAACACTTGTTACATACTTGTTGTATCTTTGTATACATCAAGCTCATTTTTCTTTTGAGAGTTTGTGAGAAGATCATTGTGATCTTATAGAGATATTGAATATCTCTTGTAGCTTGTGAGCTAGTGTGTTGATCAAGTTGATCAAGTATAGATAGGGTAGATTGAGTCAAGTGAGGGTTGATCATTGTGATCTTGTCGAGATCTTGGAGATCTTTTGTAGCTTGTGGGCTAGTGAATTGATCATGTGGATCAAGGGTAGATCGGGTAGATCGAGTCAAGGGTGTTAATTATGTGAAGTAGAAAGGATCAAGTGGATCGTGGTAGATTAGTGCTAGCTAAGATTAGCACTCGACATTTAGCTTAGTGTCAGAAAATAGGATAAGCTACGTTGTACGGTTTTCTTTGCCTGAAGGGAGGTTTGTTGACATAGTGCTTGAAACTCTCGTGTGTGATACTCAGGGAGTGGAGTAGGGCGAAGAAGAGCTTCGTGACCGAACCACTATAAATCTCTTTGTCCCGGTTTTATCTTTCCATCTCTTTTCTTTACTTTCATTATTTATATTAGATAGTATAGTGTAGTGTTCATATTGGTGTTGATTGATTACACATAAGATTCGAATCAAGGTTTTTCAAAAGTAAAGTTTTAAAGAAGATTTAAAACCGGTAAAACTATTCAACCCCCCCCCCTTCTAGTTTTCTACAATTGGTATCAGAGATAGGTTAGTCAAGATTTTAAAGTAAATTGTATTTTAAAACTTGGATCGATCAATGGATTCCGACAAATATCTAGAAGGGCAATCTATGCAAAGACCACCACTTTTCGAAACCGATTGTTTTATTTATTGGAAAACAAGATTCAAAACGTATGTGAAATCAAAAGACATTGATCTTTGGCATATTATTACCGACAGTGACTTTCAACCGATTCAAAAGAATCCGAAAACTAAAAAGGATGAAATAGTTCCTTATAGTAAACAAAGTGATGAACTTAAAAGAAAATTAGCCAAGAATGATGAGGCTAAAATGATGATTTATAATGCTTTGCCTAAAAAGGAATTTCAAAGAATTTTCAGGTGTAATAGGGAAAAAGATATTTGGAAAACTTTGTTAGTCACTCACCAAGGTAATAATCAAGTCAAAGAAAACAAGATAGATCTTCTTGTGCAACAATATGAACAATTTTCCATTTCAGAAGATGAATCTATTGATAATGCTTTTGCTTGATTTAATAATATTATTACTAGTCTTAAAGCTCTTGATGAAGGGTATTCTAGCAAGAATTATGTTAGGAAGTTTCTTAGCGCTCTACATCCCAAATGGAGAGCAAAGGTCACCGCCATTGAAGAGTCAAAGGACTTGGCGACATTATCACTCGATGAACTAATAGGAAACTTGAAGGTTCATGAGATGATAATCAAGAAAGACTCCGATATAGTCAAAGGCAAAAGCGAGAGAGTTAGATCTCTAGCATTGAAAGCCAAAAAGAAGTCTAGTGATGAGGAATGTTCGGATTCCGATAGTGAAGATGAAGAGTATGCGTTAGCCGTTAGAGACTTTAAAAAGTTCTTTAGGAGAAGAGGTAGGTTCGTTAGGCAACCTCGTGATGACAAGAAGCCGTCACAAAAGAACCGAGTTGAAAAGAAAGGAACGAGTGATAGGAAATGATTTAGATGTGGAGATCCCAATCACCTCATAGGAGAATGTCCCAAACCACCGAAAACCAACAACCAAAGAGCTTTCATAGGAGGCTCTTGGAGGGATAGCGGTGAAGAAGAAGAGAAGAAGGCCAATGATGAAACATGCCAATTGGCTCAGGCTTCGAATGAGGTACATTCCGATTCTTCTTATTATAGTGATGATAATTCGTCAATAGATGACAATAGATTACATGACGAATATAATAAACTATGCGAAGTAAGTTTTAAAATTTTAGGCAGAAACAAAACACTAAAATTAAAATTGCATGAACTCGAAGTGCAAGTTTTAGAACTAAAGGATCAAGTCAAAAGACTTGATAAAAATATAGAAGTAGACGTAGGATGTAGGTCATGCATAAGTCTTCGAGTAGAAAATGAAAAACTCAAAGAAAATGCTTTAAGGACCATTAAGTTTGAAAAAGGGACAAAGTCACTTAATGATATGCTTGAAAACGTTAGGTATAGTGAACATGCCGGAGCAGGCTTAGGATTTGACCCGAATAAAGCTTCGACAAGTAAAACGAAACAAGTAAAATTTGTCAAAACCTAAAGTTCTGTCGAACAGGTGGACGGTACCATTAAAGGTACAGACGGCACCACTAAAGATAGTGGTACCGTGTGGTACTGGAGACAGAACTGATTCGAGTTTGAAAAATAATTCAAGTCCTAAACCAAGTCACATAGTTGTAAATTGTACCAAAGTACCTATTGCTAGTAAAAAGGAAGTCAAAAACTTTTACAAACCTTTGTCAACCCCCGGACTTGGCTTTGTAAAACCCGAAACTAGGTCAAAGACTCCTCCACCTAGAAAAACAAATGTTCCTAAACCTCGGTCAAGAACTCCTCTACCGAGAGGTAACTCTAGAAGACAAAGTTATCCAAGTAACTATCCCGTAACTTGGAATAACCGTCAACTACAAAGTTACTTACCATGGAAATTTGTCCTCCGTTCCAACATCCTAACCAAATGCAACTAATGCATGGGATGTTTAATACTAACAACTTTGGACCCATGAGATATTGGGGACCAAATGTTTGAATGTTTGTCTTATTCAATATATATGCTTGGGAATTGACTTGGAGCCTGACGAATGGGTCAAGGATAGTGGATGCACTAATCATATGACGGGTAACCGAAGTCTATTCTCATCGTACAAGGCATACAACGGAGGTAATGTCACTTTCGGTAGCAAACTTAAGGGCAACATAATAGGCAAAGGTACGATTATTCAAAACTCCCTTACTATTAGAGATGTTGAGCATGTAGATAACTTAGGATTTAACTTGCTTAACATTAGTCAAATGGTAGACAATAAGTGTAGAGTTATATTCTCCGAAGAGGGTAGTGAGATCATTAAGAATGGTAAAACCATAGGCAAAGGAGTTAGGAGGAATGGCTTATTTGTTATGAAAATAGGAAATAAGCCTCAGGATAAGATTTGATTAGCAACCATAGATGATAATTCCACTCTATGGCATAGGAGATTAGGTCACGCCAATATGCGCTTGATACAATCATTGGCGTCTAAGGAACTAGTTAGAAACCTACCGAAGATTAAGTTTGATAAACACTTTTGTGACGCTTGTAAAGTTGGAAAACAAACTCATTCTAGTCACAAAGCTAAGAATATGGTCTCAACCTCTAGATGCCTAGAACTCCTTCATATGGACTTATTTGGTCCATCCGCCGTACGGAGCTACGAAGGAAATTACTACACCTTAGTAATAGTTGATGACTACTCTTGGTATACTTGGACTAGATTTCTTAAGAATAAGACACAGGCTTTCGAGGAATTCGAAATCTTTCGTAAGAAAGTCCAAAATCAACTAGGGTGTACAATAGTTTCTATTAGGACAGATCATGGTCAGGAATTTGATAACAAAGTGCAATTTGGAGTATATTGTGATGTTAATGGTATTACACACAATTTCTCGGCTCCACGCACTCCACAATCAAATGGGGTAGTTGAGCGGAAAAATCATACTCTACAAGAGATGAGTAGAACGATGTTAAATAAACAATCAATTCCTTAAAAGTTTTGGTGTAATGCGGTGGACACCTCAACTTACATACTAAATAGGATTCTAATTAGACCCATTTTAGGAAAAACACCATACGAGATCTTGAAAAATAGGAAACCTACTCTTGATTACTTTAGAGTGTTTGGAAGCAAGTGCTTCATACTAAACACTAAAGACTACCTCACCAAGTTTGACCCAAAGTCTTACGAAGGTGTTTTCCTAGGTTACTCCCAAAATAGTAAAGCCTATGTTATCCTAAACAAGGAAACAATGAAAGTCGAAGAATCACTCAACGTGACATTCGATGAAAGTCCTCCACCAACTAAGACATCACCCTTGGTGGATGATGACTTAGATGAGGAAGAAGCCATTAAGGTTAATGGCATGAAAACCTTAGAAAATGACATTGAGGATGAGATAGTTGAAGTTGACGAAGTTGTCAACATCAAGGAATCCAAGAACCATCCTATTGAAAATGTCATAGGAAACCTAAACCAAAGAACCCTTAGGTCACAAGCCCAAAACAAAAGTAATTTCTTTTGTTTTATATCAACCGTAGAACCTAAGAATGTCGGTGAAGCGATTAAGGATGAAAGCTGGGTAGTTGCCATGCAAGATGAGCTTAATCAATTCACCGCAAACCAAATTTGGGATTTGTACCTCCACCTAAGAATCAAACCATCTGTTGGATCGTCCTCCCTGATAGATCTTTGAGCCGGTAGAATGCTTATGTAATCACAAACACTCTAAGAGAATCTCTAAGAATGAAACTTATGTTTATGCGGAAACTAAACACAAGAGTTGAAGAAGAATAAAACTAATAATACTTTGATCCTCTATGGATCTTTTTATTCACTAATAATTTTTCAAGGTCTTACAATATCAATAGCCGTGAGTTTCTTTTATACCCAAGAAACCCTAATACAGCCCATACTAGAAAACGTGTGAAGAAGATATACACTATCTCTTCCTAATATAACTCTAACAAACTTTCTAAACATATGGGTTAACTAATTACTATTACCCGCAGAAACCAAACTAGCAGCAGGAACTAAACACTACTACCAGCAGGAACTATATTCCTGCCAGCAGGAACCATTACTACTAACAGCTGAAATGAAATAACTATTATTCTAATAATTTCTAACAATCCTCCCCTAAACTTGAATTTGACTAGGTTAACTTCAAGTTTCTTGATAGATCTTGGACTTCCAGAACATGAGGATTGAACTTGATCTTCAGCAGCAACAAGTAATTACCATTAAGAACAAGTTTCCAGCAGCAACTTCTAAGTAACCACAGCATCAGAATCTTGTCACCATTTGATATAAAAACCACTTGATCTTGACTGCAACCATGACTGTAACACCCCAACCCGACAAGGGTAAAGATGTCACAATAATGGTTTCATATCAGAACAAACACAAGCATATGACATAAATAATACAATATAAACTTCAAGGGTTACAAGGGAAAATCTAAAGGTACAAGTTTACAATGAAGATACAAAAATTTACTAAGTCTGAATATAAGCTCTTCTAGTCATCTCTAATCCAAAAGTAGCTAGTAAGGTCTTCTAAGTCCAAGGTACTCTCCACTCATACCCAGCTTCCAAACTAAAACTTGCCGCAGGAAAAGAAATGCGGCTGAGCTTAAAAAGCCCAGTGAACAGATATAAAGGTAACAAGCAGTAATAGTGGGATAGTGAAGTAAGTGAAACAATGCAAGGTATAACAAGAGTTAGGAAAGAATAAAAAAGGTTATGCAGATATATCAAGAGTAAGAAATAGTTACAGTAGATAAGAGTAAAGGGAACAATAATCCCAACCCGAGCCCAAGTCAAATCAAATCAAGTCAAGTATTAAGTCAAGTGTCAGGTCAAGTATGTATCCGGAGGGGTGACCTCGGGATACTAAGTACAAGGTTATGAGGTAAAGGGAAAAACAGTAATCCACTACGAGCCCAGATCAAATATCAAATAGCAAGGTGTACGGAGGGGAGTCCTCGGTACCAAGTACAAGGTGAGGGGATACCTCCAAGGGGTGGAGTCATGAGCTCCCAAGATGTGAAAGACGTGTATCGCACACACCATCAGTCACCAAGTATAACAAGTAATATAAACAAGTCAAGTCAAGTCAAATCTAGGATGCATCCATACGCCCCAGTAGGCCACAATGTCTTCCTCTACGTAACAAGTCAAGTATCAAGTCAGGGACGGGACAGGTCATCACTCTCCTGCCCTAGAGTCATGCCATCGGTGCATCAATGACATGGACATGAAACCCTCATGCCTAGTTATGGCTCGTAATCTCAAACTGTGGGTCAAGGGTCAAGTATCAAGTATCAAGTTCCAAGTTCAAGTTCAAGTTCCATATCAAGTTGTTCAAGTCAAGTTTCCCATTTCAAGTGGTTCAAGTCAAGTTTCCAATTCAAGTGTATCAAGGTTCAAGTCAAGGTTCAAGACAAGAGATCATAGCAAAGGTTCAATTTAAAAGTTCATTTAAAAGAAATCCTTTAATAATGGTTTTAGTAAAAATGATCTTTCAAAATAGTTTTCACAACAATGGTATTTCAAAACAGTTTTTCATAAAGATAGTTCTTAAAAGTTATTTTCATAAAACTTTAGTAGAATTACATTTAAAAGTGGTATCACATCGTTTTAAAATAGCTTTTCTCAAAACATTTTCATATATAATTAAGAAAGTTTCCACGTCCAGTTTTAATATCAAGTAAATCTTCTAGGTGTCCAAGGATTTGAATATTCAGGTCAAAGGAGATGAACGAAGTATGTCAAGTATCAAGGGAACATGGCAAGGTTCAAAACAAGAAATCAAGGCAAGGGTTCAAAGCAAGGTTCAAATCAAGTGGATCATATCAAAGGTTCACAATACAAAGGGAAACATAGTAATGTTCACAAATCATGAGAAACCTGTGAGAAGAGGAAGGTTCAAGCAAGTAAGAAAGACAAGAGGAAGAGTTCATGAGAAACCTGTGAGAAGGTTAGAATATCTGTACCTTATATCGCAAGTGCAAACATATCTAGAAATATAACGATCGGAAACAACTCCATCTTCAGCGAATCTACACGAATACATGGTCGTCTTATTATTAATATCTTCTTCAAATCAGATTTCTCATTTTAGTCGGCTTTCAATTTTTAGTAACTTTCCATTTATAGCAGGTTTCCAAAATTAGCAAGTTTCCATTTTTAGAAAGTTTCCTTATTTAGCAAGTTTCCAAAAATAGCAAATTTCCATAATTAGATAAATTCCACAAAGTAATTTGGTTAAGTCTTTTATTAAATATTATTATGGAGATAGGGTTCATTTTAGCAAGTCATGATAGTTTAGGGTTAAATATAACATCTTTCCATATTTTAGGGTTTCAAATGCAAATTTGCCAAAGATAAGGTCTAAAGTGCAATTATTACAAGTAACTCATTTTAATCCAATAGTTTACCATAATTACAATTTCAATCCATTGATTTAACCATTTTACAAGTTAAGTTCCTTTAGTTACATAATTTACAATTTAAACCCTTTAATTAATTTAATTACAAATTAATCCTTATAATATCCATAATTACACATTAAGCCATCAATTATCCAAATTTACACATTATACCCCTGATATTAATGGTGGTACGAAATAACCCTCAATTTACCAAATTTACAAAACAAGTCCCTTTATTTTAATTTATTACAAATCGAATTAATAATTTAAATTATAAACCATTTAAACCTTTAAATTACAAAATTTACACATAACACCCCTATATTATATTTTTCTCGATTCACCCCTGGTCTAAAGTCTATTACAAAAATAACCCTCAAGTTTAGAAAATTACAAAACACACACTAGACTTTTATTTTTCAGATCGGATTCACTTTTAAAATCATAATTCAAACCCTAAATTTTCCCAATCATCAAATCAACCTTAAAAACATTAATTACACCACATTCAATCATCAAAACCCAAAACCCTAGCCAAATCGACATACTTTTTATTTTTTTTTTCTCTAATTTCCTTTTTAATCCGATTCCAAAACAAAATCAAATAAACATGTTTTAGGCTTCAAAAATTACATGTAGCATTTTTTTCTAGGATCATATGACAAGTATAGACCCAAAATAAATTATTTACAACTCCTCAAAAATTCGTACGATCGTTTTTAGATTTTATTTGTGTTTTTGCTACTTTTAATTATTTCGATTAAACAAGCTTGCATGGAATGAATCCAATCATGAAAACATGATTAATATGATCAAGAGGGATGGGGAAAATTACCTTTAGCAAGAATCGAACCAAGAATGACAAGGAAAGAATTTCTTGTTGTCGGCTAGAATAAAACGACCCAAAAATTTCTTTTGCTCACACGATCGATCCACAAATCTTAAACCTATTTTTCTCTCCTTCCTTGGACGTGATAGAACTCAGAAAAATATGGTGGAAGCCTCTAAAAATCGGATGATGTGTGTGATAATTTTTTTGGAGTGTCGAATGGGGTTTTTGGAAAGAAAATAAAAGAAATAACACACAAACCGTGTGTTTTGGGGAGGGGGGGGGGAGTGATACTCGGTTTATGATAGACACAAATCAATTTGTGATTTTTGATTGAAGTTTCCATATTTATTTGATCATTATCTCTTATTATTTGATTTAATAATTTAACAAATTAATTAAAATGTATAATTATATATTTTCGGCCTATATAATATTTTAAATGGTGTGACACAAATTATTTTGGGACATTTTGAAATGTTACAAAGTTCATGAAAAATTTCATATTTCATATGTTGATGATTTACAAGAGTTTGTGATTGATTTGGGATTTTATTTAACCATTTAATAAATTTTCAAGTCATAAGGGCAATTTGGTCATTTTGCATGTTTTTGAATTTGAGGTATTACAACTTCTTCCCCTCTAAAAAACAATTTCGTCCTCGAAATTTGAAGTCGCAAGGTTAGACAAAGTCGTAGCAAATCGCAAAAGATCGTCATAAACATTCTCACGTCCGGGGAGGTTCTTCCAAAAAGGATTTTCAAAACAAAATAGTTTCTCATGACTCAATCGAAACAAGGTGGGTTCAAATTCCTCAGAAAGAGACAAATTTGGTTGGTTCTGATCAAAAGGTTCACACAACATATAATGGATGATAAATGAATCTCCTGGAAAGCTCATATGAAATACGAGCAAGATTTCAAGTCAAATTAACTGTATCAACAGTGGAGAGCTCTACAAAGAGTTCAAGATTTATAGCTGAGGTCAACAAAATGCAAAACGAGAGTTCAAACTCATCCAGATATCTAATGAACGAAAGCAGAGTATACACATAGGTAGAATGAACCTAAAGTCTCAATAATCACGGATAATCCAACGGAGATCAAATTCTAAACTTCTTAGGTACTCTCCAAGATATCCTATGGCCACAATGAGTGCACGTTATATGGTGTAAGTATTATCACGTTGATCAGGCGTCATAATACTAGTACCACATAAATATGCCTTCATGATGATCATACTTTATCTCGAGTCGTGAGTAAGACCACCTATCTTAATCCACCTAGTACTTCTATAGTCTCAAAGGTCAACAAGATCAAATGTCATAGTCAAGCGGGAAAACAAAACTATTCGCAAGAGTATCAAAATCCCAGATTGCCTAGCAAAAGTAAGGTATGCCGTCACAAGCATCATATCTTCCACAATTCGCCAGAATCTCTCAAAACAAAGCCATCACTGAACATACGAAGAATAAACACGGAACTGAAATGCTTCTAGGGAACTTAAATCATTAGAGGATCTTATTACTATATAACGAAACTTAAGAGGGTCAACGGAAATGAAAGTTAGTCGCCAAGAACTTCGTCCTTCATAGAATCAATTCTTCCAAACATAAAGGGTCTGTTTCAAAAATCCGTTCATTCAACACATCCAATCTCTTCAATTCCGGTTAATCTGTCTTCGTTTGTCCATAAATCTGGAAGTGAAACAAAATCGTGTACTTTTGTCTGGTTCATCAAGCCTCCTGCAGTTCTTCTTGGAATGTGATGGAGTAACGTGGATTTCAGGCACGACCTTTAAATCTCTTCATCATCCAGTCTGCTTCCGCTCTCAATTCCTCTTAGTACAACCAAGATGAATAGGGAAGGGAGACTGCATGTCTTCATCAGCTCTAGGTTCGCCATCTTGACTAGATTTTCTTCTTCTGCATCGCCCACACTTCTGCTTTGTAAGGAATGTCTTCACTCTTCAGGGTAGCCGCCGTTGTTGTTAACTCCAGGTCATGCAGTGAAGTAATGCTTCTAGTTGTCTCAACAAATACCAACCTCCCAGAACGAACAATTGATCGTCAAATTTCTAACAAAGTGCAAAATGATTTTCAGGTTCTTCCTCGTCTCCGAATGTACTATTAAGTCATACAATGACCATTTGCTCAAGTACTCACGAGAAAACATCACTTATCAAGTTCACAAAACAGTCAGAGCTTTAGCTAATACTATTAGCGTCACTAATCGTCATAGAAGTCGTTACGAATACGGAAGGCAATTCCAGCAATAACCTCAATTCATACTTTCATCTGAAGGAAACTTCGCGCTCTGAAATTGAATAGATACATAGTCTTTTAGGGTGGAGAATTAATAGTTCCTAGCAGCAATACGGTTCAACTTCCAACACGTATCTCCTGTCATCATTCTTCTTTATCGAGAACGAAACTGAAACACGCCCAGAAGATACACTTGAGCAAACTCACTTCCTGGTCTTCGGTTGCTGCTCTTCCCGGTTGCTCAAATCAAACTGGTATGATCTGAAAGACATCTTCGCTTGCTGGCTAGACAATCTCTCAGTATCATGTCAAATCCTACTTCACACTCCGGTGGAAAACTTGGTGGTTCAACCAGGAATCATATTCAGAAAACTCAGGGTGCCAAATAACTCTCAAGGTAAGGTTCATTCATTGGTGTACGAAATGGGTTCTAGGAAAACTTCATAACCGCGAAAGTAACACACGAGTCTCCAGAGTAATAGTGATAGCCAAAAGTTTAACAATTGGTAATCATGGTAGGGAGTTCAAAATTGTTTCAGACGCCAAAGGTGAGACATAGGAGGATAGTTGTCAATATTTTGAATGTTCAATCAACCAATCCCTTATTAGAATAAAATCGGGGTTAACTATCCAAAGAAAGACAGATCAACATAGCAAATCTTATCGTTCAAAAGTGAGAGGGAAATATTCTTATACTCGTGGTTAAACACCACAAGCCTTCTCCTAGGGACAGAGATGGGTAAGACGAAATCAAATAGCGTCGGAAGATTCATAGATGCTTATAAAAAACAAGAGACAATTCACGGAATGTATCAAGTACGTCATCGCCAAGGAGATTCTTAGAATGCCCGAAGAGGCATCAAAATGATTAACAAAAGGATCAGAGGTCAGAGTCGGAATCTGAAGATAAGGATCAAATAGTGTCAGGCAATTACTATGCAATTCTCAATGCCTTCAAGATTTATTTAGGTTTCAAATCTTAGGTGGTGCAAAGCATAAGCTTTCAATCTCCAAAAGTGATCTCAACAGGCTTTAACCAAAAGCAAGGCACGAATCAGAGTGATGCGGAAGCAATGCTACTTACATAGATATCTTAGTCTACCCATTCCTCACCGGTCAAAACTTAAGTTCATATCAAGAAATCCTAAAGCAAGTTCAAGGTGTTCTCCTATGTTCTTACAGTGGAAGCCTAATGGTCCAAAACTCACGGGTCAAGGGTAAATGTATTACGAGTCACAGCCTGTCTCTCTGATACCATAAATTGTAACACCCCAACCCGACAAGGGTAAAGATGTCACAATAATGGTTTCATATCAGAACAAACACAAGCATATGACATAAATAATACAATATAAACTTCAAGGGTTACAAAGGAAAATCTAAAGGTACAAGTTTACAATGAAGATACAAAAATTTACTAAGTCTGAATATAAGCTCTTCTAGTCATCTCTAATCCAAAGTAGCTAGTAAGGTCTTCTAAGTCCAAGGTACTCTCCACTCATACCCAGCTTCCAAACTAAAACCTGCCGCAGGAAAAGAAATGCGGCTGAGCTTAAAAAGCCCAGTGAACAGATATAAAGGTAACAAGCAGTAATAATGGGATAGTGAAGTAAGTGAAACAATGCAAGGTATAACAAGAGTTAGGAAAGAATAAAAAAGGTTATGCAGATATATCAAGAGTAAGAAATAGTTACAGTAGATAAGAGTAAAGGGAACAATAATCCCAACCCGAGCCCAATTCAAATCAAATCAAGTCAAGTATTAAGTCAAATGTCAGGTCAAGTATGTATCCGGAGGGGTGACCTCGGGATACTAAGTACAAGGTTATGAGGTAAAGGGAAAAACAGTAATCCACTACGAGCCCAAATCAAATATCAAATAGCAAGGTGTACGGAGGGGAGTCCTCGGTACCAAGTACAAGGTGAGGGGATACCTCCAAGGGGTGGAGTCATGAGCTCCCAAGATGTGAAAGACGTGTATCGCACACACCATCAGTCACCAAGTATAACAAGTAATATAAACAAGTCAAGTCAAGTCAAATCTAGGATGCATCCATACGCCCCAGTAGGCCACAATGTCTTCCTCTACGTAACAAGTCAAGTATCAAGTCAAGGACGGGACAGGTCATCACTCTCCTGCCCTAGAGTCATGCCATCGGTGCATCAATGACATGGACATGAAACCCTCATGCCTAGTTATGGCTCGTAATCTCAAACTGTGGGTCAAGGGTCAAGTATCAAGTATCAAGTTCCAAGTTCAAGTTCAAGTTCCATATCAAGTTGTTCAAGTCAAGTTTCCCATTTCAAGTGGTTCAAGTCAAGTTTCCAATTCAAGTGTATCAAGGTTCAAGTCAAGGTTCAAGACAAGAGATCATAGCAAAGGTTCAATTTAAAAGTTCATTTAAAAGAAATCCTTTAATAATGGTTTTAGTAAAAATGATCTTTCAAAATAGTTTTCACAACAATGGTCTTTCAAAACAGTTTTTCATAAAGATAGTTCTTAAAAGTTATTTTCATAAAACTTTAGTAGAATTACATTTAAAAGTGGTATCGCATCGTTTTAAAATAGCTTTTCTCAAAACATTTTCATATATAATTAAGAAAGTTTCCACATCCAGTTTTAATATCAAGTAAATCTTCTAGGTGTCCAAGGATTTGAATATTCAGGTCAAAGGTGATGAACGAAGTATGTCAACTATCAAGGGAACATGGCAAGGTTCAAAACAAGAAATCAAGGCAAGGGTTCAAAGCAAGGTTCAAATCAAGTGGATCATATCAAAGGTTCACAATACAAGGGGAAACATAGTAATGTTCACAAATCAAGGGGAGCATAGCAAGGTTCAAGCAAGTAAGAAAGACAAGAGGAAGAGTTCATGAGAAACCTGTGAGAAGGTCAGAATATCTGTACCTTATATCGCAAGTGCAAACATATCTAGAAATATAACGATCGGAAACAACTCCATCTTCAGCGAATCTACACGAATACATGGTCGTCTTATTATTAATATCTTCTTCAAATCAGATTTCTCATTTTAGTTGGCTTTCCATTTTTAGTAACTTTCCATTTATAGCAGGTTTCCAAAATTAGCAAGTTTCCATTTTTAGAAAGTTTCCTTATTTAGCAAGTTTCCAAAAATAGCAAATTTCCATAATTAGATAAATTCCACAAAGTAATTTGGTTAAGTCTTTTATTAAATATTATTATGGAGATAGGGTTCATTTTAGCAAGTCATGATAGTTTAGGGTTAAATATAACATCTTTCCATATTTTAGGGTTTCAAATGCAAATATGCCAAAGATAAGGTCTAAAGTGCAATTATTACAAGTTACTCATTTTAATCCAATAGTTTACCATAATTACAATTTCAATCCATTGATTTAACCATTTTACAAGTTAAGTCCCTTTAGTTACATAATTTACAATTTAAACCCTTTAATTAATTTAATTACAAATTAATCCTTATAATATCCATAATTACACATTAAGCCATCAATTATCCAAATTTACACATTATACCCCTGATATTAATGGTGGTACGAAATAACCCTCAATTTACCAAATTTATAAAACGAGTCCCTTTATTTTAATTTATTACAAATCGTATTAATAATTTAAATTATAAACCATTTAAACCTTTAAATTACAAAATTTACACATAACACCCCTATATTATATTTTTCTCGATTCACCCCTGGTCTAAAGTCTATTACAAAAATAACCCTCAAGTTTAGAAAATTACAAAACACACCCTAGACTTTTATTTTTCAGATCGGATTCACTTTTAAAATCATAATTCAAACCCTAAATTTTCCCAATCATCACCAATCATCAAATCAACCTTAAAAACATTAATTACACCACATTCAATCATCAAAATCCAAAACCCTAGCCAAATTGACATACTTTTTATTTATTTTTTCTCTAATTTCCTTTTTAATCCGATTCCAAAACAAAATCAAATAAACATGTTTTAGGCTTCAACAATTACATGTAGCATTTTTTCTAGGATCATATGACAAGTATAGACCCAAAATAAACTATTTACAACTCCTCAAAAATTCGTACGATCGTTTTTAGATTTTATTTGTGTTTTTGCTACTTTTAATTATTTCGATTAAACAAGCTTGCATGGAATGAATCCAATCGTGAAAACATGATTAATATGATCAAGAGGGATGGGGAAAATTACCTTTAGCAAGAATCGAACCAAGAATGACAAGGAAAGAATTTCTTGTTGTCGGCTAGAATAAAACGACCCAAAAATTTCTTTTGCTCACACGATCGATCCACAAATATTAAACCTATTTTTCTCTCCTTCCTTGGACGTGATAGAACTCAGAAAAATATGGTGGAAGCCTCTAAAAATTGGATGATGTGTGTGATAATTTTTTTGGAGTGTCGAATGGGGTTTTTGGAAAGAAAATAAAAGAAATAACACACAAACCGTGTGTTTTGGGGAGGGGGGAGTGATACTCGGTTTATGATAGACACAAATCAATTTGTGATTTTTGATTGAAGTTTCCATATTTATTTGATCATTATCTCTTATTATTTGATTTAATAATTTAACAAATTAATTAAAATGTATAATTATATATTTTCGGCCTATATAATATCTTAAATGGTGTGACACAAATTATTTTGGGACATTTTGAAATGTTACAAAGTTCATGCAAAATTTCATATTTCATATGTTGATGATTTACAAGAGTTTGTGATTGATTTGGGATTTTATTTAACCATTAAATAAATTTTCAAGTCATAAGGGCAATTTGGTCATTTTGCATGTTTTTGAATTTGAGGTATTACAATGACAATTTATACATCAAAACTTTTAAGGTTCATACTATTCTCATCAGTTTCAGGTGTGTTAACTCCTGTGAGAGGTGAATCATCGAAAATTAATGGATTTGATGTCTCTGTACCAATAGCCATTAACTACTGGAGTAGCCAATGTTTTGGTGTGTAAGACCATGGTACATTGATAACCATATAATTTTTAGTAAACCATCAACTAGCAACGGATTTGCTTTGTCTTTACCTGTATCCATTTGCTCAGGACTAGCCAATTCTTAGGTTGCATAGAACACCTTGGTGAATTGAATACCAAATATGGTTTTCCACTGCCTTTACCACAAGCCATACACTTGTGGGCTAGCCAATTCTTTGGAAACCCAAAGGGTAAAATCCATGGTGAATTGAGAACCATTCAATTCTCAGTAATGAAACATGGGTGAGTTGAATACCCTATAGTTATGAGCAAACTATTACAGCTGTCAATGGATTTGATAATCATACCAGAGCCGTACCCTCATGGTGAGTCAACTCTTTCTTGTTTGTAAGACATGGTGAGTTGATTACCATTTGTTGTGTGGTAAGAAACCAACACTGTACCTGCATACAAGTTAGTTGACAACTCTAATTTTTTTTTTAAACTAATAAAACTTAGAAACAAAATAAAATAAAGAAATAAAATGAAAAAGATGAAAAATGTACAACAATAAGCAAGAAATACCATCAATGAGCAGCAAAACCCTGAGCAGCAACAAGATGGTTCAAACACTCACTATATGAGTCTCTTGGATTGGGCTTGAACTTTTTGTGCCAAATCAAAAAAATTTCTATACAATGTATTGGCCATATCTGATTCACTTTCAATCTCCATCTGTGTATACACCAATGTCAACAAAATAGCAGGCCTAAGTGGATAATCCTTTTCCACCAGCATATAGATCTCTATACCATCCTCTGTAGACACTCTGTGTACTCCACATGAATCAAAAAGTTTCCATGAGACATGACTAACCTGTGAGTTAAATCTCCACCTAGATACCCCTCCATCTGGATCATAAATCCTTTTCAGTTGTACCCATAACTCTTTATCTTTATCTTCAGTAGGATCTTGAACCTTGAACTTTTCCTTTACTAAAAGCCATAGCTGATTAAGATCTTCTCTGTCAAAACCTTTAAAGAGATCTTCAAACTACTTGTAGCTCTCAGAAATACCACCAAGCCTTAGTATCTTCCATCCCTTCATCCTTCCAGCTGTGAAAACTTCCCAGCCAATGATAGGATACTTAACTTCTAAAGGTTTGATGTGTGTATACTCTGGGACTATCATCATCATTTTCTTGATCTGCTCATCAGTCAATGCTTCTCCAGACTTCAATTTCTTTGTAACATCAGACTCTAAAACTTCTGATTCTCTTTTCTTCCCCTTTTGGATGTCTTTTCTGATTGGGGTATTTAGCCTTGCATAAGTTTCAAATAACTTCTTTTCAATTTCAGCATCTGTCCATCCTTTGAAGTCACTCATCTGGTAACTTGCTTGATTCTTCAAATAGTGCTTCATGAAATTGACATTGTCTTTTCTGGTAGGCAACTTTGTCTTGTAACCTGACTTTTGCCTTTCTCTGATTCTATGCATCAAGTCATTCCAAGTAGCTTCTCTATTTGTCTGCAAGATGAATTTCTTGAGCTTCTTTGACTTTTCTTCTGCATCTAACTCAGAATCTTTAAGAATCATCACAGCATGTGCTTTTATAATCATGTCAGAATCCAACAAGTATTGTAGTTGCTCATTGAACTCTTCTTGATTAAAATCGTCAGATCTTGATCTATTCATGAATCCAGCTATGTTCCTTTCATCATCAGCAGACATTTGCCTTGCTAACTCCTCATCTTGAGCTATCTGAGCTTGTTTAGCTTGTACATCAGCTAAATCCTTTTCATAAATCCTTCTGGCTATCTCTGCATCATGCTCTGTCTCAGCAGTTGGAACTGCTTCAACAGTCTGAACTGTTTCCCTTGCTTGTGCAGATACAAGACCCTCAAGTTCATCCACCATTGGGGCCTTACCAGCAGAATCTGAAATAGCAGCAATAGAAGGACCAGAAGAAACACCAAGTTTAGTAGGAAGGGGACCAGTAGTACCACCAGAAGGAATGTCAGTAGTATGTTCAGAGGTGGATTTATCAGCATGTACACCTTGAGTAAGAACACCATCACTTGAAGTAATGCTACTAGAATGAATCTCAGCAGCAGGAATAACCTTTTTAGAAGAAGTAGTATCAGAAGCAACAAAAGAGCTACCAGCTGCAACATGTGATTGAAACTTTTCAAAAGCTGACATTCCTGAAGGCTGCTTGGTCCTTCTCCTTGTGAAAGCTTGAGTCTTGGTAGGGGTTGGATGCTCAGACATAGAAAAAGTTTCTCCCTCGGTGTTGGCACTAGCAGAAGCCAAAACATGAAGTGCATCCAAATCAACACCAGCCTGATCATCTTCTGAATCAGAAAGAACAACCTTTTTCTTCTTTGTCTTAAGTTGAGCTTCCAGATGATTAACTCTGCGAATAAGCTGAAGGATAGCTCCACCAAGAGTCTGTTTCGAGTCTTTTAGCTCTGTTTCTAAGGCATCTACCTTCTCACCAAAATTCTTTTTAGTTTCCTTTAGTTCAAACTCCAATGCATCAACTTTTTTCATATACATGTCAAGTAAAATGGACATAGGAGTGAGAGCATCAGAATCCTCAGCTCCACCAGCAGGAATACCTGTGGTGTGAAGAGCCTCATTGGATCTAGGTGGAGAGACAGAAAAATCTCCCCCAATATTGGTGTCAAAACCAAAAGGCTGCCTAGTTGGACTAGGAGTGGATAGCCTTGAAGATGTGGGCATATCAATAGAAGGCTCAACTGGTTGGTCAACAGATGGGTCAACATTTTGTTCAACAGTGGTAGCTTGGTCAACATTAGTTCAACATTGGTGGTTGCTTGCTCACTACTAGAGGCAATAAGGGTATCTGGCCTAGAAGATGGAGGTTGTTGGGCATCAGCAGCAACTGATACACTTGCACCAGCAGCATCAGAAGTCCAAACACCAACTGGAATGGATGCACTAGTACCAGCAGCATCAGGTGCAGGTGGTGAATTACCACCATCAGCATCAGCTGCACCAGCAGAATCATAGTCCCTTGGCAACATAGCAGCCAAAAGAGGCTGATGTTCCCCCTCAAACTTATACCTCATGGTTGCAAAGAGTTTGGCAGTAAGCCTATTCATGATCTTAGGGGTATGGTCATTAGTCTGAACATCTAATATTGTTTGTAAAAACCTAGGGAACATTAAAAATTTATGCTTGGCACTACCTAGGTTCCCAACCATCCCATCGAAAATAAACCTGGACCAATTGTACACCCTCCCATCAGACAGACATATGAGGCCAGAAGCAAGAGGGCTCGAGAATTAATCCCACCCTCCTGACTTTGGACTAAGGCATTGCAAAAGAGTGTGAACTAGAAATCTCCATTAAGGAAAGAACCTATTTTTATAAAAGGTAAAAGTACCATCAACAGGATACCCGATTGTAGTCAAACCAGCCTGAATGTCTTGTTCCGCAAAATCATATAAACCATCTGCATCATTGAGTTGAAGATGAGTCCTGATGGAGGATTCACTGATGACATGCTCGTTCCCATCAATTATTGCCACAATCTCCTTCGGCCTTCCCTCAGGCGTGTGTAAAGCCGCTGTAGCCCAAAATTGTTTGACTAGAGAGTCATAAACCACAATTGGGCAATGAACAAGTGCATATCGAATGGAGGACCCTCTTAAGAAGGTAAGTATTTCATCACACCCTCCACTTCGATTTGAGGTTTCCAGATATCCCACTTTGTTATGGTCATCTTTGAATAGAAGTATCGCCATTGAGAATGATCAGTGAAAGGAGAAGCAATGAGTTAGGTTTGAGAGAAAATGGTTATTTTGGGTGTAGGATGAGTAATTTAGGTCATTTATATGGTTACCCAAATTAACAACTTAATTGACAAAAATCTCGCGGAAGAATCTTTGACCAATTTGAAATTGAGTCAATCCCAAAATAAATACCCAAATTCTTCGATACCAGCAGCAACCACAAGTCAACCAGCAGAAACAGAAAGTCAACCAGCAGGAACAAACTGTTGTTTGACCAAAGCTCACAATTAACTCCAAAAATTCAAATCCTTAATTAACGCCATTCCTGAAAGAAATTTATTTCAAAACCAACCCAACATTTAATTGCCTTCGCCTTCATAAGTTTATTAAATGCCTTGAAAAATCAACATTACATAACACATACTGCTAACCCTAAATCAAATTATTCACACCCAATGAGCTCCTCAAAGCCAACGATTGTAGAGATTTCCTCTGATTCATCTTCTGAGTCATCAGGATGGGCCAATTACTTTCCACCCAATCACTCTAATCTCACCAGCAGGAACCAAAAAGGCAAAGAAAAGGCTGAACCATTATCCTCTGATGAACTTCCTACTCCCCCACCATATGTGGACGATTCATCCTCCTCTTCTTACTCATCTGATGATGATGATGATGATCTTGTTGTACTATCAGATGTACTAACAAGGGAGTTTGAAAAGGCTGCCTCATCAATGAGTATGATCCCTGTGCCTATGAAGAAGCCATCTCATCCAAAGCCAAGTACACAAGTGCTGGGACTCCCTTGCCTGAGGGTGTGGGAAGCCATTGATGGCAGAGGAGTCCACAAAACCATGCCTGATTACAAAGGGAAAGGGAAGAGATAGATGGAGTAGAGGAGTTGGTAGCTGGCTGGGTGGTTTTCTGGGTTTGAGGAATGTGTGTATGGTTTGTTGATGTTGTTTTGATTGGTGAAAAACTCTGTCGTTGGATCTGTAATCTTACTGTTTATGATGAATAAGATTTTTATGTTTCTTGGTTACTTGAGATCCTATACTTATTATTTGCTTGAACTCAAAACCTGCAAAAGGATTAGAAGACACAATCTACAAAGTATATACAAATATATAACATCAAAGTTAGTGAACATTAATAAAACTTAAGAAAAATGTTAGTTAATACACACTATACAACATTAAGCCTCCCCTTAGGCTTATGCCTCCCCTCAATAGCAATTTCCCATCTTTTCCCCATATACATTGTGTCATAGTAAATAGACCTATAAATATTCTGAAAGTAAGAGCTTGCAGGTCTGTTAAATGGTCTAGCAGCACCGCTTTTCCAACCAGCAGAAACATGTCTACCAGCAGGAACTGGTCTACCAGCAGGAACTGGTTTACCAGCAGAAAAGGTAGTTCTTCCAAAGCACTTTTGTGCTGCTTTAGGGATAAAGGGTGGAATCTTATCAACATCATTCCACACAGGTCTAGTCTACTTTTGTCTAGCACAAACACCCATTTTATCCTCATAGAAATCACAGTCTTTAATGAGGTGAGAATAACTACCACACACAAAACAAGATTTCTTCCTAAAAGACTTGTTCTTCACATGACCTCTTTTATTACAAGCATAATTATTAAATCCAAAATCAGAAACAAAATTGTTTTTAACAGAACACAAAGAGTTGTCTTCAAAAGAAGCTGTCTTTGAAATAGGTTCATCAGCAGCTACTCTTGAGTAGAAGTCATGGGACTTGGGTGTTGCAGACTTTTCACTTGAATCACATGAAGTATAGTCTGTGGATTTAGATTCAGAGGACTTGTCACTGCTAGAACAGGAGACAAAGTCATTAGTATTACAATCAGAATCAGGTAAGTCATTTGACTTTTTGCCATATGTCATGTGTAATTCATCCAAATCTATGTCAGTGTGGGTAGAGGTAGGCTTAAATATTCTTGTTATAGGTGGAGGAACAGCATTCATTCCTCCTTCTTTGACATACTTGACAGGAATTTGGTAATTTACCTCCTTAGGGGTAGGATCAAATATACTTGGTTCATTAGGGTCATAAACATCATCTGGCCCTACATCATACCCCAACCCTCTCTTACACCTTACAGACTGAGTGCTATTGTTCAACTTGACCAGATTTTTAGCTGATTGTTGCCATGAATTATACCTGGCCACTTCACTATCTAGCTTAGCCTGTAATTCCTGTTTCTCTAAAACCACCTTAGCATTTTGACTCTCAGAATATTTTAACAAATTAGTGGTGTTCTTCAAATCTCTTTCCAAAACCCTAATCTTTTCTTCATATGCTAACTGATTATTTTGATACCAAGCCTTTTGTTTTTCTAAGGTTTTAAGTGAGCTTTTATAGGCTTGAACCTGAATATAATAATCTTTATATTGACTATCTATATCATCAAATTCCTTTTTCAGTTCAGCATATTTAACATCACAACCAAATGGACAAGTCTGTACCTAAGATGGGAAACCCATCAAAGCAAATTCCTCAGCCACTTGTGCCTCATCTTCTGTCTTATGTCCAACAACCATTTCACAAACTTGAGTGGCCCTTCCTTCCTCATCATCTCCCTCATCATGTGACCAGTCCACCATGGAATCAACAGATAGCAATGCTTTAATGTTCAAGGCCCATTTCTCATATTCATCTGTTCGGGATGAAGACATTGTTTGAGGGTTTAAGAGATTTGTTTGGATAGTTTTCTTCTTCGACAGATACACTCACCAGGCTCTGATACAACTTGTTGGATCGTCCTCCTTGATAGATCTTTGAGCCGGTAGAATGCTTATGTAATCACAAACACTCTAAGAGAAACTCTAAGAATGAAACTTATGTTTATGCGAAAACTAAACACAAGAGTTGAAGAAGAATAAAACTAATAATACTTTGATCCTCTATGGATCTTTTTATTCACTAATAATTGTTCAAGGTCTTGCAATATCAATAGCCGTGAGTTTCTTTTATACCCAAGAAACCCTAATACAGCCCATACTAGAAAACGTGTGAAGAAGATATACACTATCTCTTCCTAATATAACTCTAACAAACTTTCTAAACATACGGGTTAACTAATTACTATTACCCGCAGAAACCAAACTAGCAGCAAGAACTAAACACTACTACCAGCAGGAACCATACCAGCAGGAACTATATTCCTGCCAGCAGGAACCATTACTACTAACAACAGAAATGAAATAACTAATATTCTAATAATTCCTAACACCATCATAGGAACTAAGTGGGTGTTTAGGAATAAACTCAACAAAAATGGCGTCGTAACTAGGAATAAGGCAAGGTTGGTAGCACAAGGCTATAACCAACAAGAAGGAATAGACTAAGATGAAACTTATGCACCCGTAGTTAGATTAGAGTCTATTAGGATACTCCTTGCCTATGCTTGCGCCTTAGACTTTAAATTATACCAAATGGATGTGAAAAGTGCATTCCTAAATGGTTATATCAATGAGGAGGTATATGTTTCACAACCTCTGGGATTTGTTGATTTCGAGAAACCGAATCATGTCTATAAACTCAAGAAAGCTCTCTATGGTCTCAAACAAGCTCCTAAAGCTTGGTATGACTGGTATGTGTTAAAATACACATACCTTTTACCTATTAAAACGGACCAAATAGACTAAAAACTAACCAAATATGCCAAATATATTTTTGTGTTTAAGCATGTGCAGGAACGGATATCAAGAAAATGGACAAAAATAAAGGAAAAACCGGCAAAAACGAGCATGAGATTTGGAAAGAGTATAAAAAAGCCGAGACGGGGAAGAATTTACAAGCTTGGATCATATTTATGCTCGGATTGTCAAATCTACGTTAAAGAATCATCATTTGTCACAAATAGCCCTTGGAATAATTTTACAGAGTTGGTCCTTGAACTTTGAGAATTGGCAAAATTAGTCCTAAAAAGTTAAAAACATTTCACATTATATCCTAAAATCAAACCAGATCATTACTTAACCCATCCCATCTTCATTTAACCCATAAGCCCAAAACACACCTGCCCAATCCACCCTAACCCAACTCAAACAGTCAAACGATATTAAAATAACCCATACCCCAACCCTTTTACCCACCAAAACACTTCTCCCCTGTCACTCTCACAAAACCAGACAAACTCTAGCTCATCTCCATGGTCCCCCCCTCTTTACATGTTTCCATCCAAGCTAGCAATCCAAGTGTGATTATAGGGCATCAAAAACCATCCAACGGCGGTGATTAATTGAAGTGGTCACCAAGAAAAGATCAATGGCTCATGTGATGTCAGAAGAAGCACAAAGCAGCAGAAGAAACCCTAGGATGTAACCTCTTCAGCTATTAATACCAGACTCTCCTCAAGGCACAAGCTGTCCAATTTTTCATGACTTAGAGAAATTTAGGCCATTTTTCTTATTGTTAATTTACTTTCAGTCATTAGGTTAATTAGATTAAAGCATTGTAATTCTGATTTTAGTATTGTAATTCACTCTTTAATTAATACAATTTTAAGTTTTCATTTAAATACCTTGTCGATTTTACAATTTTAAGCATTCTTATTGTTCCAAAGTAGTTTCTAAGCTTCCATTACTGTTCTTATAAGCTCCTGTAAACTTTTTGTGGCTTTTATTAAAGTTAATTTGGTTAAATTCAGTTTTAATTTCAAAAACTAAAAAAAGTCAACAAAAGTCAAAAATAGTCAAATAAACTGTTGTTGATGATAAGCCAGTAAGGGAAGGGCTTATTGCTGTAACTAGCTTGTCTTTTGACAAGCTAGAGCTTGTAGAGTAGCTCCTCGAGCCTATTTTACCCTGTTTGTGCAAGGGTATTTGTAAGTTTCCATTTAAAGTTCCATTTTAATGCATTTAGCTTATTCCTGTTTTTGTTAGTGCTTATTTGGTTGATTTTAGTTTATTTGCTCTTAATATTGCAATTTGATGCTTATTTGTTAGCTTGTGTTTGCTTATGCTTGTTTTCATGTAAAAAAACCTCAAAAATCCAAAAAAAATAGCTCAATATAGATTAGATTATTTTAGTGCTTATTCCTAGTTAAAAATTGTTCATTAATGCTTAATTAACTTAGTTCTACTTCTGTCTTTCAAAATCTTAACTTAATTTGGTCAATTCTAGCTTTTAACTCAAAATAGCCTAAATAAGGGGGTGTTTGGAACAAGGCCAAAATGGGTTGATTTTGATAGTTTCTGTTCATTGGTCATTGGGTTAAGGTTAATCTAGCTTAAATTTGGTTAAATAAGCTCATTGTAGGTTGTGATTAGCTGTTTTCATAGGATTTATAGTTTCTCTTTGAATTTTCATAGTTTATAAGTTTTATGCTACCTGATTCTGTGGATTATAAAGATAAGCTGAATCGGTCATTGATTTTGCTTCTTGTGTGTTCATTTAGAGTTATAAGGTCCAATGTGAAGATTTTGTTTTGATTCAATATGATTTGAATAGCTTTAGTCCCATTTTTATGAAATCACCACATCAGAAGCTTATCTCACTAATCTGTCCTGAGCTTGCTTTCAATGTTAATTTCAAGTGCTTAATTAGGATCATCAGTGCTTAATTTTGTAGTTATAAATAGTTTGAAGTATGAACTTAATTTTCCTTAAGTTTTAGAGTTAGAGCTTATTGTTTCATAGCTTTTCTATAAGCCCTATTTTGCCTAAGTAGCCAATTTGTAGCCTGCAATTTTTTTTATAATTTTGTCTCAACAAGCCTTTGTTTATCAATTTTAATAAGTTCATTATAAGCTTAATTAATCTAAAATTTGGTACAATTACTCTTTTATTGCTAGTCTACTTGTTTCACATTTTTTTGATTTTTTATGTTAGCTTTTAGATAGCTTTTTAATAAGCCAAAAGTGCCCTCAGAGGGCAATTTTCTAGCCTGCATCAGATTCTGTTTGTTTCTTTTAATCTCAGTACTTATTGGCTTATTTTTTAGCTTAATCTGATTTCCTTTGGTCCATTTAGATTAGATTTAGTATAATTTAGTTTTTTCAAGTTCTTTTCTAGCGTAAGATAGCTTATTGGCTTATAGCTTTTAGTTTTAGCTCTTTTGTCAAAATTCCTTTACTATTCTGAATTTCAGTTGCTAATTCTAAGCTTATTTCAAGTTTTTAAAAATAGTTATTTTTGTAAAATAAGCTTATTTTGCTGTGCTTATTAAGATTTTAAAAAGAAAAAAAAATAGTTTTTCAAAAAGGGTGTCCAGGGATTCGAACCCTGGACCTCCTGCACACTCAGAACTCACACACCACGCCCCAATACCAGTATGCCCTTGGGTCTTTTCTAGTTAAGACTTACATTGTTTTTTACTTAACATGGTTTAGGCAGTTTTGCTTATTTCTTTCTTTTGCTTAATTACTGCTTATTGCAATAAGCTGTTGGCCTCCATTTATTTTTCCTAGGATCTTTCTATCATTAAGCACTTTTCTGCAAAGTTTCAGATTTTATTGAATTCATTTTTATTTTTATTTTTACATTTAATTAGTTTAAAATAGTTTTTAAATCATAATAAATAAAATATTAATCAAAAAAATAATTTTCTTTTTTCTAAAATTTTCTTTTATCATTTAGGACTTAGGAAAATTAATTTTACATACCTAGGGTTTATATTTCTTAGGTTTCACTTTTAAAGCTCGGGATTAGCCCAAGCGTGCGCGTTTTTAGGTTTTTCTTATCGTTTTTGCTTACGTATGCTTTAGTTTATCGTTTTCCTTGCTTATTTACTTGTTTTTAGTTTATGTTTATAATTTTTAGCTTAAAAATTCAAAATCTCTCTTTTATCACTATTCACGACACATTTCACGACCCGAAATTACTAAATTCCATTCATCCTTCTTTGGGAAAACGACCCGGGAAATACACACTTCACTTGTATTTCTTTGGACTTAATATATATATAATTGTTGAATTAATTTTTGGCGCCGCTGCCAGGGAAGTGTTGAAGCGAGTTATTTGATTCTCGTTCGTCGATTCGTGTTTTGAAGACCCTTCCTCGTGAAGTTATCATTTTCTCTTGTGAATATTTTCTAATTATTTTTATAAAAACCCAAAAATATTTTCCTTTTTAAATTTTGCTTTTCTCTTAAATTTTGTTTTTTCTTTTATCTTAGTTTGTTTTTTCATTTTAAAAATCCAAAAATATTTTTCTTATTCCTCTTATTCGTTTAATTCTTTATCTCTCACCCTCTATCCGTTTAATTCTTCTTTATTTCTTCATCTTACCATTATGGTTGTGAATGGTGTGGGGGTCCTCAAAATGGTGGAAATTGCCCCGGTTGTAGCATTGTAAATTCGGAAAACGGGTTTGTCTATGACCAAAATCCCTACAATGAAACAACCAATTTCTGTAACCAACCCCCACACCATGAGATGGAAACATATTGTTGTGAGTACTGTGGTGGTCCTCACCAAGGTTTTAATTGTCAAGCAGGGAACATGCTTTTCTATGAGCAAGTTCCATGTAACAATCAAAACTTTGGTTATGACCAATATCCATATACTTCACTGAATCAATCACAACAATCATATTGTTGTGAGTACTGTGGAGGTCCACATTATAACTCCGATTGTCAAACTAGGAACCCGCTTGTCTATGAGCGTGGCCCTTGTAACAATTATGGCTATTCTTATCATGACCAACCTCCACAGTACCAAATGATTCAAACACAACCTCAGCCATCTCCTCAAGAATTTATCCAAGAAATTCAAGCTGCAATGAATAAACTTAAGGATTTGGCTATTAAACTTACCCAAGAAGATCTTCATCAGAAAACTTATGGAGAACTTCTAGCTGAAGAACAAGCAGCTAGAGTAAGTTCCAAATATTGTAAAACTTTCGTTCACGATGACGATGATGATGAATCTATTCAAATTGGGGAGTTTTACAATAATTCATCAGCTCCTATCACAATCGTCGAAAAGCAGGAAGAAAAAAGAAGCATGGCAGAATTATTAGCAGAGGAGCAGATGCAACTTATAAGAGCTTTATATGCTAAACATAAGGTCGACGACGATTATGACGAGGAGTATGCCCTTGAAGATCTTGAAATTTCAGATAAACCTCCGAGTGGCAATCCCACTCCGTCTTCAGAACCTATCATTTCCGACTCTTCCCCTTCCCTCACTCCGGTTGAGGGAGGTGATCCTCTCTTGGAAGAGGTCGATGCCTTTCTTACTAAAGAAGATTCAATTTCACCGTAAATTGATGATTCTTATCTTGATCCGGAAGGAGACATTCGTTTCCTTGAGAAATTATTGAACAAAGAACCATCACTTTCTCTCCCTCCGAAGGAAGTTGAAATCAATCCTCCAAAGGAATTTGATGACCTTGTGTTCGAAACATTCAAAACGACTATCACCAATCCTCTGTTTGATTTCAGATCTGAATTTACTTTAATTTCAGATAACCCAATCTTTGATATTCAGATGGAGGAGAGTGATGAGTCCGTGACGGAACCCGAGCTCACAGATTTACATCATATGATTGATTCTCTTCACGAGGAGTTCTCCGGTGAACTCACTCATATCATATCTCCACCAGAGTATGATTACTTTGATTTTAAGGAAGATCATGACCCGGTGGGAGATGTACTCTATCATGAGAGTTTGCTTATCAATGACATTATCCCGACCCTCCCTCCCGAGGTTTTTGTTGATGATAACCATAAGAGCTTCAATGATGACATACAAAATAAGGAAAATGAAAAATTTTCCTTTGAGGATGAAGAATGGATTTTAATTGTGATTAAAATCTTTCTACCCTTCATCACATTTGATGTGATTTCTCCTCTTCTTCATTCCTACGGGAGTGAATATACCATCTTTGACCCCCGGCATATCATTCATAACTTCTATTTAGAGCCGTGGGTATCTCGTCGGTGTGGAACTTTCATATGTTTTAATGTTTATCCAAACCTCTTGAACGAAAGTCCGATGGAGATTATCTTTTCCACATGCTCCCCCAAGAACAATTGAATTCGGGGCGAGTTATGCTATACGACTCGATATAAAGCAAGCGCTTCGTGGGAGGCACCCCATGCTTATCCTTCTATCTTCTTTCTATTTTCTAATAAGTGACGTGAGGAGGTCTACCTCTTCCATTTCTCGTGTTTTGTGGTTGTTGTTTATGTCCAGGATTTGCCCGAAGTATGAAGACTCTCGTGCTCGTGGTTTTGTCTTTTATCCACTCGAGTCTCATCCTTCGATGCTTATATGGGAAATCTGATATCCTAAATCTTATCAACTAACGTTTATCTTTTGGCATAATTAATAAATGGCCTTAGATTTATGTAGGAGAACCCTTAGCTTTAAGACATTGAGGTCAATTTCTCGTTTTAGTCTGGAGGGGTAATCTTTCGATTTGATTTTGCCTTGCATTTTTTGCCTTATACTCTCGCAACCCCGTTTTTCCTCCAAAAAATGAAAAAATGAGAAAATTTAAAAAAATTTGCAAAAATATCATAAGTGTTTTGACACATTGTTGACTTTCCGCTGGTGAGAGTAGGAATAAAATTTTAACTTGACTGGGCGTGTTGAGCTCTAGCTTGTCCCCTTAACCTTTTTAAATGAAAGTTGTGCTAGTCTTTTATAACAGAAGCTATAAAACGCGAATTCTTTTAAGAATTTGCAAGTTTCCATAATTGACTTTAAATATGCGCTTCTTGATTTTATTTGACTAAGCATTCGCGGATCTTATTATTTAAGATTTTAAATTTGCGGAGAACGAGAAATGATAGAGTTAAAGATAAGTTAGATGCTAAGCGTGGAGTAGTTGGATCTCTTTAGAGCACATCGGTGTTATTTGTGACTCTTTGCTCCCTTCAGTTAGAAAACCCCAAAAATATAAATTTTCTAAATAATTAAAGGTTCACGGTTTTGGCGATAATTAGTTTTTACTCCTTCTTTAAAGAATCCTTGCTTATAAGAGTTGGGTATACATCAAGGTACTGCCAGTGTTACGGTGTAATAGGCAACTGATTCTTGATAGTACGTGCTATTGTTTCTATTGCTATAAAAGCCATAGGACTCGGAATTTGGTAAAAATATAATGAAAAATAAATAAATAATCCAAATCCGATAAAAGTTTTCTGTTTCCTGACGGTTCGCTCCCGTTGACTCAGACTTCAAAAAGGCAGAGGAAAAATATCCAAAGTCAAAATAAGACTCCGGATTCTTGACGGTTCGCTCCCTTTGTCTAGGATGTTTAAAAGGCCGAGGATTATTAATATGTGCTATATAATGTTAAAAATGCCAAATTTCGACTCCGGGGATATCCTAATAAAAGCTTCTGTCTCTGGACTCGTAGATGAGTTTTTTCGGTCGTATATAAAAGGGATATCCCCAAAATCATGTTAAATTAGGACCTTGATGTGGACCTTATTTTTATGGGCAACGGTTTTCGAGGGAAGGATTTTTAACTAGTTAGCGTCTAAACTTAGTTCCTTTATCAGATTAAAAATCTGTAAAAACCAAGAAAAAATCATTTTTTTTTCCATAAAATACTTAGAGGAAAATAGGAATAAGGGAGCAAGAAGTTCACACTTAGCATCCATGGGTAGTGTTGGCATCTAACTTGTGTTTAACAATGATTTCGTATTTAAGCTTAGTTTGGGGACTTGTCAAAAATCAAGGACGATGAATTTTATCCGTATGGTCACTTCTTTTTTAGTTGTGTTTCCTTCTCCGTGATCCTAAAACTTATTGTGAAATAATGAAAGTCGACATACCGTCGCATGAAAAAGAGAAAAATACAAAAATAGTATAAGTATGAATAAATTGGAAAAACGGGGCGTTTTTAAAACTTTTGATTTCTTAATCTCTTTTGAATATTTTGCTACTTTTCAAAGTTAGTAAAAAGAAGTTTGAAATTTTTGGTTTCAAAAGCGTGAGTTGATGACATTGCGTGAGGACACGACAATATCTTAGTCTGGGGGATTTTGGTATGTGTTAAAACACACATACCTTTTACCTATTAAAACGGACCAAATAGACCAAAAACTAACCAAATATGCCAAATATATTGTGTTTTTGTGTTTATGCATGTGCAGGAACGGATATCAAGAAAATTGACAAAAATACAGGAAAAACCGGCAAAAACGAGCACGAGATTTGGAAAGAGTATAAAAAAGCTGAGGCTGGGGAAGAATTTACAAGCTTGGATAATATTTATGCTCGGATTGTCAAATCTACCTTGAAGAATCATCATTTGTCACAAATAGCCCTTGGAATAATTTTACAGAGTTGGTCCTTGAACTTTGAGAATTCACAAAATTAGTCCAAAAATGTTAAAAACATATCACAATATATCCTAAAATCAAACCAGATCATTACTTAACCCACCCCATCTTCATTTAACCCATAAGCCCAAAACACACCAGCCCAATCCACCCTAACCCAACTCAAACAGTCAAACGATATTAAAATAACCCATACCCCAACCCTTTTACCCGCCAAAACACTTCTCCCCTGTCACTCTCACAAAACCAGACAAACTCCAGCTCATCTCCATGGTCCCCCCCCCTCTTCACATGTTTCCATCCAAGCTGGCAATCCAAGTGTGATTATAGGGCATCAAAAACCATCCAACGGCTATGATTAATTGAAGTGGTCACCAAGAAAAGATCAATGGCTCATGTGATGTCAGAAGAAGCACAAAGCAGCAAAAGAAACCCTAGGATGCACACTCTTCAGCTATAAATACCAGACTCTCCTCAAGGCACAAGCTGTCCAATTTTTCATGTATTAGAGAAATTTAGGCCATTTTTCGTATTTTTAATTTACTTTCAATCATTAGGTTAATTAGATTAAGGCTTTGTAATTCTGATTTTAGTATTGTAATTCACTCTTTAATTAATACAATTTTAAGTTTTCATTTAAATACCTTGTCGATTTTACATAAGCATTCTTATTGATCCAAAGTAGTTTCTAAGCTTCCATTACTGTTCTTATAAGCTCCTATAAGCTTGTTGTGGCTTTTATTAAAGTTAATTTGGTTAAATTCAGTTTTAATTTCAAAAAGTCAAAAAAGTCAACAAAAGTCAAAAATAGTCAAATAAGCTGTTGTAGATGATAAGCCAGTAAGGGAAGGGCTTATTGCTGTCACTAGCTTGTCTTTTGACAAGCTAGAGCTTGTAGAGTAGCTCCTCGAGCCTATTTTACCCTGTTTGTGCAAGGGTATTTGTAAGTTTCCATTTAAAGTTCCATTTTAATGCATTTAGCTTATTCCTGTTTTTGTTAGTGCTTATTTGGTTGATTTTAGTTTATTTGCTCTTAATATTGCAATTTGATGCTTATTTGTTAGCTTGTGTTTGCTTATGCTTGTTTTCATGTAAAAAAACCTCAAAAATCCAAAAAAAATAGCTCAATATAGATTAGATTATTTTAGTGCTTATTCCTAGTTAAAAGTTGTTCATTAATGCTTAATTAACTTAGTTCTACTTCTGTCTTTCAGAATCTTAGCTTAATTTGGTCAATTCTAGCTTTTAACTCAAAATAGCCTAAATAAGGGGGTGTTTGGAACAAGGCCAAAATGGGTTAATTTTGATAGTTTCTGTTCATTGGTCATTGGGTTAAGGTTAATCTAGCTTAAATTTGGTTAAATAAGCTCATTGTAGGTTGTGATTAGCTGTTTTCATAGGATTTATAGTTTCTCTTTGAATTTTCATAGTTTATAAGTTTTATGCTACTTGATTCTGTGGATTATAAAGATAAGCTGAATCGGTCCTTGATTTTGCTTCTTGTGTGTTCATTTAGAGTTATAAGGTCCAATGTGAAGATTTTGTTTTGATTCGATATGATTTAAATAGCTTTAGTCCCATTTTTATGAAATCACCACATTAGAAGCTTATCTCACTAATCTGTCCTGAGCTTGCTTTCAAGTGCTTAATTAGGATCATCAGTGCTTAATTTTGTAGTTATAGATAGTTTGAAGTATGAACTTAATTTTCCTTAAGTTTTAGAGTTAGAGCTTATTGTTTCATAGCTTTTCTATAAGCCCCAATTTGCCTCAGTAGCAAATTTGTAGCCTGCAATTTTTTTTTTTATAATTTTGTCTCAACAAGCCTTTGTTTATCAATTTTAATAAGTTCATTATAAGCTTAATTAATCTAATTTTGTCTCACATTTTTTTTTTGATTTTTTATGTTAGCTTTTAGATAGCTTTTTAATAAGCCAAAAGTGCCCTCAGAGGGCAATTTTCTAGCCTGCATCAGATTCTGTTTGTTTCTTTTAATCTCAGTACTTATTGGCTTATTTTTTAGCTTAATCTGATTTCCTTTGGTCCATTTAGATTAGATTTAGTATAATTTAGCTTTTTCAAGTTCTTTTCTAGCTTAAGATAGCTTATTGGCTTATAGCTTTTAGTTTTAGCTCTTTTGTCAAAATTCCTTTACTATTCTGAATTTCAGTTGCTAATTCTAAGCTTATTTCAAGTTTTTAAAAATAGTTATTTTTGTAAAATAAGCTTATTTTGTTGTGCTTATTAAGATTTTAAAAAGAAAAAAAATAGTTTTTCAAAAAGGGTGTCCAGAGATTCGAACCCTGGACCTCCTGCACACTCAGAACTCACACACCACGCCCCAATACCAGTATGCCCTTGGGTCTTTTCTGGTTAAGACTTACATTGTTTTTACTTAACATAGTTTAGGCAGTTTTGCTTATTTCTTTCTTTTGCTTAATTTCTGCTTATTCCAATAAGCTGTTGGCCTCCATTTATTTTTCATAGGATCTTTCTATCATTAAGCACTTTTCTGAAAAGTTTCGTATTTTATTGAATTCATTTTGTTTTTTTTACATTTAATTAGTTTAAAATAGTTTTTAAATCATAATAAATAAAATATTGATCAAAAAAATAATTTTCTTTTTTCTAAAATTTTCTTTTATCATTTAGGACTTAGGAAAATTAATTTTACATACCTAGGGTTTATATTTCTTAGGTTTCACTTTTAAAGCTCGGGATTAGCCCGAGCGTGCGCGTTTTTAGGTTTTTCTTATCGTTTTTGCTTACGTATGCTTTAGTTTATCATTTTCCTTTCTTATTTACTTGTTTTTAGTTTATGTTTATAATTTTTAGTTTAAAAATCCAAAATCTCTCTTTTATCACTATTCACGACACGTTTCACGACCCGAAATTACTAAATTCCATTCATCCTTCTTTGGGAAAACGACCCGGGAAATACACACTTCACTTGTATTTCTTTAGACTTAATATATATATAATTGTTGAATCAATTTACTAAAGACATTCTTGATTGAACATGAATATACCATGGGAGTAGTTGACAACACACTTTTCACAAAGAAACGTAATTCACATCTCATCATTGTTCAAATATATGCCGATGACATCTTATTTGGCTCAACTTGTCCTGAACTGTGCGATGATTTCTCTAAAATCATGCGTGACGAGCTTGAGATGAGCATGATAGGCGAATTAAATTTCTTCCTTGGTCTACAAATAAAACAAATGGAAGATGGTATCTTCTTTAATCAATCTAAGTATAGTAAGGAGATGCTTAAGAAATTTAGTTTAGAAGAGTCTAAGCCCATGAAAACTCCTATGTCCACGGAAATTAAACTCACGAAAGATGAAGAAGGTGAGTCCGTGGATAGCACTAAGTATAGAGGTATGATAGGTAGTTTAGTATACCTCATGGCAAGTAGGCCCGACATCATGTTTAGTGTCTGCCTTTGTGCTCGCTTCCAAGAGGATCCCAAAACCTCTCACCTTGAAGCGGTTAAGCGTATCTTCTGATACATTAAAGGCACTATACACTTGGGATTATTCTATCCCAAGGGGACCAGTGTAGAAACTTTTGTCTATGCCGACTCTATTCATGTGGGAGATTATGTGGATCGAAAAAGTACGAGTGGCGTTTTTACCTTCATGGGTTGTTGTCTAACTTCTTGGTTCTCCAAGAAACAAACGGCTCTTGCTATCTCCACGACCTAAGCCGAGTACGTAAGCGCCGGAAAGGCATGTCAACAAGCACTATGGATGAAACAAGCTCTTATTGACTATGACATCCATCTAGACGACGTTCCCATTATGTGTGATAATAAAGGTGCTATTGACTTGAGCAAAAACCCCGTTCAACACTCTCGTACTAAAATATCAAAATTCGTTACCACTTCCTTCGCGATAACATTCAGAAAGGAAACATTTCTATTGAGAAAGTTCCCTCTCAAGACAATATCGCCGACATCCTAACCAAACCTATCAAACGAGAGTCTTTCAACTATCTTCGTCTAGGTCTAGGAATGATGAAACATATTCCATAAATCTCATGACTATTTAAATATTTCACTGAAAATATTAAAGTTATCTCGTGTGTCTCGTCTCATGACTCTTTAAATATTTCATTGGAAATATTGAGTCATTCTTCACATCCCTCGTATGACTATTTGAATATTTCACAGGAAATATTAAAGTCATCTCCTTTCGTTTAGTCTAGGTTCTCCTCGTCAAAAGAATTTATTAGGTATAAATTCTTTCCACATGTCAAAAAGTCTCACTAAAACAGCGAGACTTATTCTTCAAAAATCAAAATGGGACGAAAATTCATCCCTGCAGATCACGGCACCACTAAAGTGGCACGGCACCATTAAATTTAATGGTACCGTGGTACCGTGTATATGATACAATTCGTATTTTAGTCCACCTTTCCCACATTATTCATTTTAAACCTTCCCAACTTCTGCAATTGTTGTCAAAACCAAACCTCACAACCCAAAATTCAATTACACCCCTTCAAAATCTAATTCAAGGCATTGATTCTCAAGATTTTCAACTACTTTCACCTTTTCAATATGAGTTTTAAGTCATTTAACTCTATTTTTCTTTAATCTTGAGTCTATGGTTTGTTCATACATGAAAATTGAATTGAAGTTTTTCAATTTTGATTGAGTCTCTATGAAATTAGGACTAGGATTAGGCAATGTATAACCTTCATAATTCCCTCAACATAGGATTTGCATAAACCCACTTCAATCACATATTTTGGTTCAACCCTTGTTTTTCCTATATTAAGTAGGTTTAAGAGGAATCATGTCTAGGATACTTGCAATTAGGATTAGGAGTCATTAACATCCTAACTTTTCAAACTTTCGGCGCCAAAACATTGAAGTCGCCAAACACCCCAATTCCATTATTTTCGAAAAATTTCACGAAACTAGGATCATGAAACATTTTTCATGCATTGTTGATACAAACTAAAAACGTTTTTCTCATGCATACATGATCTCACGAATATTGATTGAATTACATAACCAATATGTATTTATCAACATATTCGTTTGAACAAAAGTAAAGATTAGGAACGTTTGGGTAATCTCATTATTTTAGTTATAGAGTCGAGATTACCGCACCTCCACATAGTTTGCATATAGGCACACACTAGGCACGTGTCTTTAAATGAAATATTCTCAACGTTAATCGTTGATAAATTTTCATAGGTAACAAGAGATTTTACATGTTTGATTACGATCATGAACTGACAGCCGATTACATTCCCAAACCATCAGTTGAACCAAACACCCCACTTTGTCACATAGAAAGCTTCCGTCACCTAGAGTCTCGTCTCTTCCACGAAGGACGTATTGTCGAGTCATCCTTTCTCAATCTTGATCATATCCAAACCATGTTTCAAGAAATCGGATTCGATTGCTTGTTTTGGATTAATGATCTAATCTGTCCTCGGTTTGTCCTTGAGTTCTATAGACAAGTTAAACTCGTACATAACGAGGATCAAACTTTGTCTCTCCAATTCGTGATACAAAACCAAGAAATCTCACTCACTCTTGACCAATTTGCCAACATTCTTGAACTTCCTAACCATGGACAATGTTCCTACACGGAAGGTTGGTCTCTCAAAGCCCTCACGAGTCACCAAATTGAGTTTGGTCCTTACAATACTCTCATTCCCACTCCATGTGAAATTAAAGAGCACATTTTTCTTCCTCAAAAAGTTCATGGTTTTCTTAAAGAAAACGGTGAAATTGAGTTCCGTGAGTCTCATGAGTTTGACTTAGATCCACTCAAAGTCTATGTTGATGAAATTCATCCACATCTACGTAGATGGATAGAACTCATCCGTGAAAATGTCTTCTGTCTTCCTCACAACCGTGAGCAACTTCCAGCGTGTTGTGCTCATATGTTGTATTGTCTAGTCACCGAGCAACCCTACAATCTCGCTTACTTTGTGGTAAGGAGAATTATCGGTGTCAGGGGTCGACTAAATAAGGCGATACCCTATGACATGTTGTTGACTCGTCTATATCGTTTTGTCATGAATTCGTTCCCTCACCTCCAAAACAATCGATATCTCTTTGTTGATCCCACCATGGCTCCTCTAACTCAAAAAACCTACATCTCTCTATATTGGGAATGTACATCATCTCAAGGAAATCATGATGATAGTTCAGTATCATGCTATGATGTTTCGTCGAGTGATGATGAATGAGGGTGTGCTCAAGCCAATGAAACTATTTTTAATTAGGATTTTTCTATGATAAATTACATTAGGGATTAATACTCTTTGCTAGTTTGCATACTTGACATTTATTCTATCACCTTGCATGAATTTTTATATGATTCTTGGATGATAGCTTATTTTGTCCCTTGTGTTTGCATGCTTATGGATTATCTTAGCAAATTGCATGATAATCTTTATGTGCTAGATGTAGCTTAATATGGGACACATTAGGCAAATAAATCTTTAGTGATTTGAGGCAACATTTCCTGCAAATATTTCCCCTAGGAAATTCCCTTAGCTGCCCAGAACTAAGCTGCATAGGAAAATTTTGTGACTCCAATGTCACCGTACCGTTAAATAGGCCACGGTACCGTTAAATTTAATGGTTCCGTGTGGTATTTAGTGGTACCGTGCCCTTGTTTGACGAATTTTCACTGTTTCCTCTAGAAACATGCATCCCTAACCTCAAACCTGCAAATTTTGCAAACTCACATACACCTCAAGATTCCCTTACTACACCATAGGACACTACCATCACCTTTAATTCAAATCCCCCAACTCTTGCCTATATAAGGCCTCACCATTGCAAGCTTATCTTGCATCTCATCTTCAACCTCACACAACTCAACCTCCATCTCTTCCACACAAGGATCAACAAACCACATCTCCAAGAAACCTAGGATAACCGTAAGACCACCATCCAAACCTCTCTTTGTTGATCTCACAAAAGATGATGAAGTCACAACACCACCTTCCCAAGCCACTCCTCACTCACCATCTTCACCTAATGCTCCTTCCAAAACATCTTCCACTAGAACTACATCTTCATCATCTCCCTCTCTAAACACCATGCCATCATCCATGGAATACACTCTCTCACCCATCACTCCATTGGATTATGCCATGCCAACCCCATCACCAACTAACTCACCACCACCTCCTTCCCCAATCATGGGACAACCAATACAACCTCATCCCTTTGATCTACATAGTGCTAATTGCCTATGTTGTCTCCACAACCGTAACCTCATCTTCACCTTGAGGGATGAGATACATTTCATGTTCTCCTATGTGGAGCATCTCTTGACACCACCACCACCCCCTATCATGTCACCATCTCCACCTCCTACTAGCCCACATAACTAAACATGTTCATGTTTAGCTTTCAACAATAAATCTTTGGGACCCCTTTTGGAAATGAAGCTTTCCTCTAGTCATTAAGAATTTATGCTTCTTGTTGTTTCTCTTTGTGTTTGTTATGTAGTCATACCTATGTATGACATTTGTTTTTATGAATGAATGGGCTTTTTATGTGGTCGTTTTATTTTGGGGGCTTGGCTACTTAGTCATTTTTTGTTTGTGGTTGGATATTTGTCGTGATTTCTACATGTTACATATTGTATATTTGCCATCTAACTTTGTTTTGTAGCAAGTATCATTGCTCGATTCCTTGGTGTCCTCCAAACGAGGGGGAGTATACATCAAGGGGGAGCCGCAACCTTTTTGCTTCGACAAAAAGGGGAAGAAATGGGATATAAACTCATTAAAAACTTGTTAAAATTAATTTTAACTTAAAATGAGTTTAGGTTTTGTCATCATCAAAAAGGGGGAGATTGTTGATGCAAATAATGTTCTAAAAACGTCATTTATATCTTTCGATAACTTCACGTTTTGAGGATGACAAAATGTGAAAACACGTTACGTTAAAATTAACGTAAACAAGTTTTTAGTCGAAAGATCCCATTTCTACGCAAATCACTCTAGGTATGCACAAAAAAATTTACAACTTGACAAATGATCAAAGAAGTGAATTTGTGTTTAAAACTACACTTTTTTAATGTGACAAAACATTTTTTCAAAAATATACTTTACAAGTTATTTTTTAATAATTAAAAAATATTTTATTGGAAAAATAAGTTCAAATATCATAAAAGCTATTCTTCCCCCCTAAATCAACTCCAAACTTCCCCAAATAAGTTTTCACCACTAAAGACAAAAAGAGGAGCATTTTTGTCTGGCACGGTACCACTAAATTTAGTGGTACCGTGGGTGATTTAGTAGTACCGCGTACCTGTAACGGCTAGAATTTTTCTGCCTATAAATACCAGCCCTCATCACAGTTTTTGGGCATCCTTTTTCACACAGAACTTTCTAAGTTTAATACTCTCATCACATCTTTTCTTCTTGATCATTTAGTTTAGTTTTCTTTTGTTTAAAGAGTGATCCAATCATCTAACCAAGTGATCTTCTTCATTCCTCTTCTAGTGCAAGAGAAGAACAAAAGGTATCCAAGAAGATACAAAGTGTTGTAGTTGTAGTTAGAGCACTTGTAACACTTGTTACATACTTGTTGTATCTTTGTATACATCAAGTTCATTTTTCTTTTGAGAGTTTGTGAGAGGATCATTTGATCTTATAGAGATATTGATCTTATGTGATATTTGATAAGCTTTTAGTAGGGTTGTAGATATAGGGTGATTGGTCAAGTGAGGTTGATCATTGTGATTTGTCGAGATCTTGAGATCTCTTGTAGTCTTGTGGGCTAGTGTATTGATCAAGTGGATCAAGGGTAGATCGGGTAGATCGAGTTAAGGGTGTTGATTGTGTGAAGTAGAAAGGATCAAGTGGATCGTGGTAGATTGGTGCTAGCTAAGATTAGCACTCGACATTTAGCTTAGTGTCGGAAAATAGGATAACCTACGTTATACGGTTTTCTCCGCCTGAAGGGAGGTTTGTTGACATAGTGCTTGAAACTCTCGAGTGTAATACTCGGGGAGTGGAGTAGGGCGAAGAAGAGCTTCGTGACCGAACCACTATAAATCTCTTTGTCCCGGTTTGACCTTTCCATCTCTTTTCTTTACGTTCATTATTTATATTAGATAGTATAGTGTTGTGTTCATATTGGTGTTGATTGATTACACATAAGATTTGAATCAAGTTTTTTCAAAAGTAAAGTTTTTAAGAAGATTTAGAAACTGGTAAAACTATTCAACCCCCCCCCCCCCTCTAGTTTTCCATAAGTTGGATATGGCAACGTTGGTTACAAAAGAAACCTAGTTTTAAATGGATACCTAAAGTCATTAATATATGTGTTTCTAACCCAACGGAACCCACAATTTCTTCGGGTTCCACCTTTACCATCTCTCCATCTTCGTCGTCTTCGTGTAATGCAGGTGGTACAAATTGTTCTATGGATTGTTGATAGCGGTTATACCCGACACATGACAGGCAATCTCAAATTGTTAGTAAACTTTGTTTCAAAGTTCATCGGCACTATCAGATTCGGGAATGATCATTTCGCTGCTATCATGGGCTATGGTGATTATATAAATGGCAACATCGAAATTAGTCGTGTATATTATGTCGAAAGACTTGGTCACAACCTTTTCTCCGTCGGTCAATTCTGTGATGGGGATTGGGAAGTAGCTTTTCGGGAAAAAACTTGTTTCGTTCGTGACTTACAAGGAAATGATCTTATGTCGGGCACTCGTGGAACCAGTCTTTACACTATCTCTATGTCTGACATGATTGCTTCTTCTCCAATATGTATACTCTCCAAAGCAACTTCAACAAAATCATGGCTATGGCATAAACGACTCTCTCATCTGAATTTCAAAACCATGACTGAACTAGCACGACACAAACTAGTTGACGGTCTTCCAAGATTTCGCTACTCCAAGGATCACTTATGTCCAGCTTGTGAACAAGGAAAGAGTACTCGTGCACATTTCCCTTCAAAAACAGAACACAGTACTAATCACGTTCTTTACCTACTTCATATGGATTTGTGTGGCCCAATGCGTGTTCAAACAATCAACGGTAAACGCTACATTCTAGTAATTGTTGATGACTACTCCCGATGGACTTGGGTCTATTTTCTCCGAAGCAAAGATCAAGCTCCTTCAATGATCATCACCTTTCTCACAAAAATTCAAGTTCAGCTTCGTAATACGGTCAGAAAAGTTAGAACAGACAATGAAACTGAATTCAAGAATCAGACTCTTCGATCTTATTTTGAGAAAGTGGGAATTGAACATCAAACGTCTATTGCAAGAAGTCCATAACAGAATAGGGTTGTCGAAAGACACAACAGGACGTTAGTTGAAATTGCAAGAACGATGCTAATCAATGCTCAATTACCAGATTACTTATGGGCATAAGTTGTTTCAACTGTATGTTATACCCAAAACCGTTGTATGATCACCAAACGCCATCACAAAACTCCTTATGAGATTGTTCATAATAGCAAACCGAATATAAAACACTTTCATGTATTTGGTGCTCTTTGCTACCCAAATTATGATCATGATAACCTTGGAAAGCTCAAAGCAAAAGCAGACATTAGTCTATTCATTGGATATTATGAGAACTCAAAAGGTTTTCGTATTTGGAATCGTCATACTAGAGAAATTCATGAGATTATTCATGCTAATTTCGATGAGCTTACTAAAATGGCTTCTGAGCACAACAGCTTAGGACCCACAACAAACCATCTAAACTTTCTAGATCAATCAGCTGCACCTCTATCACTTAATTGTCAAGAATTAGAACCCCTGTTTGCTCCACTGTTTGATGATTCCTTTGCATGTCGTGCACCAAATGTATCACCAATTTCCGCTGCACAACCTGAAAATATTCCAATACCCAATACACCGGTACCAACAACAACAATCGTTGCAACTGATGCACCCCTAATTAAATCTCCATCAATAGCAGAACAAACCGCTTCCAACACTGAAAATACTGTTGACATAAATAATGCCTAAAAACATTATCAATATTTATTCATATCTCTATGTTTTGATGATCACAAAATGTAAACTCATTAAAACATAAACTTATAAAATAAACAAGTACTTAGTTGTAAATATTCACTTCTACAACTAAAATCACTTAAGGTATAAATGAACAAATGCTTAATGCATTATATGATCAAAGGAACATTTTTTTAATAACTAGATTTTTTATAAAATGTCAAAAACATTTTATATCCTTTAGAAAAACATTTTTGGTAATAAATAAAAAGGTTTAATTCATTATAAATTTATGAATTCAAATTTTTAACCAAAATCAGTAAAAATGTTCCAGAAAAACCTTCCCCACAAACAGACAAAACTGGGCAACGGATAGCTTGGGCGGCCCCCTTAAAATTAAGTGGACCGCCCCCTATTTAAGGGGGCCGGCCACGCTCCAGTAGCTCCCAGCTGTCCAGTTTTTCTGCCTATAAATACCAGCCTTCCCCTGGATTTTTACTCACCCTTTTGCACTAAAATTTTCTGTTGTAGATCTCATTTCATATCTTCAAAAACCTTTGATCATGTAATCTAAAGCATTGGTTTCCAAGTGATCCAAGCTTCCACTATCTAAGTGCAAAAGAAGAATACTTCTATCAATCAAGACTAGAAGTATTACAACTTAGTATCATCTTGTTACTCAAGTTGTTTGTTTTATATATTTTGTAAATCATTCATTCATTTGTGTAAAGTGTGTATATAAGTTGTAAACATAAGTGATTAGGCTAGAGTAGTGTGTAAGTAGTGAAGAAGGTGGATAAGTAGTTGTGGAGTAAAGAAGTAGAGTAGAAGCCTTGTAAAGTTGTGAAGTAGAGAAGTCTTGAAGCCGTTGTGAAGCCGTAGCCTAGAAATCGTGAAGCCGTAGCATAGAGGTTGTGTAGCGGTCGTGTTGAAGCCATGAAGTCCTAGTTTTGAAGTCCTAGTGTTGAAGTCATGAAGCCGTAGCATAAAGGTTGTGTAGCGGTCGTGTTGAAGCCGTGAAGTCCTAGTCGTGAAGTCCTAGTGTTGAAGTCGTGAAGCTGTAGCATAGAGGTTGTGTAGCGGTTGTGTTGAAGCCGTGAAGTCCTAGTCATGAAGTCCTAGTGTTGAAGTCGTGAAGCCGTAGCATAGAGGTTGTGTAGCGGTCGTGTTGAAGTCGTGAAGTCTTAGTCGTGAAGACATAGTGTTGAAGTCGTGAAGCCGCAGCATAGAGGTTGTGTAGCGGTCGTGTTGAAGTCGTGAAGCAGTCGTGAAGCCGTTGTGAAGTAGTCGTGAATAAGTTGTGAAGAAGTTGTGTTGTGAAGTTGTGAGATTGGTTCTAGCTATGATTAGAACTCGACATTTAGCTTTGTGTCGTTAAACCTGTGTAAGCCAAAGTTGTGTACGGTTTTCTCCGCCATAAGGGAGCTTATTGAAGTTGTGAAGAAAACTCTCGAGCTTGGTGCTCGGGGAGTGGAGTAGGGCAAGGAAGGTGTCCTTGTAGCCGAACCACTATAAATCCCTCGTGTCTCGGTTAGATCTTTCCATCTCTTACTTACATCTTTATTTATATTGTCATTACTTTTATAACATATAGGCATATATAATTGTTAGTAATAATTAGAAGTTGACTTCACATATAGATCAAATTGAAACTCCATTCAAGAAACCAAAACTTTTACAATCAATTTAAAAGAATACATATTTAACTAATAATAAGGTTCAAGTTTTATTTTTCATACAAACTTGAATCTAAGTGTTTTATAAATAAACAAAGGTTTTCATAATAAAATTAAAAAGACATAAAACTATTCAACCCCTCCCCCCTTCTAGTTTTCCACAATTGGTATCAGAGCCAGGTTAATCAAGATCTTTAAAATATATTGTATTTTAAAACTTGAATCGATCTATGGAATTCGAAAAATATCTAGAAGGGGAATTTATGCAAAAACCACCGCTATTTGAAAACTATACTTTTCTTGAATGGAAAAATAAATTTGAAAATTATGTGAAATCAATTGATCTAGATCTTTGGCATGTCATTTCGATTGGTGATTTTCAATCAACAAAAATGGTTTTTGAAAGTCAAATAAAAATGGTTTTTGAAAGTCAAATAAAAACGGATTTTGAAAGTCAAGCAAAAAACGGAGTTTGAAAGCTAAAATAATTATTTATAAAACCTTGCCGAAAGTTGAATATGAAAGAATATCTTTCTGTAAAAATGGCAAATGATATTTGGAAAAATCTCTTAAACTTTCATCAAGAAAAATGTCAAGCCAAAGATGAGGATTTTGATCTTGTACATGAATTAGTCATCTTAGAAAATTTAATAGATAAACATTTAGATAAAATAGATACATATGATACTAGTTCAAGTATTGTTAATGAAGGTGTTAACGACGAAGACTACATGAATCAACTCCAAAGTGAACTCAATCCAAAATCATGGAGTGACACAGACGAAGGAGAAGATCATCATCTGACTCACCTATCATTCACACGTCGATCATCATCTGAGACATTACGAAGAAAAGCTAGGACGTGAGGTAAGTTCTCTTTTTAAATTTCATAAGTAATTACTTCATGCATATAATCTTATTAATGCCTTAGGATACGCTTAGTCTGATAGGTTGCTTTGCCTTTACACTTTAGTTATATTCGTTATGTGGCTTAATGAACTAGAAACCCTTAAGTTAGCCCCCCTAAGTATTAGTAAACCAAGCAATCTTCATATTTGATACTCTTCGATATGTAAATTTAGGGACTTAATTTCTTCTAAAAAGAGAATGACTACTGGAGAATCTATTGACTAGAAATTCAATTTGACCTAACGGTTGAATTGCTTCTTGTGAGAAGTTGGGTGTGTGTAACCCGTAAAAACGGTCGTGTTTAGCCTGAATTGAGCACCACTAGTAATAGTATCATACTCATTCTCCAACTTGAATACATTATTCTTCCTAAATATACCTAACGATAGTTTACTGTTATGAACTTTGCTTTTCACTAGAGCTTTTCATTCCTAGATGTATGTCATCTTGCATATATAAAATTTCTAGATGTTTACTTGCTCCTATGTGATTTGACTGCATGCTTTCGTAATTATTTGTTTAGTTGTTGAATGCATTGTCATTATAATAGCTTTCGTTTTTCTCTAACTACTCTGATATGATGTATTTTTGTATTTAGTCATAATACATGCTTAAATTCCATAGGATATGTAGAAAGAGGTAGCATGTGACAATAGACTTAACCAATACCCTTGAGCATGAGATCTTTTATAAACCACTATTTTTAAACCTATAATTAATGGGACTTGTTTTTAAATTTGCAAAAACTTCACATTTTGGAAAAATGATTTTTCAAAAGATTATGACACATTTCTATTAAACATGTTTCACCATCCTACCTTTCTTCCAAACTTGTGTCCATAATTACGTGTTTATCAAAAACCAAAGATTGGAAAAATATGTTTTCTTTCCTCATAAAAACATTTTGAAATAAAGCCAAAACTATTTCATTAATATATCTTTCACATCTACATAAAAACCCACTTTCAAACATTGTTGAATAATGCCAAAAACATTTCTTTAAATCATGCATGGTGATCTCATATCTGTCATTATATTTATGTATGTGACGTTTATAAGTGAACTAAATTTGAAAATAACCATAATTTATTCACTAAGACCTCACTTGGTACAAGTCTAGAAGTCCATGCTATCACAACTCCACATTCCCATGCACATAGATATTCATTAGGATTATTTAACTTGCTTATTAATCTTCCTAAATATGATACTATGAATTACTTGGTGCTATGTAGTGTTTTCTTGTCTAACATATATATGTTACATGCTAAATGAGTTGTTTGCATGCTAGATAATAATGTCTAATGAATATGCTTAGCATACATAAGTTATTAAATCCTAAATTGCCTCAAAAGAAGTTGGACTTGCTTGAAACTAAACCCAAAAACACAACCCTTTCAACAATTTTCTGCCAAAAACCCATTTCCAGAAACCTGGAAATCAGCAGATGGGCGGCCCCCTTAATTCATTAGGCAGCCCCCTTAATATTTAAGGGGACCGACCCCTTAATTAAGGGGACCGGCCATCTGATGTTCAAAGGTGCTGCTCCCTTTTTCTATTTTTTAGCCCATTTTATCCTATACTTCCCAAAATTCACAAACACATTTTGTCACAAACCACCCACCAAAATTTACCTTCCACAATCACATCATCACTACACCATAAATACCCAACTCCATCATAAATGCTCATCCATATCATCCATCCAAACATGTCATCACCTAACCACCCAAGATCCAAGCCTTCAAGAGTTTCTTAAATCTCAGTGAGGCCCATTTGGAGGAGAAAGCTTGACATTTGCCATAACCCAACAAATGATGTTGTTCAAACTCAACCAACACTTAAACCTCATCCTAATGAACCCTTTCACACACATAACCAATCATCCATATGTCCACCTTCATTCAATCATAATTACCCAAGTTCACAAATGTCTCCACCACCAAGAGTGTCACCACCACTTCCACCAAATAACAACCACTCTCCATTATCATCACCTTCCACTCAACACTTGAAGTTCATTGAATAACTCAAGGAAGCCCATGAGCTTAATGCTCTCCTTGCTTTGCACCTTGCTCAAAGCAACTTAGACCCATCACCATCCATCTCACCATCATTACCATCATCACCACATCACTTGAGTCAAATTGAGAAACATGTCAACAATTGTCCTTGTTGCATCTTTCTCCAAAATCAAACCATCGCCTTAAATGATCGTCTCACTTGGATTGAGTATCTTCTCACTAGATCTAATCCAACACCACCACTTGAACAACATCAAAACCCTCATTCAACATGGTCAAGTCCAAGCTCTCCACCTCTAATTCCTCCATCAACACTCTCTCCAACATCCATACACCCAAACTTACAACCCCATTAATCCAACATTTTTACCCCCTCTTTACCATCATCCATCCAAAATAATTCAAGTTTTTCATGTCTCAAGCAAGTCAAATGGATCTCTTAGGCATTAAATTTCTACTTATTGTATGCTATAAGCAAAATATGTTTGTATCATAATTATGTTTTAACATAATTTTTTTCAACTAATGAATGCTTTATTTCTTGTCTTTAATATATGATTGTTATGCTTATTGCTTGTATACTCAATATCAGGATATATATACATGCTTGATGATTAATAACATGCTTATTCCATAATATGTTTTAAATGTATGCATGCGTATTTAACATGTTTATGCCACTATTTAATCATTCTTGATGTACATGATTCAAACGGAGCTTGCTGCAAAAACACCCTAAAAATGACTCTTTTCTGGAAATTTTTCAAATTTGGTCGCCTGGGAAAACACCAGATGGGCGGCCCCCTTAATTCCCTAGGCGGTCCCCTTAATTTTAAGGGGGCCGGCCTACAATTAAGGGGACCGGCCATCTGGGCAGTAAAATTTACTTTTTTGTTTTGCATCTTGCGACCTCTTTTATCTAGCCCCAGCTACCATTTCTCTTAAAGGAAGAACTGGTATTGGAATTTTACCACAAAACCTCCAAACCTTACCTAAATCAACCATCACCTCCATCAAACACCCATTTTCATTCACCATGCTATCACCAAAATCATCTCTAAGACACCAAAACTCCATCACCACCACCTCAATGTTCATCCCCAAGTGCACCAAATGCACCATCAAAAACACCCTCCACTCATCGCACATCATCTTCATCCATACCTTCCACTTCATCCATCAATAACTACATCAACTCACACCTATCATCACCACCATCAAGAGCATCAACTCCACCTCCTACTCAAGAACCTCCATTCACCCAACTTGTCATTTCCATATCACCAATAACACCTCTTGATGCTCATTTCTCATCATCACCAATACCACCACCATGCTTTCCCATCCCTTGGGCTTTACTTGAAGCCCATGGAGACAATTGCCTTTGTTGAATTCACAACCGAACCATCATCTTTGGTCTTAGAGATGAGATACACTACATATTTTCATCCCTTGAACACATGCTTAACAACCAACCTCCACCACAACCTCCACCATTTTCATCCACTACACCACCACCACCTTCATTCTCACCAAATTAAGCATATGCAATGCTTAATCAAAAATAATTTTTCAAACCATTTTGTGTGCAAGCCCCATGGAAGATCATGTACTCCTAGAATGATTATGTAGATTGCATTACTTACTAGCTAATGTAGGATTGAATATAATCTTGGATGGTTGTGTATTGATACACAACATTTAATGAATGTCTTTATATGCATGCTTATTTTAGCTATATATATGCTTGTGCTTCTAATATTTTTCTTGAAGTAATCCATATATCGATTCCTTGGTGCCCTCAAACGAGGCGAGCACACATCAAGGGGGAGTTCTCGTTCTGACAAATTTTATCTCTAAAACTTGTCGGCTCAACCTTTTTGATGCTACAAAAAGGGGGAGAAGTGAATATAAACTCACTAAATACTTGTCCAAAAATAACTTTTTGGATTTAATGAGTTTAGGTTTTGTAATCATCAAAAAGGGGGAGATTGTTGACATAAATAATGCCTAAAAACATTATCAATATTTATTCATATCTCTATGTTTTGATGATCACAAAATGTAAACTCATTAAAACATAAACTTATAAAATAAACAAGTACTTAGTTGTAAATATTCACTTCTACAACTAAAATCACTTAAGGTATGAATGAACTAATGCTTAATGCATTATATGATCAAAGGAACATTTTTTTAATAACTAGATTTTTTATAAAATGTCAAAAACATTTTATATCTTTTAGAAAAACATTTTTGGTAATAAATAAAAAGGTTTAATTCATTATAAATTTATGAATTCAAATTTTTAATCAAAATCAGTAAAAATATTCCAGAAAAACCTTCCCAACAAAAAGACAAAACTGGGCAACGGATAGCTTGGGCGTCCCCCTTAATGTTGCTATGCGGCCCCCTATTTAAGGGGGCCGGCCACGCTCCAGTAGCTCCCAGCTGTCCAGTTTTTCTGCCTATAAATACCAGCCTTCCCCTGGATTTTTACTCACCCTTTTGCACTAAAACTTTCTGTTGTAGATCTCATTTCATATCTTCAAAAACCTTTGATCATGTAATCTTAAGCATTGGTTTCCAAGTGATCCAAGCTTCCACTATCCAAGTGCAAAAGAAGAATACTTCTATCAATCAAGACCAGAAGTATTACAACTTAGTATCATCTTGTTACTCAAGTTGTTTGTTTTATATATTTTGTAAATCATTCATTCATTTGTGTAAAGTGTGTATATAAGTTGTAAACATAAGTGATTAGGCTAGAGTAGTGTGTAAGTAGTGAAGAAGGTAGATAAGTAGTTGTGGAGTAAAGAAGTAGAGTAGAAGCCTTGTAAAGTTGTGAAGTAGAGAAGTCTTGAAGCCGTTGTGAAGCCATAGCCTAGAAGTCGTGAAGCCTTAGCATAGAGGTTGTTTAGCGGTCGTGTTGAAGCCATGAAGTCCTAGTTGTAAAGTCCTAGTGTTGAAGTCATGAAGCTGTAGCATAGAGGTTGTGTAGCGGTCGTGTTGAAGCCGTGAAGTCCTAGTCGTGAAGTCCTAGTGTTGAAGTGGTGAAGCCGTAGCATAGAGGTTGTGTAGCGGTCGTGTTGAAGCCGTGAAGTCCTATTCGTGAAGTCCTAGTGTTGAAGTCGTGAAGCCGTAGCATAGAGGTTGTGTAGCGGTCGTGTTGAAGTCGTGAAGTCTTAGTCATGAAGACATAGTGTTGAAGTCGTGAAGCCGCAGCATAGAGGTTGTGTAGCGGTCGTGTTGAATTCGTGAAGAAGTTGTGAAGCAGTCGTGAAGCCGTTGTGAAGTAGTCGTGAATAAGTTGTGAAGAAGTTGTGTTGTGAAGTTGTGAGATTGGTTCTAGCTACGATTAGAACTCGACATTTAGCTTTGTGTCGTTAAACCTGTGTAAGCCAAAGTTGTGTACGATTTTCTCCGCCATAAAGGAGCTTATTGAAGTTGTGAAGAAAACTCTCGAGCTTGGTGCTCGGGGAGTAGAGTAGGGCAAGGAAGGTGTCCTTGTAGCCGAACCACTATAAATCCCTCGTGTCTCGGTTAGATCTTTCCATCTCTTACTTACATCTTTATTTATATCGTCATTACTTTTATAACATATAGGCATATATAATTGTTAGTAATAATTAGAAGTTGACTTCACATATAGATCAAATTGAAACTCTATTCAAGAAACTAAAACTTTTACAATCAATTTAAAAGAATACATATATAACTAATAATAAGGTTCAAGTTTTATTTTTCATACAAACTTGAATCTAAGTGTTTTATAAATAAACAAAGGTTTTCATAATAAAATTAAAATGACATAAAACTATTCAACCCCCCCCCCCCTCTTCTAGTTTTCCACAAATACAGCTGAAGATCTAAACCAACAACCAGTACCCGAACATGAAGATTATGACCCAAATGCCTTCTTTAATCCATTTGCACCGACTCCAACCGTTCCTGATATTGTAGAGTCGTCCACACGCAAGAATATGGTTGTTTATCAAATGGATGTGAAAGCGGCATATCTGAACGGTCAATTACGTGAGGAGGTTTATGTTAGTCAACCAGAGGGATTCGTTGATCCAGCGCATCCCAGTCATGTGTATCGACTCAAGAAGGCCCTTTACGGACATAAACAATCCCCAAGGGCATGGTACGATAAACTTACTGCTTTCTTGCTGACCAATAATTTTACTAAAGGTTCTGTGGATCCAACATTGTTTATTCAAAAACATGGGGAGGACATTTTAATTGTTCAAATTTATATCGATGACATTATTTTTGCCTCTACAAACAAAAAATACTCAAATGCTATTGCAAGATTAATGAAACAAAAATTTTGAAATGTCCATGATGGGTGAACTTACATTCTTCTTAGGTCTCCAAGTTTATCAATCACCTTGTGGAATTTTTCTAAGTCAATCCAAATGTGCTCTTGAAATTTTATAGAAATATTGGCAAGTTGTGATACTTATGACACCCTTATGTCTTCATCATCACCAAAGTTGGATGATGATTTACGTGGGACCCCTGTTGACCCTACCAAATACCGAAGTATGATTGGGTCCCTCATGTATCTAACAGCCAGCAGACCAGATATAGTATTTGTTGTATATCTATGCTCTTGTTATCAGCCACGCCCAACTGAAAGACACTTCTTAGAGGCTAAAAGAATCCTTTGATACATAAAGGGAACCATCCATTTGGGGATCTGGTATCCGAAGGATTCTGGTTTTGAACTAATAGCCTTTTCAGATGCTGACCATGCAGGATGTTTAGACACACGCAAAAGTACATCTGGTGGAGTGCAGTTTCTAGGAGACAAACTTGTATCTTAGCAGTCAAAGAAGCAGGATTGCACTTCATTGTCATCAACAGAATCGGAATATGTAGCCATGTTAGCATTATGTGATCAACTCATTTGGATGCGATCATAGCTGATGGACTACGGTTACATTTACAATAAGATTCCCATGTACTGCGACTCCAAGAGTGCCATTTCCATCTCATGCAACACGGTTCAACATTCAAAGTCAAAATATATCGCACTCCAATATCAAAGGGTAAAATTGAATTATACTTTGTGGGTACTGAATACCAATTAGCTGACTTATTGATGACATCAAATAACGACATATTATTAGCATCATTATCCTATATTATTGACTTGTTTTATATCACTTTATATGAGAATTAATACTTAATCGTTTACTTTTGTGTTTCTCAGTTATAAACAAGCATTAGGTGAAAGTTAATGATTTCGGACGGAAATTGGAGCAAAATGAATCAAGTTGGAAAAGTCTACTGAACTGAAGGAAGATGCGCCGTATCATTCTTGATAGATACGTCGTACATATAGACTTAGACGAATCTGAGACCATTGCCTGACTTTAAAGAAAGCGCCGCATGTATTTATCTCATGCGCCGCATATAAAACCTTGGTCAACGAAGAAGATCTGACTTATCTACTCCAGATACACCGTATGACATTCCTAGCATACGGCGCATCAATCTCAAGACTTCACCAAAGATTATCCAAGATACTGAAGGACATGCGCCGCATAAAGATACAAGTTACGCCGCATCTGAAGACGGTGAAGGAATATTCTGGAATATAATAATCTTGGACCCCACGCGAAGTTACCTAGATACGCCGCATCGGACCAATCCGATGCGCCGTATTGGCCATATACAATCTTAGCCGAGAAATCAAGTGAAGAATAGAAGCTCAATGAAGAAGTCAAGATTACATAATGATACTCGGAGATGCTTTCGTATTTTGGCCATAAAATCTTCATCCGGACTCCGTTTTAGGTGATTCAAGCGGCCACGGAAAGAGAAAAAGGAGATCTATATTTTTCAAAAGAAGATACGGTGCATTGGCTTTGTGGATGCGCCGCATCGAGGTCGGAACAGCCGCAGACTAATTTTGGTAAACCTTGGAGGCTACTCTTCCTTACCCCTATAAATACCACAGCCCTATGGACGATTTGATCATCATAAAAATCACTATTATCAGTTGGGAACAGCCCCAAATCGTCCCCAACACCTTCTCCATCCACCATTGAAGATCGACGAAGAACATCTCCATTCTTATCTTTGTGTATCATTCGGTTAGCATAATAAATTTGTCTATGGATTTCTTATGTTTAATTTTTATGTATACTTTATCTTTTGCTGAGATTATGGGCTAACACCCTTAGGTGTTAGCCATGTTTATGAAGTTTTATTAGTTTTTATGATTTTGTCGATGTGTTTGCTTTGTTATTGGATTGGGTGCTTGTCGATAAAAACTCGTTTATTGCTTATAACTAGTAGAAGTCTATGTAACTAGGTTATGATCCTTATAACTTTAATTGATGTGACTTAACTACCTGTAATGGTGGTTGCTTAGGTTGAGTTATTTGCGTGTTAACCCGAATCTCTATTAGGAATCATTGTTTGGCATAAACGGAACGTGTCTACAACCTAATAGGACTAGTAGCGTATAATACCGAACTAGGTTAGATGGTTTTAAAGCAATAAGTTAGTATTGATGCTAGACGAGTCACTATGATCATGTCCTCTTTCCCACCACGATGGTAGGTTATTTAATCGTGACAGGATTAATAATTGGATTGGCGACAAAACAATTGAATGAATTAAAACAAGTAGACATAAGCATGTATAACTATAAAATGGATTAGACTTGGCTAACCCGTTCTTCCCTATTGATATCGATCTATTGTACTATCCTTAGTTTAGATATTTATTTTATTGCAATTAGTTTAATTAAAACACATAAAATCGTGATAGCCTCTCAGGCTAAAACCCCCAAAAATATTTACTTGCTTTCTAGGTTAGAATAGTTAGTTTAGTAATTAGAATACCTTTAGATCATCTTAGCTTCGCTCCTAGTGAACGACCCTTGCTTACCTAGAAACTATCTACATTGATCGGGTACACTGCTCGTGAGTGTTTAGAGTCTATAGGTTAGTTCGGCAATAAATAAATTTAAAACTTGGTTGATTTTTATAGACCTAAAAAAACACATCAAGTTTTTGGCGCCGTTGCCGGGGAGTGATTGTTTTAATTTGATTTATTGGTATTTTAGTTTAGTTAGTTTTTTTTTTTGTTTCTGTGTTTCTGTCTCAGAAAGGCAATACGGCGTATCCTTGTCTGTGGATGCGGCGTATCTGTCTTATATCAATACGGCGTATACAGGTCAATTGTATACGGCGTATTGACGTTCTGTGACCAATTTTTTTTATCGTTTTTCTTTATTTTTGTTTATTTAATTTTTATTTTTCGTTTTAGTTTTTATTGTTTTTGTTTCGGTTACTGCTGTTCTTGGTTGTTTATCTTTCAGGTAATAATGATGATGGATAATCTGGACATAACTATGGAAGAATATCTTAGGCTTAACAATGAAAGATCCTTGAGCAATAAAAAGGTTTACGATTGGGAAAGAGCAAGATATGGTGCACAAGTCATCAATGATAAAGAACCCACGATGGAAGAGTACTTATTATCAAAGTAGGAAGAGTCAGGGAAAGAAAGAAAGACATTGCCATTTAGACACACTTGGACTTTATCCAATGATGATGATGAAGAAGAATCATACGATTTTGGTGCAATTAGGTTTCCGGCAATAGTTATTGATGATGTTATTTCTCCGGAAGTTGCCCAAGATGAAGAAGAGTCACAAGTGTTTGATTTGAATGAAAATCCGGCAATTGTTTACAAAGAAGCTTATTCATCCGAAAGTGCTTATGATGAAAATGAAGATGAATGTGGAACAATGGTGTATGGTGCTATTACTTGTGATTTTTCACCCGAGTTGGAAAATATATTCTCATCATATCAAAAACACCATGATGATATTCCATCGGATGAAGATAATGAGTATTCTAATATTGAAAGTTTTTATTGTATTGTGTACGATGCCATACCGCAATTGCCACAACAAAATGAAATATTCATGCGTGGAACAAATGAGCCAGATTATGACCCCACAAAGGATTTTGAAGAAACGTGGGATGACTTATTTGAGGCGGCTATTCGGGAAAAGGATGAAATTACAAGACCACTAGTTGAAGATGGAGACTCACAAGATGAATTGGAGTCACTTACAACAAAAAGTGGTACTAATTTATTTAATATTATTAATCCCGTTACTAATAATCTTGCTAGTTTTCCTAAACAGGTTGCAAAACGAAAGAATGATGAGGTGGAATTTACTACACCAACTAATGATGAATATAAAGCACCTGTTATCAACCCATTTTTGGTTGAAATAGAAAAAGAATTCAAGGATGAGTTGATGGACACGACCATGATTGAAGAGGACAATTTCAATCCTATGAAGGATATAGAGGAACCCGAACTTTTACTCGCCAAAGACCCTTTCTCATCTTTTATGGAAGTCAAGGGACGCCTTAATACCAATAGAACAAACGAAGAAGAAGGGAGATTCATTGATCCTCAACATACTACTCTCTCACATGTAATGTTCATGTCATCCAATTTAACAACCAAACCGGGTAAGGTAATGAACGAAGTACACATATTGCCAAGGTATTATCTTTACATATTCTATCCATCTCTAGTAGCAAATTTACACCGTTATGGTGCTTATTGCTACTATCACCCGCACGTGACCGCAAGTGGGGGGAAAAACACCCTATTGCCTAGTAAATAAGGGTGGAGTCAGGCTCGTGACTCTAACAAAAACAAGCACTTCTTGGGAGGCAACCCATGCTTGTCTTTTATTTTGTTTTTAGTTTATTTTTATTTTCGTATTTCTGTCAGTTGGTCAAATACGACGCATGCACTTTTAGTAGATGCGTCGCATTAACCCATGACGTGCATTTTAGTATTTCCTACAGGTTGTTGATGCGGCGTATCCAATATTCCATGGATACGGCGCATCGACACTCTGACCTGTAATTTTTTCGTATTTTTATTTTCCTAACCAATGATTAACGAGATGCTCTCGAGATTCTTTTTCTGCGGTCTCTATATTTTTACAGGTCTGGACAATTGAAGAGGTTGATGGACTCCCGCATTATATACGCTCGCACGTTTACATTGGAAGATCATACCGAGCAAATCTCAGGGGAGTTCTCCATTCTAATTCTTTCTATCTCTTGTTTTTAATTTTAAATACAAACAACGAGGACGTTGTTTAACTTAAGTGGGGGGATGGAGAATTAGAACGTTACTTGTCCTAAATTTTCAAAAATATGCTTTAATCTATGCTTAATTATCAAAATTTAATTTTTTTAGCATGTTTTTGTTTAATCTAAGTTGCATAGCTGCACACATAATTTTATTTTCAAAAATTGTGAACTTATCAAAATTCACAAATCTATGAGTGTGCCGGTGACTTGTAAACTTTAGAACCTGGCTTGTATACTATTCGAGACCACCATAATGAGTATTATTGATATAATTGGAGTGACTTGTCTAACAAGGTAAATTTCTAGGATAACACCCAAAAAGCCTATTATATGTTTTGTGTTATTAACTAACTACACTGGTTAGTTAACCCCCGTATAAACCCTTTGTTTACTCTCATTTTTAGAGTAAGATACCACTAGAAAAACCCTCAGAGCCATTCCTTTCGTTTCTTACACCAATGTTTAAAATGTTTCGTTACACCCTTACACCTTAGCCTACCCTGTAGATTAAAGTCCGTGGTTAGTTACTTTAGGCAAAGTGTGTTTCTTTACAATTAACTGTGTTCGCGTGCGTAATTCATTATCTATGGTTAAGGTCGGGAAATTGCACAATGCAATTGGAGTGAAAGTAGATATTGTATAATTTGAGTCTTGTTATTTTTCGTGTGTTTACTACTTTCACTATTACTGTTATTTCTGAAGTCATGAAAAGTATGGAAAAATTATCCAGAGTTATCGTTATAGTGATGTGGTGAAATTTTACACATCTATGTTTATGTTAGTAGTTTGAAAAAAAAATCGAAAAAAATGAGAAAAGAAAAAGAAAGAAGAAGTTGGAAGTTTGTTTTTACCAACATTGTAAAGTTATGTAAAGTTATCATTATTGTTGTTGTACTATATTTATGGATTGAATGGGAGTTGGCCGTTATGGGAACGCCAACTAAGGTTTATTCTTTGATTGAGATTTTATTGAGTCTAATTCGTGTCTACCCAAAGCATGAGTTTCAAGTGTCAAAGCGTGTGTTATTCAATGATATGAGTCTTATTCATGGGATGGTTGGGAAAGTAATTAACCACACTTAGGATTTTAATCTATTTGTTTTGTTTATTTTTCATTTAACACCAATTTATATCCCAAATATTATCCATACCCTATATCATTCTTCATCCAAACCTTTGATTTATTGAGATTAGGGATTTGAGCAATCTTAAGTATCGTAGTCGTGGATTCGACTATGTATTTATGATTTTGTCGCCCTTTTTGATATAATATTATTGGTGAAGATTACTTGGTCCTATCTTTAGCATATTCGAGTTAAGGAATTGAGCAATTGCGAGTATCGTGATCGTGGATTCGATCATGTATTTGTAATTTTGTCGCCTTTTCTGGAATATGAGATCGATAGAGATTAAAAAGGATGATCAACCCTTAACCAAAAAAACCCTTTTTACCGTTTTAGACTTGTTACTCCTTAGCTTTAGTGGGGGAGATGTGTATCATTGCCAAGATTATGATAGAATATTCGTCACGACTGGACAGTTAAACGATTAGATTTGCTTTTATCGAAATATTTTATTTTGTTTCTAATTCGTTAAGTGTTTGGTTGTGCAATTATGATAAAACGAATAAATGCTTAATTGTAAAAATACATCCTATTCAGGATACATTTTCATAAGTTTTAATCTAAGGTTTACTTGAGGACAAGTAAAGTTCAAGTGGAGGGATATTTGATGACATCAAATAACGACATATTATTAGCATCATTTATCCTATATTATTGACTTGTTTTATATCACTTTATATGAGAATTGATACTTAATTGTTTACTTTTGTAATTCTCAGTTATAAACAAGCATTAGGTGAAAGTTAATGATTTCGGACGGAAATTGGAGCAAAATGAATCAAGTTGGAAAAGTCTACTGAACTGAAGGAAGATGCGCCGTATCATTCTTGATAGATACATCGTACATAAAGACTTAGACGAATCTGAGACCATTGCCTGACTTTAAAGAATGCGCCGCATGTATTTATCCCATGCGCCGCATATAAAACCTTGGTCAACGAAGAAGATCTGACTTATCTACTCCAGATACACCGTATGACATTCCTAACATACGGCGCATCAATCTCAAGACTTCACCAAAGATTATCCAAGATACTGAAGGACATGCGCCGCATAAAGATACAAGTTACGCCGCATCTGAAGACGATGAACGAATATTCTGGAATATAATAATCTTGGACCCCACGCGAAGTTACCTAGATACGCCGCATCAGACCAATCCGATGCGCCGTATTGGCCATATACAATCTTAGATGAGAAATCAAGTGAAGAATAGAAGCTCAATGAAGAAGTCAAGATTACATAATGATACTCGGAGATGCTTTCGTATTTTGGCCATAAAATCTTCATCCGGACTCCGTTTTAGATGATTCAAGCGGCCACGGAAAGAGAAAAAAGAGATCTATATTTTTCAGAAGGAGATACGGCGCATTGGCTTTGTGGATGCGCCGCATCGAGGTCGGAACAGCAGCAGACTAATTTTGGTAAACCTTGGAGGCTACTCTTCCTTACCCCTATAAATACCACAGCCCTATGGACGATTTGATCATCATAAAAATCACTATTATCAGTTGGGAACAGCCCCAAATCGTCCCCAACACCTTCTCCATCCACCATTGAAGATCGACGAAGAACATCTCCATTCTTATCTTTGTGTATCATTCGGTTAGCATAATAAATTTGTCTATGGATTTCTTATGTTTAATTTTTATGTATACTTTATCTTTTGCTGAGATTATGGGCTAACACCCTTAGGTGTTAGCCATGTTTATGAAGTTTTATTAGTTTTTATGATTTTGTCGATGTGTTTGCTTTGTTATTGGATTGGGTGCTTGTCGATAAAAACTCGTTTATTGCTTATAACTAGTAGAAGTCTATGTAACTAGGTTATGATCCTTATAACTTTAATTGATGTAACTTATCTACCTGTAATTGTGGTTGCTTAGGTTGAGTTATTTGCGTGTTAACCCGAATCTCTATTAGGAATCATTGTTTGGCATAAACGGAACGTGTCTACAACCTAATAGGACTAGTAGCGTGTAATACCGAACTAGGTTAGATGGTTTAAAGCAATAAGTTAGTATTGATGCTAGACGAGTCACTATGATCATGTCCTCTTTCCCACCACGATGGTAGGTTATTTAATCGTGACAGGATTAATAATTGGATTGGCGACAAAACAATTGAATGAATTAAAACAAGTAGACATAAGCATGTATAACTATAAAATGGATTAGACTTGGCTAACCCGTTCTTCCCTATTGATATCGATCTATTGTACTATCCTTAGTTTAGATATTTATTTTATTGCAATTAGTTTAATTAAAACACATAAAATCGTGATAGCCTCTCAGGCTAAAACCCCCAAAAATATTTACTTGCTTTCTAGGTTAGAATAGTTAGTTTAGTAATTAGAATACCTTTAGATCATCTTCGCTTCGCTCCTAGTGAACGACCCTTGCTTACCTAGAAACTATCTACATTGATCGGGTACACTGCTCGTGAGTGTTTAGAGTCTATAGGTTAGTTCGGCAATAAATAAATTTAAAACTTGGTTGATTTTTATAGACCTAAAAAAACACATCACTTATTCACCAAAGCCTTGCCCCATGCAAGATTTATAGAATTAGTTCACCAAATTGGCATGCGGTGTTTGACTACAGATGATTTGAAAAACTTTCTTAAACACAATTAAGGATGTCAAACACCAAAACACTTTGTACGTATTTCTCTAAAAAAAGAAAGAAAAAAAATTGGTTAATTTTTTTTTTTCTATTAATCATCATCTTCATCTCTTTTTAGTGTGCAAAAATTTAAAACAAATCAAAATATGTTCTTGATATACATATTTAATTAATTTTTGAACTCGAACATATTTTGAGGGGGAGAATTTTTTATTTTTCATGACTTTTGCACACTCTTCTCAAAATCTTCATCATAAATATTAAATTTCTTCGTGCAACATTTCCGTGATCTCTTGAACTAATTGTTTGAGTAAAATTTCAAAAGTATTTGTTAGATTAAGGGGGGAGAAATGTGAATTTCAAAAGTTAACATATATTTGGGCTAAAAATGAAACAACAACAATTCTAAGGGACTGTTGTTGCCAATTGCAAAAGTTAGGGACTTTGGGACTACGCTTGAAGGGAAAAACTGGTTAAGGGGCCAAATTTGTCAAAACTCCTAAGTATACCCTATATAAGCAAACCTTTAAATTTTTTTCTAACTCTCATTACTCACAACCACTCATAACTGCTGCCAATTTCTCATTCGACTAAGAATTTTTTATTCTCACCATTTCACGATTGTAAGTGTTATAATCACTCCTTCATACTCACTAATCACTCGCCCAAATTCTTGAAGCATTTCTGTGGCTAAAAATCTTGATTCGAACGATTAGGGTTTAAGGAGTAGATTTGGGTGTTTCACATGTATTAGGTTTTAGTCTAATTAAACTAGTTCTTTAGCTTAATTTCATGTCTAGGATGTCTCTTTTGCTACTTAATTGTGTTAATCAACATCTGTGTATGAAGATTGAGTGTTTTAGGGTTTTAGTAGTCGTATAAATTTCTGCCACTACTAGGAGTATTGTGTATGTGTTTTGAGTGTTTAGATATGCTATATTAGGTCCCCAAATCATGCGCCTCAAGTCTTATAAAATAGTTCAAACATATGCTCTTTGTTGAAGAAATTCGAGTTATATAATTATCATTTGTGGCCAATGTGTGTGTTATCTTTGATTTCTGGGCAATAGGCTTTGTTTAGGATATGTTTAGGAAGGTGTTTGATGCTTACATGGACTTTAAATCTGTCCTTAATTGATTTCAATTTTGTATGAATATCTTCGAGTAAGGATATTTTTCTTCTACTTAGAAATATTTGAGATGAAGTTCTTCGAGTTAGAAGAAAGTTTTTATCACTTGGAAAATTTTATGATTTTTTCTTCGAGTAAGAGATTAAGTTCTCCTTCTTAGATATTTTTTTATAAAATTCTTCGAGTAAGAAAAACTTTCTTCGGATTAGAAATTTCTTCTTAAATTTTTCGAGTAAGGAAAATTTCTTCGACTTATAAGATTTTTTATAAACTCTTCGAGTAAGTATGATTTTTCGAGTAAGAACATTATCAAAGTTTCTCTGAGTTAGGAGGGTTTCAAATATTTCCGAGTAAGGAAAATGGCATCCTCTGATTAAGGGATGTCCTTCTCAAAAATTTTCTTAAATCCTTCGAGTAAGGAATTTTTTCATATAATCTTCAAGTAAGACCATTTCTTCGAGTAAGCAAGTTTTCCCAGACTTGTAATTTTTTTTTTCTGAACTCAGAAATTTGTTAAGTTGAAATTTTTGTTTGCTTAAATATGATTGCTTGTTTCTTGTGCACTTATAATTAATGACTTTCATACTTGTTCCTTAATGTGCTGTACCAGATCATTTAAGTATAGGTCAAGTATTGAAATGCTTACACTAATATTCATATGCAATTGTTATTGTGTTTTTGTTGGTGTTTGTGCTTCTCAGGTTCACAATGTCTCAAGCATAAAAAACAAGGAATGAGTTAATACCCGAGGGGGATGAAAGGAAATTTGGAGAATCCAATTACCGGGTAGATTTGGACACCTTACCATGCCACCCTAATTGTCAAATCATGGTGGAGATACTCAAGAAACACTTCTGCAGACATGTTCTAATCAGATCCGCTAAGGTTCCGGAAATTTATCTTAACCAGTTCTGGCATTCCTTAATCATCAGTCGCGACACGAAAACAATGACAATCACCCTTGACAGCAAAGTCATCAGGTTCGATGTTCATCTTCTTCGTAATGTTCTTGGGCTTCCTCTAACAGTCTCAGGAAAATACACACAGTTTTTGGAAGATCCAACCTTTGAACAAATAGTCAAATCCCTAAAGCACCTCGGCTATGAAGAATCATCTAAAGAAATCACATCTTATTCCAAAGTTGACAGAAGATTTATTCCTCAACCGTAGTTGACTATCTACACCATCCTCAGTCACTGTGTCACGGGAAAAGAAACAGGCCACGAGCACCCCAGACTTGAACATTTTCAATTCTTTTAGGGAGTCATCAACTTAGTGCATCTTGACTACGCAAATTATATATGTACTGACATGGTATTCCAAGCTCGTCAATTTGTGCAGAAGAAATGCTACAAGATTCCATTCCCTCGATTCACTAAGCTTCTCATTTCTCACTTCATGGCCCTAGATCAAGAGATTGACAAACGTCCTAAAGAAAAATCTCATTCAGAACAAATGGATCATGTTCTTTCACGAGTAAGAATTCATGCCACAAACACCACCAAACAAGGTCTCCGAATTCCAAATTTCTTACTTACAGAGATGGTGAGGGCAACAGAGGCTTATGCAAGATATGATGAAGCACAAAAAGCAAGATTGGTAGGAATAACGGTTAAAGGAAACACAGGCACTGGAAGAGGAAGAGGAAGAGGTAAGAAATCAGGCACAACAAGAACTAAGAAAGTAACTCGAGCACCTAAAAAGAAACCAACGCTCTGAGATGAACCGTCTAAAGATGAAGAAGATGAAACAAACTTAAGGGAAGAAAGAAAACGCACCATGAAAATCAAGAAAGAAAAACACGATGATGATCTGAATAAAGGTAAATCATCAATGAACCAAGACACACCCGATGACACCTTACGACCTCCAAAGACAAAGAAAGAAGAAATATCACAACTCAGAAAAGCCTTATAGGAAAACAAAGCAAAATACTTGGCTGATGTTGAGAAGTTGAAGATGAAGAAGAAGGGTGAAGAGTCTGGGTCAAAGGTTGGTGATGATGAAGTCATGACTGAGACTGATGCTGAAGATGAAACGGAAGCCACTTTATCTAATTCTGAAGGTGAATTAGAGGGTGAATCTGAAGGTGAATCAGAAGAATCAGACCAATACATTCACACACCCTCAGGATCTGATAAAGATGTAACTGATGAAGAAAAGAAAGATGATGAAGAAAATGAAGAGAAAGATGATGAATTTGACGAAGACAATGATAATGATAATGATCAGTATGACGATCAACAAGACGATGATGATCAAGATGATGACAACTCTAGAGGAGATAATCGAATACCTACCCCACCCAAACCACCATCTCCTGTGCCGTCATCTCATGATCAACACTCCAAGACTAAGCCTCCCTCACCTAAACCAACACCTGAACAAACTGAACCTAGTCAATTACAATCTCTTCAGGAACAGCTCAACAAGTTACAAGCTCCAGTCCAGGTACAACAACAAGACATTGATGAGTTCAAGACATACGATGTTTCTCGAGCAATGGAAGATCTCTTCAACAACAACTTACCAAGAGAGGTCGGCAAACACCTCCAAGAAACACTTCCATCTGTTATGAAGCAATACGTCAAGAAAAAGCTTAAAGGAGTAGTTGATCATCACATTCAGACAACACCTCATACCATTCAGACTAAACTGTCAAAGCCATCTGCTGCAGATCTCAAAGGTCTATTGCTTGAAGCCATTGTAAATGATCCAGAGGAAAGTGAACTTCGCAAGGCATTGATCAAGTCAATGAAGAAAGCTGAAAAGAAAGATGATCCATGCAAAAAGGTCAAGTCAAGCAAGCGTCGTCATGATGATTATGATAAAGATGACAACGCTAAGCCAAGAGACAAACGTACAAGAACGACTGGACCTACTGAAAAACTGCAATCATCACACATTCAACATACTGTCGAAGAAGAACTTCAACCACATGATACTGGAACATATGATGATGCAGAACCCCATGATGACATATCACATCACAAAGTAGCTGAAGCAATTCCTGAACCACCTGCAGATGCACCAATACAACCAGCTTCTGAATGGATTGATCCATCCGCTGAAAAGTTTGATTGGTTCGAAGAAATGGTTGATGCGCATCCTGACATTCGAGAAGAAGAAGTACCTGTTGAGGGCTCCATAGTAGATTTTACGAAGAAATTGAAGCAAGTAATGAGGATTCAGAAACCATAATTGTCCGATATCGTCAATGTTCGAAAAGCAGGGTTCTCACAGTTCAAGACTTCTCTCACTTCATCACTGGAATTTGAATACAATCTCAAACAAGTTGCTAGAGCTTTATCTGAAAATGTCATCTGGGACGTCGAAAGATCTCCACATGCACCTGATACATTCAAGTTTCGTGACTATTCTCAACCCTTACCGCTTATTGGTCATGCTCATAATCCCAAGATACCCAAGCCGTATTTCTTCAATCGTGACTTAGAATATTTGATGTATGGCAACACGGATCCGGAAAAACGATATCCTACATCTCTTACCAAATACATAGTTGTTGTATATGTTCAAGAAGGGTTCGCAGAACAAATCGGTGACATGTTCAGAACTTCAATTGAAGAATACAATGATGAGGCAGTCTTTGGTATTTTTCATTGGCCAGAGATGCGTAAATGGTTTTACAAATGGAAGTTGACATTCACCTTGAAACATAAGGTGAACTACAAACAGAAAATTCTCTCCATCAAAAGTGCTGAAACTGAATCAATATATGGGTATAACTTTCTAACACAAATCAAGGTTCGAAGAGCAGATGACAACGAGTGCACGTTCACTGAAGCTGATTATCCAAGGCTGAATCTAAATGATATCGAAGACATGTATTTGTTAAAGATTCAAGGAAAACTCGAGCATCTCCCCGGAAGTCTTCAATACGACATCATCAACTCAGTCCTTCTTTACATACACAGAATTGTAATCAAGACCAAAATCGAAGATGTTCATTTAGGTGTTGAAAGCTACCAGAAACAACTCAATCTCATCCAACCTGATTTCAAACCGCCAGGCATTGCAGAAAGGAAACCATACAAGTTCATCAACAGACCATTTAGTGTAGTATATGTTCGATCCGGAAGACCAAAGTTCATGGGATATAAAGATATTCACAATTTCAGCAATGAAACGTTGATACATGTCAAGGCTGAGCTTGATACTATTCTTGAGAACCACACCGAAGGCCGTAAGCAAGGTTGGTTGCGACACATGACGTGGAGGAGAAATGACGTGAAGTTGGCAGTAAAGTTCTTAGCACGCATTGACTACAGGCTGAAGCACAGGGTTTAAATGCAAAGATTGGAAGGATACGTTGGGGGAAGGACACCGGAACCAAACATTCTTACATTTCGTCATCCTGAGTAATCATCTGGTATAATTGTCATTAGATTGTATTTTATCATTAAATATTTCTTATGTATGACAATGGCTTGTGCACACATAACAGTGCACAGCCCATTCTTTGTAAAGAAAGGACCCTGAGGTACGCTTTAGTGCCTCAATCCTAATATAAGGAGCGAAAGTTTCTTACTTTTGAGTAGAATTAATCAAATTTCTTAAGTTTTTCATAATTCTGCTCAAAAGAACAAGTATTCCCTCTTGTAATCAAAACCTCAAAATGTTATTTCACTTATTGAGGGGGAGTATTTGAAACAATCTTTGTTCATTACCATAAGTTCTTGTTCGTTTCTTCCCACAAACCTCAAAAAACATATTTTAATCAAAATTTTCTTCAAAAACAACAAAGATATGCTATTTTTGAGGGGGAGAAAAACAAAAGTGATTAAAATATGGTAACTAATGTGGAATCTTATATGAGCTTGACTCAGATTTGAGCCAAGAATTGACGAAACATAAATGTTACTAATCGAAAGGACTTGTCCTGGCCGAGTAATAACTTCAAGCTGGTCTAACCAGTGATGTAAGCGTGTCTCGAAGAGGACTTGTCTAAGTAGAGTGTACCATTTCGAGAAACTTTCTGTGGACTTGACTATGCCGGGTAATAACTTCAAGCTAGTCTAACTAGTGATGTAAGTGTGTCTCGAATCGGTCATGTTCACTGAGAATCAATCAATTCAAAAGTGCGAACTCCACCCAACATGTGTAAATTTCTATTTTTAACTCATGAGCACATGTGAAGGGGGAGTATTTCTGAAAAATCCAAAACTCTCAAAGTGTTATCAAAACGTATCTTATATTAATAAACACTTTGAGAAATTTTCAAATGAATGGTTTTATGGCAACATAGGATAGTCATGGAGTTATAAGGTGACTAAGGTTAGGAAATACGTCCTATGATCCGCTAGAGCTGGAGGGATCTACCTAAAGACAACACCAAATAGTTTAGTACTAGAAAGTCCTTAGGTATGATTGAAAAAATGAGAATATATGAGAAAGGAGAAAGAAGATGTTGAAGAATTAAAAAGAAAAGTTATGAAAAAGGGTGAAAAGAAATAGCCCTCCAAATATTCAACCTTAGGGTAGAAACCGGGTTCCATTCATATATTATGGGTTGTCACTAAGGTGACACCGGTATTGAAGACAAAGAGACCCAGTGACGCACTGCACTTAACCTTCTAGCCACTCAAGTATCTCTCAAAAGGTACTTGTTTCATTTCTCACGAAGAACCTCGCATAATCTATCGACCTCTCATTCCAAGAAGTGTTGATATTGAAAAGGAGGCAATCTGCTCCATGCCTCCGACTACTAAAATCAAAACGCACTAATCGAGTCTAGAGCCACGAGATTTGTAAAAAGATCTCTAAGGAACACGTAAACATTTCTACACTTGCTGATCAACAATAAGAACGATCGTCGTAAATATTTGAGTCCTACGCAGATCTTAGCAATTTGCAAGAACATTTATGAGAGGATTTACTAATGTAATTCTCAGTGATTGAATGGAAATTCCTGCCAAGGTCAACATCAAACAACCCTGACAGCAGGTCACTTCGGTAATCCCTTGTGGGTTACGCTTAGTGTTTGCGGTGGTTTCAAACGGTCTACAGTCGTGGAGTGATATCGATATACTTCAGCAGCTCACCTGAATCATCGATTTACTTCGGTATATCTGTGTAAGCCCTTTTGGGGGTATCCGATTCAGGAACAGCCTTGGTAAGGATTAGAGAAAGTTTACACACTATGCTGTTAATGATCTCGAAGTCCGAACCTGTAAGTGCTGGAAACTTTATTGCTAACTGTTTTCATGCAGGTACTCATGGAGACCGGGAGTTACATTACCACCACCACTATCATCAACCTCACATCAATTTCCAAATGCTCATATGAATATCACAAAGAAAGTTAAAGTCAAAGAAAGTTCTCACAAGAATCGAAGCAAAACAAAGTTCAAAGAAAGATTCTACGGCAAAAGAATCTACAAAGTTGAAAGATAAAGATCAAAGTAATGAATTGAGAGATGTTCAAGTGTGAAAATTCAAAGTCTAAAGATGTATGAGCATGTTGGAAAGGCGTAATAACACCAGAGACAAAGACGTTGATGAAAGGCAGAGAATACCATCACTTGATCACTATAACAACAAAGAACAAAGAACAAAGATTTAAAGATTTGAAGACGTCACACCAAAGATGCAACGATGACGTCAAGCAACCTTTGATGACCAACCCTTAGGGGGAGATTTTTGGGAATACGTTTTTATTTATATCAAGTGTCGGTCATTAAGTTTTGTAATAGGTTGCTTTATTATTTATACTTACATGTTTGTTATTGTTATTAGACTTAATATGTAAGTCCATGGGCCTTAGTGAAGCCCATTCGAATGTAAGGAAGGAGCTAGGGGTATTGCCCTAACATCTTCTCCTATAAATAGACATGTAACCCTCCAAGGAGGTCGTTGTTTCTTGACTTAACAAAGTTAATTTCTCTTATACAAGTTCCTTCCACTTTCTCTCTCTTCTTACTTTCTCTCTCTAAGATATATGTTATGTGTGATTAATATGGTGACCTAATAGATCCTCCTCTCCAAGGAACAACAAAGCAAAGTTAGCTGTCTTTTGTTGTTTAATTTTGGAGAGTTAATCTGTCATCAACCGGGATAGTTTTCTATAGGCTATCCCTTATAAATCTTGATTCATTTCTAATAAGATTTATAAAGTTAAAAATTACAAATGGTGTTATTACCGTGTAAGAGTCGTTCTCAAGAAAACCCAACCTCTATGTTGATGTTCATCAGTTTTCGTCACTTGCTTAAACTGTTGTTCTTATCTTTGATGGTTTGCATGAGTGTGTGCAAAGCGAACCCAACAAAACAATCGACCCTAACCTAACATACAAAACTTACGTCCTTTTTTTCTTCTATAAACAACTCGAACTCATTGAACCCTAATCCACCATGATAGGTTCTATTGCCCCCCCCCCCCGGTTCTAACACAATCAGAAAACTTACTAATTGTTTATAACGTGACTTCCCTTATTCCCGTTAAACTGACGTGGATAAACTAAACTACTCGTCGTGGATTTTCTTTTTCAAAAATATTGGCAATGGTCTTGAAGTTATTAAACATATACTTGGCGACTCTACTGGTGAATTGTCTAGTGCTCATTCGCATCCAACTACCAAATTGTTGAAAACCGACTCCATCGTCAAATCAAGGATCTTTTTTACGTTATCTAATACATTCCATGAGCGCCTTGTTGTGGCGGATCCCAAAACTGCTAAAGAAGCATGGAACATATTGAGAAGATTTTTCATGACAATAAATGTACTAAATCCATTAGTTTGAAGAGTGAATTATGGATGATCAAGATTGGTGATCTTACCATCGATGGCAACTTTCGGAAGATTAAATGTATCACGAATACTTTAACTAGTCTTGGTTTACCCATCCATGAGCAACGATAACGTTGTTACATACGCTCTTAATGGGTTGAGTGACTGTGATTTACAAAAATGGTCCCTCAAGGTTTAGTAAATTGGCAATAAGAGCCCTTTGAGTTAAGTAGTTTGACAGTTTTGACCGTTGAGTTTATTAAGTACATTAAGTATATGGATTTGTAACTTGTTCGACGCGAACTTGTAAACTTGCCTTAAATATATTAGTTGCGTCATTACTTGTAGATGGATGATAGTTACACCGGATTGTGAGTGGTTATTCACTATTGCTTAGCTACTCAGATTGTTTGAACGTAAAAGATATATTGTGGATGTTGAAATAAAATTTATTAGTGTGAAATCCGAGTGTAACACTAGATGTGATTTGCCGCTCCCACATAGCACGTGTTCGAAACAATCAAACTACTGATTCAGTCCTCCCATTTCAAATTACCTTTTTTTCATCCTAGCAGCGATCCAATCGAACACCCTTCCTTAAACTTCCTTGAACAAATCTGGATTTTGTAACCCATTCCTTTTGAACACCACTTGATTTCTATTAGTCCATATAAAGTACAACACTGACCATATCTATCTTGTAATCCCTGTAAAAGCGGTAGCTTTAACTAGATTAAACACATCTTCAACTGAGAAAAGATTTTGCATACCTACATCCCACTACCTCTGAAATCGACCAAACTTTTAGGCATAGAACAAAGCAATAATCCAATGATTTGATTGACTCCTCACAACCTGAACATAAAACCGAATGTAAGTCGATACGCATATTGCAAAGAATTACTCGACCTGTGATTCTCCGGTCATACAACACCAAAAAAAGATGCACACTTTCTTTTGATTAAACTTGCATCAAGTTGTATATATAGTCATATGCCCGCCATCTAATTGTATATGAGAAAGTGAATAGTTTTTAGGCATATGGACGATTAATAGCATAATGAGTGGTGAGATATAAAATGTTTTAGTTTTCTAAAACATATTGTACCAGTCTTTAAGGTATGTCATTGATTGTACAATATTTTTCACTATCAGGCGTTGCAATGGTGATCGAATGATTAGGGGATGTTTGGTGAGTTAGCCGAGTTGTTCGTAACCTAAAATAAAACAAACAAAGACACTACGTTAAGTGATGCGCAGGGGTTGGACCCTGCGAACCACCTCTGGTGTGCGAATAAGTACGTGATATGATGGTCTGAATGTATTTAGTGTTAGAGTGTTTGAGAGCATACCGTAACCAAGTAACCGGCCGAACTATTTATATGAGGGTGAAAATAGGGTTTGGCAAGCTTGAGCACAAATTTCGGAGATCATGGGGGTGTCCCTTGATCTTAGGTAACCGCTAGGGCTTAGTGACCCATGTTTTCCTCTTTAGCGGGAAAGTTGAGGATGAGTGTAGGACGTAGGTAATACCAAGCCAAAGTGTTCCTCTGTCTTATAGTCTTCGAAGGACACATCTCGAAGGATGCGAGGCTTCGATTGACGAATTCCCTAACTGGTAACCATTGTTCACTAATGGTTTGTCGTCAATAAAGACTTTAAGGGTTTGACCTAGTATTTTGAAGTAAAGTGTTAAAGGGAGGCCTACGAACTGCTAGGAGAATATGCCATCAGTCATGGTAACCATTAGATTAACAATAAGTAATCCATGACTTATATCATTCTACATCCCGTATAACTGTAGTTTTTATACCAAAGAAAACAAAGATTATTTCTTAAAAACCATTGAAGAAACGAAAATGATAAATGAGCCTAACTGTACAAGTCATTTATGCATTAGGTCACCTTAGTTGAGTCCAGGAAATGTACGTATAATTGTTTTTTTATTCAAAGTTATGTTTATGATTTTGACATCTTTAACTTTGAACAAATAACATTTAAATATAAAATAGATTTACATCATATCAAACTAATAATATGAAAGATGTCATATGATATGATGGGAGTGGGACATAAAGAATGGCATGCATGGTATGTGACAAACGTTGGAAACCAAATTTGTAGGGTCTTGTTTTTAACGTTGCGTGGATATGTGATTATTATGGGCGGGTAAATGCTATAGAATAGCAACGAACTTACTGATTTGTCCCGGATTGGATAATCTACAAATTTATTACCGATTTGACTAATTTTTTCTAAAGTTTTGTCCTAATAATAACAACCCCGTCAGTATTTGTGACAACGTTAGTCCTTTAACCAAACAAGCGTTTGCAAAATTAGTCCTTTTACTAACGTTCGTTTTGTTTTTCATTTTTGAGCGTTTGCAAAATTAGTCCTTTTACTAACGTTCGTTTTGTTTTTCATTTTTGGTCCTTTTGATTATTATTATTATTCTAAAAAATTCAAAAAAATTTACAAAAATTATAAAAACTTATAAAAATGCGAAAAAAAATTTAAAAATTCAAAAATTTTTGAAAAATTTGAAAAAATTTATAAAAATTCGAAAAAACTTATAAAATTAAAAAAATTTATAAAAATTTGAAAAAATTTAAAAAATTTGTAAAATTCGAAAAAATTTATAAAAATTCGAAAAAATTTATAAAAATTCGAAAAAACTTATAAAATTAGAAAAATTTATAAAAATTCGAAAAAACTTATAAAATTTATAAAAATTCGAAAAAACTTATAAAATTAGAAAAATTTATAAAAATTCGAAAAAATTTAAAAAATTTGAAAAATTTGAAAAAATTTATAAAAATTCGAAAAAACTTATAAAATTAGAAAAATTTATAAAAATTCGAAAAATTTATAAAAATTCGAAAAAACTTTTAAAATTAGAAAATTTATAAAAATTCGAAAAAATTTATAAAAATTCGAAAAACTTATAAAATTTATAAAAATTCGAAAAAACTTATAAAATTAGAAAAATTTATAAAAATTCGAAAAAATTTAAAAAATTTGAAAAATTTGAAAAAATTTATAAAAATTCGAAAAAACTTATAAAATTAGAAAAATTTATAAAAATTCGAAAAAACTTATAAAATTAGAAAAATTTATAAAAATTCGAAAAAATTTTAAAATTCGAAAAAATTTATAAAAATTCGAAAAATTTATAAAAATTCAAAAACTTATAAAAATTCGAAATTTTTATAAATTTTTCGAATTTTACAAATTTTGAAAATTTTTTCGAATTTTTATAAATTTTTCTAATTTTATAAGTTTTTTCGAATTTTTATAAATTTTTTCGAATTTTATAAATTTTTTAAATTTTTTCGAATTTTTATAAATTTTTCTAATTTTATAAGTTTTTTCGAATTTTTATAAATTTTTTCTAATTTTTATAAATTTTTCTAATTTTATAAGTTTTTTCGAATTTTTATAAATTTTTTCGAATTTTTATAAATTTTTCTAATTTTATAAGTTTTTTCGAATTTTTATAATTTTTTTCGAATTTTTATAAATTTTTTCGAATTTTACAAATTTTTTAAATTTTTTCGAATTTTTATAAATTTTTCTAATTTTATAAGTTTTTTCGAATTTTTATAAATTTTTTCAAATTTTTCAAATTTTTTAAATTTTTTCGAATTTTTATAAATTTTTCTAATTTTATAAGTTTTTTCGAATTTTTTTGAATTTTTTGAATTTTTCTAATTTTATAAGTTTTTTCGAATTTTTATAAATTTTTTTGAATTTTTATAAATTTTTCTAATTTTATAAGTTTTTTCGAATTTTTATAAATTTTTTTGAATTCTTATAAATTTTTTCGAATTTTACAAATTTTTTAAATTTTTTCTAATTTTTATAAATTTTTCTAATTTTATAAGTTTTTTCGAATTTTTATAAATTTTTTCAAATTTTTCAAAAATTTTTCGAATTTTTAAATTTTTTTCGCATTTTTATAAGTTTTTATAATTTTTATAAATTTTTTTGAATTTTTTAGAATAATAATAATAATCAAAAGGACCAAAAATGAAAAACAAAACGAACGTTAGTAAAAGGACTAATTTTGCAAACGCTCAAAAATGAAAAACAAAACGAACGTTAGTAAAAGGACTAATTTTGCAAACGCTTGTTTGGTTAAAGGACTAACGTTGTCACAAATACTGACGGGGTTGTTATTATTAGGACAAAACTTTAGAAAAAATTAGTCAAATCGGTAATAAATTTGTAGATTATCCAATCCGGGACAAATCAGTAAGTTCGTTGCTATTCTATAGCATTTACCCTATGTGATTATTATGGGTGGAGATATACTGAGTGTTGATTTGACCAAGCTGCCGCCGCTGTACTGTTTGCTTTAAAACTTGTATATTTTGACTAAAGTAGGCTGACCTCACATGATAGGGGAACAAAAGTTTTTAGATTCTAGCGCACAATCATCCACCGGTGCTAATAGTACACATTACAACATAAGTTAAAATGATAGTTCTACTTTAGAAGTGCTTTGCACAATTGAATTCAAACTCATCTGTAATCATTAAAGATTCAAGAATCCACTTTTTTTAACGACATACTTGTATTAAGAGATCATTCACTTGTTCGAGCAAAGTAAATGGGTAAATGAATGAGGTTTTCTTTCTTAAAGTTACTCGCGGAGGACGAACTTTTTTTTACTCATGTGTATGCGGTTTTACCGGGTTAATCTTGGGACTGTTTACTTTCTCTCTCTAGCCACCCTCAAATATACACACCAAACGAGTTTTAAACCTTTGACACCAAACAAGTTTTAAACCTTTGACATTTTGTAAGGAAACAAAAGAACTTACCACTAGACCATTTGACTCGAGCAAAGTGTTGTAGAGATTTCTTGACGATTCAAAATAAGTGTTCTCTTGCATTGCACGAGAACTCTGGTCTAGTTCCCGTTCATTCTCGCCTATTATAGTTCAAATTAATACTTAAGCTTGTTCTCGATCTATCCGGAAAGAATGACTTCTTCCATATGGTCAAAATAGTAAAGAACTAAACAAGAATTTGTGTTTGTTCAGCGAGTATGATTAAGATAGTAGAGTAAGTTACGAATGACTGAATGAAAGCCAGTCGAAACGGAAAGATAGCATAAGAGATCTCGATCAGTTTTCGCTAAAAAAAAGCTTTCGCATAGCATATAAGCTTAAAATCTAATGCTGCTTTAAGTATCCTATAAAAATTGGTTAAATACTCGCGCATAGCGGCGGCGATAAATATAATTATATTATAAATATAGTTAACAAATTGCTACTTCAACTCTCCCTGCAATTCTTTACCTGCTTATTGAAGTCGTTACACAATACTCTGAATGTCTATGCATTCGTTGTATGTGTATGTTTGGGTTTCCCATAGTTTTTTCACAACACCATGTCGACATCATCATTCTCGCATTTACAAAGACCCTCACAGTCTTTTACACATGTATAAAGACCCTCACAATCTCTTAATTTCAAACTCTCCCTCTATAAGTATATAATTTTAACGAATCAAGTTTGTATCGATTCAAACTAAGGTTAAAATTGCACAAAAATTAAATCAAAATAAATTAATCCATTAAAAATGCCAAAAATATCAAAATAGATATTGAATTAAAAAGGGAAATTTTTTTAAAATATGGTGAACTTAGATCATAATAAAAAAAAAAATAATAAAAAAAAAAAAATATATATATATATATATATATATATAGTTAACAAGATATTTTAATTTGAAATTAAAGGTGAATTTTAATTGAGAGTGACACATGTCACTTTAAAATGTGATTCTCTACCATTTGTAAAAAATGAGATGAACGGTTAAGATCGCATTTTCTTATCTTAATTTTTATTGATACCAACATCTTTAATGTTTTACAATAGTATGGAAGTATAGATAAACTCTAACATTCCACTACAACTCCACATATTTTTACTAAAGATACTACTTCTTCCGTCTCTAAATATAAGTTTATTTTGACTTTTTAAATCCAACTTTTAGCTTAAATATTTTTGTTTGTATTGTATAATATTTGATATAAAATATATAATTGGAATGGATTTTAAATGTATTTTCATCGGCATAATTTTCATCAATTGTTATATAATACTAACAAAAAAATTTATAGTAAAAGTTGAATAAAAAAAATTAAAAAAAAAAAAAAAAAAAAAACTTATATTTTAGAATAGAGAGAGTATAACAATGAAGATGTAACTGTATCCATTTTTAAAGGTCCATGTTATACTAACCCCCCAGGATGTCAAATCAGGGGGGTATCAACTATTCCAGTCAAAGATTTTTTTTTTGGGATAGTGTATCACAGTTTTTGTCAGTTTCTGTTCCGTATTTCTGACAGTTTTATAGTTTTTGTTCCGTATTTTCAGGTTTATAATTTTTTGATATAAACAAAATTAAAAAAATTAAAAAAACAGGGGGGGGATAAGGTTTGCCATTTTTAAATAGAGGATTTTTAGTCAACAAATATACAAGAACTCTGAAAAAAAAAAAAAAAAAATCCCTTAAATGGATGTTTCGTGAGCCATTGTCCAATGGAGTGTGCATCGTATTATACTATTTGGTACGAGTTGCAAAGTCAACATTATGCAATCAGTAAGCCCAGAGACAAGAGGAATATAATTTACGTATATATATGATCTAAAGTACTTTAAAGTTATCGATCAATAAAAAAAAGTAGTACACGTGGTTAGGATATCAATATGAGCATGGGTTAAGTGTCATAAATGGGATTTTTAATGAGGATTCATTTGTTTACTGCTTATAACAATGAGTCAATTACATATATGTCTCTGCTAAGCTAGTTGATTACATTTATACTCAAGTTTAAAATTTAATTACATATATCTCTTTTCTAAACACTCTTAATTACATATATACCCAATTCATTTAAAATAGCTTATTAAATGACTATTATACTCTTATTAATAAAGGTATAATAGTCATTTAATAAGCTATTTTAAATGAATTTGGTATATATGTAATTAAGAGTCATACGTTTTTCACTTTTCGTACGTTTTTTTTTAAGTTGTCATACGTTTTTATACGTTTTTATACGTTTTCGTCAATTTTTATACGTTTTCATCCCTTTTTTTACATTTTCGTTTTTTTTTTACAATTTTATCCGTTTTCTTACATCTTTATCCGTTTTCGTCAGTTTGCTAAGTTAGTTTATTATATATATTCCGAAGTTTAAAATTTAATTACATATATCCCCTTCCTAAACACTCTTAATTACATATATACCCAATTCATTTAAAATAGCTTATTAAATGACTATTGTACCCTTATTAATAAGGGTATAAGGGGATTGGGAGTGGTGGTTTTAAATATTTCAACCCTCCCAAATTTAGCCAATCAAATTCTGTCAACTCATCTCAACCCTCCAGCCCTCTCAACCAGCCCTCCCAACCAATTTCACAGGCGCCTATGATTTTCCAGCCCTCTCAAATTTTTCATTTTTCCCCCTAAACTATTAAACTACACAATTTTTAACTAAAACATTTTATAAAAATAACTTTTAGGGAAAAAAATGAGGCTCAGATCTGTTTAGACGATGGGAACATGCGGATAAATCAGCCATGGCTGCAAATATTCAAAAGGTTGCAATATTTTACCATCCTCTGAATTTATTTGCCCCGCCAAGATGCAAGATCATCTCTAAATCATGTTCCAATTTCACAATTTGGATCAATAACAAAATATCATCACAGCCTCTAATTAAAAAAAAAAAAAAAAAAAAAAAAAAAAAAAAAAAAAAAAAAAAAAAATCCGGCCAAATATGAAGATCACAGCCAAAAAATTCCGGCCAAATATGAAGATCACAACCAAATAATTCCGGCCAAATATGAAGATCACAGCCAATAACAAAAAAAACATCACAGCCAAACATCTAGATCACAGCCAAAGATCAAGATCAAGATCAATATCAAGATCAAGATCACAGCCAAATATCAAAAGAAATCCGGCTAAGATCTTTTTAAGCCAAGAAATCCGGCCAAGATCCGGCCAAGAAATCAATGCCCAACGCTCCATATAAAAGAAATAAATGTACAAATTCAACCCTCCAACGGTCAAATTTCTTTTGCAAATTTTCCCCTTCGAACGGCTTGAACAGCGGCTAAAAAGCCCGGTATACAACCTGTTAAAAGAACCCGATGGCCAAAGGAGTGGTGAAACCGGCGGGTTGAGGAGCCTGTTGGCTAAACCGCCCACCGCTCCCTATCCCCTAATAGTCATTTAATAAGCTATTTTAAATGAATTCGGTATATATGTAATTAAGAGTCATATGTTTTTCACTTTTCGTACTTTTTCTTTTAAGTTGTCATACGTTTTTATCCGTTTTTATACGTTTTCGTCCATTTTTATACGTTTTCATCCCGTTTTTTTACATTTTTGTCTGTTTTTTTACAATTTTATCCGTTTTCTTACATCTTTATTCGTTTTCGTCCGTTTGTATAAGTTTTCATCCTTTTTTATACGTTTCCATACGTTTTTATATGTTTTTGTCTGTTTTATACGTTTTCGTGTGTTTTTATACGTTTTCGTCGATTTTTCTTACGTTTTTATACGTCTTCGTCCGTTTTCATAGAAGGGGGAAATATATTAATGTTAATAAGGGCATAATAGTCATTTAATAAGTTATTTTAAATGAATTGGGTATATATGTAATTAAGAGTGTTTAGGAAGGGGATATATGTAATTAAATTTTAAGCTTGGGTATATACGTAATAAACTAGCATAGCATGGACATATATGTAATTGCCCCTACCATTGCTTTGACTTTATAACTTGATACCCTCCACTGGTCTGCTACCGTGCGAGAATACTCTTTACTCCTTGGTAATTGAAACCCATTTGCCCCTTTCGACTTATTTTATTAGAACTATTGTTTCCCTTTTTGTAACTTTTTTTTTTTTTTCTTTTTTTTTTATTTATTATAAAAAAAAAAAACCCCAAAAGCTAAAGAAATCTTGATTCATTTCTAATAAGATTTATAAAGTTAAAAATAACAAATGGTGTTATTACCGTGTAAGAGTCGTTCTCAAGCAAACCCAACCTCTATGTTGATGTTCATCAGTTTTCATCACTTGCTTAAACTGTTGTTCTTATCTTTCATGGTTTGCATGAGTGTGTGCAAAGCGGACCCAACAAAACAATCGACCCTAACCTAACATACAAAACTTACGTCCTTTTTTTCTTCTATAAACAACTCAAACTCATTGAACCCTAATCCACCATGATAGGTTCTACTACTAATTGTTTATAACGTGACTTCCCTTATTCCCGTTAAACTAGACGTGGATAAACTAAACTACTCGTCGTGGATTTTCTTTTTCAAAAATATTGGCAATGGTCTTGAAGTTATTAAACATATACTAGGCGGCTCTACTGGTGAATTGTCTAGTGCTCATTCGCATCCAACTACCAAATTGTTGAAAACCGACTCCATCGTCAAATCAAGGATCTTTTTTACGTTATCTGATACATTCCATGAGCGCCTTGTTGTGGCGGATCCCAAAACCGCTAAAGAAGCATGGAACATATTGAGAAGATTTTTCTTGACAATAAATGTACTAAATCCATTAGTTTGAAGAGTGAATTATGGATGATCAAGCTTGGTGATCTTACCATCGATGGCTACTTTCGGAAGATTGAATGTATCACGAATACTTTAACTAGTCTTGGTTTACCCATCCATGAGCAACGATAACGTTGTTACATACGCTCTTAATGGGTTGAGTGACTGTGATTTACAAAAATGGTCCCTCAAGGTTTAGTAAATTGGCAATAAGAGCCCTTTAAGTTAAGTAGTTTGACAGTTTTGACCCTTGAGTTTATTAAGTACATTAAGTACATGGATTTGTAACTTGTTCGACGCGAACTTGTAAACTTGCCTTAAATATATTAGTTGCGTCATTATTTGTAGATGGATGATAGTTACACCGGATTGTGAGTGGTTATTCACTATTGCTTAGCTACTCAGATTGTTTGAACGTAAAAGATATATTGTGGATGTTGAAATAAAATTTATTAGTGTGAAATCCGAGCGTAACACTAGATGTGATTTGCCGCTCCCACATAGCACGTGTTCGAAACAATCAAACTACTGATTCAGTCCTCCCATTTCAAATTACCTTTTTTCATCCTAGCAGCGATCCAATCGAACACCCTTCCTTAAACTTCCTTGAACAAATCTGGATTTTGTAACCCATTCCTTTTGAACACCACTTGATTTCTATTAGTCCATATAAAGTACAACACTGACCATATCTATCTTGTAATCCCTGTAAAAGCGGTAGCTTCAACTAGATTAAACACATCTTCAACTGAGAAAAGATTTTGCATACCTACATCCCACTACCTCTGAAATCGACCAAACTTTTAGGCATAGAACAAAGCAATAATCCAATGATTTGATTGACTCCTCACAACCTAAACATAAAACCGAATGTAAGGTTTCGTTTGTTTTTTCCCAATAAGCACTTTTTCCCTCTTTTCACTTCTCTAGTCTGCGAGAGGGCAGGGGTTTATGTTTGTTTTTTTCACTTCTTTCCTCTTCTAAATTTCAGACATTATCTTTCACTTCTTACCTCTTCTTTCACAAACCCCACATCTCTTTCTTAATATCCATTTTTATACGTTTCCGTCAGTTTTTATACGTTTTCATATGTTTTTTTACGTTTTCGTACGGTTTTATACATTTTTGACCGTTTTTTACGTTTTCGTCTGTTTTTTTACGTTTTCGTCCGTTTTTTACGTTTTATTCCGTTTTCTTCCGTTTACGTCCGTTTTTTTACGTTCTCGTTCGTTTCCTTACGTTTTTTCCGTTTTCGTCTGTTTTTTTACGTTTTTGACCATTTTTTTACGTTTTCGTCCGTTTTTTACGTTTTTGTCATTTTTTTTTACGTTTTCGTTCGTTTTTTCACGTTTTCGTCTTTTTTTTAACGTTTTTTAAGTTTTCGCCTTTTTTTTACGTTTTCGACCGTTTTTTTACGTTTTCGTCTTTTCTTTAACGTTTTTTTTTCGTTTTCGTCTGTTTTTTTATTTTTTCAACCGTTTTTTATGTTTTCGTCTGTTTTTTACGTTTTCGTCTGTTTCCTTATGAAAAAAGTATTTCAATAGCACAAAAAACAAACATTCTTCTATCATGTAGATGAAAACTTTAGATGTGCAAAAAAAAAAAAAAAAAAAAAAAAAAAAAAAAAAAAAAAAAAAAAAAAAAAAAAAAAAAAGTAATTCAATGTCACCAAAAAAAAAAAAAAAAAAAAAAAAAAAAAAAAAAAAAAACTTTAATAGCACAAAAAAGATACTAGTGAAAAAGAAAAAAAATGAAGAAAAATGAAAGAAGTACTTCAATATCACAAAAAACAAACGGTCTTATTCTTGCAGATGAAGAGCTTCAGATGTATCTCCTCTTCTGCAGACATGGTTTGCAGATGAAGAGGTAAAAGCTCTGAAAAAACAAACGACACCTAAGTCGATACGCATACTGCAAAGAATTACTCGACCTATGATTCTCCGGTCATACAACACCAAAAAAAGATGCACACTTTCTTTTGAATAAACTTGCATCAAGTTGTATATATAGTCGTATGTCCGCCGTCTAATTGTATATGAGAAAGTGAATAGTTTTTAGGCATATGGACGATTAATAGCATAATGAGTGGCGTATGTTTTAGTTTTTTAAAACATATTGTACCAGTCTTTAAGGTATGTCATTGATTGTACAATATTTTGCACTATCAGGCGTTGCAATGGTGATCGAAGGATTAGGGGATGTTTGGTGAGTTAGCCGAGTTGTTCGTAACCTGAAATAAAACAAACAAAGACACTACGTTAAGTGATGCGCAGGGGTTGGACCCTGCGAACCACCTCTGGTGTGCGAATAAGTACGTGATATGATGGTCTGAATGTATTTAGAAAAGTGTTAGAATGTTTGAGAGCATACCGTAACCAAGTAACCGGCCGAACTATTTATAGGAGGGTGAAAATAGGGTTTGGCATGCTTGAGCACAAATTTCGGAGATCATGGGGGTGTCCCTTGATCTTAGGTAACCGCTAGGGCTTAGTGACCCATGTTTTCCTCTTTAGCGGGAAAGCTGAGGATGAGTGTAGGACGTAGGTAATACCAAGCCAAAGTGTTCCTCCGTCTTATAGTCTTCGAAGGACACATCTCGAAGGATGCGAGGCTTCGATTGACGAATTCCCTAACTGGTAACCATTGTTCATTAATGGTTTGTCGTCAATAAAGACTTTAAGGGTTTGACCTAGTATTTTGAAGTATAGTGTTAAAGGGAGGCCTACGAACTGCTCGGAGAATATGCCATCAGTCATGGTTACCATTAGATTAACAATAAGTAATCCATGACTTATATCATTCTACATCCCGTATAACTGTAGTTTTTATACCTAAGAAAACAAAGATTATTTCTTAAAAACCATTGAAGGAACAAAAATGATAAATGAGCCTATTTAAAGGGCCTAAAAGGTGACCTAACGCATAAATGACTTGTACATTTGCATAACTGTAGTTTTTATACCTAAGAAAACAAAGATTATTTCTTAAAAACCATTGAAGGAACGAAAATGATGAATGAGCCTATTTAAAGGGGCCTAAAAGGTGACCTAATGCATAAATGACTTGTACAGTTGCATAACTACAACTGTACAAGTCATTTATGCTACAACTGTACAAGTCATTTATGCATTAGATCACCTTTTAAGTCCCTTTAGTTGGGTCCAGGAAATGTACGTATAATTGTTTTTTTATTCAAAGTTATGTTTGTGATTTTGACATCTTTAACTTTGAACAAATAACATAGGTGATGTTGACCGGACCCTCCCTTAGGGAGGGTGTGTTGACTTTGACCAGCTGTCGCCGCTTGTACTGTCTGCTTTAAAACTTGTACATTTTGACTAAAGTGGGTGGACCCCCCATGGTAGGGAGGGTCCGGTCAGTAGTACCCAAATAACATTTAAGGGCTATACTAACCGAACCCTCCCTACTAGGGAGGGTTTGTACTTTTGTCCACTTGTCCCCTCACTATTTACAGTGCAACACATTTTTTTTCCCAATTTATGTTCCGTATTTCTGACAGTTTTATAGTTTTTGTCAGTTTCTGTTCCGTATTTCTGTTCCGCACTTTCAGGTATATAGTTTTTTGATATAAACAAAATTATAAAAAAAAAATCAAAAAAAAAAAAAAAAAAAAAAAGAGAGAGAGAGTGTCCGGATAAAAAAATTGAGAGGGTTCGGTTAACTTTTCCCAACATTTAAATATAAAATAGATTTAGATCATATCAAACTAATAATATGAAAGATGTCAAATGATATGATGGGAGTTGGACATAAAGAATGGCATGCATGATATGTGACAAACGTTGGAAACCAAATTTGTAGGGTCTTGTTTTTAACGTTGTGTGGATATGTGATTATTATTTATGAACAAAAGTTTTTAGATTCTAGCGCACAATCATCCACCGGTGCTAATAGTACACATTACAACATAAGTTAAAATGATAGTTCTACTTTAGAAGTGCTTTGCACAATTGAATTCAAACTCATCTGTAATCATTAAAGATTCAAGAATCCACTTTTTTTAACGACATACTTGTATTAAGAGATCATTCACTTGTTCGAGCAAAGTAAATGGGTAAACGAATGAGGTTTTCTTTCTTAAAGTTACTCGCGGAGGACGAACTTTTTTTTACTCATGTGTATGCGGCTTTACCGGGTTAATCTTGGGACTGTTTACTTCCTCTCTCTAGCCACCCTTAAATGTACACACCAAACGAGTTTTAAACCTTTGACACCAAACAAGTTTTAAACCTTTGACATTTTGTAAGGAAACAAAAGAACTTACCACTAGACCATTTGACTCGAGCAAAGTGTTGTAGAGATTTCTTGACGATTCAAAATAAGTGTTCTCTTGCATTGCACGAGAACTCTGGTCTAGTTCCCATTCATTCTCGCCTAATATAGTTCAAATTAATACTTAAGCTTGTTCTCGATCTATCCGGAAAGAATGACTTCTTCCATATGGTCAACTTAGTAAAGAACTAAACAAGAATTTGTGTTTGTTCAGCGAGTATGATTAAGATAGTAGAGTAAGTTACGAATGAGTGAATGAAAGCCAGTCGAAACGGAAAGATAGCATAGGAGATCTCGATCAGTTTTCGCTAAAAAAAAAAAGCTTTCGCATAGCATATAAGCTTAAAATCTAATGCTGCTTTAAGTATCCTCTAAAAATTGGTTAAATACTCGCGCATAGCGGCGGCGATAAATATAATTATATTATAAATATAGTTAACAAATTGCTACTTCAACTCTCCCTGCAATTCTTTACCTGCTTATTGAAGTCGTTACACAATACTCTGAATGTCTATGCGTTCGTTGTATGTGTATGTTTGGGTTTCCCGTAGTTTTACCACAACACCATATCGACATCATCATTCTCGCATGTACAAAGACCCTCACAGTCTTTTACACATGTTGAAGGTCGTTTATATCTCAACAACACACACACGTATAACAAAGTAAAACACATACAACTACTTATCTAATAAGCTACGATAAGGAGAAAAGAGAATAAGCTAATAAGAGAAGAGAATAAGAGATGAAGAAGAGAGATTTGGAAGGTAATTCATTTCATACGATAAAGGGACAAGGCTTACGCAACATACATGAATAACCAACAATAAGAATGAGTACCCTAGCCTTCTATTTATAGGCTACTAGCTAGGGCAACTCTTACATGAATTCTTCTAGAAGGAATAATACTAAAGAGGCCGACCCATGGACTCCTAATGGACCGTCCCTTACTAGCTAACTTAGAGTCCATATTGAGCAACAATTAAACGAAATGAACAAGACTTGCAATATTAACAAAACGTGTTCCTAACAATCTCCCCCTAAGTCTTGATCATCAATGTTGCTCGACGTCTTCTTTGCTTCTTTGGCTTCTGACGTCTTTATAATCTTTGTTTCTTTGTTCTTGTTCTAAGATGATATGATGTTGTCTCGATCTGCCAATCTCCAACGTCTTCTCGTCTTCTCCATCATGCTCATATGTCTTTGACTTGTTTTCTGCAACATGTTCTCACTTTTCAATCTTAAACTTGAGAAAGGTTGAGGTGCTTGAACTTTTTGACTTTACTATATCATATGTTGAACTTTTGTTGTTACTGAGTCTTTGAGAGAACATTTCTTCAAGATATGAACATGATGGAGTCTTGATGGTTGAACTCCAGATCCTCAGCAGCAGCAGCACGAACCAACCGGTACTTACAGGCTCAGACTCGAGATAGTCAACAGCATAGTGTGAAGACTTTCTCAAGTCCTAACCCAGGCCATTCTGAACCGGATTCCCCCGAAAGGGATAACACGGACACACCGAAGTGCACCCAAGATTCAGTGAGTCGCTGGAGATCACCCCACGAGTGTAGACCGTTTGGAGCAAACACTAAGCGTAACCCACAAGGAGTTACCGAAGTGACCTGCTGTCAGAGTTGTTTGATGTTGTTCTAGCAGGATTTCCATTCAATCATTGATAATCACAAATGTGACTTTTCTCATGAATGTTCTCGGCAGATTGCTAAGATCTGCGAAGGACACTTTCCTAATTTACAACTGATGCCCATGATGTAGAACACCAGAGTAATTCTAAGTGTACCTAAGAGATCTTTGATGAATCTCATGGCTCTAGACTCAATTAGTGCACATTTGTTTGGTCGTCGGAGGCGTGGAGCAGATTGCCTCCTTTTCAATATCAACACTCTCGTAATGAGAGGTCGATAGATTATGAAGGGTTCTCCGTGTGAATGAAACAAATGTCTTTTGAGAGACACTTGAGTGGCTTAGAAGGTTTAGTGCAGTGCGTCACTGGGTCCATGACGTCTTTAGTCTTCAATACCGGTGATGCTCATCAACCAGTAGATTATGAATTGAACCCGGTGTCTGCCCTAAGGTTGAACAAATGGAGGGCTATTTCTTTTCACCCTTTTCTTTGCTTTTCTTTTTCATTCTTCAACCCCTTCTTTCTCCGTTCATTCATTTTCTCCTTTTTATATCATACCTAGGAATTTCTAGTTCTAAACTATTGGTATTGTCCTTGGGTAGATCCCTCCGGCTCTGGCGGATCATAGGACGGTTTTCCCTAACCTTAGTCACCTTATAACTCCATGACTATCCTAATGATGCCATAAACCAAATCATTGAAAAATCTCTCAAAGTGTCGATGATAATAAAGATATTTTGTTGACACCTTGAGAGTTTGATGATTTTCAGAAAGACTCCCCCTTAACATGTGCGCATAAGTAATAAATTTGAAATTTGCACATGCCGGAAAGAGTTGGCACTTTTGAATTGATTGATTTTCAATGAATATGATCATCGCGAGACACGCTTACATCACTAGTATAACTAGCTTGAAATTATTACCCGTCCAGATCATATTCAAGGAAAATCGCTCGAAATCGGTACATTCTACTCAGACACGTCCTTTGCGAGACACGCTTACATCACCAGATAAACTGGCTTGAAATTATTACCTGTCCGGGACATGTCCTTTCGACTACTGACTTTTCCTATTGTCAATTCGAGGGTCAATTCTGAGTTTGAGCACTAGTGAGATTCCAGCAATGAGACACCATATTTTAATCATCTTTTACTTCTCCCCCTCAAAAATAGCATACTCATGATGTTTTTGAAAAACTTTATGATTAAAATATGCTGTTTTTGAGTTTTTAGGGAAGAATTTCAAGAACATTTATATTTCGGAACAAAGATTATATTTTCAAATACTCCCCCTTAACAAGGGAATACTTGTCCTTATGAGCAGAATGTTTGAAAAACTTTAGAAAACATTCTGGTTTAATTCTGCTCATAAGTAAGAAGCTTTCGCTCCTTTTTCAGGATTGAGGCACTGAAGCGTACCTCAGGGTCCTTTCTTTGGGGTCCGGGTTGTACACTGTTATGTGTGCACAAGCCGTAATGTCACAGGCATGTGGTAAAAATAATGAAAAAGAATTATGAATTATGAACTCAAGTGTTTACATCAACCTCCTTTGTTAAACTTAGTGAATTCTGGGTCCGTCCTTTGATATAGTCTGATAGGAAATGGTGGACGACCGCCCACATAACTCTCAAGTCTCCTAATCTGATCCCTCCGGTACAACCTTCTTTCAATCTTCAAGATGAACTGCATTACTTGTTTGAGCTCATTATGTGTCCACCTTGTTGACTTTTTCAACTCATGATCCCGAACTCTTAGAACTAACCCATCTCTAACGTTTTTCAGCGTATCGTCACAGTATTTATGTATCTCGTGAAATGACATGAAATGGTTTGTGTGTGTCGCACTTCTGTAGACGAACCCAAAGACTGGGTATTTCTTCATGGTATATTGAGCATCGCGGTTGTTTTCCAAGAACATTATGGGCTCAACGAGATTCAACTTCTGCTGATAACTTGTTGGAGAATGCTCGTGTCATAATCACTAATTATATGGCTAGACATATGTGAGCCTATGGGGTCACACACTTATACACAGAGACACCATTTTATAGATTGTATTTATCGTATTTACAATATATAATCGACCACGTAACTCGAGATCGATAACGGGCCATTAAATACTAAGTTAGACTTAGTGTTTTTGGACCGGGCCAACAACGGGCAAGCCCATTGTGGGCCCCTAATGAGGCCGGCCATATGGGAGGTTTAGAGGGATATTATGGAGCTTGTTAAGGGGCCTTGATGTAAGATTGTAATTGATAAGATCAAGGGATTTGATCAAATCAATCACCAATTAATTATCATTAAGAAAAATAAAAAAACTCTCCTCCTCTCTCCCCTCTCTAACTCACGGCACAAACACACCCTATTAGGGTTTTGTGTTTTTTGATCTTCTCTTGATACTATCCATTGTAGGTTGTACCAAGAATCATTGTTACGGGGTTTAGACTAGCATCGGGTGGTGATCAAGGACGTGTAGTGTGGACATATCATAGAGGTGATCTATTTTGATCACTTGGGTTTCATATTGTGTTCGACATAGGGCTTTTGTTTGTGACTCCCGGATCACGCTACAAAGGTATAAATTATGTGTTTATTTATTTGATTGATCATATGGCACTATGGATCCTGTTATGGTGATGTTTATCCGCTGCATTTTATATTAATTAATTGTTAATTCATGTTTACATCACCTATAGTGGTATCACGAGCCATCATATGTTGTCATATGATCATCTTGTATGCGTAAAAATGGCTAAAAACATTGTTTTTAATGGATTTAAAAGTGTGATTTTAAAACAGCCCCTAGGGCTTGAATATTCTGAATATGTCGACTTTATTAAGGTCTTAAAATCTGGATTTTTTGATCCTATGGCCATTTGTTATGCATACGTTGTTTGTTTACTTGATCGGTACCCGTAAAATGGCCTAAAAACGCGTTTTTTGGAAGATTTTTAACCCGATTTCAAATCAGCCCATGAGGCTTATTTTTCTGTGGTAAAATGGTGTTAAGAAGGTCCTAACATCAGTGGGGTTTGAGTCTTTGGCCATTTGTCACGCGTACCATTCGGGGTTTTAATTCTTGTTAATTATTTCTTCGATTCGTTGGCTAACAATTTATTTCTTGTTATTTATTTTGTTATCCATGGAAAATACATGCATGTTTGTCCATGGAGTTAGCCAACACCATGTAATAATCCTTATTTGAATGTATTATTATGTGTTCATATGCAAAGCCGATGAAAACCTAGACCACTTGTGCGTTGTGATTGTGATTGTTGGTTGCATTTTTTGTTTTGGGGTTTTGCCATTGTTTCGGCACTTTTGTAATGTATTTCAATTTTGGTTTTGCCAATGTTTGGGCATTTTACAGTAGATACAAAGTAGATTAGTTGTATTTTACTTTATATGTATTGTAAACAAGAGCTTGGAAGCAAAAGGCGAAAGATTGAAGAGTTGTTGACTGAAAGTTGCTGCTGGACACCTGTTGGGAAAACGTGATTACCTGCTGATTGGTAAGGTATTTTTTTCTAAAATTTTTGGTGCAGGTCCACAAGATATAGGGCTACAACTTTGTCAACTGGGCCGAATCATGAGGAGGTGATCTTCCTGGGCATTTGGGCCTTTCAAAACAGAAAAACTGGGCTGACAGAAACTGAAGTTCATGTGCATTATGGGCTTTTTACTTGCTCATGATTGTCTTGGAGCAAGTGGGAGCCCTCCTTGTGGTTGTGCTATGTGTCCCTAGTTGACCCTTGGTTCTCGTGATGGCTCACGAGGCCAAGCATAGGATTTTCATCGGTTGAGGCTTTGCATATTGTGGTTGTATGTTTGGTTGGTTGTTTTTATGTATGTTGTGACTACATGTAAAACGGAAAAATGTTTTCTTAAAACTTGAAACTAAACATAAACCATTTTGAACTAAGTCTTATGATTTAGTTTAACTAAGTTTAAATATGATTTGAAACTTAAAAATCATTGTTTTCTAAATAACACTTAAACTAGTTAAGATTGTTTATTTATTGATTTATTGTATTGTCCAAACTTAATTAAAATCCACCTAGGATTTATATTAGTCTTGAAAATGGACAACTTGACACACATAAATTAAAACAATGATTAGACTTAAGTTAAGAAAAGTTTTTTAACTTGTGCTACGAAGAATGAATGCATGCTTCTTTCGTACACGTTTTTGATCCACATCAAAACTATTTACCCGTCAAAATTTAAGTCACGCCGTCCAATTATGAGAACACTTGCAATTACCTTTTAGCATCTGGTCAGACCTAGGCTGAATTGTAACCCAAGGTGACTATTCTCCATGGTCAGACCTAGGATTATTCTCACAGTTTTCAAATTGGATGACTTAATCGAGTAGTGTGGTCAGACCCTTACCCGAGGCAAAGATGGGACTAAACATGCCTACATGACACTAGTTGTTTGACACTAGATGCCATGAGTCCCATAAGGATCTAAGAGTTGTACATGTAATACAATTGGTGATCGTCGCCTACCTATTGAATCCACCATTTCTAGTAGATCAACTGCATTAATGGTCGAACCTCAATGAGGATCTTAGCCTTTTCGTAAATTAAATGTTTTAAATTATAAACATGGGGTAGTTAATTTATAAAAGGATAATTATTGAAAATACTAAAATTGAACTTTGTAAATTCAATTAATGCAACGCATACCGTAAACAAGAGTTTATTCTTTTCTTGTTAAAAGGACGACCTAAGTCGATCTTTCCATGTACGAAAGAGACTTATTCCTATCCTTTTTCTTTATGGGGAAAAGCCATAATAGGAATATTTGAATTTTCCTAATTCTAATCAAACTCAAGGAAAACCTACTCTAGAAATCGTGATGTCTTGTAAAAGTTAAAACGGTTAAGTATGGTTACACATCGTATTCCTTCAACGTTGTTTTATAACCCTTGTTTCGGTTTTGAAACATTGAAGAAATATAAGATATTTGGACAACCAAGAACACGTGCACTTGACTTGACCTCTTTGGTCAGACCTTAGGGCCATTTCAACCCATGGCGAATTTTGCTCATTGGTCAGACCTTTGGCGATATTTGCATGTTCTTGCTTGGTCAACCTATTTCGTACTAGCTACCAAACTAAAATGAGTTTAAATAATTAGAAGACGGAAGTATCAATAAACCGCAATGTGGTAAAGGCAATTACTAGCATGATTACCTAGCAGTTTGCCTTAACCCAATATGCCTACTAAGGTCCTACATACCCTTGTGGTAAAGTAGACCAATTATGGAGGAAATGCATGCCTATTTTCAAGTTAAAATAGCAATGATGGCTAGCCCATCATCTATATGTTAGAACTTGATGCACTTTCTTGAATACCTAAGTACATGTTTACTAGTCAAAGTGACTCACATTAGCAATAATGTGTAGATATTCAAAGAAAGATGGAAAGTATCCAATCGCTACTCACTCTCCACTGGTGACGTAACACATGTAATGTTGTCTAATCCAGTGGGAGCTGTAAGCTTTATTACTTGCAAGTTGCCCATCTTATTTCCAGATTGTCTTGAAATAATACATTACTTTCCACGTGTTAAGCATCATAGTTTATATATAAGAACCATTGCATAAGTTTTATATGATAACTTGTCGCGTTCCTGATGTTGCTTCCTGAAATGTTATCTATAAAATTGTTATGCATGATTCATTATTCAAACGATAAAGTTCTACATATCTATATTTTGATTTTTGACTAAAAATCATATGTTATCTTATACATTGTCATATTGCTCATACAAACAAACGAGCGTAGTGTTGTTTGCATGCTCTCACGATGTTGTGCCATGCACAAGTGGGAGAAATCTTAATTGTGTGCAAGGTACAACATATAACAAATATCAAGATATCATGAAAAGCTACTTCAACATATTCACTGAATTGTTTAGTAAATATGATTATGTTTTCTTGTAAACTCATAATCATGAAGTACAAAATTAACTTGAATATACTATTGAGGCCAAGAGTCGGCGCTCGTAATTACTTTAGTTGAATATGTTTAGGTCTCTTGTAAAGACACAAACATTAATTCCGTTAATTGTTGAAAGACTTATAACGTAAAGTAAGACGTCAAATTTGTTATGTCTTCTTGTTAAAGACATGTACACTTACGACGTCTACGTTAATTTGTTATGTCTTCTTGTTAAAGACATGTACACTTACGACGTATAATATTAAATGTTTATGTTTTCTAGTCAAAACATGCACATGAAGTAAAGTATGCAGTAGGCTAAAATTACTATTGATGCCATCTGGTTTGACTTGGTTGGCAGATATGTAAGCCAAAAGGTATAAGTTCATCTAATAAGTTGTGTGATAGTCTCACAACATCAGTCCTCATGGAATACCACAACTTTATGGTATGTCCATCGTGGAAAATCAAACACTATTGATATTGTTTGATCTTTGATGACTTAAACTGTTTTACCTCCAAAGCTATCAAGGTTAGAAATTGGATGTGCCATGTGTACACTCAATATGGTTCCAACCCAGAAGGAATTTAAGACACCATTGTAGTATGGCATGAGATGAATCTCATTATGTCTTGATTAAAGTTCTGAATTTGTTAACTACTTAAGAGTAAGTAATTAACAAACTAGAGTCAAGAACTGACGATGTATTCTGGATGTCCCACTTGAAAACAATTTATTGTTTCTCATGATGCTGAGTATCTAGAGATTAGTCTCTACATACAAAAGCAAGTGGGAGCACCTTTAGATCTTGAAGTTATTCAAGAGCAACCTTCTGAGTACACTTGCTAATGTCATACTAAGGTTGAACATTCATATGTTAAACCATAGATTGATATCTCTCATTCATAAATCCGCAAGGATACCCCTTGCACCTGAATGATATAGTTTTTATATTAATGCTGAGGGACATAAGTTAGAGGATCATGGTGAACCTGCTAACTACTGAGATGCATTATCAGATATTGTATCTGATGAGTAGCTCAAAACTATGAATGTTAAGATGCAGCCCTTGAAAGACAATCACTCGTGGAGTTTGATTGATCTCTTACAAATCAGTTAGACTGTGAGGTTAAGAATGAGTTTCTTGATAAGAAAACTCAAAAGGGAAAACTTGTACACACATTTAATGCACGACTAGTAAAAGGAGTTTACTCGTACTCAAGAAATTGACTATGACTAAATCCTTCTACCTAGAAACATTGGATGTATAAAGATGATTAATAGTCATACCTGTTTTCATGTAAATGAAATATGACAATAGGATATCAAAACACTTTTCTTGTTGATTACCTTTGCGAGGACGATGAGTAATCAAAAGGGTTTATGAATCCATATAATCTTTATTATGTATACAAGATAAAATAATCCATGTGTGGATTAGATCATGCATCTAGGAGCAAAGATCTTGAGTTAATTATAAAATCATTAATTTGATTTTGATTAATAAGATTACTCCTAAGTACACTAAGAGCAAGTTGGAGCACTGTATTTATTTTCTTAAATCTCATATGTCATTAACATATTAGAAACAATATTCCATCTAAGATAGACTTTAATCCTTAGCTTGGAATGAAGTTTCTCTTGAGGGATTTATAAAATAAGACATACAACCTTGTTATGTATATATTTATTAGAATAAACATAAGCGGTTATTAAGTCTAAACATAATATGACACGTTATTGAGGAGAGTCTCAATGATCAATCTTACTTGATGAGATTGAACACATGATTGGAAATCTTAAGTTTGACTGAAGGATTCATCATGTAAGTCATATTAAGTATTGGACTATATATATTTATCATTTGCATGAATGCAAGATGAGTTGATAACAACCAATATCTAAGTGAAAGTCGTTAGATAATTGTTAAACGAACATCATATTGGACCTACATAGGACCAAAGATGTAAGATCCCACGAAAATCCATGGTGATAAACCACATTAATTAATAATAACCTCGAGTTATCGTTTAACAAAACCCATTTTTACGGGAAAATTTAAAATTTTCTCTTATTGTTATTATTACCACGTTACGTTTTCGCGACATATATTAAAGAGCGACACATACTAGACACACAAATAAATCACGACACCCTGTTTTCACTAAATTCAAATGTCACAAAATATGACAAACACTAATAAATATTACATAGATCTTTCGGATGATACAAACCAAACCGACCATTTTTATAAAATATGTAATCAATCTATACCTACTATAACCACTTGAGCAACATGTTATCTTAGTCCATACATATACCCTCACATATCATACCCCAATTCCCACATGTTTAATATCTTCTCATCCCACGAATACATCGAAAGAACATATAAAAATCTACTAAATATCTACGATATCTATATCCTATTCGTCCTTGCAGATTTCCCTTATCTGTTTCCTTATCTTATCTCTAAACACACTATAAAAAGGTTAGTATATTTCTTTTTCAATCATTGAGCCACACCAACATCTCTCTCTCTCACCTCACTCTCTCTCTATTTTTCCGGCGACCCAAAACCCGGCCATCTGAGCCGTCACCGCCGGCCACATAATCTCACCGCCACCACCAAATTAATCATCTCATTTTCCTCATCATTTCCCTATGCTTCACGCGCCACCAACCCACCTTCATCCACTCCCTTTTCGGTAACTCACAGTTTTTCCGGCGAAATCTCCGGTGACCCAAGATCGAAGCTGTAACGTGTATAGATCGAAGATAGTTTTGGTTTGTTTGGTTCGAGTACGACCACAGCTGCCGTCTCCTCCCTCTCATCTCTCGTTGATCCGAGTGGTATGGTAAACCACTCATCATTGTTGTTTGATTTATTTTCATTTAAAACAGTTGCGTTTGTTTCTTCGTGGAATTATAAACCAAGTAAAAACTCGCTACTAATTTATCATTTAAAAACCGGATACGAATTTGTTTGGAACCGAATCGTGTGGTAAGAATAGTTGTGTTGTCACAGTCGAGGGTTTTGGTCTCGATATACTTTTGGTTGCGTTTGGGTTGAGACCGAGACCACTAAGGTCTCGGCAACATTATTGTTGTTGTTATGTTGTTGTCGATTTTTATGTTGTTGCATGGATACTTGCGTGGTCTAACGAGAACCCGTAAAGGGTGTGAGCTTGTGTCGAGTTTTTGTGGTAGTATGGTTCGGACGAGGTAAATCTGAACCGAGACCAAGAGGTCTCGGTAAGTCTTATAAACTTCGTTGTGGGTCCGTTTGGTTGTTCTTACTCGTGGCTTAGATTCACAAGCCGAGACCACTAAAATCAACTCTTGGTTGTGGCTGTGAAGAGAACCCCGTAGGGTGCGTTTGATTTGATATTTTAAGTTAGAATGCGCTTGTGTTATTAGCAGTCGTGCGTTTTGGTTTTGTTTTAAATTATAATCCAAGTTTGTGTTATACTAGTTTTGGGGATTTAAAATTGGTTTGCAGATTGGATTTGATATGGGTATGTTTGATTTAAATTGGGCCTAAACCCAACTGTTAATTAGGGCACGTTTGGTTTAATCATGGGCCGAAGCCCACATATATTATAAAGAGAGTGTTTGAAATTCTTTTAATGAGTCGTTAAATATCTATCCTTGCGGGCACAATGGATCTTTGGTACGTTTCGGAAAATATTGGGATATGTCAATGGAGCAAACACTCGGATTATGAATTTGATTTGAATACGGATTTTGATTATATTACATGGATGTTTGGACAACTGTGAATCGTTATCAGACTTACGATATTAGATGGCGGACTTATTGAACATTTTGACTCGAGACGGTATAATATATTAACTTCAAAATGAACTTAATATATTAAACACGAAACGGACACAAAATCTTCAATAAAACCAAAACTAATATTTACGAGAATAATAACGAGACATAAACTTATTAAATATTGTAATTTCATATTTGAGTTACCCATGTCTCAACGACTCGGGAAAAACTAATTTTATTAGTTAAACATATTTCATTATAAAACGTTTATGTTTTATACAAACTATTTGGGATGACGGGGTAAATGCTGAAACGTACAAACTAAGTTATTTTATTTGAGGTATTTGTTTAGCGTTAACTCCTAGGTTGTCTTCTTTGGGTGGAGTCCTCGTCAGTATTTCCTCGATTATGTCGTTGTCTATTTCTTTTGGCGTGAGTTGTCTGTCGAGTCTAGGTTATCTTACCACACCACACAAAACGTTGAAACTAAGCTTTTGATAAGTTTTGAAAACTGAATAATCCACGAAAACAATGACACTTTATAGACTTTATTATTGTGCGAGCCATATTTTGAGATAACCGTATACGTACTAGGTTGTGCCGATTCTAGACCGTTGAGTACCCTCGTGCCGTATGTTTTGAGAACGTTGTGATAAGCTCTAGATGCCAGTCGTGTCAGTGTGATCTTTGCTTTGCTGTGGCTAAGGTGAGTCGTGGCCCCTCCTATTTTAATACTTGTTTTAATAACACTTTTGGGGGAGATACATGCTTTAACTGTTTTAAGTTACTTATATACTTTGAAAACTCTCATGATTTACTCAAAATCATCCACTATGCTTTACATGTTTGAATCATACTTGAAAGGAATACATGCTCATTATATGTGCAAATTGTCTGTTTAGCTTAAACACGGAACTTGGAAGATAACATTTTTAAGCTACTTGGTGTAACATGATACTGAGGCTTATTGTATGCATTCATGTGACAAATGAATGTACTGTTACTTTATTATGATATTTCTACATTTCACTAGAAATAATTGCCAAGACTAAAATTACGTATAATTCATGCTGTTTGTGCAGTATAATACATGTCGTTTGTGCGATACATTTCATACTGCTTTGTGCGGTATAATTCATGCTGTTTGTGCAGTATAATACATGTCGTTTGTGCGATACATTTCATACTGCTTTGTGCGGTATAATTCATGCTGTTTGTGCAGTATAATACTTGTCGTTTGTGCGATACATTGTTAACGTTTGCGTATCACGAGGCTTTGAGCAATATAACTTTATGAATATATGAATGTATCATATATATATTAGGATACAGCTGTATTTAGAAGACCCCCACTTTACACTGATAGATTTCAGACTCTAAATTACTATTCCCACTATGTGATATAATTGTGAATCCTGTACTTGAACTTTAATTGTTATCATATGTGACTTAAATGAGAATTCTACACAAGACAACCCAAATTGCTTAGTATATCGTTACTTTTAAAAGTTGACTTATCACATTACTTCGAGCGTATAACAACGTAGCTCATCTGCATTCATAACTTGAAACTTATGATTTTGAATATCATACATGATTTACTTGTGAATTTTATACAACACAACTTATTAATTATTTCATGAAGGATTACTATTTATTTCGACAATCACTATACACTTTTCGAAGAAAGTTATTTTCTATAAACTCCACGAACTCACCAACCATTGTGTTGACGTTTTAAGCATGTTTATCTCAGGTAATTAACGGAGCAGGACAAGACACGGAGCGGGCATCTTTTACTCTGATAACTTAAATGGTGTAAAATCAAATATGTCATTCTTTTCAAATTATCACATTCTTTTATGGGATTTTCAAATCGAATAATTCACTTTTATATAAAAGCTATTATTTTGAATGACATATAACTCTCAAAACGCCCCTTCCGGGCCGTTTTCTGGAATTTTAACTTCGATCCTCACCGTAATACCCTAATTACTTTTCCGCTGCCACAAACCAAATTTGGGGGTGTTACAGTTTGGTATCAGAGCCTATGGTTATAGAGAATCAAATGTTTTCAAACATCAAACTATAACCACACTTTCAAAATGAATGATTTTACACCATACCATTTTACGCCCTCCGTGTCTGCAGACTGCCGTGCTCAATACATTACCTATTAAGATTATTTTGCACTAATCTTTACATGCTGGATGTTTACTCTTCACACATTACACACCGTATTACTTCACACCCACTGTTACATCTTGAACGTATGAATACTCATAATTACTACTTTTAATCGTTACAGTACCATGTCTCCCATACCAGTTGACATCGCTGAGACTATTCCTCCCACTACACATGCGTCACCTAACTATCATATTACACCAGATACTGAAAATTCCTAGGTATTAATGCCACAACCCCTGCCCGATATAGAACTCACTCAGAAACCACTCCCATCATCACCTCTTCACTCGCCTCCACGTCATAAACTTAGAAGAACTACTGAATCTTATCCAGATAAAGAGTTGATTGGTTGTCCGACAACATTCGAGGTTGGACAAAATTCACACCAAGAAACGATTTGGAAAGATATTGAGCCAAATTCTTCATTACCTACACTACCACTCCCACTTGACCCGGTAGCCCGGCACAGAAAATTCAGGATTTTAGCACTTTATAAGCCCGAACCTTTTATGACACCATTTTGGAGCTACCTCAATGGACCTATTAAGAAGATACACTTACAATTAGTGCCAATTATATCACCATTTCCACCTTATTTCCCCCCTAGACATGATCAGGATAACGTCACCATACCTTACCACCACTACTATCATCATCCCCTCCACTGTCGGTTGGACCCGACTACTCGTTAAGACTACTCACCCAGACTTACCTGTTTACACCTCACCAACGGGAGTTGACTCCTAGGGAGAATTTACCCTCTCAGGTCTCCCTCGTCATTACTGTTTCCACCTGCTTTCACTCTTTCAACCCGAATCCTCAAGACTGGATAGAACTTTAGGACAACAATTACCCACACACCTACTCCTCCCACCAACATGACGCGACTGGAGCGTCATAAAGAACAGATCGATACACTCCTATTAACATCATTGACAAAACACCACTCACAACCAACGACACTCTACATGACCTTTTATCCGACAAGATGGACTTTCAGGACGAACTGACTAGGTTTCAGTCAGAGATATTAAGAAACACTCCCACATGACAGTCCTTACAATAAGAAAGACAGAGGTATATTAACCTGCTGCATGGAACATTAATATTAATAAAAGACCTTGTATCGTTTGCTTTGCAAAACAATCGAATCAAGTTATTAATATTATGATATTTACGGTGATTATATCCAGACCTACCATAATATTACCTACGATTGTTAGGATTCCTCATACCAACACAAACTAGGCTATGACCATAGAATTCTTTAAGACAAAATTTCGGAAGAAAACTTGATGAATGAAGAGAAAGTTGCTGAACTTCGGCTTTTTGTAGAAGAAACAGTTTATTCCTTAGCAATTCTATACCAAGAAGTGATCACTCACTTACGATGGTATCCAAACATGTCGTAATTGTTGTGATCTTCAATTTAATCATAACCTCACGTTTTGGCAGGATTGTTAGAACTCATATACTCGCTTCCCCATTTCTCAAATCGTTCTAACAAGACTATTATGTAAATTCTAAATCCGTGTTCCTTATGGCCTTAACAGAAAATGGTGCGTACCGGACACGAAACTACCAACCCTACCGCAGCACTAACGCCAGAGGATGTCCAAAGAATGATTGATGCCGGCATCGCCGCAGCACGCGAGGCCGATGCTGCTACCCGCACAAGCAATAACATAGGAGCAACGACTGAAGGTGAGGCATCTACACAGCGTAAATGCACTTACAAAGACTTCATGAGTTGTCAGCCAACCACCTTCAAGGGTATAGAAGGAGTGACAGAGTTAGCTCAGTGGTTTGAATGTAGTGAAACTGTATTCATGAGAAGCAACTGCGCAGAGAACGACAAAGTCACTTTTGCTACTGGAACTTTAAGGGGAGATGCCCTATCTTGGTGGAATGCTATTGTCAAAACCATGGGTGCTGATGCAGCATTCCAAATCTCCTGGACTGAATTGAAAAAGAAGATGTTAAGGAAGTACTGTCCTCGGACGGAGGTTAGGAAACTAGAGGACGAATTTCATCAACTAGTTGTGAGAAATAATGACCTGAGGACGTACAACCGAAAATTTCAAGAATTATCTCTTCTATGCCCGTCCATGGTGTCAGACATAGAAAAGACGCTAGAACGCTATGTGGAAGGACTACCCCAAAGCATCGAGGGGGACGTCACCGCATCCAACCCGAAGACTCTTGAGGATGCAATCACATTTGCACAGCGATTATTGGATCGAGAAATCAAACGAAATTCTACCTCTGACGGTAATGATCATAAGAGAAAGATAGATGATCATGGAACCACCACTCCCAACAACAACAAGAAGAAGAACGACAACAACAACAACCACAACAACTATCAGCAACACCGCAACGACCGCTACCACCCGCAAAACTGCCGTCAGGAAACCGCCAGGGCTTATGTGGATGTGCCCACTAAAGGAAAGGGCTATGCCGGGACACTACCCCAGTGTGACCAATGTCGGATGCATCACAATGGACCCTGTCCTGACCGATGCGGAAAGTGCCAAAAAATTGGCCATAAAACTAAGGACTGCAGAGCCACGGATGCAAACTTGCAGCCAATAGAAATAGTGTGCTACGGCTGTGGCGAGCAGGGGCACTACAAGAACCGATGTCCAAAACGAAATACCAATTAGAACGACAAGACCCGTGGAAGAGAATGGGAACTCTTTAGGAACTTAACAACGCCGAAGGATGACACCAAGGTTAAGCAGAGAATAAATTACTGTCATGGATAAATAAACTCTAGTCTAAAACCATCTAAGTTGTGTCTCCGTTTGTATTCACCTTATGTATGATGGATGTAACCTAAGTGTAACAATTATCTTTCTATAGTATGAAGACTCTACCTTGTAATATTTCCGAAATAATTATAATCCACGTCTATTTCAATTTCTATTCTATTCTCCCTATTCATAGTAGTTATGTAACAATACACTGTATTCATCTTAGAAAATTGGACAACACCATTTCTAAGCCAAACAATAGATTATTACCACATTGTAAGAAATCCTCACCTAAAACTTAAGTCTATACCAAAGATATCCTAGTAGCATTTTAGAAATTCCTGACTTATCCTCGGAATATGAACAAAAACTTTATAATTCATTTGAAAATAATCAGAGGGTGTCCGACTTTGTGGCGGAACCACTATAATTGAACCATATAAAACTCTTTGAAGAAGCATAAATATTATGGTGACTGAGCCAAGCATTACATTATTTGGTCCTCAAATTATACATAGCCTGATCAACTATGTCTAATTTAGGAAGAATCATGTCATGAATGAAACAGTTATCTTTCAGATTTCCTAATAACAATTTCCATGCAAAAGCAAAATATTGAGACAAAATAAATTGCTTATAAATGACCCTTTTGACCAACCACAAATAAATACCTGCACATATTACCCACCATTCTTATGATAAGAGTACAAGCATTAGAAACTTAAGAATTCACAAGGATTTTTGGGAAGCACAAATAACATAAATTTTATTATAATACGAGGAAATTAGTACATAACAATAACACTAGCAACGATAATGCTAAAGTTACAACTATTTATCCCAACCTTCCTACTATCTATTTTCCCCACGCCATATCCACGATAAGAGCTACAATCATCAGCGGGATGACAAACGCTAAAATCACAACCAAATATTGGAAATCTTCTTCCGGAGCGTACCTCAAGTAGATAACCACAAGAATAACGTAAACAATCGCTAGCATAATTATGAAATGCGGCATTTTTGAGATGTGGAACGAGAGAAAAATAATTTGTGGAAGAATAAAAATTAAAATGGAATATTTATAGGCTAAATCTAACCGCTGGAACCAAAACTAGACGTTGAGGGCACCGTTCATGACTATTAGTATACACTGTTCACTAGCCGTTAAATTCCCACAGTCCCTGACCGCTATTTCTATTATTCACAGTCTTTAGAATCATTAAGTGACCAAACATTCGAATCTATTTCATCTAGCATGAATAAATCTAACTAGATCTCGTTTCCTCGATGTTCGGTTAGAAACCTCTCAACAACATTTTCCATAAACCCTCACCTTAGAACACCACATTTTTCAACACCTATCACGGACTGAACTTCGGGACGAAGTTCAAAATTTAGGGGTAGATACTGTAAGAGCCCACGAAAATCCATGGTGATAAACCTCATTAATTAATAATAACCTCGAGTTATCGTTTAACAAAACCCATTTTTACGGGAAAATTTAAAATTTTCTCTTATTGTTATTATTACCACGTTACGCTTTCGCGACATATATTAAAGAGCGGCACATACTAGACACACAAATAAATCACGACACCCTGTTTTCACTAAATTCAAATGTCACAAAATATGACAAACACTAATAAATATTACATAGATCTTTCGGATGATACAAACCAAACCGACCATTTTTATAAAAATATGTAATCAATCTATACCTACTATAACCACTTGAGCAACATGTTATCTTAGTCCATACATATACCCTCACATATCATACCCCAATTCCCACATGTTTAATATCTTCTCATCCCACGAATACATCGAAAGAACATATAAAAATCTACTAAATATCTACGATATCTATATCCTATTCGTCCTTGCAGATTTCCCTTATCTGTTTCCTTATCTTATCTCTAAACACACTATAAAAAGGTTAGTATATTTCTTTTTCAATCATTGAGCCACACCAACATCTCTCTCTCTCACCTCACTCTCTCTCTATTTTTCCGGCGACCCAAAACCCGGCCATCTGAGCCGTCATCGCCGGCCACATAATCTCACCGCCACCACCAAATTAATCATCTCATTTTCCTCATCATTTCCCTATGCTTCACGCGCCACCAACCCACCTTCATCCACTCCCTTTTCGGTAACTCACAGTTTTTCCGGCGAAATCTCCGGTGACCCAAGATCGAAGCTGTAACGTGTATAGATCGAAGATAGTTTTGGTTTGTTTGGTTCGAGTACGACCACAGCTGCCGTCTCCTCCCTCTCATCTCTCGTTGATCCGAGTGGTATGGTAAACCACTCATCATTGTTGTTTGATTTATTTTCATTTAAAACAGTTGCGTTTGTTTTCGTGGAATTATAAACCAAGTAAAAACTCGCTACTAATTTATCATTTAAAAACCGGATACGAATTTGTTTGGAACCGAATCGTGTGGTAAGAATAGTTGTGTTGTCACAGTCGAGGGTTTTGGTCTCGATATACTTTTGGTTGCGTTTGGGTTGAGACCGAGACCACTAAGGTCTCGGCAACATTATTGTTGTTGTTATGTTGTTGTCGATTTTTATGTTGTTGCATGGATACTTGCGTGGTCTAACGAGAACCCGTAAAGGGTGTGAGCTTGTGTCGAGTTTTTGTGGTCGTATGGTTCGAACGAGGTAAATCTGAACCGAGACCAAGAGGTCTCGGTAAGTCTTATAAACTTCGTTGTGGGTCCGTTTGGTTGTTCTTACTCGTGGCTTAGATTCACAAGCCGAGACCACTAAAATCAACTCTTGGTTGTGGCTGTGAAGAGAACCCCGTAGGGTGCGTTTGATTTGATATTTTAAGTTAGAATGCGCTTGTGTTATTAGCAGTCGTGCGTTTTGGTTTTGTTTTAAATTATAATCCAAGTTTGTGTTATACTAGTTTTGGGGATTTAAAATTGGTTTGCAGATTGGATTTGATATGGGTATGTTTGATTTAAATTGGGCCTAAACCCAACTGTTAATTAGGGCACGTTTGGTTTAATCATGGGCCGAAGCCCACATATATTATAAAGAGAGTGTTTGAAATTCTTTTAATGAGTCGTTAAATATCTATCCTTGCGGGCACAATGGATCTTTGGTACGTTTCGGAAAATATTGGGATATGTCAATGGAGCAAACACTCGGATTATGAATTTGATTTGAATACGGATTTTGATTATATTACATGGATGTTTGGACAACTGTGAATCGTTATCAGACTTACGATATTAGATGGCGGACTTATTGAACATTTTGACTCGAGACGGTATAATATATTAACTTCAAAATGAACTTAATATATTAAACACGAAACGGACACAAAATCTTCAATAAAACCAAAACTAATATTTACGAGAATAATAACGAGACATAAACTTATTAAATATTGTAATTTCATATTTGAGTTACCCATGTCTCAACGACTCGGGAAAAACTAATTTTATTAGTTAAACATATTTCATTATAAAACGTTTATGTTTTATACAAACTATTTGGGATGACGGGGTAAATGCTGAAACGTACAAACTAAGTTATTTTATTTGAGGTATTTGTTTAGCGTTAACTCCTAGGTTGTCTTCTTTGGGTGGAGTCCTCGTCAGTATTTCCTCGATTATGTCGTTGTCTATTTCTTTTGGCGTGAGTTGTCTGTCGAGTCTAGGTTATCTTACCACACCACACAAAACGTTGAAACTAAGCTTTTGATAAGTTTTGAAAACTGAATAATCCACGAAAACAATGACACTTTATAGACTTTATTATTGTGCGAGCCATATTTTGAGATAACCGTATACGTACTAGGTTGTGCCGATTCTAGACCGTTGAGTACCCTCGTGCCGTATGTTTTGAGAACGTTGTGATAAGCTCTAGATGCCAGTCGTGTCAGTGTGATCTTTGCTTTGCTGTGGCTAAGGTGAGTCGTGGCCCCTCCTATTTTAATACTTGTTTTAATAACACTTTTGGGGGAGATACATGCTTTAACTGTTTTAAGTTACTTATATACTTTGAAAACTCTCATGATTTACTCAAAATCATCCACTATGCTTTACATGTTTGAATCATACTTGAAAGGAATACATGCTCATTATATGTGCAAATTGTCTGTTTAGCTTAAACACGGAACTTGGAAGATAACATTTTTAAGCTACTTGGTGTAACATGATACTGAGGCTTATTGTATGCATTCATGTGACAAATGAATGTACTGTTACTTTATTATGATATTTCTACATTTCATTAGAAATAATTGCCAAGACTAAAATTACGTATAATTCATGCTGTTTGTGCAGTATAATACATGTCGTTTGTGCGATACATTTCATACTGCTTTGTGCGGTATAATTCATGCTGTTTGTGCAGTATAATACATGTCGTTTGTGCGATACATTTCATACTGCTTTGTGCGGTATAATTCATGCTGTTTGTGCAGTATAATACTTGTCGTTTGTGCGATACATTGTTAACGTTTGCGTATCACGAGGCTTTGAGCAATATAACTTTATGAATATATGAATGTATCATATATATATTAGGATACAGCTGTATTTAGAAGACCCCCACTTTACACTGATAGATTTCAGACTCTAAATTACTATTCCCACTATGTGATATAATTGTGAATCCTGTACTTGAACTTTAATTGTTATCATATGTGACTTAAATGAGAATTCTACACAAGACAACCCAAATTGCTTAGTATATCGTTACTTTTAAAAGTTGACTTATCACATTACTTCGAGCGTATAACAACGTAGCTCATCTGCATTCATAACTTGAAACTTATGATTTTGAATATCATACATGATTTACTTGTGAATTTTATACAACACAACTTATTAATTATTTCATGAAGGATTACTATTTATTTCGACAATCACTATACACTTTTCGAAGAAAGTTATTTTCTATAAACTCCACGAACTCACCAACCATTGTGTTGACGTTTTAAGCATGTTTATCTCAGGTAATTAACGGAGCAGGACAAGACACGGAGCGGGCATCTTTTACTCTGATAACTTAAATGGTGTAAAATCAAATATGTCATTCTTTTCAAATTATCACATTCTTTTATGGGATTTTCAAATCGAATAATTCACTTTTATATAAAAGCTATTATTTTGAATGACATATAACTCTCAAAACGCCCCTTCCGGGCCGTTTTCTGGAATTTTAACTTCGATCCTCACCGTAATACCCTAATTACTTTTCCGCTGCCACAAACCAAATTTGGGGGTGTTACAAAAGATATGTTCAAATGTTTACGGATATATGAGGAACTCTGTTTTGTTTGCATACGCTGATGCTTATTTAACTGAGATGATACTCAACCCCAGTCATGGTAGGATGTCATCATGAATGATGAAATTGCTGACTAGATGTGCTCGACTGAGAGCATTAATGCGTTATACATTAAAAGAATAAGAATACTTTATAGTTTGAGAAACTATTCATATGACTATCTAAAGTAGGTGTTTTGCTGGCTTCAAACACCCTATGGAATGTATTGTTGCGATTCTCGTCTTGTACTTGAATGTGCACATACAAAGGACAATCATCATTCAAACCTTTCATGAGTTTCGAAACAAGTATTCTCAAAGTTTACTCAGATGACTACTTGTTGTCTTGTACAACATGATTCGATCATGGTGGGAACATCGGATCCCGACCTATGAGTAGTCTTATGCATATCTGTTTTTAGTATTTGGATAATGGAACTGTAAGCAGTCGTATTATACAATGAATTGATATACCGGGTATGATCGTCTTCATTTATACTACTGTGTTCTATATTTGCATGTTTAATCCATGAATAATTTATTTATTCTAAAATTATCCATTATCGGTTGACGATACGGGAGTATCATCAAATTAAGACAAATGTGAGCGTGTTGGTGATTTATTTGCCATACTCACATGTTGTTCATTGGGATGAACATTGGATTGACCCAACCTACGATAATTCACTACATGGATCGTCGTCAATAGTGAATCTCGCAAGAGGTTATGTCTCTTATCCTCAGACTTGAGATGCAAGCAGGTCTTGCATGTGTGGAATTTCATTCCTTGATATGGTTAAACGCTATCCTGAATAAGGTAGTTATAAAGGCCATTTTCAGGAGTGATATGAAGCATGTGAATGACACGTGTAGTCAAAATGGGATTTGTTCCTCCACTTGCTTTGGAGTTAGATACTATTGGGCCCCTCGATGAATTGAACAGATGTTTGTATGGCCGTACTCAAATGAGATTAAGATGAATCTCAATTCACTTGGTAATCTAGTTCAATATCTATATCGAGAAACATAATAGTTGAACTATTAGAATGACTTTTGATCCATGTCTAATATTCAACAAGGTATCTGCAACAAAAGGATAGATGACATATAAACCATCTGAAATGAGACGTTTAAGAAACTGCCCTCACATATTTCTAGGGGCTTTGGCGTGTTGCTAGACGCTAACCATTGCTTGTATAATTACTTGATTATTATGACGTCGCAAGTGGGAGCTGTTGGAGAATGCTCGTGTCATAATCACTAATTATATGGCTAGACATATGTGAGCCTATGGGGTCACACACTTATACACAGAGACACCATTTTATAGATTGTATTTATCGTATTTACAATATATAAACGACCACGTAACTCGAGATCGATAACGGGCCATTAAATACTAAGTTAGACTTAGTGTTTTTGGACCGGGCCAACAACGGGCAAGCCCATTGTGGGCCCCTAATGAGGCCGGCCATATGGGAGGTTTAGAGGGATATTATGGAGCTTGTTAAGGGGCCTTGATGTAAGATTGTAATTGATAAGATCAAGGGATTTGATCAAATCAATCACCAATTAATTATCATTAAGAAAAATAAAAAAACTCTCCTCCTCTCTCCCCTCTCTAACTTACGGCACAAACACACCCTATTAGGGTTTTGTGTTTTTTGATCTTCTCTTGATACTATCCATTGTAGGTTGTACCAAGAATCATTGTTACGGGGTTTAGACTAGCATCGGGTGGTGATCAAGGACGTGTAGTGTGGACATATCATAGAGGTGATCTATTTTGATCACTTGGGTTTCATATTGTGTTCGACATAGGGCTTTTGTTTGTGACTCCCAGATCACGCTACAAAGGTATAAATTATGTGTTTATTTATTTGATTGATCATATGGCACTATGGATCCTGTTATGGTGATGTTTATCCGCTGCGTTTTATATTAATTAATTGTTAATTCATGTTTACATCACCTATATAACTTTCCACTCCTAACTGAAGATCTTCTACTCGTTCTTTGATAATCGTTCTTCGGATGAAGTGGCAGATGGTTGCACTAAAAGCATACTGAAGATCGGTAGAGAGATGTTGCAGTTTTCCTTGTATTTTGATGAGGTATAAGTCTTCAATATCATTGAGACTCAAGTCAGGAAAATCTGCTTCTGAGAACGAGTAGATCTGGTTGTCATGTCGTCTGACGGTGATCGCAGATAGGAATGTGTAATCATACTTCTTCGATCCTGAAACACTAATCACTGCCATGATCCTGAGGTCACTGTAGACTTGTTCATGAGACTTTTGGCTGAGTTTATACTTGTACCAGGTCTTCCTTTTATCATACCAGTGATGGATTCCTAATTCAGCATCACGATCATAGATCACTTGTTGTTTGATGAAGATCTTCTGGTGAATTGCAGCTTCCTCAATGGCAGGATTTTGGTAACTTGCTGCAGGAGTGAAGGTAATTGAAGTTGCATACTTCATTTTGCTTGATGCTCCATGCATGAGTAGTTCAAGATCTTTGTTGAAAAAGAACTGGAAGGGGATTTCTGAAGTTCCATGAGGTTTTCTGATCACGGGTAGTGGCTTAGTCCAGTCTGTGATGTATGGACGATTTTTGTTGTCACGGCCACCCACCCTGAGTATGTCTGGATTCGTCCAGTCAAACTCACTTGACATTGCACGAGTAATGTTTTCAAGGTGATACTCCAGCTCAGCCGCATTTGCAGATTTGTCTTTAAGAAGAATGAAGGCATCATTTTTGATCCTACGAAGTTCTCTCTTTGTCATTTTCTTCACATTTAGAGTATGTTTGATTTTGTGTGTAAATTCAAACGTACTGTCTTCAACTTTAGAAGCTTCGTCGTCTTGGATCTGAGCACTGGCAAGTTGATCAAACCATTCATTGCCATTCACATCTTCATCATCATCAAGCCATGTGACAACAGCTGGTTTTTGAGAATATTTCTTGCTGCTAGATGGCTTTGATTTGAAAGGTTTAGACTTTGGTGGAGATGGTGGTGGTGATTGTGGTTGATCTTCTTGTGTTTGAAATTCCACATTTTTTCATGAATATGCTCAAAATGATGTTCAGTTGCTGTAGGACCAGATTCTGGATTTGGTTGAGGTGGAGAAGAAGTTGTGGTTCCTGTAGGCTCAGCAATATGAATTCCAGATCCGCTACCAGTCTTTAGTTTCTTTGTAGTAGGGTCTGGATCTGGTTCATCATCATCACGTTTCCTTTTGTCCTTATCTGCTGAAGCCTTACAAGATTCCATATTTTCTCGAATAGCATTCAAGATGGACAGTTCAGTGTAATTGAGAGAAGATTTTGCAAGCAACTTGGTGTGGAGAGCGTCTTGAAGATCTTCAACAGAGTATTCCAAAAGATGTTGTTGCTGAATCTTCAAAACTTTGATCTTTTGTTCAAATGTAGTATCAACATAAGCTTCAATGATTTTCTGAAGATCAGGAATGTACTTATTGATGTAATGCCTTGTATTTGCTTTCATTTTAGCATCAACATCAGATTCTAGAAACTCATCCATCTTTAGCTTAGTTTGCTGCATCTCTTCCATTTGTTGAGACAAGTTCTTGACTAAGATTTCCATCTCAGCCAATTTTACACTTGTTTGTTTGTCCTTCTTGACTTGTGCAAGCTTCACTGCTTTCTTAAGTTTTCTTGTAGCAGGAGATACAACTTCCACTTTGGTAACACGGACAATTGTTTTCACATGCTTACCTTTCAAGGCCGATTTGATATGATCAGAAACTGTTGCTTTTTCTTTAGGTGATGGTGATTTCTTCGGTGATGGAGCAAGTGAGGGAATTGGTTCTTTAGAGTTAGGTGTTGAGTCCTTTGGAGGGGAAGATGGAGGTGTTGGAGTGTGAGGAGGTGATTCAGGAGGTGTTTTAGGTGATGATACAGGTGAGGGTTGAACTGGTGGTGATTTCTGCTCCTGTTGAGGGTTATTAACAACCATAGCAAGTTCGGTTGGAGGAACTGATGGAGAACGGATGTAGCTATCGGCTTCCAAGTCAGCTTGAGCATCCTCCTTACGTTTCCTCTCTAATTCCTCTTGTCTTGCCATTGCTTCCTCAAGTTCCTTAGCAGCTTCAGTTGTCTTATTGCCAAGAATTTCCTTTTCATCTTCAGGATTCCAGTCCATATTGTCTTGATGGTGTAGTTCCCCCTGGTTATCATCAAACATGGAGTCTGAGATTTCCCTGTCAGTTAAGACTATATTGCTTTCCTGATCATTCTCCTTCTCATTTTGAGCTTGTGCTTCCAAGTCGGGTTGATTAACCGAACTTGGTTGCTGAGGAATGACAGATTCAGCCTTATCGGGTTGAATAACCGTATCAGGCTTAATCGTGGATGTAGCAACTCCAGATCCTCCGGGTTGATTAACCGGATTAGTGTGGATCGAAGCTGCTTCTTGAACGGTGCCTGATCCTCCTGCTCCTTGCTTCATTTCATACTCCCTTTGTTTCTCAACAGCCAATTGTGCCCTTCTTTCTTCATCCTCCTTAGTTGACTTTAGACTCAACTTTTGTGCATTTTCAAAGTTGATTTGATTTTGAAGTTCAGCTTCTTCAACAGTAATAACAACAGGAGTCTCTTCTTCTGATTCAGTTGCTTCAGATTCAGAATCTTCATCAATAATCCCAGATGGTTCAGATTTCGGTTGGGGTTTACTAGGTACTGTTCTTTTGAGAGATCTTGGATGCTGTTTCTTTGGTAGTGAGGTACTTGATGCACTGCCAGTCTTAGACCTGCTTCGAGAACGGGTCTTTGTGGATCCTGACCCTTCAACCAAGTTAGAAAGTCCCACTTGACGTTCATGGAATGCCTTATCATATGCAAGATATGCTGGAGTTTCTTTTATTTTATCGGTCATTAGAAACTCAGGCAGTCTTGTCCCTTGTTTGTGCGTACTCCCTTTGGGAAAGTAGACTTTGCGAAAAGTTTTATCCAGTTTGTATGGATGAATCTCTTGATCGGTAGGTCGTCGATCAATGTCCTTATGTAAGTCAAGCAAATAACTTATGAGAATTTTGGTGTAACGGACAAAAGGGATTTGTTTGAAAGCTTTACGCATCTGAAATAGTATATCTTCCCAAATAAGAGCTGCAAAGTCAATCTTTTCCTGGTTCACGAACCCCCAGAAGACTTGAAGATGACTTAGTCTTGGGTGCTCAAAGCCACTATCTCTACCGGATATTGAACGGGTTATAATGTAGAAGATAGTTCTCCAGGGCTGAGGTATGTATTTAGCATTGACTTTAGAGATCTTGGTTAATGGTGTATCGGGTTGAACATCATAACCAATGTCTACAAGGAATTGCATGATTTCAGATTCTGAAGGTGTCGGGTAGAATTGGTAGGAAGGTTCAGGTGCATCTGGAAGGTCTAAGGCTTTGCGGAGATGATTAGGTGTGACTCTGATCCTTTTACGATCCAGTTGGATTGTGAAGTACTTATCATCACTGCTCAGTGTGAAAGTATCCCAGAATTGATGTATGTACAGTTCTGGAATGGTGTCAGAGCTGTCAAGAAGGTTTCTGCACTTATGAGCTTTGAGAATTTCCACAGCAATCTGGCAGCTTGGGTCAGAACACTTAATCTTGTCAAGCTCTACTCGTGCATTGTTTTTCCCAATCTCCAAAGAATACCCATGAGGAAAAAATTCTTCTTTAGTGAGTGTTGGAAGAGGTTGTTGTTCTGGTGTAGCTATTTGATGTAATCTGAAGCAACAATCAAGTACAAATATGCAATATACATGATTGTTAGCATATGTTAAAACTAGATACAACACATGGCATCCATTAGCATTTATGATTGGTTGTTACATGCTTGATCAAAGAATTTATCAAGATATTACCAAATTCTATAAAATTTGATTCATTTCGATAAGTATAAAAGATATACCTAAGGAAATAGATCAAATTCTATAAAATATCACAATTGTGATAATTATGGCAATTGCGATAATTATGCAATTGCGATAATTATCCATTAGCGATAATTAGGCAATAGCGATAATTATGCAATAGCGATAATTAGGCAATAGCGATAATTATGCAATAGCGATAATTATGCAATAGCGATAATTATGCAATAGCGATAATTATCGCTATTGCGATAATTAGGCAATAGCGATAATTATGCAATAGCGATAATTATCCAATCGCGATAATTTTGGTAATCTCGATAAACTCTTATACAAGAGTTTTCGATAACTTTGAAGATGAACAGCCACGCAGATTTTTATCAAAATTCATTATAACTTAGATTTTACAACCACAGATTATCTTAATCAGTTTTTATGACTAATCTAAACAATCTGTCCAAGTTATAACAACATTCATCTATAAAAACTCAAAAATCAAACTGCTAGTGTTCGTTGTTCTTCATAAACCCTAAAACTCAATTAATCCACTTAACATGTTTTTGGGCACAATCTAAGCATGCATACATTCAATTAAACTCAAAACAACAACATCCCAACATACAAATTACACAATAACACTCATATACGGATTTCCCCAAATTTGTCACTTAAAACCTAAAACATAATTCTAACGATTTGAGGTTTCTGGGAGTGATTAAGCATACAATCTTGGTTTATTATCTATATCTAAGCATTATCGTACAACTTTTCTCAACTAAAAAACCCTCATTCGAAGATCCCCATTTTTACGCAAACCCTAGAACTAAAATCCTCAATTGCGATAGTTTTAACCGTTAGATCATAATAAAATTAAAAACCATCTGTTATAATGACTTGTTAAGCACAAAAATACACACAAAATATAATGATCGTGAGTGGATTGACAGATTGAAGGACGGCCGTTGATGATGGTGGGTGGTGGTATTTAATACGGTAGGTGAATATGTCAGTGTATTAACTGCGGTTAATTTTCTTGACTTTATATATCTATTAATTAACTTTGCAATCTTGACACATATAGTCCCCTAACCTTGAGTCTTTGTATTCCTAGTCCTAAACCCACCATGTGACTAACTCTAAGTCTCAACTTTTACATTTAAGGCACATAACTTATCCATCTTATGATCACATCACCAATAACTTTGTGAAGCAACAATTTTAGAAAGCATGCAAGTACAAGTTTAAAAAAATTGTGGAAAAGATTATGTCTCCCCCTCAACACGTGTTCAAAAATAATTTGTGACATTCTAAAATGAACAACGTGTTGGATAAGGGTTTGTACTTGCATTTTTTTTTTATTTTTTTTAATATATATATTTACAAAGATAGTTTAGATGTTTGACTCATTTAATTGTTTTTGAGAAAGTTTTCCAAATCATTTGGAGTCAAACATCTCATACCAATGCGGTGAACCAGATCCACAAATCTTGCATGAGGCAAGGCTTTTGTGAACAGATCCGCCAATTGGTGTTCAGTTCCCACAAAATACAATTCAACAGTACCCTTTTCCACATGTTCCTTGATGAAATGGTACCGGAGATCAATATGCTTTGACTTGGAATGCTGGACGGTGTTGCATGAAATAGCGATGGCACTCTTGGAATCACAGTACATAGGAATCTTGTTGAATACGTATCCGTAGTCCATTAGTTGCGATCGCATCCAGATAACTTGAGCACAACAGGCAGACATGGCCACATATTCAGATTCTGTTGACGACAGTGAGGTGCAGTCTTGTTTCTTTGATTGCCAAGAGACAAGCTTGTCACCCAAGAATTGAACTCCCCCTGATGTACTTTTGCGTGTGTCTAAGCACCCTGCATGGTCAGCGTCTGAAAATGCAACAAGTTCAAACCCAGAATCCTTTAGATACCAGATCCCCAAATTAATTGTTCCCTTTATGTATCGAAGGATTCTTTTAACGGCTGACAAATGCCGTTCAGTCGGTCTAGACTGATATCGGGAGCAAAGATATGTGGCAAATACAACATCCGGTCTGCTAGCCGTGAGATACATGATCGAACCAATCATACTACGATACTTCGTAGGATCAATGGGTGTCCCATGTATGTCAGCATCTAGCTTCGGGGATGAGGAGGACATTGGGGTGTTATAGGTGTCACAGCTGGTCATACCATGCTTTTTCAGGATTTCCTGAGCATATTTTGACTGACTTAGAAATATACCACGGGGCGACTGATGAACTTGCAATCCTAGAAAGAATTTAAGTTCACCCATCATAGACATCTCAAAGTTTTGTTTCATCAGTTTAGAAAAAACGTTTGAATATTTTTTATTGGTTGAACCAAAAATAATATCATCCACATAAATTTGAACAATGAGAATGTCTTCCCCATGTGTCTGTATAAATAAAGTCGGGTCAACAGTTCGTATGGTAAAATGATTAGCAAGTAGAAATGCAGACAGTTTATCGTACCACGCCCTCGGGGCTTGTTTAAGGCCGTATAGGGCTTTCTTAAGCCGATATACACGGTTTGGATGATCTGGGTCCACGAAGCCTTCTGGTTGTGACACGTACACCTCTTCTCGGAGTTTTCCATTGAGAAATGCCGTCTTCACATCCATCTGATAGACTGTGATGTTCTTGTGGGCTGCATATGCCAGAAACATTCGAACTGCCTAAATCCGAGCCACTGGAGCAAATGATTCCTCGAAGTCAATACCCTCTTCTTGGCTATACCCTTTTGCTACCAGTCGGGACTTGTTACGGATAACGGTACCATCTGCATCTAGCTTGTTCTTCCAAATCCATTTCAATCCAACAACATAAACTCCATCTAGTCTTTCCACTAATTCCCAAACTTCTAAACGTTTGAATTGTTCCAGCTCTTCTTGCATGGATTCAATCCAGTTGTCATATGTAAGGGCTTCTTTGATGTTTTTAGGTTCAGATTGACAGACAGTGAGTGCATACATGCAATGTTCACTATCTGAGTGAAGTTTTTGTCTTGTCATGACTGGATTATCAGGATTTCCAATTATATTTACCAAGGGATGATCTCTTGTCCATTTGTGGGTGGATGGAAAATGTTGAATGTTGTTTTGGTGATATGACGGGTCCATATTGCTCGAGGATGATTCTCCTGTTTCTGGAATGGTTGGTGGTGGAGCAAATGGATTAAAAAATGCATTCCCATCATACCCTGAAGGTGTGGGAACTTGGTTAGAAGTGGGGGAAGAATCTTCAACTGCAGGTGGAGGTGTTTGATCCATGGGTGATGAAGGTTCAGGTTGAGGTGCATTATTATCAACTGCTGTAGAAGTAGTTGCAGATTGATCAGGTGCTTGATTTGGGACATGTTGAGCAGCGGAACTGGTGGAAGCATCTGATGCACTACTAACACAGACTTCATCAAACATTGGTGCAAACAAATCTTCCAGATCTTTCCTGTTAAAGGGTAAGGGTGCAGCCGAAGATTCAGGGAAGTTTAGACGGTTATGTTCGGGTTCTAAGCGGTCTTGCTCAGAAGCCATTTCCGTGAGTTCATCAAAATTGGCGTGTATAGTCTCTTGAATTTCCCCGGTCCGACGATTCCAAATTCTATATCCCTTAGAATTCTCACAGTAGCCAACGAATATCCCAATATCTGCTTTAGCCTTAAGTTTACCAAGATCATCTCTATCATTCTTCGGGTAACACAGTGCTCCAAAAACATGAAAGTAGTTGATGTTTGGTTTTCTGCCTTGAATAAGCTCATATAGAGTTTTGTTGTGTCGTCTGTTGATCATGCCGCGGTTCTGAGTATAACAAGCAGTATTAACAGCTTCAGCCCAAAGGTAGTTTGGTAATTGAGCATTGATCAACATTGTTCTAGCTGCTTCCACAAGCGTACGGTTTCGTCTTTCAACTACACCATTCTGTTCGGGAGTGCGAGCAATTGAATATTGATGAACAATCCCATGCTTCTCAGTGTATTCCCGAAGGGTTTGATTCTTAAATTCAGTGCCGTTGTCTATTCGAATAATTCTGACGGTGTTACGGACTTGAACTTGAATCTTTGTGAGAAACGTGATGACCATTGAAGGAACTTGATCTTTTGTCCGAAGAAAGTAGACCCATGTCCATCGTGAGTAGTCATCTACTATTACCAAAATGTACCTTTTCCCGTTCATAGTTTGAACCCGCATTGGACCACACAAATCCATATGTAGCAGTTGTAGGACATGATCTGTGCTATGTTCTGTTTTGGGAGGAAAATGAGCACAATGACTTTTCCCTTGTTCACATGCAGAACATAAATGATCTTTGGCATATCTGAATTTGGGTAATCCGTCAACCAATTTATTCCTTGCAAGGTCAGTCATGGTTTTGAAATTGAGATGAGACAATCTTTTATGCCATAACCAAGCCTTTGTGGGATTAGCCTTGGAGAGTAAACAAATAGGAGATGATGTTGTCATGCCTTCAAAGGATATGGTGTATAGACTGGTTCCCCGTTTTCCTTTCATCAAATCATTTCCTTGAAGATCACGAATGAAGAAAGTTTTCTCCCGAAATGCTACTTCTAAATCTCCGTCAAAGAATTGTCCCACTGAGAATAGATTGTGACCAAGGCCTTCAACATAGTATACACGACTGATCTCGATGTTCCCATTAACATAATCTACATAGCCCATTATTGCTGCGAAGTGATCATTCCCGAACCTGACCGTTCCGATGAACTTTGCGATAAAGTTTTTGAGAAGCTTGAGGTTGCCGGTCATGTGTCGGGAACACCCGCTATCAACAATCCAGAGGACAATTTGAATCACCTGCATCACAAATATTGGAAACAGGTGGAGAATTGATAACGGTTGGGCCCGTTGGGTTAGAAACACAAGATTTAATTATCTTTGGGACCCATTTAAAGCTTGCTGTGTTTTGTAACCAGCGTTGCCATGTCCAACTAGTCTCAGCCTTTTTCCTAATGAATGCACTAGGTGATTTGGTTGTCTTGGGTTTGGCTATGGGTGTTTCAATGGTTTGCTCAGAAACTACTAGTGGTGGTTTCCCTAAAATGGACTTGGCAACAGTTTTGAGCCTAGAGGAAGAGCCACTAGTTCGTTTCTTTTTCCGTTTCAACAGAGTTTTAGCAATGCAGTTTTGATGATCACCAGATAATATACTAGCACGACAAACAATACAACTAGCATCAATCATAACATCATCATTAACATTCATAGAATTAACGTCTGTTACATCATTACTAGAATTAGACTTAGATAAGTTTGATTCTATTCCTGATATTACATGCGTTTTATTCGAACTACTTGCTTTAACTTCTGCAGACTTAGATGATCCATTCCTAGGTTTCCGGACTCTACGCTTCTGTTGTTTCTTGTAAGTCTTGGAGTTGCTAGCCTTAGACATGGTATCTAATCCTGTGGAAATTGAAGTAGTGTCATTAGTGGTTAAGTCTGATGCTTGGGTAATTGCCTTGTCTACTGCATACATCCCTGGGGCAATCTTATGAACTTTTGCTTTTCCTTTGTCTAAAACTCTGAGTTTCTTTTTCAGATCAACAATGATGTGTTGATATTCTTGATTTTTGGAATCTAAAATTCTGTTGAGGCGGACTGTGTCATTTCTATTTTGAAGAATTTCATCCAGATCCTTTTCATATTCAAACAGTTTATGTCTTAAGACATCATTTTCATTTTGATTCTCACTTTCATAAGTATGACTGTTTTGAAATGACAAAGATGTTTTAAGATGTTGGTAATTTAATTCAAATATGACACTTTGATGTTGACACCAGTCAAGCCTCTTTTGAAGATTGAAAACTTTGTTTTCCACATCATGGTTGATTTGACGAAGATCCTCATTCTCTTTTACCAAATTTTCTATTTCCATTTGCAACATCTCAACATTTGCAGCATGATCATTCACAAGTAACTCATTGCATGACTCATAAAGCGAATTCATTATCACAGAAACAACGTCATAACACAGAACTTTTTCTAAGAGTCGATCATTTTCTTTTTCTAAAGTTTTCTTTTGAAGTTTTTGTCTTTGAACTTTGTCGTCTTTAGCTTTGAAAATGCTCTTCATAGATGTTACTTCCGTTTGTAATTCTTGTTCCCATTGTGTTGCACATTTCTTCAGATGTTTGACATGAGGCAGAATTTTCTTTTGAAGAATATCTCGCTTTTCTTTCGCGACTGGGGAAAGAAAAGTAGAGACTTCGATTTGAGAAATAAACTCAATTTCATTTTCCAAAAGAAATATGTCTTCCATAAATGTCTTAAAATATCGAAGAATTCGACATTCTTGAGGCATTTGTGGATCAACTTCATCCTCTTTCAAAGCATCCTTGAGATGTGTAACAGTCTTAGACACAGGAATTCCAGAAGAAGAAGCATGTATGTAGGTGTTTAACAACGTTTGTTCTGGTTTGTCCTTTGGAGGGACAAATGATTTACTTATATGAGGTCTTGCGTTATAATCATAATGAACTCTGGAAAAATCTTTGACTGGTTTTGGTCGACTCTCAAGTTCTTTTTGACGTTCAAGATGTGCAAGTTCTTCATCATTAGTAAGCACAACAACTCTTTGAAAGGTATCATCAAGTAATAATTCTGCACTGTATAACTTGGGATTTTTGCTGAGTGCTTTTGAAAGAAAACGTGGTTGGTCACAGCCAATAGCAAATCCAAATCCTTTCGGAACTGGTTTTACCGATAGCCTTTGAATTTGAGTTATTGATTCACCATTTTTGTATACAATAGTTTGAAACTCTTTAAGTTTGGATTCCAAAATGAGAATTTCTTCAAGATATGAGTTGATGCGTTTACTTGAGGCTTGCTTTTCTTCAAGAAGATTATTTTGAGATGTTGAAAGCTCAGATTGAGTTTTTAACAGCTCAGAATTTAAAGTATCAATTTGTTTTTTGAATTCAAATTGATCCTTTTCTTTTTGAGAGATGAGCTCAGCCTTGGAAACGGTTAGCTCACGAACTTGATTTTCTAAATCTTGAACTTTGACGTACTCTTTTTGGAAAGCAATCTCAAAACCTTTTTCACGTTTTTCTTGTTTCTGATATCCTGAAAGTTGTAGTTTATAGCACTCATTGTCCTTCGTTAACAATGCAATTTTTGCTTTAAGATTTTGATTGATTTCATTGCCTTTCTCAATTTGTGATTGGGTGGTCATTAACAAGGCCTGAAGCTCTGAATCTTGATCAGGCAAAGGATCATTTCGTTCAAGATGATCCAAATTTTCATTTTCAATAGGATCATCAAATAAAACGACAGTTTTATCATCATCAAATGATACAACAATGTTTATTTGATAATCTGATGGAGATGAGAATGGTGAATCATGTTGAACAGAATTGTCATTTGTAGATGAAGATGCAGATGGTGAAGCAATTTCATGTATAAGACATTGTGGATCAGGTACCTGAGATAGACCATCGGTATCATAAACCGGGCCTGTCTCAGACATGTTCATCTCCTGCATGTTTGCCATGAGCATTACTGCAGCATTTACTTCAAGATCTTCCATCTCATCATCAGATGCAGCATTGGCCATAAAGCTTTGCTCATTCTGAGTCAACATTCCTGCAGCTTTTTCATCTTTGAGAGCCATCAGAAGAGCTTCCTTGTGATATGCACTACCCTGAGTCCTAGGCTTAGAGCAAGCATTTGCCATGTGACCAGTCCCACCACAGTTGTAGCACGTGATTGAAGTATTTGCAATTCCTTTCTGTGCATTCCCAGCCATCTGATTTCTACTCTGAGTAGTTCCCATACTGTTCCTGTTACCCCTTGCAGAATTGAACCTGTTCCCTCCTGACTGAAACCTCTGAGACCCATAGTTTCCATTGTTTCCTGAACCATATCTTCCCGAAGACCGATTCTGAATTTCCACTCTACCATCGTTAATAACAGCTTGATTCCTGGTATTGGATGATGAACGAAGACGATTGTTGGATTTGGTGAACTTGCCAAATGCCTTAGCAATTAATCCAAATGCTTCATTAAGAGAGTTGAATGCATCCTCTTCTTCATCATAATCAGCGTTTGAGTAAAACATGGAATCTGAGTTGTTATATGGAACCATTTGGTTGTCAGAGTATTGTGATGGTGCTTCATATGGAATGATTTGGTTAGAAGGTTGTGGTTGAAAACTTGGTTGGAAAGATGATTGACCAAATTCCTGGTTTGGTAGTGGAAAGTTGGATTGAGCAACAAGAGCAAGCGAGTTAGGTGTTGGTGCTGATATGAAACCGCCTCGTGCTGCAACTTCCTTATCTACCTCAGATTGTTGTTGTTTCAGAAAGTCATACATTAGTCCATACTTGACTTCACCAATCTTCTTAGTTTGCCTGACAAAGGTTGCATATTTCTGCCATTCTGGTCCAAGGCAACCCAGAAATTTTGAATTGATAGCAATCTTAGGTAACTTGATGTCATGACGATCGAGGTCATTTACAACATTTGTGAAATGGTGGTAGTATGATTCAATTGTCTCCCCTGGTTCCATGATGAAATTATTGTATTCCATGTAAAGCTTTGACTCAAGGTCTTCTTGATTTAACTCAGTCCCTTCCATTAGAAGATGCACATGTTCCCACATGTCTTTGGCAGTCTTTTGAGCATCAATACTTCGGTAAATAGGATTGGGAATTCCCTGAAGTATGTAAGACATTGCCAATTGATTTGCCTCTTGTTGCAATGTTTGTTCAGTTGTGTAGTTAGTGACAGCAATAGGAGTTGATGTCTCTTCTCTTTCTGAAGTTCCTTGAACAACAGTTACTGGAAGTGGAAAGGGTCCTTCTTCAATGACTTGCTTGAGATATTTCCCATGGGGTTTTCTGAGTTCAATGAATCTGAGGAATCTACTAGCCCATTGCACATAGTTACCAGGTGTCAGCATAGGTGGAGTGTCCTAATTCCCAGCCTCATGTCCGGATTGCTGACTGCTGATTGCCTCACACATCTTATTAAACCAATGTGGTTCTCTGGAGTAGGATGGATTGTTCAGCATTTGATTCTGTTGCATGATTTGTTGTGGGGATACTTGTGGTGGAGAGAGAAATTGATGCTGTTGCACGAATGCTTGTTGTTGTTGATACTGAGGATGAAATTGTTGTTGTTGAGGATATTGCTGTAGCTGATAGTAGTAATTGAAGTGAGGTGGTTGAGACATGTCTGGATCTTGAAGATAATTAAGATTTGTGTGATGAGTTATGTTAAGTTGGTTTTGGTTAACTGAAGATTTTTGTCCAATTGCGATAATTACTGTTCACCCAATTGCGATAAGTACTGTTCACCCAATTGCGATAAACTCCAAATAGCGATAAGGAAAATAGAAATTGCGACAAAACTTAAAATTGCGATAAAAATGACAATTTGAATAAGTTATCTTAAATTGCGATAGAAAAGGCAATTTTCGATAATTTATCAGAATTGCGATATTTTATGGCAATTTCGATAATTTTATCTAAATTCCAATTTCAATAATTCTCAACTCTTATACAAGAGACGAGAAGCAACCAAGTCGAAGTATTTTCACTTTCTTATACAAGGAAGTAAAATACTGAGTCCCAATGCCGATAATCTGAAGATCTTCCAATTGCGATGAAACCCTAATGTGGAAAACTAGAAGGGGGGTTGAATAGTTTTTACCGTTTTTCAAGTTTTATTTGCTTTGTTACTATATGTTAAATCAAAGGAAACAATCACAAATAAATAATCACACAATGTAAACAAAAGATAAAGAGAAGAAAGATCAAACCACACAACACTGTTGTTTATAGTGGTTCGGCTACAAGGACTCTCTTCCTTGCCCTACTCCACTCCCCGAGCTTCCAACTCGAGAGTTTATCTTTCACTAAGAAACAAACTCCTTTACTAGGCGGAGAAAACCTTTACACGTTACTTACTTCCTTTTCCGGTACTAAGCTAAACACCGGGTTCTTTCACAAGGTAGAACCAACCTGACGTCGCCTATTTACTTTACCGACACTAAGCTAGATGTCGAGTTCTTTACAAGGGTACAACCACTCCCTACACTCTTTGTGATTTGAGGACTAAAGCACTAACCACACTCACTGATTACAAATGATAGATATGATGTGTGAAACAAACTACAATATCACACAGCAATGCAATAAAGGATTACGGTTATGTAGATCCTTGAAAGCTTGATCTCTCTTCTACAAAATGAAAGATCAAAATGAAATGCAACTATGAATGATGTTAGTAAGATATATACTAAATGAATATATGTGTTTAAGCTATATGAGTGATGAGAAAGCCAAATGATCAGCTTGCTATTTATAGGCAAGCTGATATCCAGCTCACGGATCCCACAATAAGGATCCGTCCTTCATTGGACTTGGATCCGTGGGATATAACAGCTAAGGGATTTGGTGTATCTTTCCAAATCTTCCATATCTTACCAATTCATCAAATGTCAACTATGTAACTTGTAAATCTAAACAAGATATATCAAGATCTAACAAAGATATTATATGTGATGTATGCAATGATGTCATGGAATGATTTTAGAATTAAAGTTTCCTTTTAAGGAAACAAGTTACTAAATAAGAAAACTTGTAATTCTTGGTTATTATGTGAAGTGTAAAATGCTTACTTAAGAGACTTAAGCTAGTATTTATTATTTGCTAAAAGATATTCCTTTTATTTGTCATTTACAAAACCAAGAAAAGATCGAAGAATATAAATAACGTTTTTGAGACGATATTTGTATTAACAATCTCCCCCTTTTTGTTGATGACAAAACATAAGGTATATTTTTGAACAAGAAAATAAATATAGTATAAGTTCTTAAAAATATATATTAAGTTTGTTTATTAAAGAAAAGTTTTGTAAAAATGTATGTACTGTGATGAATTACAGTTAATGCAAACTTAGTCCTTTCTCCCCCTTTTTGTTGAAACAAAAAGAGTAGCGTAGCGGAATGCGATTTTGAGAACTTTAAAGCTCCCCCTTATTTTATACTCCCCCTAGATGGAGTAATCAAGGAAATGATGCATGAATCTACCAAACAAACGGTTAGTATATGAAATGCTTATGAAATGCTCCCCCTCGATGTATACTCCTCACTTCTCGAGTACCAACGTATACTTTGAAGGGTATGATATGCTGCAAATGAAGTGTTAGTAATGAATGACTTCAATGAAGAAGTAGAATGCTTGTGAAGTATTCTTCCAAACAAGCCTTTCAATATGCTTTGACTTTAAAAAGTCAAAGTAAGTGTCTGATCAATATTTGTACCTAAAGCAATCATAATCAATGTATAATATAGGTTATATAAGGATGTTAGTCCACAATGATAATGATAATATGCAATATGTTGATCACTCATAAGCATAAAACATCACATTCATAGATATTGAAAATTTTGTGACAAAAGTCACAATGATGAAATGATGTTACAAGTACAAAAAAAGACATCCTAGAAAGAAATAAAAAGTCCTAAAGCAACAATCCAAAAGGTCCTAACAACTAGTCTAGAAAGCTCCTATTGAGGAGGATGAGAGATGGCGTTCAAACGTTCAAGAACATGGTTCAAGATGAACCTCATCTCATTTTGAAGCTCATGGACCAAGATGTTGGTCCTTTGGGCCAAGTGAGCCGTTCTCTCACAATGTGCGCAATCATGACTTGAAAAGCCAGGAGGAAGACTAGGCTCCAAGTTTTGTGGTGGTGGTGGTGATGGTGGTTGGTTGTTGTTGTTGTTTGATGGTTGTTGTGGTGTTTGGAGGGAGTTCATAAGGATGTTTTGAATGTCTATGGTTTCATGAAGGCGATGGTCAACCATACCCGAGAGAGTATAGAGTTGTGTTAACTCCGCACTTATCTCCTCTTGTGTTTGAGGAATGTTGCTCCACATCGCCTCATCAATGGCGATGAGTGTTGAAGTTGGTGATAGTGGTGGTATTTGGGGATGAGGTTGTGGTGCTTCACGGTATAGAGGACCATGAATCTCCGGATGGAGAGGATGAAATAGCATAGGTTCTAAGTTTTCAAGACTTATTGGTGGAGGATTGGTTGATGTAGGTGGAAGATCTTCTAACTCTTCAAGATATGGTTGTGGAGATGTTGGTGGTGTCCTAAAGAGTTCCATGGGTTGGAGTTTTGGTGAGGATGGTGATGAGGCAGACTTCTCAGACTGTGATGGAGCAGGAGCGGGTGGTGGTGTGGTTGCTACAGGAGTAATGGTAGGAGGTGGTGTTTTTATGACTACATGTGAGGGAGTTGGAGTGGTTAAAGTAAGGAAGTTTTCACTAGCAATGGGTGAGGATATGTTAAGTGGTGATGATTCTTTAGAGGATGAATTGTGAATGTTGATGAAACAACAAGGTTTCACACTAATACGGGCTATTCTTTTTAGTGGCTTGGATGTGGAGGAGTGGTTTGATTTTGTCATTGAGACTTTTTGGTGAAGTATGATAGCTAAAATGTACAGGAGAAGAAATGGTTGTGATGTGAATTGAAGATCCTAAAGTGCTAATTTATAGACAGAAGGTTTGTGAGTCTGTGTGTTTGGATTTGATGTGAATCCAATAGAGAATGTTGGTTTCTAATGATTTGGAACAAAAATTTGTGCATGTCATATCAAGGAAGTCAATCCATTGAGCTTGGGTTGAGTAATGTGTTGTGGATTTGCAGTAAATACAAGGAGATAGTGGAGAATCTTATGATTTGATATTTCCACGGATTTGACGGATCCCTAAAAAGGGTTCCTTCTTTGTATCAGTTTGGTAACTCACACCTAAAATTCAAAAATTTAAATTTTGGTGGGAAATTTTGTTCCTAAGTTTCTAAGAATTCCTAAATGATTCTAAGATGAATTATTATCAGTGAATGAATCCTAAATGATACTAAACACTAAGATTTAAGAATCGTGATTAGTCGAAAAAGTTTAAGAATTTTGCTGGGGAACCTGCGGATCCAAGTTGTATCACATGCGGATCCAAAGTTCGGGATTCGCCGAATCCGTAGGTAGGCGGATGTCGGAACCAACGATAAGCCTTGGCGGAGCCAAAGTTTTGGATCCGCCGGATCCGTGTCCTAATTGCTAAAACTAAACAGAAGACTTGTCATATTTTGCGTTTTTCGACGAAAACCCAAAAATTCACCTAGACCTTACTTAACATCTAATATGTGTAGCAAAACAACTAAATATGATAACATTAACACACGATTGAACATAGTTTAATCCGTTCTTAGAAACTTACCTTTTTAGATGTTATGCCAAACATAGGCTATAACCCGGAAAATTGATAACCATGAGGGTTATCTACCTGCAAATGTTAGTTATTACACATACATAACAAGTATTATCAGATAAAGTCGAGACACATAGAAATTTAACATCACATAGTCTAACATTGTTCAAATCCACACACTCCTTCAACTAAGCTTCTTCTTCAACTTCTTCATTCCTTTGTGCAATTTCATCATCCAACGACCAAGATTCTTTACCATTCCTTTAATGTTTCGATACTCAGCAGATTCATTTGGAATTGGAGGAAGATGGCTCAAGTATTCGGGTGGAGGAATTCTAGAATTTGGCAAACCATCATCTTCACTCATTGAAGATGATGAGGATGAAGTTGGTACACGAGGACGTTTACCTTTATCAACACTAACCCTAAAGTCACTCAAAGGAACGAAGGTATGTTCAATTTCATTGTATTCCGGAACAAAACCTAACGGGTTTGGACGGGCGGGTGCAAAGACTCTATAGAGGCGGGTTAAGAGCATTCCATAGGGCATTGCAATCTTGCTTTGAACCGGAATGTCAGACATTCTTTTGGCTATATAATAAGCAAGATTGAAGGGTTGACGAGTAGAGATGTTGTACATCATATGACACAAACAAGCATTGATGTGATCACGGTTTCCTATGGTGCACATCACATTAGCCCTTAAGACCTCTTCCATTTTCTTGAATTCGGGTTTGAGTTCATTTAGCTCCATTGCAAATGGATCTCTAGCAACTTCGCGACCACGATACATCCTTGTGGGGTTGTTCTTAGGAATGAAGAGATGTTCCCTAATCACTTCTTTTGATGCGAGAGGAGTGACATATGGTGCCGTCCTATCGAGATTGGATTCTAAGATTGTTAAGGACCATTTGTCCGAGTAAATACATGTCCCTTGACTTGGAATGCCCAAGACCTCACCAAATTGATCAAGAGGGATGTTGACAAAATTTCCATTTAAAGTGAACTGAAGACTTAAGAAACCTTGGTCACATGAACTAAGACCGATACTAGCATAGAACTCAAGAATGAATCTAGGGACGATTGGTTCATCTATATCCAAAAGAGTATCAAATCGTATTGCGGCTAATTGTTCCCTAAGTTGTGTTCCTTCATAGAACGAGGAATCTACGACTCTACCCTCATGGACATACTTTTTCTCTAAAGCTTTGAAAATTTCGATTTGGGCATTGGTTAGACCTTTGGTTTTGTGGACTTCGGGTAAGTAGTTAACAGTTCTTTTGTGATCGTAGTTGGTTACGGGAGGCATGATTTTCCTAAATACAAAAGTTACATAGTTTTAGTTGATATGATCAAATTAAGTGTAAAATTCCTAGTGTGTGCCTACATGGGGACAATGTGGAGGTGCGGTTATCTCGACCCTTTTTTATGCATGAAAATTTAGTTTATGCAAGTTTAGTGTAAAAAACAAGAGATAACCCAAACGCTCCTATTTCAATGTAGCTACGGTTGAATGTACCCGAAAATACATATTAATTATGCATTCCCTTTAGCATTCAAGAGACATTATGCAAGTGATGTCTAAAAGATAACGTTTTTGCATTTGTATGAACAATGTTAAAAAAAAAATTTACCTAGTCGTTAGAAGGTTTTAGTAAGAAAATTTTCAAGGGGTTTTTGTTAAATTAAGACAATGTGCTATGAGATGTAATTCCTAACTAAGAAAAACATGTTTTTAAGTGTAATGTAGTAAACATGCTTCATGATTTATCAAAAATTATGCATATGCCCCAAGTTTTGGTTTTGTGCATGAAATAGAAATCCTAGACGCAGATCAGGAGTATAAATATGATAAGAATACTTACAGTGGTGTTAGAAGCACAAATTTGTGGAAGAAAATGGTCTAAATTGTGATGGAGATTGAGTGTGTGTCGAATACAGTAAGGTGATATGTTTTGGAGTGAGGAATGAATAGTACTTGTTCTTGTTTATTTAATAATAAACTTGACTGAGCATGCGACGGATCCGGCGGATCCAAAACAAAGGATCCGTCCTTGTTATCGATTGGATCCGTGGAACAGAACGCAATTTTTGGTTAAGTGTCGAGTGTGATTAAACTAATATTTATACTAATGTTTTACCTAATCACTAGGTTCCATTAAACCTAATCCAAGTCTAAGATAGTTGAAAGGTTCTCGTTTAAGTGGTTTTGTGAGAATATCGGCAATGTTGTCCTCTGAGGAAACTTTCTCAATTGAGATGATTCCCTTCTGTACATTGTCGCGAAGGAAGTGATGGCGTATTTCAATATGTTTGGTTCTAGCGTGTTGGACTGGATTTTTGCTTAGATCGATAGCACCTTTGTTGTCGCAAAGAATGGGAATGTTGTTGAGTTCAATTCCATAGTCGACGAGAGCTTGTTTCATCCACAGTGCTTGTTGACACGCCTTTCCTGCAGACACATACTCTGCCTCTGTTGTTGAGATTGCGAGGGCAGTTTGTTTCTTAGCGAACCATGATGTGAGACAATATCCTACAAAAGTACAAATACCGCTAGTACTTTTCCTATCAACATAGTCACCGGCATGATCTGAGTCGGTATACACTATGGTTTCTACACCCGTTCCTTTGGGATACCATAATCCTAAGTGTGTAGTACCTTTGATGTATCTAAATATCCGTTTAACGGCTTCAAGATGGGACATTTTTGGATCTTCTTGAAAACGTGCACATAGACAAACACTAAACATAATGTCAGGCCTACTAGCCGTAAGATAGAGTAAACTACCAATCATTCCTCTATATTTAGTGCAATCTACGGATTCATTTTCTTCATCCTTTGTGAGTTTGGTTTCGGAGGACATGGGTGTTCTCATGGGTTTTGAGTCTTCAAGACCAAACTTCTTAAGCATATCTTTGATATACTTTGATTGGTTGAAGAATATCCCATCTTCTAATTGTTTTATTTGGAGACCTAAGAAAAAGTTTAGTTCCCCCATCGTACTCATTTCAAACTCGTCATGCATGATTTTTGATAAATCGTCGCATAACTCTTGACAAGTTGAACCGAATATAATGTCATCCACATATATCTGGACTATGATAATATGTGATCCCTTTTTCTTGGTGAAGAGAGTATTGTCTACTAGGCCCATGGTATACTTATGGTCAACTAGGAAGGTCTTAAGTCGATCATACCAAGCCTTTGGTGCTTGCTTAAGTCTGTATAAAGCTTTCTTAAGTTTGAAAACATAATTTGGTTTTTCGAAGTCGGCAAAGCCGGGAGGTTGTGCAACATATACTTCTTCATTTATAAAACCGTTTAAGAAAGCACTTTTGACATCCATTTGAAATAACTTAAAATCATGTGCACATGCATATGCAAGTAATATCCTAATAGACTCAAGTCTAGCTACGGGTGCAAAGGTTTCATCGTAATCTATACCTTCTTGTTGATTGTAGCCTTGAGCTACTAGCCTAGCTTTATTTCTAGATACAATACCATTTTCATCCATTTTATTTCTAAAGACCCATTTGGTGCCGATTATGGTTTGGTTTTTAGGTGGAGGAACTAATGTCCAAACATCATTTCTAATAAATTGATTTAGTTCTTCTTGCATAGCAATTACCCAAGATTCATCTTTTATTGCCTCGTTTATATTTTTAGGCTCAACCGTTGAAATAAAACAAAAATAATTGCTTTCATTTTGAGCTTTGGATCTTAATGTTCTTTCATTAAGTTTTCCTATGACATTTTCTAATGGATGACTTTTAGTTTCTTTAATATTGACTATTTCTCCTTTTACGGGTTCATTGTCATTTTCAATGTTTTCTATATAATTAGCCATTTGATTTTCAACTAAGTCATCATCTACCAAAGGTGATGTCTTAGAGGGAGGTGGACTTTCATTGAATGTTACGTTCAACGATTCCTCGACTCTTGATATTTCCTTGTTTAATACTATGTATGCTTTACTGTTTTGTGAGTACCCAAGAAATACACCTTCATACGACTTTGGGTCGAACTTGGTGAGATAATCCTTTGTGTTCAAAATGAAGCACTTGCTTCCAAAAACTCTAAAATATCCTAATGTAGGCTTTTTGCCTCGATAAATTTCATAGGGAGTTTTATTTAAAAATTGTCTAATTAAAACTCTATTTAGGATATATGTAGAAGTATCTACAGCGTGACACCAAAACTTTTGAGGTATATTTTGTTCATTTAACATAGTTCTACTCATTTCTTGAATTGTTCTATTTTTACGTTCTACTACACCATTAGATTGAGGTGTACGAGGAGCCGAGAAATTATGAGTTATTCCATTATTATCACAAAAATTTCCAAATTGGATTTCATTGTCAAATTCTCGACCATGGTCAGTTCTAATAGATACTATGTTACTTCCTATTTGATTTTGAATTTTCTTGCTTAGAATTTCAAATTTATCAAATGCCTCATTTTTAGTTTTCAAAAATTTTGTCCATATATATCTAGAGTAATCATCTACTATGACTAAAGTGTAAAAATTTCCTCCATAACTTTGTATAGCCGACGGGCCAAACAAATCCATATGTAATAATTCTAGGCATCTAGATGTAGATACCATGTTTTTAGCCTTATGGCTATTATGTACTTGTTTCCCAATTTTGAAAGCATCACAAAAGTGTTGGTCATATTTCAACTTGGGTAGGTTCCTAACGAGTTCTTTGGATAACAAAGATTGAATAAGCCTCATATTAGCATGACCTAAGCGTCGATGCCATAGAGTTGAGTTTTCGTCCAAGGAGGTAAGACATAACTTATCTTTAGGTGTTTTATCTAATTTCATAACATAGACATTATTCTTTAAAACACCTTTTCCTACGGTTATGCCATCTTTAAGTATTTTACTTCCATTTTCACTGAAAAGGATGTTATACTTTTTGTGGCATAATTGACTTATACTAAGTAAATTAAATCCTAAATTATCTACATGAGCAACATCATCAATAGATAGAGAGTCATGAGAGATTGCACCTTTTCCGATGATTTTACTTTTAAGCTTGCTACCGAATGTGACATTACCTCCGTCATACACTTGGTAGGTTGAGAAAAGATTTTATTTTCCCGTCATGTGTCTTGAGCACCCACTATCTTTGATCCACTCATCGGGTTCAAGATCAACTTTCAAGCATACCTAAGTTCATAAAAGACTCAAGCATTTGGTCCCCAATATCTTATGGGTCCGTTTGGGTTAAACATTACATTATCATGGTTTATGTACTGAAATGGAGGACAATTGTTCCACGATATATAATTAGGACCATGAAAGTTTCTAGGCATGTTTTGGTTCCAATTATTTTGATAAGTGTGTTGTGGATTAACTATACTCTTTGGAAAGGGGTGTTTGGGAAAACTCATTTGAGGTCTCTGTTGTTCCGTTTTAACTCTATATTCATTTCTAGCTTGACCTCTTCCTAAAGATACTGCTGGTTTGTGTTTATTATTAGTTATATTACTGTTAGGTTTCTTAGTAACTTTAACAAACTCGGAACGGTCGACTTTGTGAATCTTCTGTTCAGCCTCAGTACCCGCGGATCCCTTGGGTACAACTGGCGGATCCAAATTATTGGATCCGTCGGATCCGTGACTGTCTAACTTGGTTGAAACAGTTTTATTCACAGTTTGTTCCTTATGGTCACTTAAGGTTCCTAGTTTCATAAAGCCTAGTCCTGTTTTATCATGAGGTAGTTTTTGCATTTTCATTATTTCATCTGCACAACTTATGTTTTTATCAAACTTTTTCAACTTTGAATTTTGTTTGATTAATTCTTCCTGTGTGGTTTTTAAGGTTTCTAGTTCAAGTTTTAGTTCTTGACAAGACACACACGTTTCTTTACTATCTTTACCTTTTTCAATTCGTATTGCTTTTTCTTTAAGCCAAAATACTTCATTTTCTAAAAGTGTTGTCTTTGTTTTCAAAAATTTGTTTTTGTTTATGATTTTTAAAGTGACGTCACACAGTTTGTTATATTCTACTTCTAGAGTTTCATCATCTATAGAGGAGTATGAATCAGAATGTACCTCTTCTGTGTCATTAGCCATAAGGGCAATTTCGTTGTTCTTAGGCTCATCATCATCATCTCCTTCACTATCGCTCCAAGCTCCACTAACGAAGGCTCTTTGAGACTTGGTCTTTGGAGGCTTTGGACATTCTTCTATTAAGTGACTGGAGTCACCACACCTATAGCATTTCCTATCAACCTTACCTTTCTTATCGTCACGATCTTTTCGAGAGGATCTCTTTTCATCACGAGGTGGTTTTACAAACTTTCCTCGTCTCCTGAAGAATTTCTTGAAATCCCTCACGGCCATTGCATACTCTTCATCATCACTGTTTGAACAAGATTCATCATCGTCACTTGACTCGGCTTTGGCTTTCAAGGCAATAGACTTAATCTTCTCCTTTTTGCCTTTGACAATTTCCGAGTCTTTTTCCATAATCATTTCATGAACTTTTAGGTTTCCTATGAGCTCATCCAGTGTCATGCTTGAGAGATCCTTAGATTCTTCAATGGCTGTCACCTTTGCTCTCCATTTCGGATGGAGTGCTCTTAGAAATTTCCTGACAAAATTCTTACTAGAAAAAGATTCGTCAAGTGCTTTAAGTGATGTAATAATAGTATTGAACTTAGCAAACGCACTATCAATGGTCTCATCTTCAGAGATAACAAATTGTTCGTATTGTTGGACAAGAAGATCAATTTTGTTATCTTTTACTTGTGAGTTCCCTTGATGTGTGATAATAAGAGATTGCCAAATATCCTTAGCCATTTTACACATAAAAACTCTTTCATATTCTTTCTTAGGTAAGGCATTATAAAGCATCATTTTGGCTTCATTATTTTTGGCAATTAGTTTCTTTTGCTCATCACTGTGATGAGTAAGAGAAGCTCTTTCATCCCGACCACCCGAAATATTATTACTAATAGGTTTGTAATCACCATCAACTATTATATACCATAAATCTATATCCTTTGACTTTACATAAGTCTCAAAGCGATTTTTCCAATAAATAAAACAATTTGGTTCAAATAGAGGTGGTCTCTGCATAGATTGCCCTTCTTTAAAGTTTTCAAAATCCATGGATCGTTTTAAGTTTTAAAATACAATATATTTTAAAAATCTTAAGTAACGTAGCTCCTGATGCCAATTGTGGAAAACTAGAATGGGGGTTAAATAGTTTTTACCGTTTTTCAAGTTTTATTTGCTTTGTTACTATATGTTAAATCAAAGGAAACAATCACAAATAAATAATCACACAATGTAAACAAAAGATAAAGAGAGGAAAGATCAAACCACACAACACTTTTGTTTATAGTGGTTCGGCTACAAGGACTCTCTTCCTTGCCCTACTCCACTCCCCGAGCTTCCAACTCGAGAGTTTATCTTTCACTAAGAAACAAACTCCTTTACTAGGCGGAGAAAACCTTTACACGTCGCTTACTTCCTTTTCCGGTACTAAGCTAAACACCGGGTTCTTTCACAAGGTAGAACCAACCTGACGTCGCCTATTTACTTTACCGACACTAAGCTAGATGTCGAGTTCTTTACAAGGGTACAACCACTCCCTACACTCTTTGTGCTTTGAGGACTAAAGCACTAACCACACTTACTGATTACAAATGATAGATATGATGTGTGAAACAAACTACAATATCACACAGCAATGCAACTAAAGGATTACGGTTCTGTAGATCCTTGAAAGCTTGATCTCTCTTCTACAAAATGAAAGATCAAAATGAAATGCAACTATGAATGATGTTAGTAAGATATGTACTGAATGAATATATGTGTTTAAGCTATATGAGTGATGAGAAAGCCAAATGATCAGCTTGCTATTTATAGGCAAGCTGATATCTAGCTCACGGATCCCACGGATCCCACAATAGGGATCCGTCCTTCATTGGACTTGGATCCGTGGGATATGACAGCAAAGGGATTTGGTGTATCTTTCCAAATCTTCCATATCTTACCAATTCATCAAATGTCAACTATGTAACTTGTAAATCTAAACAAGATATATCAAGATCTAACAAAGATATTATATGTGATGTATGCAATGATGTCATGGAATGATTTTAGAATTAAAGTTTCCTTTTAAGGAAACAAGTTACTAAATAAGCAAACTTGTAATTCTTTGTTATTATGTGAAGTGTAAAATGTGCACTTAAGAGACTTAAGCTAGTATTTATTATTTGCTAAAAGATATTCCTTTTATTTGTCATTTACAAAACCAAGAAAAGATTGAAGAATATAAATAACATTTTTGAGACGATATTTGTATTAACACCTAACTTGTCGCTCTTCGAATCGCGATAAACCCTAACTTGTCGGAATTCACCCAGAAGCCAAAATGCACTTTTCACCAACTTTACCAATACGTGACTTTCCCGGATTTCACTAAATCGTCTAGAAAACCAATAACAAATCGATTGTTTTGATTGTTAACGATTAGAAACCACAAAGTATGATGAATTTACGATCAATAGAGTTGTAAATGGAAATTTGATGAGATTTGTTGAGCTTTTTGACGAGATGATGAACACGTACCAACAAAAAGAGATTTAACGATGAAACTAGAAGAGAAACCTTACGTAATCTTTAAAACCAACCTAAAATACGATTAGATCTACTCAAAACACTATCCTAACTATCCCTTTGGCGAATGATAGCACTTGAAGGTCGTTTATATCTCAACACACACACACACACGTATAACAAAGTAAAACACATACAACTACTTATCTAATAAGCTACGATAAGGAGAAAAGAGAATAAGCTAATAAGAGAAGAGAATAAGAGATGAAGAAGAGAGATTTGGAAGGTAATTCATTTCATACGATAAAGGGACAAGGCTTACGCAACATACATGAATAACCAACAATAAGAATGAGTACCCTAGCCTTCTATTTATAGGCTACTAGCTAGGGCAACTCTTACATGAATTCTTCTAGAAGGAATAATACTAAAGAGGCCGGCCCATGGACTCCTAATGGACCGTCCATTACTAGCTAACTTAGAGTCCATATTGAGCAACAATTAAACGAAATGAACAAGACTTGCAATATTAACAAAACGTGTTCCTAACACATGTATAAAGACTCTCACAATCTCTTAATCTCAAACTCTCCCTCCATAAGTATATAATTTTAACGAATCAAGTTTGTATCGATTCAAATTAAGGTTAAAATTGCACAAAAATTAAATCAAAATAAATTAATCCATTAAAAATGCCAAAAATATCAAAATAGATATTGAATTAAAAAGGAATTTTTTTTTTAAATATGGTGAACTTAGATCATAAACATAAATTAAAAAAAAAAAAAAATTAACAAGATATTTTAATTTGAAAATAAAGGTGAATTTTAATTGAGAGTGACACATGTCACTTTAAAATGTGATTCTCTACCATTTGTAAAAAATGAGATGAACGGTTAAGATCGCATTTTCTTATCTTAATTTTTATTGATACCCACATCTTTAATGTTTTAAAATAGTATAGAAGTATAGATAAACTCTAACATTCCACTACAACTCCACATATTTTTACCAAAGATACTACTTCTTCTGTCTCTAAATATAAGTTTATTTTGACTTTTTAAATCTGTTGGGTCTAAAGATGCTGCTGTTCGTGAAATATGCTAAGTGTTACTCTGCTGATTAGTTAAGTAACTCTGCTGATTAGACTATTACTCTGCTGTTTGGTAACTCTGCTGGATTGGAATAATAAGCTTAGTATAACTCTGCTGCTAGCCATGAAGACTCTGCTGCTAAGGCAGACTCTACTATTTTGCCAAAAGTTGTTACTGATACTATTGTGGGCAACCATTTTTATGCTGTTAAGGCCTCAGCTTGTTGGGTCTGGAAACCTAAAGTTAAAGTTTTGGATCATGTTCTCAGACACAGCAGTGCACCAATGCAGTTGAAGAAATTTGACTACTTTGATGCACAAGGCAGATCCAAGTCAGTAATGGCTTGGGTCCCAAAGAGAAACTAATTCTCTTACTTTTTGTGCAGGGCAATCTACAAAAGGAGCTAAAGGATAAATGCATTTTTGATAGTGGATGCTCTTCACATATGACTGGAGACCAGAGCAATTTGGAAAACTTTGAAGCTTTGGATGGTGGATATGTTGCCTTTGGGAATGATCCTAAAGGAGGTAAAATCGTTGGAAAAGGCATCATCAGAACTGGAAAATTGGATTTTGAGAAAGTGTATTTGGTGAATGGACTAAAGTTCAATCTTTTTAGTGTCTCACAAATGTGTGACAGAAAGAATTTTGTTCTTTTTACAGACACTGAGTGTCTTGTCTTATCTCCCGACTATAAGATACCTGATGATAAATTAGTACTTCTTAAAGTCCCTAGAAATGACAACATATACAGTGTGGACATAAAGAACATTATTCCCAAAAGAGATTTAACTTGTCTGTTTGCGAAAGCCACTATTGATGAATCCAAACTTTGGCATAGAAGGCTTGGCCATTTGAACTACAAGGCTATCAACAAGTTGGTGAAAGGGAACTTGGTCAGAGGATTACCTTCAAAGGTTTTTGAAAACCCTGAAGTATGTGTTGCTTGTCAGATGGGAAAGCAACATAAAGCATCTTGTAAGTCCAAATTGGTGAATTCTATTACTGAACCCTTGTTTATGTTACACATGGACCTATTTGGACCTACTTATGTGAAAAGTTTGAACAAAAAGATGTATGGCTTAGTGGTCACTGATGATTTTAGTAGATTTACTTGGGTATTCTTCTTAGCTACTAAGGATGAGACTCCTGGCATTCTTAAGGCTTTTATTACAAGGATTGAAAACCTATTTAATCACAAGGTTAAGATCATCAGATGTGACAATGGAACTGAATTTAAGAACCAAGTGATGAATCAGTTTTGTGAGGAAAAGGATATAACTAGACAATTTAGTGTGGCTAGAACTCCTCAGCAAAATGGTGTTGCTGAGAGGAGAAATAGAACATTAATTGAGGCTGCTAGGACCATGTTGTCAGAGTCTAAGTTACCCACTATCTTTTGGGCTGAAGCAGTCAACACTGCTTGCTATGTGCAAAATAGAAGTAAGATAGTTAAGCCTCATAACAAGACCCCTTATGAGTTATTGCATGGTAGGAAACCTCTGATAGATTTCTTTAGACCATTTGGGTGTCCTGTCACTATCTTAAACACCATTGACCACTTAGGAAAGTTTAGTGAGAAAGCAGACATAGGTTTCTTTGTTGGATACTCCACTGAAAGTAAGGCTTTTAGAGTCTTCAATCAAAGGACTGGGCATGTGGTGGAAAATTTACATGTTAAAATTAGAGAAACCACACCTAATATTGATGGAAAAGGTCCTGAATGGATGTTTGATATTGATTCTTTAACCAAAAGTATGAATTATCAACCAGTCATTGCAGGTACTACTAACATGTCTGCAGGTACACAAACTAGCCCCAATGCAGGTACACAAGCAAAGAAGGATGGATCCGCAGAGGAGTTTGTTTTGATTGAAAAGTGGAAGTTTGATCAGTTCTTCACTCCAACAGATAAAGAGGGAAAGAGTTCAGATGATGATGTTGTTCATAAGGAAGTACCTAAGGTTAATGCAGAAGGTGATGATGAACCTTCTTATGATGACAAGAATGATGATAAGGAAAGAAATGAAGAGTCACAAATTGATGGAATCCAAGGGAATAAACATAGCAGCAGTTCTCTCAACTCTGCTGCCAGGCCAAAACACTCTGCTGTTAGGCCAAAACACTCTGCTATTAGGCTAAAACACTCTGCTGTTAAGCTTGGTAACTCTGCTGCTGTGCCCAAGGACTCTACTGCTGATAAAGATGGTGATTCTTATGATGATTCTTCTAATGAGATGCCTGAATTAGAAGAAGTGTATGTGGACACTGATGATGAAGTTGTTGATGTCTTTGGAGCTGAAGCTGATTTGTCCAATTTGGAGACTAATATACCTGTTAGTCCCACTCCAACAACCAGAATCCACAAGAATCATCCAAAGGAGCAGATTATTGGTGATGTTCACTCTGCTGTACAGACCAGAAGTAAATCAAAAGGTTTGAGTGATTTGCTTGATCAGGGATTGTTTGCTCAAACACTTAAAAAGAGGAATAGCCACAAGGATTTACAAAATTGCATGTTTGCCTGTTTCTTATCTCAAGAAGAACCCAAAACCATTCACAAGGCTATGAAAGATGAAAGTTGGGTTGAAGCTATGCAAGAGGAGTTGCTGCAGTTCAAGCTTCAAGAAGTCTGGACATTAGTTGATCTGCCCAATGGGAAAAGGGCAATTGGTACAAAATGGGTGTTCAGATGTAAAAGAGATGAAAGAGGCATTGTTATTAGAAACAAGGCTAGATTGGTGGCTCAGGGATACACTCAGGAAGAAGGAATAGATTATGATGAGGTCTTTGCCCCAGTTGCAAGAATTGAGGCTATCAGACTATTCTTGGCATATGCCTCATACAAGAATTTTCCTGTGTATCAAATGGATGTGAAAAGTGCTTTCTTGTATGGAAAGATTCCTGAAGAAGTATATGTGATGCAACCACCTGGTTTTGAAGATCCTAAGTATCCTGATAGGGTTTACAAGGTGAAGAAAGCACTGTATGGACTACATCAAGCTCCTAGAGCTTGGTATGACACCTTATCCAAGTATTTGTTGAAAAATGGTTTTTGCAGAGGAACCATTGACAAAACATTGTTCATTAAGAAAGACAAAAAGGATATCCTACTTGTTCAGGTTTATGTAGATGATATCATTTTTGGGTCTACAAATAAGGTGTTATGTGAAGGATTTGAAAAGCTTATGCACAACAGGTTTGAGATGAGTTCTATGGGGGGAACTCACTTTCTTTTTGGGGCTTCAAGTCAAGCAGAAATCAGATGGGATTTTTATTAGCCAAGACAAGTATGTGGCTGATATGTTAAAGAAATTTGGTTTCAATGATGTGAAGGCAGCTAAGACACCAATGGATAAAAACAAACCTTTGCTCAATGATGAAGATGGGGAAGAGGTTGATGTACATCTTTATAGATCAATGATTGGTTCATTGATGTATCTGACTGCTTCAAGGCCAGATATTATGTTTTCTGTGTGTGCTTGTGCCAGATTTCAAGTGTCCCCAAAAGTTTCACACTTGGAAGTGGTCAAAAGAATTTTTAGGTACATAAAGGGTCAACCTAAATTGGGCCTTTGGTATCCTAATAATTCACCCTTTGACTTGATAGCATACTCAGACAGTGACTATGCTGGAGCTAGTTTGGATCGAAAGTCAACCACTGGAGGCTGTCAATACCTTGGTTATAGGCTAATCTCATGGCAATGCAAGAAACAGACTGTGGTGGCTAACTCAACAACTGAAGCAGAATATGTAGCTGCTTCTAGCTGCTGTGGACAAGTGCTCTGGATTCAGAATCAACTGCTGGATTATGGGTACAATTTCATGAACACCAAAATTTATATTGATAATAACAGCACAATGTGTATAATCAAGAATCCTGTTTTTCATTCTAAAACAAAACACATAGAGATAAGACATCATTTTATTAGAGATTGTTATGAGAAAAAGTTAATTCAAGTGGTTAAAATACATACTGACAATAATGTTGTTGATCTACTTACAAAAAGTTTTGATATAAGTAGATTTCAATTTTTAGTTGCTAGTATTGGCATGATAAATCTTTAATCTTTAAACATCTTATCTCTGTATGTTTTTGTAAACTTTTGTAAGGATTTGTGCTGTTGTTTAGTCAAAGTCTGGTGTTTAGTCAAACTTTGATGTTTCTTAAATTGTTTGCTGATTATGTTGTCTGCTGCTATGCTACTCTGCTGCTATTGTGGGATATTCTTGCTTGTGTTTTGTGGCTTTCTACTAACCTTTTGCAGATATCCATGAATATACATCAAGTTCAGCAAGGAAATTTCAAAGTTCATTAATCATAAAAGCAAAGTACAAATTAAAGCTTCATTACATCCATAGTTCAAAAGAAGTTCAAAAGAAAACAAGGCCCGAGATTTCACAACCTAAACAAACCTATCCCTAATCAAGCTTTCCCTTTCCCTTCCCAACAAAGTCAGGCATGACTTTGCTGCGGGGTCCTCTGCTACCCATGTGTTCAGACACCTGCTTGCAGGGAAGTGCCAGTATCACTGGTCTTGGAGATGGACTCTGCTGTTGACTTGAGGATGGAACTTGTTTCTTCTCCGGCTTCTTCTTTGGAACAGGGAGTTCCTGCTCCACCGTACGTGGCTTTGGATGAGGCAGATCGACACTCTTTCCAAAGGCGGCAACAGCTTTCTCCATTTGTCTTGTGAGCTCGACAGTCAAGGGATGATGAGGAGGATCTATTTCCCAAGAAACTTGATAATACGTCAAGGATTTTGGCCATGATGCTGTTTCTTCATCACAGCTGGAGTCTTCAAAGGAAGATGGAGTAGATGGAAGCGGGTCAGACACTTCTTCTTCAACAATAGCTTTGCCTTTGCGTTGTGCAGCAGATGCAATTGGGGGAAAATAATTTTCCCATCCTAGTGAAGTATCGGAAGAGGAATCAGAGGAAATTTCGATGATCGGTGTTTTTGATGCACTCATGGTTATTTGATTTTTGTGTTAGGGTTGTAAAATTGGGGATTTGCTAAGAGATTGAGGGATTTATAGACTTAAATGAGGAGTTGGTATCGCATTTAATCTGATTGAGGGTTTAAATTTGGAAGATTTTGGGAAAGTTGACTTTTAGTCAAACTTTTCATAACTCTGCTGCTGAGTTTGAAAGTAAAGGGGTCAAATTGAAAATTTTGGCGCGTCTTAAACCCTAATTAGATCAAAACGATCTCAAACACCAATTCGATCTCATTACACTTTCACTGCTCAAAATTACATTCAATTCTCACCCAAGAACACTAATTCATCTCATTAAATCCAAAACCCCCAAATCATAATGGCTAGAAGAAAGTTTCCTGATGAGCACAATCAGATTGCTTTTCTTAGCAAGGTTTCGGCTGCTGAAGGTTTTCATGAAGTCATGGATTTTCTCAGTGCATCTCGCTTAAGGTATGCTTTAACAGTTGATCCTCCCATATATAAATCTCATATGCACCAGTTTTGGTCAACTGTTAAGCTTGATACTCTAGACGGGGAGGTAAGGTTGATTGGTAGTGTGGATGGAGAGAGTATTGTTGTTAGTGAAACATCTATTAAGAGAAGTCTTCGTCTATCAGGTGTTCCAACACCCCCTAATCTTACCACAGATGTTATTTTGACTGAGCTAGAGAAAATTGGGTATGAGAGGCCTGAGGCTAGTGGAACATTTTATAAAGGTCTTCTTTGCCCACATTGGAAGTTTCTTTTGCATACTCTTCAACATTTTTTGTTTCCTAAAGTAGGTGGATGGAATGAATTTAGTGCTCCTCAAGCCATGGCCTTAGTTTGTTTGGCCACAGGACAACCGTTTGATTTTTCATCCATGATTTTTGAAGGTATGAAGAAGTATGTCAAAAAGCAGTTTTATTTGTATCTAAGGTTTTTACAACTCATTATAAACCATCAACTAAAAGAACCTTTGGAACATACAAATATTGAGCCAAGTAGCAAAATGGCAATCAAAATGTTTGCTTTTCTGAGGAAAAATGGGAAAGGTTTCTCTGGCACCATCACTCCCCTATCTCAATACATTTTGGACATTGTGGCTACTGTCAATGAGGATGAAGAAGCTGGAACTCCCACAGCTTCCCATCACACATCCTCATCTTCAAGTTTGAATGAATCATCCTCTAATGAACCCCAAAATACACATTCATCTAGGCTTTCACATGAACAGGGCACTAAGTTCCCTCAGACTAGTGCTGGTATGGTAGCAGATGAGGCTGCCATAGGTGATGGAGATGGCATGAAGGAAGGGGCTGACACTACTGTCTCTGGTTTAGTAACTGAGCAGGCCAGTGTCAACATAAGTAAGACCCCAACCTTGGCAACATCTACTGCTGAAGGTTCTCTTGAACTTGATGCACAAGATGGTAACCCCAACCAACTGGCTAATATGGGGGGCTCAGATGTTCAACCTAGGGTTGAGACTGAGTTTTTGTCCCAAGACTCACCTCTCAGGGAAGTTAACACATCCCGAAGTGATGAGGACAGACATGAAACTACCACTGAATTGATGGATGATACAGTACAAAATGTCAATGCCCATGATACACCTCTCGGACCAGGTAACACAGGTCGAAGTGTTGAGGCTAGTCTTGAACATCCACATATTGAATTGATGGCTACTCCACTTGTACAAAATGTCAATGTCAATGATCCACCTCTCGGGTCAGGTAACACAGACCGAAGTGGTGAGACTATTCTGAAACAACTTAATGAATTGACGGATAAATGTACCAAATTGTCATCAGAGGTTCTTGCTCTTACTGAAGAGTTGCAGGTTATGAAGAATACTTAACACTCTCAAGATGCAATCATTCACAGACTGCAGTTAAGGGTTAAGCATTTGGAGAGTGTTCGATGGAAAAGAGCAAGATTTCCTCACATTCTGAAGTCCAAGAAGAAGAAGAGTTCCAAACCATGTTTGGAGGAAGATGCTTCCAAACAGGGGAGGAATGATCAGGAGGATATAATAGGTTCAGGGGAGGTTGTAAAAGAAACAAGTGAAAATGTTGCTGATATTGGTGATAAAAATACACAGATTGACTTTGCTGCTGGAGCAGAACACTCTGCTGATGGGTTAAAGGACTCTGCTGCAAATACAGAGAAGAGTGCAGGAGAGAAGGATTCTGCTAAACCAGATGATGATACACTACCATTTGCCCAAGTATTGCTAAACCTTGGAACCAAAACACCTACACCAAAACAGATTTCACCTAAACCTGCACCACAGCCTACAAGACCAAAAGCCAAAGGAGTTACCATAAGAGAACCTGAACCAGTGTCTAAACCTACACAACCAACATACACTGGTAAAGGTAAAGGCAAATTAGATGACTCTTTCCCATGGCATATTCCTTTTGAATTCTGGTCAAAAGAGGATCAATCTAGGTATGATTCAGATGCTGCAAGAAAATTGGTAGAAGAAGATGAGCAAAAAGAGCTTGAAAGACAACGGCAGCTGGCTGAGAATGAGGCAAAAACCAGAGCATTACTTGAAAACTGGGAAAATGAACAAGCAAGTAATGAGGCTGCTATCAAATGGGTTAAGGTGAAAGAAGAGTTAAAAGATGATTTTGCTGCTATAAATGAGTTTGACTTCTTGGAAGAGTTTAAAGCAAAACAGAAGAAGAAGTTGGTCAATCAGAGGAAGAAAAAGAAAGTGCTTAAACCTCCTACAAGAAGGGAACTCAGAACTCATCAAGAATATTATCTGAGACATATGAAGAATTGGAAATTAAAAGATTTGAAGCTTTTGTCATATGAAGATGTTGAAAAGAAGTATGAAGCAACAAGGAAGGAGATAGAAAGCAAAATTGATCCACTGAATGATGGTGAGGTTGCTAAGCTTACAAGAATAAAAGTAGCACCAAATGCTTACATGAATCCTGAGTCAAGTGTTAAAAAGCCCATAGTGTCTGCTGCTGAAAAGGAGAAAGAGGTTATTGTTGAAGCTGAAGTAAAGACTGAATCCTCTGTTGGTATAAAAAGATATAGGAGGAGAGTAAAGCAGGTGGCTAGGAAGAAGAGAAGAACTCAGTAAGTATTGATGAGTGATTCAGAGAAAGAGGATAGTGATGAGCATAATTTTGAAGAAGTGACTGCAGATGATATGAAAAGGATTATGGATTTCACAGTTCATAAACCTCAAGAAGAACCTGATTTACTTAATGTAGTTCCTTTGTCAACAAAATACCCAATCATTTCCTACTCACATGATGTTCTAGATGGTAGTCAAGCATGCTGGGGGATTAAGAGATCAAATGGTTCAAGTGTGGCATATATCAGTTTTTCTCAAATGTTGCACTACATGGATAGGGATGATATTCTACAACTCTGGAAGCTTTAAAAGATGAATTATGGTGATACTAGACCAGAGGTGGTGCATGAAAGACTCAACTATTACTATTTGAAGAATATGTTTGAACCTGATGAAAGAAGTCTTGATTGGAAGAATGTGATAAGTTCAAGCAAAGTTATCAGATGGTATCTATATCAATCATGTGGAGTACATGCATTGACTGGAAGTAATGGTTTGTGTTTATACATGTTAACAGAGAAAGATTATCCTGTGTTCAAGAATACTGCTCTTCTGACTAATATGCTACAACCTGGAATGCTGAGTTTGCAAAGACCATTTTTATCAGATCATCAAGCTTTTGAGTTAGTGGAGAGGTATAAAAAAGTGCTGGAATCAAAGACCTCAAAACAGTAAAGTGTTTGGAAGCATCCTCCTGGTGATTAGCTGGGTTTAAAGGAAACTTGATGATTTTTGGAGAAAAATATCAAGTTTAGGGGAGGATTGTTGGGTCTAAAGATGCTGCTGTTCGTGAAATATGCTAAGTGTTACTCTGCTGATTAGTTAAGTAACTCTGCTGATTAGACTATTACTCTGCTGTTTGGTAACTCTGCTGGATTGGAATAATAAGCTTAGTATAACTCTGCTGCTAGCCACGAAGACTCTGCTGCTAGGAAGATTATGCTGCTGCTTATTGGATATGTATAGTATGTTAAGGATATGTATAGAAAAGATACGAAAATATATTTTTCGTGTATAGAAAGTTTTGTAACCGACTAGGACTCCTTAGTCTATAAAAGGAGGGTCTAGGGTTAGGTTTTAGATACGTATCATTATTGTTTTACACTTCAAGGTTTCTTGTAACCCTATTGCTATCGAGCAATCGTATTAATATATTGAAGTGTTGTTTGAGAATTCGTTTGTGTTTTATTCTTCTTAAGATCAAATATTAAATTCCGCATAATATTTGATATACAACTCAAGATCAGTTTAGGCTTATATCTAAAGTAATTAATAAGATCGTTTGCTCAACTGGGATCAACAAAATCCAACTTTTAGCTTAAATATTTTTGTTTGTATTGTATAATATTTGATATAAAATATATAATTGGATTGGATTTTAAATGTATTTTCATCGGCATAATTTTCATCAAGTGTTATATAATACTAACAAAAAAATTTATAGTAAAAGTTGAATAAAAAAAATAGAAATAAAAAACTTATATTTTAGAATAGAGAGAGTATAACAATGAAGATGTAACTGTATCCATTTTTAAATAGTGGATTTTTAGTCAACAAATATACAAGAACTCTGAAAGAAAAAAATCCCTTATTTTTAAATAGAGGATTTTTAGTCAACAAATATACAAGAACTATGAAAAAAAAAAGAAAAAAAAGAAAAAAAAAAAAAAAAAATCCCTTAAATGGATGTTTCGTGAGCCATTGTCCGATGGAGTGTGCATCGTATTATACTATTTGGTACGAGTTGCAAAGTCAACATTATGCAATCAGTAAGCCCAGAGACAAGAGGAATATAATTTACGTATATATATGATCTAAAGTACTTTAAAGTTATCGATCAATAAAAAAAAAGTAGTACACGTGGTTAGGATATCAATATGAGCATGGGTTAAGTGTCATAAATGGGATTTTTAATGAGGATTCATTTGTTTACTGCTTATAACAATGAGTCAATTACATATATGTCTCTGCTAAGCTAGTTTATTACATTTATACTCAAGTTTAAAATTTAATTACATATATCCCTTTTTTAAACACTCTTAATTATATATATACCCAATTCATTTAAAATAGCTTATTAAATGACTATTATACCCTTATTAATAAAGGTATAATAGTCATTTAATAAGCTATTTTAAATGAATTTGGTATATATGTAATTAAGAGTCATACGTTTTTCACTTTTCGTACGTTTTCTTTTAAGTTGTCATACGTTTTTATCCGTTTTTATACGTTTTCGTCAATTTTTATACGTTTTCATCCGTTTTTTTACATTTTCGTTTTTTTTTTTTACAATTTTATCCGTTTTCTTACATCTTTATCCGTTTTCATTCGTTTTCGTCCGTTTGTATAAGTTTTCATCCGTTTTTATACGTTTTCATACGTTTTTATATGTTTTTGTCTGTTTTATACGTTTTCGTCCGTTTTTATACGTTTTCGTCGATTTTTCTTACGTCTTTATCCGTTTTCATATAAGGGGGAAATATATTAATGTTAATAAGAGCATAATAGTCATTTAATAAGCTATTTTAAATGAATTGGGTATATATGTAATTAAAAGTGTTTAGGAAGGGGATATATATAAGTAAATTTTAAGCTTGGGCATATATGTAATAAACTAGCTTAGCAGGGACATATATGTAATTGCCCTTACTATTGCTTTAACTTCATAACTTGATACCCTCCACTGGTATGCTACCGTGCGAGAATACTCTTTACTCCTTGGTAATTGAAACCTATTTTATTAGAACTCTTGTTTCCCTTTTTGTAACTTTTTTTTTTTTAACCAAAAGCTAAAGAAATGTTATATTAATGTAGAAAGGCACTTGTTCACAACACTTAACTAAGTAAGACATCAATAGAAACATTATACGTATAAGACAATGATTGAGCTTATAACAAATTAACAATGTCAAACAAAAGTAAGTTAGGACATTGACTAAGCATCAATGTTTATACAAAACCAATGTTGGTTTTGTCATATGTAAAACCAGTGAATATTTTCTGCCATCCTGCTGTTATATTCCTTGCATTCTGAATCGTTTGTAGATTATTGAGACAAGACGTTCAAATCAATTTTGAAAATGCCAAATCACCACTCATGTCGATTGACCTATTAAAATATAACCAAGTCATATCCAAACCTAAAAAAAATTGAGTTTTTTTCCAAATTGGTGTAGTGGGTAAAATTATTGGGGTAATTGCATATATACCCACTAAAACTTGCATATTTGCATATATACCCAAAACATGCTTAATTTGCATTGTACATCATGCATTGAAAACTTGTATTTTGAGGAAATATGCAAGTTTTTGAGTTTTAGTGGGTATATATTCAATTTTCCCAAAATTATTTACCAAACTAGTATAGTTTCCCAAAATTATTTACCAAACTAGTATAGTTATCAAACGACTAAAATGGCTTCCGCATGTGAGACCACTCTCCGCATTATTCCATCAAGTCCAAATATTTAATTTCTCACTTGCCCCTTCAACTTTTGTACAAATTTTCATTAATCTATAATTAATATGAAAAATGATTTGCATAACTAGAATTTAGAGTTAACTATATTTTTTGTCATCGTGGTTTACCGGGTATAACGATTTTGGTCCAATAGTTTCATTTGTAACGGATCATGTCCTATTTTGTCTGACCCGTAACGGGTTTAGTCCAAAATATTTTTTGCAAAAAAATTTCGGAAAAAAAATTTCGGAAAAAAAATATTTTTGAAATTTTTTGCAAAAAAATTATTTGCGAAAAAAAAGTTATAAAAAAAATTTTGAATTTTTTTTTACCAAAATATTTTTTTTGAAATTTTTTCTATAACTTTTTTTTCCAAAAAAAATTTTGAAAAAAAATATATTTTCGGAAAAAAAATTAAAAAAAAAGGATTTTTGGAAAAAAAAAAATATTTTCAGATTTTTTTTTTTTTTTTTTTTTTTAAATTCGGAAAAAAAAATTGATAAAAAAAGGGACAAAAACGTATCAAACGTAAAAAAAACGGACGAAAACGTATAAAAACGGACAAAACCGTATGAAAAGGTAAGAAAAACGGATGAAAACGTATAAAAACGGACAAAAACGTATGAAAACGTAAAAAAAACAGACAAAACCGTATGAAACGTAAGAAAAACGGACGAAAACGTAAAAAAACGGATAAAACCGTATGAAACGTAAGAAAAACGGACGAAAACGTAAAAAAAAGGATAAAACCGTATGAAAACGTAAGAAGAACGGATGAAAACGACTAAAAACGGATGAAACGTATAAAAACGGACAAAACCGTATGAAAATGTAAGAAAAACGGACAAAAATGTATAAAGGACTAACGTTGCAAATAATCGTTGGCTAAATGGACTAACGTTGTCACATGATAACTAACGGAACTAACGGCCGTTAGCTGAGGGACGAATGGTGCAATTTCTGGGTTTAAATTCGAGGGTATTCTAGTCATATCACCTTTTTATAACTAGTCAAACACCCGGTCAACGAAATTTGGACTAAACCCATTACGGGTCAGACAAAATAGGACATGATCCGTTACGAATGAAACTATTAGACCAAAATCGTTATACCCGATAAACCACGAGGACCAAAAATGTAGTTATCTCCAATGTTTTAAAAACCGGTTTTTTAGTCGAACCGGCCATGCTTCCGTCACCGGTCGAACCGGTCGAACCGGACCGGTTGAACCGGCCGAACCGCCCAACAAAAAAAAAAAAAAAAAAAAAAAAAAAAAGTCAAAAAGTCAAAACCGGTTGAACCGGCCGGTCGAACCGGAAAAACCGGCCAAAACCGGAAAAACCGGCCGGTTCGCTACAGTAACCGGGATTTATAAAAAACCGGGTTTAAAAACCGGCCGACCAGCCGGAGGCCGGTCGAACCGGCCGTTCGAACCGGTTTTTAAAACATGTGGTTATCTCTAGAATTTATGCCTAAAATTTGTTCAAAAGTTGAAGGGACAAGTGAGAAATTAAATATTTGGACTTGATGGAATAATGCGGAGAGTGGTCCCACATGCGAAAGCCCTTTTAGTCGTTTGATAACTATACTAGTTTGGTAAATACTTTTGAAACTATACTAGTTTGGTAAATAATTTTACCCACTACACCAATTTGGAAAAAAAACTCAAAAAAATTGCATTTAAATCCATTTTACGGGTAAATTCCCAAAAAGGGATAATTTTTTTTTCAAATTCTCTAAATGGGACAAACTCAACATGTTTTCCTAATTTAGTCAAGTGCTAACGTGCGATCGTGCGAACCCTCTGGTTTCTTGACACGTGTACCAGACAAAAGGTACTAACCAATCATTTGCAGGCCCACTTGCACCCCACGTGGCCTTTGACTTTTTTTTTTACAAATGTGCGATTTCCTAATGTGCTAATGTGCGAAAAAAATTTTATTTTTCCAAAAAATATTTTTTTCAAAAAAATTATTTTTTTTCCGAAAAATATTTATTTTTTTAAATATTCCGAAAAAAAAATTTTATAAAAAAAAAATATTTTTCCAAAAAATATGTTTTTTCCGAAAATTTTTTTTTCCGAAAAATATTTATTTTTTAAAATTTTCCGAAATTTTCTTTTTATAAAAATAAAATTTAATTTTTTCAAAAAAAAATTTTTTCGAAAAAATATTTAAATTTTCCGAAAAATAATTTTTTTTTTTCAGAAATAATTTTTTTCCGAAAAATAATTTTTTTTTTCAGAAATAATTTTTTTTCAGAAAAAATAAATATTTTTCGGAAAAAAAAAATTTCGGAAAAAACATATTTTTTGGAAAAATATATTTTTTTTTCGGAATATTTAAAAAAATAAATATTTTTCGGAAAAAAAATAATTTTTTTGAAAAAAAATATTTTTTGGAAAAATAATTTTTTTTTCGCACATTAGCACATTAGGAAATCGCACATTTGTAAAAAAAAAAAGTCAAAAGTCACGTGGGGTGCAAGTGGGCCTGCAAATGATTGTTAGTACCTTTTGTCTGGGACACGTGTCAAGAAACCAGAGGGTTCGCACGTTAGCACTTGACTAAATTGGGAAAACATGTTGAGTTTGTCCCATTTAAGGAATTTGAAAAAAAAATTGTCCCTTTTTGAGAATTTACCCCATTTTACATTTAAGCAACATTGCAAATGCCACTAAAAAGCTCAACTTTTTTTTTTTTTTTTTTCCCCTTAACAGCAACAAATAGAAAATATATAAAACACAACTTCTAGCAAGAAACTAGAAGAAAATTACAGAGTTTGTAACCAATCTTGCCAACTTAACATTTTGGCCCCTCTAAATTTTAACCGAGAAAAAGAATACAATTGTATATAATCAAAATGTCACTTTTCCTCATAGATATAGAGTTAAAAATGACACTATTTCTAAACTTCCAAATATACCACGACATAGTTGCAACCAATGTTTTCAAACCCGGTTCGACCCGGTCGGACTGGTGCCCGACCAGGGTAAAAAAAAACCCGGGTTTCTAAAACCGGGTTAACCGGTTAGACCCGCCGGGTTTTGAGTGACTCGGGTCAACCCGAGTCTTGAAACCCGACCGGGTTTAGGTTTTTTCATTTTTTTTAATAAAAACCAGGTTGACTCGACGGTCTAACCGGTTAACCCGGTCGAAAAAATTTAAAAAAATATTTAAATGGAAACCGGGTTGACCCGGCGGTCAAACAAGTGCCCAATGACTCGACTGGGTCGATTAAAAACCCGGTTTTTAAAACATTGGTTGCAACTATCACGCACATCCACTCCTTTTTAACAAAAGCTCTTGCCAAACCATCGATCCACGCTAACCATTTTGCAATGAAACTCATATTAGAATTAGAAATATCGCACCAGACTCAAACTAACCTCCATACACAGAAACAAGCTCGCATGTAGAAAAAACATGGTCTTTAGTCTCAGCCGTCTTTAAACAAATTGGAGATAAAATTGAATCGATATCAAAACCACGTCTAGATAAATTGAATCGATATCAAAACCACTACAAAGCTTGGTAATATGTTGAAAATCAGTATTACAAATATCAATTAGTATGGAAGTTGGGCATGAATTCCTTGTGAATTACATATTGAACCAACTTATACTATTAATTGGTTAAAAAGGGGAAATGATAAATGTCATAGGCATGAAGAAAACCACAACTAGATTGATGGATTTGTTATACCGCCATATTTGCATGACTTGCAAAACTTAACAAAAATAAACTGAACATATAAAGAGAAGTACAGTAGCTGCCATAACTGAAATCCCCCAACCAATCTTACTATGCACAAATTACTTCCTAATAAACTTACTAAAACAACCTTAATAGTTAGATAAACCCTTCCCTTCAACACTAGTAAAAGAAAAATAAAAGACAAAATTTAGAAAACCAAAGCTAACCCCAAATAACCAACTCATACAAACTTTCAGAACCAACGGCCTACACTCCCCACAAGTGTCTTGTTTTCATATGCTTAAAAGATCAGGTGGCTGGTTTTGATCTTGGTCTTCTTTACCAGTTCTCATTGGCGATTCCATGGTGGGTGATGGTGGTGGGATATCGCTGGTGCTGGTAGTGGTGGTGGTGGATTCTCCATCTGTCGGTTTGGAGCTGGGCGCCTTTGGAAGCTCTGTTAACATTTGAACCACTTCTCTCATGGTTGGGCGTTCCACTGCTTGTTCTTCAACGCACAACATTCCTACATAGAACAAGTGCATTACCTCATGGACTGGAATGGTTGAGAGTCTCGGATCGAGAATTTGAAGCACGCCTTCCTTGTTACCATCTGTCATCTTTCTGACCCATTGTACTATGTCTACCCCGTCTCCAAATTCTCCAACTGGTTTCCTTCCTGTTACTAGTTCTAACAGAACCACACCAAAGCTGTACACGTCACTCTTTTCGTCAACCTTAAGTGTGTATGCGTATTCTGCAAACATAAATACACATTCGGGATCAGAACAAAAACCAAAACTTACACCAAGTAAACAATAGGCAGACCAACGATTAAACAATAATATTAATTGCAAAAACGCCTTATAATTGGTCACAACTATATTCCATAGCTACTAATAATCATTAATTACGTGTGCTTAAAAGACTGGCATATATCACATTTCAATAACACTATACAACATTAACTCTAAAAAGCATTAGAAACAAAACAAAATTAAGCATCAAGCATCATAACTGAAGCATAAAGCTAAGATCGTGTGGTTATACCTGGGGCAATGTAGCCATAAGAACCAGCAATAGCAGACATGCATTCTGAGGTGCCTGAATCCTGCAAGAACTTAGCAAGCCCAAAATCGGCAACATGAGCTTCAAAGCCAGTATCCAAAAGGATGTTGTTTGACTTGACATCACGGTGGAGGATCAACGGTGAGCAATCATGATGAAGATAACAAAGTCCCTTAGCAGCTTCAACAGCAATCTTATATCTTGTATCCCAATGCAAATGACCTCCTTTCTTCCCATGAAGCATTTCCCCCAAACTCCCATTAGGCATATACTCATACACCAACAAATTCGTCTCATGATTTGAGCAAAATCCCAATAATCTCACAATGTGTCTATGCCTAATCCTTCCTAAAGTCTGAATCTCAGCATTGAATCCATGGTCATGTGACGAACCACGACTCATTGCTGGCAGTCTCTTGACTGCCACAAGCTCATTGTTCGGCATCACACCTTTGTAAACAATCCCAGCCCCACCTTTCCCAATAATGTTATCTTCCTTCAAACTATCAAGAACATCATCACAAGTAAAATCTAATCTTTGGAAAGCTGTAAGCTTCCATGCTCGAGCTTTGCTAGCTTTCTTAATCGATCGAGCTTTAATAATTGCAGCAACAGCAAACACAATAGAGCAAAGAAGCAAACCAATAACTAGCAAAAGCTTGACAGAAGCAGAGAGTGAACCTTTTGAATGTGGGTCATGAGTCCCATTAGCAACACCTTCTTTACAAGGCCCTAAATACGGTCCACAAAGATCCGCATTCCCCAAGAACGAAGTATAGTTAAAGTAACTAAACTGACCAGTACCAGGAACCAAACCAGAAAGATTATTATACGAGAAATCAACAGACGTCAAGCTTTGCATCGATGCAATAGACGTCGGAATACTACCAACCAAATGATTCCTAGAAACATTCAAATAATTCAAAATATGCATCCCGGTAATCTCCTTAGGAATCTCACCCGAAAGCTCGTTCCTACTAAGATCCACATACGTCAACAACTTACACTCACTAATCTCCGGCGCAATCTCACCCGACAAACTATTATGACTAAAATCAATCTTAGACAACTGCTGCAACTTCCCAATCTCTTTAGGAATCCCACCACTAAACCTATTCCCATCAAGCAACAGCTTCTGAACACCACTAAAATTACTAATACTAGCAGGCAAAGCACCAGTCAACCGATTATTCGACAAACTAACCTGCCCTAAACTCACGGAAACACTCTCGGTCACAGGAAACTCACCAGACAACAAATTATTCTGTAACTCAACCTGAGACAAATTAGGCAAACTAAACAACCCCTTGGGAATCGAACCATTCAAAAAATTCTCACCCATTCTTATCCTATTCAAAGACTTACACTCACCTAAACTCTCAGGAATCGGCCCAAACAAAAAATTCCCTAATGTAATAACCGTCTCAAGCTTATTCCCGTTACACAAATTCGGAGGTAATGAACCAGTCAACTTATTACTAGACAAATCCAACAACTGTAACTTTCCATTTTGACCTAACTTAACAGGAATACTACCAGTAAAATTATTCTCCCATAACTGCAACACCTCTAACTCACTCAACTCCCCTATAAACTCCGGAATGGAACCGTGCAGTTTATTACGGAATAAGTTAAGTAACGTTAAATTATTCAAATTCCGAAAAGACTCCGGAATCTCACCTGTAAATACATTATTCGATAAATCCATTGATTTTAAACTTTTTAAATCACCTAACTCCTTAGTTATAGATCCAGTTAAACCATTAACTTGTAAAAACAATGTATCAAGATTCTGTAACATCCCTAACTCCGCCGGTACTTCACCGGAGAGACCGCAGTTTGCGGCGTCAAACCGGACTAAATTCGTTAGGTTTCCGATCTCCGGCGGTATTCCGCCGGAATATCCGTTGTAGTATCCTAAATAAAGCTCCTTCAACGTCGTCAAGTTTCCGATCTCCGGCGGTATAGCTCCGGTCAGCTCGTTACCAGAAACAGCCAAATACTCGAGGTTGCTAAGCTTCCCGTACTCCGCCGGAATCTCGCCGGAAAAGTAGTTACCTCCTAAATGAAGATGCCGGAGACTCGTCATTCCGGCAACAGCCACCGGCAAGTCACCAGTCATGTTATTGTTATAAACATCAAGCACTTCCAAAACCTTAAGGCTCGACAAATTTGGCGGGAAAGTCTCGTTAAAGATGTTGTTGGACAAGTTGAGCGAACGGAGGGTGATGACGTCAGCAATTTCCGGCGGAATAACTCCGGCGAAGTTGTTAACAGCGACGGTTAAGTTGGTTAAGTAACGGAGGTGGCGAATGTCGGAAGATAGGGTTCCGGTGAGGTTGAGATTAGATAGGTCTAGGGCGTTCACGTGCCGTTTATTATCGCACGTGACACCAGCCCATGTGCATTGAGAAATAGAGATGTTCCACGTGGCAAGAGATGATTGGGGGTCGTTTGTGATAGAGGATTTGATTGAGAGTAAGGCTTTGTATTCTGGTAAAATGTGGGTTTTTGGTTTGGCAGCCAACATGAGTGGGAAGATTGGGAAGATGAGAAGAAGGATGAACAAAAGGGACTTCATTTTTTTGGTTTTGTGTTTTATCTCTCACACAGTTACTGTGTTTTTTTAGGAGGAGTAGGAATGGAGTAGAGAGAGTGGGTGTGGGATCACACTAGCATAGTGTGTGTGAACATTGTTTGGTATCATATGGATCAATTTGGTTTTTATATAGACTACTTTTTTTCAAATTTGAACTACTCACTTTTTGTAAATTCCAGAAAAACTTATATGGAGTAACATTATATATATATATATACTCCCTCCGTCTCAATTTATTTGTCAGGAGAGAGAAAATACAAAGTTTAATAAAAGTGGGGTCACTTTAATTTTCAACCACTAAAATAGAATATTCCTCCACTAGATTCTCTAGTTTTTACTAAATAAGGAAAGTGGACAATTAATTTAAGACATCCATAAAAAGAAATATGGACAATTAAATTGAGACGGAGGGAGTATATTTTTTGGAAGGGGACTTTCATTTTTTGAGTCGCACCTGCTATATTGGCAGGTCCTCATTCACCACATACCCAGACTATGTTATCTGAACCGGGTCCAAGCTGACGTAGTGGGGATTTTTAACGGCTTCCGCCTGAAAACCGTACCGCCTCTATACGAGTTTTCTCGCGGGAGTAACGGCCGGATGAAAACTTATAACATTATATACAGTAACATTTTATAGTAGACGGTATATATCTATATTTATACTATATATAAAAGAAAAATCAAACAATAAAAAGTGAAATGTTGAACTAAAAAAGAAAATGTTGAAAACATATGTTTAAAAATGAAATTATTAATACACATCGAAACCCGGGTTGACCTGTGACGCTTCAAACCTGACGGGTTGACCTGTTTTTTCGACTAACCCGTCGGGTTGTCCCGGTTTAAATTGACTCATTTTTCAATAGGAATGGTTCAACCGGTTCAACCACTCGGGTCAATCGGGTTTCAATTTAATCCCCAAATCCTAAAACTTTTATTATTTTTCCTTTATAAACCATAAACTTTTTTTATCACGAAAACTATCTGTGCCTATAAAATATCGTTGATATGTACCGGCACTCGTATATACATGAAAATTTTTTAGGATGTAAGTTTAAAAGAAATACTAGAATATAATTGTATGGAATTATTTGTGGCCTACAAATCTCCTTTTGACGATTATTTTTTGTCATGTTTTTGTTGTTTTTGGAATTTTACGGAATTAAATGTTAACAATATAAATGAAGTTAATATAATGGGTGTAGCCAATGATGATCAGGCCAGCTGGTCAGAGGCACTCCCGATTTTACCTAAGGTTTTGAGTTCGATTATTAGGGATGGCTAGACTTGGGTTTTTTCTTCCGAATACTTGTAACGGCCTATGGTTAATATCTCGTTGTTTAGGGTACGTGCAAGGCTTCACTATTATTTAGTGAGATTTTTCAGATGTCGTATCCCGACTGAATGTTCGAAAAAAAATATAATGGGTGTAATATTTTGACTCTCTGACGATATATAATGAATATCAACGTATTAAATGCGCTGATTGCTGAGAAGAATTTTACATTAACAACTCACGATTTCGTTTCTTTGTTTCTTTTAGGGTGATGGCAACCCAACACTCGGAGTCATGGGAGGATTCCCACCGACCAATCACAGAGTGCCATGTGGCAGGAGGATTCTGAAGACAAAACTGTTGGCAGTGGGAGGATTCAGAATCATGCCTCTTTTTTTTTTTTTTTTTTTTTTTTTTATTTTTTTTTATTTTTTTTTTTTATGTATAATGTTATAAATAATTAAAATTAAATGTAAAACTATTTATTATGTATATATAAAAGATAAAAACAAAGAATTTATTTCATTAAAAAAAAAACGGTTACAACGACAAATACTGCAAAATAATGCACGTGTACACGATCTTTGAAATCCTTTCTTTCGTTTTAGGCCGAAGTGTGCGATTAAGTATACCCCATCTACATTTGAGAACTCCAAAAGCTCGCTCGACGTCCTTCCTTGCCGCTTCTTGTAGTCGCTTGAATTTTATTTCCTTCGGATCCACCGGGTACTTGTATGCTTTAACGAAAACTGACCAACTTGGAGGCGCTGTTTGATTCCGTTCTCTCAAAAAAAGTGGAGATGTGTTTAAGACATTTATGTCGTTGTTTGTTCCAGGAGGACCAAAGTACGCATGCCAAAACCATAAATCCCATGAAGTCACTGCTTCAAGCATAATCGTCGGGTGTTTGTAGCAACCTCGTTTGTATTGACCCTGCAAGCGCCTAGGACACATCCTCCACTCGAAATGTGTACAGTCAATGCTACCGATCATCCCCGGTATGTGGTGTAGCTCTTCGTGAGCTTTTTGCAAAGTGGCAATGTCGTGCGCAGTCGGCTTACGTAAGAACTCTCGCCTGAATAAATCGTTACCGCATCACAAAACTCTTGAAGACATTCACGAGCCGTTCTTCCTGCCATTTTATAATATTTATCATTTTGAGCAGCAACACCACCGTCGGCGAGCTGTTGTACCGCTGACAAACATTTTTGTATCGCCGTGAAACTCTTTTGACTCGCATCATACCCTTCTTGAAAATACGGATTGCCACTCGCCTTGATTCGCTCGACAATTTCTAAAAATAATTTCTTTGGAAGACGAAACGTTTCGCGAAAGGTTGCGTCATTGTAGGTCGGATTTTCGGCAAAACAATCTCTCATCAACATTTCTTCAGCTTCGTTGCGATCACGCCTAACATATCCTCGTGACGACGTTGCAGTGTCTTGAATCGCCTTGTACTGTTTGATTACTTTGTACATAAACTCGACACTATCGTCGGATAACTCTTGTTCACTTGACGAGCCTGTCTGCGGGTACGAATCGGAGGTTGAACTCGACATGGTGAAGATTTGTGTTTTTTTTGGAGTGAAATGTTTGTGTGATATTTAGTTTTAGCATGAAGTGTATATATATATATAGTGGTTATGTTTAAGAAAAAAAAAAAAAAGCCCAAACGGGCAAAAAATTAAATAAACAAACGGCTAGTTTTTGCTCCAACGTTCGAAAATGAGTTTGTCTCTTTCCCTTCACGCAGCGTCTCAACCTTGCTTCCAAAACACACGATTCCAGCGTCCTGGGGGTTGGCGGCCGTGTTCACCGGCGTCCTCCCTCCAAGACTCTGAGAAGACTCCACGGTTGCCAACACCCTTAGGCCACCTTTAATGATGGTTGATGGGTCAATGGTTATTTATGAGGGCCATCCTCAGTCGACACCACTGCGAGACCAAGGCTCACACCTGAGCAATGCGAAAAACAAGCACGAAATGTGAGCCATCTCTATTCTACATTGTGAAATTGTGACTCATGAAATGTTTTTTTTTTTTTAATTTTATTATTAATTATTTAATTTACGAGTGTGTAAGGGCATTTTGTAAAGTATGTTTATATTGGTGGTATTTTATGACTAGAAGTAGTGGGAGTGAGAGGTTAATCATGAGCGTCATGTCATCCTCACTTGTGACCCCACTTGTTAGACTTAGTGAAAGTGATTGTCATTCTTAGATTAGTATCTCGTGATTTGCATTTATCTTTTACAATATGTACACGGTTTATGTAAGTTGTAAAAACCGTAAGTCATTCTATTTTGTCTAAAACACTAACCTATCCCACATCGGTCTAGAAGGGAAACCATGTATCTATAAAAGAAACTCATAACCCTCCTTTATATGTGTGGAACACTAGGGGTAAAGGTTAGATAATAGCTTCTAGAGTTCTTCCATTCTCTTGTATCTCATTTTCTTATCTTAATCTAATATTCTATTTTCTCTTCTACTTCTCATCTCAATCTCTTCTTTAATATTTTATGTGTAAAATGATATGATATTAAAGGTCCTACAATTGGTATCAAGAGCCACAAGATGATTTAGAAGTATTTTGTTATTAAAGGTCCTACTTCTCATCTCAATCGCTCGTATCCAGGCTTGGAATAAACTGCTGCCTAGGTAATTTACCGGGACGTTGCCCCCTTGTTGGGTGGGGGTGTCGGTACCAAAAGGTACACGGGCTTGAGATGGTCCCGCCAAATACCAGAAGTATTTTGTTGTTTAAAGTTCGTGTCTTGAATATTTTTTGGTACTGTTAGTATCGTTTTTCTGCTTATAACGAGCTTATTCTCTTCTTATTTCTGCGTATTTTCTCTTTTTTTTAGTCCAAACAGTAGTGCTTATTTTGTCCAAATCTGAGTTAAAGTTATTTACTACTTGTTTCGTGCTTATGTTTCAGCTTATTTGATCTAAAAAGTTCTTACTCCTAGCTTAGTTTTAGTCTTAAAAGCAGTTATTTTTGTCCAAAACGTCCAGATATATTACTTTTTGTCAAAAACTACTTCGTTTGAGCTTTTTTTTTTTCAAATACAATATTTTTAAAGTCCAAAACATTCAAGATCCAAATGACTGTCCAAAACAGCTTCTTACAAGCTTATTTTGAGCGTATTTAGTCAATTTTTTTTTTGGTCAAAACATGGTCGGAAAAAGTTGGTCAGAAAGTACAAAAAAGAGGGTTTATCGAATTTGAAGAGGGTTTGTCGCAATTACAGAAGGGTTTATCGAATTTGAAGAGGGTTTGTCGCAATTACGGAAGGGTTTATCGGAATTCACGACTACATCCTCAGTTATCGAATTTCTTGTAAAGAAATTAGATAAGCTTCATCGAAATTGGTATCGATTTCTTGTAAAGAAATTCGATAAGGTTTATCGTAATTGGATCTGTGTTATCGCAATTGGATTTTGTTATCGCAATTACATTTGAGTTATCGCAATTGGGTTTGTGTTATCGGAATTGGGTTTGTGTTGTCGGAATTGGGTTTGTGTTGTCGGAATTGGGTTTGATTGTTGCAATTGGACTTGGTTGTCGCAATTGGGTTTGTTTTATCGGAATTGGGTTTGATTGTCGGAATTGGGTTTGATTGTCGTAATTGGATTTGCTTATCGCAATTGGCTTGCAGTTATCGCACTTGTAGTGACTTATCGAATTTATTAGAAAAAGAAGAAGAAAGGAACGAGAGCAGATTCAGTAACAACGTCCAAGAAACACAAACGTATCCAACAATCACCCTTTTCAGATTCAACTCAACTCTCATCCTAATCTATATCTAATCTAAACCAAGACTCAAAACTTACACAAGATCTCAGACTACTCTTTTTTGTAATCAAGATTCATCCAAAGTGAACCAACAAGAGATTATCATTACAGATCATTGTCGAAGCATATAACTTCTTTTAATTTTCGAATAAGTCAATAAGAAAAGAATAAAAACAGACCGTTTTATCCTTTCTCTAGTTCGATTAAAACGAAAAACAAATACAGAAAAATCAAGCCTCTGTCCCTACTCACCTCACTCATGACAAACAAATCAAATCCAATCTAATCCTAACTCATCTTCACCATCTCACGACAACAACAACAACATCAACAATCTACGAACCTCAAACAGATTCGAACAAGAACAATAGAAATTAAAAGTAACCGATCTCAGTTTTGTTCAACTTGTTTACAAATCTTTAAAGATTCACAAGTTTTTTGAACACACAACCATCATTGATCTATATAGAAGCATAACTTCTTGTTATAATATTCGAATATTTCAAGAAAAGAACAAAACTCAATCGTTTTCATTCCATCTTTCATTCGTTCAAAGAAAATGAAAATCAAAAGAAAACATCACCTACCCGTGACCTTTAAAGGATTTTAAAGCCGCAAACGTAATTTCTCTGAGTGTGTCACAACCTAAACAAGGAACGATTAATAGCAAGAAGGTGTGTTGGTGTTCGGTTCAGATTTATCAAAGTATAAAAGTGGTGATTGCGTTTTTTTTAGAGAGATTAGGGTTACTAAATATTAGGGGAAGTGAGATAAGTGGCGTTTTATAATAAGATTTTTAGGGTAAGTATCAGTTTTTCTTTTGGACTTGGGCCTTTTTGGATAATAGTTAAATTGGACGGGCTGGTAACTCCACCAAGGGACGATCTTATTATTAGATTTAAAGTTAGGCTGTGTGAGTTGTTTATTTATCAAGGGACGAATTTTTTTTTTGGTGCTGAATTATTGAGATAACTTTGTAAACCACGGTTTTAATTGAGCTTAAATTATCCGAGATTAATTTTAATTTTGGGTGAAATTTTTCGGGTTCGTTGGATATAACTACCGTGCTAGTTATTGGATAACTCGATTCGAAAAAAAAATCACTTCTTTATCGTCTACAAGATCCGTATTCATTTCACACGTTCAAAATATCTTTTCTCACCAATTTCTTTTCATCGATTGATATGAACCCTCTTGTTCAATTCTTTGCTCAATATCCTAAGACTAAGAAGACGGTGACTGAGACTGAGACTGAGAAAATATTGATTGAGACTGAGATGCTGTCGACTGACAATGAACAAGACGTTGAAGAAAATGAGCTTCCAGATTACTTAAGATCACTTGACCTGAGATTTCCATTTACATTCGTTGCGCATATGAAGCGACCGCCGTTGACAGAAAAGGCACAAAGTGTTGAAGAATCCTGTGAGTCTAAGTCAGATGAACCTGACAATGCTACGGGTATACAGATGGAGAATCAGATGCAATATGCAGGGCAGTATGCTGGAAACCAAATGGATCAGATTGTGAATCAGAATGTGGTTATTCAAAATGGGAATGATTATTGTATGACTACGATTCAGAAACCTACATCTGAAATTCACAGTAGTGATATTGGTAGAGATTACAATGTCAATGCAATGACGAAGACACAAAAGATCCAGTACATGTTAATGCTAGCCAATAAAGAAGAGTCGGGAATACTGTTGACTGCTGAGGAATATGACTTCATGGTTACAACAAGTGTTAATGAGAATGCAGCAGATCTCAACGGAAACTGCAACTTTATGGCTAATCAGCAAGAAACAACATCAAGCAGTGATTCTGATATTCCTCCTACTTATGACACAGAACCACTCCATGAGGTACCAAATTATAGTAATGATGCTAATCCGTTTGCTCATGAAAAGCCACATTCTGTGCCTCCCGAACCTAATTATGACACATATGTGGGGGAGCAAGTTAATCGCAATATTAACTATGAAACTCCAGATATGTTCCTAATGGAGTTCAAGTTGCACAGAATGGTGCTAATGATGAGGAAACCCGTGCTTTCTTTGAATCATTACTGAATAATTGTAGCATTGAGATTGAGAAAGTGAAAAAGGTCAATCGTGATGTTAAGGCCGCGAATGAGAAAATGACCGCTGAGCTTGAGAGGTATAAGGAAAACGAAAAAGCTTTTGAGTTTCATAAAAACGACAGTCAGAATTAGAAACTTGTATCAAAATTCCGTTTCATGGGAGAAACAATTGCAAATCAAGTTTGACACACTTGATGTTAATTCACACATGAAAATCAAATCCTTAAACGCGGAAATTTCTGATTTGAAAAACCAACTTTCTAAACAAAAATCAACTTGTTCTGATCTTGAAAAAGAAAAGAAACAGTTGAAAGCAGATTTTTCCAAATGAGAAAATAATCTTCTTGATGAAATCATTGAGAAACAAGAAACAATCAAAAAGTTGGAAGATTTGCTTGTGAAAACGGGTCATTCAAGTCAAATCATTCATATGCTTATTAAATACCCAAATCCACTTTTACATACAATGAAGAAAATGGCTATCGGTTGTGAAAATCCTTATACTCTCAAGAAAGCTCAAAAAGAACAGAATGTTTTATACAATGGAAATATAATATATGTTAAACATGATCCTCCCGTTGTTCGTGATTCTGAGGAAACGATAGAACTTGCTGAAGAGAGTCAAACCAAAATGAAACAAAAGAATCCAGACCAGAAATCAATTGATTACAACAAACTTAACAAACTTTCTGGAATTACTTTTGTCTAACGAAAACAAACACCAAATCTTTCAAAAAAACCAGTTGTTACAAAACAGTTTGCAAAACAAAAAGTTGTTTCTAAAGCTCTTTCAAACATGGAACAAATGTCTTCAAACAATCCTTTTAACACAAGTGATGCTAGAAGATTTCTAGATGACGTTAAAACGAGAATTGAAACACTTCAAAGGATTGTTCAGTCTAAAACTACTATCAGTGTTAACAACTGGCATTCCAGTTTTCATGCAGAAATGAAAAATGTGTTTGAAACAGAAATTGCTACTCCACTGAATAACATCAATGTGAGAGTAATTCATTTTGAACAAGCATTTTTGAAAGAAACAACTGACTTTGTCAAGGACCACAAATCCCTGGTAAAGGAAGCTAATGAATGTTTTAAACACATCAAAATTTTGGAAAATATAAATGATTCTCTCTTCGAAGTGTTTATGTCTACCGATATTATGTCCATCATTTTACAAACATATTCTGTTGAAGACGATGAAAGACTGTGAGCTGAGACCTACAAAATTGTTTTAAAATATGAAAATGCTCTCATAAAGCTTGAAGAAGAAAACTTGTCCTATTTTAAACAACTTGAACGAAAAACTGAGGAATACAAGTATGACAAACTGTCGTATGAGCGTGCCTACAAGGACATGAAAGAGAAAAATGATATTTTGAGAGCTCAGCTGGACAGTCTAAAAGGGAAGGGTGTGGATACTAAGTTTGCAAAACCCGGAGAAACCAAATGCTTCAAAACCGGTAGAAAAACAAAAAATGTCTATTTCTCAGGTTGTTCCAAAAGTCGATGAGAAAAATGATTTGTCAAAACCAGTCACTACACATTCCTTGCCCATCATGAAAAGAATATTAAAGACTGATGAAAAAGGTGTTGAAAAAGAAAAAGCGTTTGTCGAGGAACCACAAGTCATTACACCTGATCTTTCTAGGAATAGTACATGGACTATGACAAAAAATCCAGTTAAGGAATCTGTTGGTTCTAATGACATGGTCCATAATCACTATCTAGAAGAAGCTAGGAAAAAGACACAGATTTGAAAAGACGGAATTTTAGGTGCCAAACCTAGGGTGATGAATTCTACAAGATTCCAAGGCTCTGCTAGTAGTAGTAAACCATTACCTAGGAACAATCAATAAAAGACTAGGGATTGGCTTGCATCTAAGAGTAGTTGCTCAAAAGAAAATGTTATGCACGTAGAATGCAACACTAAGAATTCAAATTTCTCTTCGAACAACAAAAAATTTCCAAATGACTGTTGTAACACCCCCATCCGAGAACGGGTCAAATGTCACATTTATGGCGTCAAACAGAACATACGCAAGCGGAAGACTTTAATAACACAATGTTTACAAAGGTATTCTAAGGAAAAGATAAAGTACTAAATCTGAACATTACAACTTCCATACTAAAATACAAACTGAGTCCAAAAGAAAACTCTAAATGCATCTCTAATCCATGGGAAGCTATCAAGGTGCAGTCCACTAAGAGCTCCTAAGCATTCTTCACTCAAAACCCAGCTTCCAACCTAAAACGTGCCGCAGAAAAAGAAATGTGTTTGAGCTTAAAAAGCCCAGTGAACAAATATATACGAATGGATAACTAAAGCAAAAGAATAACTGAAATGGAATCATAAGGATCTGTTGGATAAAATGATATAAGTCACAATAAGTAGTAAAATGAACGGATAAGTGAAGTGAAACCATGAGAACTGGCTGAACAAGATATCTGTTAGGAATATAAATATTCAGATGAAGGCTCGGTCACCCCGAGCATCTATTTAGCATTTACATAGCTCGTAGTCTTATTAATATTTGTTTAGTACTATTAGTATTATTAGTATTATTAGTATAGTTACATATATTTGTGGAGTGGGTCGGGGCTTTCCCCACTGTCAGCTCACTCCACAGCCCACTAGGGGCACAAGTATTAGGATCTATAAATAGCCCTCTCCACACAAGGAGAGGGTTGGAACTCTTGTCACATTTCACACACTAATCTAATTTTCACAAGTTTTCCCTTACCTCTCTCTAACTTCTCTCTAAAACTCCACCATGGATCTCATCTTCCATAACCCAAGACCACCCGAATCATCCACACAATCAAGATGGTTAGATCTTACAATTGGTATCAAGAGCTATGGTTAGGTTCGAGTGATTGTGTGTGCTTGGATTTGTGGTATCTATTTTTCTCGTTTCTTTATTTGTTGTGTTCGAATTGTTGTTTACACCATTTCATGAAACTGTGCCATTTATTTTGTTTGAAACTGTGCCATTTTGTTAGAATTGTTTTTCATGAAACTAGTCATTTCTCTTCATCTAACTTAGATTTGGGCCTTAACTGTGTAAGTGCAAGAAAATTTTCTTAAGTACATACATGGGCTTTCATTGAAAAAGTGGGTTTGTTTTGCAAGCAAATAGTGGGTTGCATCTTGTTTTGCAAATGAAAAAAAATGGGTTTGTTTTGCAAATGAAAAGGTTTTTGCTTTCTCGAAATTTTGTTTTTGCAAATGTATGTCTCGGCTGCTTCTTGGTGATGCATGATTCTTAGTAGCGATTTGTCTTGCTAATGAAAAAGTGAGTTGCATCTTTTTTGGCTTGTTGTATACACTAATTTGGACAGTAGCTTAAATGGGTAAGAAAACAAAAGTGGTGATAGTGACTGTGGCTGTTGCTTTTTGGAGTTGCTGTATGTGACTTGGTGAGATAATGTAGTGTTTTGTGTGTCTCGGTGAGTTGTGAATTTGGCTGTTTTCCAGAAATGGAAAAAGTGACAAAAGTGATAGTGACAACTCTGTCACTTGCGTTTTGTGTTTTGTAAGCATGCGACTTGTGTGTTTTGCAAACATGCGACTTGTGTGTTTTGCAAGCAAGCAATTTGTGTGTCTCGGTGATAGTGACATTGGCAGTTTGGCGATTTGTGTTGTTGCGTTTTGTCCTGCTGTTGCTAATTAATACTCAACATTATAACAACAACAACCTCAGCCAACTAAATCAACAAACATAAAGCTAATCAAGACGAAGCAACAAAACAATGATTATTCAAACCAACAAATCACAAAACCATTCCATTCGAATCACAACAACCATTCGAAACAAATTACAAGAAACAAAATCCTTCCATTCGAAACAATTACCACAGACACAACTTAAAACAACAACAAATCCAACCTCAGTCTCTTAACCCCATCTCGACTACTATCACTTCATAACTCCATCTCATACCACATAAATCAAGACTCGAATAATTAAGAGAAAATTAAATAAATCTCAGATTTATTTCGTGTTCTTCAATGAAACATCAAACCATTAAAGGTCAAACACACGAAAACAAACATCATTGATTCTGTTTGAAGCCTAGCTTCATTAGTTGTTTATCGAAACAAAAGAAAAGAAAGATAACAATTATGCTATTCTCTTTTCTTTGATTCGTTCAATGATAACAGTTAATAACAGAAACCTACCTTAGACCCTTCAATGGATCTTGATGCATACAAAGGGCTTTCTTGAATTTGTCCTTTGATGATTATTAAAATGGAGGTAAGGCCACGGGTGTGTTTATGATTGATTCGGATTGACTAATGATAATGATGAAATGATGATTATCTTGATGGGTGTGTGAGTATATGGATTGATCGATGATAATGATGAATGATGATATATTTGATGAAGGGGGAATTTGATGTATCATAAATGAGTATTTGGCAGCGTGTATTTTGATTTGGGGGCTGTGTGATTTTTCAGTGAAGGGGGCAAATTTCTCTTGATTAGGGTTCACTAATATGAGTATTTTTAGGGCAATGTTAACTGATTTAAGTATGGATTAGAATGTGGGCCGTGATTTGTTTTTGGGCTGAGCATTGGATCGAATGGTGGGCTGTGGTCACAAGGATGATTTGGAATTGTTTTGGCTTGGAACGAATGATTCATTAATCTGAAATTGGTTAACATCTTTTTTGCTTAAAAATAATTAACAAATGTATTCTTTTTACGTGGTGTTAATTTATTTTTGCCAAATTGTTGACTAAAAGGAATGGTATTTCGGTCATTATTCTTATGAGGATACACACGTCACGGCTGGTTATTTGGGTATATGAATGTCGATGTGATTTCAGAACTGTGGATCTGGCAGCATTGTCCTATTGGTACCTACGAGTTGAGTGAGCCTGCAATTTGATCTTTGCGATTTGAGTTACAGTTGACAACTTGCGATTTGATTAATTGCAAATTGACAAGTTGCTATTTGACTTGTTGCAACTTGACTGATTGCGATGGTACCAGTTGCGGTTTGATGTTGCAAGTAGACACTTGCGATTTGACTTACAGCAATTTGGTTGATTGCGATTTGACTTGTTGCGATTTGACAAACTGCGACTTGACTTGTTGTGATTTGATCAAGTTGAGATTTGACTTCTTTGATTTGAATTTTGAAGATTAGTATTGCAACTCACTCTTAGTTGTCCTTGTTGATTTCACGGTTTCTCTTGTTGATTTTAGAAAATCTCGCGAAAGATCCGATTTCTCGGTTTAAATCTCAAGAGCTGTAAAATCCCGTGAAATTAATATTGGACAAGTAGGTTGGACTTGGATTTAGACATAATAAAACTTTCGGGGTTTGACTAATTTTTCGGGATGAGCTTGTGCTTCGAGATCGGCAGGAATTGGGAAATTATGGTAACTTGGTCGGTTTGTTAATTCACGGGTTGGTGTACTTAGTGTCTCAAACATCTCGGGGTTGGTTGGATGCACGATGTTTGATAATCCTTGCTCGAGCGTATTTATGGTGATTAGACTTGGATGTTCAAGAAGTGGATATATACAATAAAGGATGGAAGGTTGGGTATATATCACTACCTATATTTAAAGGAGTTACGTTGTTATGCTCAATATAGGTTCTAAATCACAAATTTAGTGCAAGAATAAGTCGCAGACTTGTCCTTTATCAAGCTTCATCAAGAGATTGTTGTTTCTCAAGCTTCTAATGGGATTGTAGTACAAGATCTTCTCAAGAGGTGGTCAGACTTAAAGATATGAGGTGGTTGTTCAGAGATGTGGTTTAACCTTTTACACAGTCTAAAGTTAAACATATTTCATCAAGCGGTTTTGGCATATTATGAGCTTCAGGTAATTTATTAATCTGCTAAACCATTGATGAGGAGACTAACGAGGGGTTACCACAAGAGAGTCTTTATCACCATCTTCTTTGCAGTAATTTTATTTGTCTCCTTCCATGTATCCATGTTGTGTCTGGAAAATTCACAACCATCACGAACTCTCTGATTTGGCAAAAAGGTCATTGCATGTCCTTTTTGAGGGAGAGAATTAGCGCGTGTTTCCTAGCGGTTCAGTCTCCAGCAGTTTGAATTTTAGCGGCTCCAGTTTCATTGGTTTAGCTTTCAGCGGTTTGGGGCTTAGCGATTTGCCTAAGATTTCAGCGGTCTGATACTTACTGTTGTGCAGTTTGTTCTTGAATTTATTTCTCGGTTAAATCTCAAGAACTGTAAAATCCTGTACACAGTACGACAACTATTCCATGCACTGCACCTGATAACATCCAAGTAGCTGGGTCAGACAGCTTTGTTTGATAGGACTGACTATGAGTCATGGGCACTGCTAAGAATTAGCGCATGTTTCTTCTCCCTTTGACTATTCAACCGCACAAAATGATCACGAAGTTAATTTGGTATTCCTTACTTGAGAGTGAAGTTGGATTTCACGAAAGAGTCTACCTATTTTATCTTGAAATCGGGGATGGTTGGATGCATGATTTCAATGATAACTTGCTCGTGCTTAAGATGTAAGTTGAAGACTTGGGTTATCTAGTTACCAGCAGTCGGGGTAACTATCACTTAAGAGTTATTGGAGTACTCAGTGTCACACGTCAATGACGATGTCGATAATCGCAAGAGGTGTTAATGTCTCATACCTTGGTTGGGTATTGAGCACTTAGAGATTTGCTTGGAGCATCAATTCTCTACACCGTTCTTCCAACATTAGTGCAAGCTTAAGTAACAAATTTGGGGACTTCTACTTCAGTTTTCAGTATTGGTATATCGGGTTTCCTTCATCAAGTGGTCACTAATCTGTGTACAAGGTTGGTTAGTTGGCCAAAGGTCTTAAAAGTTGTGATGTGATCTGTAATTCTCACGGGATATTCTTAACCCAAACTGATGTTCTCCAAAATCAAATCAGTCATGCCACATTCAATCTGTTACTATCTCACGGTTTCTTCTTGATTTTGTAAAATCCCGCGAAAGAACTTATTTCTCGGTTTAAATCATAGATTTGTAAAATCCAGTGATGATGGGTTATGCGCTCTTGACCGTGATCGGGTTAAAACCATTATCAAAGTTCAGTTAAATCATCATAAAGGGCTCGATTTGGGCATTAACCATAAGATGTGACTACGGAGTTAAGTCATTATTATTTATTTGAGGCTGAAGTGAAATTTCATGGGTGCGTGTACTTAGTATCTGAAGATATCGGGGAGGTTGGATGAAGATTCTTCGAGATCCTTGTTCGAGCTTTTAACCTTTACAATGACGAGGACTTGGATATCTAGTTATTTTTTCTTTCTCTCTATTACAAAATAACTATCACTTTAAGGAGTTACGTTGTAGTGCTCAGTGTCACACGAAGTTGTGGATATCCAAGAGGTGATGTACGTCTTATACTTGATGGTTGGTTGGTTGAAGAGTATAGAGTACTTAGGGATTCGATGTTGCACGAAGTCTCTACACCGCTCTTTGTCTCGCATTAGTACAAGTTTAAGTCACAAGTTCGGGTTATGTTACTTCAGTCTCAAGTTCATCATATTGGGTTTTTCTCCATCAGTGGTCACGACATCAAGCCGACATAATGATAATGGGGTTGGTAACGAGTTAATTGAGAGAGATAGAAGAGAGAGATATGACGTCTGTACACATCAGTGCAGGCCTCGCTCTTCATCATTATGACGTCTGTACACATCAGTGCAGGCCTCGCTCTTCATCATTATGACGTCTGTTCAAATCAGTTCAGGCCTCGTTCTTCAAAGAAAAGAAAAGTGTACGCTTGAGTGCACTTTATCTTCAAAAGAAGAGGAATCTTCTTGTTTATGGCCATTCTCATCAACAAGTTTCATGCTCTTTCCGTGCTTATTCAGTCTTTAAGTGGATCGGCGCACATTGGAGTATATTCTTATTCACTTGTTCAACCAAAAATTGCAGTTGACAGGCATATGCAATTTTTGAGGGGGGGAAAGGGTGAATAAACAACATGTCAGCCTTCAAGAACCGTCAAGTGGAACTACTTACCGTTGATGGTATTTATATTCACTCGTTCAATCTTCAAAAGTTACAGTTGGCAGGCATATGCAATTTTTAAGGGGGGGGGGGGGGGAAAGGGTGAATATTATTCTACATGTTGAATGATGATTGAGAAATGGTCATACGACTCCTGAATACGTCAGTTCAGGAGTCATGCAAACCATGGTTCTCCAACACTACATCTTCCTCTGTCTATCAAGGTGTTGAAGAACATGGTCATGAAATGCTAATCGACATCGTCTCACGGGCTGGTACAATCAGCAACAAAGGGTTTCTAGTCAATGCTTCATGTACACGTCATTACGCTGCATGTACACATCATGATGATGATTCCGATTAATCGTAACCATCATGGGGGAGAGAAATGTGTACACCAAGGATGCACAACAGGTTCACGTGATCGGGCTTAATCATTTATTCCAGTGTTGATAACCGCAGAGATGATCAGTGGTTCAACTTGTTACCTTGGTATAACGTTTCACTGTTACGTCATGGGTTGATTAATCGTAACCATCAGGGGAGAGAGAATGTGTACATCAAGGATGCACAATAGGTTCACGTGATCAGGGCTTAATATCCAAGGATGGATACATACTATAGATGATCAGTGGTTCAACTTGTTACTTTGGTGTTATATTAAAGACTGAAGAAGGTCGAGTCGTCAGTCTATTTTACACTCTCTGGTGTGTGTTATTATCTCATGTGTATGCTGCGGGCTGATGGGTTATATGTAAGGTTACTGGAAGGCATTTGGTGAGATGAAGATGGTTGGTATTATGTTCCTCCATATTGGGCAATCTTGAAGAAGGTCGAGTCTACAGTCTATTCTACATTCTCTGCTATGTGTTAGAAGACTAAAGACGACATGCATTTGGTTATCAAAAGACTTCTTCATATTATGGGCATTCATCCAAAATCTTCTTCCTATTATGGGTGTTCATCAGAAAGGTTGTCAGATTGGGGGAGAGCACTAATTAGGGGAGAGTGAAAAGCCAGTATTAATCCCTAATTAAATGTGCTCACATTGCTCTTCAGCAAGTAAAGGAATGGCAGCGGAGAAGATTCAGGAAGCTGAAGAGTAATGGTTTTTGTTTCGTATCCTTTTATATATTTGCTTCATACATTTTTGTTCATATGTTATACCATTTTGTAAATAGATATATAGAAATCCTGCAAATTGTAAATAGAGAATCGTAAAACCAGAAAAACCCATAAAAATAGAAAAATAGAAAATACCAAAAATAGTTTCACCTAGGCATGTCTTTTGTTTATCGATAACATTTACGGACTTAGAAATGTCATTAAATAATGGCACGGGTCTTTAAATGAAGCTCGAGCAGAAGTTAAAATGAATTGTTAAAACATGTCTAAATGGCTTGCTATTACTTTAGATAGCAACCCGCGCTTCAAACTGGGGAAATCACGTCGCCATAAAGACGGTTGTTCCTCCAACTGGGTTATGTTCACCTGGGCATGGATTACTTTATATCCATGTTTTTTCGATCTGATGTACGCTTCAGTGCATCATTTCGTGTGAAAGAAGAGAAATCTTCTTTATATCATAAACTTTCCAGTTCTATGATTCTTTAGGAGAGTTTTTGTTGTTTCACAAGGTGGTAAATTGGATTTAAATTTTCACAAATACTTCTCGTTCAATTGAATGACTACATGATGTGTCGTTGTATAGGTGATTATTCCTTATCAAGTTTTAAATTTATATTTTGCCGACTTAACCTATAACAACACTAACGGGCAGTGTACCCGATCAATGTAGCTTAGTTGGTAAGTAGGGTATCGATCACTAAGAGTGAGATTTCTAATATACTAATTCTAGAGGTATTCGACTCTCCTAAACTAACGTAAAGGGGGGTTCAGCCTGAGAGACTGGCACGGGTTTGGTTTTATTCTAACTAAACTAAGATAAACAAACAATAGAAAATACCAAAGATATGAAGAGTGTGTTAACCAAGTTTCATATATGATTAAGTTTTAATAAGTTCTAAGACCTGCAGTGATTGGTGCTCAAGACTAGGCGCGGTCCATCCTACCTCTTGTACCTAGAGTCTAGATTCCATTGGAATCCGCATAAAGCTGCTTAATAATTGTGTTTATGTTTAAATAGCTTGTCACTTGTTTTATTGCTAGTTTTATATGAAGTGTATGTAATTAATCCTTTCTCGTTGGCTCTAATCTTATCGGCGAGAAATCCCTTAATGATTACTTATGTCTAAAAGTTATATTTAACTGATCAGGTTAGCTATAACCGTGGGAGCCACATTCTCTTTCGTAGTCAAATGCGCAGGCCACTAATAAACACAGAGGTTATCAATGCACTAATAAGTAGTAACCAAAGACATCAACATATAAACTTTAATTGATGGGAAAGCAATATTAAAGGGAGTGCAATCTTTCCGTTGTCACATTACACAAGCCACCAATCCTGATGAATTAAAGCTTACTATTACAATAAAACAAACTACTAACATAAATAATTAAAACGAAGACTTAGCAACCAATCGAATTAGAAACATATCAAAATATCAAATAATCATAAACATGGCTAACACATAAGGGTGTTAGCCCATAATCTCTATAACAAAGTGCATAAACATAATCGTAATTAATAGAGTATTAAGCATAATGAATACGTTACAATGATTAGAGATACTCTTCAAGGATAATTAGGTCTTCTAGGGTGATCTTCTGCTGTTTGGAGGTGTTGTGATCGTCTGGGAATGACCCTAAAGGTTCCCAAAGATGCCCAAATTCGTTAATGAGTTCGGTATTTATAGATTCTGAAATCTGGGTCGATACGGCGCATCTATAAGTAAACGTAGCCTCCAAGTCTGAAACTGACCCAATACGGCGCATCTAAATACCAGATGCGCCTCATCTCCCAATACGGCGCATCTAAGGACCAGATGCGCCGCATCTCCTTCAGATACAGGTAGATCTCCTTTTTCTCTTTCCGTGGCCGCTTGAATCACCTAAAACGGAGTCCGGATGAAGATTTTATGGCCAAAATACGAAAGCATCTTCAAGTGTCGACTTGTAATCTTGACTTCTTCATTAAGCTTCTAATCTTCACTTGATCTCTTGAATTCTTGGTAAGGATTGTATATGGCCGATACGGCGCATCGGATTGGTCCGATGCGGCGTATCATGGTAACTTCGCGTGGGGTCCAAGATTATAATATTTGCGAATATTCTTCAATATCTTGGATATCTGGTGAAGTCTTGAGATTGATACGCCGCATATCAGGAGCTTCATGCGGCGCATCTGGAGTAAAACAAGTTGGTTCTTCTCGTTGACCAAGGTTTCATATGCGGCGCATGGGATAAATCCATGCGGCGCATTCTTCAAAGTCAGGCAATGGTCTTTAATCTCTTCAATTCAGTAGACTTTTCCAATCTTGATCATTTTGCTCCATTTTTAGTCCATAATTGCTAAGTTTCACCAAATGCTTATTTTTAACTGAGAATTACAAAAGTAAACGATTAAGTATCAATTCTCATACATAATATACTAAAACAAGTCGGATAAATAGGATAAATGATGATAATAAAATGTACTTATTTGAGTTCATCACTACAGCTCCTTAAATAGAAAACGGGTCATTAATTGAGGGGGAAAGTCTTTGTTCAAAATTTTTTACACCTTTTTCTAAACATTGTGCAACATCAGCAGTGACACTCTCTCTTGGTCTGAGGGGGAGTATTGTATACTCCATTATCAGAAAACATTAAATCAGACACATTTTCTCCCACATTTTTCTAACTTATTTAAATCAATTGGGATCACAAATCTCAAATGGTTTGAAATTTTTGATCGGGGGAGAGAATGTGATTTAAATATGAAATCTGATAGAATGTGATGTTTTGGACTTAAATGGTAGGCTCTCCCATATGTGCTAAACTCTTTCGTATATCGATGCACATATTGAGGGGGAGCGAATGGACAAAAAGGATTTGGCATCGCATGAGATCGTGACTCAAACTTCACCAATGAATTGACGAAACACAAACTGTCATTTATCAAAAGGACATATCCTGGCCGGGTAATAATTTCAAGCTGGTCTAACCAGTGATGTAAGCGTGTCTCAAAAGGATGTGTCTGAGTAGAGTGTACCGTTTCAAGAAACTTTCTGTGAACTTGACCAGGACGGGTAATAATTTCAAGCTGGTTAAACCAGTGATGTAAGCGTTTCTCGAATCGGTCATGTTCACTGAAAGTTGATCAATTCAAAAAAAAAAAAAAAAGTGCGAGCTCTACCTAACATGTGCAAATTTATAAAACAATCATTTGAGCACATGTTGAGGGGGATCATTTGAAAAATATAAAACTCTCAAGTGTTTGCAAAAATGTATTTCAGAATCATGAACACTTTGAGAGATTTTTTTCAAAAATTTGGTTTATGGCAATCGTGGAAGAATACCAAAGACCGACCATTTTAATTAATGTATGGAGTTATAAGGATGGTTAGGTTAGGCTCAAGTTCCCACGATCCTGCCAGAGCCGGAGGGATCTACCCAGGGACAATCCACTAGTTAGTGTAGAAGTCCTTAGGTATGATTAAAAAGGAGAAAAGTGGATAAGGGAAAAGTGCCGACTGAGATGGAGCTAGTACTGGAACAAACCCAACAAGGTGCTAGTTATGAAGTCTCGGTAAGCACTGAAGGGGTTGAAGAATGAAAAAGAATTGTAAAGATAAAGGGTGAAAAGAAAGAAGCCCTCCTTACAACTTAGGCAGAAACCGGATCAATTCATATGCTGTCAGAATCACTTAGATGATTGCTGGCATTGAAGACAAAGTATCATGGACCTAGTGATACGCTGCACAACCCTCCCTAGCCACTCAAGGTCCCTCAAAGGATTATTGTTTCAATTGTCACGGAGTTCATTACATTTCTATCGTCTCTCTCACTCCGAGTTAGATGATATTGAAAAGGTGGCAGTTCTCTCCAGCCTCCGCTCACTAAATCAAAACGCACTATTGAGTCTAGAGCCACGAGATGCATAAAAAGATCTCTTAGGGACACAAACTATTTCTACACTGGTTGTTCAACATTAAGGACACCAGGTGTAAACTCATGAGTCCTACGCAGATCTTAGCAATCTGCTAGAACATTTATGAGGGTATTTACAAATGTAATTCTCAATGATTAAATGGAAATTCCTGCCAGGGTCAACATCAAACAGCCCTGAAAGCAGGTCACTTCAGTAATTCCCTGTGGATTACGCTTAGTAATCGCGGCGGTTTCAAACGGTCTACAGTCGTGGAGTGATCTCCAGCGACTTACCTAATCGTTGATATGCTACGGTACGATCTTAAAAAGCCCTCTGTGGGTTTTCGATTAGGAACGTTCTTGGTAAGGATTAGAGAGAGTTTTCACACTACGCTGTTAACAATCTCGAAGTCCGAACCTGTAAGTACCGGACGTTTTATTGCTAACTGTCGTATGCAGGAACTTCTGGCGATTGTAGCTGATTGCTATTGCAGCTGTTTGCGGTTGTAGCTGATTGAAGTTGCAGTTGATTGCGGTTGTAGCAGATTACAGAAAAGATACCAATCCTCTACCACATGTTCACACTACATCATCATCTTAATCAAAGAAGTCATGATTAACCTAAAGACCTTTAACACAGCTTCTGCAAACTTTGATGCTGAAGATCATGACACCAGAATAGTGTGAGCATGTCGGCTCAAAGATTTACACATCACATGGTAACATACTGCTGTAAGATGACTTGGAAACAAATGTTGGATGATAAAGTCGAAGAATACTCAAAGATCATCCAAGACAAAGGAAAAGTCATCAAAAGTTCACTGCTGAAAGCACAATGATAAAAGACGTTGAAGAATCAAAGAACATGAGCTATGAAGACAAGTTCTGAAGACGGAATGCTAGAAGTCAAATTATTATTTCCGGGGTGACCTCCCTTAGGGGGAGATTTTTAGGAATATAAATATTCAGATGAAGGCTCGGCCACCCCAAGCATCTATTTAGCATTTACATAGCTCGCAGTCTTATTAATATTTGTTTAGTACTATTAGTATTATTAGTATTATTAGTATAGTTACATATATTTGTGGAGTTGGTCGGGGCTTTCCCCACTGTCAGCTCACTCTACAGCCCACTAGGGGCACAAGTATTAGAATCTATAAATAGCCCTCTCCACACAAGGAGAGGGTTGGAACTCTTGTCACATTTCACACACTAATCTAATTTTCACAAGTTTTCCCTTACCTCTCTCTAACTTCTCTCTAAAACTCCACCATGGATCTCATCTTCCATAACCCAAGACCACCCGAATCATCCACACAATCAAGATGGTTAGATCTTACAATATCAATGAAATATGGGATATATGATAATGGAATCAAAGCATAACAAGGAATATGAAATGGATAGCAATCATAACAAGGAAATGCCCAAGTAACAAACATATATCATATCATAGCAAATTGTACATAGGAACTGCATACTCCAATAGTACTAGTGTGAAATGGGGTGTATGGCACACACATAATCCATTCACCAAATAACTGAACTAAACAAGGTACCTAGGATGCATCCATACGCTCCCTGCAAAATAGATATACATATATAAGTTTGTGACTACGCATACGTACGTTAATATAATAATAATAAATATGGCGGCCATGGTTGCTATATAGTATAAGTGGGAACGCTGTGGATTAAAACCCACCTCCACAGATGGTGTCAATACCATTGGTGCATCAATGGCAAGGCCATGGACTCCCCATGACTGGTTACAAATATGGGCAATAGAATGAAACAGATGAACAAATAAAGCATAAAGGATAATTATCAATTATCCAACAAGATAATACCAACTGAATGAATCATATCAACAGAATAGCAAATGCATACTAATCAAATGTGGATCATAAATCAGAATAAACAAACGGTAAATGAAATAGAGTACAAATCATGAGAAATCTTTAAGGAAAAGATAGAGTACAAATAGGTTAAGTAATTGTGAAAATCATTTTAACACTGTTTTCATAAACGTATTCTTTTAAAAGCAGTTTTCATAAAAGTCATTAAACCTTCATATAAAAGTGGTATCGCCTTGGTTTCATATCAATCATTTTAAAACATTTTTTTCTCAAAACATTTTCATGATATATTTAAGAAAGGTTTTCACATGAAGTTGTAATATTAAATGGGTCACAAAGTATCAAATGATTCTAATACGGAAATTGAAGTCACCAGAAAGAAGGAATAATCAACCATAACCGACAGAATAGCCAAACGAATAGCAAATATCAAGGAATCAAGTCATGAGATACCCTTACTGAAAAAGGGTGGAGTATCTGTACCTTAGCAAGCAACGAAATGGAACAGCAAGGAAATGAACACTGGGACGGGAATCACTCCTTCTTCAGAGAATCTACTTGAATTGTGGATCAATTATTATTTATCAGTTCATTTATTATATTTATTTAGGATTTCCTTCCATTTTTAGTATCTTTCCATTTTTAGTAACTTTCCGATTTTAGTAACTTACCACTTTTAGTAACTTCCCGTTAATTGGTCAAATTAGGGTTTCGAAATGATAATCAGTTAATTTTAGGGTTTAAATGCACTTAAAATCAATATATAACAAAGTTAGGGTTTAAGTATAATAAATAGTTAATTAGGGTTTATATCGTATTTAATTTACATTGATGACCAATTTAGAGTTTAAGCAAAATCAATTTAATATAGGGTTAGGTCGAAAGTAGGTTAACACATATTTAATAGTATCTGTATTAACGTTAGAAATGTTATTTAGGTCAAAACACATTAAATGGGGTTAGGTTACACTAAATTCCTAACTTGTAATATAGTTAAGATTTTATCTTATTCTGGTCCTGATATTTATGAATTTTATACCATACTTAAGTGTCTACTGGGATGCTCAAATATTTATCATAGATACCTATACATGTTGGACACTTATTTTAATTTTCTCAGATTTTATTTAAAAGTGATAGTACCATTTCAAAAATTGTTTTACCAAACCTACCCAGAAAGATAACTGCACAAACACCCAAAAAGTTTGCATTTTCTTAGCCCATGAGAACCCTTCAGAAAAATCTATAACTATTCTAGTAATTCCCATACATCCTAGATATTCTACCTATAAAAGGTGTGTTAATCCTTAAAATTACTTTATCACACAACAACAATATTAGAATAAGAGAAAGATTAGAAGAGAAAGAGAGATGGGATGGGATGGTAACTTCAAGAGATTAGATTAAGAAAAGAAAGAATGAGAGATACAAGAATGAGAATACCCTTGAAGCAACATACACATCCGACCCTTCCAAGTGAGGAGGGGAAGGGTATTTATAGGCTTCAAGGATGGAAGGCTTGGGTGGGCTTGGATTAAGCTTGGGCCTTTTACATGGACTATAATCATACATTTAATCTATAAGGTTAATCCAAGCCCATTGACTAAATTAACTAAAATAAACAACGACACACTTAATTAAACTATTACAATGACAAATGACCATCACTTTAAAATAAATCCTAACAATCTCCCCCTAAGGGATGGTCTTTCAAATGATGCTCCATGTGAGATGGTCTTTAGTCTTCAATGTCTTTGAGCTTTGAGTGTCGTTGTATAGCAGTCTTTGTTTTTGATTCCTTCATGCTATGTGATCTTCAAAGTATCGTTTTTGAGGTTGTTCTTGCCTTCGATCAGCATCTTCATGTGATTATGACGTCGTGTCCTCCAACATACTCATACATCTTGGACTTTACACTTATGCAAACAATCTCCCCATAATCTTTCATCATATGAACTTGTTCTTGACATCTTGATTTGCTTCCTGACTTTTGTCTTTAACACTTGGTCTTTAACTTGATCTTCTTGTCTTGAACTTTTACACTTGAGCTTTGTTGGAGATGTTCTTCATAAGTATGAGTATGCTGAGGTGAAGATGAATGATGTATGTGGTGATGGTTAATGGATGTTTATAGGTAGCTGCATAAAACCGTTAGTAATAATCATCCAGCGCTTACAGGTTGGGATTTTGAGATTGTCAACAGCATAGTGTGAAGACTTTCTCTAATCCTTCCCCAGGCCGTTCTGAATCGGATACCCCCGAGAGGGCTTACACGGACACACCGAAGTGCACCCACGATTCAGTGAGTCGCTGGAGATCACCCCACGACTGTAGACCGTTTGAAGCACGTAACCATCATGATGTAAAATGGAAAGATCCTTGGATCTCATTAAGACTCTTACAACTTGTGTCCTTTTTGACGAACACAAGTGTATCATTTTGGAAGTGTTACTAATGAGATATTTTGATGAATCTCATGGCTCTAGACTCTATTTTGCGTTTTGGTTTTTAGTCGTCGGAGGCATGGAGCAGAGTGCCACCTTTTCAATATCAACACATCTCGGAGTGAGAGGCCGATAGATTATGTAGTGTTCTCCGTGAGAAATGAAACAAATATCTTTTGAGAGATATCTGAGTGGCTAGGAGGGGTGGTGCAGTGCGTCACTGGGTCCATGACGTCTTGTCTTCAATATTAGTATCACCTTAGTGAATACTGATAGCAGATGTATTGACCCGGTTTCTGCCCTAAGTTTTCATGGAGGGCTATTTCTTTTCACCCTTTCATTCAACTTTTCTTTTTAATTCTTCAACCCCTTCTTTCCCTTTCTCATTTACTCCTTTTTTCAATCATACCTAAGGACTTCTAATTCTAAACTATTGGATTTGTCCTTGGGTAGATCCCTCCGGCTCTGGCGGATCATAGAACGGTTTTTTCCTAACCTTAGTCACCTTATAACACCATGACTATCCTAGGTTTGTTGATCACTTGCCATAAAACCATTTGAGAAAATCTCTCAAAGTGTTCCTGAATAAAACACATTTTGTTAATCCTTTGAGAGTTTTGCATTTTCTGAAATACTCCCCCTTCACATGTGCATATGAGTTTTAAGAAAGAATTGCACATGATGGGTAGAGTTCGCACTTTTTGAACTGATCAATTTTCATTAAATATGACCATTGCGAGACACGCTTACATCACTAGTTAGACTAGCTTGAAATTATTACCCGTCCTGGTCATATTCAATGATCATCTTTCGAATTGGTACATTCTACTCAGACAAGTCCTTTGCGAGACACGTTTACATCACTGGAAAACCAGCTTGAAATTATTACCCGTCCAGGACAAGTCTTTTCGATAACGGACGTTTAGATTTCGTCAATTCGAGGGTCAATGCTGAGTCTTTTTGAAGAGCATACTTTGAGATTCCAAGAACTTTAAACCTTTTGATCACATTTTAATCACGTCTTCTCCCCCTCAAAAATAGCATGAATTGATATTTTTGATATCAACTGATTAAAATGAAACCTTTTAGAGAGAACGACGGATTTTAGCATGAAATAGGAACATTTTTGTTTTTCATTTTTATACTTCCCCTTAAATAAAGCATGATTTATCTTGTTTTGGAGGGAGTTATCTTGAGCACTTTATGAAAGAATTGGAAAAATCTTTTTGAAAAATCTTGAGGAAAATGTGCTCAAAATAGAAAAGATTTGGAAAATCTTTTAAGATATGATAGGAGAAATATCTTCATTTGTTTTTAGGATAAGTGTTTGAAAAGAGAAAGTGGATTTGCACAACACTTTCCTTTATTTGAAGTTCGGGTTGTAAGCTGAAATACTTACAAGCCATTGAGATTTTTAGGATAAGTGCTCGTAAAAATATTTAAAACATTTGATTATGAATGAGCACTTTCCTTTCTTTGAAGAGCGGGTCCTGAACTGATGTGTTCAGAAGCCATTGGGTTAAGCGCGGGTTCTGGAGTGAGTCTCTCAGAAGCCATTGAAGAATGAATTTTGAGAAACGACATGTTTTGAAAACATTTAAATGAACTCTCGCTCAAGCATCTGTACATGCCCGTATCATTGTTGAATGACATTTCTAGGTACGTACAGAATATCGATTATACGAGAGACATGTCGGAGAGGAATATTTTTGGATTTTATATTTTATATTGTTTTTGTATTTTTGAATTTTCTATTTTTATATTTTGATTTTGATGGTTTTTCAAATTTGGTTTTTTTTTTTTTTTTTTTTTTTTTTTTTTTTTTTTTTTTTTTTTTTTTTTTTTTAATAAAAGAAATGGAAAATCAAAAATAGAAGATAGAGAGAATGATTTTGAAGAATTTACAGAATTAGAACCCTCTGATGAGCTGGGTTCTGAGATAGTTGAATCACATATAACCAAAGACGAAGAGATGTCACAAATAACAGTGTTAGAAGTACATGAATCATCACTCTGAGGGTGTTGACTATCAACTGTTGTAACGGTTTCTACTTCCTGTTGGTGATTGTCACTATTCGTTGTCTTGGTGCAACTATCAAAAATCTTTCCTGTGGGAATCCATCTAAGACCAACTGTATTAAAAACTTTTCCCGTGGGAATCCACCTAAGGCAAGATCTAGGAGTAGTTTTCTTATCAGATGCAACGGAAGTCTTATTTTTAGAAAAACTACGTCCTGTAGGGATCCACCTAGTAGGTTTGTTAGTCTTTTTCTTCTTATCAACGGGTTTGTTTCTATTTGTTGTCTTAGTGGATTGTGCCGTAGCACTTGATTTTCCATTGTTGTTTGAAGAGGAATTTGAGTTCTTAGTGTTGCATTCTACGTGCACAGCATTTTCATTTAAGCAACTACTCTTAGATGCAAGCCAATCCCTAGACTTTAGTTGAATGATCCTAGGCAGTGGTTTACTACTACTAGCATTGCTTTGTAATGTTGTAGAATGCATCACCCTAGACGGTGTTCCTAAGATTCCATCTTTTCGAATCTGTGCCTTTTGCCTAGCTTTTTCTAGATATTGATTGTGGACCATGTCGTTTGAACCAACAGATTCTTTAACAGTATTTGTGGTCACATTTGGTGAGCTATTCCTGGGGGCACACACATTAGGATTCAACTTGTTATCCTTTGAATTTGTAGTAGCATTCCTAGACTCTTTTGGATTATCTTTTGCACTTTTGTCTATCGCCCTATGTGATTGAGATGTAGAGGCAGACGCAGTAGTGGGACTAATCCTATTAAGGTCAGGTGCTATCACATTTGAGTTTTCGACAACAACTTTTCCTTTTCCTTTCGCAGTAAACTTGGGCAAAGGTGTTGGAGTGACTGGTTTTGTCAAATCAATTATCACATCAGCTTTCGGAACATTTTGAGAAATTGATATTTTTGGTTTTACAACCGGTTTGTCCGAAGTTGATGGTTTTGCAAACTTAGTTTCCTCACCCTTCCCTTTTTGACTTTCAAGCTGAGACTTCAAAAGATCAATTTGATCTTGCATGTTTTTGTAAGAACGCTCATACGACAATTTGTCATACTTGCATTCTTCTTTTTTCTGATCAAGTTGTTTAAAATATGTGACATTTTGTTTTTCAATCTTAGCAAGCGCCTTTTCATATTTTGAAACAATTGCGGAAGTCTCAGCTCGAAGTCGTTCATCATCCTAAACAGAATATATTTGATAAATAATGGACATAATATCAGTTGAAAGAGCTTCTTCAGAGAGTGCGTCATTTTGTTTTTCCAAAACTTTGATTTTTTCAATGTTTTCATTGGCTTCAATTACCAAGGATGTGTGGTCCTTGACAAATTCAGTTACTTCTTTGATAATTGCGTTCTCAACATGAATTGCTCTTGCATGTATGCCAGATACAATGGGAGTAATTTCTGTTTCGAACATCTTTTTCTGTTCAGTTTGAAAACTTGAAAACCAATCGTTGACTTTAGTATCAGTTTTGGTTGCCACAACATCTTGAAGCATTTCAATTCTCCTTTTAAGATCGGCCAATAGTATTCTAGCTTCACTTGCGGAAGTGTCGGTAGAGTACATTTGTTCGATGTTAGAAAGATGTTTTGAAACAACTTTGAATTTTGAGGCAGCCACTGGTTTTTTGAAAAACAAAGGTGACTCCTTTTTAACAAGATGAACACCAGCAAGTTTGTTAGCTTCATTATAATCAATTGGTTTGATTTCTCTATTTAATTGCCTCATTTTGTTTCGACTCTCTTTCGTAAGCTCAATCGTTTCATGCGAATCATAACAAGCAGGTGGATCATGCACATCATTTATAAGATTACCATTAAATAGCACATTCTGTTTTTGCTGAGCTTTCTTGAGATAACAAGGGTTTTCACAACCGAGAGCCATTTTCTTTCTTGTGTATAAAATCGGGTTTTTGTCGTTAATTAACATATTAATCGTTTGAGTTGAATGACCCATTTTTACAAGAATTTCTTCCAACTTTTTAATAGTTTCCTGTTTGTCAAGTACTTCATCAAGAAGTTCATCTTCTCGTTTTGAAAACTTTGAATGCAACTCGTTCTTTTCTTTTTCAAGATCAGAACAAATTGATTTTTGTTTAGAAAGTTGGTTGGTTAGATCAGAAATTTCTGCTTTTAGGGATTTAATTTGCATGTTCAGTTTAACATCAAGAGTGTCGTATTTGATTTGCAAATGTTTCTCCCTTGAAACAGAATCACTGTAACCATTTTCAAGTTCTGACAGTCGTTTGTGGTGAAATTCAAAAGCTTTTTCGTTCACCTTGTATCTCTCAAGCTCAGTGGTCAATTTTTCATTCGCGGTCTTAAGATCGCAATTGACCTTTTTTACTTTTTCAATCTCAATACGACAATTATTCAGTAATGATTCAAATAAAGCACGAGTTTCCTCATCATTAGCGATATTTTGTGCAGCTTGAACTTCATTAGGATCCATATTTGGAGATGCCAAATTAATATTGCTACAATTTGGCGAGTCCAGATATGTATCATAAGTAGGTTCGAGAGGCACAGAATGTGGCTTTTGTTGAGCAAACGGATTAACCTCATTACTTGAAATTGATGTCTCATGGAGTGGTTCTTTGTCATAAGTAGGAGGAATGTCAGAATCGCTGCTTGATGTTGATTCTTGCTGATTAGGCATAGAGTCGGAGATTCCAGTGACTTCTGTAGAATTATCATTAATTCTAGTTGTAACCATGAAATCGTATTCCTCATCAGTCAATGGTATTCCCGAATCATCTTTGTTAGCTAGCATCAACATGTACTGGAGCTTTTCTACCCTATCCATTGCATTGACATTTCCAGCTCTACCTATATCACTCCTTTGGGTTGCGGAAGAAGTCATGAAGCAATAATTCTCATTATGATTGACCACATTCTGATTCACAAACTGATCCATTTGATTTCCCGTATTCTGCCAACATATTGCATTTGATTCCCCATTTGAATACCCGTAGCATTTCCTTGCTGATTCCCGATAACGTCAACCATTTGTCCTTCTTGACCTATATATGACTGCATGTTGTCAGTGTACGGTGAGTTCCATTGGTTGTTGTTATGTGGTGGGATGTTTAATGCTTTGGTGATTAATGCAAACGCATGTGCCAAATCAGTTGTGATATTGTTTTGGTGAGCGGCCATTGATGAAGTTGTATGATAAAGATGATGTTGGATCGGTTAAAGAACTAGGATACGGTTGGTTATGGTTCACGAGTTATGTATGGTTTGAGTCCTTTTTCGTTCTTATAAAGCCAATATTCAATTTGTCGAAAAGCAAACTCAGTATATGAAAAGCAAACTCTATTATTACACAACTAATGTAAGTAAACTAATGTAAAATTAAATCCAACTTGTCCGTGTAGATGACTAAATAAACTAATGTAAATATCAAATGCACACTAAATCCCAAAATCAAACACGTGATACTTGATTCCAAAGTTGATATACTTGACAGAAGCAAACATGTGATTCTAATACTATTATCACACGTCAAAAGCAAATTCTCTTCACATGCCAACTCAAAAACAAATCACACGTCTCATGGAACCACTTCTAATAGAACGACACTTCACATGCAAAACATGCTACATGCAAAACACGTATTGAGCAAAACACGTATTGCAAAACACGTCAAAAGTTATAAAATACCAAACTCACATGCAAAGTTGGCATACTCACGTTAAAAGCAAACACTTCTTGACAACTCTTCAAAACAAACTCAAAACAAAGTTCAACTTAAAACTTCAACAAACTCTTCAACAAACTTAGTATTAGAAATGAAACACAAACGCAACACAAACTTAGTATCAACTTCAACGTCGAAATCTTTCACAAAGTTAAGTTCTTTGATCAAGTTAAGGTGGTTCGATCAACTTGTTGCTCGACTAGTCTAGCTTGACTATCCTTTGTTCGATCAAGAAAGTTGTTCGATCAAATTAAAGTTCGACGAAGTGAAGATGCTCGGTTAAACCTTGTTCGACGAAACAAGAAGTTCGATGATAGTCTAACTAGACTAACTTGATGTTCGACTAAATCACCAGTTGTTCGATGAAGAGAGGAAGCTCGGTGAAAAAACAAGTTCGATCAAATGAAGTTCGATAAATGAAGTTCGCTCAAATGAAGTTCGATCATGTGAAGTTCGATCAAATGAAGTTCGATCAAAACAAGTTCGACTAAATGAAGTTGTTCGATCAAGAAAGGATCGATGTTCGATCAACTTAGCTAACTCGCTAGTTGTTCAGTTAAATAGTTTCTCGATCAACTGCCAAAGAAACTCGATGAAAGTTCGATCAAAACTTCTTTGGTGAAATAGTTCGATTACAACTTGTTCGGTGAAAAAGTTCGGTGAGTTGTTCGGTTAAATTGTTTGACGAAGTTGTTCGATCACACAAGTTGTTCGACGAGTTGTGTTCGGTGAATTGTTCGGTTAAGAAAGTTGGTCAATGAGAAGTTTTTCGGTGAAAACTTGTTCGATGAAACATATTTTTATGAAGAGATTGTTCGATGAAGGATATGTTCGATGACCTTCGAAACTTGTTGACAAAGAGTTGTTCGATCAAGGTGAATACAACTAGTCTAGCTCGACTAATGTATGAAGGTTCGATGAACTGAAGAGAAGTTCGACTACCTTGTAGTTCGATGAACGGAGATGCTCAACTATAAAGTTGTTCGATCACTCTGCTTCGACTACCTTGTTGCTTCGACGAAAGTTGGTGCTAGAGAACAGTAGTGATAAAAACAAAAAAACAATGTAACAAAAACCAATGTAACAGTAACTCAATGATAAACCGTATATAATCCCTAGAACTTTATGTATTCGCTCTTGATACCACTTGTTAATCCTTAAAATTACTTTATCACACAACAACAATATTAGAATAAGAGAAAGATTAGATGAGAAGATAGAGAGATGGGATGGGATGGTAACTTCAAGAGATTAGATTAAGAAAAGAAAGAATGAGAGATACAAGAATGAGAATACCCTTGAAGCAACATATACATCCGACCCTTCCAAGTGAGGAGGGGAAGGGTATTTATAGGCTTCAAGGATGGAAGGCTTGGGTGGGCTTGGATTAAGCTTGGGCCTTTTACATGGACTATAATCATACATTTAATCTATAAGGTTAATCCAAGCCCATTGACTAAATTAACTAAACTAAACAACGACACACTTAATTAAACTATTACAATGAAAAATGACCATCACTTTAAAATAAATCCTAACAAGGAGACCTCCCAATTCCTCACTGATTGGAAAATAAATTTCAAAAACACCAACAAAATTTCCAGACTCCTAAACTCAAGATTGACATCTAATTTTCTAAAAATCAAAAAGTCGCCTACCCGACCTCCAAAAATAATGAAATTTTATATACAGATATTACACAACCTGAACTTAGTTTTAGGCTTAAAAATCTTGCAAAAAAACGTTGTCATCATCAATTTAGGCTCCTTTAAACCCGACCCAAATTATGAACAGCAAGCAGTGAGACAGAAAACAATTCCCTAATCCCTTATAAACCCTAATCGAACATTAATTAATTATAGGGTTTTTTTCCAGGTTTTAACACATATTAGGTGTATCTTTAATGATCTTATTAGGGCTTCACGAGTTATAACTTAGGGCTATAAAAATGTGACACAAAACCGCCCACATATAGGTGCATCCATTTATGATTTCATGTGTGATTTCATGTGATTATTCGTATTACTAAATTAACGAGGCCAATCACATGTTATGTGAGCATGGTTATAACAGTTCATATCACATGTTTTACATCAGGTTGTTAATCATATACATGTGTTGAATGGCTTGAAAACAAAAGAGAAGGATGAGATACCTTATGGCAGTTTAACGAGGCAAAGGAAACCAAAACAAAGACCTACGAATCAACAACACAAACAAACCTAAGAGTGCAATGATCGACCAAGCTTCACCTTCAACCTTGAGAAAATGAAACCACCAGGAACTTGTGTTTTTGTTTTTTTGGTTGTCGAATGAAAAAAAAAGGAAGAAGGAACCGTATATAAAAAAAAGGGGCGTGTATAGTTTTTGAAAGGTTTTAATTGCCCATTATGTAATACCTGAAATTCTGATAACCTGTAAAATAACCAAATTACCCCTGAAACCATAAATCCTAAATAAATAACTTATAAAATTCCGAAACAATTCCAAACTTCTGAAAACAAATTACATATCAAGTAAATAAATTTCTGGGACAACATTACATTATATTGAATGTCAAGAAAATTACAAATTCACATATATAAATATATATGGTCCGAAAATAATAAAAGAAATTAATTATATTTATAAAACCTATTTTAATTAGGATAAGTATAAACTAAATTGAGGAATTATATATAAAATCAAATTGTATCTTGATATAACTTATGGGCCGAAATTTCTGAGATTTATCCACCTCCTAGTCGGTTTATTAAAGATAAAAACAAATCAAATAATTTATAAAACCCTAAAACTTCCGAAACCCTAAATCGCTACAACAAAATTCGACCAAAACATCTACACGACTTCTGGACTTGAGTTAGCATTTTTCTGGAGTTGATCAAGGTGCAAGCAAGCTAGGAAAAATAAGATTTGGGTTGTGGAAAGCTTCGTTTGATCGTGGTGCATTATTTTGTTCGGTTCATTCGTACGATAGGTATAAAATTCCCACGACAAAATCTTACGTTGTATAATTGATTTAGCATTTTTCTAGTGATCTTTAGGTCGATTAAAACTCAGGAAAAATAAGAAACATGAATCATGCAAGTTTTATAAGGCGTACGTGAATTAAATGGCTAAAAAACAATTAAATCGTAAATAATGTTATACAAATTTTCTGGAGTGTAACCTTAATTTTTACATGTTCCTTACTGATAATATAAGCTTAGAAAAATAACCTTATGATTTATTGAAGCTTAGAAAAATTAATATTGAATTTTGTTTAGATCGGATCTTAAAGAAAAATAAAGAAAAATTATGGAAAACCCTAAATCGAATTAGGTTAGGGTTTTGTAGGTTGAATCTCATTAATAAATGCATGTAATGATTGGGTCATAATGGTTTAATGATTGGTTAAGGTTAGGGTTTGGTTTTGTAATTTTAAATGTATGTACGATTGGTTTTAAAAATATAAGGGTATGTTTTGCCAACTTTGAAACTTGTAGGATATTTTTGTAATGTTATATAAGTCTGTAGGAATATGGGAAAAATATAACTTGAGGGTCCTAAGTGTAAATATTGCAACATAATGAATTAATTGTATTTATAAGGGTTGTTTTGTAATTAATTAAAAAGTGGGACTAAAAGTGTAAATTCTGAAATCTTGAAGTTATTCTGAGTAAATACTGATATTCAAAGTATAATGTATAATTTTGAGAATTTATGGGCTTAATATGTGATTGTTACGAAATTATGATTTAATATATATGTTTTGTAAACTTAAAGGACCAATTATGTAAATTCCAAATTCTGAGGGGTCTAATCTGTAATATACTTAATTCTGATGTCACATTTTGTAATAATGTAAAATTGGATGCTTGTTTGGTAAATATGGATATTGTAGGGATTTAATTGTGAATATTGTAAATAGAAGGTTTGTTTTGTAAATTATATAACTAGAGGGGTATAAAGTGTAAATTGTGAAACATAAGAGATTAAAATGTCATTCTGAATAATATGAGTATTTAATTCAGTAACTTAAAGTATTTTCATGTTAGACCTTTGAATTTAATGAATTTACAATTAAAACCCTAAACTATGTAAACTTGTCATAATTACCCTTAAACTTTTGTAACTTGATAAAATGTACCTTACTTCCATAATAATATTAATAAGGACTTAACCTAATCTGTAATATTAATATCTTTCTAAGTATGGAAATCTGTTAATTATAGAAAGTTACTAAATCTAGAAACTTACTAAATCTGGAAAGTTACTAAAAATAGAAAGTTACTTAAAATGGAAAGGTAGACTAAAAGTAATAATCCGAGTTAGAATATTTTGTAATTCCGTCTTCTACTCCTTTAGGTGTGAAGAAGGAGAAGCACTGATCTCTGTTCCGTGTTTGCTTATTTATTTGTTTGCACTGCTCATAAGGTACGGATATTCTGCCTTTTTTCAGTAAGGGTTTTTCATTCCATTTTCTTTCAGTTTTTCATTTTCCTTATTAGGATTCCCTGTACCATTGCTATGTTCCCTTCTGTTTGTGAACCTTCCGTGTGATTCCTTTGTTTTGTGAGCCTTTTATGATCTCTTTCATGTTCTGACTTGTTTTACTTCTGAGTTGATGTCCTTATTATAATCCTCTTTGCTTTGAAACTTTTCATGATTTCCTTTTGTTACGACCTCTGATATAAAAATCTGTTATGTGAAAACCTTTTTAATTATGACCTGGAAATGTTTTGAGAAAAATCAGTTATTTTAAAAGTATGATTGTGAATGGTGATATGATACTATTTTATATGACAGTTGTTAACTTTTGTGAAAACTAGTTTTAAAGAATGTTTTTATGAAAAACCATTTTGAAAGATTGTTTTATGAAAACTATTCTGAAAGATCATTTTATTGAAAAACCGTTATTAAAGGAATGCTTTCAATGAACTTTTGACAGGAATTTCTAAAATGAACTTTTGCTACAAACTTTAATTATGAACCTGTGAAATTCTCTTTCTGAACCATTTGATATAGTCCTTTTAATCTGAACTTAAACTTTGATATAAAACTTAATCTGATAAACTTTGATTTGAACCTTTGACATTTATTTCTAAACTGTTTGACATGAACCTTTTTGCCCTGTACCCTTAAGATATGACTTTTGATTATTTTGATAGTACATCTGACCTTTGACCTACAGTCTGATGTCCGAGCCAATCACTAGGCATGAGGGTTTCATGTCCATGTCATTGACGCACCTTTGACATGACTCTAGGGTAGGAGAGTGATGACCTGTTCCGTCCCTTATTTATTATCTGCTATGGCCATTATGATTATGATTATTGATTTGTCTGCGGGGGCGTATGGGTGCATACTAGATTTGATCTGTTCTCTGTTTATGTTATATGTTTACTGTTATTATATCTGGTGACTGATGGTGTGTGCGATACACGTCTTTCACATTGTCTGAGAGCTGATCACTCTACACAGGTTTGTTTTATTATATTGGTATGCTATGGTATAATCTGTTATCTGGGCTCGTGACAGATTTCTGTTTTTCCCTTATTCTATAACTTTATTGTTTCCTTTTCCTTATTTCTTTTCTTTTGTCCTTGTTCCGTTCCTTATTCCTTTCGCTTTGATTTGTATCGGTATGATATGTATTCTTGATTTTATTTGTACTACTCTCTATTACTGCTTTTGTTATCGTTATATCTGTTCACTGAGCTCTCGTAGCTCAGCCGCATTTCTTTTCCTGCGGCAGGTTTTAGTAGGAAAGCTGGGAATGAGTGAAGAGTGTACCTTGGACCTAGAAGATTGGATTGCTATTCTGGATTAGAGTTGACTAGAAGATAATATATTTAGAATTAGTGTTTTTGGAAGTTCTCATTTGTAATCCTTGTAGAGTCAGTATTTCATTTGTAATCCTTTGAGATTTTTTGTATTACTGAAGATGTATGCTTTGTTTTGATCTGATGTGAATCCATTATTGTAATATCTTTACCCTTGTCGGGTCGGGGTTTTACAATTTATGGTATCAGAGAGACAGGCTGCGACTCATAATACATTTACCCTTGACCTGTGAAGTCTGGACCACTAAGTTTCCACTGTAGGCGCTCGTAGGACAACCTTTGAGAATTTGCTTTAGGATTTCCCTATAGGAACTTAATTTCTGACCAGTGAGGAATGGGTAGACTATAAGTCATATGTTTAAGTAGCCTTGCTTCCGCATCACTCTGATTCGTGCCTTGCTTTTGGTTAAAGACTATTGAAATCACATTTGGAAAATTAGTGCTTATGCCTTGCCCCACCTAAGAATTTGAAACCTAAATAAAACCTGAAGCATTGAAATTGCATAGTAATTGTTTGACATTATTTGATCCTTGCCTTCAGATTCCGACTCCAACCTCAGAACCTTTTGTTAATCATTCTGATGCCTCTTCGAGCATTCTGAGAATCCTTATGGCGACGATATACTTAGTACATGCTGTTCTATGAATCTTTTGACACTATTTGATTTCGTCTTAACCATCCCTGTTCCCATGAGAAGTTTTGTGGTGTTTAACCACGAGTGTAAAAATATTTTCCTTCTCATTCTGAACGATAAGATTCTTCCTTGTTGATCCGTCTTTCTTTGATAGTAACCTTGATTTTTATTCTTATAAGGATTGATGTACTGATCATTTAATACTGACGACTATCCTCCTATGTCTCACCTTTGGCGTTTGAAACAATTTTTGGAACCCTTGCCATGATTACCGATTGCTAAACTTTTGCTGCCACTACCTGATTTTGACCTTCACTTCCGATCTGTTTGATAAACAGTTTGATATTTTCTCCGATCATTTCGAAGGTCATTAACCCTAATGTGTTTGACTCATTCTCTAAATTCAATAACCGTGCTGGATATAAATGTATCACCTGATACTATTCTGTCTTGCAAATCCATTACTACTCCTATTAGAACTCTAGTATATAAGTTTATTCCCTCCCTTGAATGATGAATCTTATTTGCCAATCAGTTTTCTTTTGGAAGGATTTGATGCAAATACCATCTCTGTATGGAATTGTTAACTAAGCCTGATGATGCTGATAACTGATATTCCTTACGCCTCACTTTTGACAATTATACGATGTTCGTATTACCGATTATTCGCAACCTTTCCCTGACAACCAATAATATCCATCCTTAGAAAGCTTTGGCATTGGAAGTCTTGATGTACGATTTTCTGATGTTTCTAATGAACCTTTTTGATTCTGATGCGTGGGTTTTGCAACCTTACAACAGGTTTTACCTCTCGAGGGATCTCAAGAGGCTTACAACCCCACCAGGCAGTGTACCTGACCGATGTAGTATAGTGTAGTGGTAAGTACGGGGGATTGATCGTTCTCCACAGGGAATAGTGTTCGTTAGGTGTGAAAGACTACTCTAATTAGGTCTAAGGGTTGAGGAAGATTCTTTTTATGTTTTTATATTTTTATGAAAGCAAGTAAAATCTCGGTTTTGAAAGAGTGGGCGGAATTAGTTGCTAGTCAACTAACCCAAAATTACTACGAATGCAAATAAAATAAAATAACAAAAATGAAATGTGGTGAGAAACTTATGTGTAGAGAAATGTGTTTACTTAGATTTCCTTACTCCCTAACTATCTTTTACCGGTTAATTAGTGTGTATTAGTCGCGTGGATGACGGGTGTATTCCTTAATACCATTCGTGGGGTGGCGTACTTACTTCCCCAACTCTACAAGCTCCTACTTCACTCCTATGTCGAGCCGGCTAGGAAGCTCCTAACATGGGATCACTAGAATTCGCTTGTGCATTAAATACAACCATAAAAACCTTTAGTACGCATTTGGTTCATGTTTCTTAAGACGTTCAAGCAAGTTACCGAATAGGAAGTTAGCCAGTTTTCTTAAGCCTAACATAGATAAACAATCATCCAATACAACTAACAACACACTAATAACCAATAATCAATAGCTAGGTTTCATTAGATCTAAGCAAACACAAGATAAATTTAGCCTAACATGTTAATCAAAAGACAAGAATAAGATAAAATCAAACAACACATAGACATATTGAATGATTAATTGATAACTTATCTTCAATGTAACATGGAAGATCTCAAGGCAAAAAGCCTTGAAAAAGAAGCTAAAATCGTCTTAGGGTTTTCTCCCAAAATTCCACACACTAAGCTCTCTCTAATGACAAAAAATTAGAAAACTATATATAGACTTTTGGATCTGACGGCGTCACCTTATGGATTGTGACGCCGTCACCTCGCCGCTTCTAGGGTTCCCGGATGACCTTCTTGACGCCGTCCCTCTTTAGCTCTTCAAAAATCCATTCTGGCTTATCAAGGCTTGACGCCGTCGAACCTTGAACGTGACGCCGTCCCCTTTTGATTTAAGCCGTGACGCCCTTGATCAAGTTAAAGCATGACGCCGTCAGAATTCACATGGTATTTTCACTGGCTTATCATGAGTAAATTTCACGTCCACCTTTTCTTGCCAAGGCATGACGCCGTCTAGAGTAAATTGTGACGCCGTCAAAGGTAACTTTTAGCCGATTTTTGAGACTTTGTCGTTTTCTTCACTTTTATGCTCCAAAAACGTCCAAAATGCCTCCTTTTCCAGATTTCTCCTAAAAAGTACCTAAAATGACAAAAGGAACGATTTAGGGCGATATTTGATCAAATAAATACGATTTAGGGCTTAAATGACCCCTTAAAAGCGGTACACTTTTCGCCTCATCAAATACCCTTACACTTGAGATTTGCTTGTCCTCAAGCAAATGCGCTTTTATTCTAATCAAAATACAAGTTAGGGGTCATTTAATGCAAACATAAAAGTAATTACAACAAATAATCGTTCCACTTCAATCATAATAAGCACGAGATTACATACTAGCACCTCACAAGTAGTGTTTAGATACTCACATCTCTCAAGTGTCATCAAAATAAATCTCATAAATGAAAACGGATAATATCTCTCACTACCTGTCATAGCAAATAGATTACCATAGGCTTGGGAAAGGATCGAAAACCTCCTCCACTAGGCGTAAGCACCAAAGATAAACTATCAAAGAGGGCTTTTAAATGGGTTATAACGTTAGGTGTAGGGAAAAGGAAAACACGGTTTTGTTGGATAAGGGATATTTTACTGGTGGCGAGTTAAAAATCTTGATCAATTACATGTACTATACAATGTTGCTAAGCCAAGACTAGACTCGATCTTAAGCTAGAAACGAAATAACAAAAACAAAAACAAATATAAAAACAACGTAAAATGAAACGGGATGGTAGTCCGTATGTTTTTTTTTTCTATTTTTTTCATTTTCTCATTTTTATGTATTTTTCTTGATTTTTTTTTTTTTTTTTTTTTTTTTTTTTTTTTTTTTTTTTTTTTTTTTTACATACACTCTTGCCCTACCATCTAAAATAATACATCATAGGGGCATTGCATCCCCCTTACACTTGAACTTTTACATAACTTTACAAATACTAATCTAACGACTCGAATTAAGATAATTGAAAAACTTGGAGTACTTTTAAAACATTTAGCACATATGGGGGTAATAAATGATGTTCTTCCCCATTACTCCATTACACTAGTACTTTACCCATGAGTCCCAATCGTCCCAAAACAATATGTACAAGGATATGACTCGACTTAGCAACCATGTAATCAACTAGATAATTAACTTGGGTTTAAACAAATGTTGTAACAATAATGCACTAAAAATGAGTGCATAAAAGGTAGGCTAAGGCGATTTGGGTGTACATTTTAGTGGGGTGTAACAAATTCTTTCTTTAAGTAAAATGCTTAAAGTTAGAAACGAAAAGATAGGCTCTGAGGGGTGTACTAGGGGTATCGTGTACTAAAAATGAGTACAACGCAAAGGGTGTAGGAGAATTACTTGACCAATGTAGCCAAAGTAATTATAACAAAAAACACAGGTGTAAAACAATGGGTTAATCCTAATGCCTCTTATCATGTAGTAAATCTAACTACACGAATGTAGTCTCACTTGTGGCCTCGGAATGGTCCTAACGCAAGTTCTAGAATCTAAGTGCTACCGGTACACACATCATAGCATAAATGCTTTTCCTACCAATTCTAGGGGCGAACCTCACATATTTGGGGGTGGAAAATTTTTTAGTGGTACGGTTTTTGTGCTAGTCATATAACTCCTATCCGTGAGACGCTCATTAAGATCAAAGTTTCACTCCTAAATGTTGTAAAAAATTTTAAATTTGGCACTAAAATTGCCCTAACAGGTATTTGTCTCAGTTTTATTACACATCTACCATTAAACAAACAAAAATCAAGCGCAATGGCATTCTCTAAAATCGTACTTTTACCCTCCCTTACACTTAAGATGAACATTGTCCCCAATGTTCAAATAACAAGATGTAAAAGTAAATAAGGTAAAAGAATGAAATCAAATACTCCCCTGATTCGCTCGGTGGATAATGAAATTACACGGTTAGATCTTTCTCCAAAGTAATGTTGAAGCTCCATGACTAATGCATCGCTACAAGCTTGATTCAAAACATTTCCTTGTCCAAAATAACCTGTTAAACCTGAGAAAACAAACACGAAAACCTGCATAACATCGGCGGGATAAAATCTATATATAAGGATATAATGCTTGTGGAATGATAATTTTGCAGATTCCTGGAGATTATAAGTTGGAGATTTTAATAAAAACTTTTTAAAAACAAAACTTTCAAAAATTTCTGAAAATTAAATCTGACGCCGTCAGGTTATAAACCTTGACGCCGTCAGAAATGACCTGACAAAAATTCTCATTTTAAATTTCCGGAAAATTTCTGGAAAAACCTTTACCTTACTTCCTGGAAATCCTGCAAAACATCATTATGACTCGATACAAGCATTTGACTCAAACAAATACGAATATGTATGCTAATTTATTATTATTACGATTCATGTTCATTTGTGTTCTAACAAACCGATTTAGATTTCCCTTACACTTATCTTTTGCAAAATACCTTTATATGTAGTTAAGACGAAGTTAAAAACAAAATAAAGCATTTTCACAATTTAGTTTTGAACATGAATCAATAAGAATAAAAATTAAACACACATACGGAAAATAAAATCAAACAAACAAATAAATAAACACACAAAGCAAATAAAGCAAATAAAGCTTGGGTTGCCTCCCAAGAAGCGCTTTTCTTTATTAACGAGTCTTGTAGCTAGACTCAAAGTCACGCTACCCTATGTAAGTAAGCTCGTCATCGAGGACGTCTTTAGGGTTAAGCTTGGATTGAAGTTTCCTATTGGTCCGCTTAGTACGATATATCTTTTCAAACTTCTCTCCATCCGGGTCATACAATGTCATCTTAATATGCCATGACCCATCTCCATCTTTGGGTGGTTTATCCCAATTCCACTTATGATCATCTTCCTCACAAATCCACTTATTCATTCCTAGGTTAATTGGCAAAACTCCTAGGAAATCAATCATCTTTCTAAAAACTAGAGAATCTTCAAATGGATCCAATTCGGTGTCCCTAGCCAAGAGTTGCTCTACCGTATGCGTTCGGTTAACAAAGTCCTCTTCTAGGTAAAATGGGCGTTGGGGTCCTATGAAGTCTCTATTAATCCAAGGTTCATATCTAGATGGTCTCCTATTTGATTCTAGCCAATGTGGTGTTGGTTCCTCACTAGTATCATAGGCATGTTTCTTAACATCATAGACTGACCAAGTGTCTCCTTCTCCTACCGCTATCTTGGATTCCTTACAATCAATCATAGCACTAGCGGTCGCCAAAAATCCTCTACCTATCAACAAGGGGCATGTAGGGTCGCTAACCATATCAAGGACGTGGAAATCGGCTAAAATGGTTAGTTTTCCAATGTGCACTAACACGTCCTTAACTACTCCAACCGGGTAAGCAACACTCCCATCCGCTAAACCTATTATCACCTCGGTTTCTTCAAGTTTTCCTAGTTTTAGAGAGGTGTAGAGAGGTAACGGAAGTAGGTTAAGGCTTGAACCAAGATCGGCTAATGTGTCATAAGCCTCCGAATTACCGATCTTGCAAGGTAGAACAAATAAGCCCGGATCATCTAACTTCTTAGGTAGTTTGTTTTGAACGAAGGCGGTCCCTTTTTCGCCTAACTTGAGCTTCTTCTCATCCAACACATCAACAACCGGACTTTCAAGGTGGAGCTCCTTGAATTCTTCGTCAAGGTTTTGAGTGAGAGGTGTTTCAACTATGTTGTTGACCAATTTGGATGTCATAACTTCTTGGTCATTTGGAACGACTTGGGTTTGTTTGAAACACGTGCTCATGGAATTGACCGAATAATATTGTGGACAAGAACTAGGGGACGAAACCGATGAAATAGCGTTGACGTTTAGTTTCGGGTTCTTGACCGTGTTGCTAGGGAGTGCTCCCATTTCTCGGTCATTGAGGGCTTTCAACAAGGTGTCAATCTTATCGGTCATCTCGCTTTGTTTTTGTTTGAAATCGGCTTCAAACTTGGCTAAAAGAGCTTCTTGAGATGCCATAAATTGGGACATCAATCCTTCAAAGTTATTGGTACTACCATTGCCGGAAGGATTGTTGTTGAAAGTGCGGTTTGAGTTGGAACCGCTTGATTGGAAACGATTAGGTGGGTTGGAAGAATTGGTTTGTTGTGTGTTTTGGTTTTGTTTCCACCTAAGGTTCGGGTGATTTTTCCATGAGGGGTTGTATGAATCACCGTAATGGTTTGGCTCGGGTTTGAAAGTGTACCACTTGTCTCCCGCTCCGTCGGTACGCGAGGATGCGTAGTCCACAAAAGCTTGTTCGGGGAGTTCCATGCAATCACGAGTGTCGTGGGGACCACTACATAATTCACATGAAGAAGTGATTTTGTTCACTTGGCTTGAAGGTTTAGGAGCCTCGTAGGATTTCATGAGAAACTTGACTTGGTCTTCAAGTTCTATGATCCTACGGTCAGAAGTGCTTGAATTGTTCGAAGGCAAAGATATTGCCTTGACCGTTTTATTCAAATCACGGGGATCACTCCAACTTTCGTTGTCATAAAGAGCAAGATCCTCTAGGAGAGCCCATGATTGTTCCGCACTTAGATCACGTAGCTTGCCACCGGCCGATTGGTCAATGGTTTGCCTCGTGGAGAGATTGATATGGTCATAGAAGATTTGGACTTGGAGCCAAAGTTCTATGCCATGGTGAGGGACTTTTTGGAGTAAGTCCTTGAATCGAGTCCATGCCTCGTAGAGAGTTTCGCCTTGACGTTGTTGGAACATCAAGATATCATTCCTTAGCTTAGTAGTTCTTCCCGGTGGGAAAAACTGAGCAAGGAAACGAGTGGTGAGATCATCCCAAGAGGTAATGGATCCTGCGGGTTGACGTTCTAGCCACTGACTAGCTTGGTCCCGCAGAGAGAATTGAAAGAGACGCAATCGGGTCGTCTCTCGAGTGGCAACATCAAGGTCTATAGAATCAACGATTTTAAGAAAGTCCTTGAGGTGTTGATTAGGATCTTCAGAACGAAGTCCATGGAATGCGCATCCGCTTTGCACCAACCGGATGGTGTCGGATCGCAAGGGTGTGATATTGGCTCCTTGAGTGAGCTCAATGGTGTTTCGATAGCCATGGTGGCTAGGACGGGAATACTCTCCTAAAGTACGGGCTCTAGGAGGTGGTTGTGGTTGTTGTGGTGGTGGGTTGTGAGGGTTAAGGATATTACCATCTTCCATGATGTCGGATGGTATGGTTACGAACAAAGACACGAAGAAAATAGATAGACTAAAGAAAATCTAGAAAAAATAAAATAAAAATCTCACTAGAAAGGAATCTAGTGAGTAGACCTAATAGAAATAAAAATTCAACCTAAACAATAACTATTTCCCCGGCAGCGGCGCCAAAAACTTGATGCGTGGGTTTTGCAACCTTACAACAGGTTTTACCTCTCGAGGGATCTCAAGAGGCTTACAACCCCACCAGGCAGTGTACCTGACCGATGTAGTATAGTGTAGTGGTAAGTACGGGGGATTGATCGTTCTCCACAGGGAATAGTGTTCGTTAGGTGTGAAAGACTACTCTAATTAGGTCTAAGGGTTGAGGAAGATTCTTTTTATGTTTTTATATTTTTATGAAAGCAAGTAAAATCTCGGTTTTGAAAGAGTGGGCGGAATTAGTTGCTAGTCAACTAACCCAAAATTACTACGAATGCAAATAAAATAAAATAACAAAAATGAAATGTGGTGAGAAACTTATGTGTAGAGAAATGTGTTTACTTAGATTTCCTTACTCCCTAACTATCTTTTACCGGTTAATTAGTGTGTATTAGTCGCGTGGATGACGGGTGTATTCCTTAATACCATTCGTGGGGTGGCGTACTTACTTCCCCAACTCTACAAGCTCCTACTTCACTCCTATGTCGAGCCGGCTAGGAAGCTCCTAACATGGGATCACTAGAATTCGCTTGTGCATTAAATACAACCATAAAAACCTTTAGTACGCATTTGGTTCATGTTTCTTAAGACGTTCAAGCAAGTTACCGAATAGGAAGTTAGCCAGTTTTCTTAAGCCTAACATAGATAAACAATCATCCAATACAACTAACAACACACTAATAACCAATAATCAATAGCTAGGTTTCATTAGATCTAAGCAAACACAAGATAAATTTAGCCTAACATGTTAATCAAAAGACAAGAATAAGATAAAATCAAACAACACATAGACATATTGAATGATTAATTGATAACTTATCTTCAATGTAACATGGAAGATCTCAAGGCAAAAAGCCTTGAAAAAGAAGCTAAAATCGTCTTAGGGTTTTCTCCCAAAATTCCACACACTAAGCTCTCTCTAATGACAAAAAATTAGAAAACTATATATAGACTTTTGGATCTGACGGCGTCACCTTATGGATTGTGACGCCGTCACCTCGCCGCTTCTAGGGTTCCCGGATGACCTTCTTGACGCCGTCCCTCTTTAGCTCTTCAAAAATCCATTCTGGCTTATCAAGGCTTGACGCCGTCGAACCTTGAACGTGACGCCGTCCCCTTTTGATTTAAGCCGTGACGCCCTTGATCAAGTTAAAGCATGACGCCGTCAGAATTCACATGGTATTTTCACTGGCTTATCATGAGTAAATTTCACGTCCACCTTTTATTGCCAAGGCATGACGCCGTCTAGAGTAAATTGTGACGCCGTCAAAGGTAACTTTTAGCCAATTTTTGAGACTTTGTCGTTTTCTTCACTTTTATGCTCCAAAAACGTCCAAAATGCCTCCTTTTCCAGATTTCTCCTCAAAAGTACCTAAAATGACAAAAGGAACGATTTAGGGCGATATTTGATCAAATAAATACGATTTAGGGCTTAAATGACCCCTTAAAAGCGGTACACTTTTCGCCTCATCAGATTCCCTACTGCTCGGGAGATGGAGTTGGCATTGAACTTATCCAGTTGACGAACCATGATACTGTTGAGGTTGAGAGATTGAAGAAGCTGATGTAATATGTTTTTGTCCACCTCAGTGTTCCCTTTGAATATCCTATTAATTTATGAAGAAGAAGGAGGAAATTTTGCATCTGCATATCAACTATCGTAAACCTAACAGTAATGTTAACCGTAATCACTTTTCATTTCTGCGTATCAATGATTGAATTGTTCTACCTTGGAACTCCATATCAGAAGGCCTCGTTTAATGTTTGGAGGACTGAAGAAACAACCACAAGAACTCCTAAGATAGGAGATCACTAACTGAGAGCAACTTCCGTAAAGTATTTCAGTTTTATTCGTAAAGATTGGTGATGTGAATTAGATATGAAGTTTTCCCTGAAACGATTCATGAAAACTGTTTTCGTACTCATTGTGACCATCATGAGTTTTAAATAATGCCAATTGTATTGGCTAATACGAATCATGTTTTCACGAGTATTTGGACAATTGTCATAGTATGACAGCATGTTTTGCTCTGAGACGAACGAGGAACATGTAGACCATCTTCGTATTAAATGGAATGACCTTTGTTCTAGAAGAGTAGATTTGATTGGCGTTTAGAGATTGTAGCAGACACCACTACCAGGCATCCGGTGACGACAGCAGTCTGAGTTGGCGAATTCCGAACTGTGCTAGTAGACCTGTCCAAGACTCGCAGTCTTGCTTCTCTATTCATTTTAGTTGTACTAAGATGAATTGAGAGCAGAAGCAGACTTGAGAATGGAAATCGAGAGCATGATTTTGAATGGAAGAAAATTCTGAAGTGAACGTTTGTGTTTGGAAGAATTAATTATGTGATGGATGAAGCTATGGATGACGTAATTCAGTTCCTCTTGACCTATTTAAATTCATGTTACCTGATGATGAAATCCTTTGAATGATTTAGGTTCCCTATTAGTAATTCCGCTCTGTGTTCATTCTGCGTATGTTGGACGATGGTTTTGTTATGTGAAATTGGACGAATGAAGGATGATCTGATGCTTTTAACGATGTACCAGATTCTGATAGACATTCTGGGAATTCCGTTAACTCTTTCGAGTGATTCATTCTCCTCTTAGTTAGGGTATTTAATTTTGATGACCTCTGAGACCATAGAAAGACTAGGTGGATTAAGATAAGTTGTTCTGTTCACGACTTGAAATAAAGTATGACCATCGTGGGGGCATATTTATATGATGCCAGTATTATGACGTCTGGCCAACGTGATAATACTTACATCATATAACGTGCACTTGTTGTGGGCATCAGATATTTCGAGAAGTGCCTTAGAGCTTTAGAAATTCTGATAACTGTTTGAGATCATCTGCGTTAGTGAGACTTTAAGTTCATTCTACCTTTACGCGTAATCTGTTTTCGCCGTTATACAAATTGATACATCTGGATTCTAGTCACGCATTCTGCTGACCTCTGGACTCCCGATAAAAATCTTAGGTTCTGTTATAGAACTTCTACCAATTGATGTTATCGATAATCTATTCCTGTACGTTCTAATCTGACTTGTCAAATCAAATCCTGTGGACGGTATATCCGTCAAAATCCTGTGTAATTCTTACGTCTTTTCCAATAAAATCTGATTATCATCTATTAGGTCTGATATGTCTTTGTTTTGTGTTCCGTTCTCTTTCCTTTCTGCATCCTGCAAATTTAGAGGACGAAATTTTTTTGTTAGTGGGGAAGAAGTTGTAATACCTGAAATTCTGATAACCTGTAAAATGACCAAATTACCCCTGAAACCATAAAACCTAAATAAATAACTTATAAAATTCCGAAACAATTCCAAACTTCTGAAAACAAATTACATATCAAGTAAATAAATTTCTGGGACAACATTACATTATATTGAATGTCAATAAAATTACAAATTCACATATATAAATATATATGGTCCGAAAATAATAAAAGAAATTAATTATATTTATAAAACCTATTTTAATTAGGATAAGTATAAACTAAATTGAGGAATTATATATAAAATCAAATTGTATCTTGATATAACTTATGGGCTGAAATTTCTGAGATTTATCCACCTCCTAGTCGGTTTATTAAAGATAAAAACAAATCAAATAATTTATAAAACCCTAAAACTTCCGAAACCCTAAATCGCTACAGCAAAATTCGACCAAAACATCTACACGACTCCTGGACTTGAGTTAGCATTTTTCTGGAGTTGATCAAGGTGCAAGCAAGCTAGGAAAAATAAGAGTTGGGTTGTGGAAAGCTTCGTTTGATCGTGGTGCATTATTTTGTTCGGTTCATTCGTACGATAGGTATAAAATTCCCATGACTAAATCTTACATTGTATAATTGATTTAGCATTTTTCTAGTGATCATTAGGTCAATTAAAACTCAGGAAAAATAAGAAACGTTAATCATGCAAGCTTTATAAGGCTTACGTGAATTAAATGGCTAAAACACAATTAAATCGTAAATAATGTTATACGAATTTTCTGGAGTGTAACCTTAATTTTTACATGTTCCTTAATGATAATATAAGCTTATAAAAATAACCTTATGATTTATTGAAGCTTAGAAAAATTAATATTGAATTTTGTTTAGATCGGATCTTAAAGAAAAATAAAGAAAAATTAGGGAAAACCCTAAATCGAATTAGGGTTAGGGTTTTGTAGGCTGAATCTCATTAATAAATGCATGTAATGATTGGGTCATAATGGTTTAATGATTGGTTAAGTTTAGGGTTTGGTTTTGTAATTTTAAAAGTATGTACGATTGGTTTTAAAAGTATAAGGGTATGTTTTGCCAACTTTGAAACTTGTAGGATATTTTTGTAATGTTATATAAGTCTGTAGGAATGTGGGAAAAATATAACTTGAGGGTCCTAAGTGTAAATATTGCAACATAATGAATTAATTGTATTTATAAGGGTTGTTTTGTAATTAATTAAAAAGAGGGACTAAAAGTGTAAATTCTGAAATCTTGAAGTTATTCTGAGTAAATACTGATATTCAAAGTATAATGTGTAATTTTGAGAATTTATGGGCTTAATATGTGATTGTTATGAAATTATGATTTAATATATATGTTTTGTAAACTTAAAGGACCAATTATGTAAATTCCGAATTCTGAGGGGTCTAATCTGTAATATACTTAATTCTGATGTCACATTCTGTAATAATGTAAAATTGGATGCTTGTTTGGTAAATATGGATATTGTAGGGATTTAATTGTGAATATTGTAAATAGAAGGTTCGTTTTGTAAATTATATAACTAGAGGGGTATAAAGTGTAAATTGTGAAACATAAGAGATTAAAATGTCATTCTGAATAATATGAGTATTTAATTCAGTAACTTAAAGTATTTTCATGTTAGACCTTTGAATTTAATGAATTTACAATTAAAACCCTAAACTATGTAAACTTGTCATAATTACCCTTAAACTTTTGTAACTTGATAAAATGTACCTTACTTCCATAATAATCTTAATAAGGACTTAACCTAATCTGTAATATTAATATCTTGCTAAGTATGGAAATCTGTTAATTATAGAAAGTTACTAAATCTAGAAACTTACTAAATCTGGAAAGTTACTAAAAATAGAAAGTTACTTAAAATGGAAAGGTAGACTAAAAGTAATAATCCGAGTTAGAATATTTTGTAATTCCGTCTTCTACTCCTTTAGGTGTGAAGAAGGAGAAGCACTGATCTCTGTTCCGTGTTTGCTTATTTATTTGTTTGCATTGCTGATAAGGTACGGATATTCTGCCCTTTTTCAGTAAGGGTTTTTCATTCCCTTTTCTTTCAGTTTTTCATTTTCCTTATTAGGATTCCCTGTACCATTGCTATGTTCCCTTCTGTTTGTGAACCTTCCGTGTGATTCCTTTGTTTTGTGAGCCTTTTATGTTCTCTTTCATGTTCTGACTTGTTTTACTTCTGAGTTGATGTCCTTATTATAATCCTCTTTGCTTTGAACCTTTTCATGATTTCCTTTTGTTACGACCTCTGATATAAAAATCTGTTATGTGAAAACCTTTTTAATTATGACCTGGAAATGTTTTGAGAAAAATCAGTTATTTTAAAAGAATGATTGTGAATGGTGATATGATACTATTTTATATGATAGTTGTTAACTTTTGTGAAAACTAGTTTTAAAGAATGTTTTTATGAAAAACCGTTTTGAAAGATTATTTTATGAAAACTATTCTGAAAGATCATTTTATTGAAAAACCGTTATTAAAGGAATGCTTTCAATGAACTTTTGACAGGAATTTCTAAAATGAACTTTTGCTACAAACTTTAATTATGAACCTGTGAAATTCTCTTTCTGAACCATTTGATATAGTCCTTTTAATATGAACTTAAACTTTGATATAAAACTTAATCTGACAAACTTTGATTTGAACCTTTGACATTTATTTCTAAACTGTTTGACATGAACCTTTTTGCCCTGTACCCTTAAGATATGACTTTTGATTATTTTGATAGTACATCTGACCTTTGACCTACAGTCTGATGTCCGAGCCAATCACTAGGCATGAGGGTTTCATGTCCATGTCATTGACGCACCTTTGACATGACTCTAGGGTAGGAGAGTGATGACCTGTTCCGTCCCTTATTTATTATCTGCTATGGCCATTATGATTATGATTATTGATTTGTCTGCGGGGGCATATGGGTGCATCATAGATTTTATCTGTTCTCTGTTTATGTTATATGTTTACTGTTATTATATCTGGTGACTGATGGTGTGTGCGATATACGTCTTTCACATTGTCTGAGAGCTGATCACTCTACACAGGTTTGTTTTATTATATTGGTATGCTATGGTATAATCTGTTATCTGGGCTCGTGACAGATTTATGTTTTTCCCTTATTCTATAACTTTATTGTTTCCTTTTCCTTATTTCTTTTCTTTTGTCCTTGTTCCGTTCCTTATTCCTTTCGCTTTGATTTATATCGGTATGATCTGTATTCTTAATTTTATTTGTACTATTCTCTATTACTGCTTTTGTTATCGTTATATCTGTTCACTGAGCTCTCGTAGCTCAGCCGCATTTCTTTTCCTGTGGCAGGTTTTAGTAGGAAAGCTGGGAATGAGTGAAGAGTGTACCTTGGACCTAGAAGATTGGATAGCTATTCTGAATTAGAGTTGACTAGAAGATAATATATTTAGAATTAGTGTTTTGGGAAGTTCTCATTTGTAATCCTTGTAGAGTCAGTATTTCATTTGTAATCCTTTGAGATTTTTTGTATTACTGAAGATCTATGCTTTGTTTTGATCTGATGTGAATCCATTATTGTAATATCTTTACCGTTGTCGGGTCGGGGTGTTACACATTATATATGATTGATATTGTCTGATCTTTTCCTGAAATTGAGGAGTTCTTATCCTTTGCAAATATGTGAGTCGTGTGATAAGATGGACCAAGAGTTAGGAAGGTTTTTAATTGTTACAAACTTATTTTATGTAGATATCTTAGGTTAATTTTTATTATATGTACTTTATAACATAACATATAGTTTAGGTAATGTTTTAAATTATGTCAAAACTTAGGTTAGGGTTCATATAAATTAGAAAATGTGGAATCCGGATTTTAGGGTTTTACAACTCTTCCCATCTAAAAAAAAATCGTCCTCGAAATTGAAATGAAATGATTAACAAAAACGTACCAGGTTACGAACGGAAATGAAAACGATTTTAACAAATGGAATGGTTGTTTGACGATCCAAAATAGCCTCAGGCTCTCTCAACAGAACAAATCATAACAAATCTGTTCCAATGGATTTGAAACCACATGTGACGGATGATAACTGAGACATCTCAAATGAGATACATGAACTGAAGCATGATATGAACATGAGGAAAATACGGAGGCAATGCTAAACGTTAGGAATTTTCACAATCCTATTCTTGAATTCCGACGAATCAAGGAGACGTACAAACGATCAACGAAGTAATTATCGAATTATCGAACGTATAAAATGCATAAGGTAAGGGTAGAATACCCATAATGATAAGAACGAAACTAAGGAGTAACGAATCACTGAATAAATCTCTATCTATGTTAGGACGTCTAACCCTTCGGTACGGAGATACCCCAAGAGCACACAACCCCCGGTCTAAAATTCCAAAGTTCCTCTACCACGGTAACTATTCTACCAGTCACTATAGTCAACTCTGGATCTTCAATAAGCAACTATCTAATCCCCTTCCAATAAAAGATGTTCTATTGTAATACCTGAAATTCAGATAACCTGTAAAAAGACCAAATTACCCCTGAAACTATAAAACCTAAATAAATAACTTATAAAATTCTGAACCAATTCCAAACTTCTGAAAATGATCTGCATATCAAGTAAATAAATTTCTGGGACAACATTACATTATATTAAATGTCCAAAAATCACAAAATCACATATACATATATACATGATCCGAAATTAATTAAATAAACTTAATATATATATTTTGCAAAAATCATTTTAATTAGATAAGTACCAAAACTAATTTAAGGAATTATACACAAAATAAAAGTGTGATATTGGGATAACCTTTGGGCTGAAAATATGGATCTATATCCCCCTCCTTGTCGGTTTTGATAAGCTTAACACAAACACATTATTTTGCAAAAACCTAATTTCCGAAAACCCTAATATCGACACACACTAAATTCGACCAAGCCTTCATTCGATCTTTTGGACTTGAGCAAGCATTTTTATGGAGTTCATCAAGGTGTAAAGGAGCTACAAAAAATAAGAGTTTGGTTGTGGAAGCCTTCGTTTGATCGTGGTGAAATTGTTTGTTCGGTTTGCTTTGTTCGATAGGTATAAAAATCCCACGACTAATTCTTACGTTGTATAATTGATCTAGCATTTTTATAATGATCTTTATGTCGATTATAACTCAGTAAAAATGTTAAACATGAATCATGCAAGCTAAATCATGCGTACGAAATTACAAGAGATAAAACACACATAAATTCCAAATAGTGTCATACAATTTTTCTGGAGTGTAACCATAATTTTTACATGTTCTATACTGATAATATAAGCCTATAAAAATAACCACATGATTTATAGAAGCTCAGAATAATTGATGCAAATTGTTGGTTATAATCGGATTTAAAGGAAAATAAAGAAAATTAAGAAGAAACCCTAGAATGCATTAGGGTTAGGGTTTATATTATTAGATTTGATGTAATTAATGCTTCAATGATGGTGTCATGATGGTTTAATGATTAGATGAAAGTAGGGTTTGGTTTTGCAAATTAAAAGGCTATACGATTGGTATTTAAAAGTATAAGGGTTTGTTTTGCCAACTTTGAAACTTCTGGGATGTTTTTGTAATGTCATATAAGTCAGTAGGAATGTGGGAAAAATATAACTTGAGGGTCCTAAGTGTAAATGTTGCAAGAAAATGAATTAATTATATTTATAAGTGTCGATTTGTAATTAATTAAAGTAGAGGGACTAAAAGTGTAAGTTCTGGAAACTTGAATTTATTTTGTGTAAATAATGTCATAAAGAGGATAATGTGTAATTTTGAGTATTTATGGGCTTGGTATGTAATTATAAATAAATTATGATTTAAATTGTAAGTTTTGTAAAGTTAAGGGACCAAATTGTGTAATTACTAAATTCTAAGGGTCTAATTCGTACTTCATATAATTCTGAGGTGATGTTCTGTAAATTTGTAAAATAAAGTACTTGTTTGGTAAATATAAGTATCATAGGGATTAAAACATGAATTATGTAAATGTAGGGTTTGTTTTGTAAATTATATAACTAAAGGATATAAACTGTAAACTGGGAAACTAAAGGGATTAAAATGTCATTCTGAATAATATGAGTATTTAAATCAGTAACTTAAAGTATTTTCATTTTAAACTTTTGAATCTAATGAATTTACAATTAAAAACCCTAAACTATGTACAATTGTTATAATTAACCCTAAACTTTTGTAACTTGATAAAAGGTACCTTAATTCCATAATAATCTGGAAATAAATACTTAACCTAATCTGGAATATTTATATCTTACTAAATATGGAAATCTATTAATTATAGAAAGTTACTAAAAATAGAAAGTTACTTAAAAAGGAAAAGTAAACTTGAAGTAATAATCTGAGTTTGAATATTTTGTAATTCGTCTTCTACTTCTTTAGGTGTGAAGAAGGAGAACCCCTAAGTTCTGCTTCGTGTTTGCTTTCTTGTCTTTCTGCTGTTCTAATAAGGTACATATATTTCGTCCTTTCAGTAAGGGCTTTTCATTCCCTTTTTCTTTCAGAATTCATTTCCTTATTAGGATTCCCTATACCACTGCTATGTTCCCTTTTGTTTGTGAACTTTCGATGTGATCTTTGATTTGAATCTTTTGCCATGTACCCTTAAGATATGACTTTTGATTATGCTAGTACATTTGACTTTTGACCTACAGTTTGATATTACGAGCCAATCACTAGGTATGAGGGTTTCATGTCCATGTCATTGACGCACCTCTGACATGACTCTAGGGCAGGAGAGTGATGACCTGTTCCGTCCCTTATTTATTATTTGCTATGGCCATTATAATTATGATTATTGATTTGTCTGCGGGGGCGTATGGGTGCATCCTAGATTTGACCTGTTATCTGTATATGTTATATGATTATGGTTATTATATCTGGTGACTGATTGTGTGTGCGATACACGTCTTTCACTTTGTCTGAGAGCTTATCACTCTTCACAGGTTTGTTTTATTATGTTAGTAATGCTATGGTATTGTCAGTCATCTGGGCTTGTGATAGATTCCTGTGTTCCTGTTTTTCTTAAATCTTATTCACTTTTGTTCTTTTCTTTTATTCATGATCCATTTCTCATTCCTTTCATTTTGACTTCGTATCGGTATGATTTTGTATTCCTGATTTGCTTTTGTATTTGCTACCTGTTATTTGTTTTCGTTATCTATATATCTGTTCACTGAGCTTTTGAAGCTCAGCCGCATTTCTTTTCCTGCGGCAGGTACTTAAGCTAGGAGCTGGGTTTAGCTTTGGGATGAGAGCGATCTATTTTGGAGTTGACCTTAGTTATTTAGCTTTACCATTTGAACTTCTATTTATTTTGATATGCCATTGTTTAGGCAATTGAATATTGGATTTTATACTTCAGTTATTTTGTCTTGCATTTTGATTTAAGTCATGTTGACTTATTTTGGATTTAATGTTAAGACTTATGATGTTTTTATTTATTGAATGTTCTGTGACTTCTGATATGCCACCATTGTTGTGATATCTTTACCCTTGTCGGGTTGGGGTGTTACAATTTATGGTATCAGAGAACAGGCTTTCATGAAAACCTTAGAGCTTAGGCTATCGACCTGTGAGGATTGGGTAGACATTATGTTTCCTTTCGCGTACTCTCTTTTCCTGTCCTGCTCTGCCATGTTTTCTTTTGCTCTATCATTTCCTGTTCGATCTTTCTAATCGTTTGAAAATCCTGTAGATGGTTGTTACTCGTCGTGGTGACTATTCCGATGGGGAGGAGCAAATCCCTAACCTGGAGGAGTTGGTGGCTAATGCTATAGCCAATTTGCTACCTGGGCTTAATGCTAACGAGGTGATCACTCGGATGATCAATGATTTCCGAAATGGAGCTGGTCCCTCTAGTGGTTCTGGTGTGCTGGTCCCTCTAGTGGTGCTGGTGGTTCTTGTGGTACTGGTGGTGGGGGCCGACCCACTAACATTAATGGTTGGCTTGAGAGTTTCAATAAACTCAAACCGTTGTCTTTCATTACTGCTTCTACTCCTCATGCTGCAGAGGACTGGATAACACACATGGAGAAGCTGTTTGAGGTACTAGGTTGTGAAGACGAGTTTAAGACTTGTCTGGCTGCGTTTAAGCTTGAGGGTGATGCGCTTAACTTGTGGAAGGCGCACAAGGAAGCTAAGGGAGGCGATACTTATGTTCTTGGTTGTACTTGGGCTAACTTTCGTACTACGTTCTATAATAGGTACTTCCCTGTGTCTGAGCAACAGAGATTTATTCGGGAGTACAACACTATTGCCCAGCTAGATTCTGAGAATGCAGGGGAATTCCTGGAGCGATTCCAGAGATTGGTTAGCTTTGTGGGTCCGGTGGCTGGGGATGCTGAGCATCAGGTTAAGCATTATAAGTGGGCACTGAAGAGTTGGGTTTTAGATCGTCTTCTTAATCAGGAGTTCGCTGATCCGTCAGCATGTTGTGGCGCAGCTCGCAACATCGAGATTTTTCATGAGAAGGTGGGTTACAAGCGAAACCGTGATGGCGACAGGATTCAGCAGCAGAGTTAGAATCGGGACAACAAGGGGTTTTCTGGTAAGGGCTTGGAACAGCGGGGTCAGTCAGACCGTGGTCGTGATTATCAGGGTCAGCCAGGTAGGAGCTATGATCAGCGGAGACCAGATTCTAGGAGTCAGGATTCTGGTTCGATTTCTAGGCAGGGCGATGAGCGCCAGGGGCGCAATAATGGTCAGAAGCAGTGGAAGGATCAGCCTTCTAAGGGTTTTCAGCAGCAGTCTCGTGGTTCTGGATCGAGTGCTCAGAAGGGTTCATCTGGGAACTTACCTCCACCTCCTATCTGTACTACTTGTGGGAAAATTCATCCAGGAGAGTGTCGTAGAGCGTCTGGTGCGTGTTTCCGATGTGGGTCTGCTGATCATCGGGTGAAGGACTGCCCAAAGCAGAATCCTGCATCTGCCAGGAACTATCTTCTTCCTCCTCCTCCTCCACCTCCGAATACTGGGCGTGTGTTTTCTACTACGCGGGATCAGGCGGCTAAGGCTACAGGTACCATTACCGGCTTTTTGTATATTGGTGATTTTACTGTCTTCGCGTTATTTGACACTGGAGCAACACATTCTATCATATCTATGAAATTGGCTAAGAAACTGAACATACCTTCAACATCACTAAATAACCCAATTGCTATATCTAACCCCATGAAAAACCACATTCTTATCAACCATGAATATTTAAATTGTCCGTTACGCTACGATGATCGGGTTCGTCCGGCGAATTTACTTCCTCTGGACATGATTAACTTTGATGTCATCCTGGGTATGGATTGGTTGGCTTTCCATCGAGCAACCATTGACTGCTGATGCGTGGTTTTGCGACCTTACAACAGGTTTTACCTCTCGAGGGATCTCAAGAGGCTTGCAATCCCCACCAGGCAGTGTACCTGACCGATGTAGTATAGTGTAGTGGCAAGTACCGGGGGATTGATCGTTCTCTAGGGGAATAGTGTCGTTAGGATTGAAAAACTACTCTAATAGGTCTAAGGGTGAGGGAAGATTCTTTTTGTATTTTTTATATTTTTATAAAAGCAAATAAAATCTCGGGTTTGAAGGAGTGGGCGGAAATAGTTGCTAGTCAACTAACCCAAATAACTACAATTGCAAATAAAATAAAATAACTGAAAATAAAAAGGTTGTGGGACTTATATGGAGAGAAATGTCTTTACTTAGATTTCCTTACTCCCTAACTATCTTTTACCGGTTGATTAGTGTGTATTAATTGCGTGGATGACGGGTGTATTCCTTAATACCAATCGTGGGGTGGCGTACGTACTTCCCCAACTCTATAAGCTCCTACTTCACTCCTATGTCGAGCCGGCTAAGAAGCTCCTAACATGGGATCACTAGAATTCGCTCATGCATTAAATACAACCATAAAAACCTTAGTACGCATTGGTTCATGTTTCTTAAGACATTCAGACAAGTTACCGTATAGGAGGTTAGCCAGTTTTCTTAAGCCTAACATCGATAAACAATCATCCAATACAATTAATAACACACCAACAACCAATAATCAATAATTAGGTTTCATTAGATCTAAGCAAACACAAGATAAATCTAGCCTAACATGTTAAATAAAAGACAAGAACAAGATATAATCAAACAACACATAGACATATTGAATGATTAATTGATTACTTATCTTCAATTGAACATGGGAGATCCAAGGGTATAAAACCCTTAAAAGTAGCAGAAAAATCGTCTTAGGGTTTCTCCTCACAAAGTTGCACACTAATGACTAAAAATTATGAGAATATATATAGAAAATCAGATCTGACGGCGTCACGTTATAGAGCTGACGCCGTCACCTCGCCGCGGTTAGGGTTTCTTGATAGCCTTCTTGACGCCGTCCCCTTTTAATCATCCAAAATCCTCTCTGGCGCGTCAAGGGTTGACGGCGTCACAATGGTGCTTGACGCCGTCACAGGTACTTTTCCAGCCGATTTTGAGACTTTGTCGTTTTCTTTACTTTTATGCTCCAAAAACGTCCAAAATGCTTCCTTTTCCAGATTTCTTCTCCAGAGTACCTAAAATGACAAAAGGAACGATTTAGGGCAATATTTGATCAAATAAATACGATTTAGGGCTTAAATGACCCCCTAAAAGCGGTACACTTTTCGCTTCATCAAATACCCTTACACTTGAGATTTGCTTGTCCTCAAGCAAATGCGCTTTTATTCTAATCAAAATACAAGTTAGGGGTCATTTAACGCTAATATAAAAGTAATTACAACAAATAGTCGTCCCACTTTAATCATAATAAGCACGGAGATTACAAACTAGCACCTCACAAGTAGTGTTTAGATACTCACATCTCTCAGGTGTCATAAAAGTATATCTCATAAATGAAAATGAATAATATCTCTCACTACCTGTCATAGCAAATAGATTACCATAGGCTTGGGAAAGGATCAAAAACCTCCTCCACTAGGCGTAAGCACCTAAGATAAACTATCAAAGAGGGCTTTTAAACGGGTTATAACGTTAGGTGTAGGGATATGATAAACACGGTTTTGTTGGATAAAGGATAGTTTACTGGTGGCGAGTTAAAGATCTTGATTAATTACATGTACAATATGGCGTTGCTAAGCCAAGACTAGACTCGACTTAAGCTAATGAAAAAAATAACAAAAAGATAAAATAAACATAAAATGAAACGGGATGGTAGTCCGTATGTTTTTTTTTTTTTTGGCATACACTCTTGCCCTACCATCCAAAATAATACATCGTAGGGGGGTTGTATCCCCCTTACACTTGAACTTTTACATAACTTTACAATTAACTATTCTAATGACTCGAATTAAGATAATCGAAACACTTGGAGTACTTTTAAAATATTTAGCACATATGGGGGTAATAATGTTGTTCTTCCCCATTACTCCATTACACTAGTACTTTACCCATGAGTCCTAATCGTCCCAAAACAATATGTACAAGGATATGACTCGACTTAGCAACCATGTAATCAATTAGATAATTAACTTAGGGTTTAAACAAATGTTGTTACAATAATGCACTAAAAATGAGTGCATACAAGGTAGGCTAAGGCGATTTGGGTGTACATTTAAGTGGGGTGTAAACAAATTCTTACTTTAAGTAAAATGCTTAAAGTTAGAAACGAAAAGATAGGCTCTGAGGGGTGTACTAGGGGTATCGTGTACTAAAAATGAGTACAACGCAAAGGGTGTGGGAGAATTACTTGACCAATGTAGCCAATGTAATTATAACAAAAACACAGGTGTAAAACAATGGGTTAATCCTAATGCCTCTTATCATGTAGTAAATCTAACTACACGAATGTAGTCTCACTTGTGGCCTCGGAATGGTCCTAACGCAAGTTCTAGAATCTAAGTGCTACCAGTACACACATCATAGCATAAATGCTTTTCCTACCAATTCTAGGGGCGAACCTCACATATTTGGGGGTGGAAAATTTTTTAGTGGTACGGTTTTGTGCTAGTCATATAACTCCTATCCGTGAGACGCTCATTAAGACCAAAGTTTCACTCCTATATGTTGTAAAAAATTTTAAATTTGGCACTAAAATTGCCTTAACAGGTATTTCTCTCAGTTTTATTACACATCTACCATTAAACAAACGAAAAATCAAGCGTAATAGCATTCTCTAAGGTATCGTACTTTACCCCCCCTTACACTTAAGATGAACATTGTCCCCAATGTTCAAATAACAAGATGTAAAAGTAAATAAGGTAAAAGAATGAAATCAAATACTCCCCTGATTCGCTCGGTGGATAAAGAGGTAACATGGTTAGATCTTCTTCCAAGGTAATGTTGAAGCTTCAAGACTAAAGCAACGCCAAAAGCTAGATTCCACATACATCTCCTTGTCCAAAATAACCTGTTAAACCTGAGAAAACAAACACGAAAACCTGCATAACATCGGCGGGATAAATTTGTATAAGGATATAATGCTTGTGGAATGATTATTTTACAGATTCCTGGAGTTTATAAGTTAGAGATTTAATAAAGCATTTTATGATTCCGGAAGAAAAACAAAACTTTCAAAAAAAAAAAAAATTCCAAAAAACTGTTCCTGACGCCGTCAGACTGGGGTCTGACGCCGTCAGAAGTGATCTAACATATTTTTCATGTTAAGTTTCCGGAAAATTTCTGGAAAAACTCAATCCTTATTTCCTGGAAATCCTGCAAAATATCATTATGACTCGATACAAGCATTTGACTCAAACAATTACTAATATGTATGTTAATTTAATATTGTTATGATTCATGTTCATTTGTTTTAATAAACCGATTTGGATTTCCCTTACACTTATCTTTTGCAAAATACCTTTATATGTAATTAAGACGAAGTTAAAAACAAGATAAAGCATTTTCACAATTTAGTTTCGAACATGAATCAATAATAATAAAAATTAAACATACATACGGAAGCAAATAAAATCAAACAAACAAATAAATAAATACACAAAGCAAATAAAGCTTGGGTTGCCTCCCAAGAAGCGCTTGTTTTTGTTCGAGTCACGAGCCTGACTCTGCCCTTATTTAACGGATAAAGGAGAGGTTTTCCCTACACTTAGGGTTAAGTGCGGGTGATAGTAGCGATACACACCGACTCGGTATGAGTATGCCACGTGAGGAAAGAGTGGTGGATGAATTATATGCTCAAAGATGTGGGATCCAATCATCATAACCTTACTTAGTTCAATTGGGTCAATGGGTGAATTGAAGTTTTCTCCTAGAAAGGGATCATCTTCTATCAACTTCGAGAGACTCCTAGTTGGGAATCCATCTTGACCTAATAAACCCGGTTTAAACCCATAGTGTTTCTTGTGATTAATCATGAATGGGTGATGTAAGTATGAAAGGTTATGGTTCACTCCTATATTGTCTTCCTCACTACAAGGCTTAATGTCTACTACCTTAAACTTAAGACTACCCGGACTATATGTTTTGATGGGTGGATCGGGACCTAATTCAATTCCTAAATTTTCATCCAAGGATGGAAGATTAGGTAACGGTTTTGGTTGAGGCTCCGGCTCATCAAAACTAGGAACTTCCATAGGACTAAAAGAAAGGTTGTGATCACTAAAAGCATTCAAACCTATTTCTTCTAGTTGTGTTTGGTCCAAGGGCTCTACCTCTATTGGGGTTCCTATAGTCTCCTCAACTTCTTCCAGGTAAGTTACGGGCAGTGTGTGTGCCTCAAATGATGGTAGGACTTGTGGGGTACTTGGTGGGCTTATGTTACTTACCTCATCATTCCTTGTGTCAAGATCACCTATATCCTCATCATGTGTTTTAGTAGAATCTAACCCTAACATTTTCCCTAGTATCTCAAGTGCTTCTCTAGGCATCTCAACTTCTATATCCGAATCATAAGGATCATCCTCAATATTCTGACTGCTATATTCAAATTGCCCAAAAGATTCATCATGTATTTCTTGAGATTCATCGTCATCGATCATAAAACCTAGGTCTTTTTGATCAATGTGATCATGCTCGGCTAGATCCTCCATCACATCAAGATCACCTAAGTGTTCACCCTGTATTATGGTAGTGCCTAACCATGACATGCAGCTAGGTGGCTCAACTCTACCCTCATCCCCAAACAAACTTGTTTCATGATCCTTGAAATTTGTGGTCAATTGACTTGTATTAATGTTTGTTGGGTTGTCTACTATATAATAATATTGGACACAATTCTCAATAGCTTCCCATGCTTTTTCAGCACTTAATTCCCTAAGATCCCTGCCGGCAAAATAGTAAATGTCCCTTTGGGCATGTCGGTCGACACGATCGTAAAAGATTTGAGTTAGGGACCATAAATCGAAGTTATGATGAGGGACTTTTTGGAGTAAATATTTAAAACGAGTCCATGCATCATAGATAGGTTCATCTTTATGTTGTTTAAACATCAAGATGTCATATGGAGTGGGTGAATTACGTGGTTGGTAGTATGGTGGATTCGCGTTCTCCATAATGGTGAACGGAAGAGTCAATGGAAATTAAGAACAAACACACAAAGAAAAATAGATAGACTAAAGAAAACCTAGAAAAATAAAATAAAAATCTCACTAGAAAGGAATCTAGTGAGTAGACCTAATAAAATAAAAATTCAACCTAAACAATAACTATTCCCCAGCAGCGGCGCCAAAAACTTGATGCGTGGTTTTGCGACCTTACAACAGGTTTTACCTCTCGAGGGATCTCAAGAGGCTTGCAATCCCCACCAGGCAGTGTACCTGACCGATGTAGTATAGTGTAGTGGCAAGTACCGGGGGATTGATCGTTCTCTAGGGGAATAGTGTCATTAGGATTGAAAAACTACTCTAATAGGTCTAAGGGTGAGGGAAGATTCTTTTTGTATTTTTTATATTTTTATAAAAGCAAATAAAATCTCGGGTTTGAAGGAGTGGGCGGAATTAGTTGCTAGTCAACTAACCCAAATAACTACAATTGCAAATAAAATAAAATAACTGAAAATAAAAAGGTTGTGGAACTTATATGGAGAGAAATGTGTTTACTTAGATTTCCTTACTCCCTAACTATCTTTTACCAGTTGATTAGTGTGTATTAATTGCGTGGATGACGGGTGTATTCCTTAATACCAATCGTGGGGTGGCGTACGTACTTCCCCAACTCTATAAGCTCCTACTTCACTCCTATGTCGAGCCGGCTAAGAAGCTCCTAACATGGGATCACTAGAATTCGCTCATGCATTAAATACAACCATAAAAACCTTAGTACGCATTGGTTCATGTTTCTTAAGACGTTCAGGCAAGTTACCGTATAGGAGGTTAGCTAGTTTTCTTAAGCCTAACTTCGATAAACAATCATCCAATACAATTAATAACACACCAACAACCAATAATCAATAATTAGGTTTCATTAGATCTAAGCAAACACAAGATAAATCTAGCCTAGCATGTTAAATAAAAGACAAGAACAAGATATAATCAAACAACACATAGACATATTGAATGATTAATTGATTACTTATCTTCAATTGAACATGGGAGATCCAAGGGTATAAAACCCTTAAAAGTAGCAGAAAAATCGTCTTAGGGTTTCTCCTCACAAAGTTTCACACTAATGACTAAAAATTATGAGAATATATATAGAAAATCAGATCTGACGGCGTCACGTTATAGAGCTGACGCCGTCACCTCGCCGCGGTTAGGGTTTCTTGATGGCCTTCTTGACGCCGTCCCCTTTTAATCATCCAAAATCCTCTCTGGCGCGTCAAGGGTTGACGGCGTCACAATGGTGCTTGACGCCGTCACAGGTACTTTTCCAGCCGATTTTGAGACTTTGTCGTTTTCTTTACTTTTATGCTCCAAAAACGTCCAAAATGCTTCCTTTTCCATATTTCTTCTCCAAAGTACCTAAAATGACAAAAGGAACGATTTAGGGCAATATTTGATCAAATAAATACGATTTAGGGCTTAAATGTCCCCCTAAAAGCGGTACACTTTTCGCTTCATCAACTGCCACGCCAGAAATGTGATTTTTGGTGACCTGAATAATCCTGAATTCATTTACCATGAATCTCGTCCTCTTAGAACTGTTAAAATCATTTCTGCCTTGAAAGCTCGAACCTTGATGTCTCATGGTTGCCAAGGTTATCTAGCCTCGGTTAAGGATTCGTCTGTTGAGAGTCCGGATATTTCTAGTGTTCCCATTGTTCGGGATTTTGCTGACGTTTTTCCTGAAGTACTTCCTGGTCTTCCTCCGGCTAGAGAAGTGGAATTTTCTATTGATCTAATTCCCGGTGCCGAACCTATCTCTAAGGCTCCGTACCGGATGTCACCTGTTGAACTGAAAGAGTTGAAGGAGCAACTGGAAGAGTTGCTGGACTATGGATTCATTCGACCTAGTGTTTCGCCATGGGGTGCTCCTGTACTTTTCGTGAAGAAGAAGGATGGGTCTATGCGTCTGTGTATTCATTATCGCGAGCTTAATCGCATTACCATTCGAAACCGTTATCCGCTTCCTCGCATTGATGACTTGTTTGATCAGTTGCAAGGAGCTAAAGTCTTCTCCAAAATTGACTTGCGATCTGGTTATCACCAATTGCGAGTTAAAGAGCAGGATGTATCTAAAACTGCTTTCCGCACCCGTTATGGACACTATGAGTTTCTGGTTATGCCTTTTGGCTTAACAAATGCTCCTGCTGTGTTTATGGATTTAATGAATCGGGTTTTCCATGAATTTCTTGATAAATTCGTCATTGTTTTCATCGATGATATCCTGGTATATTCTAAATCATCCGAGGAGCACGAGCAACATTTGCGTATTGTGCTGGGTATCCTGAGGCAGCAGAAATTGTTCGCGAAATTTTCTAAGTGTGAATTCTGGCTGAACCAAGTAGCTTTCCTAGGTCACATTGTGTCTGCAGATGGTATCACCATGGATCCATCTAAAGTTGAGGCTATCACCAAGTGGCCGAGACCTACCACTGTGACTGAAGTCAGGAGTTTTCTAGGATTAGCTGGCTACTACAGGCGTTTTGTGGAAGGATTTTCTAAGTTGGCTTTGCCATTGACCCAACTGATGCGGAAGGGTGAAAAGTTTGTCTGGACGGATGAACGTGAGCAGAGTTTTGAAGAGTTGAAAAGGCGATTGGTGTCTGCACCTATTCTAACTTTACCATCGGGTTCTGGAGGTTTCCAAATCTATAGTGATGCTTCTAAGAAGGGTTTGGGCTGTGTGCTTATGCAAAACGGCAAGGTGATTGCCTACGCTTCGAGGCAATTGAAACCCTATGAGGAAAATTATCCAACTCATGATCTAGAATTGGCAGCTGTAGTTTTTGCATTGAAGATCTGGAGACATTACTTGTATGGCGAATCATGTGATATCTTCACTGATCACAAGAGCCTCAAATACATCTTTACTCAGAAGGAGCTTAATATGAGACAAAGGCGATGGCTAGAGCTTCTGAAGGATTATGACACGAACATCCAGTATCATCCAGGTAAGGCTAATGTGGTTGCTGATGCACTTAGTCAGAAATCTGGATTAATTGCAAGTTTGGAGATTGATCCGCGTGTCCTCAAGGACTTGGAGCGTTTGGATGTTGAGTTGTGTATTCGGCGTGATGTTGGTTACTGGGCTAGTTTAAAGATTGAGTCAAATCTGATGTTGCGTATTAAAGAGGCTCAGAAAGATGATGGTGAACTCTGGGCTATTGTTCAGAATATTGAAGAGGGTAAGCAAACTGAATTTAGAGTTGATGATGATGGAGTTGTCTGGTATGAGGGTCGTTTATGCGTGCCTAATGATTCCGACTTGCGTGAGGCTGTGTTGACTGAGGCTCACAGTTCTCCTTTCACTATCCATCCTGGTTCTACCAAGATGTATCGGGATCTTAAGCAGCATTTGTGGTGGAATGGTATGAAGCAAGACGTGGCGTTATTTGTTGCTAGATGCATGACCTGCCAGCAAGTTAAGATTGAGCATCAGCGAGCTAGTGGTCTATTACAACCTTTGGAGATTCCTACATGGAAATGGGATGAGATTTCCATGGACTTCGTTTGTGGTCTGCCTGTTACTCGTAAAAGACATGATGCGATTTGGGTGGTCGTTGATCGGCTAACTAAATCCGCTCATTTCTTACCTATCCGTATGACCTATAGTGTCAGTAAGTTGGCGGAAGTTTTTCAGCAAGAGATTGTTCGATTGCATGGTATGCCTTCGTTTATTGTTTCAGATCGTGATCCTCGTTTCACTTCGCATTTTTGGAAGGGACTTCATAAAGCTTGGGGCGCTCGCCTTAAGTTCAGTACTGCATTTCATCCCCAAACTGATGGTCAGTCTGAGAGGACCATTCAGACTTTGGAAGACATGTTAAGGGCTTGTGCGTTGGAATGGACAGGTAGTTGGGATGAGTACTTATGTTTGGTAGAGTTTTAGTATAATAACAGTTGGCATGCGAGTATCCGAATGGCTCCCTTCGAGATGTTGTATGGTAGGAAATGTAGGGCTCCTGTTTGTTGGAATGAAGTAGGTGAACGTCTGATTGAAGGACCTGAGATGATTGAGATCACAAATGAAAAGGTAGCTATTGCTAGAGAGAAACTGAAAGAGTCGCGTGCGCGCCAGAAAAGTTATGCTGATAAGCATCGTCGGGATCTAGAATTTAATGTAGGTGATCGAGTATTCCTGAAAGTATCTCCTTTCCGTGGTGTCAGGCATTTTGGAATCAAGGGCAAGTTGAGTCCTCGATTTATTGGACCATTTGAAATCCTGGAGCGTATTGGGGAGGTCTCTTATCGTTTGGCCTTACCTCCTCAGCTATCTCATGTGCATAATGTTTTCCATGTATCTCTTCTGAGGGGATACAATTATCATCCACTGCATGTTGTATCTTATCCACTTGATCAGATCCGGCCTGATATGTCCTTGTCTGAAGAACCGGAAGCGGTTCTGGACCGTCAGGAACGAGTCATGAGAAATAAAGTTATTCCATTCGTAAAGATTCTTTGGAGGAATCACCCACAGCGTGAGGCTACCTGGGAGACCGAGGAATCGATACGAGCTAGTTATCCGCAATTCTCGTTCTAGTCGGGTATGTCTTTGTTTTGTTTTTCTACTCTCTTTTCTTTCTACTTCCTGCAAATTTCAAGGACGAAATTTTTTTGTTAGTGGGGAAGAAGTTGTAATACCTGAAATTCAGATAACCTGTAAAAAGACCAAATTACCCCTGAAACTATAAAACCTAAATAAATAACTTATAAAATTCTGAAACAATTCCAAACTTCTGAAAATGATCTGCATATCAAGTAAATAAATTTCTGGGACAACATTACATTATATTAAATGTCCAAAAATCACAAAATCACATATACATATATACATGATCCGAAATTAATTAAATAAACTTAATATATATATTTTGTAAAAATCATTTTAATTAGATAAGTACCAAAACTAATTTAAGGAATTATACACAAAATAAAAGTGTGATATTGGGATAACCTTTGGGCCGAAAATCTGGATCTATATCCCCCTCCTAGTCGGTTTTGATAAGCTTAACACAAACACATTATTTTGCAAAACCCTAATTTCCGAAAACCCTAATATCGACACACACTAAATTCGACCAAGCCTCCATTCGATCTTCTGGACTTGAGCAAGCATTTTTCTGGAGTTCATCAAGGTGTAAAGGAGCTACGAAAAATAAGAGTTTGGTTGTGGAAGCCTTCGTTTGATCGTGGTGAAATTGTTTGTTCGGTTTGCTTTGTTCGATAGGTATAAAAATCCCACGACTAATTATTATGTTGTATAATTGATCTAGCATTTTTCTAATGATCTTTATGTCGATTATAACTCAGTAAAAATGTTAAACATGAATCATGCAAGCTAAATCATGCGTACGAAATTACAAGAGATAAAACACACATAAATTCCAAATAGTGTCATACGATTTTTCTGGAGTGTAACCATAATTTTTACATGTTCTATACTGATAATATAAGCCTATAAAAATAACCACATGATTTATAGAAGCTCAGAATAATTGATGCAAATTGTTGGTTATAATCGGATTTAAAGGAAAATAAAGAAAATTAAGAAGAAACCCTAGAATGCATTAGGGTTAGGGTTTATATTATTAGATCTGATGTAATTAATGCTTCAATGATGGTGTCATGATGGTTTAATGATTAGATGAAAGTAGGGTTTGGTTTTGCAAATTAAAAGGCTATACGATTGGTATTTAAAAGTATAAGGGTTTGTTTTGCCAACTTTGAAACTTCTGGGATGTTTTTGTAATGTCATATAAGTCAGTAGGAATGTGGGAAAAATATAACTTGAGGGTCCTAAGTGTAAATGTTGCAAGAAAATGAATTAATTATATTTATAAGTGTCGATTTGTAATTAATTAAAGTAGAGGGACTAAAAGTGTAAGTTCTGGAAACTTGAAGTTATTTTGTGTAAATAATTTCATAAAGAGGATAATGTGTAATTTTGAGTATTTATGGGCTTGGTATGTAATTATAAATAAATTATGATTTAAATTGTAAGTTTTGTAAAGTTAAGGGACCAAATTGTATAATTACTAAATTCTAAGGGTCTAATTCGTACTTCATATAATTCTGAGGTGATGTTCTGTAAATTTGTAAAATAAAGTACTTGTTTGTTAAATATAAGTATCATAGGGATTAAAACATGAATTATGTAAATGTAGGGTTTGTTTTGTAAATTATATAACTAAAGGATATAAACTGTAAACTGGGAAACTAAAGGGATTAAAATGTCATTCTGAATAATATGAGTATTTAAATCAGTAACTTAAAGTATTTTCATTTTAAACCTTTGAATCTAATGAATTTACAATTAAAAACCCTAAACTATGTAAAATTGTTATAATTAACCCTAAACTTTTGTAACTTGATAAAAGGTACCTTAATTCCATAATAATCTGGAAATAAAGACTTAACCTAATCTGGAATATTTATATCTTACTAAATATGGAAATCTATTAATTATAGAAAGTTACTAAAAATAGAAAGTTACTTAAAAAGGAAAAGTAAACTTGAAGTAATAATCTGAGTTTGAATATTTTGTAATTCGTCTTCTACTTCTTTAGGTGTGAAGAAGGAGAAGCCCTAAGTTCTGCTTCGTGTTTGCTTTCTTGTCTTTCTGCTGTGCTAATAAGGTACAGATATTCCGTCCTTTCAGTAAGGGCTTTTCATTCCCTTTTTCTTTCAGAATTCATTTCCTTATTAGGATTCCCTATACCACTGCTATGTTCCCTTTTGTTTGTGAACTTTTGATGTGATCTTTGATTTGAATCTTTTGCCATGTACCCTTAAGATATGACTTTTGATTATGCTAGTACATTTGAATTTTGACCTACAGTTTGATATTACGAGCCAATCACTAGGCATGAGGGTTTCATGTCCATGTCATTGACGCACCTCTGACATGACTCTAGGGCAGGAGAGTGATGACCTGTTCCGTCCCTTATTTATTATTTGCTATGGCCATTATAATTATGATTATTGATGTGTCTGCGGGGGCGTATGGGTGCATCCTAGATTTGACCTGTTATCTGTATATGTTATATGATTATGGTTATTATATCTGGTGACTGATTGTGTGTGCGATACACGTCTTTTACTTTGTCTGAGAGCTGATCACTCTACACAGGTTTGTTTTATTATGTTAGTAATGCTATGGTATTGTCAGTCATCTGGGCTTGTGATAGATTCCTGTGTTCCTGTTTTTCTTAAATCTTATTCACTTTTGTTCTTTTCTTTTATTCATGATCCATTTCTCATTCCTTTCATTTTGACTTCGTATCGGTATGATTTTGTATTCCTGATTTGCTTTTGTATTTGCTACCTGTTATTTGTTTCCGTTATCTATATATCTGTTCACTGAGCTTTTGAAGCTCAACCGCATTTCTTTTCCTGCGGCAGGTACTTAAGCTAGGAGCTGGGTTTAGCTTTGGGATGAGAGCGATCTATTTCGGAGTTGACCTTAGTTATTTAGCTTTACCATTTGAACTTCTATTTATTTTGATATGCCATTGTTTAGGCAATTGAATATTGGATTTTGTACTTCAGTTATTTTGTCTTGCATTTTGATTTAAGTCATGTTGACTTATTTTGGATTTAATGTTAAGACTTATGATGTTTTTATTTATTGAATGATCTGTGACTTCTGATATGCCACCATTGTTGTGATATCTTTACCCTTGTCGGGTTGGGGTGTTACATCTATACTTCCATCCCTACCAAAGTAAAGGATCCTAACATATCCTCTAAAGTTCGATTAGTTCATTCCTTCTGTCCATTTATCTGAGGGTGAAAAGAAATCTTAACTTGAGTCTGATTCCTCAAGCCTTCTGTAATTCTCCCTGGAACTGTGAAGTAAAACGCGAATCTTTGACACGATCACTGCTGCCAACTCCAAGTTATGTGTTGGATATTCCACCTCCTACGGTTCTAGTTGTCTTGATGCATAAGCGATATCCTTCCCGTGCTGCACAAGTGTATAACCAAGTCTCTTATTGAAATCATTCCCAAAATTGGTACCCACCTAGAAGCTAATTCCTGTTCCAGCTCTTCAAACTCAGTTCTCGTTCCTCATCCCAACTAAAACTTCTCATCTCTTCTCATACGCTTCATCAACGATAACGCCAGTCGTGAACATCTTCCACAATCCTTCTGCAAGACTCAAAGGTTCTAACCCTAGTAACTATTGTCGGTCTTGACCATTTAGTGATAATCCCAATCTTTACAGGATCCAAAATGATACCATCTGCTAAGAATATCACCCTTCGAGAATTTTGTTTAAAGCATCTTCTAACGCAACATTTCTAACATAATACGAGGATGATCCTCATGTTTCTCCTTCGTCTCTGAATACACCAAGATGTCATACTATGAAAAATTTGTCCCAGTACTCACGAAAGACACGATTCATCAAATCTATAAACAGTCAGAGCATTAGCCAATACTGTTGATATCACTAACACTCGTAGTGGCTGTAATGAATATGAAAGGAAATTCTAGGAATATCTTCAAGTCATAAATCCATCTAAAGAAAAACTTCGCATCCTAAAATTGATCAGATACATCGTCGATTCGAGGTAGTGGATAACGGTTTCTAACAATAATACGGTTCAGCTTCCAGAAATCAACACATAATCTCCTACTACTATCCTTCCTCTTTACGAATAAAAACCGGGGTAGTCCACGGAGGTGTACTCGGACAATTAAAACCACTTACAAGTTGTTCCTTCAGTTCTTCCTATCTAAATGGTGTCATTCAATATGGAGTTTCAGATTTAGGCAACACGTCGTTCCATACAGATAGAGTTCTGTCTCATCAGACCTTACTGTTCCGGCACTTCTCAAGATATCTTATGCTCCCAATAAGTTCAAGTTATATGATGTTTGTATTATCACGTTGATCAGGCGTCATAATACTTGCATCATATAATCATGCCATTATTGGTATCATATTCCACCTCGAGTTCGTGACTAAACAATCTCTTAGTACCATGTCATATCAACTTCACATTCTGGTGGAAATCTTGGTGGTTCGTTCAGGAATTACATCACGAAAATTCAGATGGCAAAATGACTCTCAAGGGAAGATCTATCCGACAGTGTAGTAAATAGGTGCTAGAAAAACCTTCACAACCGCAAAGAATAATGTACGAGTTTTCAGGGTAGTAATGATAACAACAGTTAATCAGTCGGAAATCATGGTAAGGAATTCAGGATTGTTCAAAATGCCAAAGGTGAGACGTAGTATGAAAGTAGTTGGCATCTTGAGGACCAGTCCACCGATCCATACTAGAATAACATCGAAATCGCATACTTCTAAAGGAAATAATTTAGTAGAACGAATCTTGTTGTCAGAATGAAATGGACAATTTCCTATACTCGTGGTTACTCACCACTAGATTTCTCATAGGAATAGAAAGGGTTAAGGCAAAACTTAATAGTGTAGAGGGGACCTTAATAGGCTTAACAAAAGCAAGGGAAATCACCGAATGTGTTAAACACATCATGGTCATCCGAATCCTCAGAATGGTCGAAGAGGCATCTAAATGATTGACAAACGAATCAGAGGTTAAGGGCGAAATCAGAGAATAAAACTCATATAGTGTAAGGCATAAACATAAAATTCTCAAGTCATTCTAAACTTACTTGGTCACTAAGCAATATGATAAGTTTCCTAAATCTCCAGAAAGAATGCTCTTAAAGGGCTTAACTAAAAAGTAAGGGCACGAATCAGAGTGATGCGGAAGCAATATATCTAACAAATGTCCTATCACATAGTCTACCAAATTCTAACCGGTCATATCTTATGTTCTTCCAGAGTGGAAATCCTAAGGCAAATTCTCAACGGTTGTTTCATAAGCTCCTATACTGCAAACCTAAGGGCCTAATATTCACGGGTCATGATTTTATGTACTACAAGTCGAAGCCTTTGCTCTGATACCATAATTGTAACACCCCCATCCGAGAACGGGTCAAATGTCACATTTATGGCGTCAAACAGAACATAAGCAAGCAGAAGACTTTAATAACACAATGTTTACAAAGGTATTCTAAGGAAAAGATAAAGTACTAAATATGAACATTACAACTTCCATACTAAAATACAAACTAAGTCCAAAAGAAAACTCTAAATGCATCTCTAATCCATGGGAAGCTATCAAGGTGCAGTCCACTAAGAGCTCCTAAGCACTCTTCACTCAAAACCTAGCTTCCAACCTAAAACCTGCCGCAGGAAAAGAAATGCGCTGAGCTTAAAAAGCCTATTGAACAGATATATACGAATGGATAACTAAAGCAAAAGAATAACTGAAATGGAATCATAAGGATCTGTTGGATAAAATGATATAAGTCACAATAAGTAGTAAAATGAACGGATAAGTGAAGCGGAACCATAAGAACATGCTGAACAAGATATCAATGAAATATGGGATATATGATAATGGAATCAAAGCATAACAAGGAATATGAAATGGATAACAATCATAACAAGGAAATGCCCAAGTAACAAACATATATCATATCATAGCAAATTGTACATAGGAGCTGCAGACTCCAATAGTACTTGTGTGAAATGGGGTGTATGGCACACACACAATCCATTCACCAAATAACTGAACTAAACAAGGTACCTAGGATGCATCCATACGCTCTCTGCAAAATAGATATATACAAGTTCGAGACTGTGTATACGTACGTTAATATAATAATAATAAATATGGCGGCCATGGTTGCTATTTAGCATAAGTGGGAACGCTGTGGACTAAAACCCACCTCTACAGATGGTTTCAATACCATTGGTGCATCAATGGCAAGGCCATGGACTCCCCATGACTGGCTACAAATAGGGGCAATAGAATGAAACAGATGATACAAATAAAGCATAAAGGATAATTATCAATTATCCAACAAGATAATATCAACTGAATGAATCATATCAACAGAATAGCAAATGCATACTAATCAAATGTGGATCATAAATCAGAATAGCAAAACGGTAAATGAAATAGAGTACAAATCATGAGAAATCTTTAAGGAAAAGATAGAGTACAAATAGGTTAAGTAATTGTGAAAATCATTTTAACACTGTTTTCATAAACGTTTCTTTTAAAAGCAGTTTTCATAAAAGTCATTAAACCTTCATATAATAGTGGTATCGCCTTGGTTTCATATCAATCATTTTAAAATATTTTTTTTCTCAAAACATTTTCATGATATATTTAAGAAAGGTTTTCACATGAAGTTGTAATATTAAATGGGTCAAAAGTATCAAATGATTCTAATACGGATATTGAAGTCACCAGAAAGAACGAATAATCAACCATAACAGACAGAATAACCAAACGAATAGCAAATATCAAGGAATCAAAGTCATGAGATACCCTTACTGAAAAAGGGTGGAGTATCTGTACCTTAGCAAGCAACGAAATTGAAACGAAAGAAAATGAACACAGGGACGGGAATCACTCCTTCTTCGGAGAATCTACATGAATTATGGATCAATTATTATTTATCAGTTCATTTATTATATTTATTTAGGGTTTCCTTCCATTTTTAGTATCTTTCCATTTTTAGTAACTTTCCGATTTTAGTAACTTACCACTTTTAGTAACTTCCCTTTAATTGGTCAAATTAGGGTTTCGAAATGATAATCAGTTAAGTTTAGGTTTTAAATGCACTGAAAATCAATATATAACAAAGTTAGGTTTTAAGTATAATAAATTCTTAATTAGGGTTTATATCGTATTTAATTTACATTGATGACCAGTTTAGAGTTTAAGCAAAATCAATTTAATATAGGGTTAGGCCGAAAGTAGGTTAAAACATATTTAAGAGTTTCTGTATTAACGTTAAAAATGTTATTTAGGTCAAAACACCTTTAATGGGGTTAGGTTACACTAAATTCCTAACTTGTAATATAGTTCATATTTTATCTTATTCTGGTCCCAATATTTATGAATTTTATACCATACTTAAGTGTCTACTAGGAAGCTAAAATATTTATCATAGATACCAATACATGTTGGACACTTACTGTAATTTTCTCAAATTTTATTTCAAAGTGATAGTACCATTTCAAAAATCATTTTCTCAAACCTGCCCAGAAAGATAACTGCACAGACACCCAGAAAGTTTACATTTTCTTACCTCATGAGAACCCTTTAGAAAAATCTATAACAATTCCACTAAGTCCCATACATCCTAAATATTCTACCTGTAAAAGGAGACCTCCTAATTCCTCACTGATTGGAAATTAAAATTCAAAAACACCAGATGTATTTCTAGACTCCTAAACTCAGGATTGACATCTAATGTTCTAAAAATCAAAAAGTCGCCTACCCAACCTCCAAAAATTATGAAATTTTATATAAAAATGGTACATAACATGAAATTAGTTTTAGGCTCAAAAATATTGCAAAAATACGTTGTCATCATCAATTTAGGCCCCTTTAAACCCGACCGAAATTCTGAACAGCATGCAGTGAGACAGAAAACAATTCCCTAATCCCTTATAAACCCTAATTGAACATTAATTAATTCTAGGGTTTTTTTCCAGGTTTTAACACATATTAAGTGTATCTTTAATGATCTTATTAGGGCTTCACGAGTTATAACTTAGGGCTGTAAAAATATGACACAAAACAGCCCACATACAGGTGCACCCATTTATGATTCCATGTGATTATTTGTATTACTAAATTAATGAGGCCAATCACATGTTATGTGAGCATGGTTATAATAGTTCATATCACATGTTTTACATCAGGTTGTTAATCATATACAGGTGTCAAATGGCTTAAAAACAAAAGAGAAGGATGAGATACCTTATGGCAGTTTAACGAGGCAAAGGAAACCAAAACAAAGACCCACGAATCAACAACACAAACAAACCCAAGAGTGCAATGATCGACCAAGCTTCACCTTCAACCTTGAGAGAATGAAACCACCAGGAACTTGTGTTTTTTTTTGGTTGTCGAATGAAAAAAAAAAAAGGAAGAAGGAACCGTATATAAAAAAAGGGGCGTGTATAGTTTTTGGAAGGTTTTAATTGCCCATTAACTATGATTGATATTGTCTGATCTTTCCTGAAATTGAGGAGTTCTTATCCTTTGCAAATATGTGAGTCGTGTGATAAGATGGACCAAGAGTTAGGAAGGTTTTTAATTGTTACAAACTTATTTTATGTAGATATCTTAGGTTAATTTTTATTAAATGTATTTTATAATATAACATATAGTTTAGGTAATGTTTTAAATTATGTCAAAACTTAGGTTAGGGTTCATATAAATTAGAAAATGTGGAATCCGAATTTTAGGGTATTACAACTGTAGTGACAAAGTTAAAGTTGCTGTTTTAAACAAAAATGTTAAATTTGTCTGTCCTACATGTAAAAAATGTGTTTTTTCAGCTAATCATGATGCATGTGTTGCATAATTTATTAAAAAAAAAAATTCACTTACTAAGGTACAATCCACTAAGACACCAAATCGAAACAAACCCGTTGATAATGTAAGTAATATCAAATCATAACTCGTGTGGTTCTTATGGTTTAGGCCGAATCTAGTGAGAAGAAAAGAGAGAGAAATGGAATCTTGAGAGAAAATGTGTGAATATTTGATTAGGTAAATGAGAAGGTCCAACCCTTCCCTTGTGTGGGAAGGGCTATATATAGTCATACATGAGACGCCCAATTAGGCTGTGGAGTGAGCTGACAGTGGGTAAAGACCCGACGCAACTCCACGAATGATAAAATATCTAAACTAAACTATTAAGCCTACGAGCTAATTAATGCTAATGAGTACTCGGGGTGACCGAGTCTTCATATGAATATTTATATTCCTAAAAATCTCCCCCTAAGGGAGGTCACCCCGGAAATTACATTTTGAATTCTAGCATTCTTTTACATAGATTAGAGTTCCTAGCTCGTAGTCTTTGATTCTTCAAAGTCTTTAGTCTTTATACTTTCAGAAGTGAACTTTTGATGACTGTTCTTTTGTCTTGGATGATCTTTGAGGCTTCTTTGGGGTCATCATCCAACATATGTCTCCAAGTCATCTTTTTGCAGTATTGTCTCCATGTGATGTTGTGATCTTTGGACCGACATGCTCACACTTTTCTGGATCATGATTTTCAGCATCAGAGTTGCGGAAGCAGTGTTGAAAGTCTTTCAATTATCATGATTTCTTTGATTAATATTGTGAAGTGTGAGCATGGGGTGATGAATCGGCATCTTTTCAGCAATCAACTGCAACCGCCAGGTATTCCTGCAAGCAGACAGTTAGCAATAAAATGTCCGGTACTTACAGGTTCGGACTTCGAGATTGTTAACAGCATAGTATGAAAACTTTCTCTAATCCTTACCAAGGCCGTTCCCAAATCGAATACCCCCAAAAGGGCTTACAAGATCTACCGAAGTACATCAACGATTGGGTGAGTCACTGGAGTTTACTCCACGACTGTAGACCGTTTGAAACCGCCGCGATCACTAAGCGTAATCCACAAGGAATTACCGAAGTGACCTGCTTTCAGGGCTGTTTGATGTTGACCCTGGCAGGAATTTCCATTCAATCACTGAGAATTACATTGGTAAATTCCCTCATAAATGTTCTGGCAGATTGCTAAGATCTGCGTAGGACTCATAAGTTTACAACTGGTGTCCTTAATGTTGAACAACTAGTGTAGAAGTAACATGTGTTCCTACGTGATCTTATGATGCATCTCGTGGCTCTAGACTTGATAAGTACAATTTTGGTAGTCGGAGACTGGAGCGGTGTATCCTGTTTCAATATCAACATAACTTGTAATGAGCAGTCGATAGATTATGCAGGGTTCCCCGTGAGAATGAAACAAGTCCTTTTAAGAGAACTTGAGTGGCTTAGAAGGTTTAGTGTAGTGCGTCATTGGGTCCATGATGTCTTGTCTTCAATACCGGCGTCACCATAGTAACAACCAGTAGCATATGAATTGAACCCGATTTCTTCCCTAAGGTTGAATAAATGGAGGGCTATTTCTTTTCACCATTTCTCATTATATGTCTTTTTAATTCTTCAACCCCTTCTTTCTCCTTTCTCATATTACTCCTTTTATCATAATCATACCTAAGGACTTTCTAATACTAGCTATTCGGTATTGTCCTTGGGTAGATCCCTCCGGCTCTGGTGGATCATAGGACGGTTTTCTTAACCTTAGCCACCTTATAACACCATGACTATCCTATGTTGCCGTAAACCATTTATTTGAAAAATCTCTCAAAGTGTTTATAATTAAGAAACACATTTTGCCAACACTTTGAGAGTTTTGAACTTTTCAAATGCTCCCCCTTAACATGTGCTCAGATGTTTTTATTATAAATTTGCACATGTTGGGTAGAGCTTGCACTTTTTGAATTGATCCACTTTCAGTGAACATGACCGATTCGAGACACGCTTAGATCACTAGTTAGACTAGCTTGAAATTATTACCCGGCCTGGTCAAGTCCACAGAAAGTTTCTCGAAACGGTACACTCTACTCAGACAAGTCCTCTTCGAGACACGCTTACATCACTGGTTAGATCAGCTTGAAATTATTACCCGGCCAGGACAAGTCCTTTCGATTAATGACAGTTTTTGTTTCGTTAATTCATTTGTGAAGTTTGAGTCGCGCTCACATGAGATACCACCAGAGATGTCACATTCTTTTTGTTACCACAAACCATTTGCTCCCCCTCAATATGTGCATTGATATACAAAAGAGTTTAGCACATATGGGAGAGCTTACATTTAAGTCTAAAACATCACATTTTTATCAGATTGCATATTTAAATCACATTCTCTCCCCCGATCAAAAATTTCAAACCTTTTGAGATTTTGTGATCCCAATTGATCTAAATAAGTTTAGAAAATATGGGAGAAAATGTGGTCAGGTTTAATATGTGCTGATAATGGAACATTACGATGCTCCTCCTCAATGTATAAGGGAGAATGTTAGTGTCAGGTATGGTAGGTTTGGAAGATTTGAATTTAACAAAAATCATACACTGACACATAACAACTACATTTTATTTACTGCTAATTATGTTCAAAGTGACATGTTTTGATGATATGAAATTTTGAAATCATCACTCTCCCCCTCAATTGATGACCTGTCTTCTATTTAAATAGTTGTAGTCATTGATTGAGAGATAGATTTTTTATGATAAGTTCAATTCTGATTGATACTCAAAAATCATGGTACCACCAAGTTTAGCACAAATACTTTCCAGAAGAATCATAGATGGAAAAGTATATGTGATGTAAAGAAGACTTCTCTTCTTATACGAGAAATGATGCACTGAAACGTACATCAGATCGAAGAAACATGGATATAAAGTAATCCATGCCCAGGTGAACTTCACCTGGTGGGAGGAGCAGCCGTCTCTTTGGCGACGAGCTTTCCCCATAATTAGGAACGGGTTACAGTCTGAAGTAACTGCAAGCCGACATGACATGTTTTAACAATTCATTTGAACTTCTGCTCGAGCTTCATTTAAAGTCCCGTGTCATTATTGAATGACATTTCTAGGACCGTAAATGTTATCGATAAATAGAAGACATGCCTAGAGGAACTATTTTTTGTATTTTTGTGTTTCTCTGATTTTTATGGTTTTTATAGGTTTTATATTTTTCTATTTTCTTTTTGGTTTAAAATATATACAAATATATACAAGGATATATGAAGCAAATCCATTACACCTCATTTTCTTCCTGAAGACATTTGAGGGTTTTTGGCGTCAAACTCTTCATGCCAAGTCGCGGGAGAATAAATTGGAACCGTTCTCTCGGAAGTGCCTTAGTGAGGATATCAGCCAACTGAAACTCTGTCCTCACAAAATAGAGTTCAACAACACCTTTCTTAACCTGTTCCCTTATAAAGTGATGTCGGATATCGATGTGCTTTGATCGGGAGTGTTGGACATTGTTGCAGCAAAGAGCTATAACACTTTTGTTATCACAATACAAAGGAATCTTGTTGTATGCAAAGCCATAGTCCGATAGTTGAGATCTCATCCATAGGATTTGAGCACGCCACGCAGACATGGCAATGTATTCAGCCTTTGTGGAAGATATAGATGTACTCATTTGCCTCTTAGATGACCAACTTACTAACTTTTCCCTCAGAAAATGAGCACCTCCCGACTTACTTCGACGAGTATCTTGACACCCCGCATGGTCTGCATCTGCATAGGCCGTGAGTACCATGGCGGTGTCCTTAGGATACCAGAGACCCATGTGAATAGTCCCTTAAAGGTATCGAAAGACCCGCTTTACCGCTTCCAGATGCTTTTTGGTGGGCTTAGACTGGTACCGAGCACACATGCATACTGCGAACAATAGATCTGGCCTACTAGCGGTGAGATACATTAGGGATCCAATCATACTTCGAAACATGTTTTGATCAACAGGGATCCCAAAGAGGTATTCATCCAACTTCGATCTCTCAACCATAGGAGTTTCAACAGGATCACTTGAATCAAATCCAAATTTCTTCAATATTTCATTTGCATATTTGGATTGATTAATGAAGATGCCTCCGGGACTTTGAGAGATTTTCAAACCTAAGAAGAACGGCATTTGTCCCATCATAGGCATTTGGAACTTAGAACTCATCTCTTTAGAAAACCGATCACATTCCATAGGATCAGAGGAGGCAAAGATAATGTCATCTACGTAGATCTGAACGTGAAGTAGATGTTTGCCCGTTTTCCTAGTGAATAGCGTAGGATCAACAACACCTTTGGAGAATCTGTTTTCCAGAAGAAACTTAGACAAGGTATCATACCACGCCCTAGGTGCCTGCTTTAAGCCATAGAGAGCCTTCTTCAAGCGATAGACGTGAATAGGACGATCCGGGTCTACAAATCCTTCAGGTTGACTCACATAGACTTCCTCTTTCAAATCACCATTTAAGAATGCTGTCTTGACATCCATTTGATAGACTGTCATATTCTGACTGGCAGCATTAGCAAGAAAGATTCTGATGGCTTCAATTTGAGCAACCGGCGCAAATGATTATTCGAAGTCTATGCCTTCTTCTTGTCGATACCCCTTTGCAACAAGCCGTGCCTTATTTTTCAGAACATCACCGTGCTCATCGAGTTTCACTCTGAAGATCCACTTTAGAGCGATAATCATTGCACAATCTGGGGGAGGCACTAATTCCCATACTTCAAGTCGATCAAACTCATGAATTTCTTCTTGCATTGCAGTAAACCAGCAATCTTTAGACAAAGCATCTTTGAAGTCTTTGGGTTAGACTTTGGATAGTACGAAATTAAAGAAACACCACAATGCATCGGTGGCAAGTTGCTTCCATGTGGCTATCGGACGAGAAGGATTTCCAATAATGTTGTCAATCGGATGATCATTGGTCCATTTTCTGAGATAATCATGTGGTTGAGGGTAGTGAACTGATGTTGCCGTGTTAGGATCCCTTGAAGAAGATGTCTTTGTAGAAGATTTAGGAGCAAATATATTCTTGAATGGACCATCATCAGCAGGAACAAAATGATTCACTTCAAAAGAATTGTCTACTGCAGAGCCTTGCTGTACCGAAGGAGATTGAATATTTAATGATGATGGTGAGTGACTGGCAGATGGTGAATCTTGACTGACTGAGACAGATACAGATGGACCCTCTGAATTTTGTGGAATTGGAGCATCAGCAACTGGAGGTACAGGTGGAGCTTCCGTTGTAGTATCAACCGTTGGTGGCTCAAAGTATTCATCAAACATCGAATCAAACAAATTCTTCAATTCTTCACTGGTAGGGGGTGCATAAGGAACTGCAGGAGTGGGATGCTGTACAAGACGTGAACTAATTGGTCCAGGAGACAAAAGATTAGGTCCGGGTCCAGAACTTGTGTGTCCAGGAGCCGTTTGCTCAGTCAGCTCATCAAATGTCACGTGAATGGTTTCCATAATTTGTCAGGTTCGTTTGTTGTAGATTCTGTATCCCTTGCGATCTGGTGCATATCCAATGCACAATCCTATGTCTGCTTTAGCCTTTAGTTTTCCCAGATCCTGACTATCATTTGTTGAGTAGCATAGAGCACCAAAAACTCGTAGAAAGGAGAGATCTGTTTTCTTGCCATGTATCAGCTCATAAGGAGTTTTGTTATGAGGAGTATGTATCAAGGATCGGTTTTGGGTGTAACATGTTGTGGCAATTGCTTCCGCCCAAAGAAACATTGGTGCCTTGGAAAATATCAGCATGGTTCATGCAGCTTCCACAAGAGTACGATTTCGTCTTTCAACAACGCCGTTCTGCTGAGGAGTGCGTGGAACACTTTTCTGGTGAGTTATGCCAATACTTTCATAAAATTGAATGAGTTGTTTGTTAACAAACTCAGTCCCATTGTCTTTGCGGTTGATTCTGACGGTTTTGTTGTGTCTTACTTGCAGCTGTTTGATAAGTTTGATGATAACCTCTAGAGTCTCGTCCTTGGTTCTCAAAAACTTCACCCATGTGAACCTTGAGTAGTCGTCGACCACTACAAGCACATATTTCTTCCCATTAATACTCTGCACTCTCATTAGTCTGCATAGATCCATGTGAAGGGTGTGAAGAACTTCCATGATGGTGTTGAAAGTTTTGGGTTTGTGAGTATGCTTCTTGCTTTTGCCCAGTGCAGAACACAGATGATCTTTTTCAAACTTCAATCTCGGCATACCTCGTACAAGATCCTTACGAGTAAGTTCATTTATGGTACTGAGGTTTTAGTGATTTAAACGACGATGCCAAAGCCACGATTTGTTCTTTGAGGCCTTTGACAACAAGCAAATAGGAGAGGACCGCATCATGTCTTCAATAGAGATAGTGTATAGATTAGTGCCACGACTGCCTTTAAGAAGATCAATACGATCTAATTCTCTGACAAAACATGTGTGTTTTCTGAAAGCTACTTCAAGATCAGAATCACAGAATTGACCAACAGAGGACAAATTGTGCCCAAGTCCTTCCACGTAGTATACCCTGGAAATTACACTGTCACCAAACACATAATCTCCATAACCCATAATTTCCCCAAAATGGTCGTTCCCGAATCTAACTGTCTCGATAAATTTATTCACGAAATTCTTGAGCCGTGAGCGATCCCCGGTCATATGTTTTGAGCTAAGTAGTAACCCTTATTTAACTTAACCTCATGTCTCATCAAACAAGAACTATCACAAGATCAAGTTAAATGGCTAGTTACTACTGAACTCCACACTTTTGATGACTCGAGTAAATTCTGAGATTTCCCTATCAGTACAAGTACTATAACATCCAACAACGTGGATATAAATGGGAAAAGTTCTACATATGCAAGGCGATAGGGATGAGAGTCTCAATGTATATAGTAGTTATAGTCTAGGCACTAAATGCAACCTAGTTCTCTATAACTAAGGATCTGATACCAATCTGTAACACCCCCAAATTACCGCAGCGGAACGATAGTGTCAATGGGGTATTACTTCATAATATAGAACAAGGTATAGAAAACGACATCTAAATGAGACGTTTTGAAATGTTATCATTCGAATTATTTAAATCAGAGTTATAACAAGAAATTCCAAAGTATGATTACATAAACGTTTTCAAAGTGTATCGAATGATAAAGATAAGTGCATAAGTCTCCAATGTATGCGAATGACTCTAAGATCCATGCATCCACTATCGCCTTAATAACCTGAGATAAACATGCTAAAAAGTGTCAACCAAAGGTTGGTGAGTTCATAGAGTTTAGTTTAATTGTAAAGCATTTGAATAAAGTTTACACAGCAAAGGCATTGTAAATCCACTCAGTCCCAAGTCCCCCCCATACAAGACTTGCAACCTGTGTGTTTACAACCCACTACTAAAATAGTATGTTGATCATGTATCATCCAAATGAATGGCCTTCTAATACCGCAATATTAGGATGCGTCCAAGTGAATGGTCTTCCAACATCTCAATGTTAGGCTGTACCCAAATTAATGGTCTTCCAACATCGCAATGTTAGGATGTATCCAAATTAATGGCCTTCCAATACCGCAGTATTAGGATGTACGTTTGTATCAAGTCTAGTCACAGTTGCCAATGAAATATAGAATAATGCAATCATGTTTAACGAAATCAAGTATGTATACAAGTATTTGTGTAAATGCAAATCGTGTATGTAAATCAAGCGAGTAAAGTATTTCTAAGCATGTATCTCCCCCAAGTAGTTTAAAATGAGTATTAAAGAGTAAGAGTGGGGCTATGACTCACCTTAGCTGTAAAAGTCAAGGTAATGTGATGTCAAATGTAACACTGGAATGCCTCCAACACACGACCTGAATAATAGGGAAGTCTGAGATTTCGATGGTTTAAGATTGGCTTGATGTGAATAATGATTGTGGAAAAATATCGGATAACGAATTGGATCGTGATGAGAATGGATGATATGCTTAAAATGCTTAAAGTTCAAAAATAATATTATATATAATATTATCATGTTTTTATGTTTATTGAATCCGTAAATGTCGTTTCCTCGAAAGTTGGTGGATGATAAGTTATGTTTATTCGTTAAAAATCACGTTATATAAATATAAACGTAACGTTTGTTAAATAAAGCGTTCGAAATGTAAAAATGGCTTTTTAGGAAACACAATTGTATAAAACACTTTATGTAATTGTATATAGAAATGAGTTACTGTTTGGTCCTTGAAGTTTTATGAAATTTACACGTTTAACCCTAACGGTGAAACATTTGCACCGTTAGTCCCTAGTTAGACTTTTGTTACATTTTTGGTCCAAATTATTCCAAAGTGACATTTTATGGCTTCTGGTTACTGTTTTATCATTTTCTACCCATAAGTTATAAAAATGGCAGTTTAGTACATATTTATACGAAAGTTACATTTTAAACCCAAATAGTAACATATTTTGCATTTTAAGTCCAAAATTCACAAGACTTATATATTAAATTTTCCGAAAGTATTATAAGCTTCAAACAACTTATTCAAGTGTAAGTAACACTAAATCATAACATGTATGGTTCTTGTGGTTTTGGCCAAATCTAGAGTGAGAAAGAGAGAGGATATGGAACCTTGTAGAGAGAGAAAGTGAAAGAGATTAGATTAAGAGAATGAGAAGGTCCAACCCTCTTTTTTGGTGGGAGAGGGTATTTATACAACAAACATAAACGCCCCATGTGGGCTTTGGAGTGAGCTGACAGTGGGTAAAGACCCAACCCAACTCCACGAATACTACGATAACTAAACTAATACTAATAATCCTACGAGCTACTTAATGCTAATAGATACTCGGGGTGACCGAGTCTTTCACATGAATATTTATATTTCTAACAATCTCCCCTTAAGGGAGGTCACCCCGAAAATTACACTTCGAATTCTAGCATTCCGTTGCATAGATTTGAGTTCCTAGCTCGTAGTCTTTGATTCTTCTAAGTCTTTAATCTTTGTACTTTCAACAGTGAACTTTTGATGACTGTTCATTTGTCTTGGATGATCTTTGAGGATTCATTGAGGTCATCATCCAACATAAGTCTTCAAGTCATCTTGTTGCAGTATTGTTTCCATGTGATGTTGTAATCTTTGGACCGACATGCTTACACTTTTCTGGATCATGATTTTCAGCATCAGAGTTGCGAAAGCAATGTTGAAAGTCTTTCAATTATCATGATTTATTTGATTATGATGGTGAAGTGTGAGCATGGGGTGATGGATCGACATCTTTTCGGCAATCAGCTGCAACTGCCAGGGATTCCTGCATACAACAGTTAGCAATAAAACGTCCGGTACTTATAGGTTAGGAATTCGAGATTGTTAACAGCATAGTGTGAAAACTTTCTCGAATCCTTGCCAAGGCCGTTCCCAAATCAAATACCCCCGAGAGGGATTACAAGATCTACCGAAGTACATCAACGATTAGGTTAGTCGCTGGAGTTCACTCCATGATCGTAGACCATTTTGAAGCCGCCACGACCACTAAGCATAATCCACAAGGAATTACCGAAGTGACCTGCTTTCAGGGCTATGTGATGTTAACCCTGGCAGGAATTTCCATTCAATCACTGAGAATTACATTTGTAAATTCCCTCATAAATGTTCTGGCAGATTTCTAAGATCTGCGTAGGACTCATAAGTTTACAACTGGTGTCCTTAATGTTGAACAACCAGTGTAGAAGTAACATGTGTTCCTATGAGATCTTATGATGCATCTCGTGGCTCTAGACTCGATAAGTGCATTTTTGGCAGTCGGAGACTGGAGCGGTGTCTCCTGTTTCAATATCAACATAACTCGTAATGAGCGGCCGATAGATTATGCAGGGTTCCCCGTGAGAATGAAAAAAGTCCTTTTAAGAGAACTTGAGTGGCTAGAAGGTTTAGTGCAGTGCGTCATTGGGTCCATGACGTCTTGTCTTCAATGCTGGTGTTACCTTAGTAACCACCAGTAGCATATGAATTGAACCCGGTTTCTGCCCTAAGGTTGAATAATTGGAGGGCTATTTCTTTTCACCCTTTCTCATTACATTTCTTTTTAATTCTTTAATCCCTTCTTTCTCCTTTCTCATATTACTCTTTTTTTTTTCATAATCATACCCAAGGACTTTCTAATACTAACTATTCGATATTGTCCTTGGGTAGATCCCTCCGGCTCTGGTGGATCATAGGACGGTTTTCCTAACCTTAGCCACCTTATAACACCATGACTATCCTATGTTTCCGTAAACCATTTATTTGAAAAATCTCTCAAAGTGTTTATAATTAAGAAACACATTTTGCTAACACTTTGAGAGTTTTGAACTTTTCAAATGCTCCCCCATAACATGTGCTAAGATGTTTTTATTATAAATTTGCACATGTTGGGTAGAGCTTGCACTTTTTGAATTGATCTACTTTCAGTGAACATGACCGATTCGAGACATGCTTACATCACTAGTTAGACTAGCTTGAAATTATTACCCGACCTGGTCAAGTCCACAGAAAGTTTCTCGAAATGGTACACTCTACTCAGACAAGTGCTCTTCGAGATACGCTTACATCACTGGTTAGATCAGCTTGAAATTATTACCCGGCCAGGACAAGTCCTTTCGATTAATGACAGTTTTTGTTTCGTCAATTCATTTGTGAAGTCTGAGTCGTACTCACATGAGATGCCATATTCTTTTTGTCACCACAAACCATTTGCTCCCCCTCAATATGTGCATTGATATACAAAAGAGTTTAGCACATATAGGAGAGCTTACATTTAAGTCCAAAGCATCACATTTTTATCAGATTGCATATTTAAATAACATTCTCTCCCCCAATCAGAAATTTCAAATCTTTAGAGATTTTGTGATCCCAATTGATTTAAATAAGTTTAGAAAATATGGGAGAAAATGTGGTAAGGTTTAATATGTGCTGATAATGGAACATACTAATGCTCCCCCTCAATCAATGAGGGAGAATGTTAGTGTCATGTATGATAAGTTTGGAAGATATTTGACTTAAAAAATCATACACTGACACATAACAACGAGTATCATTAAATTCACTGCATATTATGTACAAAGTGACTTGTTTTGATGATATAAAATTTGTTGAAATCACTCCCCCCCTCAATCGATGACCCATTTTCTATTTAAAGAGATGTAGTCATTCATTGAGTGATAGATTTTTATGAAAAGTTCAATTCTGATTGATATTCAAAAATCATGGTACCACCAAGTTTAGCACAATTACTTTCCTAAAGAATCATAGATGGAAAAGTATCTGTGATGTAAAGAAGACTTCTCTTCTTATACGAGAAATGATGCACTGAAACGTACATCAAATTGAAGAAACATGGATATAAAGTAATCCATGCCCGGGTGAACTTCACCCAGTATGAGAAACAGCCGTCTTTTTGGCGACGTGCTTTCCCCATAATGAAGAACGGGTTATAGTCTGAAGTAACTGCAAGCCGACATGACATGTTCTAACCATTCATTTTAACTTCTGCTCGAGCTTCATTTAAAGTCCCGTGTCATTATTGAATGACTTTTCTAGGACCGTAAATGTTATCGATAAACAGAAGACATGCCTAGAGGAAATATTTTTGGTTTTTTTTTTTTTTTTTTTTTTTTTTTTTTTTTTTGTGTTTTTCAGATTTTTATGGTTTTTATAGGTTTAATATTTTTCTATTTTCTTTTTGGTTTAAAATATATACAAGGATATGTGAAGCAAATCCATTATTCCTCATTCTCTTCCTAAAGACGCTTGAGAGTTTCTGGCGTCAAACTCTACATGCCAAGTCGCGGGAGAATAAATTGGAATCGTTCCCTCGGGAGTGCCTTAGTGAAGATATCAGCCAACTGAAACTCAGTCCTCACGAAGTAAAGTTCAACAACCCCTTTCTCAACCTATTCCCTTATAAAGTGATGCCGGATATCGATGTGCTTTGATCGGGAGTGTTGGACATTGTTGCAGCAAAGAGATATAGCACTTCTGTTATCACAATACAGAGGGATCTTGTGGTATGCAAAGCCATAGTCCGATAGTTGAGATCTTATCGATAGGGTTTGTGCACAACAAGCAGACATGGCAATGTATTCAGCCTCTGTGGAAGATATAGATGTACTTATTTGCCTCTTAGATGACCAGCTTACTAAGTTTTCTCCCAGAAACTGAGCACCTCCCGATGTACTTCGACGAGTATCTTGACACCCCGCATGGTCTGCATTTGCATAGGCCGTGAGTGCCATGGCGGTGTCCTTAGGATAACAAAGACCCATGTGAACAGTCCCTTGAAGCTATCGAAAGACCCGCTTTACCACTTCCAGATGATTTTTGGTGGGCTTAGGTTGGTACCGAGCACACATGCATACTGCGAACAAGAGATCTAGCCTACTAGCGGTGAGATACATTAGGGATCCAATCATACTTCTAAACTTGGTTTGATCAATAGGGATCCCAGAGAGGTCTTCATCCAAATTTGATCTCTCAACCATAGGAGTATCAACAGGATCACTTGAATCAAATCCAAATTTCTTAAATATTTCATTTGCATACTTGGATTAATTAATGAATATCCGTCCGGGATTTTGAGAAATTTGTAAACCCAAGAAGAACGATATTTGTCCCATCATAGACATTTGGAACTTGGAACTCATCTCGTTAGAAAAACGATCACATTCCATTGGATCAGAAGCGGCAAAGATAATGTCATCTGCATAGATCTGAACATGAAGTAGATGTTTGCCCATTTTCCTAGTGAATAGCGTAGGATCAACAACATCTTTGGAGAATTTGTTTAACAGAAGGAATTTAGACAACGTGTCATACCACGCTCTAGGTGCCTGCTTTAGACCATAAAGAGCCTTTTTTAAACAATAGACGTGAGTAGGGCGTTCAGGATCCACAAATCCTTCTGGTTGACAGACATAGACTACCTCTTTCAAATCACCATTCAAGAATGTTGTCTTAGCATCCATTTGGTAGACTATCATATTCTGACTGGCAGCATTAGCGAGAAAGATTCTTATGGCTTCAATTCGAGCTACAGGTGCAAATGATTCTTCAAAGTCTATGCCATCTTCTTGACGATATCCCTTTGCAACAAGCCGTGCCTTATTTTTTAGAACGTCGCCATGCTCATCAAGTTTCACTTTGAAGATCCACTTAAGAGCGATAATCATTGCACTATCTGGAGGAGGCACTAATTCCCATACTTCAAGTCGATCAAACTTATGAATTTCTTTTTGCATTGCAGTAAACTAGCAGTCTTTAGACAAAGCATCTTTGAAATCTTTGGGTTCAACTTTGGATAGTACATAATTAAAGAAGCACCACAATGCATTGGTGGCAAGTTGCTTTCGTGTGGATACCGGAAGAGAAGGATTTCCAATGATGTTGTCAATCGGATGATCATTGGTCCATTTCCTGAGATGTTCATGTAGTTGAGGGTAGAGAACTGATGTTGTCGTGTTAGGATCCCCTAAAGAAGACGTCTCAATAGAAGATTCAGGAGCAAATATATTCTCGAAAGGAGCATCATCAGCAGGAGCAAAAGGATTCACTTCAAAAGAATGGTCAACTACAGAGCCTTGCTGTACCGAAGGAGATTGAATATTCGATGATGATGGTGAGTGACTAGCAGATGGTGCTTTTTGACTAATTGAGACAGATACAGATGGACCATCTGAGTCGTGTGGAATTGGAGCATCAGCAACTGGAGGTACAGGTGAAGCTTCTGTTGTAGTATCAACAGTTGATGGCTCAAAGTATTCATCAAACATCAGATCAAAGAAATTCTTCAACTCATCACTCGTAGGGGGTACATAAGGAACTGCAGGAGTGGGATGCTGTACAAGACCTGAACTAATTGGTCCAGGAGACAAAAGATTAGGTGCGGGTCCAGAACTTGTGTGTCTAGGAGTCGTTTGCTCAGTCAGCTCATCGAATGTCACGTGAATGGTTTCCATAATTTTTCGGGTTCGTTTGTTGTAGATTCGGTATCCCTTGCGATCTGGTGCATACCCAACGAAGAATCCAATGTCTGCTTTAGCCTTTAGTTTTCCCAGATCCTGACTGTCATTTGTCGGGTAGCATAGAGCACCGAACACTCGCAGAAAAGAAAGATCTGGTTTCTTGCCATGTATCAGCTCATATGGAGTTTTGTTGTGAAGAGTATGTATCAAGGATCGGTTTTGGGTGTAACAAGCTGTAGCAATTGCTTCCGCCCAAAGAAACATCGGTGCCTTGGAAAATATCAGCATTGTTTGTGCAACTTCCACAAGAGTACGATTCCGTCTTCCATTGTCTGTGCGGATGATTCTGACGGTTTTGTTGAGTCTTACTTGTAGCTGTTTGATAAGTTTGATGATAACCTCTGGAGTCTCGTCCTTGGTTCTCAAAAACTTCACCCATGTAAACCGAGAGTAGTCGTCGACCACCACAAGAATATATTTCTTCCCATTTATACTCTGCACTCTCATTGGTCCGCACAGATCCATGTGAAGGGTGTGAAGAACTTCCATGATGGTGTTGACAGTTTTGGGTTTGTGAGCATGCTTCTTGCTTTTGCCCAGTTGACAGGCAGAACAAAGGTGATCCTTTTCAAACTTCAATCTGGGCATACCTCGTACAAGATCCTTGCGAGTAAGTTCATTTATGGTGCCGAAGTTTAAGTGATTTAAACGACGGTGCCAAAGCCATGATTTGTTCTTTGAGGCCTTTGACAACAAGCAAATAGGAGAGGACCGCATCATGTCTTCAATAGAGATGGTGTATAGATTAGTGCCACGACTGCCTTTAAGAAGATCAATACCATCCAATTCTCTGACGAAACATGTGTGTTTTCTGAAGGCAAATTCAAGATCAGAATCACAGAATTGACCAACAGAGAACAAATTGTGCCCAAGTCCTTCCACATAGTATACCCTGGAAATTACACTGTCACCAAAAGTATAATCTCCATAACCCATAATTGCCCCAAAATGGTCGTTCACGAATCTAACTGTCCCGATAAATTTATTCACAAAATTCTTGAGCCGTGAGCGATCCCCGGTCATATGTTTTGAGCAGCCTGAGTCCAAATACCAAAGGACGATTTGTACGACCTGCATTTGAAAACAGACAACGATGGATAACTGAAAAAGGTGGATCCCCACGTGCAATTGGGGTCCGTTTGGTTAGCACAAACAAACTCTGGAACAACAGGATTCATAGATGCCATTGTATTCACAGTGGAGACTATACTAGTAGCAGCAATTGACCTAGTTACAGGGCATTGCGCCTCTAAAGGGAAAATTCAACCAGTTGGCTTCCATTCCTTAATAGTCACTACTTTATGATTAGTTATTCTAGTTAAGGGGCACTGATCTCCTAAAGTGAATTTCCTTCTAGTGGGTCTCCATTGATAACCGACATTAGCAAACACTTTTCCTGTTGTTTTCCAAATTTGCTTACTCAGTTTATGTTTTCTAACATTCTTAACTGGGGATCGTTGAGAAGACATCAAGAATGACAAAACACATTCATCATGATTACCAGAAATTAAGCATTCATTACATGTCTTACAAATAGCATTAGAATTTGAATTAATTACAGTACGCTTATAGCTACTACTAGAATCAACACGATTCTTTTTGATCAAGTCAAACTTATTGTTCCTAAGGTAGACTTCTACTTTCTTCTCATGAGCACTCTTAGCTGGCGCAGTACTATCTTTCTTTGTATTGCGACTAGGCTTTGACCCGCTAGCTTTAGTGTCACAGTTCACTCCTGTAGAAGCAATCATGGGAACATTAGTTTGTTTCACTGCCATTTGGTTTTCTGGTTTTGATGTGCTGGGTTCAGATGTTTTCAGTGGTACATCAAAGGTTACATGCTTGTTCTTAGTCATTGAGGATGATGCAATAAATCTAACTCGCTTGTTATCAATCTTAGGACATGTGCCAATGACGTATTCTAAGAGTTCCTGAGATCGTTTAGTGAGGAAGCAGGCATCTACTACTGCACTATCTAGTGGTTTCTCTATCCTATCCTCTTCTACGGTCTCACGAAGAATGTCAAGACTATTCTTAAGATGAGTGAGATAAACTTGATGAGCTAACCTATTGTTTCTAAGAGGAAGCGGGATAGTCACAGCATCAATTGCATATTTTCTACAAGCAGAAACCTTTGGAACAACATTTTCACTAGTGATGATTGGCATTTTCCCTTTCACCTGAGTCTTTAGATTCTCAATCTCATTTAGCAAAGAAGTTATCTTGTCATTGTGATTGTTACATGTGACTTTAATCGAGTCATATAACTCTTTGTAATGCTGTTTGATTTTTGAATTTTCAGCTTGAAAACACTCATTTTCATATTGTAATTTATTGATGGTGTCTTGATAGTGAAAATTCTGAGAATCTGAAGACGATGGTTTATGGGTGCCAATCATATCACTCTTATTTGATTTTAATTAGGCAATTTGAGCTCTCAATTTTCGAATCGTGTTAGTGTGAGCTTGAATTTTTTCATCTCGTTTGCTTAATTCAAAATATGCATCAAATTCAGGAGCGTCCAAATATGTCTTGGCATTTGAGATTTTAACTCTTTCTTCTAAATGTTGATATTTTAATTGCAAATTAAGATTATCAACCTCTAGTTTTGAAAAATGCCTGACCATGTTATCATGGTCATCGTTTTGGATTTTCTCATGCAATTTTAAATTCTCCCCCTCAAGCTCAACAACACGATTCTGGGAAACATTCAATGCAATAGACAACTCATGAAATTGACAAGCAGTTAATGCATAATCAGTAGCAGTATAAAACACATCCTGTGCAATACATCTAGCAATCAAATTCTCATTGGTGATGAGAATGTTTTTTCTCTCAATCTCACGACTCTTAAGTTCTATCGCATTTTGGGACACCTCATTTTCCATATCTTTAAATACCTCTTTCATCTCTTTTACTTCAGTTTTAAGGGTTTTTTGCATGCCCTCAAAATGTTCCTTGAGGAGTTTAAAGAATGGAATAACCTCAGTTAAGTAGTACTCTTTTGTTAGTTCGAAACCCCTTTCCCCTTCAGTAATTCCCGTTGGCGTAATTCTCTTCTTACATGTTTTATCAAAATCAGCAAATAGTTGACAAAGAACATATATGCTAATTAGAGTTTTACATTTTATGGGAAGAGTTAAAGGAACTAAGTGCCTAGGTGTATTGGGTGGGCACACCGTTGCAGCCGCTAATTTTCTAAGGGGTGGAGTTTTGGCTTTAAGTTCTTCGGCCTTTCTCTTTTCTACATCTAAAGACCAAAATATCTGTTCTGGCGTCAACTTAGTCTGAGGTGCAAACACAGTCAATCGGTTCTCCTTATAGTAATCATGGGGTTTGATTATGACTCGATTTGCAATACATTTGGGATCCTTCATTTTTTCAGCCATTCTTTCTCTACTTATTACTTCTATCTCATTACTCTCTTCAAATGATGACACATCGGGAGGGGCATGACCAGGCTTAAGCATTACATTTTCATCATATAAGGCAGGTTGGGCAACTTTAACACTCTTAAGCAAAACTGATCTAGGTTCACCTACATCCTTTTCACTATTTTCATCACACAACTTTTTGTGCTTTTGAATCATTTGAGCAGTTTGTCTGGTTTGGTCTTGTGTGTACAACTTGTTTTCAATCTTATTTTTTAACGTTTTAAGTCTGGAAAAATCATTTAAGAGTTCTGTTTCTTTTACTTTGAAATCTTGTTTTAGTGTATTTACACTTTCTTGAATCTCCTGTTTTTGTTTAACAGTCTGATCCAGTTGTTTTTGTAAAGAATATAACTCCTTTTTCAATGTTTCTTCCCTTAGATTACGTTCTGTTATGAATGTACGCATTTGACTATCCATTTTCTGCTCATGTTCAGTTAGCTCAAATTTTGCACATTGTTCATATATGGCCACCTGATCTTTATAGATATTTAGTCTAGTGGTCAGTGAATTATCAGGAATAAACACAGTGTTTTCATGTAACTCACAAGCATTATCAACAACAGAAGATGCACCACTTGGTACAACAGACACGTCATTGTGATTCACATATTGTTCATATGGAATAATATTACTATTTCCCATATCAACAGTATCTGATTCAACAACGTCTGTCTGTTGTACTTCGTTGGGAATCTTCTGTTCATCAACCATGTTATATGTGTCGTAAAGCTTTAGTACCTCAGATATGATAGATGCATTGGAAGGACCAGCTTGTTGTGGTGATGAGACTACAGAAGACAGAGTAGCCATGAAGATGGTTTGAGCAGTGGGTTCATCATCAACATCTGAGTCAAAAGCATCGCAGTCATCAGCTTGGAAGATGTTGGGATCATTTAGTGCCAAGTCCTGAACTGGTCGATCATCCACATCAGCATCAAACGTATGCCCCCATCACCAGCAAGAAACAATAACTCTTCTTAATCCAAAGCTGCTCCATTCTCTTGAGCTTGCATCAACAGCATCTTATCTTTGAAGTAGTCAGAGTTCTGTGGACGCTTTGGTTGAGTGCAGTTCCTTGCTATGTGTCCTAGTCCACCAAAGTTGTAACACTTGGGTTGCCTTCCCTGTCCCTGATTAGCATTCCCAACTCTGTTCTGTATATTACCCCGACCAATGTTCCTTTGATTCACATTCTGCCTTCCTTGAACATTCTGAACCACAACCCTTCCATCCTCCACAGTTGCTTGATTACGTGGGTTTGATGAAGTTCGAAGTTGGTTGTTGGTTTGAGGGAGTGTTGCTCTGAACTGTTGGACAAGTAACGAAACTTGGTTGGAAAGATGATCAATCATCTTGTCAGTTTGAGAGTATCCTGAATCAAGTTGGGAGTTCACAGCAAATGGTGAGTGCAATGATGATTGGGCAAATGAAGTCTGATTCTGTGATGAAAAGGGCTGGTGATAAACTTGATCAAGTGAGCATTGATTGAACGGCTGAACATTTGAGACAAATGCTAGAGAATCATTAGATGTTGTTGGATTGAGTTTTTCCATCAGTTGACGATCATAGACAGCATGCTTTTCATGTTGTTGTAAGTAAGCATACAGCTGTTCATAGTTGGTCTGTCTCAATTCTTTGTTGAGCTTCATGGTTGTAACAAATCTATCCCACTCAGGTGACATGTTGTTCACAAACTTAGAATTGAGTTGGATATTTGGCATTGTCATCCTGATTATTCTCATGTCATTCGCAAGCTTGTGAAATCTCACATAATAGTCAGTGATGTTTTCGCCAGGATTCATCTTGAAATGCTCAAACTCATCATACAGCTGATATTCACGATCTTCTTTGGTCAGTTCAGATCCAGCCAGAAGCATTTTGACATTGTCCCAAACAGCTTTGGCTTCAGTGTTGAAGTTGATAAGCTTGTAAACGTCTTTGGGAGGTCCTTGAATCACTATGTTCGAAGCTCTAATGTCAGCATCATAACGCTTCTTCTCCTCCTCATTAAGATCGTTGTACTCACGTGGCCTGTCAATTCCAAAAGTGACAGTTCCATTCTCATCGGTAGTGACAGCATCTCTAGTGGTGCCTATTTGAAAGGGTCATTCATCAATGGATTTAAGAATGTTGACACCATTCTCTTTTCCCAAGTAGTACAGTCGTATTCTTTGTGCCCATGATTCATAATCCGTCCTATCAAGCATAGGAGGGCGGGTATCGGACCCGACAGCTTGAATGTCATCAGAGGAAGTGCTTGCCATGATGTAAACTTACACAGGATTTTACAACTCTTGTAATTTAAACCGAGAAATCGAATCTTTCGCGGGATTTTATAAAATCAACAAAAGAAACCGTAAGATACTGATTACTTAATTGTGATATGATAAGGTTTGCAAATCACAATGAATAACCAAAGGTAAATTGCAATACTGGTCTTAAACAATCAAGTCACAAAAAGTCAAATCACAACTGATCAACTCGCAACAAGTCAAGTCGCAATTAATCAAATCGCAAAAAGTCAAATCGAAACTAACCAAATCGTAATAAGTCAAATCACAACTAACCAAATTGTAATAAGTCAAATCGCAAGTATCAACTCGCAATGTCAAATTGCAACTGGTCAAATCGCAATCAGTCAAATCGCAACTAGTCAAATCGCAACTTGTCAACTCGCAATTAATCAAATCGCAACTAGTCAAATCGCAGCTAATCAAATCGCAGATACTCAACTCGCAGCTTGATCAAATCGTAACAGGTTCAAATCGCAGACTCAAATCGCAATTCACAACCGGACAAAACAGTCGCTTTCTTGCGATTTTTCTTCTTTCCATTTTTAAGTAAAACGCGAAATCGCAGCAGAATAATACACTAAATCGCAACCCAACTTAACTCAAATCGCAACAATGAATATGTTACCGAGAGTCAAATCGCAAAGAAGAACAAACACAAAACACCACTCGAATTTGCAAAAATACACCACTAAACGGATGAAACAAGCTATCCAACCACTAAACTAAGCTTATACAACTATCTTAATCAAGAAAGTACAAACATCTCACAAGTCTAACCACAAACAAGATCAAACCAAGATGTTTTCACCAAGAACTATTCGACCCAAAAGAAAAAACCACAAAAACCAATAAAAATCCGATTACCCACAAACCAAAAGATCTAACCAAGGCTCTTGATACCAATTGTAAATAATATCAAATCATAACTCGTGTGGTTCTTATGGTTTAGGCCGAATCTAGTGAGAAGAAAAGAGAGAGAAATGGAACCTTGAGAGAAAATGTGTGAATATTAGATTAGGTAAATTTGAAGGCCCAACCCTTCCCTTGTGTGGGAAGGGCTATATATAGTCATACATGAGACGCCCACTTGGGCTGTGCAGTGAGCTGACAGTGGGTAAAGACCCGACCCAACTCCACGCATGATAAAATATCTAAACTAAACTATTAAGCCTACGAGCTAATTAATGCTAATGAGTACTCGGGGTGACCGAGTCTTCATATGAATATTTATATTCTTAACAGATAAGAAGTAAGAGGGTAAGAAACCTAATAGGTGGATCTCTACTGGACACAGTTTTTCTCAAAATGAGTCTTTCGCTGCATCTGAAAAGATAACAACTCCTAGATCTTACCTTAGATGGATTCCCACTGGGAAGATTCTTGATAGTCGCACCAAGACAAATAATAGTGAAAATAATCAGGATAAGGATGTAGAAACCACTACAACCGTTGATAGTGAACACCCTCAATGTGAGGAAACATGTACTTCCAACACTGTAATTTGTGCAAATTCTTCTTCTGTGGATGCAGGTGCTTGTGAAAGTGTTGAGGGTTCATACACCCGATGTGGAAAAGAAGAACTTTATGCCAACATCGTATGTGGAAATCCTAGTTTAATTCCACTCTTAACTCCACTTTTACTTGTTCAAACTTAATTCTTCTTTGTGAATATTTTTTAGAAAAAAAAACAAAATACAAAATTTGAAAAAAAAATAAAAAAAAAATAAAAATAAAAAAAATACAAAAATATAAAATTTCAAAAATACAAAAACAATATAAATATGAAAAAATCCAAAAATATTCTTCTCACGACATGTCTCTCGTATAATCGATATTCTGTACGTTTCTAGAAATGTCATTCAACAATGATACGGACATGTACAGATGCTTGAGCGAGAGTTCTCTAAATTATTTTCAAAACATGTCGTTTCTCAAAATTTTCTTCATAATGGCTTCTGGACACATGAGTTCAGGACTCGCCCTTCAAAGAAAGGAAAGTGCTTAATCAAAACAAAGGTTTTAGATATTTTTTCGAGCACTTATCCTAAAAATCTCTATGGCTTTCGTATACTTCAGTACGAAACCCGGACATAAATGATGACTACTGATTATTTCATACCAGGACTCGTAATTTCAAAGATGAAATCATTTTCAAAAAGTTCGAGTCTAAACAAACGAAAGGATTTCAAACAAAAACTCATTTTCCAAAAAAAGATTTGTGTACATTTCAGTACATAACTCGCATTTCAAAAAGATAACTCCCTCCAAACCCTTAATTGATCTTAAAATTCCTGTATGAAATATGTTTTTCATTAAGGGGGAGTATAAAAACAAAAAATGTTCCGATCTCATGCAAAACAAATCCGTCTATATCTCCAAAAGCTTTTCTATTAATCAGACGATATAAAAATATCAAGAATATGTTATTTTTGAGGGGGAGAAGACGTGATTAAAATGTGATCAAAATCTTTAAAGATTGTGGTTGAATCTCAAATGAGCTTGACTAAGATATAACCAACAAATTGACGAAGCTTAAATGCCAGTAATCGAAAAGACTTGTCCTGGGCGGGTAATAATTTCAAGCTGGTCTAACCAATGATGTAAGCATGTCTCAAATAGGACTTGTCTGAGTAGAGTGTACCGTCTCGAGAGACTTTATTTGAACTTGACCAGGACGGATAATAATTTCAAGCTAGTCTAACTAGTGATGTAAGCGTGTCTTGAATTGGTCATGTTCACTGAAAATCGATCAATTCAAATGTGCGAACTCTACCCAACATGTGTAAATCTATCTTAAAACACATAAGAACATGTGAAGGGGGAGTATTTCAGAAAATGTAAAACTCTCGAAGTGTTAACAAAATGTGTTTTATATTCATAAACACTTCGAGAGATTTTTCACAAAAGGTTTTATGGCATGTGATCAATGAACCTAGGATAATCATGGAGTAATAATGTGATTATGGTTAGGTTTATGTCCTATGATCCGCCAGAGCTGGAGGGATTTACCCAAGGACAATTCCAATAGATTAGAATTAGAAGTCCTTAGGTATGATTGAAAAAAAGGGTACAGTGATGAAATGAGAAAGAAGGGGTTGAAGAATTAAAAAGAAAAGTTTATGAAAGGGTGAAAAGAAATAGCCCTCCATGAAAACTTAGGGCAGAAACCGGTTCAATACATCTGCTATCGGTTATCACAAAGATGATACCGGCATTGAAGACAAGATGTCATGGACCCAGTGACGCGCTGCACAACCCCTCCTAGCCACTCGGGTATCTCTTAAAAGATATTTGTTTCATTTCTCACGAAGAACCTTGCATAATCTATTGGCCTCTCACTTCGAGATGTATTGATATTGAAAAAGGTGGCACTCTACTCCATGCCTCCGATGACTAAAACCAAAATGTACATAATCGAGTCTAGAGCCAGGAGATTCATTAAAAGATCTCTTAGGACACACTTTCCAAAACATACACCTGTGTTCGCAAAAAAAGAACACAAGTTGTAAGAGTCTTTATGAGATCTATGGATCTTGCCATATCTATCATGATTGTTACTTGTTTCAAACGGTCTACAGTCGTGGAGTGATACTCCGGTATACTTCAGCAGCTCACCTGAATTGTGGGTATACTTCGGTATATCTGTTGTAAGCCTTCTTAAGGGTATCCAATTCAGGAACAACCTTTGTAAGGATTAGAGAGGGTTTTCACACTATGAAGTTCATCCTCAAGACATTCATCAGTAAAATAATCGTAGTGGTCTGATCTCTAAGAAAAGTACACAATGATCGATTGGTGATTTCAACTAACATTTTTATGCATGTACTGATGAAAGTCTCCATGGAGGAAAGGTCATTTACCATCATCATATATTTCAACATCTTCATCTCCACATACTCATACTTATGAAGTTCATCCTCAACAAGCTCAAGTGAAGAACGTTCTAGACAAAGAGATCAAGTTAAAGACAATGAGTTACGTCAAAGTCAAAGAGCTAATCAAGAAGTAAAGAACAAGTTCATGAATCAATTGAGGAAGACACAAGTATGAAGTTCAAAGTCTTATCAAGAAGTACGAGTATGTTGGAAATGACAACACTGCAAACCTGTGAAGATGTTGATAAAAGGCAGGAAAGATCAAAAGACTATGATTGAAGATCACAAAGCATGAAGGAACAAAGAATCAAGATAATTCTAAGACATTTCATGAAGTTCAAGATCAAGACGACTAATGACATCATCATAGTGAATCATCTAAAGAATGACATCCCTTAGGGGGGAGATTGTTAGACTTAGTGAAAGTGATTGCCATTCTTAGATTAGTATCTCGTGATTTGCATTTATCTTTTACGATATGTACACGGTTTATGTAAGTTGTAAAAACCGTAAGTCATTCTATTTTGTCTAAAACACTAACCTATCCTACATCGGTCTAGAAGGGAAACCATGTAAGGGTTCCTTATCTATACAAGGAACCCATAACCCTCCTTTCTATGTGTGGAAAACTAGGGGTAAAGGTTAGATAATAGCTTCTAGAGGTCTTCCATTATCTTGTATCTCATTTTCTTATCTTAATCTAATATTCTCTTTTCTCTTCTACTTCTCATCTCAATCTCTTCTTTAATCTTTTATGTGTGAAATTGTAACACTCCAACCCGACAAGGGCAAAGATGTCACAAATACATGGTTTCATATCAGATACAAGCATTCAAGAAATAAAATAGCGGAAGCCTTAACATTTAAAATTCAAAGGAAAATAAGTCATCACGACTTATAACAAGTGCAAGACAGAAATAACGAAGTACAAAACAGAATCCAAATGCCCAAACAATGGCATAACAGAAATAATATCCAAATGGTCACACTAGAATGACAAGGTCTAAACTTCACACAAGTTGCTCTCATCCCAAGCTAAAACCCCGCTCCTAGCTTAAATGTACCTGTCGCAGGAAAAGAAATGCGGCTGAGCTACGAGAGCTCAGTGAACAGATATAACGGGAACAAAGCAGTAGTAACGGAATAGTAAAGTACAAGAAATAATACAGGTGTAACAAGAATCAGGAAAAGGAATACAAGAGTTATGCAGACATACCAGGAATTTAGAATGGTTACAATGGTGAAAGTAAATGAAACCAGAACCCACCAAAATCCCAAGTCAAGTCAAGTCAGGTCCAATGTCAGGTCATAAGGTTACAAGGTTTCAGGTAAACAGAAATCCACTACGAGCCCAGAAACAGAAATCATATCAAGTCCAGTAATCAGGGTGTACGGAGGGGAGACCTCGGTACCAAATACAGGGTGAGGGGCTACCTCTCAGGGGTGGAGTTGCAAGCTCCCAGGGGTTGTGAAAGACGTGCATCGCACACACCATCAGTCACCAGAGATAACAAGTCATATATCATATACAGAAAACAGAACAAGTCTAGGATGCATCCATACGCCCCAGGTGGCCAGAGTCTACCAATACACACCATATAATCAAGTCAGGGACGGGATAGGACATCTCTCTCCTACCCTAGAGTCAAGTCATCGGTGCATCAATGACAAGGACATGAACACCTCATGCCTGGTGGGTGGCTCGTAATATCAAACTGTGGGTCAGGGTCAAGTGTCAAGTATCAAGTGTCAAGTGTCAAGTATCAGGTGTCAAGTATCAAGTATCAGGTGTCAAGTGTCAAGTTGTTCAGAATCAAGTTCCATATCAGGGTTCAAGACAGGAGATCAGAAGGTTCATATCAGAGGGTTCCATATCAGGTAGTCCAAAGGTTCAATATCAGGGAGGTCAATATCAGGGAGGTTCAATATCAGGAAGGTCGATATCAGGAAGTCAATATCAATTTGTTTAAAAGTTCATTTTAATAGTTTATATTACAAGTCCATTTCATAAGTGTTGAAAAGAAATCATTTAATAATGACTTTCATAAAAGTGATCTTTAAAACAGTTTCATAAAGAAGGTCTTTTAAAAATGGTTTCTATAAAGATAGCCTTACGAATAGTTTCTTAAAACATTTTCATAAATCACTTAAAAAGGTTTTCTCATCCAGTTATAATATCAAAAGTATCAAGGTTCAAGTCAAAGTTGCAGGGTTCATATCAAGGTTCATGGCAGGGTTCATATCAAGTTTCATGGCAAGTTTCAGAACAAGGTATAAATCAAAGATTAAGGCAAGGGTTCAAACAAGGGTCCAAGAGTAAGTACACAGATCATGGTTCATAATACAAGGGATACATAGCAATGGTTCAGGAAATCTGAAACGAATCTAATAAATCAAGAGAACGAAGGCCCCTTACTGAAAAGAGCAGAATATCTGTACCTTATTCAAATAGCAAGCACAAACACAAGAGTAGCTGACAGGGATCAAGATCACTCCCTCCTTGAACCTAAAGGAGTAGAAGACAGAAATACGAAAGGGGTTCAGTTATCTTCCCATTATAAGTAACTTTCTACTTTTAGCAGGTTTCCATAATTAGTAAGTTACCACATTTAGCAAGATTCAAGTGATATAATTCAAGTCAAGTCTTTAATTAGCTTATTATGGAAGTAACATTCATTTTAACAAGTTACACAAGTGCAGGGTTAGTTATGACAAGTTTTTCATAGTTCAGGGTTATAAGTGTAAATTTACCAAAGTTAAAGGTCCACATTAAAATTATCATCATTTTACCATTCAAACACTTATACTTTCCAGAATTACACATTTAGCCTTCAAGTTTCATAATTTACGATTTACACCCTTTTAAATTAATTAATTACAAATTAAACCTTATACTTATATAATTTACAAATTAACCTTCACAAGATTCATATTACACATCAAGTCCTTTTATTCCTTCAAATTACAGAAAGTAACCCTCAATATTATTATGTTACAAACAGCCCTCAAAGTTTCGGTAATTTACACATTTGGTCCTTATACTTTTTAAATTACAAATTCGAATTATATAATTTACTATAATTACATATTAAACCCTTAATTTACCAATTTTACACCATGAGTACTTATTTTAGCATGTTATATGAATGCTCCTTCAAGTTTCCAATATTTACACAATAGGTCCCTCTAGTTATCAAAGTTACATATTTAGTCCTTTAAATTTACAATTTCAACCTTTAATTATTAACAATTACATATTAAGCCATTAAATTACCAAAATTACACATAACCCCCTGAATATAATTTATTACTCAAAACAGCACCAAGTTTCCAGATATTACATATTTAGTCCCTCATTTTTATTTATTTTCAAATCGATTTATAATTTACAATTTAAATCATTATCTTGCCAAAATTACAAATAAGACCCTCATGTTATAATTTTTACATATTCTACCAGGTCCATAAAATGTTACAAAAATATCCCACAAGTTTTAATAATTACAAAACACACCCTTAACTAATTATTTATCCAATCGGTTTGCATAAAACTATAACAAAATCAAACCCTAGCAATCCCAATCATTAAGCCATCATTGTATCATCATTATATCACTTTTATTTCCAGATTTCATCCACTAAAAACCCTAGGTCGATTGGTTCAATAATTTTTCCACAATTTCTCTTTTTATTTCTTAAATCCGGTTTTATCTTAAATTCGACATACATGTTTTTAGGCCTCAAAAATTCGAACTACCATTTTTCTCATGTTATATGATCATCATAGAAGCCACAAAAAATAATAACCTGGCCCAAAAAATTCGCATACAAGATTTTTAGATTTAAATCGATTTTAGGGTTTATAAACCCATTAATTTCTATTCGGCCAAAATACAATGCATGGTTCGATTTAAGTATTTTTCCCATGTTATATGTGATTAAGAGAGAGCTAGAAAAATATCAGAAATATTTTAGATCAAGGGATTCACACGCTTTGAATTTCTTTGGTTCGGTTCAAGCTTTTCGACCCAATTAAATCACCACAGCCAAACGATCGACCCTAGAACCTTGTGGCTATTTTTCCCACCTTCTTGGCACTATGAAGAACTCCAGAAAATTATCTCTTTGCTTTAGAAAATTCGGATGTGATGTGGGTGATTTTTAGTGTGGCGGCTAAATGTTTTTATTAGGGTTTAGTGGTGAAAATAATTTATGGGATGATATAAGTTGTTATGGGCCGAGTATTAGGGAGGGATTGGTGCTATAAAACCGGCCATCATGACCAAATTTTCAATTTACCTTAATTAGATAGTTTACTTAATTAATTTGTATATTTAAATGTTTTTAAATAAATAAAACTTGTATACATAAATATAAATTCGGTCCATGCAATTCTTTTTGTGAAATAATACTCTTTTGTACTTTGTAAAAATATTTGGAGCTTGCCTCAAAATTATCTCGCTTGATTTGTAGTTCGTTTCCAGAGATTCGGGATTAATTCGGAACTTTAATTAAGCTTTAATTACATTTTAAAGTTTCAGGGGTAATTTGGTAATTTTTGCATGTTTTAGATTTTCGGGTTTTACAACTCTTCCCCTCTAACAGAAAAATTTCATCCTCGAAATTTGCAAGGACATAGGAATGAAATAGAACGGAAAACAAAACAAGGACATACCAGACGCCTTATCTGCCTGGTCACGAGAAAGCGAGAAAACACGACCGGTAGTAGGAGTAGGAGAAGGAGGGCCAAGATATTTCTCAAGTACTGACATAGATTGTTAAGGACAATTTCTTACTTGATGCTCAGAAGAACCACATCTAAAACAAGCTCCGGAAGTCGTACGATAAAATCCCGTATGATTCTTCCCACATTGTGGACAACTAGCTGACCCCTGACTGTCGCTGCGCCCCCGACGATCGCCATCCTGCCTAGAAGCTGACCTCGAATCTGATTTATTCTGGTCGTAGCTCTTGCCCGAATACTCCTTGACGTCCCGACTCTGAATCTGCTGCTGCACCTTGTCGCCATCACGGTCTCGTTTGTAACCAACGCCCTCATGAAATTCTCGATGTTGCGAGCTGCATCGCAACATGCTGACGGATCCGCAAACTCCGAATTAAGCCGACGATCAAGAAAATATGACAGAACAGAACATGAAGAATGACAGAGCAGAACAGGAAAATATGACAGAGCAGAATCAAGGAAAAATGACAGAGCATACAGGAAAAGAGAGTGCGCGAACGGAAACCTAATGTCTACCCAATCCTCATAGGTCACGAGCCTAAGCTCTAAGGGTTTCGGATGCCTATTCTCTGACACCATAAATTGTAACACCCCAACCTGACAAGGGCAAAGATGTCACAAATACATGGTTTCATATCAGATACAAGCATTCAAGAAATAAAATAGCGGAAGCCTTAACATTTAAAATTCAAAGGAAAATAAGTCATCACGACTTATAACAAGTGCAAGACAGAAATAACGAAGTACAAAACAGAATCCAAATGCCCAAACAATGGCATAACAGAAATAATATCCAAATGGTCACACTAGAATGACAAGGTCTAAACTTCACACAAGTTGCTCTCATCCCAAGCTAAAACCCCGCTCCTAGCTTAAATGTACCTGCCGCAGGAAAAGAAATGCGGCTGAGCTACGAGAGCTCAGTGAACAGATATAACGGGAACAAAGCAGTAGTAACGGAATAGTAAAGTACAAGAAATAATACAGGTGTAACAAGAATCAGGAAAAGGAATACAAGAGTTATGCAGACATACCAGGAATTTAGAATGGTTACAATGGTGAAAGTAAATGAAACCAGAACCCACCAAAATCCCAAGTCAAGTCAAGTCAGGTCCAATGTCAGGTCAAGTTGTCAGGTCATAAGGTTACAAGGTTTCAGGTTAACAGAAATCCACTACGAGCCCAGAAACAGAAATCATATCAAGTCCAGTAATCAGGGTGTACGGAGGGGAGACCTCGGTACCAAATACAGGGTGAGGGGCTACCTCTCAGGGGTGGAGTTGCAAGCTCCCAGGGGTTGTGAAAGACGTGCATCGCACACACCATCAGTCACCAGAGATAACAAGTCATATATCATATACAGAAAACAGAACAAGTCTAGGATGCATCCATACGCCCCAGGTGGCCAGAGTCTACCAATACACACCATATAATCAAGTCAGGGACGGGATAGGACATCTCTCTCCTACCCTAGAGTCGAGTCATCGGTGCATCAATGACAAGGACATGAACACCTCATGCCTGGTGGGTGGCTCGTAATATCAAACTGTGGGTCAGGGTCAAGTGTCAAGTATCAAGTGTCAAGTGTCAAGTATCAGGTGTCAAGTATCAAGTATCAGGTGTCAAGTGTCAAGTTGTTAAGAATCAAGTTCCATATCAGGGTTCAAGACAGGAGATCAGAAGGTTCATATCAGAGGGTTCCATATCAGGTAGTCCAAAGGTTCAATATCAGGGAGGTCAATATCAGGGAGGTTCAATATCAGGAAGGTCGATATCAGGAAGTCAATATCAATTTGTTTAAAAGTTCATTTTAATAGTTTATATTACAAGTCCATTTCATAAGTGTTGAAAAGAAATCATTTAATAATGACTTTCATAAAAGTGATCTTTAAAACAGTTTCATAAAGAAGGTCTTTTAAAAATGGTTTCTATAAAGATAGCCTTACGAATAGTTTCTTAAAACATTTTCATAAATCACTTAAAAAGGTTTTCTCATCCAGTTATAATATCAAAAGTATCAAGGTTCAAGTCAAAGTTGCAGGGTTCATATCAAGGTTCATGGCAGGGTTCATATCAAGTTTCATGGCAAGTTTCAGAACAAGGTATAAATCAAAGATTAAGGCAAGGGTTCAAACAAGGGTCCAAGAGTAAGTACACAGATCAAGGTTCACAATACAAGGGATACATAGCAATGGTTCAGGAAATCTGAAACGAATCTAATAAATCAAGAGAACGAAGGCCCCTTACTGAAAAGGGCAGAATATCTGTACCTTATTCAAGTAGCAAGCACAAACACAAGAGTAGCTGACAGGGATCAAGATCACTCCCTCCTTGAACCTAAAGGAGTAGAAGACAGAAATACGAAAGGGGTTCAGTTATCTTCCTATTATAAGTAACTTTCTACTTTTAGCAGGTTTCCATAATTAGTAAGTTACCACATTTAGCAAGATTCAAGTGATATAATTCAAGTCAAGTCTTTAATTAGCTTATTATGGAAGTAACATTCATTTTAACAAGTTACACAAGTGCAGGGTTAGTTATGACAAGTTTTTCATAGTTCAGGGTTATAAGTGTAAATTTACCAAAGTTAAAGGTCCACATTAAAATTATCATCATTTTACCATTCAAAAACTTATACTTTCCAGAATTACACATTTAGCCTTCAAGTTTCATAATTTACGATTTACACCCTTTTAAATTAATTAATTACAAATTAAACCTTATACTTATATAATTTACAAATTAACCTTCACAAGATTCATATTACACATCAAGTCCTTTTATTCCTTCAAATTACAGAAAGTAACCCTCAATATTATTATGTTACAAACAGCCCTCAAAGTTTCGGTAATTTACATATTTGGTCCTTATACTTTTTAAATTACAAATTCGAATTATATAATTTACTATAATTACATATTAAACCCTTAATTTACCAATTTTACACCATGAGTACTTATTTTAGCATGTTATACGAATGCTCCTTCAAGTTTCCAATATTTACACAATAGGTCCCTCTTGTTATCAAAGTTACATATTTAGTCCTTTAAATTTACAATTTCAACCTTTAATTATTAACAATTACATATTAAGCCATTAAATTACCAAAATTACACATAACCCCCTGAATATAATTTATTACTCAAAACAGCACCAAGTTTCCAGATATTACATATTTAGTCCCTCATTTTTATTTATTTTCAAATCGATTTATAATTTACAATTTAAATCATTATCTTGCCAAAATTACAAATAAGACCCTCATGTTATAATTTTTACATATTCTACCAGGTCCATAAAATGTTACAAAAATATCCCACAAGTTTTAATAATTACAAAACACACCCTTAACTAATTATTTATCCAATCGGTTTGCATAAAACTATAACAAAATCAAACCCTAGCAATCCCAATCATTAAGCCATCATTGTATCATCATTATATCACTTTTATTTCCAGATTTCATCCACTAAAAACCCTAGGTCGATTGGTTCAATAGTTTTTCCACAATTTCTCTTTTTATTTCTTAAATCTGGTTTTATCTTAAATTCGACATACATGTTTTTAGGCCTCAAAAATTCGAACTACCATTTTTCTCATGTTATATGATCATCATAGAAGCCACGAAAAATAATAACCTGGCCCAGAAAATTCGCATACAAGATTTTTAGATTTAAATCGATTTTAGGGTTTATAAACCCATTAATTTCTATTCGGCCAAAATACAATGCATGGTTCGATTTAAGTATTTTTCCCATGTTATATGTGATTAAGAGAGAGCTAGAAAAATACCAGAAATATTTTAGATCAAGGGATTCACACGCTTTGAATTTCTTTGGTTCGGTTCAAGCTTTTCGACCCAATTAAATCACCACAGCCAAACGATCGACCCTAGAACCTTGTGGCTATTTTTCCCACCTTCTTGGCACTATGAAGAACTCTTGAAAATTTTCTATTTGCTTGAGAAAATTCGGATGTGATGTGGGTGATTTTTAGTGTGGCTTCTAAATGTTTTTATTAGGGTTTAGTGGTGAAAATAATTTATGGGATGATATAAGTTGTTATGGGCCGAGTATTAGGGAGGGATTGGTGCTATAAAACCGGCCATCATGACCAAATTTTCAATTTACCTTAATTAGATAATTTACTTAATTAATTTGTATATTTAAATGTTTTTAAATAAATAAAACTTGTATACATAAATATAAATTCGGTCCATGCAATTCTTTTTGTGAAATAATACTCTTTTGTACTTTGTAAAAATATTTGGAGCTTGCCTCAAAATTATCTCGCTTGATTTGTAGTTCGTTTCCAGAGATTCGGGATTAATTCGGAACTTTAATTAAGCATTAATTACATTTTAAAGTTTCAGGGGTAATTTGGTAATTTTTGCATGTTTTAGATTTTCGGGTTTTACAGAAATGATATGATATTAAAGGTCCTACACCACTATCCCAACCATTTCTCACGCGGGACCAAGAGGAAATAGAGGGATGAAGGGAGACTCAGCTCACCTCTCGGTATTTGTGCAAAGTGGGTATATTTTGTTATTAAATATTTGATTGTGAGTGTTTGTAGGTTATATTTGTATAAAGTGATTATTTTAATGAACGGTGAGTGGAGTTGTGACCACTACCGGTGAAAGGTGAAAGGAATGAAGGGAGATGAATGGAGAGAAAAAGCTGAGGTGGCACTCATGTGAAAGTTGTGAAGGTGTGACCATCCCTTCTAGTCTTATGGTGATCATCACGCGCTGCCGTTATAAAAAATTCTCTCTGTCACGCGCCACATAAGGAAAAAAGGATATAGATGTTATGATAATCACCTTTCACAAACGAAAAAAAATGGTAACTTTTTGTCAGACCCCCACCAAACGGTCGTATATTTAAAAATAAATAAATTAACTTTGTCATTTTATTTACCTATAAATACCCCCATACCCCATCAATTTTATACATAATTTCTCATTATATCCTTATATTTAATCTTATTTTATATTTACTCTCATTATTATCTTCTACAAAATATCTCAACAAAACACTCCAAAAACTAAAACCCTAAATCGTTGAATTTTTTTTTCCAAACACCCAATTCAAATTTCCGTCTCGGTCATATACCACCGGTAAACTTTCGATCCCTATTGTTTGTTTGCGGAACACCAGAATACCAAAACCAACAATACCAAAACTCACCATTCAGGGCCGGATTTTAGCATTTGCGGGATGGTCAACCGCAAATGGCCTCTGATTTTATGAGGGCACCAGGATTCTAGACGGGTTATTATAATTACAGACACCGATGCTTGTTTAATTTGATTTCTAGCATAAAATTGATAATAAGGTGATTTAAAACCTAAGGTTCTTTGATACATATCATAAAATGGGTGAAAATCCACTCATTATAAGTTATTTAAAGATCTGACATATGAAGAGGAGTATGGCTCTGTTTCAGGTGAAGAAGAAGATGACTTTATGTCATCTACACTATACACCTTATAGTTTAAAACCTTTACACTTCTGTCTTAAGTTTTCAATTATATTTTCAAAAGAGTATATAAAGAACTACAAAATTGATAATTGTAGCCCAAGATCGAGAAAAATATTTACAAAAGGTTTACTATGTTTTAAATTTCAAGAATATCCTATATATTGTCGAAAAGTTCTGAAAGGTGATCCACTAATATTATTGTGACGAATTTGACCATTTGAGTCTAATGTTGTTGAAGACTAAATCAAAACAGGTTTTTGCACTTTGTACTTATTTTGCATTCATACAAGATATTTGTGCTTGTAAAATTTACATTGAAATAATGCCACAGGGCCTCCAAAAACCACGGGACGGCCCTGCCACCATTCATAGCTCCACAACAAATTATGTATCAACCACAAATGTACTTGCAATACCAAAACCCACAAATGTATGATCCGTCGAATATTAGTGGTTCTTCACAACAAAACAATGACAATACTTCATCACCACATCCGCCTACGTCTCCCATTCATCCATTTAATTTTAAAGATATTCCAATGTATGAACCTCAATTTTCTATGCCTAACACCATTGGTGAGGATTCTCCCTTCGACGAAGTCTCAGCCCCAAAGAAGAAGTCATCAAGAGGACGGCTAAAAATGTCAATGAAAGTACCCAGGGTATTCCATGGACCCCTGAAGAAGAAATTGTATTTTGCAAAGATTAGGTTCGTATATCCTTATATAGCGTCATTGGTGATACAAGAAAGGAAAAAGGGTTTTAGACGGAGGTTTTGGTTACGTTGAGCAAGCAATGAAGGTAACCGGTGTTCGAACCTACGATTCGTTAAACGAGAAATGGAAGAATATGCGTCCTAAAGTGGCTCAATTTTGTGGAGTGTAAGATAATGTCAATCTAAGGACGCAGAGTGGAGCCGGATACGGGGATTACACCCAAATGGCACTTGAGGAATATCGTGTTGAATATGAATTGCCATTTAAACTTCTTCATGCGTGGAGAATTTTAAAAGATGCTTTGAAATGGAAGGGGGTGGAATTTCCCCGATTTAAAGAAGCGAAACAGGAATAGTTCAAGAGATATAAGTCATCGGGGTATAGTTCGTTCAACACAACGCAATCAAGAGATGGTAGTTTTAATTTGATTGTGGAGGCTGAGACAAGGTGGAAGAGAATGTGCTTAAAGTTTGACCAATGATCAAGGACAGAGCGACGGAGAAGCGTCGACATCATCTATTCCATCGGCAGCTTTAGCAGCTGGAAATGATGAAGCGTTGGCTAGGTTGATACTCACCGATATGGAAGTCAAACCGAGTCGTTTATGTCAATGAAGAAATCCGATTGCACTGGCTTTTTGGTGATCAAAAGGCTTGAGATGGAAATGCAACAAAACTAGCTCGAAAAGGAGAAGGAAATGCAACAAAAGAAGCTCGAAATAAAGCAACAAATGTTGGTCATCCAAGAACAAAAACAACGAAAAAAAAGGACGGAATCTTCTATGTGAGTCCTATTGATCACTTGAGTGGAATCCACTTCGAAAAGGTGTTGCAGATGAAGCATGCGATTAAAGAGAACTTGAATTTACCATATTAGTTTACGTTTTTAATTTCGAACGATTATGTTTTTAATTATCAATGTTTTGTTTCTAAATTATGAATAAAAGATTAATTTAGTTTTTAATTAAATTTGTGAAAAATTGGTTTGGGAGTGATAAAGGTGATGACCATAAAAGGTAAAAGATGATGATAGTAGTTATGTGCTGAATGGTGATGGGCGCAAATGTGGTGGTGATGATAGTGGTCACCATAAAAACCAGGCTTAGAGTGGTGTGGACACTGTGTATGAGTTTTTTTGTTTGACACATCGACTTCATGTTACTAGGAGGGTGGAAACTCGCCGATTTAAGTGAGAGTTTGCCAAAAACTCGAGCTTTGCTCATTTAGTTTTATAAGACTCAAGCATATTTTTGAACCATATAATTTTAGCCCAAATTCGGCTCGTGATATAGTTTATAAGCTCGAGCTAGAATAATTTATATGATATGCCTAAAGGAAATAAAGCTCGATTCAAACTTGTTATACACTAGCTTCAAACTTGTTTATTTGATTTAAGCTTATTTATATAAAAATGTACATAAGTACATTGATAACTATAGATATAAGAAATATATTTACATATATAAACACATTATTTATTTTACCTTGTTTAGTCTCTCGACCCTAATCAAACTTTAGATATGAATATCGGGCTCGAGCTTGTTTATTATATGAGCCTCAAACATTGCTCGAGCTCGTTTAAGCTCGGCTCGTTTTGAGCTTTTTCTAAGTTCATTATGAATAGTTTACGATTTGTTTAGCTCGTTTACTGAAACGCCCGTAAATTTTTTTATTATTATATTGAATACGCCGTATATGCCTGAACCCTATACGTCGTATAAAGTCATACGCCATATAAGATCTGCCCTATACGCCGTATAAACATGCAATACGAAAATAACAAAAACTAAAATCTGATTCTGTAAATTCTGAAAACACACTTCATTAACATAAAACATGAATATTGTACATATATTTCAAAAGTGTAAGCGTAAAATACTATGAGTGTGGGCGTTAACCCAAACACCCCTATTTTGACCCATTTTCAAATACTTTTTGTAAATATATATACATTAATATCAAAGCTTGATTTTTACAAGTATGATACGTAATTATAAAGTTTAGGGTGTTAATAAGCTGAATAACAAAGAATGGTTAAGATGCTCGTCACCTATATACCCGAGCATTACCGATCTCTTAAGCCATCTTCTTAATCTACACGCACCAACGTCCTTATGACCTAACATGCAAAACATGGAAACTGAGAATGGTAAGTTCTGATAACTTAGTGAGTAAACGGGTCTGAGTTTGGATCTATAACATGAGCTACAATAAATTTGACGGGGTGGCTAAACTTTATTGATTTTGATTAACAACTGAACTGTACTAAATCAACTAATAACTGGGTCTGAAACTAAATCTGGTGATTTGAGACTTAATCTAAATCTGTATTTGAAACTGAAGAAACTGAATACAATTCTATATCATAAACTGGAATGTACTTTATTGTACAAGTAAGAATATGGGTTTCTGCATAGGTGCATCAGCACAGTTCCAAATCTAAGCTATAGCTAAATCTGGGTAACTGAACATGCGATATCGACTTTCTGCTAAGTTGGAATTTCCTAGTCAACAAGTACTCTTCTTAGGGCTCAGTCTTGTTATACATGCTTTTCTGACTGAGTCATCCACCAAGGATGTCATGAGTACGTGCACAAGTCATCCACTTACGATGCTTTTATGTTAAACATGTGTCACTCACAAAGGATGTGTGGAAAACTAGAAGGGGGGTTGAATAGTTTTTACCGATTTAAATTTAGTTTATATAACTTTAGATCGATAGTATGTGAAATCTTTGGATGTTGAGATTAGATAATGCAAGTTACTAATAAAAGAAATAAAGACGATAATAGTAAAAAGATAAAAGGATAGAAGCTCGACACAATGATTTATAGTGGTTCGGCTACAACGACACCTTCCTTGCCCTACTCCACTCCCTGAGTACCCAACTCGAGAGTTCGTAAGCACTATGTCAGCAAGCTCCTTCAACCGGTGGAGAAACCTCACAACGTCGCTTAAACTTTTTCCGTTACAAAGCTAAATACCGATTCCTTTACACGGAAAACCAATCCAACACAACAACACAACTAATACAACAACTTTGAGAATACAAGAAGAAGTATCAACAACAAGAGACAAATCAGTGGTCTTGAGGTGATGAAGAATCCGAGCAACTTGAAGAGAAGAAGGGCTCGTAAGCAAGAAAGCGTCATCTCGTCTTGTAAGAAGAACCTTAAGAACACAAGAGAAATAAAGCTACAAGAATAATCTTTAGATCTGAGGTTAGAGAGCTTAGAATATAGAGAGAAGATATATCTAAGTCGGGTGAGAAACAAGAGAGAAATGACTCACTATTTATAGACAATTCTGAGCACTGTTTACCCAGATCCGGCGGATCGCTTCCCAAAAGGATCCGACCAGTGCAAAGCAAGGGATCCGGGTATCTGGTAGTACCAGTCCGGGTTTTGGGTTATAGGTTAAGGTCCTTGGGTCATGTGATGTCATGAATGATGCCAAAGACATCTTGGGTAATGGGTTATGGACTTTGGGTCATGGGTCACGGGTCATGGGTTTTACCCATTATTTATGTCATGCATAATGTCATGCAATGGGTCATGGGTTATGGATCAAGCTCCATGGGTTATGGGTTATGGATTACCCAAATCTTTTTCATGCATTTCATTTATTATAACTAAATATAATTTAACTAATGTATGTAAATAGTAAATGGTAAATGTAAAAACATGTAATGTTTAGATTTAAACTTTTACATAATCTTATGTTTGTTATCGGAAAAACTTAAAGAGATTGCTAAATATTAATAAACATTTTTATGGTTTATTTGTATTAACAATCTCCTCCTTTTTGTTGATGACAAAACATAATATTATGGTGAGTAAAACTTAAAGATTAGATGTTTCAAAGTTTTAGAAATGGTTTTAAAGTTTTACTCTCTTCTCCCCCTTTTTGTCAAAACAAAAAGAGTGTTGAAGAGAAGGTATGGCGAGATTTGATCCCAAAATGCAAAACTCCCCCTTGAGGGTAGCTCCCCCTTGATGAGGACGTTAAGTGAATAAATGGAGTAAAAAACTGACACGATATAATGTTAGTGACAAGATCAAGAAGTGGAAGTAATAGATGTATGTCGCTAGAAGAGAGATTAGAGAAAAAAGAGCCAAGGAATGTAGAACTAATCCTTGTAATAAAATAACCAAAATGTAGTGGTATATAAGCCACATACACTTGTAAAACTAAGAACAAGGATTTTGTTCTTATAAAAATAAAAATAAAAGGAAAGGAAAATAAGAAAATATATTATTGGTATTTTGATGCTTGCATATGGTTTAGAGTGGGAAGTTTTGGTAGGTGATGATGTTAATGCGATCGAGGATGTGGTTTAGAATGAATCGCATTTCGTCCCTAATTTCTATGGCTACTTGCCTAGAGCTTTGGAAATGTTCACAAAAGAGATAATGTGGGAGTAAGTTTTCATCCATCCAAGTTGGTTAATTAGATTGCGGAAGAGGTGGTGGAAAGTTTGGTATAGTGGGATCAACATCCATGATGTCGGGGATTGGTGGAGGTTGATTGGCTAAGTGTTCTTGGGAGGTGATGGATGATAAAGGTAGTAATTCTTCAAGATCATTGAAGAAAGCATTTGGTGAGGTAGAAGGTGTGGAGAAGACTAGCTCTTTAGGATTAATGTTGGATAAAAGAGGTGGTGTGGATTTAGATGGTTGAGTTGGAGCGGGTGGCGGAGTTGAAATTGGTGGTGGATTTGTTGTTGGTGTCCTAAGTAGTTCTTCAAAGGAAGTGAAGATAGGAGAGATGGGAGAGTTGTTTAAAGTTTCTTTTGGAGAGCTTGGTGAGGATGGTGGTGCTTTTTGATAGTCGGTAAGGGGTGAAAAGTTGCTAGGAGGTGATGAGTTGTTGGATAAAGGATTGACAAAGCAACATGGTCTTACACTAATGCGTGTGATTTTTCTTGCTTTGGATGATGGAGGAATGTTTGAGGTTGGTAGAACAAACTTGGTGTTTTGAGTTTGGATTATTTCTTGTATGTGATGTTCAAGGGTGTTGGTAATGTTTTGAAGTGTGTTGATTTCTTTGACTAAGTCATCACGGTTTTGAGAGGATTGTGATCTTTTAGAAGCCATGGTTAAGTGATTTTCTAAGATTGTGAGATGAGAAGGATGATGGAGAAGCAAGCATCTTAGAACCTTATTTATAGAGAGAGATCATGCATTGCAATGAATGCTAAAACCACAAAATAACCCACAATCTAATGATTAGATATGAATTGAATACAAGTAATCATAACGACTTAACTACTAAGACTTAAACTTAGTAAATATTGAGTAGAGAATAGAAGCAAGAAGAGATTTTAAGTTAAAAACATCAAATTGGTGACAAAACTGTCATCTGTGCACCCCGATCCCACGGATCCAGCCCAGAAGGGATCCGGCCTGCATTAATGCAGGGATCCGGGTATCTGATGCAATCAGACTGTAGTTTTGTGTAGAAAACATAGTAGGACTAGTGTGTGCCTATATGTAAACTATGTGGAGTTGCGGTTATCTCGACCTTAGAAGAAAAATAAAGGTAGAAGTGTAAAATACATACGTATATATATGAGATAACCCAAAGACTCCTTAATTTCAATGTTGCTATGATTGAATGTACCCGAAAATACATATTGGTTATGTATTCCTTTTAGCATTCAAGAGGCGTATGATATGATGTATGAGGAAAGGTTTTTACTTTGTATTAACTATGTAGAGAAAACGTGAGTGTCCTAAACATGAGAAGATTTTGATTTGAATGTATGGAATTTAGGTTTGGATTTTTTGAAGAGTTTGTTTCGTAAAAGGTTTGATGCGAAGAGAAGTGTGTGTATAATATATATATATATATATATATATATATATATAATATATAAAGAACAGAATGTGTATGACGTCATCAATGCCACATAATGCCCAGTAAGCGGCCTTAAATGCCACCTCATAATTCCACCTAAGCACACTTTGTTCATATATATTTTTTAATTAAAATTCATATTTAATTAAATAAATCCGGATTTATTTTGTTTAAAAATTTAATGTGTAGGATTCGAACCTAGGATTTGTTGATATAGTAATAACTATTCTTACCACTAGACCAACATAATTTTTGAGTTATATCTTACAAAACCATAAATATAATGTTCAAGAGAATATTAATACCGGATTTATCACACATATCTTTTCCTTAAATATAGTTCTACAATATTAATTTGTTTTACCCTTATTTCTCTCATTCATTCTCATAACCTAAAAACGATTTTCTACGTGTTCTTTTCCAAAACCCTATTTTAAAACTCACCATTATTCATGTGTAACCACTGTGAAAATCTCACTTTAAGATAAGCTAGCACTCAGAATACTTATCCTTTTCTACGTGTAAATTTTATTATTATTATTATTATTATTATTATTATTATTATTATTATTATTATTATTATTATTATTATTATTATCTAGGCATAACCACTATCTCATGTGACGTAACTCACATCTATGATGAACGTGCTCACACGCAACCCAACCTTAACCTATTTAATGTTTATTTATATAAACATTTTTCTATGTCAAGTATAACGCTTCACAAATTACCATTTGCCACTTTACGCTAATTCGTTGATATACGAATTAAGCTAAACTATTCTCACCCGATACAATTTCTATGAGACTCCAAACCACTGTAATACCAAAATATAAATTACTTATGTAAAGTACAAGTCACTAAAGCACGGAAACCCTAATTCCACTATAATTTCCGATAAAACTTTAATTTCACAAAAACTATTATTTTATTCACTAACCCTAGATAATACTTTTATAAAAATATTAAGTACAAGTCCCTTAAACTAATGTACAAGTCAATTAAGCATAAAACTTAAATGAAAATAAAAATCTTATAAAAACCTTAATAATAGTTATTTAAATGACATGTTTTGTAATATTTTTACACAATAATTTCTCGAAACAATTTATTAAGTTATTTAATATATGTACAACTCCTTAAACCCAAGGTACAACCCACCAATGCACAAAACATAAAAATCCCTTTATATGTATTTAAAGCTTAATAAAAATTATATAAAAATTATATAAATTAAGGAAAATATTAAAAATTTTATTTTTCATATTTTCCTAACCCTAGTACAATCCTCTTAAGCCTATAGTACAACTTCATAATGCACGAAATCATTTTCTCACATATATATATAATTCGATACACCTTTAATTATTTCATAGAAATCTAAAAATCACAACTAACTAAACCCTAAACCTAGAAACCCTAATCTTACCTTAAACCCTAGAGTACTAGTTAACTAAGCCCTATGTACAACTCCTAGAAGCACCTAACGAAACTAAACTACCATAACTCCCCTAGTTTAGTTCGAATTCCATCAAAACCAAACCAAACCAAACCCTAAGAAAACCTTAAACCCTAAGCTTCCATTTGGAAGAACCTTAATTAGACACATCTCCTTCTTCTAGAAAATGGACTATGTGTAAGGTTAGTAACATGCCACACCTCCATTTCCCCCTCCTACTCATGTGGCGCCTAATATGGCCACACACCTCACCACACACTCTTCCATAACACTACTAGAACTTGTTAGAAAACCCTAATCCACTTCTATAAATAGAAGCCACCCAAAACCTTCTCCATTCACCCTAATCCAATCGAACCAACACCACAGCCCCTATACACACAAAATTCTGTCATTACAACCCATAATCAAGTCCAAGAATAATCATAGGAAGCCAAGGAGGAAGCTAGACACATTGGTGATCTCATTTAGAAACCCTAAGTCCCAAAATTGTTCAATTCGATCCAAATTCACCTAGGTAAGTTCTAAACTCATTTTATTATCTTTCATATGCTTTAAACACTCTTAAAAACATTGCTAACAAATCTCTAATAGAAGACATGATCAAAACCTAATATACTTTTCTTTTTCTTTTCTGTTCGAACCAAACAAACACCTTCTATTTGTTTTCCTTTCGATAATTTAAGAACACTAGACTACAGGACATTTACATATTGTTAAATAGAATATGTTTAGAAATACGTAGCAATTTGAATCACTAAAAATGAGTAAACGAGTCAAAAGTTATGGTTAATTGAAGTTATATATAAACTATAAAAACTTTCTGTAACAGCAGACGAGCTTGCGCAAAACGAGGCCTTTCTGGTCCGGTTCGTCGAAAACTTAAAACACGAAAGTTGTCCGGAACGTCGTTTCCTTCAAAAAGTCTTTAGACCTCGAATCATGAAAACGCATAACAAAGGGTGTTTTTATTTAATTACAGAACAGATTTTTTTTAAAAAACAGCAGCAGACCTTCGACTTTTGACCTAGTTTTCGACCATTAGATGGACTCTAAAAATTCTAGATTTTTGCACAAATGAAGTTCTATTAGATATCTAACAGTAGGACAAAGAATGAAGTGTTTTCGTTAAGTATTGAGTGAGATACAACCATATCTTCGAGACATACTTTCTGTCTCGAAAAACTGACAAACGCACCCTTTAAAAATAATTCGAGAGCTCGTGGGTTCGATTCAGGGGCTGTATTTTTGTAAAAAGCAAGTTTATAAACTAAAGAAAAAACTTACAAAAGAGTCGTAATAGGTTTTGTCATTAATCATAAGGTACAACGCATTTTTGTCAAACAAGGATGTCGGGTGTAAAGCGTTAGAAGTCTCAGGGGTAAAACTTGCCAAAGCTCTACTTAAAAATTATAAAAAGGACTATGATTGCTGTCAATCTGAACCCTAGGGGGAAAAGTGTCACTTTTGAAACTTGAGGGTATAAAGTATCATTTGATCAAAGTTCAAGGGTAAAACTTGTCATTTCCTAAAAGTTCGAGGGTAAAAGTTGTTAATCTATGAAATTAGAAGATCTAGTGTGTAAATTCCTTATAAACCCTAATTATTAATAATTTATTATTATTAATATTATTTTTATTATTATTAGGATTTAAAAACCTAATTTACGTTTTCTACCATAACTAACGAACGAAGTGTCTATTTAACGAACGAACAGAACCGAAACCTACAGATAAGAAATAAGATAAAATCTTATTCTTGAAACTACATATTGGCTCAATTAAGTATTTAACCATCAACCAAAGTATTACGAAACGAACATTGGAAGACTTATAATATTCAGAAAACGATTACTGAAAACTTGACATACCAACCCAGGTTGCGTGCCGGAGACGTTTATCAACTTTGTTTAACTTTGAATTTCATCCAGACTGCCCAGGTGAGTTCATAGTCCCACTTTTTATATACGTTTTTCTAAATATGTGGGGAGATACATGCTACAAACCTGAACATAAGTATTTTTCTGTATGTTTTCTTGATTAATATTGCCTAAGACACCCCATTTGTGTTAGCCGGATGGATAGACTTTGTGCTAGCCGGATTGATAGCCAAATGCACCTTATTTGTGTTAGCCGGATGGATAGACTTTGTGCTAGCCGGGTTGATAACCAAATACACCGTTATTTATATCATTTTATGATATCACACACACACACACACACCGTTAACGTTTGAGTTCATGAGACTTAGAGCAATATGTATATTTCCGAATTACTCTCTATTTAGCTTATGTTCAAACTTATTTAACGTTAAACGCTATGGATTCACTCAACCTTTGTGTTGACTTTTTAAGCATGTTTATCTCAGGTAACTAGAAGTACGATTTGGCACGGAGTGGCTGTGGACTTTCTTCTAAAAAGTGTGTCCATTTTGTTATCATTCAATGAAAATTGTAACTTTCATAACGTATTCTGAAACTTTCCTCTGGGACCTATATTATGTACTCTGATATAAATAAATGAATGATAACAGTTTTATTTAAAACGTCTCTTTTCGAGTCGTTTTCTATACTCATGACTGTGAACCATGAAGTAGTACCCCAAACTTATATTTCCGCTGCGAATATCGAAAACGGGGGTGTTACATCATGATTATAGCAACCCTAAACCAGCATTTACTAAATCGCACAAAGCCTCCTTTGCCATGATAACCTGCTAGATTGTTCTTCTGCATTCGCCCGACAAAAAAAAGGTAAACAATTGCTTCCACCTCATCATGGGACGGTTTTTACTAATAATTTTTATACTGTAGGCCTACAAGAACAATAGGTTATGACTTGATAAAGACATCAAGGTTATTTTTTGGTGAATTATACATCATACAATTGAAGTTTCACATGTATTTATCAACTGTTGGTAGTGTTTTTATATTAGTCTCGCAAACTTTTGAGAAAAATGAATAATCTTACCGATGATTCGTACATATACTTTATTTTGTGAATTACAAGGAGTCGGCCAAATGGTGATTTCTGAATATCAAGGGGAGAGCATGATCTTGCAGCAGCCTTCTTAAAAGTTTCATTGAGTTGGGTGATAAATGGAACAGTGGGTTTGGAAAGATAACAGTTTTATGAACCCATCGTCGGCTTTTTGATGGCACCCTATTATCTAAAAAGTGACAGATTTCTTTTTTGGTTTCTTTTTTTTTTTTTAGGCAGTGAGCTCAAGGAAGCTGTAAGTAGATTCAGGCAATTTAAGATTGCCTAAAGCTTCAACTCTTGTCGCACCAGGTAGAAACCCTAGAAGCTGCTATCGAGGTGATTATCATGTTTCATGCTTTAATTACTTCATAAATTCTCTTAAAGAGATGTTTAAATAAAAATTTATTCTTTAAAGTTAAAATTAGTATGGAATTCAACTCAAGTTTGCAACATGTAGGTGTCTTTAGAACTGCCATTGTTGGGAAAGTATTTCCAGGATGCCATTTCCATTCCATGTTCATGTATTATATAATTTTGTATTTAATTTTTGTTACAGTTTCAATGGTTATATTGTAGATGACATATACAATTATTATGTCCATTAGTTTATAACTCATTTATTTTGTTTGATTAATTTACGACCGCTTCAAAACCAACAATTAATAAAAAAAGGAAAACTTCAGATTGTGTTTTCCTCAATATTTCTTTTCAATATTTACTTTTCGTTTTCACAGGCCCTGTTCCTCAACCACGCAGGTAATCAACTCATTATTTGTTTCTAATTCCTTTTTTATATACCAATTAATTATGTTGTTTAATGATAATTGATTTTAGTGGACAGACAGCAGTGAATATTGGAAAAGTCAGTCTCTATTCATTGTAGTTTTGCTTCAGATCTTGAGCCAACAAGAATCATGTTCGTGTTCATGAGGTACATTGCACCAACCCGTTTCAATGTGAATTCAGTATCATATTTCATAACAAACAGACATAATAATAATCTATAGTATTTTGCTAAATTGGTTAGCATGCTCTAGAGAAGTTCAGGGATTTGTATAAACGGCCTATGGCTTATTTAAGTCCATAAGCGTCAGCTTGACAAGCTTATAAGCCGAAAAAAGTTAGCTTATAAGCTTTTTCAAATTCATATGAGACTGTACACCAACTGAGTAAGCTAATCCAAACACCCCCTTTCACTTTTAAAGAATTAGATTACATTTATTTGTGCTAAAAGTTTTAGTTTGATGATGATAGCAACCATGGATCAAAAGTGGTATTTAGTTCGATTGGTGCACATTAAAGAGTTAATGCTTCTAAAGAGTCAAATACTCATCTGTTTATACCTTTTTGATACTTGCGGATTATATTGAAAGAATTAGGATAAATTAGCAGGCGAATATTAGGGAACCGATTCTCAACTTTTGTAGTTTGATCACGTTTACTGTAAAAGTTGTGAATTCGGTCATTTATCATATTATTTTTACTGAAAGGACCTTAGCCACAATTAAAATAGTTACACAAAATTACAATTTGTCTTTTTGGTTAATTTGATGTTTAAGGAATTAAGGTTCGTTGTTTCACAGGATCGATGTAGAACTGATAAATGCACGTATACAAGGACACTATATGCTCATTTCTTTCCCAGAGGTTCAACATAACCAACTGCATACCACCTCCTAAAGAGCTTTTGTTACAAAAAAACTGGAATCTGACCTTTTGGTTCAATTAAAAAGACCACGTCGAGTTACCCCCTAACTTCTGTTGCTTTTATATATAGATTTTGCAAATAGTTGATATATGACTTGGAATGTACACTTTGAAAAATGGGTGACTCAATTCGGGCACTAGCAAAATGGTGTTCTTGATGCCCGAAGCTCACATAGTGCCATGTTTTGTGTATCACCCGTTGTTATTTATCATTCCAAAATGTTTAATGCAATTCAGGTTACTTTATATGCCGTATATTAAAGAAGCACAAAATTAAATATTTGATGTTAAAGAACAAATTAGCTGTTATGAGATATAAAAACGGAAGGTAAGACATTAGTTGTGGTAAATAATCATGAGATATGTCTTAGTGTAACAGGAAGTGCGGATAGCTGCTGAGAAAGCATATTATGTAGCCAAAGTTGATAAGAGGTTTAACAAGTGTTGGGATTCTAGATTTGATGAGACAAAATAAATAGAAGAATGAAACATGAGGGGCTATTTGTGACAAAGAGGAAAACTACAAAGATTGAAGATACAGAAGATATTCTTAATATGTTAGGAAGATTTACTAAATATTCTGTATTTACTCAGGGCCTAAGTTCTTTTTTGTTGTCTTGGGAAAATGATTAAGAGGGTGTTCGGATTATGGGCTCATTTGTACTTGGAAAAGCTCACTAGGTAGCTTTTTTGGTTTATGATTCTATTCGGTCAAGCTTTTGTACTTGAATAACTACATAAGCTAAATTTGAGTTGAAATGTAACATCTTTACTTGTTTGACAGCCTTATTTCTTAAATAAAAATATAAAATTTTTAACTTTCGTATTGCCCTTGACATAATGTTGGAAAAGGCATAAAAAATTCAATTACATGAATAATTTTAAAATTATACATCATACTCATAAATAATTGAAGCAGTTCTTATTGCAACTGGATTCCACATGTTCTTCGGAAAGGCTGCTCACTTAGACGATAACACTAACCAAGTCTGCCATTTCCAAAAGGTATCCATGATCGCGTGGTTTTGTAACCTTACAACAGGTTTTACCTCTCGAGGGATCTCAAGAGGCTTACAACCCCACCAGGCAGTGTACCTGACCGATGTAGTATAGTGTAGTGGTAAGTACGGGGGATTGATCGTTCTCCACAGGGAATAGTGTTCGTTAGGTGTGAAAGACTACTCTAATTAGGTCTAAGGGTTGAGGAAGATTCTTTTTATGTTTTTATATTTTTTTATAAAAGCAAGTAAAATCTCGGGTTTGAAGGAGTGGGCGGAATTAGTTGCTAGTCAACTAACCTAAAATTAATACGGATGCAAATAAAATAAAATAACAAAAATGAAATGTGGTGAGAAACTTATGTGTAGAGAAATGTGTTTACTTAGATTTCCTTACTCCCTAACTATCTTTTACCGGTTAATTAGTGTGTATTAGTTGCGTGGATGACGGGTGTATTCCTTAATACCATTCGTGGGGTGGCGTACTTACTTCCCCAACTCTACAAGCTCCTACTTCACTCCTATGTCGAGCCGGCTAGGAAGCTCCTAACATGGGATCACTAGAATTCGCTTGTGCATTAAATACAACCATAAAAACCTTTAGTACGCATTTGGTTCATGTTTCTTAAGACGTTCAAGCAAGTTACCGAATAGGAAGTTAGCCAGTTTTCTTAAGCCTAACATAGATAAACAATCATCCAATACAACTAATAACACACTAACAACCAATAATCAATAGCTAGGTTTCATTAGATCTAAGCAAACACAAGATAAATTTAGCCTAACATGTTAAACAAAAGACAAGAATAAGATAGAATCAAACAACACATAGACATATTGAATGATTAATTGATAACTTATCTTTCAATGAAACATGGAAGATCTCAAGGCAAAAAGCCCTGAAAAAGTAGCTAAAATCGTCTTAGGGTTTTATCCCAAAATTCCACACACTAAGCCCTCCTCTAATGACAAAAAATTAGAAAACTATATATAGATTTTTGGATCTGACGGCGTCACCTTATGGAGTGTGACGCCGTCACCTCGCCGCTTTTAGGGTTCCCGGATGACCTTCTTGACGCCGTCCCTCTTTAGCTCTTCAAAAATCCATTCTGGCTTATCAAGGCTTGACGCCGTCTAACCATGAACGTGACGCCGTCCCCTTATGATTTAAGCCGTGACGCCCTCGATCAAGTTAAAGCGTGACGCCGTCAGAATTCACATGCTATTTTCACTGGCCCGTCATGAGTAAATTTCACATCCAACTTTTCTTGCCAAGGCATGACGCCGTCCAGAGTAAAGTCTGACGCCGTCAAGAGTAACTTTTAGCCGATTTTTGAGACTTTGTCGTTTTCTTCACTTTAATGCTCCAAAAACGTCCAAAATGCCTCCTTTTCCAGATTTCTCCTCAAAAGTACCTAAAATGACAAAAGAAACGATTTAGGGCAATATTTGATCAAATAAATACGATTTAAGGCTTAAATGACCCCTTAAAAGCGGTACACTTTTCGCCTCATCAAATACCCTTACACTTGAGATTTGCTTGTCCTCAAGCAAATGCGCTTTTATTCTAATCAAAATATAAGTTAGGGGTCATTTAATGCTAACATAAAAGTAATTACAACAAATAATCGTTCCACTTCAATCATAATAAGCACGGAGATTACATACTAGCACCTCACAAGTAGTGTTTAGATACTCACATCTCTCAAGTGTCATCAAAATAAATCTCATAAATGAAAACGGAAAATATCTCTCACTACCTGTCATAGCAAATAGATTACCATAGGCTTGGGAAAGGATCGAAAACCTCCTCCACTAGGCGTAAGCACCTAAGATAAACTATCAAAGAGGGCTTTTAAATGGGTTATAACGTTAGGTGTAGGGAAAAGGAAAACACGGTTTTGTTGGATAAAGGATATTTTACTGGTGGCGAGTTAAAAATCTTGGTCAATTACATGTACTATACAATGTTGCTAAGCCAAGACTAGACTCGATCTTAAGCTAGAAACGAAATAACAAAATAACAAAATATAAGACAAACATAAAATAAAACAGGATGGTAGTCCGTATGTTTTTTTCTACTTTTCATTTTCTCATTTTTTTGTATTTTTCTTGATTTTTTCGATTTTTTTTTTTTTTTTTTTTTTTTTTTTTTTTTTTTTTGCATACACTTTTGCCCTACCATCCAAAATAATACATCATAGGGGCGTTGCATTCCCCTTACACTTGAACTTTTACATAACTTTACAATTACTAATCTAATGACTCGAATTAAGATAATCGAAAAACTTGGAGTACTTTTAAAATATTTAGCACATATGGGGGTAATAAATGATGTTCTTCCCCATTACTCCATTATACTAGTACTTTACCCATGAGTCCCAATCGTCCCAAAACAATATGTACAAGGATATGACTCGACTTAGCAACCATGTAATCAACTAGATAATTAACTTGGGTTTAAACAAATGTTGTAACAATAATGCACTAAAAATGAGTGCATACAAGGTAGGCTAAGGCGATTTGGGTGTACATTTTAGTGGGGTGTAACAAATTCTTCCTTTAAGTAAAATGCTTAAAGGTCGAAACGAAAAGATAGGCTCTGAGGGGTGTACTAGGGGTATCGTGTACTAAAAATGAGTACAACGCAAAGGGTGTGGGAGAATTACTTGACCAATGTAGCCAAAATAATTATAACAAAAACACAGGTGTAAAACAATGGGTTAATCCTAATGCCTCTTATCATGTAGTAAATCTAACTACACGAATGTAGTCTCACTTGTGGCCTTGGAATGGTCCTAACGCAAGTTCTAGAATCTAAGTGCTACCGGTACACACATCATAGCATAAATGCTTTTCCTACCAATTCTAGGGGCGAACCTCACATATTTGGGGGTGGAAAAATTTTTTTAGTGGTACGGTTTTTGTGCTAGTCATATAACTCCTATCCGTGAGACGCTCATTAAGATCAAAGTTTCACTCCTATATGTTGTAAAAAATTTTAAATTTGGCACTAAAATTGCCTTAACAAGTATTTCTCTCAGTTTTATTACACATCTACCATCAAACAAACAAAAATCAAGCGCAATTGTATTCTCTAAAATCGTACTTTTACCCCCCCCCCCTTACACTTAAGATGAACATTGTCCCCAATGTTCAAATAACAAGATGTAAAAGCAAAAAGTAAAAGAATGAAATCAAATACTCCCCTGATTCGCTCGGTGGATAATGAAATTACACGGTTAAATCTTCCTCCAAAGAGAATGTTGAAGCTCCATGACTAATGCATCGCCATAAGCTTGATTCCAAAAACATCTCTTGTCCAAAATAACCTGTTAAACCTGAGAAAACAAACACGAAAACCTGCATAACATCGGCGGGATAAACTCTATATATAAGGATATAATGCTTGTGGAATGATAATTTTGCAGATTCCTGGAGATTATAAGTTATAGATTTAATAAAAACTTTTTATGAAAACAAAACTTTCAAAAATTTCTGAAAATTAAATCTGACGCCGTCAGGTTATAACCCCTGACGCCGTCAGAAATGACCTGACAAAAATTTTCGTTTTAAGTTTCCGGAAAATTTCTGAAAAAACTTTTACCTTACTTCCTGGAAATCCTGAAAAACATCATTATGACTCGATACAAGCATTTGACTCAAACAAATACGAATATGTATGCTAATTTATTATTATTACGATTCATGTTAATTTGTGTTCTAATAAACCGATTTAGATTTCCCTTACACTTATCTTTTGCAAAATACCTTTATATGTAGTTAAGACGAAGTTAAAAACAAAATAAAGCATTTTCACAAATTAGTTTTGAACATGAATCAATAATGATAAAAATTAAACACACATACGGAAACAAATAAAATCAAACAAACAAATAAATAAACACACAAAGCAAATAAATAAAATAAAGCTTGGGTTGCCTCCCAAGAAGCGCTTTTCTTTATTAACGAGTCTTGTAGCTAGACTCAAAGTCACGTACATTACGTGACTTCTTCATCGAAAGTTATGTCTTCCTCATTGATCATTTCATTACCATTCTCTTGATAATGCATGACTCGTTGAATATTCACAGTGAATTCTCTATCCTCGTCGTCAATTAATACAACGGCTCCGGTTTTAGAGGAGCTCCTTACGGTAAAAGGTCCATACCATCTAGATTTAAGTTTCCCAGGAAATAGCCTTAAGCGAGAATTATATAATAAGACCTTGTCTCCTTCTGAAAACTCCTTGGGTCTCTTAATCCGTTGGTCATGCCATCTTTTCGCCCTCTCTTTGTATGTGATGGAAGATTCATAAGCCTCTAATCTCAATTCATCAAGCTCTTGGAGCTGTAAGAATCTATTTGTTCCCGCAACTGTATAATCCAAATTACAAGCCTTAAGTGCCCAATATGCTTTGTGTTCCAGTTCTACTGGAAGGTGGCATGCCTTGCCATATACCATACGAAACGGGGTTGTCCCGATTGGTGTCTTATAGGCGGTTCGAAATGCCCACAAAGCCTCGTCGAGCTTAAAAGACCAATCTTTTCTGTTTTGATTAACCGTTTTCTCTAAAATTCTCTTTATGGCTCTATTAGTGTTCTCGACTTGACCGTTTGTTTGAGGATGGTAAGCGGTGGAGAATCGGTGAGAGACTCCATATCTTTTCATGACTTTCTCCATTTGTGAATTGCAAAAATGGGTTCCCCTGTCACTAATAAGAGCCTTCGGAATTCCGAACCTAGCGAACAATTTCTTTAAGAAATGAATGACTACCCTAGCGTCGTTAGTCCTAAGGGCTTGTGCTTCCACCCATTTCGAAACATAATCAATGGCCACCAAGATGTATTCATTCCCTCCAGAAGATGGGAATGGTCCCATGAAATCAATTCCCCAGACATCAAAAACCTCACAAACTTGTATATAATTCTGTAGGGCTTCATCCCTCCTAGAGATATTCCCAGCTCTTTGACATGCGTCACAAGTTTGTATCATTCCCTTCACATCACGAAATATTGTAGGCCAATAGAATCCCGCGTCGAAGACCTTTCGTGCAGTAGTGCTTATTCCGTGATGTCCTCCAGACGGACCTGCATGACACTCTTTCATAATTCTGATAGCCTCTCTTTCCGAAACACAACGCCTGATTACCTGATCTGGACATCTTCGAAATAAGAAGGGTTCATCCCAAAAGTAGTACTTTAATTGATTAAAGAACCTCCTTTTTTCATGCCTGCTCATATGCTCAGGGATGACTCTACTTGCCAGGTAGTTAGCATAATCCGCATACCAAGGTTCAGAATCATTTATTAACATGAGCTGCTCTTCAGGAAATGTTTCCCGAATCTCACTCTTGTCAGATTCAGCGAGGCTGGGGTTTTCGAGACGAGAGAGATGATCAGCCGCAAGATTCTCTGCTCCTTTCTTATCACGAATTTCAACATCGAACTCTTGCAATAGTAGGATCCAACGAAGTAACCGTGATTTAGCATCCTGTTTAGCGAAAAGATATCGAATAGCTGAATGATCCGTAAAAACAACCGTTTTAGAAAGGACAAGATACTGGCGAAATTTATCAAAAGCGAATACCACGGCTAGTAATTCCTTTTCAGTGGTAGTGTAGTTTTCTTGAGCAGGATTCATGGTTTTGCTAGCGTAGTATATTGGCTGAAAGTGTTTGTTAAGCCTTTGGCCTAATACTGCTCCAACAGCATAATCACTAGCATCGCACATGATTTCAAAGGGTAACTCCCAGTTAGGGGTAACCATAATTGGAGCTTGGGTAAGTTCCTGCTTCAATAGATCGAATGCGTCCTTGCACTCTTGAGAGAAGTCGAACGGGGCATCCTTCATGAGTAACTGAGTCATTGGTTTAGCTACCTTTGAGAAATCCTTAATGAATCTCCTATAGAAGCCAGCATGACCCAAAAAACTACGGATTGCCTTGACAGTTGTTGGATAGGGAAGTTTGGATATAGCTTCAATTTTTGCCCGGTCTACTTCGATTCCACTTCCTGAAATTTTGTGCCCCAGCACAATCCCTTCTTTTACCATAAAGTGGCACTTTTCCCAGTTTAGTACCAAGTTGGTCTCCTCACAACGTTTGAGCATTTTCTCAAGGTTAGCAAGACAGCGATCAAAAGAGTTCCCAAAGACTGAAAAATCATCCATAAAGACCTCCATGTTGTCTTCCATTAACTCATGGAAGATTGCCGTCATGCAGCGCTGGAAAGTGGCGGGGGCGTTACATAGTCCAAAGGGCATTCGCTTGTAGGCGAAGGTGCCATACGGGCATGTAAACGTGGTCTTTTCTTGGTCCTCAGGAGCGATAGGGATTTGGAAATACCCTGAGAACCCATCTAGGAAGCAGTAGTACTCATGCCCTGCTAACCTTTCCAACATTTGGTCGATAAATGGGAGAGGGAAATGATCTTTTCGGGTTGCATCATTCAACTTCCTATAATCGATGCACACACGCCATCCAGTTACTGTTCGTTGAGGTACTAACTCATCCTTATCGTTCTTCACCACCGTCATTCCTCCCTTTTTTGGTACAACCTGTACAGGACTTACCCATGGACTGTCCGAAATCGGGTAAATTAGTCCTGCATCTAGGAGCTTAATGACTTCCTTCTTTACGACTTCCTTTATGTTGGGATTTACTCGCCTTTGAGGTTGCACGTTGGGTTTATAATCCTCCTCCATGAGGATTTTATGCGTACAAAAGGTAGAGTCAATACCCTTGATATCGGCTACACTCCATGCTATAACTCCTTTATATTTTTTTAAAACTCCTAAGAGTTTATCCTTTTGTTCACTTTTCAAAGAAGAGCTTATGATTACCGGAAGTTGATCTTTCCCTTGGAGGAAAGCATATTCAAGGTTGGTTGGGAGTTCCTTGAGTTCTACCGCAGGTGGCTCGATGATGGAAGGTTTAAGTTTGTTCTCGGGCTTACGAAGCTCAAGCTGTTCGATTTCTTGTCTGGGATAGAAGGAGACTGCATTCACATCCATAGCCTTCTCTTCCTCTAAGATGGGTAAGAAAGCTTCATCTCGCAACCAACCAGCTTCCACCTGTTCATCTACACAATTATCAATCTCGTCGGATAGTTCATCGATTTCTTTGATGAAATACAGTTGATTATCTGCTTCGAGAGAAAGATTCATTGTGTCCTTGATGTCGAAGGTTAAGCTATCGGCCCCCACTCGTAAGGTTAGTTTGCCGTCATGAACATCAATAACAGCACGAGAAGTTGCAAGGAAGGGTCTTCCTAGAATGATGGGCACAAGATCATCTTCTTCCATTTCTAGGATGACGAAGTCAACTGGAAATTTAAACTTCCCTACCTTAACCAGCACATTCTCGCATATTCCTAAGGGGTATTTGACTGATCTATCGGCCAGTTGGATGCTCATACGGGTTGGTTTCAGCCCAGAATACCCTAGCTTGAGGAACAGGGAATGCCGCATAAGATTGATGCTTGCTCCTAAGTCGGCTAAAGCATTTTTGAATGAAAGAGATCCAATTGAACAGGGCAAGGTGAAACTACCTGGGTCGTCCACCTTCTTTGGTAGCCCTCGTTGGGTCACCACAGAACATTCTTCTCCTAAGGTTACAAGACCCTCGAGTCCTTTCCTGTTGGTGAGCAGCCTCTTGAAGTATGTACTATATTTGGGCATATGATAACATGCATCAAGAAGGGTGATGAGGCGAAAAGTGTACCGCTTTTAAGGGGTCATTTAAGCCCGAAATCGTATTTATTTGATCAAATATTGCCCTAAATCGTTCCTTTTGTCATTTTAGGTACTTTTGAGGAGAAATCTGGAAAAGGAGGCATTTTGGACGTTTTTGGAGCATAAAAGTGAAGAAAACGGCAAAGTCTCAAAATTGTGCTGAAAGTCACCTTTGACGGCGTCAACATTAACTCCAGACGGCGTCATGCCTTGGCAAGAAAAGTTGGATGTGAAATTTACTCATGACGGGCCAGTGAGTTTGCATGAGAATTCTGACGGCGTCACGCTTTAACTAAATCAAGGGCGTCACGGCTTAAATCATAAGGGGACGGCGTCACGTTTAGGATCCGACGGCGTCAAGCCTTGATAAGCCAGAATGGATTTTTGAAGAGCTAAAGAGGGACGGCGTCAAGATGGTCATCCGGGAACCCTAAAAGCGGCGAGGTGACGGCGTCACAATGCATAAGGTGACGCCGTCAGATGTCAAAGTCTATATATAGTTTTCTAATTTTTTGTCATTAGGAGAGAGCTTAGTGTGTGGAATTTTGGGATAAAACCCTAAGACGATTTTAGCTACTTTTTCAGGGCTTCTTGCCTTGAGATCTTCCATGTTTCATTGAAAGATAAGTTATCAATTAATCATTCAATATGTCTATGTGTTGTTTGATTCTATCTTATGCTTGTCTTTTGTTTAACATGTTAGGCTAAATTTATCTTGTGTTTGCTTAGATCTAATGAAACCTAGCTATTGATTATTGGTTGTTAGTGTGTTGTTAGTTGTATTGGATGATTGTTTATCTATGTTAGGCTTAAGAAAACTGGCTAACTTCCTATTCGGTAACTTGCTTGAACGTCTTAAGAAACATGAACCAAACGCGTACTAAAGGTTTTTATGGTTGTATTTAATGCACAAGCGAATTCTAGTGATCCCATGTTAGGAGCTTCCTAGCCGGCTCGACATAGGAGTGAAGTAGGAGCTTGTAGAGTTTGGGGAAGTAAGTACGCCACCCCACGAATGGTATTAAGGAATACACCCGTCATCCACGCGACTAATACACACTAATTAACCGGTAAAAGATAGTTAGGGAGTAAGGAAATCTAAGTAAACACATTTCTCTACACATAAGTTTCTCACCACTTTTCATTTTTGTTATTTTATTTTATTTGCATTTGTAGTAATTTGGGTTAGTTGACTAGCAACTAATTCCGCCCACTCCTTCAAAACCCGAGATTTTACTTGCTTTTATAAAATTATAAAAACATAAAAAGAATCTTCCTCAACCCTTAGACCTAATTAGAGTAGCCTTTCACACCTAACGAACACTATTCCCTGTGGAGAACGATCAATCCCCCGTACTTACCACTACACTATACTACATCGGTCAGGTACACTGCCTGGTGGGGTTGTAAGCCTCTTGAGATCCCTCGAGAGGTAAAACCTGTTGTAAGGTTGCAAAACCCACGCATCAAGTTTTTGGCGCCGCTGCCGGGGAATAGTTATTGTTTAGGTTGAATTTTTATTTCTATTAGGTCTACTCACTAGATTCCTTTCTAGTGAGATTTTTATTTTCTTTTTCTAGGTTTTCTTTAGTCTATCTATTTTCTTCGTGTCTTTGTTCGTAACCATTACCGTCCGACATCATGGAAGATGGTAATATCCTTAACCCACACAACCCCCACCACAACAACCACCACCACCTCCTAGAGCCCGTACTTTAGGAGAGTATTCCCGTCCTAGCCACCATGGCTATCGAAATACCATTGAGCTCACTCAAGGAGCCAATATCACACCCTTGCGATCCGACACCATCCGGTTGGTGCAAAGCGGATGCGCATTCCATGGACTTCGTTCTGAAGATCCTAATCAACATCTCAAGGACTTTCTTAAAATCGTTGATTCTATAGATCTTGATGTTGCCACTCGAGAGACGACCCGATTGCGTCTCTTCCAATTCTCTCTGCGGGACCAAGCTAGTCAGTGGCTAGAACGTCAACCCGCAGGATCCATCACCTCTTGGGACGATCTCACCACTCGTTTCCTTGCTCAGTTTTTCCCACCGGGGAGAACTACCAAGCTAAGGAAGGATATCTTGATGTTTGAACAACGTCGAGGCGAAACCCTCTACGGGGCATGGATTCGATTCAAGGACTTACTTCAAAAAGTCCCTCATCATGGCATAAATCTATGGCTTCAAATCCAAATCTTCTATGACCATGTTGATTACCACACCAAGCGTGCCATCGATCGAGCCGCCGGGGGCAGATTGCGCGACAAAAGCGCCAAGGAATCATGGGAGATCATTGATGAGCTTGCATCCGACGATGATGAACTGTGGCAAGTCTCCCACGACGTGCGCTCGGCAGTCATGACATATTCTTCGCCCGATACAGCCAATCAAATCACTGAGGAAAGCGTTAGTGAACTTGAGAAAAGGGTTGCATATCTTATGGAAAAGCAAAAGAGACCCTTAAGTCCACAAAAAGCAACAATTAACTCAGTCTTAAGCGTTAAGCAAATACCATTGTCCGAATCACCCCGTAGGGAAAATACTAAACCCTTCCATAAGCACGCTCCACCCAACTCACCACCTCAGGAACTCAGTCCAACATTCGAAGCTCGAATGAGAGAGTACATGTCGAAACACTCCGAACGGTTGGCTAAATTTGAGGAAGCCGTCTACAAACAAAAGGAGGAAATGGAAGAGAAAATGGCGGAGATGATGAATCTTTTGAAGGAATACACAAATACTAAAGCCCCTGAAAAAGTGTTGGTGAGGAATGACGCTGATGTTCCTAACACTGAATTTGTCAAGGCCACCTCCGTCGTCCAAGAGGGCGGAAATGATGGAAGAGGGAAATCCATAACTATGGAAGTTAACAAAATTGACCTCATCCCACTTAATAAGGGAAACACCAATGCTTACAAATGCGATTCCGACAAGGGAGAGGAGGCGCCCTCTGAGGAGCGCCAATTGGTTGAACCGCCAGTGTCACAACAAGTGAAGCATTATTTGAAGCACGAAATAAACAAGGAGACCATAAACGATTGGGTGAGAAACTATCGACGTACTCATCTACCCAACAAGGAGTTCAAAAAGGTGGAACCGGATGATAAATCTGACACATTACCCGGTGGGCAATTGTATGAATGCCTCATAGGACAAAAGTTAGTGGAAAAGCAGAAATTCTACGGGGTCTTTGAAATACCATGCAGCATTGGAAAACATAAGTATCTGGATGCGATAGCTGACCAAGGTTCCGACGTAAATTTGATGCCTTTATCCATTTATGTCCAGTTAACCGATGAGTTGCCATCCATCACCCATACTAAACTCTCCTTTGCGAAACATTCTTATGAGTACCCGTTAGGAATTGCAGAAGATGTATTGGTCAACGTTGCCGGATTTCTGTATCCGGTCGACTTCATGATCATTGAGAGAAATGATATGAATATGCCAATAATCCTTGGGGCACCCTTTCTCGCTACCACTAGAGCACAAATCAATTACGAAAATAGCACCATCCAAATGAAGAAAGGGAAGAAAACAATAAACTTCCCAACGATCCCACGACATATACGAGATGTTGCTCTGCAGAAGAAGATGGAGGCTAACCCCAATATAATCCGTGGTAATGTTCGAGAGAAAATTCTTGCATGGGAGGCGAGGATTAAGAGTTATATGGAAAATGAGATTAGAGAATGTAAAGGTGGAAATTACGATTACATTGAGGCTGAGGAGCAAACCAATAACCCCGTTGAATTTACAAAAGGGGACTTAGTGCTCCTAAGGCATTCAGAAACTGAAGCACCTACTAATGAACCAAGTCCCTGGTGGTACGGACCGTTCATAATTAAAAGTTTACACCAAGATGGGATAGTAAGCTTGACCAGCAAAGGAGGAGGTGAAGTGACCGCGAATGTCGAGCGACTGAGACACCACCACCCTGATAACAAGGATCATATCTATCAGGGATACGTCATTATGAATGATGGAATTACGTAATGTACGTGACTTTGAGTCTAGCTACAAGACTCGTTAATAAAGAAAGGCGCTTCTTGGGAGGCAACCCAAGCTTTATTTGCTTTATTTGTTTTATTTGCTTTGTGTGTTTATTTATTTGTTTGTTTGTTTTTATTTATTTCCGTATGTGTGTTTTAATTTTTATCATTATTGATTCATGTTCAAGACTAAAATTGTGAAAATGCTTTATGTTGTTTTTAACTTCGTCTTAACTACATATAAAGGTATTTTGCAAAAGATAAGTGTAAGGGAAATCTAAATCGGTTTATTAGAACACAAATTAACATGAATCGTAATAATATTAAATTAACATACATATTCGTATTTGTTTGAGTCAAATGCTTGTATCGAGTCATAATGATGTTTTGCAGGATTTCCAGGAAGTAAGTTAAAGGTTTTTCCAGAAATTTTCCGGAAACTTAAAACGAAAATTTTTGTCAGGTCATTTCTGACGGCGTCAGGGGTTATAACCTGACGGCGTCAGATTTAATTTCCAGAAATTTTTGAAAATTTTGTTTTCATAAAAAATTTTTATTAAAATCTCCAACTTATAATCTCCAGGAATCTGCAAAGTTATCATTCCACAAGCATTATATCCTTATATATAGATTTTATCCCGCCGATGTTATGCAGGTTTTCGTGTTTGTTTTCTCAGGTTCAACAGGTTATTTTGGACAAGGAAATGTTTTGAATCAAGCTTATGGCGATGCATTAGTCATGGAGCTTCAACATTCTCTTTGGAGGAAGATTTAACCGTGTAAATTCATTATCCAACGAGCGAATCAGGGGAGTATTTGATTTCATTCTTTTACTTTATTCTTTTACATCTTGTTATTTGAACATTGGGGACAATGTTCATCTTAAGTGTAAGGGGAGGGTAAAAGTACGATTTTAGAGAATACAATTGTGCTTGATTTTTGTTTGTTTGATGGTAGATGTGTAATAAAACTGAGAGAAATACTTGTTAAGGTAATTTTAGTGCCAAATTTAAAATTTTTTACAACATATAGGAGTGAAACTTTGATCTTAATAAGCGTCTCACGGATAGGAGTTATATGACTAGCACAAAAACCGTACCACTAAAAAATTTTCCACCCCCAAATATGTGAGGTTCACCCCTAGATTTGGTAGGAAAAGCATTTATGCTATGATGTGTGTACCGGTAGCACTTAGATTCTAGAACTTGCGTTAGGACCATTCCGAGGCCACAAGTGAGACTACATTCGTGTAGTTAGATTTACTACATGATAAGAGGCATTAGGATTAACCCATTGTTTTACACCTGTGTTTTTGTTATAATTACTTTGGCTACATTGGTCAAGTAATTCTCCCACACCCCTTTGCGTTGTACTCATTTTTAGTACACGATACCCCTAGTACACCCCTCAGAGCCTATCTTTTCGTTTCGACCTTTAAGCATTTTACTTAAAGGAAGAATTTGTTTACACCCCACTTAAATGTACACCCAAATCGCCTTAGCCTACCTTGTATGCACTCATTTTTAGTGCATTATTGTTACAACATTTGTTTAAACCCAAGTTAATTATCTAGTTGATTACATGGTTGCTAAGTCGAGTCATATCCTTGTACATATTGTTTTGGGACGATTGGGACTCATGGGCAAAGTACTAGTGTTATGGAGTAATGGGGAAGAACATCATTTATTACCCCCATATGTGCTAAATGTTTTAAAAGTACTCCAAGTTTTTCAATTATCTTAATTCGAGTCATTAGAATAGTTATTTGTAAAGTTATGTAAAAGTTCAAGTGTAAGGGGATGCAACGCCCCTATGATGTATTATTTTGGATGGTAGGGCAAGAGTGTATGCAAAAAAAAAAAAAAAAAAAAAAAAAAAAAAATCAAGAAAAATACAAAAAAAAAAAAAAAAAATGAGAAAAAGAAAAGTAGAAAAAAAACATACGGACTACCATCCCGTTTCATTTTATGTTTATTTTATGTTTATGTTTTGTTATTTTCTTTCATTAGCTTAAGATCGAGTCTAGTCTTGGCTTAGCAACGTTGTATAGTACATGTAATTGATCAAGATTTTTAACTCGCCACCAGTAAAATATCCTTTATCCAACAAAACCGTGTTCTCCTTTTCCCTACACCTAACGTTATAACCCATTTAAAAGCCCTCTTTGATAGTTTATCTTAGGTGCTTACGCCTAGTGGAGGAGGTTTTCGATCCTTTCCCAAGCCTATGGTAATCTATTTGCTATGACAGGTAGTGAGAGATATTTTCCGTTTTCATTTATGAGATTTATTTTGATGACACTTGAGAGATGTGAGTATCTAAACACTACTTGTGAGGTGCTAGTATATAATCTCCGTGCTTATTATGATTGAAGTGGAACGATTATTTGTTGTAATTACTTTTATGTTTGCATTAAATGACCCCTAACTTGTATTTTGATTAGAATAAAAGCGCATTTGCTTGAGGACAAGCAAATCTCAAGTGTAAGGGTATTTGATGAGGCGAAAAGTGTACCGCTTTTAAGGGGTCATTTAAGCCCGAAATCGTATTTATTTGATCAAATATTGCCCTAAATCGTTCCTTTTGTCATTTTAGGTACTTTTGAGGAGAAATCTGGAAAAGGAGGCATTTTGGACGTTTTTGGAGCATAAAAGTGAAGAAAAACGGCAAAGTCTCAAAATTGTGCTGAAAGTCACCTTTGACGGCGTCAACATTAACTCCAGACGGCGTCATGCCTTGGCAAGAAAAGTTGGATGTGAAATTTACTCATGACGGGCCAGTGAGTTTGCATGAGAATTCTGACGGCGTCACGCTTTAACTAAATCAAGGGCGTCACGGCTTAAATCATAAGGGGACGGCGTCACGTTTAGGATCCGACGGCGTCAAGCCTTGATAAGCCAGAATGGATTTTTGAAGAGCTAAAGAGGGACGGCGTCAAGATGGTCATCCGGGAACCCTAAAAGCGGCGAGGTGACGGCGTCACAATGCATAAGGTGACGCCGTCAGATGTCAAAGTCTATATATAGTTTTCTAATTTTTTGTCATTAGGAGAGAGCTTAGTGTGTGGAATTTTGGGATAAAACCCTAAGACGATTTTAGCTACTTTTTCAGGGCTTCTTGCCTTGAGATCTTCCATGTTTCATTGAAAGATAAGTTATCAATTAATCATTCAATATGTCTATGTGTTGTTTGATTCTATCTTATGCTTGTCTTTTGTTTAACATGTTAGGCTAAATTTATCTTGTGTTTGCTTAGATCTAATGAAACCTAGCTATTGATTATTGGTTGTTAGTGTGTTGTTAGTTGTATTGGATGATTGTTTATCTATGTTAGGCTTAAGAAAACTGGCTAACTTCCTATTCGGTAACTTGCTTGAACGTCTTAAGAAACATGAACCAAACGCGTACTAAAGGTTTTTATGGTTGTATTTAATGCACAAGCGAATTCTAGTGATCCCATGTTAGGAGCTTCCTAGCCGGCTCGACATAGGAGTGAAGTAGGAGCTTGTAGAGTTTGGGGAAGTAAGTACGCCACCCCACGAATGGTATTAAGGAATACACCCGTCATCCACGCGACTAATACACACTAATTAACCGGTAAAAGATAGTTAGGGAGTAAGGAAATCTAAGTAAACACATTTCTCTACACATAAGTTTCTCACCACTTTTCATTTTTGTTATTTTATTTTATTTGCATTTGTAGTAATTTGGGTTAGTTGACTAGCAACTAATTCCGCCCACTCCTTCAAAACCCGAGATTTTACTTGCTTTTATAAAATTATAAAAACATAAAAAGAATCTTCCTCAACCCTTAGACCTAATTAGAGTAGCCTTTCACACCTAACGAACACTATTCCCTGTGGAGAACGATCAATCCCCCGTACTTACCACTACACTATACTACATCGGTCAGGTACACTGCCTGGTGGGGTTGTAAGCCTCTTGAGATCCCTCGAGAGGTAAAACCTGTTGTAAGGTTGCAAAACCCACGCATCAAAGGGGTATGGTGACGACCGAATTCTTCAAATATGACAGGAATCTTTTATTATCACTTTCGACCTTTTTATTCTTGAGGCGAGATGGGTATGGGACTTTAAGGGGCTGTTTGGCAGGAGTAGGTGGGGATGGAGTTACCGGAGGGGTTTGCTCGGGATTTTCGTCGTTCACATTATCGTTCTCCTCATGAGGGGTGTTGGGTTCCATGGCGTTAGATGGTTGAGCTGGGTAGGGTGGATCCTTAGTAGTTGTTCCAGCACGAGTGGTGATGGCGAGTAAAGGATCTCTTTGCGGCTCGCCAAGGCCGTCGAGAGTGGCGTTGAGTTCTGCGAATTTGGCCTTTACGTTGGTTTGTTGGCTATTGATAAAGTCGTCAAGACCATTTAGTTGCAGATTCTTTTCAAACGTGAAATGCCCGAGATCATCCTCAAAAGTGCTCCTAACCTTATAGTCAGGATATTCTCCTCCTCCCTCTTCTCTCACAAGATTTCCCCAAGGGGTGAAATCATTGTTTTGGTAGAAAGTTAAGAGCGAAGGGTCATCGAAGATGTCGTGGCTTGACAAGCATGCTTGTTCGGTGGTGGTATCATCCTCGCATTCCTCCACTTCATGCGGGCCGCCACATTGATCACAGATCAAGTATGGGTTTGATAACCGCTTAGTTGGTTGCGACTTGTCTAGATAAGATACCTGATCATTCAATCTACTCACCCGGCTAGCAAAAGGAGGCTCTTTCATGATCTTGGAAACGCTCATGATCGAATCGGGTTCATCCCAGGTATCGTCTTGATCATTCGCGTATTCCTCAATTCTATTCCATCCTTCCTCAACGCTTAGTTTGGCTATTTTTCCTTTTGATGAATTATTAATGCCCAATTGGTCGTTTTTTGAGACACTGTCATAAAAGATTTGGACAAGAAGCCAGAGTTCAATGCCATGATGAGGGACCTGTCTAATTAGATCCTTGAATCTAACCCAAGATTTGTGAATAGGTTCTGCTGGTCCAACTTGGAAGCGGAGGATTTCGTCTCTCAACTTTGAAGTTCTTCCTATGGGAAAGAATTTCTCATAGAATTTTGAGATAAGCTGTTCCCATGTGAAGATGGATTCGGAAGGAAGTTGGTTATACCAGTCTCCGGCTCTTTCATGAAGGGTGAAGGGAAAGAATCGCAACCGGGAGGTATCTCTAGTGGCTCCGTCCGTATGGAGGGTATCCACTATTTTCAGGAAGTCCTTGATGTGTTGGATTGGATCTTCAGTTTTCAATCCGTGAAACTTGCATACACTTTGGACTAGCCAAATATCAGTTGCACGCAAGACCCCATCCGTGTGTTCATTTGGAAAAACGATAGCATTGGAAAAACCACGAGGGGTGGGAGAAGAGTAGTCCTTGAGACATTTGGGGATTGGGATTTCGGGAACTTCCATATCGTGATTGGGTTGAGGGCTAGGAGGTGTAGAATGATGATTGGATTCTTCCTCGGAGAGGGCATCATCAAAATTGATCGTGGATGGTTCAGCCGCTTGGTGGAGTCGCCTTAATTTATGCATTTCCCTTTCGGGTTCAGCATAGGGTGTGGCAAGAGTCTTTATCGAGCTTCGGCTCCTAGTGATTCTAAGATTAGGGGGGTCATCATCCAAAATTAGGGAATATCCTCCTAAAGTGCGGGCTCTAGGAGGTGGTTGTGGTTGTTGTGGTGGTGGGTTGTTGTGGTTAAGGATATTACCATCTTCCATGATGTCGGACGGTAATGGTTACGAACAAAGACACGAAGAAAATAGATAGACTAAAGAAAACCTAGAAAAATAAAATAAAAATCTCACTAGAAAGGAATCTAGTGAGTAGACCTAATAGAATAAAAATTCAACCTAAACAATAACTATTCCCCGGCAGCGGCGCCAAAAACTTGATTGCGTGGTTTTGTAACCTTACAACAGGTTTTACCTCTCGAGGGATCTCAAGAGGCTTACAACCCCACCAGGCAGTGTACCTGACCGATGTAGTATAGTGTAGTGGTAAGTACGGGGGATTGATCGTTCTCCACAGGGAATAGTGTTCGTTAGGTGTGAAAGACTACTCTAATTAGGTCTAAGGGTTGAGGAAGATTCTTTTTATGTTTTTATATTTTTTTATAAAAGCAAGTAAAATCTCGGGTTTGAAGGAGTGGGCGGAATTAGTTGCTAGTCAACTAACCCAAAATTACTACGGATGCAAATAAAATAAAATAACAAAAATGAAATGTGGTGAGAAACTTATGTGTAGAGAAATGTGTTTACTTAGATTTCCTTACTCCCTAACTATCTTTTACCGGTTAATTAGTGTGTATTAGTTGCGTGGATGACGGGTGTATTCCTTAATACCATTCGTGGGGTGGCGTACTTACTTCCCCAACTCTACAAGCTCCTACTTCACTCCTATGTCGAGCCGGCTAGGAAGCTCCTAACATGGGATCACTAGAATTCGCTTGTGCATTAAATACAACCATAAAAACCTTTAGTACGCATTTGGTTCATGTTTCTTAAGACGTTCAAGCAAGTTACCGAATAGGAAGTTAGCCAGTTTTCTTAAGCCTAACATAGATAAACAATCATCCAATACAACTAATAACACACTAACAACCAATAATCAATAGCTAGGTTTCATTAGATCTAAGCAAACACAAGATAAATTTAGCCTAACATGTTAAACAAAAGACAAGAATAAGATAGAATCAAACAACACATAGACATATTGAATGATTAATTGATAACTTATCTTTCAATGAAACATGGAAGATCTCAAGGCAAAAAGCCCTGAAAAAGTAGCTAAAATCGTCTTAGGGTTTTATCCCAAAATTCCACACACTAAGCCCTCCTCTAATGACAAAAAATTAGAAAACTATATATAGATTTTTGGATCTGACGGCGTCACCTTATGGAGTGTGACGCCGTCACCTCGCCGCTTTTAGGGTTCCCGGATGACCTTCTTGACGCCGTCCCTCTTTAGCTCTTCAAAAATCCATTCTGGCTTATCAAGGCTTGACGCCGTCTAACCATGAACGTGACGCCGTCCCCTTATGATTTAAGCCGTGACGCCCTCGATCAAGTTAAAGCGTGACGCCGTCAGAATTCACATGCTATTTTCACTGGCCCGTCATGAGTAAATTTCACATCCAACTTTTCTTGCCAAGGCATGACGCCGTCCAGAGTAAAGTCTGACGCCGTCAAGAGTAACTTTTAGCCGATTTTTGAGACTTTGTCGTTTTCTTCACTTTAATGCTCCAAAAACGTCCAAAATGCCTCCTTTTCCAGATTTCTCCTCAAAAGTACCTAAAATGACAAAAGAAACGATTTAGGGCAATATTTGATCAAATAAATACGATTTAAGGCTTAAATGACCCCTTAAAAGCGGTACACTTTTCGCCTCATCAATTTCCAAAAGGTATCCATGATCGCACGTGCTGGTTCTTTAAAACTAAACATATAAATATAGGCTAACATCTTTTTAATGGATTGTTTCTTAGGTATTGACGGCCATTGGAAACTTCTACATATGCTCCATTGCCATTGGTCTCATAATTGAAATAGTGGTGATGTACCCAATTCAGAAATGAACTTACAGGAACGGAATCGACAATTTATTGGTTCTTCTCATTTGTGGTATCCCAATTGCCATGCTAACTGTTTTGTCGGTGACTATGGCCATCGAGTCCCACAAGTTGTCAGAGCAAGGTGCAATCACCAAGAGAATGACAGCCATCGAAGAAATGGCTGGGATGGATGTTTTGTGTAGTGATAAGACTGGTACACTCACGTTGAACAAACTCACAGTCGATAAAACTCTCATTGAGGTATGTTTCTATTACCAATTTGAAGTTATCTTCTTTTAAAAGTCTAAAGTTTTCTTTTTGATTTATACTTTATCGAGAAAAAAAATACTTTTTTTTCAGGTGTTCGTTAAGGATACAGACAAGAATCATGTGGTTCTAATGGGAGCAAGGGCTTCAAGAGTCAAGAATCAAGATGCGATAGATGCTTGTAATGTTGGAATGCTTTCAGATCCAAAGGAGGTAAAAATTAGAACGGGAATACAACTTTCAGGCTTGACAAGCCTAAAAGAACTAGGATATCGTGGCGTTCTATGTCCTGCTTCTCTAAGTTCAAAGTGACAGAAAAATGTCTTTTGTTTATGCAGGCATGAGCGGGGATGGAAGCATAAAAACAATGGCTAATAGAAGCATGCCGGCTGCTCCACAACCCACCCCGGGTGCAATTTTACTTGGGGATTGTAAAGTTTGATGTAACTCCTTATATCATTTTGAGCACTAGGAATAATAATAACAATGGCGGAATATTCAAACAAATAATCAATTGTTATTGAACAAGGTTTTTCTTCAATATCTTTCACATGCACACTCCAATTCTACTTGATCAAGGTAGAACGTGTTACACACCTTGTAACAGGGATCAAGACTTGACCTTGAAGTGTAAAAAAAACTCTAAACCCTAGGCGTTTTACAAGCCCTACGCCTAAGAACACACATACCCCTTTAGTGCACTACCTTTTATGCATACATAAACTAATGACCTAATGTCTCTTTATATAATAGAGATCATCTAGGTTTACAAGGAAAATATTCCTAATACAATAAGGAAACTAAATATTCTAAGAATCTTCTAAAAGCTCCATCTTGTTATAGTTTCCCTTCTTGTCACATTAAGTCCTTCTTGTTTTGTATCATCAAATCTATAAAACCCAACAATCTTCCCCTATTTGATGATTACAAAACATACACGTTCTTGTACGAACTTCCTTAGACGTAGTAAAGAAGTTGAGATAATTAAATCTCACCATGAATGAAACAATCTTGTCTTCCCCTTAATCCATGCCATGCTGTAACACCCCCAAAATCTATTTTAGCGGGAGCATACATGTTTGGGTGCTACTAAATTGGTATTATAACACAAGGTACAAAGAACGGTTTTACCTCAACCGTTTAAAATATATTTCATATTCAAAAGTGATTTGTTTACAATATTTCAAAATCGGTGTGGAAATATAGGCCCATAAAAGAAGTACAGCGGTCCCAAATACATCAGAGTCTTCTATGACCATGCCATGCCATGCCAATAGCCTTCACAACTAGTTTATCTCCTTAAACCGGAAAATACATGCTAAAAGGGTCAACACGAGGTTGGTGAGTTCATAGATTTATGATAAAGCAGTAAAAGTAATGTGAGTTTAATAAAAGTTTTGTAATTATTGTGTCGCTCACAATGTCATAATGATAGAGTTTACCTTAAAGTAAAATTTAAGTTGTGGACCAAGAGTAGGGTATGTAACCCAAAATAAAATAGTCTATTACGCTAGCTTTAAGTTCATGCAACCGAAGCTCGACAGTTCAGTGCGCTACAACCTAGCACATAAATAATAATAATAAGGGCCCATAGCGAGTGCTTAACCCAATACACTCGTAATCCGACTTGGTATACACCCGCATTGACCCGTCTAGCCAAACGAACGGGGAGTCACCCCAATAGATCTATTTATATCAATCGCGCTTCCTAGCAGGAATTAACGGTTCATGAAGGTGGGCATAACAGTGGGTTCAGGGGCTTAGGCTAACTACGCAATAGTTTGATAAAAATAGTGTTGGTCCATAAAATAGTTTTTTATGTTTCTCGGCCCAATTGTGAAAACAAGTGTAAATAGAGTGGGGCTATAAATTCACAGGCATATCAGTCAATCACATGACGCCTTCAAATAACCAAATCAAATATTTCAGCCAAATAGTCAAATATTGAGTAAACAGTTCGCATATTCCAAATAAATAGTCATTGAGTTTAGTTTAAAACGAGCATGTATTCTCCCCAAAACATTTATAAAACAAGTAAAGGTAGGGGCCATGAACTCACCTTAGCTTGCAGCAACACAAAATATCACAATTGTCACAACTGGCATCAAGGGCAAAACACAACGATATCGAGGGTACAGGCACAACGGTGCCGGATCGGCATAACCTAATATATATATTTATCTCAGAATACGTCTCGAAAAATAAAGAGTTTTGAAAAGACAAGCGTTTTAGTTTTTGTGGATCACTCGTATCAAAGTTTGTAAAAAGTTTAGTGTTAACGTTTCGTGTGGTGGTAAGACAGCATAGACTCAAGAATACTCACGCCAAATTGGAATAGAAAATCGAAACTGTCGAGAAATATACGGACGAGAACTTGAGTCGAGAAAAGAATGATAAACGAAGTCAAGGAAAATAGTGACAACAGATAATGTTAACTAAATAAGTTAATTAATACGTTTCGGTGTTTACCCAATAACCCCAAATAGTTTGGAAATAATTAATATAGTTTTGGAAAGGTAGTTTAAGTTTTATAAGAAAACTCAAATTTGTATATCAAATGGTAAATGTTTTCATGTTAACAAAACTACAAGTTTTGATTATTGTCGGGTTTTTATAAGATAAAAGGTTTTTCGACATCAAAGTGTAAGTCTAGAGAGTTTTATAAAATTGGCATGACGCGTCCATTTATAAAGTTTTTCACAAGTCGTCGTGACTTCAATAAAACTCAGTTTCCTCATGGCAATATTTCCCGAAAAGTTTATAATGAGGACAATTGATAGTAATAATTAATCCTATTTTTTAGAATATCTATTAGTCGTCTAATCCAAAATGTCCAATTAGTCCGATATAGTTCAATTGTCCAATGATTTTATCCGGTATTCAAGTGTCCGTATAAAATATTTATATTGTCCAAGTTTATCAAGTCTGATTAACCAACACCAAAAATTAAGACCCGATTTATATTTCACCTTATATTATATTCGTAGACTAGTAACTTGTAATATTATTATACATCATATTTTCTGGCCATCTATGTTTTACTATCCATGCAGGATAGGTCCCGTTCTTCATAACAAACTCTTTACCATATATGAGATTAGTTTCTAATGAATCATATTGAGGGTTTATAAAACATGTGCACATGACGTTTCTAAATGTATTTATACTGTTAAATGAGGTACCAATGTTTACATATTCCTCATCTTAATTTAGTGGTGATCATATTATAGTATCCTTAACAGACATGTATGATCTAAATATATAGGCTTAGACCAGTATTAATCCAAGACACACCCTTAGTTTTACTTGGGCTTGGCCCGATAAACAAACACCCCTTTGTTGCACCAGCTTGGCTGCAAACTCAAACAAAATGCACTCTATATATTTTTTTGAACGACCAATAAACATCACACCCATTTTAAACATACAAGTTAAGGTTTAAAATATAACACATATCATAAAAATTTAAACCAACACTCTTTTGTTTACTCGGGCTTTGTGGCCAAAAATGAACAAAACACACCCATGGACACTTTCATGGGTTTCGGCCCACTACTCAAACAAACGCACCCTTGATTTACTGAAACCAAAACAGTCACACCTTCACATTCACAAACATAACACATTTACACTTTTATCAAACGCAAAACTTACCAAAAATTCAACACCCCTTGGTGTTGTGTTAATCGAGACATACATCACACAAACACTTGCACTCTTACGCAATTAAGATTCAAACTCGCAAATACATCACATAAACACCACTTTATGGTTTTCTTTTGACTTCAACATAACAAAGAACGCAAACACATCAACCACGCAAAATCTATAATTGGGCCTAGTAACAAAGTTAATCAAACCATCACAGTTTAATGACTATATACGAATCAATATTAACCTGAGTCAAATTTAGTAGTAACTACACAAAGCTAAAACCATATGAGACCTTAAATAAATCGACCCAAAACCTTAGATCGGGTTTCACACTAATCAGAGTGCAAGATAACAACAACATCAAGAATCAAAATATATATCGAAACCGAGATGTAGAGGGGTCCGACTTGACCCGACCCGTATAAGCAACCGAATCAGACAAACACCCTTTTATTCCATTTCTTACCACACGAATGACTTCAAAAACCTTTTTAGAAAATTGTTATACCCACGAAATCTAATATTTAAAATATGTTTTTAATCTAGCTTTGTATCCACGAAAACTAGTATAAATCATTTTATGTTCGGTTTTTAAGCAACGAAATAACAAAATAGATCCAGGTTGTTGGCTAACTCATGAATCAAGGGAAAGGAAGAGAGATGAGAGGGTTGGGGAGGAATACTCGATCACAAACACGAGCGTGACAACCAAGATTTTGATGGGGATGATGACGGCAGCTCACAGTGGTGGTGGCAGCAACAACTCGAGATGGCCGGAATCTGGTCGGAAATGAGGGGCGGCTGGAAAACCCTAGAGAGATTTGAGTGTGTGATGATGTAACACCCCGAAAATTAGGTCCAGCGGAAGCATACATGTCACTGGGGTGCTACTCAATTGGTATCACAACACAAGGTTCAAAGAACGGTTTTACCTCAACCGTTTAGAAGAAAATTCATTATCAAAAGTATTAAATTTACATCATTCGAAAATAGTGCGGAAGTAAGGCCCAAAAATAATAAAGCGGTCCCAAATATATTCATCAGAGTCGTCTCTGACCATGCCCCTTGCCAAGCGCCTCCAAAGATAAGCTATAGTCTAAAACCTGAAAATACATGCTAAAAGGGTCAGCTTACGCTTGTGAGTTCATAGGTTTTAGTTTAAAACAGTTTGGTTAAACCAAAAGGTTTACAAGTTCAAATCATCGTTCGCAAGCAATTCAAGTTCAACGTAGGTTAACACTGCCTAAATCACGGGTTAAGAAAAAGTATAATAGTGGACCAAGATAAAGGATATGCAACCCATAATAAAATAGTTTATTGCGCTAGCTCTAAGTTAAATGCGTGCTAGAAAGCACGTACAGGCATGCTAGAAAGCATGTAAGGCATGCTGGAAAGCATGTTAAATGCGTGCTAGAAAGCACGTTACGGCATGCTAGAAAGCATGTTAAATGAGTGCTAGAAAGCATATTACGGCATGCTAGAAAGCATGTTAAATGCGTGCTAGAAAGCACGATACGGCATGCTAGAAAGCATGTTAAATGCGTGCTAGAAAGCACGTTACGACATGCTAGAAAGCATGTTAAATGCGTGCTAGAAAGCACGTTACGGCATGCTAGAAAGCATGTGAAAATATAGTGGAGCTTAGGCTAACTACGCAATAGTTGAAAAAAAATAGTGTTGGTCCATAAAATAGTTTAAATGATTTCACTCATGAATACCAGATAAATCACGTAATGCCATCAAATAACCAGATCAAATATATCAGCCAAATAGTCAAAATAGAGCAACCAGTTCACGTATTCCAAATAAACAGTCATGAGTTTAGTTAAAAACGAGCATGTATTCTCCCCCGAAAATAGTTAGAAAACCGGTAAAAGTAGGGGCCATGAACTCACCTTAGCCACAGAAATGCAAGATCACAACTGACACGACTGGCATCTAGAGCATATCACAACGGTCTCAAAACATACGGCACGACGGTACACGGAGGTACAAGCACGGCGGTACACAACGGTCTAGGATCGGCACGCCGGAAAAGAGATGGAGATGGGAGCGGCTGCTGGGAAGAAGAAAATGAGATATAACCCTAAAAATTATTTAGTGGAGTTATATGGATGTATATATAGCGCAAGGTTTAGGTTAGAAAAGTCTAGGGACCAATACTGTAAATAACAAATTTTAGGGGAGGAGGGATAAAATTTACTGCAGGGACCATAGTTTTAATTTAGGCTATCTTTCTTGAAATGAAACTCGGGGCTCGTTTAAGATAGCAAACGATTGATTCAAGACACGAGAATTTCACCACTGCGCTCAGAATAATTTTTCAAATAAAAACGACTATTCATACGCGTCGTTTCTCATGAAAAATAAAATAATCAAAACAAATCGTCGGTTGTGCCAGTACGCGTTGTGTATGAATTTCACGTTTCGTGAGATAACTTCTCGTTTTAGAATCAAAAGAGTTCAGGAAGGATCCGTTTATGAGAAACAGGGAAAGTCTCGAATAAAAATATATTCGGAAAATTACGGGTGGTTACAGTCTCACCTCCTTAACGGAATCGCGACCTCGCGATTCAATTCCAGTTACTCGTTACGGTTGAAAAGAGATGAGTACATACACATGAGGATTCGTCGTCACGTTCTCACGTGAATTTAGGACTTTTTAACGAGCTTCGACGAGCTTTGTCGATTAGGGATGTGACTTTACTAAAGTCATTTGATTTCACGGTTCATGATTTCGATAGGTTTCTCAACAAGGTTTAAACATTCATCAAATCTAGATCTCTCCCAGAGGAGTAGTGGTTGCCTCATCGGTAAGTCATTTCTTCACGATGCGCATAAAAACGTTGCGAATACTGCTGAGTCCTGATGGTAGTTCGAGCCTGTGTGCTACCGGTTCAACTCTAGCAAGGATTTTAAAAGGATCAATACAGCGAGATTAAGCTTTCCACGTTTACTAAACGTATCACACTGTCTCATGGTGAATCTTTAAGCATAATCTAGGCTTTAACTGGGAATTCAAGAGGTTTACGTCATTTGCCAGCACGCTCTTCTGACGACTCGTGAGCAGCGTGTAACTCGGTTCTGATCTGAACGGTCTTTTCGGTAGTCTCGTGAACAAGTTTGGGGTCAGCAAGTTGGGTATTCGCAAATTCTACCCATCAAGTCGGCGATCGGCACTTGCGACCATAAAGTGTCTAGTATGGTGTCGTTGGAATACTGGAGTCATAAGTATCGTTATAAGAGAAATTTGGCCAACAGGAGGTGTCAATACCGACTATTTCTAAATTACGCAGGAACACAACATGTCCTCTAACATTTGAATGATTTTTCCACTTTGGCCATCAGTCTGGAGATGATACACAGTATTCATCTCCAAATCTGTTCTCATGGCTCTTTGGAGTGATTGCCAGGGATTTGATGTGAAACAACTATCCCGATCAGAGAATGGTAAGAGTCGACACTCTAAGTCTATACCGGGTAATGATTTCATATGAGTATGGACGAGCAAGTTTGCCCATACTGTCGTTTCATCGATTAGAGAACGTGAGTAGATTAGGTAGGATTATCAACAATTACTCTGGTAGCGGCGCGGGATTTATTTCCAAAGTTTCGTTTATGATAAATTTCATTATCCGGTAAGAAAGTAGCAAGGATCACTGGTACTTCCGAGGGACGAGTGAGAAGTTGGGCGGTTGTCCCAAGGAATCGGGGTTTCAGTTACTCCTTAGAGTCTCAAGATTTCTGCTGGGCGTGGAATCTCTGCCAAATAGAGAGTTTAGCGAGTTCAGAGTATAATTCTGAGGGAAGGTGCTGATTGCCACAAGCAATCAGTTGATTGAATCAGTAATGTACAAGGTACTCAAAACGAAAGGTACAACATTGATTGAACAACTTCAATTGAACAACCTCGGTTGGAAAAATGAATATAATCGATTGAGCACAAGGCTTAGAGTAGCGGCGACTGTAACAAGGTAACAACAAAATGAGGTTGGATAACAAATCCAAATCCAGGATGACGTCCAAAATCATAAAATCAAACAACTCGAACTAAATCAGAATCAAAACCAATCCAAACATAGTCGATATCGAATCCAAACGTAGTCAAAAATCGAATCCAAAAGAGGCAAAAATTAAATCCAGACGTAGCCAAAATAAAAAATAAGCGTAGATAAAATCAAATCTAAACGTGGCCAAAATCAATTCCAAACGTGGCCAAAAATCAATTCTAAACGTAGCCGAAATTCAAAACCAAACATGGTCGAAATCGAATCTAAACGTTCCAGTAAGCTCGGACAGCTTATAACGCTCTTAAGGGGTTACAAATAAGTAACTCGGATTCAAACGGTGCCAATCGGATCTAACTCGACCCGATGCAAATTACGGTCAGACGGCGACAAACAGGATTTCCATATAATGGAGACGTATAGCGATGCCAAGGGCATTACGGTTCACGCGGTGTTGTGATGCCAGTGTGTTGTGTGTGAGGATGTAAAATTCCATGTCCGTGTACACACGCAAAACTGTACCATTCCAAAAGTCAACTCGGACATAATTCCATTATAACTACTCCAAGTATTGCAAAATTCACCTCTGAGTCGGACATAGGTGATCAGGCTATGTCCCACTGTCCCTGGTTGAATATAGGTGATCAGTCTATATTCACCCGAGGTTCAATGAATTTTGGAATACTAAGCCTAGTTATACTAGTAGTATGTCCTTTATATCCAAAATCATTCCCAAAAATCACGATAAGTATACAAACTCGACATCCAATAGTGAGATTACGTAAGGAAATAGCATAACTCCGTGACAGGTTCGGTGCAAGTATAAGCTTATGGAAATGCTTATAGTGAACAGTTAAAACGAACGGATATAAAATATCCAAGAGTCAGGCACACGTCTAAACAAAAATATAATCAAGCAACTCATTAAACAACTCGTCAAGTATACCATGAATATCTCATCTAATATCATCAATTATCTCGCCATATCAATTAAATCCTCAAATAAAATCATACGCGAGGCATCAGCTTGGCAGGCAGGCACGTGACGGTCATAGGGTTAAGTTTTCATAAAAGTGGCTATAGTCCAGGTTTTAGAAAATAAACCCAGTTTTCTATAACCTGGATCTGATACCAATCTGTAACACCCCGAAAATCGGGTCCAGCGGAAGCATATATGTCACTGGGGTGCTACTCAATTGGTATCACAACACAAGGTTCAAAGAACGGTTTTACCTCAACCGTTTAGAAGAAAATTCATTATCAAAAGTATTAAATTTACATCATTCGAAAATAGTGCGGAAGTAAGGCCCAAAAATAATAAAGTGGTCCCAAATATATTCATCAGAGTCATCTATGACCATGCCCCTTGCCAAGCGCCTCCAGAGATAAGCTATAGTCTAAAACCTGAAAATACATGCTAAAAGGGTCAGCTTACGCTGGTGAGTTCATAGGTTTTAGTTTAAAACAGTTTGGTTAAACCAAAAGGTTTCCAAGTTCAAATAATCGTTCGCAAGCAATTCAAGTTCAACGTAGGCTAACACTGCCTAAATCACGGGTTAAGAAAAAGTATAATAGTGGACCAAGATAAAGGATATGTAACCCATAATAAAATAGTTTATTGCGCTAGCTCTAAGTTAAATGCGTGCTAGAAAGCACGTATAGGCATGCTACAAAGCATGTAAGGCATGTTGGAAAGCATGTTAAATGCGTGCTAGAAAGCATGTTACGGCATGCTAGAAAGCATGTTAAATGCGTGCTATAAAGCACGTTACGGCATGCTAGAAAGCATGTTAAATGCATGCTAGAAAGCACGTTACGGCATGCTAGAAAGCATGTTAAATGCGTGCTAGAAAGCACGTTACGGCATGCTAGAAAGCATGTGAAAATATAGTGGAGCTTAGGCTAACTACGCAATAGTTGAAAAAAAATAGTGTTGGTCCGTAAAATAGTTTAAATGATTTCACTCATGAATACCAGATAAATCACGTAACGCCATCAAATAACCAGATCAAATATATCAGCCAAATAATCAAAATAGAGCAACCAGTTCACGTATTCCAAATAAACAGTCATGAGTTTAGTTAAAAACGAGCATGTATTCTCCCCCGAAAATAGTTAGAAAACCGGTAAAAGTAGGGGCCATGAACTCACCTTAGCCACAGAAATGCAAGATCACAACTGACACGACTGGCACCTAGAGCATATCACAACGGTCTCAAAACATACGGCACGACGGTACACGGAGGTACAAGCACGGCGGTACACAACGGTCTAGGATCGGCACAACTTAATACATATACGATATCTCAAAACACGTCTCGCAAAATTATAAAGTCTATAAAAGACAAAGTGTCGTAGTTTTCGTGGATTACTCAGTTTCAAAACTTATCAAAAGCTTAGTTTCAACGTTTCGTGTGGTGTGGTAAGAAAACATAGACTCGACAGACAACTCACGCCAAAAGAATAGACATTGACATAGTCGAGAGAATACTGACGAAAGATAACTCTAGAAGTTAAAGACAAACAAACACCTCAAGTAAAATAACTTAGTTTGTACGTTTCGACATTTACCCCGTTATACCAAATAGTTTGTACAAAACATAAACATTTTATAAATAGAAATGGGTTTACAAAATAAACTAGTTTTTCTCTAGTCGTCGAGACTTAGATTAACCAAAACTGAAATTACAATATTTAACAAGTTTATGTCTCGATATTTTTCTCGTAAATATTAGTTTTGGTTTTATTGAAGATTTTGTGTCCGGTGGAGTTTAATATATTAAAGTCTTTTCGAGTTTAATATATTATACCGTCTCAAGTCTCAAAATGTTCAATGAATCCAATATCTAATTTTGTACGTCCGATAACGATCCATGGTTGTCCAATGTCCAAATATAATAATCAAAATCCGTATTCATAACCAATTCACAATTCCAAATGTAATTCGAAACGTATCAATCGTCACAAGTAAACAATTTAGTACTCGTTAGTTAATAATATTTTGACACGACATAATCCAAATCCCATTCTCGACACAACAAATTTAATAACTCTTATCATTTTTGACACACTCATAAATAACTCGGGCTCGGCCCAATCAAACCACCAAACGCACCAAGTTTGGGCTTCGACCCAACACCAAACAAACAAACTAATTCAACCGAAATTTTCTTCACATAAACACTTTCTCCCTTTTAACTTAATAATCAAACTCCAAATATAACAAACCGAGCCACACATACTATATACCTTTCAAACCAAGATTACTCACCTCGCCGAGACCACAAGGTCTCGGCTTCGATCCATGACTGGAACCAAACAACCAAACGGATTCAAACAATCAGCCAAATCATACGACAAATAAACACCTTTGTGGTGTCTTGACTCTGACTGAACCAAACAACTCACTCAAACGCACCTTAATAGACTAAAAAAATGACAACAAGTAAACACTCCCTTAAGATCCCTTTAAGCTGAAAATAAGTTAAAGCCAAGTCAAACATAACGCACCCTATGCGGGTTCTCTTCACAGCCGAGACCAAACTAGTTCCACGCGAGCACAACCACCCTTGTGGTTGTCTCGTTACACTGAAATACGAACACATTAAGCCACAAAAATAAGCTTCGACTAAACAACACCCATATTCGAGTTTAATCATCAATTCAAGAACCATAACAACAACATCAAGAACAACACCAGGTTAAACAAATCGTACCACACCAAAAAAATAAATAACCTCGTTTTAAATCCAGTTTCTATATCACGAATTAATGACTCCGTTTCATAGTTAGTTTCAAATCCACTAAAACCAAAGACAACACAAATCATAATCGGTTAATAAAATAAAGAACACGAGTGGTTTTACCATACCACTAGGCGAATGAGACAGGAGATGAGAGGGAAAAAGACGGTGGAGATAGTGGCGCTAAGGCGGCTGTGGTGGTTGCTAAGGCGGCTGTGGTGACTGGAACTCATGGATTGACCATCAAACATCTTCAAAACATAAGAATATAGTAGGATAGGTGGTGTTTGTATTGGTGGTGATGGTCGTATGCGGTGGTAGCGGCGCGTAGAGGTGATGGTGGAAATACTTGCGGCGCGTGTGGTGGTGGGTCGTGATAAGGGAGTCACAAGGGAGCTATTGGTGGTGGCGGTGAGAGGTGGTGAGCGGCGGTGGTGGCTCGGATGGCCGGAGAATGGCCGGAAAAGAGATGGAGATGGGAGCGGCTGCTGGGAAGAAGAAAATGAGATATAACCCTAAATATGATTTAGTGGAGTTATATGGATGTATATATAGTGCTAGGTTTAGGTTAGAAAAGTCTAGGGACCAATACTGTAAATAACAAAGTTTAGGGGAGGAGGGATAAAATTTACTGCAGGGACCATAGTTGTAATTTAGGCTATCTTTCTTGAAATGAGACTCGGGGCTCGTTTAAGATAGCAAACGATTGATTCAAGACACGATAATTTCACCACTGCGCTCAGAATAATTTTTCAAATAAAAACGACTATTCATACGCCTCGTTTCTCATGAAAAATAAAATAATCAAAACAAATCGTCGGTTGTGCCAGTACGCGTTGTGTACGAATTTCACGTTTCGCGAGATAACTTCTCGTTTTAGAATCAAAAGAGTTCAGGAAGTATCCGTTTATGAGAAACAGGGAAAGTCTCGAATAGAAATATATTCAGAAAATTACGGGTGGTTACAGATGAGATTTGAGTGTGTGTTCCCTCCTGTTGTAATCGAGCCGATTAAAAAGAAAGAAAAGAAGTGGTTTTTGACAAATTTTCTTTGATGGATTCTTGTGATGAGGCTATTTTGAGCAAAGGTTGCTATCAACTCCATCTCCAAGAATGTCTCGTGACCTTGTGTTGGGAAGGGAGAAGCAGAGAAAGAAGAAGAAAGAAGAACAGCGACTTGTCCTGGAAATTTTTGATAAAGGAGATAAGAAGAAAAAGAATATATAGTGGGCGGTTGGGATTTATTTGTTAGGTTTTGCTTTATTATTACCCCGTGTACTCCTTGTCCCGTTGAGCTAAAATGTAGTTGCGGTAATCCGGTTTGGCGCTTTCGAGCAACAATGCGAAAAATAAATTTTCGTGGACGTTCCTATAAGAACAATACTATTGACTCCGAAAAACAATTATCAAAATTTAGACCGTTACTAATGTGGTGTCGGTACGCGTGTAGTGTCGTGTTTTTCAGAAAAGCGAGATGACTTCTCGGTTTTGTAAATAAATTGCCAGTAAGTGTCAGGAAATGATTACTTTACTTTTCTTGATAAAATTAAGTGGTTTGGAGGATTACTGTATGCTATTGTGAGCCAAATAACTTTCCAAAATAGTCAAATAAGCTCAAATAAATTGTCAAGTAATAATGAGTAAATTTTTATTATTAAAATTGTGGAAAACTAGAAGGGGGGTTGAATAGTTTTTGCCTTTTATAAAAAAAATAATTCGCTTTGTGACTTAACGTGATTTCAAAGAAAATACACACACACACAAACAATATAAGTTTAGTAAGTAAGGAAAGGAATAATCAAACCACAACACGGAGATTTATAGTGGTTCGGCTACAAGGACTCTCTTCCTTGCCCTACTCTACTCCTCTAGCCTCTAACTCGAGAGTTTTTCTTCACTAAGAAACAAACTCCCTTCTCGGCGTAGAAAACCTTTATACACGTCGCTTACACTTTATCCGGTACTAAGCTAAACACCGGGTTCTTTACAAGGGTACAACCACTCCCGTTGGTTCTTTAACAAGGGTACAACCACTCCCGACTCTCTATGTGTTTTGAGGACTAAAACACTAACCGATCACTACTGAATGAATGGATAACAATGATGTGTAAACACTACTAGATTACGCAGTAACTAACTACTCAAGACTTGCAACACATTGTTGAAGCTTGTTGATGCTTGATCTCTTTTGCTACAAAAAGAAAGATCACTAAGAATGAATTGAATGAATGAAATGGGTTAGTAATGTATAAATGAATGAATTTATAATTTATGCTATATAAGTGATGGTTGTGCTTGAATGATCAGCTTTCTATTTATAGGCAAAACTGAGGGGACAACCGGCGGATTTGGAGGATCCAATATCAGGGATCCGCCCTTGTAGTTGTTTGGTTCCGCGGGAACCTGACAGCTAAGATTTTTACAAATCTTTCCATATCATTCTATATCATGCCAAGTCTTGTCAAGATCTTACAAAGTCAACTTTGTTACTTAAAGATCTTTCCAAAATATTTCCCAAATCCTCAAGATATCAAAATGAGGTATGCCATGATGTCATGTTAATATTTCTAATTTAAGAAATAAAAGTAAAACATGTAAATATAAAATGTATGTAATATTATTCTTAGTGATTATGTAAAATGTGTTTTTAAAAGACTTGTTACTATAAATGTAAAAGACTTTAACTTATATTTATGCTTTGCTAAAGATAAACCTTATAATTGTCATTAACAAAATAAAGCAAAGATCGTAAAATATAAATAACGTTTTTAGGACGATATTTGTATTAACAAAAATAATGTTTGGAAAATTGCGGGTGGTTACACATGCCACCACCACATCTCTTCCCCTTTTTGTTATAATCAAATAGGGAACGTATGCAAATATGATCTTGACCACTACAAACTAATACCACACTCCTAATCCAAGCCTTCCAATGTTTCAAATTGCCCTCCATGACGCATATATAAGAAAAATGAATCCAAAACAGTAGAAACTCCAACTAGCAGTAGTAATAATGATCAACAGTAGTAAGAATCAAAAACTTCCCCTTGAGTGGTGCATGAACATCAAATGATTAAACAAATCATAAGAATAAGCTTCCCCTAAAACCAATGTGTTGATCATCTTCATGATTCTTCAAATCTGCAGGCTCCTTGTAATGATCAATAATGAAGAAAACTTGATATAACAAACTTGAAACCAAAGTAAAATATCCCAAACTTGTTACTTAAGCTTGCACTGTTGTTGATTGAAGAACGATATAGAGAATTTGGTGTTGCAGAAACAAATCTCTTAGTAATCTCTTGAATTTATCCACATCGACTTTCTTCGTGTGACACTGAGTACTACATTGTGACTCCTTTAAGTGATAGTTAACTAGGTCTTCGTCCATTCACCCCTTGACCTATGAAAACTAGATAAACCAAGTCCCAATCTTAAACCATATATGAACAAGCAAGTCACCAATTGATTGCAAGAAATATCAATGATGAAATAAGTAAACGCCTACGTGAAACTTTATTTCAATCTCAAATAAGAGATAAACAAATTCTCTTTGTAATCACTTCTTCAATAAAATCTAAAAATACGAGCCTTTTTAAACGTTGAGAAACATTTAAAATCAAAAACCATAACTCTTGTGTGTGTGAACCAATAACCTTTTGTGTGTGTCTTCTGTCCAAAATCACCATACCAAAGTCTATGTGTCGTCTGAGATATATGCAAATACAGTCCGACATTTTCTTAAATCAGTAGCAACAATAAAAATCCAGTAGGCAGTATTAACATTCGACAACCCTTTCCTCAAAAGCATTAACTCTCAATGATTTCAAAACATACAAGTGATATTCGATCAATAAGCACTACGTGACCCACAATACTGATCAAGGATTTAGAAACATAATAATCCAACACTGACCCATGATTGAATAATATGAAAACCCTACCACTGACCTTCAACCAATTGCATTGACCCACCATATGAGGAGCAACACAAAGTAACTTATGTTAAAACCTTTGGCAGTCTTAACGCTTCATCGGCAGTACTAGCATATAATGAAACTCCTTAGCAGTATTAATATTTAGACCGAGCAGTACTAATTGTAAACAAAAAGTACAAACTTCAATGACCAGCACCATTAAAGTTAACAACCAGCAGTACTAACACGTACATAGGTAGCAGCACTAACTCAGATGTTGGATGTTATTAGCAACAATAATTACTCAAACAGTCTCAGCAGTAGTAATAGTTAAAGAGCAGCAGTAAAATCCAAGTGGCAGCACTAAGATTCAAATAGGCAGCATTAAGTTAAAGCAGCAAACAACATTAACTGATGACAAACAGCATCAACTGATGATACATATGCTATTCCATTCGAAGTATCATGAGCATCTCCCAGCCACTTTGTATCCATATTCAAGAAGCCTTTAACTGTGTAATCATATTAATTAACCCTAGTACATACCTCAGCCATATCTCAAATATATTGAACACCAGTAATTAATAAACTCAAGCATGTCATTTAGGGTTCAAACAATACAAAACCAATAATAAAACCTGCTAACCTTACAAAAATCAAAACCTTATTCTTGAATAGATAGCAGCAAACCAGTCAATATAAACGACTTAAAGCCCTAATCAGTCGGTGATGGTTTTGTTTCTTTTACACATTCTCAGATTCGTCCTTTTATCAGATCCATATTAGACACCAAAACCTAAAGCTGCTTTTCTTTCATGAATTTTAGACACCAAACAACGTATAACCAACTTCCATAATGAATTAATTCAATCAGAAAACAAAATCAAAGAAGTTGTTACCTCCTATACCTGAATTATCTTATTTAGTTGAGTCTAATAACAGAAAAGTATGTACCTCCTATGAAAAGTATGTACCTCCTATTCCTGAATTGTCTTGTTTAGTTGAGTCTAATACAAGCCTTTAGGAGAGAATAGTAAGTCCAATGAGTAGAAACCTAAGGTTGAAAAGACATATTCGGATGCACCTATCATTGAAGATTGGGTGTCTGATGATGATGAGGAACAGGAGAAGGCTAAACCTAAGGTTGAAAGTATAACAGTTAAACCTAGTGTTGAACAAGTTAAGTTTATCAAACCTAGTTTTGGTGATAAGGTGACTGGGAAAACTGTTGATTTTACTGAGCAACCTAGGGTGTACACTAACAAGCCTAGAGGTAACCAGAAGAATTGGAATGGAATGATGTCAAAAAGATTAGGCAGTGACTTTGAGATGTTTAATAAGGCTTGTTATCACTGTGGTAGTTTTGAGCATTTAATGAAAAATTGTTTTTACTATTAAAAGCCTGTTTGGAACTATGCTAGGAGGGTGAATCATCAAAGTTTTTCTAAAAATACTCACCCACATGCTAAAAGAAACATGGTTCCAACAACAGTACAAATGAGATCTGGTTTTGTAAGATCATACGAAAATCCATTGTAATAATCCTCATTGATTAATGATAACCTCAGATTGCTGTTTAATAAAACCCATTTTTACGGGGGAATTTAAAATTTTCTCTTATTATTATTATTACCACATTACGTTTCACGATATATATTAAGTAACGACACGTACCTCGGGATACGATTATACACACACTACCATTTTCACTAAGCTTGAATCTCAACAATCATAATAAGTATTAATGCAATACCTACACTAAACATATATGATCTTTCCCTAATTACACTTAACTAATTCTAACCTTATTCACTAATTACATCACTAAATTAAACCAAGCTACAAACCAACCGGACCCTCATTTCTTCAGCCCACCACACAGTCCAACACCACAAGCCCATAACCTTTTTCATTCTTTTCTTTCTTTCTTGTGCTACCCGATCACAAACACACCCACAAAAACGAACCATACTTCCATAATATCAACCGCGACATACTCATATCTCTACTCCATCTTGATCATTACCCACTAGACAATACGCGAGCCAAGTTCCAGATTTAAAGGTCACAAACTACTGTGATTTTCAAGACCCATTTGTTTGTCCCATAATTGCCCAAAACGTATAAGTAAAAATCCCAAAACACGACCATTTTGATCCACGTTTGTTCCTATGCTCTTCTAATGATCAAATTAGCATAATAGGATGATGGAAAGATAGTTAGGACAGCAAGTGATGAAGGTGACTCGCTAAACCCATTTGTCACTTATTTAAAATACAAGCCGAGCACATATATATCACAAAAACAAAAGATAGGATTTTCCCACATTCTCATATCTATCCAAAAATCTCATATTGTCAGTAAACAAGCATAGGTGTCCTCCCATCCACAGTAGCCCCCAATGATTGATGTGAAAGTCAAGAATAGTCAAAGAAACGTGTGTAATTCTATCTCTATATATCCTACCATTCATTTGGCAGCCTACACTACTCATCTCACCCTTCTTCCACTCTCACTAATAAACTTAAAAACCCAGAAACATGTATCTCTTCTTGGGAAGCAATCTGATAAGAAGAGTCAATATGTAAAGACGTATTGTAGTTCCTAGCGAGGGGACTGTTTTGCTCTTGTGCTCCATTCGACTTCCACAGATCCTTCACCACCTTTCTAAGGTGTGGTATGTGTTCATGATCTCTCTTTTTAAGTCTCTTACACGTTAAATCATTTTGTTCATACATGACATACACGTATAGTCGAACGTATCATGTTCTCATTTACAACATTGCCACGTTAAAATGAGATAAGGAGCTCCATGTGAAGATCAACACACATATAGAACCACAGCGGATCACATAATCATGTTAACATACTCATGCATTGCATTTACTTTTCGAGCGCATAACATTTATATGTTACGTATAGAACATGTATAATAGCAAATGAACTCATAATGATCATTACACTCACACCTCTCACACCACACTCACGTTTAAAGATTCATATCATGCGTCATTCGAACGTATATAAACTTTAAATCACACGTTAAGACCTACACTGAAAAACACTAAATACATTCTAAGTATTTTGTACATATAAAACAGCCCCACGCCGCCTAGTAAATGACACCATAACTCACGATTCGACTTAACAACCATACCTTATTTTTACACGACCTCATAGACAACGTTCCTAGCTACATTTTTCATAAGGACAACTTGTAAAAATAACCACGTATCGACCCTCAAAACTTGCCAAAGTGAAGTGCATGAACCATGGTTGAAACTGCTAAAAACTGGCGAGATGGGCTGCTTAGCCCATTAAGCAGTTTATAAGCTGATGAGTTAAGCTGAATTTCAGAGCTTTTTAATATGAAAATAAGATGATAAAAATGAGCTTTTTGATATACCCAACTCACCTCAAACCTTACGGATTAAAAAGGGTTAATGGTCTACGAATATGGCTCGTTAAGGGCCCATTTAGATGAGAAATAAGCTAGAGAACAAATAAGCAGATAAAATAAGTTGTATTAACCTTAAATAAGCCTTAGAAAAAGTCGCCCACTTTTTCCTCATATTTTAACACTTTTGGACTAAAAATGTAACGCAATTTGACTAGAAGGACTAAAACTGCCAAATTGAAAAACACAAGGACTGAGACTGTGAAAACAGAACATAGAGGGTATAAATGGACATATTATTGAATGCCAAGCCGTATATGTGCATATGGACAAGCTTTGGACTATATTTGGACTTTGGACTTAACAAAGGACTAACGGTGTAACGCAAATGTAGTTAGGGTAAAAAGTATAAAATCGGGGAAAGGACAAGGACCAACTATTTTCACTTGACATTCTTATTTCATTTTCCATTTCTCGTCACCCCACCACATCATATGCATTTTGTACATTTTAGTTACGCATTATTTAATTTCCGTTATTTATTACAACTATAAATTTAGCGACTTACTTTATGCATCATTTCATTATTTTCAAAGAGATGATATTTTGGATCAATTGCCATAAGGAACAAGATCATATTATGAATAGTATCATTTTTAAACTTCAAGCATTTTTAAGCATATCATACTCACATCACCGATCAGATCGTTATACGATTTCACATTTTCGCACTCATTATTTGTTGTAAGTCAAATACTTAGACTTCCTTCATATTTAGGTCTCGTATTGAAGACATTTCTGTGATTGTTCCCATAATCTTACTCGATATCATAATTCCACCTTGTCAGATAAACTCGAGGTGAGTCGTGGCCCCTACTCTTTTAATACTTGTTTTTAATAACTCTTTTGGGGGAGATACATGCTTCAACTGTTTTAAGTTTACTTTTATACTTTGAAAACTCTCATGATTTACTCAAAATCATCAACTATGCTTTACATGTTTTGAATCACCCTTTGGAAGGGATATATGCTCGTTATACTTGCAAATTGCTTGCTTAGCTGAAACACTGTGTTTGAAAGATAACATTTTCAAACTACTTGTTGTAACATGATACTGAGACTCATTATATGCATTCATATAGCAATTGAATGTACAGCTAACTTTACTACGATATTTCTACATTTCACTGGAAATAATTGCCAAGACTAAAGTACGCATATTCTATGAACCCCTGAAACCTATATTGCCTAAGTTTACTATATTGCCATAAAGTCCCTCTATCATGAGCCATTAATCACTGCGGTGAGCGCGAATATAGTGAACAGCTTCGAAACCTGTTGGAGGCTGACGACCTATCCCACTAAATACTTGGACGGAATGCCTATATGGTTAGTCGTATTTAGTCGTGATGCACTATATTTGAGAAAAATAGGAATTAGCAGATCCCCTATTACTCGAGGGCCAAACCCATCAGTATCCTGATGTGGACACCAGCCGTTTACGGTACTCTGTTAACGTTTTGCGCGTCATGAGGCTTAGGGCAATATAATTATATGAATGTTTCATATATATTTGGATACAGCTGTATTTAGTAGGCCACCACTCCACACTGATAGACTTCAGACTTTATACTATTGTTTTCACTATGTGTTAGGATTATGGATCCTGTACTTGGAACTTAACTGTTATAATTTGTGACTTAGTTGTGACTTCTATGAACAACTCTTTACCTGCTGCAACATTATTAATACTATTTTCAAAAGTTACTTCACATCCAAAAATTGTTGGAGAACTGACTTATTACTCGTACTCATACTTATCTCAGCTATCAATGTATACACTGGAATTTGTTGAAATAAATTGTTTTCCCATTAAACTCTACGAACTCACCAACCTTTGTGTTGACATTTTAAGCATGTTTATCTCAGGTAATTAACGAAGCAGGACAAGACACGGAGCAGGCATCATATACTCTGATAAATAAAATGGTGTTAAATCAAATATGTCATTCCTTCCAAATTATCACACCTTTTTAACGGGATTTTCAAATCAGATATTTCACCTTTATAACAAAAGTATGATTTTGAATGACATATAACTTTCAAAACGCCTCTTCTGGGCCGTTTTCTGAAATTTTAACTTCGATCCTCACCGTAACACCCTAATTACATTTTCGCTTCCACAAAACAAATTAGGGGGTGTTACAGGTTTATTATCAGTTAAAACTGCAAATCAAAATGTTTCTAAACCAGCAGTTGTAACTAATACTGTTAGATCAGTTAGTACTGCTAACTCAAAAAGAATAGTGAATGGTGCTAAACAATTGTCAATATTTTCAAATAAAGCACATTCAACTGTAAAAGGGCCCATTCAAAAGAATACAACAATTAGTGCTGCTAAGGCAAAAGCAGTAGTTTCTACTGCTAAGCCAAAAGCAATAACTGATACTGTTTTGGGAAATCACTTTTATGTTGTTAAGGCCTCAGCTTGTTGGGTCTGGAAACCAAAAGTTAAAGTTTTTAATCATGTTTTCAGAAACAGCAGTGCATCCATAGTTTTAAAGAGGTATGACTATGTTGATGCACAAGGAAGATCCAAGTTAGTAATCGCTTGGGTCCCCAAAATGAACTGATTTTCTTATTTTATGTGCAGGGCGATCCGAAGGTGGAATTAGAAGATAAAGGAGTATTTGACAGTGGATGCTCAAGGCACATGACTGGAAACATGTCCTATCTTGAAGATTTTGAAGCAATTGATGGAGGATATGTTGCTTTTGGGAGTAATCCCAAAGGAGGGAAAATCACAGGCAAAGGTACAATAAAAATTGGTAAATTAGATTTTGATAATGTGTACTTTGTAAAAGAGCTTAAGTTTAATCTCTTTAGTGTCTCACAAATGTGTGACAAAAAGAATAGTGTTCTTTTCACTGACACTGAACGTTTTGTCTTATCTCCTGACTTTAAGTTGACTGATGAAAGTCATGTTTTACTTAAAGTTCCTAGAGCAGACAACATATACAATGTTGATTTAAAGAATATGGTTCTCAAAGGAGGTTTGACTTGTCTCGTTGCAAAAGCCACATCTGAAATATGCAGCCCAAATTCGGATTAAGCACAAGTCTTCAAATGATATTTGGTCCACCAACATCTTAAAACTTTCGCATAAGCTCACACCAATCCAATATTCAGCTTATTCTTGGCCCAACAAATCCAAACCCAAACAAAATACAAATCGGGTACTAAGCCCGTTTAACACAAACCTGGTATTAATACAACCCTACCCTAATTTTGTGTTATTTGTAAACCCTAAACACCATCCTCCCCCTTTCTCCTCCTCACACCAAACACCATCACGCTCCTCTCAACTCTTTTATCTCTTTCATTTTCCAGATCCAAAACAATAGCACAAACCGAACACCAAATCACATGCTCTCCTTACAAAACCCAAATCACAGACGTAAAGCTTCCTTATATCGTTTGTTATAAACGAAAATACAATTGAATACACCTTTTCTTTGTTCATTTCTGCACAGACCGAACAACACAAAGTCTTAGAAAACTTACATATGGTGCACGGCTTCTTTATCCATTATAGGGTCACGGGTAAGGTTTTTACTTTGTTGTTGTTATTTTCCATCGAAACAAAGAGAGATTATAACATCATTGTTAATGTCTTTTCTTTATGAGTTCGAAGATTTAAATGAAGTTCATCTTCAATAATAGATCTATGATGGTTTGACTTCATTCGTGTTATTGGACTTTTGAGTTCTGATAATCAACATTGTAACACGAAATGAAAAGGACAGGGATCTTTTTGTATTTTTCTTATGAAGTACGAGTCTTGATAGTTGAATGAGATGGAGGATGGGATTAGCCTATTTAAAGTTGATTGTTGTTGTTGGATATGGATTTAGGATTATATTACTGCTGTTGATGTTTATGGTGGTTGTTATGAGTCTGGTCTTCTCGTTTCTTCAACCTCTTCTTTTTCGTTTTTAACTGATTTTCGGACCAAGGATGATTATTAAGATCTGAGGTCAAACGGGTAAGTCCTTACTCAGAAAGTCAAAGGTCGTTACTCGAAGAGTACCAAATTTGAATTCCTTACTCGAAGGATTAAAACATAAAATGTATATATCCCCTTAGTCGAAGCATTATACTCGAAAGGTTTGAATTCCTAACTCGGAATGTGTACACAGACCTTTTACTTACTCAAAGACATACTGGTTTTACTCGAAATATTAAAGTTAACTCGAAGGACCTTGAGGTCTTACTCGAAGAAACTCATAAAATGAGTTGCTAACTCGGAAAACTTCATCTCCTTACTCGGAGATCTTCAAAATATACCCAGAAAAACCCAGTTTTTTCGACCAGTTTAAAAGGACGTTATGACCATAAACCCATTAAAGTAGACCAAAAGCACCAGATGTGATAAGTTAGACCACAAGACCATCAGACCAAAAAAAAAATCACTTAAAAAACTGTTAAAATAAGGAAGATAATAAAAAATAGGTAAGGCTTTTTATAACAGTTTAAAAAAATGTTAGGATTAAGAAAAAGGATCGGTCACCACGTGTATTTTCATGCTTAGCGTAGCTCTTAGTTTTGTTAGTATTAGTTTAGATATCGTATCATCCACGGAGCTGGGTCGGGTCTTTACCCACTGTATGCCCACTCCGTAGCCCACTTTAGGGGCGTTTATTGTAAGTTGTATATATACCCCTCTCCATCTAATGGAGAGGGTTGGTTGTTCATTAATACACACATACAACAAGTGTGTTTCTCTCTCTAGAACTTTCCCTCTCTACTCTTCCTCTCTCTAACAATAGCTTACTTGTTCTTCCATAATCCTCGACCTCCCGAATCCCGCATAATCAACATATATACGATCCTACAATTGGTATCATAGCCAGGTTGAATTACTTGTTGATTTGTGTGGTTCAAATTTTGTGTTTAAGGCTGTTTTACCTTGTTTTTTTGAATCTGGGAATTTTTTTCCATTCTCTTTAGTGGTAAACAGTTTTTAGACAATATCTTTTGTATCCTTATGGTCAAACAGTCCCAAACATTCATTAACAGTTTCATAAATCTGTTTCGTTTGGTCTTTTTTTGTCCAAATTAACAGTTTTATGAATACTTATATCTTTGTTGCTGTTTTGTACCATTTCCGTGAAAAAGTGGTCAGAAAGTACGGAAACCCAGATCTGGTTGAACATGCCTTTCTTGGTTGTGGTTTGAATTCTTTCTTCATTGTGTTTTGATGAAAGAGAAAACTCAGATCCGGATTTTTAGGTAAAGTTGGAAAGTGACTGGTCAACTGCATTTTGATCGGTCAACTGCGTTTTGGTGGTTGCGTTTTGACTGATCTATCCATTGCGTTTTGATGACAAGAAGACATTTTTATGTTTTTTATGAAATGAAATGCAGTCAAAATTTTTTGAGTCACTGCGTTTTGTCTAAACTCAATTGCGTTTTAACTAAATTGACCGGGTTAAAGGTCGAAAAGATAAGAAATTGAGGACCAATACCAGTCCTCGTACAAAACCACTACTACAGCCTCGACATGACCAAAACTATCCTATCCTACAACTAGACTCAACCTCATGACCCTATCATCACTCAATCAACTCTCAAATCAAACAAAGTACAAAAAGAAAAACAATAACAAATTCATACGATCTCTGAAATAGTTCCATTTTTTTTATATTTTTGTGGAACCTGCATCACCATCGATCAGACTCAAACAAAAAGACCAAATAATTGAATCTCAGCTCATTCTTTTGGATCATTCAAGGAAACATCAAGACTCTTGAAGGTCTATCACACGAAAGAAATAATCATCATCGATTCCTATTCGAAGCATAACTTCATAAATATCCGAATCATATCAAGAAAGTACAAAATTATCAGTTTCATACTCCCTTTGATTCATTTAAAAGAATACGTAAAGACACAAACAATCTTTAACACCCACCTGAGACCCTTTCCAAAAGATCTTGAAGCTGTAAAACCAATCGAGGTCATTGAAGATATTTGCTGCTCGTTCTCTATCTGTTAGAATCAAAGGGTTTTGGTGTTCGGTTCTATATCTATAAGAAACCGTGTGGGAGATGGTTGTGGCTGCGAGTGTATAAGGAGGAGATGAGATGTATTTAAAGCTGAGTTTTGATTGAGAATCATATGAGTTGTGAGTTTGTTTTGAGACTCAGTTTCACGTATGTGGTGTTTAGTGGCTGAGGAGTGTATTAGAAAACGGGGGCGGATGATAATAAGATTAGGGTTAGGTTTATGAGTTTAAAGTGTCTTATATATACCATATATTTAGGGTAACATTTTAATGTCATAACCGGGGTGTTTATTGGATGGTTGGATCGGGTTGAATTTTATTGGGGCCTTATTATTCGATTAAGTGGGCTGAAATGAGATAATGGACTGGGTTGCATTGTTTTGGATCTGAAAATTATTGACGCATAGGCTGAAAATTATCATCTAAGGCATTTTATACATTGTCTTAATTTTTCTTGTATAATGTTTGGCAAAATGAATGGTGTTTTGGGTGTTACAAATTTTTCACAAGGATACATTTTTGAAAAGTTCGGGAAACCATTATCAAGTTCATTTTAACAAAGTAACAAAGGCTAGTGTCGGGCATTTAACACTAATTGTGACTACGGAGTTGATCGGGTATCACTTATTTGAGATTGAAGTTGACTTTCACAAAGGCGTGATCTTATTTTATCTTGAAGTCGGGGTTGGTTGGATACATGACTCTCAATGATAACTTGCTCGTGCTTAAGATTTGAGTTGAAGACTTGGTTTATCTAGTTACCAGCAGTCGGGGTGGATGGTTGAAGACCTGGTTAACTATCACTTAATGAAGTTACGTTGTTGTACTCAGCGTCACACGCAGATGTGTGGATAGTCTCAAGAGGTGTTGTACTTATTTTGGCTCTTAGTTGAGTGTATAGGGTACTTAGAGGTTTCCTTCTGCATCGTTCTTTAATCAACAATAGTGCAAGCATAAGTAACAAATCTGGGGAAGTCTACTTCATTTTCAAGTCTGGTATATCGGGTTTACTTTACCAAGTGGTCACAGCAATAGCCGACAGAATACGAGGTTGGTTAGTTAACCAAAGAGTTTAAAGGTTGAGATGTGAACAGCAATTCTCATGAGACACTTGACGCTAGAGAACGTCAATGATACTTAATAGTCTGAGCAAAATCTTTCAAGAATCTTCAATGTCATTCATGATTTTTCAAGATGTTTGCTTAAAGAACTTCTCGTGTATATGGTCCTACACGTCAAATGATGTTTCCGAAAGTTCGAAACCATCATGGGGGAGAAACGTGTACTTTGATGATATAAGGTCAACCTCCAGGGGGAAGTAGTTTATACTACTTTACTTAGTATAGTTTGTGAAGTATTCTATATATGTGAGAAGAATTGTTGCTGAGCTCTTGCATGTTTCCCCAAACAGATATTCACCAAAACCAAATTTGTCACAACACATTCAATAAATCAGTGTCACACGGTTTCTTCTTGATTTTGTAAAATCCCGCGAAAGATTCTATTTCTCGGTTTAAATCATAGATTTGTAAAATCCCGTGATGATGGAACTATCTTGGAGAAAGAAAAGTGCATTTCGGGATCTTAATTGATTCCGGTGCTACGGTTTCAACTTCGAAGAAGGGATAAAGTGTGTACTTCGTGTATTGGATGATTTTTTGATATACTTCATGGCATTTTGGTTATAACTAAGTTCTACGGGGTTATGCGCTTTTGACAACGATCGGGATAAAACAATTATCAAAGTTCATTTAAAGCATTAAAAAGGGCTAGATCTGGGCATTTAAACCACAAGATGTGACTTCGGCGTTAATTCATTATTATTTATTTGAGGTTGAAGTGAAATTTCAAGGGTGCGTGTACTTAGTATCTGAAGATATCGGGGTTGGTTGGATGAAGATTCTTCGAGATCCTTGTTCGAGCTTTTAACCTTTACAATGACGAAGACTTAGATATCTAGTTATTTTTGTGATTCTTCCTCTATATTACCACAAAATAACTATCACTTTAAGGAGTTACGTTGTAGTGCTCAGTGTCACACGAAGTTGTGGATATTCAAGAGGTGATGTACGCCTTATACTTGATGGTTGGTTGGTTGAAGAGTATAGAGTACTTAGGGATTCGAAGTTGCACGAACTCTCTACACCGCTCTTAGTCACACATTAATGCAAGTTTAAGTCACAAGTTCGGGTTATTTTACTTCAGTCTCAAGTTCATCATATTGAGTTTTCTCCATCAGTAGTCATGACAAAGAGCCGACAGAATGATAATGGGGTTGGTAAGGAGTTAGCTGAGAGAAGTAGAAAAGAGAGAAATGACGTTTGAACACATCAGTTCAAGCCTTGTTCCTCATCGACAAATGACGTTTGAACACATCAGTTCAAGCCTAATTCTTCATCGACAATGACATCTGTTCACATCAGTTCAGGCCTCGCTCTTCAACGACATATGGCGTCTACAGATAACACTTCAGGCCCCATTCCTCAAAGAAAATAAAGGTGTACATTTCAGTGCGCTTTATCTTCGGAAGAAGATATTTCTTCTTGTTTATGACCACTCTCATCAACATGTCTCATGCTTTTCCCATGCTCATTCTGTCATCAAGTGAATCAACGTTCTAGAGTAATCGTTATTTACTTATTCAATCAAAAATGGCAACCTCACATGCAATTTTTGAGGGGGAGAAGTGTGAATAAACTAAATATCATTCATCAAGTGGATTTACTTACCGTTGATTGTATTCTTATTCACTCGTTCAATCAAAAATGGCAGTCATATGCAATTTTTGAGGAGGAGAAGGGTGAATAAACAAAATGTCAGTTTATCAAGTAGATCTACTTAACGTTGATGGTATTCTTATTCACTCGTTCAATCAAAAATGGCACTCACATGCAATTTTTGAGGGGGAGAAGGGTGAATATACTACATGTTGATTGTTATCTTTAAATGGTCATACGGCTCCTGCACATATCAGTTCAGGACCCGCATTTAATTTGATGACTCCTGATGTTTATCGAAATCTTCTCACGGGCTGATACAAATTAATGATGATCAGTGTTTCAACTTGTTATCTTGGTATTATCATTTCATGTGTACATCACGGACTGATTAATCGTAACCATCAGGGGAGAGAAATGTGTACACCAAGGACGCACAACAAGTTCACGTGATCGGGCTTAATGTCTCATGATACAAATTAAAGATGATCAGTGTTTCAACTTGTTACTTTGGTGTTATCATTTCATGTGTACGTTACGAGCTGATGGGTTATATGTAAGATTACTGGAATGCATTTGGTGAGATGAAGATGTTGATATTCTGTTCCCCAAATGGACAATCTTGAAGAATGTCGAGTCTATAGTATGTTATACATTTTCCGCTGTGTGTTAGAAGACTAAAGAAGGCATGCATTTAACTATCAAAAGACTTCTTCATATTCAGGGCATTCATCAGAAAGGTTGTCAGTTTTGGGGAGAGCACTAATTAGGGGAGAGTGAAAAGCCAGATTGGTTGGCCCCAAACGGTCTGCTAATATTGACCAAGTAAATGGTCAATAAGAGTCAAACAATCTAGGGCACAATGCAATTATCCAAGGAGTTTAGTGTATCCCCGGGTCGTTATGTCCCAGCGAGATGTGAATTCTGTAATAAAACGAATCTGTGATCGGGTGAATATTGAACAGGAAAGGGTTTTGAGTGATTTACACTAAGGAATAAAAGAAAATAGCTTAAACAAGCTATAAGAACAAGTAAGTGAAAGCAAAATACTTAGAAACGTCTAAAATCTAAAAACGTGTACGTTTAATTTAAATTTACGTAAATGTACGAAATAAAACGTGAATTCTGTCCAATATAAATCCCACGGATGTGAAAATTATATTTTTAGAATCCTAATAATAAAAGAAAATTATTGGAAAATTAAAATTATTTTTATGACTATTTATTTAATTATTATTAATTAAAAACTATTTTTAACTATTTAATAATACCCTAAAATATAAGAAAATATGAAATAAAGCTAGAATAGTGAAATTATGACTTGTAAAAATCTAAAATATTATAAAACTTATTTTAAAACCGAAAATATATTTATTACACTTTTTATCTATTTAATTATTAATTAATTATTATTTAATAATTATTTAAATTATTTTAAATTATAATAAATACTAAATAAACAAAGAAAAATCTGAAACTTTTTCTATAAATATTAAATAAGTACAGGAACCTAAGAAAAATATAAAAATGAAAAGTGCTTAATGAAAAAGCAGAAAAATAAGCCAAATGGCTTAAATAGAAGCTATCACTTTTTTTTATATTTTGATTTTCTGATTTTCTTTTACAAAACTATTTAACTACTGATAATGACAAAATTTTATGAAGGTGAACTTATTGGAACTCAATAATAAGCTCAGTGAGAGCTTATTGACTCCACAGTTAAGCTTTTTAAGGCTTAAGTGGATTTTGGTTTACCAGTGAGGTGGAGGGAATGATATTGAAGAAGAGAAGTTTGACTTCTCTTGGTGTGTTTATTGTTTGACCCCAGTTATTAGTTAAGGGGTGATAAGGTGGGTCGGGTTATTTGTTGTGGATTGGGCTTGGGTTTGGTGATGGTGTGGGCTGATGGGTTATGGGTTTAATTTGTGGCTGGGTTTAGTTTTAAATGGTTTGGTTGGTTTATTTGGTTTAGTAACTAGGACCATTTGTGTAACATTTGGATTTTTAGGGGGCTGAAGTGATAATTTTCCAAAGTTTATCACAAGAGCAATTCATGCCAAGTTTCAATAATACAAGGACCATAAAAGATAATTTTCCATTTTTGAAAACCGGAGGACTTGTTTTGCCCTTTTTGAAACTTCAGGGACCTAAGTTGTCATTTTGAAAACTTGAAATTTAAAGGACTAATTTTGACAACTTGTGAAAGTTGAGGGACTGAAACTGCCAATTATGCAAACTTTGTTCGTTTTCACCTGTTTTTCAATCCTTTTGCACTTGCAACACATAAAAACACAATCAAATGATATTTCTTGTATTTTGAAGCATATCTGCATGTTTTTAAATGTTTTTGCAGTCTAAATGTGACAGAAATGATGAGTATTTAGACACTCATCAATCCCCCACACTAAACTATTGCTAGTCCCTAGCAATCTTTTATGAAAATTTAATGGATTTTACTCTTTACCAGATAGCCATTACTTCTGGAGTAGCCAATGTTTTAGTATGTGATACTTTGGTACAATGATAACCAAATGATTTTGAGCAAATCATCAGCTGTCAACGGATTTGATTTGTCTTTACCAAAAGCCGTTTGCTTCTGGACTAGCCAACTCTTAGATAAAATACAGTTATTATCTTTGGTGAGCTGATTACCAATTATGGTTTTCCAATGCCTTTACCACAAGCCATAACCTTGTGGGCTAGCCAACTCTTCACTTATAAAGATATGGGGAGTTGAATACCATACAATTTTTGGCAAATTGTCAGCCATAAACGGATTTGAGATATCTTTACCAAGAGCCGTTTGCTCTCGGATTAGCCAATCCTTATATGGGTTAGACATGGCGGACTGATAACCATTTATTGCATTCTAAGTGAGAAAAAAAATTTTAAAATTTTGGCCAAAATGGGGGTACTAGATGGTAAATATGATCAAATTCGCTAGAATTCCCCCCCACACTTAGAACTGAATATTGCCCTCAATATTCAAAGTACCGATTGTTAAACCAACACTTAGAACGTGAAATGGTAATACTAATAGCCATTATTTTATATATACACATTTTTTTTTTAACTTGAAATGTACATATATACAACATGTGGGGCATCTCCCCCACACTTAGGTGTTAGAAAAGAGAAAGAAGTCAGAGACATGGGTGAAAACCCATGTTGTGCTAATGTTTTTGTTCACCGAGTCACTAGCTTGACTCGACCCCGCATTCATTGGTTCTTGGGGAAGCAAGTGGAAGCGACAATCTCCATCGGACTTTCATTCAAGATGTTTGGATAAATATTGAAGTATGTGAAAGTTCCACACCGATGAGATATACACAGACCCGGCTCACAAATGATAAATGAAAATGCCGGGGTCAAAGATAGTGTCTTCATTCCCGAAGGAGTGAAGAACAGGAGAAGTCACCGTGTAGGTGAAGAAAAGAAAGAAAGTCATGATAAAAATCATGACTAACTCATCATCATTAGAAGGAGAATTCATGATTTCAGTATCATGAATCTCATCATTTAAGCTCAGCTGATCAAGACATATTCTGGGTGGGAGGGATGGAATTTTGATATTAATCAAATTCTCAGTGTTGAGAACATCTCCCTCCGGAACACAAAGATCATTTTTGTCTAGATCAAAGTGGAAGTTATCATACTCCGGTGGAGATATGATATGAGTGAGTTCAAAGGAGAACTTGTGGAACGTTTGTTGTTCGAAGTTCAAACACTTGGGATATGAATCTTAGTAATGTCTTTGAGAGATATTTATGTATTGAATGTGTTTAGCATGCGGAATCTACTACAACACACTTTAAAAGAACACAAGGTGGTGAGTTTAAGTAAATGTGTGAATGCAATGAACAAATAACACAACTTTTGGTTAACACAAAACGATTCAATATTATTGATGAAATAATACGGATGATCTAAATATCACCGGGATTACAAAGTAATCTTGAATCTTTGATTGTAAAAGGATTTGTGATTTGAAGTAACTAAGTTACTTGAGAGATAGTTTGGTTTGTGGTTATTGGTTGTAAAAGATGCATGCATGAAGAAGTGACTAAGATATCCTTTTATAAGATAAGGATATCTTATTACATGTTGTCAAGTAGATGAATATAATACTATACTTTGACTATATTGGCGCCTACAATTAAATACAACTACCCATGTACACTCTGATATATTCTTCTGTCACCACAGAAGACTATTCTACTTCTACATAATGTATAACAATGTACAAAGACTAATAATTCAACTAAATATCTATTACAAAATATCTAATCGACTTGACATAAGCTTGGCAGGCTCTTCATTAGCTAGCAGTACCTTCTACCCAGAAGGTACTGGTAGAACATCTTCGTACATAACAAAATCAACTAGCAGGCTCTTCATCGACTTGGCAGGCTATTTGACTTTGATCATTTTATTCCCAACAATCCTCCCCTAAACTTGTTATTTCCATTAAAATACACAAGTTTCTGATGAATAAAATACATACCTTGAGGATTTGAGAACTCTTCCAAAAACCTTTACTTCCTATCCTTCCTTTTTCTTTCACATTGTTCAAATATGCTCCTTAGCAAACTTTGAACAATTTCTGAGTTTTCATCATCTTTGTCACACCTTAATCTCTTGGAGATCATAGTTGAGAGCACTTCATAACTAAGTGGATACTCTTTCTCAGCCAACATAAAGAGTTCAATCCCACTTGATGTGTACAAATGATGAACACTACAATGACTTAGGAATTCCCAGGTTGTAGATGGATCATAATATGGAAATTTCCAATAATCATCTTTGGGATCAGGATCAAACATCCTATTGAATTCAACCCATAATTCCTGTTCCTTAACATTATTGCTAGAATTTGTGGCTAGCCTAATCTGCACTAGATTCCACAACTCTTCCAAATCTGCTCTATCAGATGCTCTAACTAAATTTTCAAAATTCTTGAAGATAGCAGACTTTCCCCCAACCCTTGATATTTTCCATGACTTACCAAATCTATCATGGTGTATTTCCCAATCAATTATAGGGTGTCTAGACCTAATTGGATCAGCATGAATGATAGTAGGTAAAGTAATCAACATTTTACTTACTTGCCCTTGATCCAATTTTGCTACTTCTTTCTTCTGAGCATCTTGCTTCTTCTTTGAAGACCTTTCTTGTGTATGTTCAGGAGGAGTGCAGTGGTTCTTCTTGTATGCTTCAATGTATAGATGCTGCAACTCTTCAAATGATTTTCTTTTGAGTTGATGATCCTTCCAATTTGCTGACCTTTTCAGATATAACTTGAAGAACTTCATCTGCTCTTTCTGATCATGTGGCAATTTAAACCCTTTCTCCTTATACTGCATGATCTGCTGAAATACATCATTTAAGGCTTCTTCTCTATACTTTTTGGTGATGAATTCTTCAAGCTTGGCTGTCTTCTCTTCTACACTGAGAGACTCATCATCCACATACACAGAGGCTTGACCTCTTACAATTGGATCAATAGAGATAATCCATTGTAGTTGTGCATCAAATATTTGTGCAGCTTGAGAATCAATAAGAGCTTGAGCAGCTTCTTCAGCATCTTTCTGCTCTTTCATTGCTTCAAGCATTCTTGAAGCTTCATTAGCTTTTAGCTCTTCTTCTTGAACTCTTTTGGCCTCTTCTTCTCCTAAAATCATCTGAATTTGCTGAGTTCTTTTCAACTTCTTGGACTTTGGCTCATCTTCAATCAGAATACCTTTGCCCTTATCCTTTGGAGGTGAATCTTGTGATGGAGCAGAATATTGCTCATCAGCAATTAAAACCCTCTTTCTCTTGTACACTCTCTCAGCAGACCCTTTATACCCCATAGCTAATAGCCTTTCTCTCCTAGCAGACTCTTCTTCTGCCCTAGCAGGCTCTTGCCCTGCTCCAACAGGCTCTTGCCCTGCTCCAACAGGCTCTTCATCATAAACTTGAGTTCCATCATGGAATTCAAATTGAGCCTGTTCCTCCTCTTCATTCACATCTTCAGACCTATCCTTCCTCCCCTTTTTGGAAGAGATATCTAACCTATCAGCATCTGACTGTGAAGAACTAGATAAAACAACCTTTGCAGACTTTTTACCCTGTAACTTCTTCACTTCACCCTCCAATTTCTTGACCCTTTTTACCAATTTGATGTTGATCTTAGAAAACCTTTCATTTTGACTTTTGAGAGCATTCTCTAAGAACTTCACCTTATCTTTCAGCTCTTGCATTGTCTGAGGTGATTGGGTTTGTGATATATGATGTGGTGATGGTGGTGGTGTTTCTGATGGTACTGGAGATGGTATTGGTGTTGTTTGTTGTGTTGGTGAAATGTAACCATGTGAAGAACTGGATGATTTTGTATCAGCAGATGGTGTGGGTTCTTCTGGATTTTGTGGTACCATTTCATCAAAAAGTGGAACTTCCTCCCCTCTAAAACCAATTCTCATATTTGAAAATACTTTGTGAGAAAGTTTTGGTGTTTCATAAACAGAGTCTGTGGGAAGCAACACATGTTGTAATTTTCCAATGATGCATCCAATAAATCTTGGATACATCAAAAACTTTGTTTTAATTTTCACATTGTTTATGAATCCTTCAAAAATATATTTTGAAAAGTTGTATTTTCTGTTTGTTGCTAAGCAAATGAGAGCAGAGGCCATGTTGCCACTAAATTGCTCCCAAGAGGTTTTCTTCTGGCTCAAACAGTGAAGGATTGTGTGAATCAAAAATCTCCATTGTGGAGTAAGATGCTTTTTCAGAAAAGTGAGTTTGTTAGACTCAGCATGATACCCCATTCTTTGTAAATTTTCAAAAATTTCAGTATCTGGTAATTGACTAATACCATCAGAATCATCCAAATGAAGATGTCTTCTTATGGATGACTCAGTAAGAGTCAAATGCTTACCATCCACTTTGGCTTTTATTCTTTGGTCCCCATTTTCAGAAGTTTTAATTTTAGCAGATTGCCAAAATTGTAAAATTTGATTTTCATAAATAGTGGGATTGACTAGTAAAGCAAACCTGATGTAGGAGTTGTTTAAAAAGTCCACTACTTGATGAAATGAGACATTATCCTCTGACTTCTCCAAAAATGCTAACTGATTGTGACGTTGGACAAAATCTAGATCAATTGTGGAAGCCATAATGAAAATTTTGAATATGATGGTGGGATTTGTTGGTAGTACTGGTAGAAGATAAAAGGTGTATGTGAATTATGATAGTGACTGATGAAAGAAGATATGAGAGAATTACTTTTAACCGACAATAATAAAGATTATAAAAAGAAATTAAAAAGGCGGTTAAAAAGATCTTTTATATGTAAAATATAATATAATATAATCATCAGTGAATTACATAACTACCCCAACGGCTAATTTTAACTACCAGGCCCAACGGTTAAAACTTTTTCTGACAGGCTTAACGGCTATCTAGCAGTACCTTTGTACTCTAGCAGTATCATTTTTGTACTACCAGTACCTTTGAAAGTTTTATAAAAATCCCTTATAGTTTTTAGCAAACTACCAGCTATCAACGGATTTGAGTTGTCTTTACCAAAAGCCGTTTGCTTAAGGACTAGCTAACTATTTACAATTAAGTATGGTTAGTTAACCACCATATAGTTTTTGGTAAACTATCAACCATCAACGGATTTGATTTGTCTTTACCAAAAGCCGTTTGCTTATGGACTAGTCAACTCTTAAGTTTGTGAAAACTTGGTGAGCTGAATACCAAAAGCCAGGATGGCCCAAAGATGGTGCAATTTCCTTGGATGGAGGAAATTTAGAAAGGCAATGATGTTGTGTATTTTGGATGATTGGTTCAACAAGTGAAATCATCTAATGTCATGCCTTTGAGTTGAAACCTTTCTTAGTTTGATCTAGATAGAACTTTCTCCTTTGAGAAATGCTTCATCCCTTCTAGATATGTGATCTAACTCTATCTTTTTCAACTCTGCATCATCTTGTATGCTCTTGTCTTTCCTTTCATTAATTGGTGTTTCTTCCATTCTTGGCTATCAATTCCTCCCCTGAGATTGTTATCTCTCCTGAAATGAATATAACTTTTGTTGCTCCTTTCTGTTTGGAAGAACTCTTGTTTTGTTATCAACCTGAAATGTGTTAGTTGCAAACCAAAAGAACAAAGTGCAAAGCACTTGATCTATAGCATTTTAAACATTCAAGCCTTTAAATGAACAAAACATAGCAATTTTGTATCAGCAGGACCAATTATGAACTAACAGGACCTTTTGACTAACTAGCAGTACCATGTTTAAAAGTCAATACCAGTTAATTTTATGAACAAAAACATATGATTTTCAAAGATTTATCATTCCAATACCTCCTACAAGATATTTGAATCTACCTAAATCAAAAGCTTTGGTGAGAAGGTCTGCATAATTCTTTTCAGAATCAATTTTAACAACTTGAATTAACCTTTTCTCATTGCAATCCCTTATGAAATGGTGTCTGATTTCAATATGTTTTGTTTTTGAGTGTTGAACTGGGTTTTTAATGATACAAATAGTACTGCTATTGTCAATATAAATAATGGTGTTAAGAAAATTGTACCCATAGTCAAGCAATTGATTTTGGATCCAAAGAACTTGCCCACAACAACTTGCACCAGCAACATATTCTGCTTCAGTTGTAGAATTGGCCACCATTGTTTGTTTCTTGCATTGCCAAGAGATTAGTCTGCAACCAAGAAATTGACATCCACCAGTTGTGGATTTTCTGTCTAGTGTTGCACCAGCATAGTCACTATCCGAATAAGCCACCAATTCAAAAGATGATTCCCTTGGATACCAAAGACCCAACTTAGGTTGACCCTTAAGATATCTAAAGATTCTTTTGACTGCTGTGAGATGAGAGATCTTGGGATGTATTTGAAACCTTGCACATACACATACTGAGAACATGATATCTGGTCTTGATGATGTAAGATACATCAAGGACCCAATCATAGATCTATAATTGTGCAAATCCATATCTTCTCCTTCAGCATCCTTGAGTAGCCCTTTGTCTGGATCCATTGGTGTACTTGCAACCTTAGAATCAGCAAAATTAAATTTTCTTAGGATCTCGGCTACATATTTATCTTGGCTGATAAATATGCCTTCTTTGGATTGTTTCACGTGGAGACCCAAAAAGAAAGTAAGTTCCCCCATGGAACTCATCTCAAACTTACTGTGCATAAGTTTTTCAAATTCTACACACAAGTCTTGGTTTGTTGATTCAAAGATTATGTCATCAACATAAATCTGCACTAGCAAGATGTCTTTCTTTGTTCTTTTGATAAACAAAGTTGGATCAATCCTGCCTCTTTGGAATCCACTTTTTAGTAGGAAACAAGCCAATGTTTCATACCATGCCCTTGGAGCTTGGTGTAGGCCATACAAAGCCTTGGTAACCTTGTAAACTTTATCTGGATACTCAGCATCAATGAAGCCTGGAGGTTGAGATACATATACTGGTTCTTCAATTTCACCATACAAAAATGCACTCTTAACATCCATTTGATAGACAGTGAAGCCTATGAATGAAGCATAGGCTAAGAAAAGCCTAATTGCTTCAAGTCTTGCAACTGGAGCAAACACTTCTTCATAATCTACCCCTTCCTCTTGAGTATATCCTTGTGCTACCAATCTAGCCTTGTTCCTGATCACTATACCCCTTTCATCCTTCTTGTTTCTGAACACCCATTTGGTTCCAATTGCCCTATGACCTCTTGGCAAATCAACCAATATCCAAACCTTCTGAATCTTGAATTGGAGAAGCTCTTCTTGCATAGCTTCCACCCAACTTGCATCATCTAAAGCTTTGTTTATATTTTTGGGTTCAGCCTGAGATAGAAAACATGAAAACAGGCATATATTGGAATTATCATTATTCTTTTCTTCATACATAGAGGAGATAAACCCTTCTTCATCTGAAGATAAGACTTGAGATAAACCAACTTGAGATCTTGTTCTAACACCAGAAGTTATGCTTCCAATCACATCATCAGTTGAGTGATCTTTGAGAATTCTAGTGTTTGGTGTTTTAGGAACTTCATATGTAGTTGGAAGATTGATAATCCCAACTTCTTCTTGAAAAGAATCATCTATTTGAATATTCAATGGCTCAGCAGTACCAATACTTGTACTAGCAGGACCATCTGAAGAACTGGCAGTACCATTGTCATTTGCACCACTTTCTTGATTCTCTTGATTCTGAGTTCCTTGATCTTCTTCATTGTCTTCATTTCTTGTGTTTGAAGGTCCTTCTTGACTTGAAGATAGATCCATACTTTTCCAAATTGGCATCCAGATGTAATCTTGATCTTTAGGAGCTTCAACATTGTCTTCAGAACCTGTATTATCATTAGTATTTGTACCTGAAATAGGCACATAATTCATAGATTCTGAAAGCCTATCAACATCAAACATCCAATCTGGTCCAACTCCTTTCACATTTGCTAGTTTCTCTTGAAACTCTATGTGAAGATTTTCTTCTACTAGCCTAGTGCAAGTGTTAAACACTCTATAGGCCTTACTCTGCAAGGAATACCCTATCAAAAAGCCAACATCTGCTTTTCCATCAAATTTGCCTAAATGATCTTTGGTATTGAGAATAGTGACATGACAACCAAAAGGTCTCATAAAACTTAAAGATGGTTTTCTACCAAAGAAAAGTTCATAAGGTGTTTTTCTATGTGGTTTTGTCACAAGAACCCTGTTTTGTACATAACAAGCAGTACCAACTGCTTCAGCCCAAAATGAAATAGGCAACTTAGAGTCTACTAACATAGTTCTAGCAGCCTCTATAAGTGTTCTATTCTTTCTTTCTGCTACTCCATTTTGCTGAGGTGTTCTAGCTACACTAAACTCTCTTTTTATGCCTTTTTCCTTGCAAAAGTCATCCATAACTCTATTCTTGAACTCTGTCCCATTGTCACACCTGATGATTTTGACTTTCTTATCAGATTGGTTTTCTACCTCAGTGATATAGGTTTTAAGTATCTCACTAGTTTCATGTTTAGATCTTAAGAAGAAAACCCATGAAAATCTGCTATAGTCATCAGTAACAACCAGACAATATTTCTTTCCATTCAAGCTGCACACATTAGTAGGACCAAAGAGGTCCATATGAAGCATATGTAAAGCCTGAGTAATAGAGTTTTGGGTCTTGGGCTTACAAGAAGCTCTATGTTGTTTGCCTTTTAGGCAATCAACACAAGTTTGGTCGTTTTGGAAAATCTTTTTGGGTAAACCTCTTACTAAATCATATTTTGCAATAGTGTTGATTGTTTTAAAGTTTACATGACCAAGCCTTCTATGCCAAATCATAGATTCATCCAATGAGGCCTTTGCTACCAAACAATTTAAACCTTCCTTGGGATCAATGTTCTTTAAATTGACACTATACATATTGTTCCTTTTTGGAATTTTAAGAAGAATCTGACTCTCATCAGGCATCTTAAAATCAGAAGAAAGAACCATACATTCATTGTCAGTAAAGAGAACATTGTTCTTTTTGTCACACATTTGTGAGACACTAAGAAGATTAAACTGAAGTTCTTTCACAAAATACACATTTTCAAAATCTAGTTTACTGGTTTTGATAGTACCTTTACCAGTGATCTTTCCTTTTATTCCTCCCCCAAAGGTAACATATCCTCCATCAAATGTTTTGAAATCTGAGAGGAATGACATGTTGCCTGTCATATGCCTTGAACACCCACTATCAACAAATCCTTGATCTTCAATATCAGTTGAATGTTCCTGCACATGAATAAACATATTAGTTTCCTTGGGGTACCCAAGCCATGACAGACTTGGGTTTGCCTCTTGCATCAATGAAGTCAAACCTTTTCAGGATTGTTGATGCACCTTTTGATTTGATTGGTTTCCAAATCCAACATGCTGAGGACTTAACAGCACTTTCCCTTCTAATCCATTGTGTGGTCTTTGGTCTATCAGTACCAATTTTGGCAATACCAATTTTGGCAGTACCATGTGGTCTAGCAGGACCTTTGGTTTTTGGACTCCAAATTTTTGTTTTGACCACATTTATCTTTTGAATAGGACTCTTCTCAACTTTTGGTACATATTTAAAAGTGTTTCCTGTACCCTTATCAGTTGGTTTTGCAATAACAGGCTTATCTTGTCTAACAGTATGTTTAACATTTGTGGTGTTAGACTTAACAAAACTTTTTCTGGGGTGAGTAACATTTGTTTTAGATTTTGATTTACTCCCAGAAACCCATTTATTACAATAAGCATGAAGATGATTAAAGCTACCACAATAATAACAAGCTTTATTAAACATAACAAAGTCATCACCTAATTGTTGTGACTTTAGGTTGTTCCAATTTCTTTGGCTTCCCCTAGGTTTGTTATTACAATTTTTACAACTTTCAACTGTCTTCAAAACAGTTTTGGCCTTAGCTTTAACTTCTACTTTCTTAGGACTGGTTGGTCCTACTTTGATTCCTTTCATAGGAATAGTCTCATCTTCATCATCATCAGATACCCAATCCTCAATAATTAGGACATCTGGTCTCTTATCAGTGAGCACCTTAGAGAGTGGAACATTCTTAGCACTCTCAGAAGGTTCACTTATCACTACAGGTTTATCCAATGGTTTGTTAACAAATTCATGTAAACCTGATACAGCAAGATCACTACCTTGGGGACATGGAATTCTTTTATAAGGAGGTGGACATTCATTGTATCCTATCCCTGATTTTATTCTTTTATTCAACTGATTCTCTACTATGCTCTTAGTACACTCAGAAGCATTTTTCAATTTAGTAACAGTCAGTTGAATATTATCTCTAGCCAAAGTCACTTTAGTGCACTCAGTCCTTACCATTTCAATTTCTGAATCTTTCAAAAATATTTGTCTATTAAGAGCAGCTTTAGCATCAGAAAATGTGAGTTCATTTTCTCTATAGTGAATGATTTGTTTTTCTAGCTTGGACATACCACACTTATGGTCAAATAAGGTTTGATTGGTTTTTCTATGTTCTAATACTTCTGTATCATAAGCTTTACTTATGATTTTTAATTCTTTAAAAGATTCACAATCATTAGGACATTTGATAATTTGTACCTCAGGGGTGGAGAATGCCATCAAAGCCAATTCATCAGAAGTTGACTCATCTTCACCCATGAAACTCCAATCAAAACCCATGCCATCAATAGCAACCATTGCTTTTGGCTCTGCAACTTCAACAACCTTACTCTTGCTTTCAAAGCTTCCTTTCTTCTCAAAGCTTCCTTTATTTCTGTTGTCAAACCCTCTACCCTTGTCATCCTGCTTCTTAGGTCTTCTACATTCTCTAGAGTAGTGACCTTTCATGTGGCAGTTGTAACACTCCACCTTTGACTTATCATAGCCAGCAGGCTCATTTCCATCTATCAGAATCTTCTTGCCAGTCCTCATCATCAACTTCTTGGCTCTAATGCTTAAAAGTGAAAGTTGCCACTTTATGTCCATTTCTTCAAGATCATCAGGATGAATCTCTTGAAGGTCTTCAAATGATAATACGGACCCATTGTGCTGAGATGTAAGAAGAGCACACCCAATTGTTTCATCTAATATGGATTTGGTACTACCAGAAGTACTAGCAGTACCAAAGGTTGTATTAGCAGTACCTTCTTCTCTGCTACCTTGTTCTTCATTATCAACCTTTGAGATGCTTGGGGATGAAACAAAAGCCATATTTCCAGAACTTGACCCAGTAGTCTTCTTTACTTCATGCTCTACTATTTTGAAATTGTTGTAGAGATCATTGAGACTCATCTGGTCAATATCTGACTTGTTCTTCCATACAATGACATGCATAGACCATTCTGAAGGTAAACTCGTAAGAAATTTAGAGTTTAGGTCTTCTTGAGTTATCATCACTTCATGGATGGCTAACTGACTTGCAAGCTTCTGAAGTCTATTGAACATACTGTCCAAAGACTCATTGGTTGTGGCTGTAAAGTTCTCAAATTGTTGTTTGAGAAGGGTTTTCTGTGTTTTCTTGGTAGCATCATTACCACCAAACCTAGCCACAATTGCTTCAAAAAGGGTTTTGGCATCTTTGTATTTGTTAAAGATCAGAAGTTGATCATTTGGAATAGTCATTAGTAACATACTCCTTGCCTTTAGATCATTTCTCTTCTGAACTTTTTCATCTGCATTTGATGGTTGTTCTTGTATTCTTGTTACAAGAGCATCATTTACTGTTGTAGTGGTGATTTGGGGTTTAAATGAATTTCCTTGTTCAATTATCTCCCAAAGTGCATAGTCCTGCACTTGAAAGTATTGTTCAACCCTTAGTCTCCACATTTCAAACTCGTTTTGCTTGAGTAATGGAAGTTTAGCTGCAACATTGGTTTGAATATGTTCAACATCCATTTTTCTTTTAAATTAGTAAATATCAAGCCTAGCTTTGATACCACTTGTGGAACGTTTGTTGTTCGAAGTTCAAACACTTGGGATATGAATCTTAGTAATGTGTTTGAGAGATATTTATGTATTGAATGTGTTTAGCATGCGGAATCTACTACAACACACTTTAAAAGAACACAAGGTGGTGAGTTTAAGTAAATGTGTGAATGCAATGAACAAATAACACAACTTTTGGTTAACACAAAACGATTCAATATTATTGATGAAATAATACGGATGATCTAAATATCACCGGGATTACAAAGTAATCTTGAATCTTTGATTGTAAAAGGATTTGTGATTTGAAGTAACTAAGTTACTTGAGAGATAGTTTGGTTTGTGGTTATTGGTTGTAAAAGATGCATGCATGAAGAAGTGACTAAGATATCCTTTTATAAGATAAGGATATCTTATTACATGTTGTCAAGTAGATGAATATAATACTATACTTTGACTATATTGGCGCCTACAATTAAATACAACTACCCATGTACACTCTGATATATTCTTCTGTCACCACAGAAGACTATTCTACTTCTACATAATGTATAACAATGTACAAAGACTAATAATTCAACTAAATATCTATTACAAAATATCTAATCTACTTGACATAAGCTTGGCAGGCTCTTCATTAGCTAGCAGTACCTTCTACCCAGAAGGTACTGGTAGAACATCTTCGTACATAACAAAATCAACTAGCAGGCTCTTCATCGACTTGGCAGGCTCTTTGACTTTGATCATTTTATTCCCAACAGAACTCCTCGTGAAGAGAATCATTCACGTGATGTAAATATGTGAACCCTTGTTCTATTATGGAATCATCACCTACCTCGTTCTGAATATCAAAGAGCGGATTATCAGAAATTAAAGTGAATTCATATTCGAATTTAAACAGAGGATTGGTGAAAGACATTTTGAATGCTTTGGGAACAAGAAGATCAATATTCTCTTTTGGACTGGCGAGCTCAGAAGGTAGTTCCTCCACATGACTGATGTCTCCACAAGAAGAAGAATTTTCATCAGTATGTGAATCACTAAGCTCGGGGTTGGGATAAGAATTGAGTGATGGATCTTGATATAAGAGACTTTCGATTTCTTCCAGATTGGATTCGAAATCAAAGAGATCATCATCACTTCCTGATGGAAGTGGATCAATGTGAGTAAGTTCATCAGTAAACTCCTCAAGAAGAGGGTCAACATCAGAATGGGGCAGTGATGCCTCAACATACTCAACTTCTCCATAAGATGTATATTCATCGTTAGAATCGGAGAAAGTCTCAAAATGATCTTTTGAACACTCAAGAGGGGAAGGGATATCACACACATGATCAAGAATTCCCTGTGACTCACTTGGGATTGGGACAAGGTTCTCAACACTAGACTTTATGAATTCGTCCGATTCCTTTTCAGGAATAGTGTCAAGATGCTCGTCCCCCATAATAAGAGAATTAGTAGGAACTTCGGGTGCGATAACAGCGGACTGAGGGAGTTGAGAAGGACTAGCATACATGGATTTTACAAATTCCATTTGTTCTTCTGCTAGTAATTCCATCATGCTCTTTTCTCCCTGAAAATTCATGGAAGGAGTCTCAACTGATGAACTTGATGAATCATCATCAAAGATATCTTCATCATCACTGTCATCAGGAATGAAACAGAATCGAGAGCTAGATTTGGCTGCTTTTTCTTTTGCAATTGTTTCCCTGACAAATTTTTCAAAGGCATCTTGGGAATTTATTTTAGCAGCCTGCTCTTCAGCTAACAATTCTTCCATGGATTTCTCATGAGGATTTTCTTGGGCATTTTTAACAGCCAAATCATTAAGTGTATCCATCACATTTTGAAGTTTTTGGAATACATTTTCAAAAGATTCTTCAAGAGGAGATGGCTGAGGTTGAATCATTTGATACTGTGGAGGTTGGTCATGACAAGAATAGTCTTGATTGTTACAAGGGACATGCTCATAGACAAGCGGGGTCCTCGTTTGACAATCGGATTCATAATGTGGACCACCACAGTACTCACAACAATACATTTGCTGTGACTGATTCGGTGAATCATATGGATATTGGTCATACCCGAAGTTTTGATTACATGGATCTTGTTCATAGACAGACGTATTTCCTGCTTGACAATCAAAACTTGGGTGTGGACCTCCACAATGTTCACAAGAATATGTTTCCATCTCATGGTTTGGGGGTTGGTTGAAAAAGTCGGGTGTTTCATGATAAGAATAAGGATTTTGGTCATAAACAAACCCGTTTCCTAATTCCACCATGCTACAACCGGGACAATTCCCACCATTATGAGGACCTCCACACCATTCACAAGAATAGTGGTAAGATGAAGACATAAAGAAAAAGAATTAAACGGATAGAGGATAAGGGATAAAGAATCAAAAAAGGGTAAGAGGGTAAAGATGAATATTTTTGGGTTTTTTTGTGTTCGTTGAAAACTTGAATAAAAATGTTTTTGGTAATCGTTTAGTCAAACGAATTAACTTCACGATTATTTTGGTTTTATATGAAAATAAGGAAATATGAACAAAGATGGTAAATATACAATGGGTGTATATTCAACAATCACTGATACTTCAAATTCGTTTTTACGCAGCACACCTCCCCGGCAGCGGCGCCAAAATTTGGTTGGCCCCAAACGGTATGCTAATATTGACCAAGTAAATGGTTAACAAGAGTCAAACAATCTAGGGCACAATGCAATTATCCAAGGAGTTAAGTGTATCCCCGGGTCGTTATGTCCTAGCGAGATGTGAATTCTGTAATAAAACGAATCTGTGATCGGGTGAATATTGAACAGGAAAGGGTTTTGAGTGATTTACACTAAGGAATAAAAGAAAATAGCTTAAACAAGCTATAAGAACAAGTACGTGAAAGCAAAATACTTAGAAACGTCTAAAATCTAAAAACGCGTACGTTTAATTTAAATTTACGTAAATGTACGAAATAAAACGTGAATTCTGTCCAATATAAATCCCACGGATGTGAAAATTATATTTTTAGAATCCTAATAATAAAAGAAAATTATTGGAAAATTAAAATTATTTTTATGACTATTTATTTAATTATTATTAATTAAAAACTATTTTTAACTATTTAATAATACCCTAAAATATAAGAAAATATGAAATAAAGCTAGAAAAGTGAAATTATGACTTAGAAAAATCTAAAATATTATAAAACTTATTTTAAAACCGAAAATATATTTATTAAACTTTTTATCTATTTAATTATTAATTAATTATTATTTAATAATTATTTAAACTATTTTAAATTATAATAAATACTAAATAAACAAAGAAAAATCTGAAACTTTTTCTATAAATATTAAATAAGTACAGGAACCTAAGAAAAATATAAAAATGAAAAGTGCTTAATGAAAAAGCAGAAAAATAAGCCAAATGGCTTAAATAGAAGCTATCACTTTTTTTTATATTTTGATTTTCTGATTTTCTTTTACAAAACTATTTAACTACTGATAATGACAAACTTTTATGAAGGTGAACTTATTGGAACTCAATAATAAGCTCAGTGAGAGCTTATTGACTCCACAGTTAAGCTTTTTAAGGCTTAAGTGGATTTTGAGCTTGAAATAAGCTTACAACAAGCTAACTAGCTGGAACAAAGATAAAATAAGATGAAACTAAGTAAAAGGAACTGGAAATGAGCAAAATGGAATAATGAAATACACTGATAAGCTTTTAATAAGCAAATAAGCAATTCCAAAATACCCTCTGAGCCAACCAGGCCTGCAGACAACTTTAAATGCTATTTAAGCTGATGAAATAAGCTTATAAGCACAATATAATCACTAAAGTAGCAAGCTGAGCTGGTGGGCTTTACAAAAAGCCAAAGCTTACACTGTGGGGACCAGTAGTGAGCTTATGCAGAGCTTATGGAAAAGCCACAAATACACTGTATGCTCAGTGTATTCAGCAGAATGGGACAAAGAAAAAGCTACAAGCAGCCCTATTAAATAAGCCAGAAAATGTAAAACAAGCTTTGAACCCTTGAGTTTGGCACCTAAGCTTCCTAAAAAGCTAAAGGTTACAAGCTCAAGTTCACTGATAAGCTTTTGATGAGCTTATGAATATGGCCTAAGTATACTGAAGACTCAGTATACTCAATAAAATGGGACAAAGAAAAAGCTACAAGCAGCCCTATTAAATAAGCTGCAAAGTGGAAAATAAGCACTGGACTAAAGAGACAACTATGAGAGCTTTCCAAAAATCCAAGGGTCAAGCCCTGGGTCCCACTAATAAGCTCTGTGTGAGCTTATGAATTTGCTATTAAAACTGTGCAGGGAAAAAGTGCAGAGACAGAAGAGGTCTAGGGGGCTACTTGCAGATCAGAAAAAGCTATTAAAATAAGCTACAAAAGTAAATTTAAGCTGAAACAGATAAAGTTTAATTGGCAAGCTACAGATAAAACCTAAAATCATGCAAAAGTTAAAAGAGAATAAGCAGTTACACTTAATGGAAAAAGCTGAGAAACCCTTAGTATGTGCTGATGCAACAGTGAAATATTTTTGGACTAAACTCTTTTGAAAACTTGACCAATTTGCACTAAATCTTAGATCCTAACTCTAACACTTATTTGTCACTTAAAAAATGCCAAAGTTCCACTCAAATAAGCTCAGCTTATTTAGTAGCTTATTTGGGCAGATTTGAACTTAAGAAATGCACTAAAGGCTCAAAACCTCAAAAGCACTAAATATACCTTATCTCCTATCACTAAAAGCAAATAACACCTATTTTAAACTAAATCTAAGTTGAGAAATGACATTTAAACAGTAACACTGGGTTTGACCCAGTTTGACAAACTGACCCAAACACCCCTATTAAACTAGTTTTTGAATTTTAAAAATGATTTAGATCAAAATAAGCTGAGATACTGAAAACACATGCTAAACAAGCTTAACAAATTACTAATAAGCAGAGATTAACCTAATATAAGCACTAAAAATAAGCTAACAGGATTAAGCTATTTGACTGTTTTAAGCTATTTTGATTTATTAATTGAAAAACTAATTAACACTAAAACTACTGAGCAATTAAGCTAAGTTATGACCTAATAAGCAAATAGAATCCAGAACAAGCACTAGAGTGATAGAAATAAGCAATTTGACTAACCTTTGACTTTCGTTGACCAAATGAGAAAACTTCAAATTAAATTGAAAACAGAATTACAAGACTTGTTGAAATTAACTGAAAAGTGAAATTTAAAGTTACATTCGACTGAAATTAAACTAACAATTAAACTTAACTAAATTTAAAATCTACACTAAGAAATTTGGTCTGAAAACTAGTGACACCTCTTCTCTGAGTCTTCATTTCTTTTTATACATCCCAAAAGCTTCTTTGTCGACTTCTCATTATTTCCCAGCCATTGGATTGGGTTTAAGCAATCTAATTCGTTGATTTGTGTTTTGGCGGGAAAAGTACCAAGTGGGATTTTGGCTTTTTTCTGAGTCATGTGGGATAGTGGGAGTAGCTAAGAGATAAGGAGGGGGGTTGAGGTGGAGGAGTAGAGTAGCCAGCTGTGGAGGGTGGTTTTGGTTTACCAGTGAGGTGGAGGGAATGGTATTGAAGAAGATAAGTTTGACTTCTCTTGGTGTGTTTATTGTTTGACCCCGGTTATTAGTTAAGGGGTGATAAGGTGGGTCGGGTTATTTGTTGTGGATTGGGCTTGGGTTTGGTGATGGTGTGGGCTGATGGGTTATGGGTTTAATTTGTGGCTGGGTTTAGTTTTAAATGGTTTGGTTGGTTTATTTGGTTTAATAACTAGGACCATTTGTGTAACATTTGGATTTTTAGGGGGCTGAAGTGATAATTTTACAAAGTTTATCACAAGGGCAATTCATGCCAAGTTTCAATAGTACAAGGACCATAAAAGATAATTTTCCATTTTTGAAAACCGGGGGACTTGTTTTGCCATTTTTGAAACTTTAGGGACCTAAGTTGCCATTTTGCAAACTTGAACTTTAAAGGACTAATTTTGACAACTTGTTAAAGTTTAGGGACTGAAACTGCCAATTATGCAAACTTTGTTCGTTTTCACCTGTTTTTCAATCCTTTTGCACTTGCAACACATAAAAACACAATCAAATGATATTTCCTGTATTTTGAAGCATATCTGCATGTTTTAATGTTTTTGCAATCTAAATGGAAAAGTTATAGACATCATCACAGATCTAATCCTAATTAGATTTGCTCACAATGTTCTTCATAAGTAAAGTGATGGCAGCTGAGAAGAGATGAGAATCTGAAACAACTTAATCAAGAATCTGAATATCACTTAATTCAGATCTTGATCTAATCACAATGGTCTAAGCTTCCATTGAGAAAGTGATTGGACTTTCAGAAGAAGTCAAGGTAATCTCAGACCTATGATGTAATTGAACAATTGAAACCACATTCTCGAAAACATTTATCTATAAAATCAACGTATTATTAATATCACAATTTCAAAGTCATCCATTGGAAAGCATAATTAAATGCAATCTTTAAACTGTTTCGATTCAAAAGTCAATACTAATTATGCCATAATGTGCTATTTATGACATGAATATAATGCAAAAAATCTATGAATTATTATATCTAAAAATTTTAAAGCAGTAAATTAACACATTACCTTTTAAATATATTAATCATAAAACACAAAAATGTTTTTTCAATTAAAAACTATTTATAAAAACAAAATACAAAAATATAAAATTAAATAATAAAATCAAAATAAAATACCAAAATTTAATACATTATATCTTAATTAATATTAAACAACTTACATCTAGTTGTAAATATTCACTTCTACAACTAAAATCATTAAGTATGAATGAACTAATGCTTAATGCATTAAATGATCAAAGGAACATTTTCTTAAAAACTAGATTTTTTATAAAACATAAAAAACATTTTATATATTTTTGAAAAACATTTTTGTAACACTCGGTAAATTTCTAAACCTATTCTACGAGCCAAAACACTTGCTTCTCATTTTCTTTAACTTTTGAACTTCTTTGAACTTGTTTGGGTTTGAAAAACTATGAATATCTTGTTTAATGTGAGCGTTATTCCCTTATTGAGCCGACACAACCTAGAAAGCACGAAATGTATCGTATTTGTCAAAAATAATAATTTTTGAAAGTATTGCAAATTTATACTCGTTTTTATTGGGAAAAAAAAATTATTCTAAACGCGAATATTAATTTATTTGGGCAACAAGAAATAAAGATGTGCGTATTTATAATCAAAATTAATGGAAAAGCGATTTTAAAGTTAATGGAATAACTTTTGGGTGCTCGGGAAATGTTTATGTCATGATTATTTAGTCTCCTTTACGTTTCGTTAAAGATATGAGGGAATGTACAGTTTTAGTCCCTATGGGCGCGCTAGGGTTCACCACTAGTCCTAAAGGTTCCCTATATAAACACAATTATAATATTTTTAGGGTTAAAAACCCCTTCCTCCTCTCTCCTTTCTCTCCTCCTTTGTTTTTCGGCCACTGTTCCGGCCGACTGAGCCCTCACCGCCGCTCACCACCTCTCACCGCCACCGCCACTTTAATCCTCTTAATCTTCTCATCATTTCCACATAATTCACGCGCCTAGAAACCCCCTCTCTCGGTAACTATGATTTTTCCGGCGAATATTCCGGCAACACAAGTGGAAGGTAACGAGTATAGATCGAAGGTAGTTTTGGTTTGTTGGGTTCGAGTATCACCACGGCCGTCACCACGCCGCTGCCAGAACTATCATGGCCATCGCAGCTGCGCCGTCTCCGCCGCCTAGTCCTCCCTCTTCTCTTTCTCGTCAATGGTAAAACCGAGAAACACTTGATATATATTTCTTTTTATATATTTTTTTGAAACCGATTATGTTGATTTTGTTATTGTTTTTGTTCGTGGATTTAAAACCATATTCAAACTGGGATTATTAACTTGCGATCTAAAAACTAAGAATAATCATGTTTTGAAACATTCGTGTGGTAAGAAATCGTTGTTATGGTCTTTGTGGTTGTGTCGTCGTTGCTAAGTTGTTTTGATGATTGGTGCTCGACAAGGGTGTGAAGCCGAGACCCCTTGGTCTCGGCATAACAAAGTTATATCGTGCTTGTTTAATTATTTTGGTCTCGGCAATATTTTGGTATTGTGGTTGACTTGTTGTTGTCGATTGTTGATTTCTTTGTTTTGCACAAGTTTCAGTTTCATCTTGTTCTACATTCATTCTTTTGTGGAAACAACTTGTTTTGTTGGCTATTTTTAGTTTGTCATTGTTATGTGGTGTTAGAAATGGTGCTACACTTGTATTTATTGATTTCGCCTCGGTTCAAACATGACCCAAGTAATTTGCGCTCATTTTGTGTCTCGGTCTAGACAAAACACCCCAGAGGGTGTAAACTTTGTTGGAGTGGTTCGTTGGAAACCCACATAGGGTGCGTTTTTATTGTTTTTGTGTTGAACCTGAACATGTAACATTATGTCATCTAGAATGCTAGTGTTTTGGGTTGCAGTGGGTTTGTTTGTGTCAAATATAATAAAGGAACGCATGGTTTTTAATTTGGGCTCAATAGCCCACATTAGGGTGACTTGTTTCTTTGGTTGTTGGGCCAAAGCCCAACGTATTTTATAAGAGTATGTTGATTATAAACTTGTGGTGATAAAATATAATTGACTAGCGGGTCCTTTATTTGCTTTTACATTGTGACGATTAGTACGTTTCGGGTTATACTTGGAATTGTGAATTGGTTATGAATACGGATTTTGATTACTATATTTTGGACATTGGACAACCATGGATTGTTATCGGACGTACAACATTAGATATTGGATTCATTGAACAATTTTGAGACTTGAGACGGCGTAATATATTAAACTCGAATAGAATTTAATATATTTGACTCGGACCAGACACAAAATATTCAATAAACCCAAAACTAATAATTTCGCGAATGATAGCGAGACATAAAATTTATAAAATATTGTAATTACAAATTTTGTTAACTAAAGTCATGACGACTTGAGAAAAACTAATTTTATTAGTTAAACTTATTTTATTATAAAACGTTTATGTTTTATACAAATTATTTGGGGTAACGGGATAAATATCGAAACGTACAAACCGAGTTATTCTACTTGAGGTGTTTGGTTGTCTTTAGCTTCTAAGGTTGTCTTCCTTGGTTTGAGTTCTCATCAGTTTTCTCTCAAGTTCGTTGATGTCTATTTCTCTTTGGCGTGAGTTATATGTCGAGTCTTTGTTTTCTTACCACACCACACGAAATGTTGAAACTAAACTTTTGATGAGATTTGAAAACTGAGTAATCCACGAAAACTACGACACATTGTCTTTTATAGACTTTATTATTTTGCGAGACGTGTTTTGAGATAATCGTATACGTACTAGGTTGTGCCGATACTAGACCGTTGTGTACCGCCGTGCTTGTACCTCCGTGTACCGTCGTGCTGTATGTCTTGAGATTGTTATGTTTTGCTTCTCGATGCCAGTCGTGTTAGTTGTGATCTTGCAATCTGTGGCTAAGGTGAGTTCATAGCCCCACTTTTACTTGCTTTAACTGCTTTATAAGTTACTTGGGGTGAGATACATGCTACCGTTTTCATTATGGTCACAATTGTTTGGAAACTATATTTTGAACTGAAAACTGTGTTTTCTACTATCTGAAACTGTATTTGAGCTGAAACAACATTTATACTTTTCTGGTACTGTGAGTGAAGCAGTAGCCACTTTGCGAACCACCTGATAAGCACTAAGTACCTTCCTTGCCAACAGCAAGTCCCTCGATCATGAACCATTAATCACCTGTTGACCGGGTAGGCAACACGGGTGAGCGCGATTATAGTTTATAGGCCTATAGGATTTGACCATCCCACTCCTGTTGACCGGGTAGGCGACATGGGTGTGCTATAATTGAGTTAACTAGGTATTTGGCAAGATACCTGGCTTTGGGGGCAACTATTATGATTATGAAAATCCGCGGTTTCTGTCGACTTACGCCAGAGTTACTGGTGCCGGTTAACGCTTTGTGTGTCATGAGCTTAGTGCAGTGGTAATAACTTACGGGCGTATAACAACGTAGCCCGCTTTCTTGGAAACTTGAAATATTGTGATCAACTGCTTTAATTATAAACCTATGAATTCACCCAACCTTTGTGTTGACTTTTAGCATGTTATTCTCAGGTGTTAGATCTTCTCCGCTGCATATCTTACTTTTGGAGGAGCTTGGTGAAGGGCATGGCATGGTCATAGAAGACTCTAAACTTGTTTGGGACCGATTAAAATCCTTTTTAAATCTATATCTTCCGCACTATTTTTTTACATGATGTAATTTAAATATTTATTATTATGAAATTTCTTCCAAAACGGTTTGAACAAAACCGTTCTTTATACCTTGTGATTGTGACAACTATCGAATAACACCCCACAACTTGTATGCTTCCGCTGATCCGATTTCGGGGTGTTACAGATGGTATCAGAGCCACAGGTTATAGAGAACTGGTATTTTTAAAAACCCAGACTATAACCATTTTTACGAAAACTTAAATCCTATGACCGACACGTGCCTGCCTGCCAAGCCGATGCCTCGCTTGAAAATTTGTTGCATAGCATATTTGTTGAAATGTTAAACGTCATACTTGATGAGATGTATGTCTCGCTATTTAATGGTTTGTATTTCACCTCATTTCACTGATTCACTGTAAATATTTTCGTCGATGCACCAAACCTGTCACGGAGTTACGTTATTTCCTTGCGTAACCGCGTTATTTGATTCCGAGTTTAAACAACTGTTATGGCTTTAAAGCGATTCTAAAGTAAGGAACATAGTACTAGTATAACTAAACTGAGTATCCCGAAATTCATTGATTCTCGGTTGAGAATAGACTGATCACCTATAATCAACCAAGGATAGTGGGGACATGGCCTGATCACCTATGTCTCAGAAATGAATTTTGCGATACTGGGAGTAGTTATAACAGGGTTATGTTTCGGGTTGATTTCCTATCTTTGATTTTGGAAATGGTAAAGATTTTGCATATGTGCACAAACACCGAATATCACGAAGCTTTACCCACACACGACACACTGGCATCACAACACCTCATAAACTGAAATACTTCTGGCACCGCTATATCTCTCCGCTTATATGGAATAATTGTTCATCGCCGTCTGATTACGTTCGCACTGGGTCAGGTGAGACCCGATTGGTCGCCGTTTTGAATTCAAACCGTTTATTTTAACTCGTCCGATATCATAATAAGCACATTTTGAGTTTATTACTTGGTTTTGGCTTTATTTTAATTTGGATTGCGTGAGTTCTTGATTTTTGGATATCATTGTGGATTTGATTTTGTTTCTTCAGCCTTGTTTGTTTCTGGTTATGTTACAGTCATCGCTACCCCAAAACCTTGCAATCAATGGATAAACCGAGTTAGATCACTGGTTGTCTAAGAATGACACTTCCATAGCACTTGTAGGACGAACCTCTTGATGGAAGTAAACAACGAAGTAAACTTTGGAAACCTAGGAAACTGACAGTAGGACGATTTGTAGCTCAACAGAAGCTCTAGAAACTTGTGTAGCAACCCGAGCCTCTACTTTTGGAAAAAAATGCATAACTTTTCACTTATCCCTCGAGGATACTAGTAGTATACCTTAATACCCCTTTATGAAACAATGAACTGCGATAGGCATTTTACAAAAGGTATATATATAAGTTGGAACGACATTTTGGAAAGCGCTATTTCAGAAAAGACTATTTTAGATACGATATTATGGGGACGCTATTTTTACAAACGCCATTCTGACATATCATTCCGAGTATTATTCTGGACGGTCAACCCTAGTTACACTACCTTAAAGACGTGACCTATTGATATGATGTTTTAGGAACTGTCTTGGATACACTACTGGTATACGATTTTGAGAACTGTTTTGGATACATTAGGTGGAACACAACAGTTTGAGAAGTGTTATTTTGGAAATGTTATTTTAGAAGCACTACTCAGGAATACTATTCGAAAGCCCTTTTCTGGAAGACATTGTCACTCTAGTATTTCCTTAGACCTTTTGATCACATATCACGTTTTCCCCTGCCCCTCAACTTGTAAGAAAGCTCGAGTACACCGCAATATAAGCCGATGAGTCGGGCGACATCATTAGCTGCGTTAGGAAGGAACCTATTAGTTGAAATGGACACCTTAATAGTTTAGTTGAACGAATTAGATATTGAAGATTGTAAAGGAATAATAGCGCTCATGAGGAGACATTAACCCTAAGTGGTAAGTAAGATTGCCTGTAATAACCATGATAAAACAGTTCGCCCTATTATTCGTATGTTGGAATTGATACTGGTTTAGATAACCTGAAGTATGTTAGTTAAGATTTTCACACCATGGATCATAAACCATTTACCCCGAACGACCATTGACCATTCACACCGTTACACTTTGACCATAGGCCCATAAACCGCAGGTCGTCGACTATAGCACTGTTAGCCTCCTTTATCCTTTTTGCACATCTCAAACATGTTTTACCTTTCAAACACTTCCGTTTTAATAGTCATCACTAAGGGGGCATGTTAGTCACGATAAGAATAATTTCAAAACGTTACTTTAACTCCGTACATATTATCTCATTCTCACCTACATTCGTAACTTACCGCATTTTTACTCTCATATTCTGACCCACCTCATTTTGGTTAATTGCGCACTTAAACTGTACAGTTTTATTTCAACTTTTACGAACTATTTTGCTGCTAAATCACAAAGTAAACTACAGCTTTGCTGACATTTTACAGATAACAAATAATTTTCTCAATAACCTGTGCATTGTCTTACAAATCATCTCATAAGTTATTTTGTAACCCGATCTTTATCCTAATATTTCACAACCTTAACCATGATTTCGGTTATCATTTCATAAATAATAAGTCGTTCCCTATCACTCTATAAGCTATTCTACAAACTAATTTATAAAGTATTTTACAACCACCGAGTGAACCAGTTACCTCTATGAAAAGTGTTTTCATCCTATTACTGCATAAACCGAATAACCAACATTTCATTTTGAAAATAGATCAAAACCTTAGAAGTGGACCTCACACTTTCGCCTGCGACTATAGATAATAACCCACCAAGATTTGATACTGTTTTATCACTGAATAAGTCGCCACATTCGTTCCCTGCAATTAGGTTCCCTCACTAGTAGCACTTGCGTTGAACTAGATTGTCAATATACCATTACTCTCAAGACATTTTACTCTCTAGGAGTTCTAGACGACACAGACTCGAAACCCCTTCTTTTATGTAAACCGCTTCATTGCAAAACTCTGACTTCCCTGTAGTGACGCAACTTCTGCACCGGGATGCCGAAACATATTAGTCTATCTAACAACCATTGATACCCGACCGCACCTTGAAAATAAGGACTTTTCTCAACATATTATCTAGCTGATTCAGACCTCTCAAGTCACTAACACAGCCGTTTAAGTAAAGATACCCCCTTAGCACAAAGTTATTTCTTTTAGGCCACCAGTGCAACAAATTCGGCCAGGGCACCTTTTAGTATCATTTAACAAGTTGGAATACCTGCACCTTAGAGTGTCGCCTGATATTAAACATTGAACCCCGCCCAACGTTGGCAACTAGATCTTTCCTTGGATATTCGGAACCACAGATTGACGTACATGTTCAATTATCCTTCCTCTCTGATATTCTTATTTTTAAAGATTTTTATTAAAATGCTTTTAGATCAACCTTGGGGACCGTAATTACATTTTTCTAAAACGCATATTTTGAGGATTAAGTTCATCTGGTCAACCCTTATCAACTTTGCTGCGAAATGTCAAACACAAAATCTTACGAAAATTTCTTACCCATACCAGGTTTGAAAACCCGATTTTTTTTACAAGTTTGTAAAATCTCTTGAAACTGTGTCATCTTACGTAGCTGAAAATTCCTGACAAAGAAAAGTTTAATGCCTGAAAAATTATTTTGGTCAAAACCGTGTAAATACTTACCCAAATAAGATTTTCAAACAAAATGCCATAGGTAGGATTCAAACACACTACACCTTGCTCAACCTACAAACGTCCAACCACTAGACCAAGAGCCCTTTTTGTGTCACTAGAGTATAAACCCTACATTGGAATTAGAATCAGAGGATTTGAGAAGAAACAGCGCTGGTAAAATGTTGAAACCCCGTATAATTAAGATTTGAACTGTTTCCCTCTATTAACCTTACTCCGAAAATCATTGTACCCCACCAAAGAACTAGAAGGAGACAACTTATGGCAGACCACTTAAGTACCTTTCCACAGTCAAGGATAACTCCTTAGAACAGTCCGGAGGGGCCTGAACATGTTACTGGTACCACCACCTTTCCACCAACACCATTCCGCTGGGTAACCAGAACCAAATCGCGAGGACGTGATTCCTTTTTAGGAGTACGTGATGTAACAACCGACAAATTTCTTAAACTTGTTTTACAAGCCAAAACAATCATTTTGATTTTTCCTTAGTTTGTAAACCCCTTCGAAACCAAAACTAATAAGTTAAACTGAAATCCGGGACGGATTTCCAAATATGATGTATGTGCTGTAACACTCGGTAAATTTCTAAACCTATTCTACGAGCCAAAACACTTGCTTCTCATTTTCTTTAACTTTTGAACTTCTTTGAACTTGTTTGGGTTTGAAAAACTATGAATATCTTGTTTAATGTGAGCGTTATTCCCTTATTGAGCCGACACAACCTAGAAAGCACGAAATGTATCGTATTTGTCAAAAATAATAATTTTTGAAAGTATTGCAAATTTATACTCGTTTTTATTGGGAAAAAAAAAAATTTATTCTAAACGCGAATATTAATTTATTTGGGCAACAAGAAATAAAGATGTGCGTATTTATAATCAAAATTAATGGAAAAGCGATTTTAAAGTTAATGGAATAACTTTTGGGTGCTCGGGAAATGTTTATGTCATGATTATTTAGTCTCCTTTACGTTTCGTTAAAGATATGAGGGAATGTACAGTTTTAGTCCCTATGGGCGCGCTAGGGTTCACCACTAGTCCTAAAGGTTCCCTATATAAACACAATTATAATATTTTTAGGGTTAAAAACCCCTTCCTCCTCTCTCCTTTCTCTCCTCCTTTGTTTTTCGGCCACTGTTCCGGTCGACTGAGCCCTCACCGCCGCTCACCACCTCTCACCGCCACCGCCACTTTAATCCTCTTAATCTTCTCATCATTTCCACATAATTCACGCGCCTAGAAACCCCCTCTCTCGGTAACTATGATTTTTCCGGCGAATATTCCGGCAACACAAGTGGAAGGTAACGAGTATAGATCGAAGGTAGTTTTGGTTTGTTGGGTTCGAGTATCACCACGGCCGTCACCACGCCGCTGCCAGAACTATCATGGCCATCGCAGCTGCGCCGTCTCCGCCGCCTAGTCCTCCCTCTTCTCTTTCTCGTCAATGGTAAAACCGAGAAACACTTGATATATATTTCTTTTTATATATTTTTTTGAAACCGATTATGTTGATTTTGTTATTGTTTTTGTTCGTGGATTTAAAACCATATTCAAACTGGGATTATTAACTTGCGATCTAAAAACTAAGAATAATCATGTTTTGAAACATTCGTGTGGTAAGAAATCGTTGTTATGGTCTTTGTGGTTGTGTCGTCGTTGCTAAGTTGTTTTGATGATTGGTGCTCGACAAGGGTGTGAAGCCGAGACCCCTTGGTCTCGGCATAACAAAGTTATATCGTGCTTGTTTAATTATTTTGGTCTCGGCAATATTTTGGTATTGTGGTTGACTTGTTGTTGTCGATTGTTGATTTCTTTGTTTTGCACAAGTTTCAGTTTCATCTTGTTCTACATTCATTCTTTTGTGGAAACAACTTGTTTTGTTGGCTATTTTTAGTTGTCATTGTTATGTGGTGTTAGAAATGGTGCTACACTTGTATTTATTGATTTCGCCTCGGTTCAAACATGACCCAAGTAATTTGCGCTCATTTTGTGTCTCGGTCTAGACAAAACACCCCAGAGGGTGTAAACTTTGTTGGAGTGGTTCGTTGGAAACCCACATAGGGTGCGTTTTTATTGTTTTTGTGTTGAACCTGAACATGTAACATTATGTCATCTAGAATGCTAGTGTTTTGGGTTGCAGTGGGTTTGTTTGTGTCAAATATAATAAAGGAACGCATGGTTTTTAATTTGGGCTCAATAGCCCACATTAGGGTGACTTGTTTCTTTGGTTGTTGGGCCAAAGCCCAACGTATTTTATAAGAGTATGTTGATTATAAACTTGTGGTGATAAAATATAATTGACTAGCGGGTCCTTTATTTGCTTTTACATTGTGACGATTAGTACGTTTCGGGTTATACTTGGAATTGTGAATTGGTTATGAATACGGATTTTGATTACTATATTTTGGACATTGGACAACCATGGATTGTTATCGGACGTACAACATTAGATATTGGATTCATTGAACAATTTTGAGACTTGAGACGGCGTAATATATTAAACTCGAATAGAATTTAATATATTTGACTCGGACCAGACACAAAATATTCAATAAACCCAAAACTAATAATTTCGCGAATGATAGCGAGACATAAAATTTATAAAATATTGTAATTACAAATTTTGTTAACTAAAGTCATGACGACTTGAGAAAAACTAATTTTATTAGTTAAACTTATTTTATTATAAAACGTTTATGTTTTATACAAATTATTTGGGGTAACGGGATAAATATCGAAACGTACAAACCGAGTTATTCTACTTGAGGTGTTTGGTTGTCTTTAGCTTCTAAGGTTGTCTTCCTTGGTTTGAGTTCTCATCAGTTTTCTCTCAAGTTCGTTGATGTCTATTTCTCTTTGGCGTGAGTTGTATGTCGAGTCTTTGTTTTCTTACCACACCACACGAAATGTTGAAACTAAACTTTTGATGAGATTTGAAAACTGAGTAATCCACGAAAACTACGACACATTGTCTTTTATAGACTTTATTATTTTGCGAGACGTGTTTTGAGATAATCGTATACGTACTAGGTTGTGCCGATACTAGACCGTTGTGTACCGCCGTGCTTGTACCTCCGTGTACCGTCGTGCTGTATGTCTTGAGATTGTTATGTTTTGCTTCTCGATGCCAGTCGTGTTAGTTGTGATCTTGCAATCTGTGGCTAAGGTGAGTTCATAGCCCCACTTTTACTTGCTTTAACTGCTTTATAAGTTACTTGGGGTGAGATACATGCTACCGTTTTCATTATGGTCACAATTGTTTGGAAACTATATTTTGAACTGAAAACTGTGTTTTCTACTATCTGAACTGTATTGAGCTGAAACAACATTTATACTTTTCTGGTACGTGAGTGAAGCAGTACCACTTTGCGAACCACCTGATAAGCACTAAGTACCTTCCTTGCCAACATCAAGTCCCTCGATCATGAACCATTAATCACCTGTTGACCGGGTAGGCAACACGGGTGAGCGCGATTATAGTTTATAGGCCTATAGGATTTGACCATCCCACTCCTGTTGACCGGGTAGGCGACATGGGTGTGCTATAATTGAGTTAACTAGGTATTTGGCAAGATACCTGGCTTTGGGGGCAACTATTATGATTATGAAAATCCGCGGTTTCTGTCGACTTACGCCAGAGTTACTGGTGCCGGTTAACGCTTTGTGTGTCATGAGCTTAGTGCAGTGGTAATAACTTACGGGCGTATAACAACGTAGCCCGCTTTCTTGGAAACTTGAAATATTGTGATCAACTGCTTTAATTATAAACCTATGAATTCACCCAACCTTTGTGTTGACTTTTAGCATGTTATTCTCAGGTGTTAGATCTTCTCCGCTGCATATCTTACTTTTGGAGGAGCTTGGTGAAGGGCATGGCATGGTCATAGAAGACTCTAAACTTGTTTGGGACCGATTAAAATCCTTTTTAAATCTATATCTTCCGCACTATTTTTTTACATGATGTAATTTAAATATTTATTATTATGAAATTTCTTCCAAAACGGTTTGAACAAAACCGTTCTTTATACCTTGTGATTGTGACAACTATCGAATAACACCCCACAACTTGTATGCTTCCGCTGATCCGATTTCGGGGTGTTACAATTTTTGGCATTAAATAAAAATGTTTAATCTTTTATAAAAATATGAATTCAAATTTTTAACCAAAATCAGTTAAAATGTTCCAGAAAAACCTTCCCCACAAAAGGACAAAATTGGCCAACGTTCAGTAGGGGCGGCCCCCTTAATTTTGCTAGGCGGACCCCTTAATAATTAAGGGGACCGCCCCCGCCCCAGTAGGCTCCAGCTGTCCAGATTTTTCCCTATAAATACCAGCCTTCCCCTGGATTTTTACTAACCCTTTTGCACTAAAACTTTCTGTTATAGATCTCATTTCATATCTTCAAAAAACCTTTGATCATGTAATCTTAAGCATTGGTTTCCAAGTGATCTAAGCTTCCACCATCCAAGTGCAAAAGAAGAATACTTCTATCAATCAAAACTAGAAGTATTACAACTTAGTAGCATCTTGTTATTCAAGTTTTTTGTTTTGTATACCTTGTATATCATTCATTCATTTGTATATAAGGTGTGGGTGAACATAAGTGACTAGATATGTATAGTGTGTAAGTAGTGAAGAAGGTGTATAAGTTGTTGTGGTGTAAAGAAGTCATGTAGAAGTTGTAAAGCCATGGTGTAGAAGTTGTGAAGCCGTGGTGTAGATGTCGTGAAGCCGTTGCTTAGAATTTGTGAAGTCATCATGTAGAAGTCGTGAAGCTGTTGCTTAGAAGTTGTGAAGTCAACATGTAGAAGTCGTGAAGCCGTTGCTTAGAAGTTATGAAGTCGTCATGTAGAAGTTGTGAAGTCATAGCTTAGAAGTTGTGAAGTCCTAGTCGTGAAGTCCTAGTGTTGAAGTCGTGAAGCCGTAGCATAGGAGTTGTGAAGCGGTCGTGTTGAAGTTGTGAAGTCTTGGTCGTGAAGCCGTAGCTTAGAAGTTGTGAAGTCGTGGTCGTGAAGCCGTAGCTTAGAAGTTGTGAAGTCGTGGTCGTGAAGCCGTAGCTTAGAAGGTGTGAAGTCGTGGTCGTGAAGCCGTAGCTTAGGAGTTGTGAAGTCGTCGTGTAAAAGTCGTGAAGCCGTTGTCTAGAAGTCGTGAAGCCGTTGTGTTGAAGTCGTGAAGTCGTCGTGAATAAGTTGTGTACAAGTTGTGTTGTGAAGTTGTGAGATTGGTTCTAGCTACGATTAGAACTCGACATTTAGCTTTGTGTCGTTAAACCCGTGTAAGCGAAAGTCATGTAAGGTTTTCTCCGCCATAAGGGAGCTTATTGAAGTTGTGAAGAAAACTCTCGAGCAAGGTGTGCTCGGGGAGTGGAGTAGGGCAAGGAAGGTGTCCTTGTAGCCGAACCACTATAAATCTCTCGTGTCTCGGTTAGATCTTTCCATACCTTATTTATTTCTTTACTTGCATCGTCATTACTTTCATACACATAGGCTTATATAATTGCTAGTATTAATTAGAGGTCAACTTCACATAAAGATCAATTTGAAAATCCATTCAAGAAACCAAAACTTTTACAATCAATTTAAAAGAATACATATATAACTAATAATAAGATTTAAGTTTTATTTTTCATAACAAACTTGAATCTAAGTTTTTAAAAGTAAACAAAGGTTTTATAATAAATTAAAAAGACGTAAAACTATTCAACCCCCCCCCCCCTTCTAGTTTTCCACAATTGGTATCAAGAGCCACGTCAATCAAGATCTTTAAAATATACTGTATTTTAAAACTTGAATCGATCTATGCAATTTGAAAAATATCTAGAAGGGGAATCTTTGCTAAAACCACCACTATTTGAAAACTATACTTTTCTTGAATGGAAAAATAAATTTGAAACTTATGTGAAATCAATTGATCTAGATCTTTGGCATGTCATTTCGATTGGTGATTTTTAAAGTCAAACAAAAACATATTTTGAAAGTTAAACAAAAACTGATTTTGAAAATCAAACAAAAACGGATTTTGAAAGACAAACAAAAACGGATTTTGAAAGTCAAATTGATTATTTGAAAACAAAGAAAGAAATAAATAATAAAGCTAAAATAATTATTTATAAAACCTTGCCGAAAGTTGAATATGAAAGAATATTCTTCTGTAAAACGGCAAATGATATTTGGAAAAATTTCTTAAACTTTCATCAAGAAAAATGTCAAGCCAAAGATGAGGATTTTGATCTTGTACATGAATTAGTTATCTTAGAAAATTTAATAGATAAACATTTAGATAAAATAGATACATGTGCTACTAGTTCAAATGTTGTTAATGAAGGTGTTAGCGACGAAGACTACATGAATCAACTCCAAAGTGAACTCAATCCAAGATCATGGAGTGACACAGACGAAGGAGAAGATCATCATCCGACTCACCTATCATTCACACGTCGATCATCATCTGAGATATTAAGGAGAAAATCTAGGACGTGAGGTAAGTTCTCTTTTTAAATTTCATAAGTAACTACTTCATGCATATAATCTTATTAATGCCTTAGGATACGCTTAGTCTGATAGGTTGCTTTGCCTTTACACTTTAGTTATATTCGTTCTGTGGCTTAATGAACTAGAAACTCTTTAGTTAGCCCCCCTAAGTATTAGTAAACGAAGCAATCTTCATATTTGGTACTCTTCGATAGGTAAATTTAGGAACTTAATTTCTTCTAAAAAGAGAATGACTACTGGAGAATCTATTGACTAGAAACTCAATTTGACCTAACGGTTGAATTGCTTCTATGTGAGAAGTTGCGTGTGTGTAACCCGTAAAAACGGTCGTGTTTAGCCTGAATTGAGCACCACTAGTAATAGTCTCATACTCATTCTCCAACTTGAATACATTATTCTTCCTAAATATACCTAACGATAGTTTACTGTTATGAACTTTGCTTTTCACTAGAGCTTTTCATTCCTAGATGTATGTCATCCTGCATATATAAAATTTCTAGATGTTTACTTGCTCCTATGTGATTTGACTGCATGCCTTCGTAATTATTTGTTTAGTTGAATGCATTGTCATTATAATAGCTTTTGTTTTTCTCTAACTACTCTGACATGATGTATTTTTGTATTTAGTCATAATACGTGCGTAAATGTCATAGGATATGTAGAAAGAGGTAGCATGTGACAATAGACTTGAGCATGAGATCTTTTATAAACCATTATTTTTTAAACCTATAATTAATGGGACTTATTTTTAAATTTGCAAAAACTTCACATTTTGGAAAAATAATTTTTCAAAAGATTATGACACATTTCTATTTTACATATTTCACCATCCTACCTTTCTTCCAAACTTGTGTCCATAATTACGTGTTTATCAAAACCAAAGATTGGAAAAATATGTTTTCTTTCCTCATAAAAACATTTTGAAATAAAACCAAAACTATTTCATTAAATATTTTTCACATCCACATAAAAACCCACTTTCAAACATTGTTGAATAATGCCAAAAATATTTCTTTAAATCATGCATGGTGATCTCATATCTGTCATCTATATTTATGTATGTGACATTTATAAGTGAACTAAATTTGATAATAACCATAATTTATTCACTAAGACCTCACTTGGTACAAGTCTAGAAGTCCATGCTGTCATAACTCTACATTCCCATGCACATAGATATTCATTAGGATTATTTAGCTAGCTTATTAATCTTTCTAAATATGATACTATGAATTACTTGATGCTATGTAGTGTTTTCTTGTCTAACATATATATGTTACATGCTAAATGAGTTGTTTGCATGCTAGATAATAATGTCTAATGAATATGCTTAGCATACATAAGTTATTAAATCCTAAATTGCCTCAAAAGAAGTTGGACTTGCTTGAAACTAAACCCAAAAACACAACCCTTTCAACAATTTTCTGCCAAAAACCAATTTCCAGTAACCTCGAAATCAGCAGATGGGCGGCCCCCTTAATTCATTAGGCGGCCCCCTTAATATTTAAGGGGACCGGCCCCTTAATTAAGGGGACCGGCCATCTGATGGTTGAAGGTGCTGCTCCCCTTTTCTATTTTTTAGCCCATTTTATCCTATACTTCCCATAATTCACAAACACATTTTGTCACAAACCACTCACCAAAATTTACCTTCCACAATCACATCATCACTACACCATAAACACCCAACTCTATCATAAATGCTCATCCATATCATCCATCCAAACATGTCATCATCTAACCACCCAAAATCCAAGCCTTCAAGAGTTGCTAAAATCTCAGTGAGGCCCATTTGGAGGAGGAAGCTTGACATTTTCCATAACCCAACAAATGATGTTGTTCAAACTCAACCAACAGCTAAACCTCATCCTAATAAACTCTTTCACACACATAACCAATCATCCATATGTCCACCTTCATTCACTCATAATTACCCAAGTTCACAAATGTCTCCACCACCAAAAGTGTCACCACCACTTCCACCAAATAACAACCACTCTCCATCATCATCACCTTCCACTCAACACTTGAAGTTCATTGAAGAACTCAAGGAAGCCCATGAGCTTAATGCTCTCCTTGCTTTGCACCTTGCTCAAAGCAACTTAAACCCATCACCATCCATATCACCATCATTACCATCATCACCACATCACTTGAGTCAAATTGAGAAACATGTCAACAATTGTCCTTGTTGCATCTTTCTCCAAAATCAAACCATCATTACCATCATCACCATCCATCTCACCATCATTACCATCATCACCACATCACTCGAGTCAAATTGAGAAACATGTCAACAATAGTCCTTGTTGCATCTTTCTCCAAAATCAAACCATCACCTTAAATGAGCGTCTCACTTGGATTGAGTATCTTCTCACTAGATCTAATCCAACACCACCACTTGAACAACATCAAAACCCTCATTCAACATGGTCAAGTCCAAGCTCTCCACCTCCAATTCCTCTATCAACACTCTCTCCAACATCCATACACCCAAACTTACAACCCCATTAATCCAACATTTTTTACCCCCTCTTTACCATCATCCATCCAAAATAATCCAAGTTTTCATGTCTCAAGCAAGTCCAATGGATTTCTTAGGCAATTTAAAATTTTCTACTTATTGCATGCTATAAGCAAAATATGTGTTGTATCAATAATTATGTTTTTAACATAATTATTTTCAACTAATGAATGCTTTATGTCTTGTCTTTAATATATGATTGTTATGCTTATTGCTTGTATACTTGATATCATGATATATATACATGCTTGATGATTAATAACATGCTTATTCCATAATATGTTTTAAATGTATGCATGCGTAATTAACATGTTTATGTCACTATTTAATCATTCTTGATGTACATGATTCAAATGGAGCTTGCTGCAAAAACACCCTAAAAATGACCCTTTTCTGGAAAATTTTCAAATTTGGTCGCCTGGGAAAACACCAGATGGGCGGCCCCCTTAATTCCCTAGGCGGTCCCCTTAATTTTAAGGGGGCCGGCCTACAATTAAGGGGACCGGCCATCTGGGCAGTAAAATTTACTGTTTTCTTTTGCATCTTGCGACCCCTTTTATCTAGCCCCAGCTACCATTTCTCTTAAAAGACGAACTGGTATTGGAATTTTACCACAAAATCTCCAAACCTTACCTAAATCAATCATCACCTCCATCAAAACACCCATTTTCATCCCTTGAACACATGCTTAACAACCAACCTCCACCACAACCTCCACCATTTTCACCCACTACACCACCACAACCTTCATTCTCACCAAATTAAGCATATGCAATGCTTAATCAAAAATAATTTTTCAAACCATTTTATGTGCAAGCCCCATGAGAGATCATGTACTCCTAGAATGATTATGTAGATTGCATTACTTACTAGCTAATGTAGGATTGAATATAATCTTAGATGGTTGTGTATTGATACACAACATTTTTAATGAATGTCTTTATATGCATGCTTATTTTTGCCATATATATGCTTGTGCTTCTAATATTTTTCTTGCAAGTATTCCATGTATCGATTCCTTGGTGCCCTCAAACGAGGGGGAGCACACATCAAGGGGGAGTTCTCGTTCCGACAAATTTTGTCTCTAAAACTTGTCGGCTCAACATTTTTGATGCTACAAAAAGGGGGAGAAGTGAATGTAAACTCACTAAATACTTGTCCAAAAAATAAATTTTTTGGTATAATGAGTTTAGGTTTTGTAGTCATCAAAAAGGGGGAGATTGTTGACATAAATAAATGCCTAAAAACATTATCAATATTTATTCATATCTCTATGTTTTGATGATCACAAAATGTAAACTCATTAAAACATAAACTTATAAATTAAACAAGTACTTAGTTGTAAATATTCACTTCTACAACTAAAATCACTTAAGGTATGAATGAACTAATGCTTAATGCATTATATGATCAAAGGAACATTTTCTTAAAAACTAGATTTTTTATAAAACATCAAAAACATTTTATATATTTTTGAAAAACATTTTTGGCATTAAATAAAAATGTTTAATCTTTTATAAAAATATGAATTCAAATTTTTAACCAAAATCAGTTAAAATGTTCCAGAAAAACCTTCCCCACAAAGGGACAAAATTGGCCAACGTTCAGCAGGCGCGGCCCCCTTAATAATTAAGGGGACCGCCCCCGCTCCAGTAGGCTCCAACTGTCCAGATTTTTCCTTATAAATACCAGCCTTCCCCTGGATTTTTACTAACCCTTTTGCACTAAAACTTTCTGTTGTAGATCTCATTTCATATCTTCAAAAAACCTTTGATCATGTAATCTTAAGCATTGGTTTCCAAGTGATCCAAGCTTCCACCATCCAAGTGCAAAAGAAGAATACTTCTATCAATCAAAACTAGAAGTATTACAACTTAGTAGCATCTTGTTATTCAAGTTGTTTGTTTTGTATACCTTGTATATCATTCATTCATTTGTGTATAAGGTGTGGGTGAACATAAGTGACTAGATATGTATAGTGTGTAAGTAGTGAAGAAGGTGTATAAGTTGTTGTGGTATAAAGAAGTCATGTAGAAGTTGTAAAGCCGTGGTGTAGAAGTTGTGAAGCCGTGGTGCAGATGTCGTGAAGCCGTTGCTTAGAAGTTGTGAAGTCATCATTAGAAGTGTGAAGCCGTGCTGAGTTGTGAAGTCTCATGTAGAAGTTGTGAAGCCGTAGCTTAGAGTTATGAAGCGTCATGTGAAGTTGTGAAGCATCTTGGTGTGAAGCCTAGTCTATCTAGGAAGTGTGAAGCCGTGCTAGGGTTGTGAAGCCGTGTAGAAGTTGTGAAGTCTTGGTCGTGAAGCCGTAGCTTAGAAGGTGTGAAGTCGTGGTCGTGAAGCCGTAGCTTAGGGGTTGTGAAGTCGTCGAGGTAAAATTGTGAATTTCGTGAGCGTGTTAGAAGTGTGAAGCCGTGTGTAAATTCGTGAAGCGTGTGTGAATAAGTTGTGTTGACAAGGGGTTGTGTTGTGTAAGTTGTGTGTATTGTGGTTGTTCTAGCTACGATTAGAACTCGACATTTAGCTTTGTGTCGTTAAACCCGTGTAAGCCAAAGTCGTGTAAGGTTTTCTCCGCCATAAGGGAGCTTATTGAAGTTGTGAAGAAAACTCTCGAGCAAGGTGTGCTCGGGGAGTGGAGTAGGGCAAGGAAGGTGTCCTTGTAGCCGAACCACTATAAATCTATCGTGTCTCGGTTAGATCTTTCCATACCTTATTTATTTCTTTACTTGCATCGTCATTACTTTCATACACATAGGCTTATATAATGGCTAGTATTAATTAGAGGTCAACTTCACATAAAGATCAATTTGAAAATCCATTCAAGAAACCAAAACTTTTACAATTAATTTAAAAGAATACATATATAACTAATAATAAGATTTAAGTTTTATTTTTCATAACAAACTTGAATCTAAGTTTTTAAAAGTAATCAAAGGTTTTATAATAAATTAAAAAGACGTAAAACTATTCAATCCCCCCTTCTAGTTTTTCACACTATTATTTGAGATAGCAACCCGCTTTTCAAAATGGGGAAAACACGTCGCCAAAAAGACGACTGTTCCTCCCACTGGGTGAAGTTCACCTGGGCATGGATTACTTTATATCCGTGTTTCTCTGATTTAGTGCACGCTTCAGTGCATTATTTATGGTATAAGAAGAGAAGTCTTCTTTGTATAACAAATAATTTTCCTTCTATGATTCTTCTGAAAATTATTTGTGAGGTACATGGTGGTAATGTGTTGTTTGAAATTCTATCAGACTTGGATTGTTCATAAAATTTGTCACTCAATCAATGACTACAGCTCTTTAACTAGAATACGGGTCATTGATTGAGGGGGAAAGTGATTTAAAATTTTATATCATCAAACGGGTTCTTTGGTTATCTCATAATTGTTAGAAAAGGTTTTGTAGTTAATGGGGTATTAGTTGAAGAGGAACTTACTAAGCTTTATCTCAAATGGCCAAATGTTTTAGTTGTTAGAAAGATTAGGGCATTATGTGCAATTTGCTTATAGTATCCTAGCTTTATGTAACTGTAAGGTTCATTTGTGTCACTCTAGAATCCTCGTTTAATCCCCTAAATACTTTAAAAACCAAAATCTAAAAGGAGTTAGAAAACCCATTGTGTTTGATGTTCTTTAATACTCCACTGGCATTTGTATGATCTGATTGAATGAGTTTCAAATGTTGATTGACTTTTGTTAGTCGATAGCTGCTTAATTGTTGTTGATTTAGTGTATGTGCACTCAGGATATGCTTAGGTATGTAGCTATCATGTTAGAATCTTGTCCCTAAGATCCTGAGTTGAATGTTGAAATATGAGTGAATTGCCATGTTCATGATTGTTGTTTGCTCTTCATGCTAGATAGCGGTTTGATGTATTTCCTGACTGTGGTTTGATTATGAGATGAATATGGTATTATGAGTAGGCAAGCTGCTACGTGGTAGCTGTTAATGAAGAGTGAATCTGTATGTATGTATATCTGTGTTGATATTCTTATGCAGATTCCATGGCCGATATGAATGTGCCTGCTCCCGCTCTAACCATTTGATCAGATGTTCAAGCTCTATTGACTGGCTCTGAATTCACCATAACAACAACATCAGCAACAACACTATCATCACCACCACCACCTTCATTTCAACAAAGCATTACTTATTCTGGTCTCGCCAAGTGGGGATCTACAATATTTGGGAAATTTTTGTTGGTGGATGGATAGTTGAAGTTGACTACTGACTCCCTCAGAGAAGCGGATGATCACATCGTCTGTGCAAAAGGTCAATGTCATCTGTGTCATTACAGTTATCATGTACATCATAAGTAGCGAATAAACATTTGTTGTTATGTGTCAGTGTATGATTGTTTTAATTCAAAATCTTTCAAACCTATCATACCTGACACTAACATTCTCCCTCATAGATTGAGGGGGAGCATCGTAATGTTCCATTATCAGCATATATTGAATCTGATCACATTTTCTCCCAAATTTTCTAAACATATTTAAATCAATTGGGATCCCAAATCTCAAAAGGTTTGAAATTTTTGATCGGGGGAGAGAATGTGATTTAAATATGAAAATCTTATAAAAATGTGATCTTTTGGACTCAAGTGTAGGCTCTCCCATATGTGCTAAACTCTTTCGTATATCGATGCACATATTGAGGGGGAGCAAATGATTTATGATGGCAATTGTGAAAGTATACCAAAGACCGACCATTTTATTTAGTGCACTGGAGGTATAAGGATGGTGAGGTTAGGTATAAGTTCCCATGATCCAGCCAGAACCAAAGGGATCTTCCCACGGACAATCCTCTAGTTTGAATAGAAGTCCTTAGGAACAATGAAAAAAGGAGAAATGTGAGAATAAGGGAAGAGTGCCGACTGAGATGGAACTGGTATTGGAACAAACCCAACAAGGTACTAGTGATGAAGTCTCGGTAAGCGCTGAAGGGGTTGAAGAATGAAAAAGAAATGTAAAGATAAAGGGTGAAAAGAAAGAAGCCCTCCTTACACTTTAGGCAGAAACTGGGTCAATACATAAGCTGTCAGAATCACTTAGTTGATTGCTGACATTGAAGACAAGTATCATGGACCCAGTGATACGATGCACAACCCTCCCTAGCCACTCAAGGTCCCTCAAAGGACTCTTATTTCATTTATCACGGAGATCAGTACATTTCTATCGTCTCTCTCACTCCAAGTTAGACGATATTGAAAAGGTGGAAGTCCTCTCTAGCCTCCGATCACTAAATCAAAACGCACTATTGAGTCTAGAGCCAAGTGATCATCCATAAATCTCATTAGGACACATTTCCAATATGCTTGCTGTTTCATACACCGTGAAAAGTAAGAAAACATATATTAAGAGTCCTACGCATTATCCTTGTGGTATTGCCAGAACATCTGAGTGATACGTAAAGTATTCACAATGAAGATGGAAATCCTTCTAGAGCCAAAATCAAACAAGCTCTTGGTGGGTGACACGTGAGATCCTTCATGGATCAAACTTGTGACAACTGGAAAGAAATGATGGGGCGATTCGCATTTGAATCAAACTTGTTCCAGGAAATGGATTGGCGGATGCTTTTGGAAAACCTTTCAATGTGCTCACCGACTGGGTTTCGAACACATTGATTGTGTAAATTTTCAAACAAAAGTGTTTATGACAGAAATGTGATTCAACTTATAAAACGCTCGTCGTGTTGCATAAAATGTTTATCAAGTGACACGCGAGTGATTTTTCTAATCAATTTCTCATCAATCAGTGGGTATTTAATTCACTGATTCACTCTACCGTGCTGTCTGCTTTGAGACGTTCCGGTATTAGAAAATGCTTAGTATGATGAATCTGACATTAATTTGTTGGAAGACTCACTACTACAAGCTGGAAAGTCCTGTCAAGGAGAATCTTCTTTAAAGGGGATTCTACCTGATCACAAGTCGGTCGTCACGGAACCGAAGGTTAATCCAACCACACCGGGTGAATGACAAAGCCATATTCGTTCCCCAACTTTATTGCTAACTATTTTACTTCAGATTCATATAAAGATGGTGATGGTGGTACCTGATTCCAGCAGAGATGTGTCAATCCACACTCCATGCTCACACTTCCAATTCATTATCAAAGACATCATAATAGCTGAAAGACCTACAACACAGCTTCCGCAACTCTGATGATAGTTATCATGATCCAGAAAAGTGTAAGCATGCCAGTCCAAAGGTCACAAAAATCACATGGAGGCAATATTACATCAAGGATGATTAAGAGATTCAATGTAGCAGCTCAAAGATCACACAAGTCTAAGGAACTTATGCTCAAAGATCACTACTTGCCGTACAAAGATAGCAATTGAAGAATCAAATGATACAAGCTAGAGCTAAAGATCTATTTATAGAATGCTAAGCTTCAATTTGTTTTTCTGGGGTGACCTCCCTTAGGGGGAGATTGTTAGGATTAAGAAAAAGGATCTTCAGCCCGTGTATTTTCATGCTTAGTGTAGCTCTTAGTTATGTTAGTATTAGTTTAGATATCGTATCATCCACGGAGCTTGGCCGGGTCTTTACCCACTGTATGCCCACTCCGTAGCCCACTTTAGGGGCATTTAATGTATGTCCTCTCCATGTAATGGAGAGGGTTGGTTGTTCATTAATACACACACATAACAAGTGTGTTTCTCTCTCTAGAACTTCCCCTCTCTACTCTTCCTCTCTCTAACAATGGCTTACTTGTTCTTCCATAATCCCCGACCTCCCGAATCCCACATAATCAACATATAAACGATCCTACAAAAAATGACGGTTTTTTACAAGATTATACCACAAAAATCACCCAATAATAATAACGAGGCTCTAAAGCCAATTGTTGGATCGTATTATAGGTTGATTATTGTGATTCGGGAGTTCAGGTATGATGTAAATACATCATAGCCATAGTTAGAGAGAGAGAAGAGAGAGAAAGGAGAACTAAGTTTAATTGATAATAAAAAGTGAAATACACACAAGTCTCACCCCTCCATGGAAGTATGGAGCGGTATATATAGCCACTCATACACATAACTTTACAAGAATTACGTTTCTAGTCCATGTGTTTGAGGCTTACATAGTAACTAATGTAATCCCGTAAATTTCGTTCCATTTACGTGTTAGGAGCATTCCCAACAGTTTCTACTGCTACACCAGAAGTTACTAATACTGATAAAGAAATGGTTTGTACTACTGAACAACAAGTTTCTACTGCTGAGGTTATGGATGATGAGAGTATTTTGGCTCATGCAATGATTGAATTGAAGACATCCAAACCATCAGTAAAGGTGTTGTTATAAAAGAGCCATCTTCTACACCAAAAGCTACACAACCACCTCCACAAGACAAAGGCAAAGGCAAAGCTATACTTGTTGAAGAGCCTGTGGAGGAACCACTCTCAAAAGCAAATAAAATGCAACTTGATGAAAGAGCCAAATGTGATGCAGATTGGGAACTTGCTCAGAAACTTCAACATGAAGAGCAAGATCAGTATACAAAGAAATGTCTAGGTTGCTAAAAGAGTTCTTTGAACAAAAGAAGAAATTTTATGTTGTAGAAAGATTAAAGGCTAAAATGAATAAACCACCCACCAAGGCTCAAAGAAGAAAGTTTATGTGTGCTTATCTAAAGAACATGAAGGTATGGAAGCTCAATGTTCTAACTTAATTTGATGATATAAAGATTCAAGAGCTCTATGAATCTGCAAAAAGAAAGATAAAAAGCTTTGTGCCAATGAATACTGAAGTGGTGGATGGTAGTGCTGAAAAGAAAGAAGAAAGCCCTAATTCTAAAAGAAAAGGAGAAGAGCGGGTCAAGCAAAGAAGCAAAAAGCAAAAGTCTAAGCAAAAGGCAGAAATAGAGCATAAGGCAGAGTAAGAGCAGAGTGAGCAAAAAGATGAAGCTGAATAAGAAAATGAAAGTGATAAAGTACAAATGCAGGCTCATATAGAACTTGCATTAGTCAATGAAGAAGAAGTCATGGATGCAGTTCCTCTCAGTGTCAAACAACCAATTATTGCTTTTTACTTCAGGATTACATGATAAGACAGCATATTGGGATATCAAGAGAGCTGATGGAACATCTGTGAGGTTTGTTAGCTTTCTATAAATGGTTCATCATTTTGATAGAGAAGATATGGTGACTCTATGGAAGTTGTATAAAGAAAAGTTTGGTTATGATAGGCCAGAAGAAATTTATGATAGAGTCATCTGGAGATATTTGAAAGTGATGTTTGAACAACATCATGAGGATGAGGAGTGGAGAACTTATAAGCACAACACAGTCCTACAATGGAAAATTAATCAGTCCTGTGGAGTTCATGCTTTGGATGCACATTGTTGATGCAAATAATGTTCTAAAAACGTTATTTATATCTTTCGATTACCTCACGTTTTGAGGATGACAAAATGTGAAATCAAGTTATGTTAAAATTAACGTAAACAAGTTTTTAATCAGAAGATCCCGTTTCCATGCAAAACACTCTAGAACAAACTTACAACTTGACAAATGATCAAAGAAGTGATTTTGAGTTTTAAGACTTCACATTTTAATGTGACAAAACATTTTTTCAAAAATATACATGACAAATTATTTTTGAATAATTAAGAAATGTTTTAATAGAAAAATAAGTTTAAAATTCATAACAGCTATTTTCCCCCCAAAGTCAGCTCCAAACTTCCCCAAATAAGTTTTCACCAGAAAAGACAAAATTTAGAGCGTCTTTGTCTGGGACGGCTCCATGGTTCCACTAAATTTAGTGGAGCCGTGGGTGATTTAGTTGAGCCATCCACCAGTAACGTTCAGATTTTCTTTGCCTATAAATACCAACCCACTTCACAGATTTTAGGCACCCTTTCTGTTAGGAATATGAATATTCAGCAGAAGACTCGGTCACCCCGAGTACTTATTAGATCATCATTGCTCATAAGATTATCTGTAATATTATCAGTTGCTTAGTATAATTAGTATTAGTATTAGTAGTATCTATATTTGTGGAGTGGGTCGGGGCTTTCCCCTCTGTCAGCTCGCTCCACAGTCCACTAGGGACGTAATATGTAGTAGTATATATATCCCTTCCCACACATGGGAAGGGTTGGACCTTTCAAGCTAATATTACACAAGTTTCTTTCTCTCACTAAAAGGCTCCCATTTCTCTCTCTAAAAACCTCTTCCATTCGATCCATACAAGACTCAAACTAGTGATTCATGCATTGTGAATACCCTACAATTGGTATCAAGAGCCATGGTTAGGTCCATGAGAGTTGGTATTCACGAATTTGTGTAGTTCTTGAGGTTTTCTTGTTGGATTCGACTTGTAGTTTTAGTTTTTTTTTATTTTGTTTGTTTAGTAGCATAAATCTCATTTTGTACTTTGTTTAGTGATTAGAAGTTGTTTTTCTTTGTACTTTCTTGATTAAGATTAGTATTAGAGTGGTATTTAGTGTTTGGATTCACAGATTTAAGGCTCGTGTGGTGTTTGTGGGTGATTCGAGGGTTTTTCTTTCAAGAGTTCTTGGATGCGGTTTGTGTTGTTTGGACGATTCTTGAATGCGGTTTGTGTAGCATCGTGTACTCGGTTTGTCTTTATACTAGTTTAGGCAAAAGGACAAACGGCATTGATAGTGACAGGTTTGGAAGTTTGAGCCAACGCGGTTTGTCTCTACGGTGCGTACGCGGTTTGTGTCTACGGTGTGAACTCGGTTTGTCTCTTTGACGCATACGTGGTTTGTGTCTACGCGGTTTGTATCTCAAGTGTGAACTCGGTTTGTCTCTTAGGTGCATACGCGGTTTGTGCATACGCGGTTTGTACATTTGGTGTGAACTCGGTTTGTCTCTAAGGTGCACACGCGGTTTGTATATCCGGTGTGAACTCGGTTTGTCTATTTGGCGCTTACGCGGTTTGTGTCAACGCGGTTTGTATCTTTGGTGTGAACTCGGTTTGTATCTCCATTGTGAACTCGGTTTGTCTCTTGGCACATACGCGGTTTGTATATCCGGTGTGAACTCGGTTTGTCTATTTGGCGTATACGCGGTTTGTGTCTTTGGTGTGAACTCGGTTTGTCTCTTTGGCGCACACGCGGTTTGTGTCTCCTGTGTGAACTCGGTTTGTCTCTTAGGCACATACGCGGTTTGTGTCTACGCTGTTTGCCTAGGCGGTTTGTGTCTTGGTGATTTTAGAAATTCCCGCGAAAGATTCGATTTCTCGGTTAAATCACAAGATCAGTAAAATTCCGTAGTTACTATGGCTACCACATCAAGTACATCATCAGATGATATTCAAGCAGCAGGATCTGACACTCGTCCACCTATGCTAGATAGGACGGATTATGAGTCTTGGGCACAACGAATTAGACTTTACTGCTTGGGAAAAGATAATGGTGTTAACATTCTTAAGTCAATTGACGAAGGACCTTATCAGATGGGTACCACCAGAGACGTTGTTACAACTGGTGAAGATGGTACTGTAACTTGGGGCATCGACAGACCTAGAAACTACAATGATCTTAATGAAGAAGAAAAGAAGAGGTATGATGCCGATATTAGAGCCTCCAACATAGTTATTCAAGGTCTTCCAAAGGATGTATACAAGCTCATCAATTTTAACACTGAAGCCAAGGCTGTGTGGGACAACGTTAAAATGTTGTTGGCAGGGTCAGAACTCACAAAGGAAGATCGTGAGTCACAGCTGTATGATGAGTTCGAGCATTTCAAAATGAACCCAGGAGAAAATGTCACAGATTACTATGTGAGATTTCATAAGTTGGTAAATGATATGAGGATGATCAGAATGACTATGCCCAACATCCAACTTAACTCAAAGTTTGTGAACAACATGACTCCGGAATGGGACAGATTTGTTACTGCCGTCAAACTCAACAAAGGTTTAAGGGAGACTAACTATGAACAGTTGTATGCTTACCTGCAACAACATGAGAAGCATGCTGCCTATGATCGGGTGCTGAGAGAAAAGTTGAATCCTTCAACTACGAATGACCCACTGGCTTTCATGACAAATGTACAACCAACAATCCAATCATCATCCAATCCAAGCTATCACCAACTTCACTCACAAGTACCTGCTATGAGTTCACAACTTGACTCAGGCTACTCTCAGACCGACAAAATGATTGACAACCTCACCAATCAAGTATCTCTACTGGTTCAACAGTTTCAAGCATCACTCCCTCAGACCAACAATCAGTTAAGGAATTCTTCCAACCCACGCAATCTAGCAATGGTGGAGGACGGGAAAATTGTGGTCCAGAATGTGCAAGGGAGAGCTGGCAGAAACATGGGTTGAGGTTATGTGCAGAACAGAGCAGGGAATGCCAATCAGGGGCAAGGGAAACAGATCAAGTGTTATAATTGTGGGGGGCTTGGACACATTGCTAGAAACTGCAATCAACCTAAACGTCCTCAGAACTCAGATTACTTCAAAGACAAGATGCTGTTAATGCAAGCTCAAGAAAATGGTGCTGTATTGGATGAGGAAGAGTTATTGTTCTTGGCAGGAGATGGAGGAAATACTTTTGATGAAGATGTGGATTAGAAGCCTGTTCAGGATCTGGCACTTAATGATCCTAACATCTTCAAGGCAGATGACTGTGATGCATTTGACTCTGATGTGGATGATGAACCTACTGCTCAAACAATCTTCATGGCTAACTTGTCTTCCCTGGCCTCATCTCGTCAAGCTGGTTCTTCTAATGCATCCGTGATTTCTGAGGTACTAAAAATTTATGACACATATAATATTGTCGAGGGACATCAGATTCCCGAAGAAGTACATCAGGCAGTTGTTTCTGACTCAAGTGATGTTGATATGGAAAATAGCAATATTGTCTCATATGAACAGTATTTGAATAGCAACAACTCGCCTGATGTAACAAATGGTGAATCCTTTGTCAATAATGATGTGTGTGCTATGAGTAATGCATGTGCCTTAGATAATGCAAGTAATGTAGATAATGCTTGTGTGTACCATGAGAACCAATTGCCTGTCCCTGATATTAACTTGATCACTAGACTTAACATCTATAAAGAACAAGTTGCTATGTATGAACAGCGTGCTAAGTTTGAACTTAATGATCGTGAGCAGAAATTAGAGGGTCAAATGAATACACTTATTAAAGAGTCTAGAGTGCGAGAAGAAACATTAAAAATAGAGTTAAGTTCTTTGAAAAGTCAGCTACAACAGTCTGACAAACAGAAACAGGATGCACAAAAGTGTGTAACAACACTTAAGCAAGAATTCAAACAAAAAGAAACAACTCTTTTAAATGATTTCTCTAAACTCAAGACGCTAAAAAATAAGCTTGAAGATAAGTTGTACACACAAAATCAAACCATACAAACTGCTCAAATGATTCATAAGCACAGAAAGTTGAGTGATAAGCATAGTAAAATCATGATAGGTGAACCAAAGTCAACCATCCTTAAGGGTATGCAAGTACTTCAACCAGCCCTATATGATGGTAATGTGATGATTAAGCCTATTCATGACCAACCTGAGCATATCTACACTGATGAAGAGGATGAGTTAAGTGATAAAACGAGGGAAAAAATGAATGAGAAAATGAGGGATCCCGAATGCATAGCCAGACGAATAATAATCAAACCCCATGATTATTATGAGGAAAATCGTTTGACTGTGTTTGCTCCTCAAACGAAGTTAACACCTGAGCAGATATTTTGGAAACAAGATAATGAAAAACTTAAGGTAGAAAAACTTAAGGCCAACACCCCCCTCATTAGAAAAGTTGCGTCCATAACGGTGTATCCTCCCAATACACCTAGGAATTTGGTGCCTTTGTCTCTTCCCACTGAATGCAAAACCTTTATTAGCTTATATGTGCTTTGGCAACTGTTTGCTGATTTCGATAAAACATGTAAGAAGAGAATCACACCCACTGGCATTACTGAGGGGGAAAGGTGTTTTGAACATGCAAAAAGGTGTTACTTAACTGAGGTCATGCCATTCTTTAAACTACTTAAAGAACACTTTGAAGGGTTGCAAACTGCCCTTAAAGCTGAAATAAATGAAATGAAAGTAGTGTTTAAAGATATGGAAAATGAGGTGAATGAACATGCAATAGAACTTAAGAGTCGAGAGATTGAAAGAAAAAACATACTCATTACTAATGACAACTTGATTGCTAAATGTATTGCACAAGATGTATTTTACACTGTCACTGATTCTGCATTGTCTGCTTGTCAATTTAATGAGTATGCTATTGCGTTAAATGTCACCCAGAATCGTGTTGTTGAGCTTGAGGGGGAGAATTTGAAATTGCTTGAAAAAATTCAAAATGATGACCATGTTAACATGGTTAAACGTTTTTCAAAACTAGAAGTTGATTATCTGAATTTGCAACTCAAACATCAACACTTAGAAGAAAAATGCAAAATATCAAATGTCAAGACATCCTCGGATGCTCCTGAGTTTGATACTTATTTTGAATTAAGCAAACGAGATGAGACAATTCAAGCTCACACGAACACGATTCGACTGCTGAGGGCCCAAATTGCCCAATTGAAATCCAACAAGTGTGAAGTATATGGCACCAATAAACCTTCGTCTTCAGATTCTCAGAATTTTCAATATCAAAACACCATAAATAAGTTACATTATGAAAATGAGTGTTATCGAGAAGAAAATTCAAAGGTTAAACAACATTTCAAAGAGTTATATGATTCTATTAAAGTTACAAGAAGCAATCATAATGATCAAATAACCTCTTTGACAAATGAAATTGAGAATCTTAAGGCTCGGGTGAAAGGTAAAATGCCATGCACCACTTGTAACTGTGATACACCAAAGGCTAATGATTGTAAAAAGTATGATGTTGATGTTGGGCGTATTCCGTTTAAGATTAGAAATAACAGCCTTGCCCATCAAACATATCTAGATCATCTTAGAGAAGGTCTTGACTCACTTCGTGAGGTAGTTGAAGAGGATAGGAATGATAAGCCACTTGATCAAGCAGTTGTCTATGCATGCAAACTCACGAAAAGGATTCAGGAAAACTTAGAATATGCCATAGGCTCAATTCCTAAGTTTAGAGGCCATAGAGATAGATTTGTTGCATCATCATCAAATGTTGTGAACAAGTATGTAGCCTTTGACCTACCACCCAAAACATTAGAACCCAACACATCATTATCAAGAAGGCAAGAGGCAGAAAAACAAACTAATGTTACCTTCGATGCTTCTACAGGAGTAAAAAGTGACACCCAAGCTAGCGGGTCAAGGTCTAGAGGAAATGAAAGAAAGGATATGACTGCGCCAGCTAAGAATGATCACTTGAAGAATGTAGAAGCTCAACCTAGGAACAATAAGTTTACAATGAGTAGGATGAATCGTGTTGATTCTAGTATCAAAAGTACTGTAATTAATTCGAATTCTAATGCTATCTGTAAAACTTGCGACAATTGTTTAATTTCTGCTAATCATGATGAATGTGTTGTGTCTTTTCTGATGTCTTCTGCATCATCCCATGTTAAGAATGGTAGGATAACTAAAGCATGCAAAAAGGTTTGGAAAGCAACAGGAAAAACATTTGCTAGCATAGGCTATCAATGGAGACCCACTGGAAGGAAATTCAATTTAGGACAACCGTGCACGTTACCTAAAATGAATAAGCAAAAATTGTGAAAGTTAAGGAATGGAGACCCACTGGAAGGAAATTCAATTTAGGAAAACAGAGACCATTGCCTAAAATGAATATGCATAAAATTGTGAAGAATAAGGAATGGAGACCAACTGGTAGAATCTTGCCTTTAGAATCACAATGCCCTCCATCTAGGTCTTGTCCTGTCTCAGGTTCTGTCTCCACAGAAAAGATAGTAGCATCTGTGAAATCTGTAGTTCCTGAATATGTGTATGCTGACCAAATGGACCCCAATTGCACTTGGGGATCCACATTTTTCAGTTATCCATTGTTGTCTGGTTTCAAATGCAGGTCGTACAAATCGTCCTGTGGTATTTGGACTCAGGCTGCTCAAAACATATGACTGGAGATCGCTCACGACTCAAGAACTTCGTGAAAAAGTTTATCGGGACAGTTAGATTTGGGAACGACCACTTTGGTGCTATTATGGGTTATGGAGATTATGTGTTTGGTAATAGTGTAATCTCAAGGGTATATTATGTGGAAGGACTAGGACACAATCTGTTTTCTGTGGGTCAATTTTGTGATTCAGATCTGGAAGTGGCTTTCAGAAAGCATACATGTTTCGTCAGAGAATTGGATGGTTTAGATCTCCTCAAGGGCAGTCGGGGCACCAATCTATACACCATTTCAATTGAAGAAATGTTGAAGTCCTCTCCCATATGCTTGCTCTCTAAAGCCTCTAAAACAAAATCATGGCTGTGGCATCGTCGTCTGAACCACTTGAACTTCGGTACCATAAATAATCTTTCCCGTAAAGATCTTGTTAGAGGGATGCCCAGACTGAAATATGAGAAAGATCATCTCTGCTCTGCATGTCAACTGGGTAAAAGCAAGAAACAAACCCACAAGCCTAAAACCGTCAACACCAACTTGGAAGTTCTTCACACCCTCCACATGGACTTGTGCGGTCCAATGAGAATACAAACCATAAATGGAAAGAAGTATGTTCTGGTGATAGTAGATGATTATTCTCGGTTCACATGGGTAAAGTTTTTGAGAACCAAGGACGAAACTCCAGAGGTTATCATTAAACTGATAAAACAGCTGCAAGTAAGGCTAGATAAAACTGTCAGAATCATTCGCACAGATAATGGTACTGAGTTTGTTAACCAACAACTCCGTAATTTCTATGAAAGTATTGGCATCACGCATCAGAAAAGTATCCCTCGCACGCCTCAACAGAACGGGGTGGTTGAACGAAGGAACCGTACTCTGGTGGAGGCTGCAAGAACCATGCTTATATTTTCAAAGACACCGATGTTTCTCTGGGCAGAAGCTATAGCAACAGCATGTTACACTCAAAACCGATCCGTAATTCATCCGGTTCATGAGAAGACTCCCTTCGAGTTAATTCATAACAAGAAACCAGATCTTTCCTTTCTGCGTGTGTTTGGTGCTCTTTGCTATCCAACTAATGATAGTCAAGACTTGGGAAAGTTAAGAGCTAAAGCAGATATAGGTATTTTCGTTGGATACGCACCTGACAGTAAAGGGTATCGAATCTACAATAAAAGGACCCGTAAAATCATGGAAACCATTCATGTTACATTCGATGAGCTGAGTGAGCTACCTGTTTCAGGACAAATCTGTTCTGGACCCGATCTTCACCTTTTGTCTCCTGGACCCATTAGTTCAGGACTTGTACAGAATTCCACGCCTGCAGATTCTTATGTGCCTCCTACATGTGAGGAGTTGAAGAAGTTATTTGATCCTATGTTTGATGAATACTTTGAGCCAACGAATGGAACCATCCCGAGTGAACCAGATACAATTCCTATGGATGAGGTTCAAGCCCCACAAGGCTCAGAAGGCCCTGCAGCTTCAGTATCAGTCAGTCACAATGCTCCTGCTGCCAGTCAATCGCCTTCGTCATCAAACACTCAAACTTCTCCAGTAATGCAAGAATCTTCAGATAATAATCCTTTGGGAGTTAATCCTTTTGCTCCTGTTGAAGAGGCTCCTTTTGAAAACATATTTGCTCCTGAACATTCATCAGACACATCCCTACCTGAGGAACACAGCACTGCTACATCTGTTCATAACCATCAACCTCACGATCATCTCAGGAAATGGACCAGTGATCATCCAATCGACAACATCATTGGCAATCCCTCACGTCCAGTATCTACACGTAATCAACTAGCCACTGATGCACTATGGTGCTTCTTCAATTCCGTACTGTCTAAAGTCGAACCAAAGGATGCCAAAGAAGCAATGACTAAAGATTGCTGGTTCCAGGCCATGCAGGATGAAATCCATGAATTTGATCGACTTGAAGTTTGGGAATTAGTGCCTCCTCCGGAGCGTGCAATGATCATTGCCTTGAAGTGGATCTTCAAAGTGAAGTTTGACGAGTATGGTGATGTCCTAAAGAACAAGGCACGGCTAGTTGCTAAAGGGTTTAGACAAGAAGAGGGCATTGATTTTGAAGAATCGTTTGCTCCGGTTGCTAGAATTGAAGCCATAAGAATCTTCCTGGCAAATGCTGCGAGTCGTAATATGATAGTCTACCAGATGGATGTCAAAACGGCATTCTTGAATGGTGACTTAAAGGAAGAAGTTTATGTGAGTCAACCTGAGGGATTCGTGAATGCTGAACACCCTACTCATGTTTACCGCTTGAAGAAGGCTCTTTATGGGCTAAAACAGGCGCCAAGGGCATGGTATGATACATTGTCCAAGTTCCTCCTAGCGAACAGATTCTCCAAGGGTGTTGTTGATCCTACACTATTCACCAGGAAATCAAGAAACCATCTACTGCTAGTTCAGATATACGTAGATGATATCATCTTTGCTTCAACAGATCCTGGTGAATGTGATAGTTTCTCAAAGGAGATGAATTCCAAGTTCCAAATGTCCATGATGGGACAAATGTCATTCTTCTTAGGACTACAAGTTTCTCAAAGTCCCGGAGGCATATTCATCAATCAATCCAAATACGCCAACGAGATCCTGAAAAAGTTTGGATTTCATTCAAGTGAACCTGTTGACACCCCCATGGTTGATAGAACGAAGCTGGATGAAGATCCTTCAGGGATTCCAGTTGATATCACACAGTATCGAAGCATGATTGGATCTTTGATGTACATCACGGCTAGCAGACCAGATCTTCTGTTTGCTGTGTGTATGTGTGCTCGGTATCAATCCAGACCAACCAAGAAGCATGTTGAAGCTGTGAAAAGGATCTTCCGATATCTTCAAGGCACAGTTCATATGGGTCTCTGGTATCCTAAGGACACTGCAATGGAGTTAACGGCATACGCAGATGCTGATCATGCGGGTTGTCAAGACACTCGTAGAAGTACTTCAGGAGGAGCTCAATTTTTAGGGGAAAAGTTGGTTAGTTGGTCTTCTAAGAAGCAGATGAGTACTTCCATATCATCTACTGAAGCTGAGTACATTGCTATGTCTGCTTGCTGTGCACAAATCCTTTGGATGCGATCACAGCTTTCGGACTATGGATTCTCATACAACAAAATTCCCCTATATTGTGACAACAAAAGCGCCATTGCTCTTTGTTGTAACAATGTTCAGCACTCCAGGTCAAAACACATCGACATCCGGCATCACTTGATGAGTGTCTAAATACTCATCATTTCTGTCACATTTAGACTACAAAAACAGTCAAAAACACTTTAAAATGCTTCAAAATACAGAAAATATCATTAGATTGTGTTTTTATATGTTTCAGATGCAAAATGATTAAAAACAGATAAAAAATGAATAAAGTTTGCAAAATTGGCAAGTCTAGTCCCTCGAGTTCAAAAAAATGGCAAAAATAGTCCTTGGAAGTTTAAAATAAAAAATTATCTTTTATGGTCCTTGTACTTTTGAAACTTGGCATGAATGGTCCTTGGATTTATTTTTGCTCAAATGACATATTTGGTCCCTCAGTTTTCAGGATGTGGCAATTTTAGTTCCCAAACTATTAAACCAAATCTATCCTAAACCATTTAACCCTTTAACCCATTTTTGTACCAAATCCTAAATACAAACCAACCCACACAGCCCACACTAAATTAACACCAACCCAAACTAAAAACCCATCAAGCCCACCAAGCCCACCAGTCCACCCAACACAACCCGGTTCCTACCCTCAAACCCGACCCGTCCCACTTAGCTAAATAACCCTTTCCCCGGTCAAATTCCCCAATTGAGCTAAAGTCAAAATCCCTAACCCTAAAATCCTCACCTCAGCCGTCACTTAGCTATTCCCCTTTTCTTCTTCCCGCCAACACCAAACCAAGTCACCATCAAATCCCTTCTCCCCATGAGGAGACAATCTTGTCTCCCTCTCCGTACCATATTCACGGGTATACCATTCACCTCAGCAATCCGAGGGGAGAGAACAAATTCAACGTTCAAGATTTAAAGGTGTGAAGACCAAAGAAATCCTATGGTGTCAAGAGAAAGAAGATTCGGATTTATTTTTATTTATTATATTTTTCTTCTTTTTTTTTTTATATAAATAGTCGATTAGTTAGTTTAGAAAAACAGGTTTTATTTAGCAAAAAGCCTCGGTATGTCTTTTTTTTTTTCTTTAGTGTAATTTAGTTTTGATTTTAGTTGTAATCGAAAGGTTAATTTTAGCTTTTAATTTCGAAGGTACTTTGTAATTTTTTAGTTGTAATTTATTCTTGTTTTAATTTAAGTCGAATTTATTTCTGCTTATCTTCGCGTATCTGTTTTTTTATTTTTTATTTTTGCGTATTCAGATTAAAATGTTGTGTTTTGAGTTTATGATTCTAAGTTATGATTTGGATTATTAATTTAGTTTAAGGTTTGCATTCGTTTATTATTATTTTTTTTCTTGGTGAACTATGGTCTACTGCTGATGTTATTGCTTCGATTCTGCTTATTTCATTATTGTTATTGCCTAAGTTTTTATTTTCTTTTTTTTTTGGTCAATGTTTCTGTGTTTGAGATTGAGGTTAAAAATTGGTTATTTGTTGCTTCGGTTAGATTGTAGTTAAGATTTTGTTTGTGATTCTTAGCTAGTTAGATTGTGGATTGTTGTTTAAGATTGTTGTTATTTGTGGTTGTGTTTGTGTTTGCTTATTGCCCCTCATCAGTTGCTCTCAAACTCACTTGCGCAAAAAAATAAAAAAAAAAAATGCAAAAGGTGGGATTCGAACCCAGACCTCTTGCTCAGCAAAACCCCAACACACCCAGACCATCTGGGCCAGAGCTTTCTTTTGTTAAATGATTTAATTAGTTTGTATTTAATCTCAATTTCAGTTGTTTTGCTTATTTCCTGTGTAAACTTAATATCAGATTTTTATTTTTAAATTAGCTTTCAAAGTAATATTAAAATTAAATATTAGTTGGAAAAATGTAATTCGTTTTCGTAAAATTTTCTTTTGTCGATTAGAATGTAGGAAATTTAATTTGGAATCCGTAAGTTTAGTTTTTTCATCGTTTTCACGTTTACGTTTTAAGCATTTCCCGTTTAGTTACGTTTTCAGCTTTCGTTTACGTCTTTAATTTCGTGCACTTTAGATTATAGTTTTTCTTAGATATTTAATCGTTTTTAATTTATGTTCACGTATTTTAGCGTAAAAAAAATCCAAACTCTCATCTTTATTTAACCATTCAAAACACGTATTCACAAACCGAGATCACAAACTCCATTCAGCCTTCGTTGGGGATAACGACCCGGGAATACAACTTCCGTTGTATTCCTTGGAAATAAATAACGACTTGATTTTAACCGATCAAATTTTGGCGCCGCTGCCGGGGAGGGCTGACGCGAATTTTTTTCTCGTTTATCGTTGCGTGTTTTGAATCTTCGTAAATATTTTCCTATAAAAATCCAAAAAGATTTTCATTTCAAAATTTTATTTTTCTTTTTTTCAAAATGTTGTTAAAAATCCAAAAAAATTCTTCTTTTCCCTCTTATCCGTTTAATTCTTTTTCTCACCCTCTAAACGTTCAATTCTATCTTTCTAAACCTCTTTTCTGATGGAATCATCGATTCCTTGTGTCGGTTGTGGAGAACCGCTTTTCGGTTTACCATGTTGTTGGTGTACGTGCGAACGATGTGGTAATGATATTCAGAACGGAAGTTGTTTGTTTTGCGGTTCGAGTAATTCATTTGCTTGTGATCCAAATTCAAATTCTTTCAATGAACCGTCAAATTTTTCTGAATACTCTCCACAGCCCCAGATGTCTTCATCTTACAACTACGGTTGTGAATGGTGTGGGGGACCTCCAAATGGCGGAAATTGCCACGGTTGTAGCATTGTAAATTCGGGAAACGGGTTTGTCTATGACCAAAATCCCTACAATGAAACACCCGACCTTTTCAACCAACCCCCACAGCACCATGAGATGGAGACATATTCTTGTGAATTTTGTGGAGGTTGTCCTCATCCGGGATATGATTGTCGAACGGGAGACATGCTTGTCTATGAGCAGAACCCTTATAACGATCAGACATCGTCCGGATTTGACACATCTTCATATTATGCACCACCACAACAGTATTACTGTTGTGAATTCTGTGGAGGTCCTCACTATAGCTCTGATTGTCAAACAAGGAGCCCGCTTGTCTATGAGCATGGCCCTTGTGACAGTTATGACTATTCTTATCATGACCAACCTCCACAGTACCAGATGGATCAGGCACCTCAGCCTCAGCCACCTCCTCAAAATCTTCTCCTAGATCTTCTAAATTTAGTGAAAGATTTGAGACATTCCCGTGATAATCCAAAAGAAAAATCCATGAGAGAATTGTTAGCCGAAGAACGGGCTGCTAAAATAGATTCCCAAAATGCTTTTGAAAAATCTGTTAAGGAATCAATTCAAAGAGAAAAAGCAGCCAGATCTAGCTCTCAATTCCGTTTCATTCATGATGACGATGATGATGAGGATTCTATTCAAATGATGGAATATTACAGAGAATCATCCAGTTCATCAGTTGAGACTCCTTCCGTGGATGCACAGGGAGATAAGAGTATGCAAGAATTGCTAGCAGAAGAACACATGAAAAATATAAACTCTATGTGTGCTAGTCTTTCTTATCTCCCTCAGTCTGAACTTATCGCACCCGAGATTCACAGTCACTCTCTTATCATGGGGAATGAGCTTCTTGACACTGTTCCTGAAAAGGAATCGGACGAATTCATAAAGTCTAGTGTTGAGGACCTTGTTCCAATCCACAGAGAGTCACAGGGGATCCTCGAGCATTTGTGCGATATCCCTCTTCCTCCTCCTATCATCCCAAGTGAGTCTGAGGGTATATCAGACAATGATTGTGATGCTTCTATTTGTAGTGATCATCCTTTTGACACTACTGATGACATTTTCGGGACGTTTTCTAACCCTCTTTTCAATGATGATTTTTCCTCTAGTGATGACGAATCACTTTCTGATGAGGAAGTTCAAAATGGAAGTCTCAAAGTCTATTCGAATTCTCTGTTTGAATTTGATGACGAGTACTTCTCAATCATGAATCCTCTCTTTGATGAAGAGTTAGAGAACGATGAGGTCAAAGATTCTATTATTTCTAGTCTTGATGATATGACCTCAGTTCTTATTCCCGATATTCTTCCTTCTCCGACATATGTGACGTTGCCTTTTGAGGATCGCCACTATATTGATTTCACATATGTCGTTCTAGTCTTTCTACCTTTCTTCTCTTATAAGGTAGCTTGTCCTCTCATTCTCTCGTTCGGGAATGAGGACAAAGTTTTTGATCCCGGCATCTCCATGTATCATCCTTTGGTGCCGGATGTATCTCATCGGAGTGGAACTTTCATGAAATTCAATGTTTATCCAAACCATTTGAATGAAAGTCCGATGGAGATTTTCTGTTCCACATGCTTCCCCAAGAACAAATGAATGCGGGGTCGAGTCAAGCTAAGTGACTCGGTGATCAAAAATATTAGCAAACCATATGGGTTTTCACCCGTATTTCTGACTTCTTTCTCTGTTCTACCACCTAAGTGTGGGGGAGATGCCCCACATGTTGTATATATGTAAATTTCAAAAAAAAAAAAAAAAAAAAAAAAAAAAAATTGTGTGTATATATAAAAATAATGGCTATTAGTATTACCTTTTTACGTTCTAAGTGTCGGCATAACAGCCGGTACTTTGAATATTGAGGGCAATATTCAGTTCTAAGTGTGGGGGGGAATTCTCGCGAATTTGATCACATATTTACCCTATTTCCCCCATTTTGGCCAAAATTTTAAATTTTTTTTTTCTTTTCTCACTTAGAACGTAATAAATGGTTATCAGTCCACCATGTCTAACACACAAAAGGATTGGCTAATCCCGGAGCAAACGGCTCTGGGTAAAGATTTCTCAAATCCGTTGACGGCTTGCAATTTGCCTAAAATTGTATGGTATTCGACTCACCATATCCTAAAAAGATGAAGAGTTGGCTAGCCCGCAAGGTTATGGCTTGTGGTAAAGGCAGTGGAAAAACCATAATTGGTAATCAGCTCACCAAATATAATATTGATAATTTATCTAAGAGTTGGCTAGTCCAGAAGCAAACGGCTTTTGGTAAAGACAAATCAAACCCGTTGACAGCTGATGATTTGCTCAAAATCATATGGTTATCAGTGTACCATAGTTCTTACTTGAACTGAAACATTTGGCTACTCCAGAAGTAATGGCTTTTGGTAAAGAGACATAAAATCCATTAAATTTTCATAAAAGATTGCTAGGGACTAGCAATAGTTTAGTGTGGGGGATTGATGAGTGTCTAAATACTCATCATTTCTGTCACATTTAGACTACAAAAACAGTCAAAAACACTTTAAAATGCTTCAAAATACAGAAAATATCATTAGATTGTGTTTTTATATGTTTCAGATGCAAAATGATTAAAAACAGATAAAAAATGAATAAAGTTTGCAAAAATGGCAAGTCTAGTCCCTCGAGTTCAAAAAAATGGCAAAAATAGTCCTTGGAAGTTTAAAATAAAAAATTATCTTTTATGGTCCTTGTACTTTTGAAACTTGGCATGAATGGTCCTTGGATTTATTTTTGCTCAAATGACATATTTGGTCCCTCAGTTTTCAGGATGTGGCAATTTTAGTTCCCAAACTATTAAACCAAATCTATCCTAAACCATTTAACCCTTTAACCCATTTTTGTACCAAATCCTAAATACAAACCAACCCACACAGCCCACACTAAATTAACACCAACCCAAACTAAAAACCCATCAAGCCCACCAAGCCCACCAGTCCACCCAACACAACCCGGTTCCTACCCTCAAACCCGACCCGTCCCACTTAGCTAAATAACCCTTTCCCCGGTCAAATTCCCCAATTGAGCTAAAGTCAAAATCCCTAACCCTAAAATCCTCACCTCAGCCGTCACTTAGCTATTCCCCTTTTCTTCTTCCCGCCAACACCAAACCAAGTCACCATCAAATCCCTTCTCCCCATGAGGAGACAATCTTGTCTCCCTCTCCGTACCATATTCACGGGTATACCATTCACCTCAGCAATCCGAGGGGAGAGAACAAATTCAACGTTCAAGATTTAAAGGTGTGAAGACCAAAGAAATCCTATGGTGTCAAGAGAAAGAAGATTCGGATTTATTTTTATTTATTATATTTTTCTTCTTTTTTTTTTATATAAATAGTCGATTAGTTAGTTTAGAAAAACAGGTTTTATTTAGCAAAAAGCCTCGGTATGTCTTTTTTTTTTTTTCTTTAGTGTAATTTAGTTTTGATTTTAGTTGTAATCGAAAGGTTAATTTTAGCTTTTAATTTCGAAGGTACTTTGTAATTTTTTAGTTGTAATTTATTCTTGTTTTAATTTAAGTCGAATTTATTTCTGCTTATCTTCGCGTATCTGTTTTTTTATTTTTTATTTTTGCGTATTCAGATTAAAATGTTGTGTTTTGAGTTTATGATTCTAAGTTATGATTTGGATTATTAATTTAGTTTAAGGTTTGCATTCGTTTATTATTATTTTTTTTCTTGGTGAACTATGGTCTACTGCTGATGTTATTGCTTCGATTCTGCTTATTTCATTATTGTTATTGCCTAAGTTTTTATTTTCTTTTTTTTTTGGTCAATGTTTCTGTGTTTGAGATTGAGGTTAAAAATTGGTTATTTGTTGCTTTGGTTAGATTGTAGTTAAGATTTTGTTTGTGATTCTTAGCTAGTTAGATTGTGGATTGTTGTTTAAGATTGTTGTTATTTGTGGTTGTGTTTGTGTTTGCTTATTGCCCCTCATCAGTTGCTCTCAAACTCACTTGCGCAAAAAAATAAAAAAATAAAATGCAAAAGGTGGGATTCGAACCCAGACCTCTTGCTCAGCAAAACCCCAACACACCCAGACCATCTGGGCCAGAGCTTTCTTTTGTTAAATGATTTAATTAGTTTGTATTTAATCTCAATTTCAGTTGTTTTGCTTATTTCCTGTGTAAACTTAATATCAGATTTTTATTTTTAAATTAGCTTTCAAAGTAATATTAAAATTAAATATTAGTTGGAAAAATGTAATTCGTTTTCGTAAAATTTTCTTTTGTCGATTAGAATGTAGGAAATTTAATTTGGAATCCGTAAGTTTAGTTTTTTCATCGTTTTCACGTTTACGTTTTAAGCATTTCCCGTTTAGTTACGTTTTCAGCTTTCGTTTACGTCTTTAATTTCGTGCACTTTAGATTATAGTTTTTCTTAGATATTTAATCGTTTTTAATTTATGTTCACGTATTTTAGCGTAAAAAAAATCCAAACTCTCATCTTTATTTAACCATTCAAAACACGTATTCACAAACCGAGATCACAAACTCCATTCAGCCTTCGTTGGGGATAACGACCCGGGAATACAACTTCCGTTGTACTCTTTGGAAATAAATAACGACTTGATTTTAACCGATCAACATCCGGCATCACTTCATCAGGGAACAGGTGGAAAAAGGAATTGTGGAGCTATACTTCGTGAGGACAGAGTTTCAGTTAGCTGACATCTTCACCAAGGCCCTCCCAAGAGAAAGGTTTCAGTTTATTCTCCCACGCCTTGGCATGAAAAGCATGACTCCTGAAACCCTCAAGTGTCTTCAGGAAGAAAAGGAGGAGTAAAGGATTGTCTTCTTATATCCTTGTACATAGTTGTATATATCTTAAATCTAAAAGAAAAATACAAAAATATAAAACCTATAAAAACCATAAAAATCGAAAAATCAGAAAATACCAAAAAAATAGTTCTACCTAGGCATGTCTTCTGTTTATCGATAACATTTACGTATCTAGAAATGTCATTCAACAATGGCACGGATTCTTAAATGAAGCTCGAGCAGAAGTTATAATCAGTTAAAACATGTCTAAATGGCTTGCAGTTACTTCATACTGCAACCCGCACTGTACAATGGGGAAAGCATGTCGCCAAAAAGACAGCTGTTTCTCCAACCGGGTGATGTTCACCTGGGCATGGATTACTTTATATCCATGTTCTCCCGACTTGATGTACGTTTCAGTGCATCACTTCGTATATAAGAAGAGAAGTCTTCTTTTCATCAAGATTCTCTATCTTGTTAGATCCCTCAAGAGAGTCTTGATGTTACACAAGGTGGTAAAATGAACTAAATTTTCACAAATGTCCGTCGCTCAATTGAATGACTACAGCTCTTTTAATGGAAAACGGGTCATTAATTGAGGGGGAGTATATTTGTTCAAATTTCCGACACCTTACCAAATTTGTGCAACATCAGCAGTGACACTCTCTCGTTGTTTCAGGGGGAGCATCGTATGCTCCTAAATCAGAATACATTTAAACCTGACCACATTTTCTCCCGAATTTTTTCTAAACGTATTTAAATCAATTGGGATCACAAATCTCAAATGGTTTGAAATTTTTGATCGGGGGAGAGAATGTGATTTAAATAGGAAATTCTGATAAAATGTGATGATTTGGCAATTAATGTAAGCTCTCCCGTATGTGCTAAACCATTTTGTATATCAAGGCACATATTGAGGGGGAGCAAAATGTTTTGGACATAAAAGCAAGCTCCTCCATAAGTACGAAAATCTTTCTTATATCAATGCATATATTGAGGGGGAGCAAATGGTTTTACAAAACAATGGATTATGGCATCGCATGTGGCTGTGACTCAGAATTAACAAAAGAATTGACGAAACTTGAATTGTCATCAATCGAAAGGATACGTCTTGGCCGGGTAATAATTTCAAGCTGGTCTAACCAGTGATGTAAGCGTGTCTCGAAAAAGATGTATCTGAGTAGAGTGTACCGTTTCGAGAAACTTTCTATGGACTTGACCAGGACGGGTAATAATTTCAAGCTGGTCTAACCAGTGATGTAAGCGTGTCTCGAATCGGTCATGTTCACTGAAAGTGGATCAATTCAAAAAGTGCAGGCTCTACCTAACATGTGCAAATTTATAAAACAATCAACCGAGCACATGTTGAGGGGGAGCATTTGAAAAATATAAAACTCTCAAGTGTATGCAAAAATGTGTTTCAGATTCAGGAACACTTTGAGAGATTTTTTTTAAAAAAGATTTGGTTTGGCAATTGTGGATGAATACCAAAGACCGACCATTTTACTTAATGCAAGGAGTTATAAGGATGGTTAGGTTAGGCTCAAGTTCCCACGATCCCTCCAGAGCCGGAGGGATCTACCCAGGGACAATCCACTAGTTAGTATAGAAGTCCTTAGGTATGATTAAAAAAAGGAGAAATGTGCATAAGGGAATAGTGCCGACTGAGATGGAGCTAACACTGGAACAAACCCAACAAGGTGTTAGTTATGAAGTCTCGGTAAGCACTGAAGGGGTTGAAGAATCAAAAAGAATTGTAAAGAGAAAGGGTGAAAAGAAATAGCCCTCCTTACAACTTAGGCAGAAACCGGGTCAATACATATGCTGTCAGAATCACCTAGTTGATTGCTGGCATTGAAGACAAAGTATCATGGACCCAGTGATACGCTGCACAACCCTCCCTAGCCACTCAAGGTCCCTCAAAGGATTCTTGTTTCAATTGTCACGGAGTTCAATACATTCCTATCGTCTCTCTCACTCCGAGTTAGATGATATTGAAAAGGTGGCAGTCCTCTCCAGCCTCCGATCACCAAATCAAAACGCACAATTGAGTCTAGAGCCACGAGATACATAATAAGATCTCATAGGGACACGAATCATTTCTACACTGGTTGTTCAACAGTAAGGACGCCAGTTGTAATCTCATGAGTCCTACGCAGATCTTAGCAATCTGTCAGAACATTTATGAGAGAATTTACTTATGTAATTCTCAATGATTGAATGGAAAATCCTGCCAGGGTCAACATCAAACAGCCCTGAAAGCAGGTCACTTCGGTAATTCCTCGTGGATTACGCTTAGTGGTCGCGGCGGTTTCAACCGGTCTACAGTCGTGGAGTGATCTCCAGCGACTCACCTAATCGCTGATTTACTACGGTAAAATCTTAAAAAGCTCTCTGTGAGTTTTCGATTAGGAACGGTCTTGGTAAGGATTAGAGATAGTTTTCACAATATGCTGTTGACTATCTCGAAGTCCAAACTTGTAAGTACCGGTCGAATTATTGCTAACTGTCGTATGCAGGAACTTCTGGCGATTGTAGCAGTGGAATGCTGTAGCTGGTTGCTGTCGTAGCTGGTTGCAGAAAAGATGCCAATCCATCACCACATGTTCACACTACATCATCATCAAAGAAGTCATGATCACTCTAAAAGACCTTCGACACAGCTTCTGCTAACTCTGATGCTGAAGATCATGACCCCATATCGTGTGAGCATGTCGGCTCTAAGTATATTTCATCACATGGAGTATTACTACTGAAAGATGACGTGGAGACTCAAGTGGGATGATACGTTCAGAGATTATTCAAAGTTCATCCAAGACAAAAGAGAAGTCATCTTCAGATCACTGACGTTTGCACAGCAATCTATGACATTGAAGATTCAATGAATACGAGCTATGATGTCAAGATCCAAGGAAGAAGTGCTGAATTTCAGAACATTACTTCTGGGGTGACCTCCCTTAGGGGGAGATTGTTAGGAATATGAATATTCAGCAGAAGACTCGGTCACCCCGAGTACTTATTAGATCATCATTGCTCATAAGATTATCTGTAATATTATCAGTTGCTTAGTATAATTAGTATTAGTATTAGTAGTATCTATATTTGTGGAGTGGGTCGGGGCTTTCCCCTCTGTCAGCTCGCTCCACAGTCCACTAGGGACGTAATATGTAGTAGTATATATATCCCTTCCCACACATGGGAAGGGTTGGACCTTTCAAGCTAATATTACACAAGTTTCTTTCTCTCACTAAAAGGCTCCCATTTCTCTCTCTAAAAACCTCTTCCATTCGATCCATACAAGACTCAAACTAGTGATTCATGCATTGTGAATACCCTACACTTTCACACACAGAAACTTCTGAGTTTAAATCCCTCACACCATTTTCTTTTCTTGATCATTTAGTTTAGTTTTTCTTTTGTTCAAGAGTGATCCAATCATCCAATTTGGAGATCCTCTTCATTCCTCTTCAATAGCAAGAGAAGAACACTAAGTATCCAAGTTGATATAAGGTGTTGTCATTCCTCTTCAAGTGCAAGAGAAGAACTCAAGGTATCCAAGAAGATACAAGAGTTATAGTTGTTAGGTTGTTTGTAACACTTGTTACATACTTGATTCTATCATAGCATACATCAAGATCATTTTTCTTTAGTGAGAGTGTGAGTGAAGATCATTGTGATCTTATAAGAGATTGTGAACATCTCTTGAAGCCATTGGGTTTATGTGATTGATCAAGAAGATCAAGGGTCATTAGGATAGTGTTAGTTAAGTGAGTGTTGATCATTGTGATTGTGTCGAGATCTTGGTGATCTCTTGAAGCCATTGGGCTTGAGTGTTTGATCAAGTGGATCGTGGTAGATTGGTGCTAGCTAAGATTAGCACTCGACATCTAGCTTAGTGTCGGAAATAGGATAAGCGGTGTGTACGGTTTTCTCCGCCTTAAGGGAGGTTGTTGACATAGTGCTTGAAACTCTCGAGTGTGGTACTCAAGGAGTGGAGTAGGGCGAAGAGGTGCTTCGTAGCCGAACCACTATAAATCCTTTTGTCCCGGTTTGATCTTTCTAACTTTTCTCTTTACTTACTTTACTTATTATTAGTTAGTTTAGTGTATAGTTCATATTGGTGTTGATTGATTACTTATAAGATTCGAATCAAGGTTTTTAATAAGTAAACTTTTAAGAAGATTTTAAATGAACTTAAAAACCGGTAAAACTATTCAACCCCCTTCTAGTTTTTCCATAATTGGTATCTGAAGCCACGTCAGTCAAGATTTTAAAGTATATTATATTTTAAAACTTGAATCGATCAATGGATTCCGACAAATATCTAGAAGGGCAATCTATGGAAAGATCACCACTTTTTGAAACCGATTGTTTTATTTATTGGAAAACAAGATTCGAAACGTATGTGAAATCAAAAGACATTGATCTTTGGCATGTTATTACCGAGGGTGACTTTAAACCGATTCAAATGAATCCGGAAACTAAAAAGGATGAAATAGTTTCTTATGATAAACAAAGTGATGAACTTAAAAGAAAACTAGCCAAAAATAATGAGGCTAAAATGACGATTTACAATGCTTTTCCTAAAAAGGAATTTGAAAGAATTTTCATGTGTAATACGGCAAAAGATATTTGGAAAACTTTGTTAGTCACTCACCAAGGTAATAATCAAGTCAAAGAGAACAAGATTGATCTTCTTGTTCAACAATATGAACAATTTTCCATTTTGGAAGATGAGTTAATAGATAATGCTTTTGCTAGATTTAATACTATTATCACTAGTCTTAAAGCTCTTGATGAAGGTTACTCTAGCAAGAATTATGTTAGGAAGTTTCTTAGGGCTCTACATCCTAAATGGAGAGCAAAGGTCACTGCCATTGAAGAGTCAAAGGACTTGGCGACATTGTCACTCGATGAACTAATAGGAAACTTGAAAGTTCACGAGATGATAATCAAGAAAGACTCCGATATAGTTAGAGGCAAAAGTGAGAGAGTTAGATCTCTAGCATTAAAGGCCAAGAAGGAGTCTAGTGATGAGGAATGTTCGAGTTCCGACAGTACCCCAACCCGATAAGGGTAGAAGTATTACGTTATGGTGACATATCAAAGCAAACACAAGCATATGACTAAATAATGCAAATGAATATCAAAGGTTACAAAGGAAATTCTGAAACTACAAGGTTACAATGAGAACAATAACAAAATACTAAGTTTGAAATGCAAATCTCTTCTAGTCATCACTAAGTCCAGGATAGAAATCTAAGTATAGCCTTCTAAGCTCAAAGCACTCCACTTATAACCCAGCTTCCAACTAAAACCTGCCGCAGGAAAAGAAATTGCGGCTGAGCTACGAGAGCTCAGTGAACAGATATAACGGTAACAAAGCAGTAATACAGAAGAATGAAAAGTAAATGAAGTACGAATCAGTCAGAGTTAAGGCTTAAGCAAATGGTAACAGTAATGAAAGGTAAAGGTTATAAGGTGCAAGAAAACAGAAATCCACTACGAGCCCAGTAACAAAAACAATATCAATATAATCATGTAACCATATAATCATATAGAGGGGAGCCCTCTCAGTAACCAGTAATTATGAGGGGAGTCCTCAATCAGTAAATGGAGTAGCTAGTTCCCAGTATGTGAAAGACGTGTATCGCACACACCATCAGTCACCAGTAATAACAGTACATAACAGAAACATTAACAGTATACAGTAACAAATCTAGGATGCATCCATACGCCCCAGGTGGCCAAGGTCTGCCTCTACGAAATAAATCAGTAACAAGTCAGGGACGGGACAGGTCATCACTCTCCTGCCCTAGAGTCATGCCATCGGTGCATCAATGACATGGACATGAAACCCTCATGCCTAGTTATGGCTCGTAGTCTCAAACTGTGGGTCAATGGTCAAGTATCAAATGTCCAGTATCCAGTTCAGTTTCATATTAGGTAGTTCACGTCCAATTTCCATTTCAGTTATATCAGAAAGTCCATATCAGAAGTTCATATCAGAGGGTTCAATATCAGAAGGTCCAATATCAGAAAGGTCAATATCAGTAGGTTCAATATCAGAAGGTCAATATCAGAAGGTCAAATATCAGAAGGTTCAATATCAGAGTTCACAATTCAGGAGGGAAACATAGCAAGTTTACAAATCAAGGGGAACATAGCAATGGCTTAGGGAAATCCTATAATGAATCAGAAATCCAGAATGTCATGAGAAAGGAGACACCCTTACTGAAAAAGGGTAGTATATCTGTACCTTAGACTGCCAATGAAAACACAACTAGAAACGAAAAGATCGGAAGCAACTCCATCTTCAACGAATCTACACGAATTTATTATCATCTTATTAATAACTTATCTTAAAACAAATTTCTCATTTTAGTCGGCTTTCCCTTTTTAGTAACTTTCCATATTTAATAGGTTTCCCGAATTAGTAAGTTTCCATATTTAGAAGTTTTCCATATTAAGAAATATTCAAGGTTATCATTTAATAAGTTTAAAGTACCAAACATGACAATATTAATAGCTCAAGTTTCATAATGATGTTTATATAAGTTTAGGGTTCATAGTGTAGTTTTCATAAGTTTAGGGTTTATTATGCAATTATAACAAGTTTAGGGGTTTTAGTGCCATTATGATAAGATTAGGGTATGAAATGTAAATATCACAAAATTATATGATTTAACAAGTTAAGTCCTTTAGTTTTAGAAAAATGGCAATTTAACCCTTTAGTTTAGAAAAATAAACACATAACACCTTTTTAATCTCTTTTCCACTTTTAACAGATTTTATGTATGAACTGCACCTGTTTAGTAGAATTTATTAATCATATAAGAACTTAGAAATAAAATCCCCAAAAATTTACACACGTACCTAAATGTCTTAGCAACTTACCCTAATTTTTCCAGAATTTATTAGCTTGCAAAACTATAGTCTAAAAATCCATTTTACCAATTCGTCCAGATTCCTGATCAGTTTTAACATATGAAAAGTTTGTATTTAAAATCCCCAACTAGAAAATTTATAAAAATTTAAAAAAATTCCAGTAAATGCTATAGATATGATATATTACTCAGTTTAAAGGGAATATTCTAATTTGAAACGGTTTGTAAACTAAAAATCAAAAACCCGGACGGATTTTCGAGACATACGAATTCAGTTTGACCCTTGACTTTCTAAAAATCAAAAAGTTGCCTTCCCGACCTCTAAAAATTACAAGGTTAATTTTCCCAGAAAGCTATTTTCTTAAATCTAGTTCTAGACTCCAAAAACACCCAAATACACTTTACCATCATTTAGTTACAATCGATTAAAATCGGACTAATTTTCTCGGACAGTAGCAGTTTCTTTATTTTATGTGATCATCTATTTCAAAAACCCATCTATGGACACAAGGCCTTCATATATGATAAAAAAAACATGTATAGGTCGATTCTTACATATCAATAACATGTTCATAACAATCAAAATTTCAGATTCATATACATATTCGATTCATAATAGGGTTCTTATGTTTGTTATTTTATGTATACATATATATGATTTTATGTAGTTTTCTTTTTATGATTTCATGTGGATACAATTTGACAAGCACAACAAGAAGACACAAGAATCAAACAAAAGTGATATAATTACCCTCGTAGCGTGATGAAGAGGACAAGCACAACAAGATCAAACACCAACACGCCCCTTCTCTTCTTTGATCAAACCGAATGAAGAAACAAGAAAACATATAGTTCGATTAGGGCTTGTTCATGATTTTGAATGAATAAATTTTTATACATGAATGGTTACCTTACGATGAGAACTAATGATCAAAGTCTTTTTTTTTTTTTTTTTTTTTTAATAGCCTAGCTTGGATCGAACCACAGAAATAAGAAGAGAGCAGCCGAAGTTTTTGAGTGAGAGAGCTTTAGGGTTTCTTTTCAAAGTAAAAAAAATATACGGTATTAGAGAAGGAGTAGAAACCGTGTTTTATGATTTGGGTTAAACAAGGAATGCCAATATTTTAGGGATTGTTATCAATTAGTATAAATTTGATCTCATCTCTCTTTTTTTTTTTTATTTTTTTTTTTTTTTTTTTTTTTATTATTTTTTTTTTTTGTGAATTGGGCACATATTTCGCCTAGTCTTTTAGGAGTATAGGATTTTCTTATTTTGTGATTTGTAAATTCATAAAGTATAGTTTATTTAGTACCTTAATTTATTTAATAACTTAGGACATAAATTATTTTAGGTTAAGAGACAAATGATGTTACTTACATAATTTTTCATAAGTTTTTAAAAGTTCAAATTCAGAGGGTATTTTAGGCATTTCGGATTATGTTAATTTTTGGGTTTTACAATTCTTCCCCTCTAACAAAAATGTTCGTCCTCGAAAATTGAGGTGGAACGAAACAGAAAGCACAACGGACCGTGAACGGAAATGTGAAATGACTAGTTTCTCATGACTCGATCTTGTTGATCAAAATAGCTTCGGTTCCTCAGAATAGACATAACATACTGAATACAGATCAAAAGAATAATATACCAATTGTACTAAATGATAATCGTAATCTCTCGAGAGAGATACAGGAAATACGTAGGATTTGACGGGTGTGCATCCATAGAATTTGATTAGACAAATCAGATGAGAACATATAGAAAACAGATTGTTCGATATTATCAAATGGCAGAAGGTTCTACAACATAACCTAAGATTATTATCAGAAATATAGAGGTCAGCAAAATGCGTGGCGAGAATCCAAACGTATCAAATCGCATAACGGTGAAAGCAGATTAAACGCATAGATAGAATGAACCTAAAGTCTCTCTAACGCAAAAATCCTCAAACAGCTTATCAAAATTCTAAGGCTTCTAAGGCACTCCTCGAAATATCCTATGCCCACAACAAGTGCACGTTATATGATGTAAGTATTATCACGTTGGCCAGACGTCATAATACTGGCATCATATAAATATGCCCTTATGATGGTCATACTTTATCTCAAGTTGTGAACAAAATGACTTATCTTAATCCACTTAATCCTTCTACAGTCTCAGAGGTCATCAAAGTCAAACAACATAACTAGAAGAAGAACAAAACTACTCGAAAGAGTAACGGGGATCCTAGAATGTCTATCAGAATTAAGGTACGTCGTTAATAGCGTCAATCCTTCATCACTCACCAAAGTCAACTCAGCCAATATAAGTGGTTGCTACAAAGATCCGCCGATTTCTGGACATAAATCTCAAGGTTCCTTCCACAATTCGTCAAAATTCGCATAACAAAACCATCAGCCAACATACGCAGAATGAACACAGAACGGAATTACTAATAGAGGACCTAAATCATTCAAAGGATCTTAGTATCAGGTAACGGAAATTTAAATAGGTTAAGAGGAAGTGAATTACGTCATTGATAGCTTCTTCCTTCACATAATTAACTCTTCCAAACCCAAACGTTTGCTTCCAATTTCATCCCTTCGATATACATGATTTTAAACCTCTTCCAAGTCCAAGCAGTCTGTCTACGTCTGTCCATATGATCATAGGGTGGAAAGGAATTATAAACTTGAGTCTGGTCCCTCAAGCCTTCAGCACCTCTTCTGGACACTGTGGTGTGGTAACGTGAATTCCTCCTTGGATGCTTCTTTCATGGTAACGCCGGCCGCAAATATCTTCTACTACTCTTCTACAAGGTTCCTAACTCTAACAACGGTCTTCAATCTTGGTCCTTCCTGTGGAAAACTCTGTCATCGCAAGATAACTGGTAGAGTTGTCTGCAACAATCTACGAACGCCAATCAAACCTATTCCTCCAGAACACAGGGGTCATTCTACTCAATACGAAAATGATATATATATTCCTCCTTCGTCTCTGAGCACAAACACACTGTCATACTATGACAATTATCCACAGACTCGCGAAAGACATGATTCTATTAGCCAATACAATTGGCATCCTTTAGAGCTCATAATGATCACAAAGAGTACAAAGGTCGTTTCAGGGATCGTCTTCATATCTGCTTCACATCACTTATCTTCCTCTTCATGAATACAACTGAAATGCTTCGCAGGGTTACTCTCATTTAGTCAACTCTCCCCTTAGAAGTTCTTGCGGTTTCTTATTCAGTCCTTCAAACCTGAATGAGGCCGTCTGATACGGAGTTTCAAAGATAGCACAGATCAAACAATGATACGCGGAAAGGGATGACGATTGCGGATTGTGATACGGTTAAGTTCACGACAGTCAATATGCCGCCGCATAGGATCATCCAAAGAGAAACACTGAAGTGCACAAAATCATATTCCATCAGCTTCTTTTAATCTCTCAAATTCTTTGGCATCATGGTTTCGTCAACTGGGATCAATTTAATGCTAACTCTATTTCCCAAGCAGGAGGGAATCCCAAGAGGTTCATCAGAAAACACCAGAAAATTTTGTACAACAAATACTTTCAATGCCAGAGCTTCCTAAGGGTGGATACTAATAGGTGTCAGGAGAACTTGACAATAAAATGAGATCGGAGTATGTGCTTCCATAGCAATAATAATCTTAACAGATTTAAACGGTTGAGAGTCATCATAACAAAGTAGGGTGAAAAATAGATTGCTAAAAGTCTTATATCAGATATGGTAGTCTTTGGTAGCTTTATGAAGAGCCAACCAATCCATAACCAAAAGACCTCAAAATCAACTATATCAAAAGTGAATGGATTCGTAGATCGAATACGGTCGTCAAGCCAGACGGGTAGCTCATATGTCAAGGTCAAGTACATGGTTCATCATTGTGTTGGGATAGATAAACGAACAGTTCAAAGTGTCGGAATTTTGTTTAACTTTCTATCATAAAGGGCAGGTAGGGTGTGTATCATTGGTAATACGAACATCGTATAACCGTCAAAAGTGAGATTGTATGGAATATTAGCTATCAGCATCATCATGCTTAGTTAACAATTTCGTACTGAGATAGTAATTACACCATATCCTTCCAAAGGAACTGGTTGGCAGACAAGGTTCAATCATTTAAAGGGAGGGAACAAAACTTCTTATATTCGTGGTTAAACACCACAAGACTTCTCATAGGGACAGAGATGGGTAAGACGAAATCAAATAGCATCGGAAGATTCATAGATGCTTATCAAAAACAAGAGACAAATCACAGAATTTATCAAGTACGTCATCGCCATGGAGGTTCTCAGAATGCCTGAACAGGCATCAAAATGATTAACAAGAGGGTCAGAGGTTAGAGTCGGAATCTGAAGATAAGGATCAAATAGTGTCAGGCAATTACTATGCAATTCTCAATGCCTTCAAGATTTAATTTAGGTTTCAAATCTTAGGTGGTGCAAAGCATAAGCTTTCAATCTCTAAAAGTGATCTCAACAGGCTCTAACCAAAAGCAAGGAACGAATCAGAGTGATGCGGAAGCAATGATACTTAAACAAATGCCTTATAGTCTACCCATTCCTCACCGGTAATAAATTAAGTTCTTATGGGGAAATCCTAAAGCAAGTTCTCAAGGTGTTCTCCTATGTTCTTACAGTGGAAGTCTAATGGTCCAAAACTCACAGGCCAAGGGTAATTATATTACGAGTCGCAACCTGTCTCTCTAATACCATAATTGTAACACCCCAACCCGATAAGGGTAGAAGTATTACGTTATGGTGACATATCAAAGCAAACATAAGCATATGACTAAATAATACAAATGAATATCAAAGGTTACAAAGGAAATTCTGAAACTACAAGGTTACAATGAGAACAATAACAAAATACTAAGTTTGAAATGGAAATCTCTTCTAGTCATCACTAAGTCCAGGATAGAAATCTAAGTATAGCCTTCTAAGCTCAAAGCACTCCACTCATAACCCAGTTTCCAACTAAAACCTGCCGCAGGAAAAGAAATTGCGGCTGAGCTACGAGAGCTCAGTGAACAGATATAACGGTAACAAAGCAGTAATACAGAAGAATGAACAGTAAATGAAGTACGAATCAGTCAGAGTTAAGGCTTAAGTAAATGGTAACAGTAATGAAAGGTAAAGGTTATAAGGTTCATGAAAACAGAAATCCACTACGAGCCCAGTAACATAAACAGTATCAATATAATCATGTAACCATATAATCATATAGAGGGGAGACCTCTCAGTAACCAGTAATTATGAAGGGAGTCCTCAATCAGTAAATGGAGTAGCTAGCTCCCAGTATGTGAAAGACGTGTATCGCACACACCATCAGTCACCAGTAATAACAGTATATAACAGAAACAGTAACAGTATACAGTAACAAATCTAGGATGCTTCCATACGCCCCAGGTGGCCAAGGTCTGCCTCTACGAAATAAATCAGAAACAAGTCAGGGACGGGACATGTCATCACTCTCCTGCCCTAGAGTCATGCCATCGGTGCATCAATGACATGGACATGAAACCCTCATGCCTAGTTATGGCTCGTAGTCTCAAACTGTGGGTCAATGGTCAAATATCCAATGTCCAGTATCCAGTTCAGTTTCATATTAGGTAGTTCACGTCCAATTTCCATTTCAGTTATATCAGAAAGTCCATATCAGAAGTTCATATCAGAGGGTTCAATATCAGAAGGTCCAATATCAGAAAGGTCAATATCAGTAGGTTCAATATCAGAAGGTCAATATCAGAAGGTCAAATATCAAAAGGTTCAATATCAGAGTTCACAATTCAGGAGGGAAACATAGCAAGTTCACAAATCAAGGGGAACATAGCAATGGCTTAGGGAAATCCTATAATGAATCAGAAATCCAGAATGTCATGAGAAAGGAGACACCCTTACTGAAAAAGGATAGTATATCTGTACCTTAGATTGCCAATGAAAACACAACTAGAAACGAAAAGATCGGAAGCAACTCCATCTTCAACGAATCTACACGAATTTATTATCATCTTATTAATAACTTATCTTAAATCGAATTTCTCATTTTAGTCGGCTTTCCCTTTTTTGTAACTTTCCTTATTTAGTAACTTTCCATATTTAATAGGTTTCCCGAATTAGTAAGTTTCCATATTTAGAAGGTTTCCATATTAAGAAATATTCAAGGTTATCATTTAATAAGTTTAAAGTTCCAAACATGACAATATTAATAGCTCAAGGTTCATAATGATGTTTATATAAGTTTAGGGTTCATAGTGTAGTTTTCATAAGTTTAGGGTTTATTATGCAATTATAACAAGTTTAGGGGTTTTAGTGCCATTATGATAAGATTAGGGTATGAAATGTAAATATCACAAAATTATAATATTTAACAAGTTAAGTCCTTTAGTTTTAGAAAAATGACAATTTAACCATTTAGTTTAGAAAAATAAACACATAACACCTTTTTAATCTCTTTTCCACTTTTAACAGATTTTATGTATGAATTGGACCTGTTTAGTAGAATTTATTAATCATATAAGAACTCAGAAATAAAATCCCCAAAATTCCCAAACGTACCTAAATGTCTTAACAACTTACCCTAATTTTTCCAGAATTTATTAGCTAGCAGAACTATAGTCCAAAAATCCATTTTGCCAATTCGTCCAGATTCCTGATCAGTTTTAACATATGAAAAGTTTGTATTTCAAATCCCCATCTAGAAAATTTATAAAAATATACAAAAATTCTAGTAAGTGCTATGCATATGAAATATTACTCAGTTCAAAGGGAATCTTCTAATTCGAAATGGTTTTCAAACTAAAAATCAAACACCCGGACGGATTTTCCAGACATACGAATTCGGTTTGACACTTGACTTTCTAAAAATCAAAAATTTGCCTTCCCGACCTCTAAAAATTACAAGGTTAATTTTCCCAGAAAGCTATTTTCTAAAATTTAGTTCTAGACTCCAAAAACACCCAAATACATTTTACCATCATTTAGTTACAATCGATTAAATTCGGACTAATTTTCTCGGACAGTAGCAGTTTCATTATTTTATGTGATCATCTATTTCAAAAACCCATCTATGGACACAAGGCCTTCATATATGACAAAAAAAAACATGTATAGGTCGATTCTTACATATCAATAACATGTTCATAACAATCAAAATTTCAGATTCATATACATATTCGATTCATAATAGGGTTCTTATGTTTGTTATTTTATGTATACATATATATGATTTTATGTAGTTTTCTTTTTATGATTTCATGTGGATACAATTTGACAAGCACAACAAGAAGACACAAGAATCAAACAAAAGTGATATAATTACCCTCGTAGCGTGATGAAGAGGACAAGCACAACAAGATCAAACACCAATACGCCCCTTCTCTTCTTTGATCAAACCGAATGAAGAAACAAGAAAACATATAGTTCGATTAGGGCTTGTTCATGATTTTGAATGAATAAATTTTTATACATGAATGGTTACCATACGATGAGAACTAATGATCAAAGTCTTTCTCTTTTTTTTTTTTTTTTTTTTTTTTTTTTAGCCTAGCTTGGATCAAACCACAGAAATAAGAAGAGAGCAGCCGAAGTTTTTGAGTGAGAGAGCTTTAGGGTTTCTTTTCAAAGTAAAAAAAAAATATACGGTATTAGAGAAGGAGTAGAAACCGTGTTTTATGATTTGGGTTAAACAAGGAATGCCAATATTTTAGGGATTGTTATCAATTAGTATAAATGTGATTTCATCTCTTTTTTTTTTTTTTTTTTTTTTTTTTTTTAAATATGGGCGATTTTTTTTTTTTTTTTTTTTTATAAATATGGGCCGAATTTTTTTTTTTTTTTTTTTTTTTTTTTGTGAATTGGGCACATATGTCGCCTAGTCTTTTAGGAGTATAGGATTTTCTTATTTTGTGATTTGTAAATTCATAAAGTATAGTTTATTTAGTACCTTAATTTATTTAATAACTTAGGACATAAATTATTTTAGGTTAAGAGACAAATGATGTTACTTACATAATTTTTCATAAGTTCTTAAAAGTTCAAATTCAGAGGGTATTTTAGGCATTTTGGATTATGTTAATTTTTGGGTTTTCCAATGCACTAGCCATTAGAGACTTTAAGAAGTTCTTTAGGAAAAGAGGTAGGTTCGTTAGGCAACCTCTTGATGAAAGGAAGACATCACAAAAGAACCAAGTTGAAAAGAAAGGGACAAGTGATAGGCCATGCTTTAGATGCGGAGATCCTAATCATTTCATAGGAGAATGTCCCAAACCACCGAAATCCAACAACCAACGAGTTTTCATAGGAGGCTCTAGGAGTGATAGCGGTGAAGAAGAAGAGAAGAAGCCCAACGATGAAACATGCCTAATGGCTCAAGCTTCTAATGAGGTACATTCCGACTCTTCTTACTATAGTGATGATAATTCGTCAATAGATGACACTAGGTTGCATGACGAATACAATAAACTATGCGAGGTTAGCTATAAGATTTTAGGTAGAAATACAAAACTAAAATTAAAATTGCAAGAACTTGAATTGCTAATTTTAGAACTAAAGGATCAAGTCAAAAGACTTGAGAAAAATAAAGAAGTAGACTTTGGATGTGGGTCATGCATAAGTCTTCAAGTAGAAAACGAAAAACTCAAAGAAAATACTTTGAGAATCATTAAGTTTGAAAAAGGAACTAAAGCACTTAATGAGATGCTTGAAAACATTAGATATAATGAACATGACCGTGCGGGTTTACGATTTGACCCAAATCAGGCCTCTACAAGTAGTACTAAACAAGTAAAATTTGTAAAACCTGATGTTTCTGAGTCTGAAGGTGACGGCACCACTAAAGGTACAGACGGCACCACTAAAATTAGTGGTACCGTGGTACCGTCTGGTGCTGAAGTCAGAACTGGGTCAATCTTGAAAAATAACTCAAGTCTTAAACCAAGTCACATAGTTGTAAATGGTACTAAAGTACCTATTGCTAGCATAGAGGAAGTCAAAAGCCTTTACAAATCCCCGTCAACTCCTGAACTTGGATTTGTAAAGCCCGACACTAGGTCAACGACTCCTCCACCTAGAAAAATAAATTCTCCCAAACCTCGGTCTATAACTCCTCTACCGAGAGGTAACCTTAGAAGACAAAATCATCCAAGTGACTTTCCCGTAACTTGGAGTAACCGTCAATCTCAAGGTTACTTACCATGGTAAATGTGTCCTCCATTCTTACATCCTAAAAAAATGCAACGAATGCGTAGGATGTTTAACTCTAACAACTTTGGACCCATGAGATATTGGGGACCAGATGTTTGAACTTCTATTTTGCTAGATAAACATGGTTGTAAATAAATTTGAAGTCTAACAAATGGAGAATGATTTGTGATCAAACAAATCTTGTGACGCAAAAGTCAAGTCATGTCTCATGTGCCTAGCTTTCAAACAAAGGTAGTCTAGTTTTCAAGTTTTAAGGGCAACACCTCAGGCTCAGGTACGCTTTCTTAAAACACCCTTTGTTGGTTGAAATGCTAGACATATAGTGTAGTTAGAATCTAACTTACTAGGCACTATCACAAAGAAATGAAATTCACATTTCATCATGACTCAAATATTTGTCAAATATTATCATGACAAACTCAACTTGTCCAGAAATGTACAATGATCGCTCAAAGATCATGCGTGACAAGTTTGAGATGAGCAATGATGAGTGAATCAAGTTTCTTCCCTAGCCCGTATATAATACTACCTGAAGAAAGTATCCCCATAAACTTAAGTATACTATATGTTTAAGATACATAGCTTAGAAAAATCCTAATTAACATTAATGCCCATATCCGTAAAAACGAATCTCACAAGAGACGATGAAGGTGAGTGCGCGGATATCACTAGGTTAGGGGCATGATAGGTAAATTGGTTTACCTAACGGCAAGTAGGCCCATTGTCATGTCTAGTGTCTGGCTTTGTGCCCACTTGTAAGAAGGATCCTAAAACTTCTTACCTTAAAGTGTTTGATGTATCTTCCGATGCATTAATGGCACTATACACTTGAGATTATGATATCTCAAGGGGATTGATGTACAAATTGTTGTCTATATCAACCATGATAATGCGGGAAAGAATGTGGAATGAAAAAGAGTGGAGTTTGCACCTTCATAGGTTGTTGCCTAACTTCTTGATTCTTCAAGAACAAACAACTCTTGTTATCTCCACAACCGAAGCCGAATACGTAAGCGCCGGAAAGGCATGACAACAAGCACTATGGATGAGACAAGCTCCAATCAAATGAGGCGTCCATCTCAACAACACTCCTATGAAGAGTAACAGTCGAGATGCAAATAGACTTGACCGAGAACCCCGTGGTTTGCTCATGAACGAAGCTCATCAAAGTACGTCATCTCCTCCGTCACGACAATGTCCAAAAAGGAATCTTTTCTTTGGAAAAGTTTTCCTCTAAGGACAACATCGTTGATATTCTAACCAACACATCCTTCCCATCCCGCTCATGACTATTTGAATATTTCTTTAGAAGTATTAAAGTCATCCCTTACGTCTTATCTCGTGACTTACTCAATATTAAGTCACTCCTCTCGTTCTTCTAATGACCACTCAAATATTTCATTGGAAATATTGAAGTCATTCCCGACGTATCGCTTCATGACTTTTCAAGTCATCTCTTTCACTCCTCTCATGACTATTAGATATTTCACTTGAAATTCTAAGTCATTTCCCCACGTCTCGTCACATGACTTTTGAATATTTTACTCGAAATATTAAGTCATTCCTTACGTCTTGCATCCCGACTAATTAAATATTTCATTTGAAATATTGTAGTCATTCTCCAAATCTCAACTCACGACCTTTACTTATTTCATGGGAAATACTGAAAGTCAATCCTATTTTCCTCCGATGACATCTTGGTTATTTCTTTGGAAATACTAAGGTCATTCCTTGTCCTCTCGCTTAATAGTTTTCGTCAAAAAGTTTATTAGGTATAAACTTTTTCCTCGCGTCAAAAAGTCTTGCTAAATAAGTAAGATTAATCAGTCAAGAGTCGAAACAGAACAAAAATGGGCCTTATAGACCCACGGCTCCACTAAAGTGGCACGACACCACTAATGTTTTTAGTGGTACCGTGGTATCGTGTATCTGGGAAAATGCCTGTTTTTCTTCCACTTTCCTCTGCATACTCATTTCTAACAAATAAACTCATTCCCTCCTGCTGTTATAAACCGAACAAACACCAAAATCCAATTACTCACTTGCTAATCAAGATCAAGGCATTGTAATCAAACATTCCCAAACACTACAACACAAATTTTAAGTCATCTATGTCTAATTTCTTTTCAATTTGAGTCTAGGGTTTGTTCTTATGCATATAATCGAATTGGGGATTTTCAGTGTTAGTATAATTTTTATGAAATTAGAACTAGGATTAGACAATGTAGTACTGACATGATTCCCTAAGCCTAGGATTTTCATAAACCCACTAATATGGCATAATCTAGTCCGAATTTTTCCATATAAAATTGGATGAGGATTAATTACTTTTGGTGTAATCATGTCTAGGATGATTAAAATTGGATTAGGAATGATTAATATTGAGGCTTTCCAATTTTAAGTTTTTTGGCGCCAAGTTGAGGCATTTGCCAAACACCCCAATTCCATCATTTTTGAAAAAGTTCACTTGTCTAGGATCATGAAACCTTTTTCGTGTATTGATTGATGCAAATTAAAAACGTTTTCGCATGCATATATGAACTCTCAAATATGGATCGATTTACATAATTAATATGTATTATTCAACATATTTGAATGAGGAAAAGTGAAGTTAGGAGCGTTTGGGTAATCTCATTAGGATTGTTTTAGAGTCAAGATTACCGCACCTCCACATCGTTTGCATATATGCACACACTAGGCACATATATTTAAATGAAATCTCACAATATTAATTCTCAATAAATTTTTCATAGGTAACATGGTGCTTCACATGTTTGATTACGATCATGAACTGAAAGCTGAATACATTCCCAAACCCTTACGCGAACCTGATACCCCACTTTCCCACATACAAAGCTTCCGTCACCTTGAGTCTCGTCTCTTCCACGAAGGACGTATTGTCGAACCCTTCTTTCTAAATCATGATTATATCCAAACAATGTTTCAAGGAATCGGATTCGATTGCTTGTTTCGGATCAATGATCACATTTGTCCTCATTTCGTCCTTAAGTTTTATAGATAAGTCAAACTCGTATATAATGAGGATCAAACTTTGTCTATCCAATTTGTGATACAAAATCAAGAATTCTCACTTACTCTTGACCAATTCGCAAACATTTTTCAACTTCCGAACTATGGACAATGTTCCTGCACGGAAAGTTGGTCACTCAAAGCCCTCACGAGTCACCAAATTGAGTCCGGTCCTTACAATACTCCTATTCCCACTCCACGTGCTATTAAAGAGCACATCCGTCTTCCTCAAAAAGTTCACGGTTTTCTTAAAGAAAACGGTGACATTGAGTTTCGCGAGTCTCATGAGTATGACCTAGATCCACTCAAAGTATGTGTTGATGAAGTTCATCCACATTTACATAGATGGATAGAAGTCATCCGTGAAAATGTCTTCTGTCTTCCTCACAAACGTGAGCAACTTCCGGCGTGTTGTGCTCATATGTTGTATTGTCTAGTCACCGAGCAACCCTACAATCTTGCCTACTTTGTAGCAAGAAGAATTTTCGGTGTCAGGGGTCGAACCGATAAGGCAATACCCTATGGCATGTTGCTAACTCGTCTATATCGTTTCGTCATGAATTCTTTCGCTCACCACCAAAACAATCGATATACCTTTGTCAATCCCACCAAGGCACCTTTAACCCAAAACATCTACACAACTCTATATTGGGAATGTACATCATCTCGAGAGAATCATGATGATGATTCGGTATCGTGCTACGATGTTTCATCAAGTGATGATGAATGAAGGTATGTTGAAGAGAAGATACTAGATAGGATTATCTTAAGTAGTACTACTAACTTAAGTATTATTAAGCTATTATAAATAAGGTCATGGCAATGTCCATTTGACATAAACTAACTTGAAATGTCTTAACATTTCCTACTTGAAATTGGTTACTTTTATTAGTTAATCAATCTTGATATTTTATGAGCTTTGCTTAGTTCATACATTTTTTATTGCATGCACTAGATGATAAAAATGCTTGGAATGATGCATGCTTGCTAGTTGCCTATACTTAGAAGATCACATGATAATTTTAGTTGCTAGTTTAGACTAGTGTTAGGAAATTTATGTGATTTCTTCTTTAGTAGATTGAGGCTTTGAGATTTGCAGAAAATGGATTCCCCAGAATTTCCCCATTTAGGCAGCCTAGAATCTGCAGACCTGGAAAAAGGGTCAACTGGTGGCCACGGCTCAACTGAATAGGGGACGGCTCCACTAAATTTAGTGGTGTCGTGGTTCCTTTAGTGGTACCGTGCCCTTGGAAGACAAAATTAACTGTTCACTTCCACTTTTTGACTTTCTTTTTCCTGGAAATCTGCAAACATAACCTGATTCCTATACACCCAAATCCCCAAATCCAACATCCTCTTCAACCTTGCATGTTTTGATTTGGCTATATAAGCTAACATCATACATTGCCATCCTTACCTCTATCACACTCACCATACAACCATCATGTCTTCCACCATTGCCACCACTTCACACAAAGCCAAGAAACCAAGGCTTAACATCAAACCAACAAATGAAACCACTCTTATTGATCAATGGATCAAAAGTGTTCACACACCACAAGCCTCAACCAAATTAACTACCAAAGAGATAACTTTCATTGATCTCACCTTGGAGGACGAAGATGATCTACACACACCCATAACCTCAACCAAATCATCATCTTCCGTCACTACACCTGATGCGTGCGTGCGTATGCTCTAATTTATACCCACGTTATGTCGTTGTGGTTTTAGCAGTATTCAAGTTTTAAATTTATATTTAGCCGACTTATCAATAACACACACACTTTAACAAGCAGTGTACCCGGTCAGTATGAATATAATGGTAAGTAGAGTGTCGATCACTAAGAGTGGAACGTATTATCTAGTTATCCTAATCAGTATTTTAATATCTTAAGTTAGCTATACAACATAATCTAATGCAAGGGGTTCAGCCTGAGAGACTGGCACGGTTTGGTTGTGATTAAATATAAACTAAACTAATGAGCACGAATCAGCGAGTAGCACACACGTACACAAATAAATACTTGAGACAATAAGAAGACCTGTCCTGATAGTTAAGTAGCTTGTCACTTGTTTTATTGCTAGTTTTATATAAAGTGTATAGTTCGATGCAACGCACCGAGATTAAGTCCTTTCTCGTTGGTTCTAATCTTATCGGCGAGTAAACCCTTAATGATTACTTATGACTATCCCATTTATCTTTTTTCCTACTTTTCTACAGACGATAGAATGCATAGGCGATCTAATAAATAGGCGAGGAAGGGGCATGGCGACCCAAGCAATGCTCAGCTAGACACAGAGGTTATCAATGCACTAATAAAAGTCACCAAAGACATCAACATATAAACTTTAATTAATGGGAAAGCAATTTTAAGGGGAGTCGAAGTGCATGGTTAAATCCATGATAACAAGCCCATCAATCCTGACCAATTAAAGTGTACTAATACAATAAAACAAAACTACTTAATGAATTAAATACATGCAGGACCTTCTTACAGCTCTCGTATCTTTGTTCAAGGTATGTCTTGTGTTGCTACTTCGACTGAATTCGGCCTTGGACTTTTGTGGTCTTCGGTCTTCTTCGGTATTAGCCTCTCGAAATTCGTCTGGTCTTGGGGTATTTATAGTTTCTGTCTGAGGGCTAGATGCGGCGCATGTGATAAGTAGATGCGGCGCATTGACTTAACTTCGCGTGGGGTCCAAGATTAATATATTCAGGAATATTCGTACACCGCCAGAAGATGCGGCGTAACTCCATTTATAGATGCGGCGCATGTCCTTGCTGTCTTGGATCGTAGCTTGTGAAATCTTGATAGTGATGCGCCATATGTAATAAGTAAGATGCGGCGTATCTGGAGCAGAATGTTGTACATTTCAGTAGACTCTTAACTTCTTGCTTGTTTTGCTCCATAATTAGTCCAAAATCGCCAAGTTTCACATAATACTTGTTTTTACCTGAGAATTACAAAAGTAAACGATTAAGTATCAATTCTCACAGATAATATAATAAAACAAGTCAAATAAATAGGATAAATGATGATAATAAAATGTACTTATTTGAGTTCATCAAATATCCCCCCACTTGAACTTTACTTGTCCCCAAGTAAACCTTAGAATTAATCTTATGAAAATGTATCCTAAAAGATATTAGGATTTATTTTTATATTTAAGCATGTATTCATTTTTGTCATAATTCACACAACCAAACACTTAACGAATTAGAAGTAAAATAAAATAATTTGATAAAAGCAAATCTAATCGTTTAACTGTCCAGTCGTGACGAATATTCTATCATAAGCTTGGCAAGTATACACATCTCCTCCACTAAAGCCAAGGAATAACAAGTCTAAAGCGGTAAAAAGGGTTTGTAGGCTTAAGGGTTAATCATTCTCCTTAATCTATATCGATCTCAAATTCCAGAAAAGGTGACAAAATCACAAATACATGATCGAATCCACGAACACGATACTTGCAATTGCTCAAATCCTTAACTCGAATAGGCTAAAGATAGGACCAAGTAATCTTCACCAATAATATTATATCAAAAAGGGCGACAAAATCATAAATACATAGCCGAATCTACGACTACGATACTTAAGATTGCTCAAATCCCTAATCTCAATAAATCAAAGGTTTGGATAAAGAATAATATAGGGTATGGATAATATTTGGGATACAAATTGGTGTAAAATGAAAAATAAACAAAACAGATAAATTAAAATCCTAAGTGTGGTTAATCACTATCCCAACCATCCCATGAATAAGACTCATATCATAGAATAACTCACGCTTTAACACTTGAAACACACGCTTTAGGTAGACACGAATTATACTCAACAAGATCTTAATCAAAGAATAACCTTTAGTTGGCGTTCCCATAACGTTCAACTCCCATTCAATCAATAGATATAATATACAACAAATAGTGGTGATATCGACCACTTAATACAAAACTTTACATAAGTTGGTTAAAACCATCTTCCAACTTTTCCTTTTTCGTTTTCTTTTCTTATTTTTTCGATTTTTTTTTTTTTTTTTTTTTTTTTTTTTTTGACATCAACATAGATGTGTAAAATTTCACAACTTTTCTATCACTTTCTTTCCGGATAATTTTTCCATACTTTTCATACTTTCAGAAATAACGGTAATAGTGAAAGTAGTAAACACACGAAAAATAAACTCAAAATATACAATATTTACTTTCACTCCAATTGCATTGTGCAATTTCCCGACCTAACCATAGATAATGAATTACGCACGCGAACACAGGTTATGTAAGGAAACACACTTTTCCTAAAGCAATTCACCAACCACGGATTTTAATCTACAAGGTAGGCTAAGGTGTAAGGGTGTAACGAAACATAATAACAAAGGTGTAAGAAACGAAAGGAATAGTTCTGAGTGTTTTTCTAGGGGTATCTTACTCTAAAAGTAAGAGTAACAAAAGGGTTTATACGGGGGTTAACTAACCAGTGTAGTTAGCTAAATATCACATAACATATAAAGGCTATTTGGGTGTAATCCTAGAAATTTACCAATTTAGACAAGTCATTCCAATTATAAAAATAATACTTATTATGGTGGTCTCGAATAGTATACAAGCCAAGTTCTAAAGTTTACAAGTCACCGGCACACTCATAGATTTGTGAATTTTGAAAAATCACAATTTTTGAAAATAACGTCATGTGTGCAGCTATGCAACTTAGACTTTAAACAAAAACATGCTAAAAATTTTAAATTTTGATATATTAAGCACATTTTAAGCATATTTTGAAAAGTTTAGGACAAGTAAGTGTTCTAATTCTCCAATCCCCACACTTAAGTTAAACAACGTCCTCGTTGTTTGTATCAAAGGTTAAAAACTGGAAAATAAAAGAATTAGAACAGAAAAACTCCCCTGAGATTTGCTCGGTATGATCCTCCATTATTTGTATAAGAGCAAAAATCATCTTTCTTGTGGATTAGAACGTTTAAGCTTCATAATTGATGTATCCACACGAAATGCAGGAATCTATAATACCACCAAGACTTTAAACACACCTAAATTAAGAAGGGTTCAAACTTGCATAATACATTAGTAGTTAGCGAAAATAAAACATAAAAATTAAAACTGAAAATCATTAGGTCAGTCGATGTGCCGTATCTTATGGAAGAAGATACGCCGTATCGAGCCTGGAACAATTACGAATCAGAATAGAAGATGCGTCGCATCCTTAACCAGGGATGCGCCGCATTAAATAAACTGACAAAAAGTTTTAAAGTCAAAAGTAAAAATGCAAAAAATAAAGTAAGATATGACCAGTGCAGGAGATGCGTCGCATCTTGGGATTAAGATGCGCCGTATCTTCTGCGGGCCTGACTGACTCGACACAGAACAGAATAGTAAAAATTTTCTCCGGGTTGTCTCCCGGTCAGCACTTGTCTTTATTCCAGAGTCTTCAAGTTAGACTCACGTTCAACTCCTTAATACCGATCATTGAAGGAGTCGGAAGCATCGTGCTCCCTCATCGCCAATTCAGTAATATTGAACACTCCTTGCTCGTCCTTAATTTCCACGCCATTCTTCTTTAATATCTGTATAAACAAGGTTCTGTCCCTTTCGGGCAGAGATGACAAAATGATAGACGGGAAATTCTTATTATTAAATTGGCACAAATATGCAAGGTGGGGTAGTAGTTCAATAAACACATCATTATTCAAATTTGTATGCTCAACTATTCTCCTACGTTTGTTAATTACTACTCAATCATACCACTCATCATCAGAATCATCAACAATATTGCGTCTAAGTTCGGTAGGTACATTAAGGTCAATAAATTCCTCAAAGTTCTCATGATTAGGATTAGTTGAGTTGTTTTGAATCAATGTTTCTCCCATAAGCCTAGCTTCAAGATCGAGGTCCATACGTTCTCTTAATCCTAGCACATAAACGCCTCTAATTATGCTTTTAACAGGATCTTGGCACTTATAGACTATTTTATTATTCCCTACCCTTAATGAGATTTTTCTTTTAAACACATCAATCTTAGCACGGGCGGTAGACAAGAAAGGTCTTCCAAGGATTAAAGGAATCTTAACATCCTCAGGCATATCTAATATAACAAAGTCTACAGGGAAAACAAACTTCTCAATCTTAACTAGCACATTATTAGCAATCCCTTCAGGTCGTTTTACCGTTTTATCAGCCAATTCAATAAGCAACTTAGTTGGTGCTAATTTTCCTAGTCCTAGGTTAGTGAATTTCTTAAGGGGCATTACACTAACACTAGCTCCTAAGTCAGCTAACACATTATTGAAAGATATATCATTAATTGAACAAGGTAATGTAAAACTTCCTGGGTCCTTTTCTTTATGAGGCAAGGCATGTAAGTCGGTTGCAGAGCTCTCTTCTTTCATTGTAGCCTTGATCTCTTCTTCAATCTTTGTCTTCTCTTTGAGTACCCTCCTTAAATTGATTGAAGAATTAAAGAAAAATTCGGGTCTTGCACCATCATTACCATTCATCAGTCTTCTAGGAAAAGGAATGTTAGGAGTGACTTCTTCAGTGGTGCTTATGGCCTTGACATGATCTCTTGGGTTGGTTTCAGTTGAGCTCGGTAGACTTCCGTATCCCCTTTCTTGAAGAACTTTGCTCATTTGACCAATTTGTTGTTCCAATGCTTTGATCGAAGCTCCTTGATTTCTTGTAATAGTGTCCGTTGATGCTCGGATTTCTTTGATCATAGCAGTATTCTCTTCATGTCTTTTAGCAGCATCGGCCATAATTTGCTTTAGAGTGTCATCTAAAGTCTGCCTCCTTTCTTGATAAGCGGGATTAAAGTTGTTCTTTTGATAGAATCCCGAAGTAGCTTCCCTAAATCTTCCTGAAGGTCGGAATGGTTGTCCAAATTGGGTGTAATATGCTTCTTCAAACGTCTCACTTTCATTCTTATTCGGGAAATCTTTAGTGTAGTGAGGTCCTTCGCATTTTTCACATCCAACTTGGGCAGCATACACTTTTTCATCACGCTTCTTCATCTCTCTACTAATTTTATCCAATTGAGCTTGAATAGCAGCAAACCCGTCAAAATTAGTGCTGCTCTTAGATCTAGTAGAGGTTCCATCGAGCCATTTTTTAGAATGATCAGCAGCTTCTTGGATAGCTTTCCTAGCATTGGCTGCACTCATTTGAGGCACAGCTCCCTTAGCGTTCAAGATTTGTCTAGTAGGCACGTCCAATCCTTGATAAAACAATATTATCTCTTGCATAGGGGTTAGATAGTGTTGAGGACATTTTACCAGTAAATCTTTAAACCGTTCCCAAGCTTGATAAAGAGTTTCATCAGGCTCTTGCTTGAAACTGTTGATAGCCTCCATCTTTTTAGCAGTCTTAGCAGGTGGACAATATCTTTTCAGGAATTTGCTCTTCAAATCTTCCCACGTTGTGATTGAACTAGCAGGTTCATTCCTTAGCCACTTACTAGCAGCTCCTTTAAGCGAAATTGGAAAGATTCTTAGCATGAGTTGATCGTCAGTGACTCCTTCTGTAGTGAACAAATCTGCAATCTCAAGGACCTTTTCAACATGTTCATTAGCATCTTCATGTTCCGATCCACTGAAAGCATTTTCTCTTAGCTCCTTGAGAAACTGACCCTTCAACTCAAACTTTGACTTATCATCAAACTTTGGTCTAGCAACTCCTGAACTGTAATCAGCACGGGTACTGTTCATGTATTCCTCCATAGTAGTGTTTTCGCCAATTGCTTCTGTTTCTACTTCCTCTTTCTCTTCAGAAAAATAATCAAGCTCGAATGAACTTGAGATATCAAAGCTTTTTGTGTTGAAAAGCCTTTTAAGCGAATGGAAGGCTCTTTCAGGATCTTCGAAAGGTCTAATCAAGTTCTTAGTTAAACTCCTGGTCATGCACTTCCTGAAATCAACACAAAAACATCAGTAGGGTATGCTCAAGAAAGTAATATATCAGAAAATTAACAACGAAAACGGAATACGAAAAATAAAAGTTACTGATATCAGCAGACGATGCGCCGTATCCTAAAAGTTGGATACGCCGTATCTTATAATCGTTAAAATTTAATCAGACTTTTACTCTGAAAATAGATACGCCGCTTAGAATCTAGAATGCGCCGTATCAATTTTATTTATCAAAAATAGATATTTATTTAAAATTAAATGCGTCTTATTAACAAAAGTTAATACGCCGTATTTTCGTTATGTTTCAAAATACCAGATTTTTGATTCAGAAGATACGCCGTATCGACAGAGATCGATGCGTCGTATCTGTTTAATAATTCGAAAACTGTTTTTAATTAAAATAATAAATACGCCGTATCTGTAAAAACAGATGCGCCGTATGGCGTTAACGTTTAGAAAAATTTCTTATTAAAAACAGAATACGCCGTATCTTGGGGAAAGATGCGTCGTATCGAGTTAATTAAACGTGTTGTATTTTATAAAAATTAAACGCAATACGCCGTATCTATGAAAATAGATGCGCCGTATCGTTTGAATAAGCTCAGTACAACGATAGCAAAATACAGAAAATACGAAAAATAAAAACAAGAATAAAAACAAACGAAAATAAACAAAAATAAAAGAAAACAAATATCACACAAAACATAAAATATGCAAAATAGTACAATGAATGTAATTTAACCTAATATACAACACGGTTAGCGGTTAGATTAAAAATTAAAAAGAAAAACCTAATTAAAATACTAATCAAATTAACAGATAATAACAATTCACTCCCCGGCAGCGGCGCCAAAAACTTGATGCGTGCGTGCGTATGCTCTAATTTATACCCACGGTATGTCGTTGTAGTTTTAGCAGTATTCAAGTTTTAAATTTATATTTAGCCGACTTATCAATAACACACACACTTTAACGAGCAGTGTACCCGGTCAGTATGAATATAATGGTAAGTAGAGTGTCGATCACTAAGAGTGGAACGTATTATCTAGTTATCCTAATCAATATTTTAATATCTTAAGTTAGCTATACAACATAATCTAACACAAGGGGTTCAGCCTGAGAGACTGGCACGGTTTGGTTATGATTAAATATAAACTAAACTAATGAGCACGAATCAGCTAGTAGGACACACGTACACAAATAAATACTTGAGACAATAAGAAGACCTGTCCTGATAGTTAAGTAGCTTGTCACTTGTTTTATTGCTAGTTTTATATGAAGTGTATAGTTCGATGCAACGCACCGAGATTAAGTCCTTTCTCGTTGGTTTTAATCTTATCGGCGAGTAAACCCTTAATGATTACTTATGACTATCCCATTTATCTTTCTTCCTACTTTTCTACAGACGATAGAATGCATAGGCGATCTAATAAATAGGCGAGGAAGGGGCATGGCGACCCAAGCAATGCTCAGCTAGACACAGAGGTTATCAATGCACTAATAAAAGTCACCAAAGACATCAACATATAAACTTTAATTAATGGGAAAGCAATTTTAAGGGGAGTCGAAGTGCATGGTTAAATCCATGATCACAAGCCCATCAATCCTGACCAATTAAAGTGTACTAATACAATAAAACAAAACTACTTAATGAATTAAATACATGCAGGACCTTCTTACAGCTCTCGTATCTTTGTTCAAGGTGTGTCTTGTGTTGCTACTTCGACTGAATTCGGCCTAGGGCTTCTGTGGTCTTCGGTCTTCTTCGGTATTAGCCTCTCGAAATTCGTCTGGTCTTGGGGTATTTATAGTTTCTGTCTGAGGGCTAGATGCGGCGCATGTGATAAGTAGATGCGGCGCATTGACTTAACTTCGCGTGGGGTCCAAGATTAATATATTCAGGAATATTCGTACACCGCCAGAAGATGTGGCGTAACTCCATTTATAGATGCGGCGCATGTCCTTGCTGTCTTGGATCGTAGCTTGTGAAATCTTGATAGTGATGCGCCGTATGTAATATGTAAGATTCGGCGTATCTGGAGCAGAATGTTGTACATTTCAGTAGACTCTTAACTTCTTGCTTGTTTTGCTCCATAATTAGTCCAAAATCACCAAGTTTCACATAATACTTGTTTTTACCTGAGAATTACAAAAGTAAATGATTAAGTATCAATTCTCACAGATAATATAATAAAACAAGTCAAATAAATAGGATAAATGATGATAATAAAATGTACTTATTTGAGTTCATCAACACCCAAAGCTCTATCCAAGGCAACCTCAACCAAACCAACATCTTCATCCTCTACCACCATTAGAACCAACATACCTTTATCTCAACCAAGTCCTCCTCAACCACTAGCTTTAACCTTCACCCAATCACCATCAAACCCTCTTGGACTTGGTACTAACACATCATCCAATTCACCATCACCATCACAACAACCTTTGGCTCTCACACTAACCCTATCACCTACATCACCATTTGAACCTGGTACTAACACATCATCCACATCACTATCACCATCACCACAACCTTTAATGGGTTATCCCATTCTTTATCCCCTACAACCACATACCTTGAGTTGTGCTTGTTGTCACCACAACCAAAATCTCATCATGAGCCTTAGAGATGAGTTAAGCTTTAGGTTCTCATACCCTGAGCATCTCCTCACACCACCAATAGGCCCCATCATCCTTCCACCTCCACCACCACACAATAGCCCAAACTAAACATACTTATGTCTAGTTGTTCCAATAAATACTTAGGAACCTTTTGAAGTTGGAAGCAAATCTTGAAGCCTCATACTACTATTGATGTTTATGTGTCTTCTTGTTATTTAATTTTCTTCATTTTTGTAGTCATACTCATGTATGACATTTATTTTATGTTTATGAAATGGGCTTTAATGTGGTTGTTTCATGTTTATTTTGACTACTTAGCAATTTTTTTTGTGATTGGATATTTGTCTTAAATGCTACGTGTTAGATCTTGTATATATGTTATCTAACCTTGTTTTGTAGCACAAATCATTGCTCGATTCCTTGGTGTTCTCCAAATGAGGGGGAGTATACATCAAGGGGGAGCCTTGCAACCTTTTTGCTTCGACAAAAAAGGGGAGAAATAGGAGTAAACTCATTAAAAACTTGTTAAAACTAATTTTTACTTAAAATGAGTTTATGTTTTGTCATCATCAAAAAGGGGGAGATTGTTGATGCAAATAATGTTCTAAAAATGTTATTTATATCTTTCGATTACTTCACGTTTTGAGGATGACAAAATGTGAAATCACGTTATGTTAAAATTAACGTAAACAAGTTTTTAATCGGAAGATCCCGTTTCCACGCAAATCACTCTAGAACAAACTTAGAACTTGACAAATGATCAAAGAAGTGATTTTGGGTTTTAAGACTTCACATTTTAATGTGACAAAACATTTTTTCAAAAATATACATGACAAATTATTTTTGAATAATTAAGAAATGTTTTAATGGAAAAATAATTTTAAAATTCATAACAACTATTTTCCCCCCAAAATCAGCTCCAAACTTCACCAAATAAGTTTTCACCAGAAAAGACAAAATTTGGAGCGTCTTTGTCTGGGACGGCTCCACGGTTCCACTAAATTTAGTGGAGCCGTGGGTGATTTAGTGGAGTCGTCCACATGTAACGTTCACATTTTCTTTGCCTATAAATACCAACCCACTTCACAGATTTTAGGCACCCTTTCACACACAGAAACTTCTGAGTTTAAATCCCTCACACCATTTTCTTTTCTTGATCATTTAGTTTAGTTTTTCTTTTTTTCAAGAGTGATCCAATCATCCAACTTGGAGATCCTCTTCATTCCTCTTCAATAGCAAGAGAAGAACACAAAGTATCCAAGTTGATACAAGGTGTTGTCATTCCTCTTCAAGTGCAAGAGAAGAACTCAAGGTATCCAAGAAGATACAAGAGTTATAGTTGTTAGGTTGTTTGTAACACTTGTTACATATTTGATTGTATCATAGCATACATCAAGATCAATTTGCTTTAGTGAGAGTGTGAGTGAAGATCATTGTGATATTATAAGAGATTGTGAACATCTCTTGAAGCCATTGGGCTTGTGTGATTGATCAAGAAGATCAAGGTTCATTAGGATAGTGTTAGTTAAGTGAGTGTTGATCATTGTGATCGTGTCGAGATCTTGGTGATCTCTTGAAGCCATTAGGCTTGAGTGTTTGATCAAGTGGATCGTGCTAGATTGGTGCTAGCTAAGATTAGTACTCGACATCTAGCTTAGTGTCAGAAATAGGATAACCGACGTGTACGATTTTCTACGCCTTAAGGGAGGTTGTTGACATAGTACTTTAAACTCTCGAGTGTGGTACTCGGGGAGTGGAGTAGGGCAAAGAGGTGCTTCGTAGCCGAACCACTATAAATCCTTTTGTCCCGGTTTGATCTTTCTAACTTTTCTCTTTACTTACTTTATTTATTATTAGTTAGTTTAGTGTATAGTTCATATTGGTGTTGATTGATTACACATAAGATTTGAATCAAGGTTTATAATAAGTAAACTTTTAAGAAGATTTTAAAAGAACTTAAAAACTGGTAAAACTATTCAACCCCCTTTCTAGTTTTTCCACATACATGGTATGACAATTTACATGCTTGTAGAAAAGGATTATCCTCTACAATATCAGAAGGCTATTGTACATCAGATGCTATATGGAAAGAGAAGACTCCAACTTCAATATCCTTATGATGAGACAGCTTTTCAACTGCTCAAAAAGATGGAAAAGATTCTAGCACCTAAGGACAAGAAATAGAATTAATTATTTGGAAGCATCCTCTTATTGTTTGTTCAAGCTATGATAGATACTTGATGATTTTAGGAGAAAATATCAAGTTTAGGGGAGGATTGTTGGGTTTTAGAGTTACTGCTACCTGTATGGTTAAGACTGCTAATGGGAAATGCTCTAAGTCATTACTGCTACTGGTTACAAAGATTACAACTGCTTGTGTATTTTACTACTGCTAAGTGTTGCTGATAGTGTTCAAGAAAATACACTAAGTGGTTACTACTTCTAGAGTAAATGTTACTGCTGCCAGTTCAGAGTTACAACTGCTACTGAACTTGAAGGAAAATACTCTAAGTATGTTAGTGCTGCTAGAAGAAAAGTTAGTACTGCTAGTATTAACTTACTACTGCTAAAGAGTTAAAGCTGCTAGAGTTAGAGATACAACTGCTAGAGTGTTTAGTTTGTACTGCTTATTAGATAAACTTGTATCGTCGGTAAGATAAATATAGAAAAGATTCTTTTAAGATTTATCTTGTATAGCAAGTAATTGTAAGCCGACTAGGACTCCTTAGTCTGTAAAAGGAGGACCTAGGGCATAGAGATAGATACGTGATTCTTTAGAAAACTTCAAGGATGTAAACCCTAGTACTTTTGAGTATTCGTATTATTAATAATATTGAAGTATTTTTTTTTGATATTAATTGTTAAGTTCGTCATAAGATTAAAGTTTAGATTTCGCATAAACATTAATATACTCAAAGACAGTTTCTACATAAGTTGTATTGAATTTATTCTATATTACTTAACCTTTACAAGTTAAGGGAATTCGATCAAGTGTTCAACTGGGATCAATAGAGATTCATTCAACATGTGACATCCTTTGACAGGAGGAGGAATGACCATCGCTTTATCTGATGTAGTGATAGTTCGTGATCTTCTTAGAACTCTAGAGAATATAAATGACTCATACGCCCTCTACAAGTATCTCAACTCTTTCTACACCTTGCGCAAGGTCGTTCATGCATATATGTGTCTATCTCTCTTTAACTACAATGTCCTTTCTTTTCATTCATATCACTGATCGATTTACAATTTGTTTAATAATTCTAGCCAGTGGCATCTACAATCAACACACTGGCAGGAGCATTGTATAAGATGTTCTCTACATCTCCTGATCAAGCTAGAATAGAACTGCGTCAAGCATGTTTTGACTACTTGAGCCTTGGTGGCATGTTCTCAAGTGGGCCCATTGCGCTATTATCTGGTCTGAACCCTAAACCATCAAGCTTGGTGCTTCATTTCTTTTTGTTTGCCATTTTTGGTGTTGGTCGATTGTTACTTCCATATCCTACACCAAAACACACTTGGCTAGGTGCAAGATTGATCTCGGTAGGTATCGAACCTGATTATATAATATGTCTTTTTAGTTATTTTTCTATTTTAGGCCAAGTAACAAAATTTTCATTACTAATAATGTGTTGCCAATACTAAACATCATACCCTTTTGTTTCAATGTCAAAAGCTATTGTCAAAGTTTCTCCTCCTGTAGCTACATCATATATTCGTTTAGTTTTCCTAATGGTATCACACTCTTCCATTACGGCTCCTTACTTGGAAAAAATACTATGCAATAATCAACGACGTGAAACAACGCCCTGCCCTTCAACATAGGTATGTTTTGTATTTTTTTAAACAAAAATCAAGACAGAATTTTAAATGAAAATGGGTATTTGGACTTAATCTGTCATAAATTTTTATAGTGGCTGTTTGCACATGGGATTATAAATGAACCCAATTGACTAATAAAAAACTGTTATGAGACTAGAAGCTGTGATACGTGTTTCTCACAAGGGTCATTAGCTAATGAGTCTTCAGTATAAGTATTTATCATTATTTCAACTTAAATAATAGCAATATTTGTTTGTTTGATTTCTGATATTTAATGAAAATTTTATAGATAATTTGATGCAGTAGCAAGCTTCTCCAGCCATCAATTTCTAAATCACCCACTACTCGATTTACAGTATGATACTGGGTATACATCTATACATGGCACTAATCGAGGTTATAGTCAATCTTAGATATAGATTAATACGTAGTTAACTATACTGATTACAAATTGGGAGTGTAGCTCATATGGTAGAGTGCTCGCTTTGCATGCGAGAGGCACCGGCTTCGACTCCCCACACCTCCATATTTTGAATATTTTTTACAATTTAAACAAAAATAAAAAATTAACATTTTCCTATTATAAATATAATTGTATTGTAAAACATATTAATAAAGTACAAAAATACAAAATCATATATACATATCTTCCTATTCGTAAATTAGTACATTCAAAGAATAATCACGAGTCATGCCCGCCCATCGGACGGGCCTCGAAATCTAGTGTGTGTGTGTGTATATATATATATATATATATATATATATATATATATATATATATATATATATATATATATATATATATTTATATATACACACACTAGACATCGAAGCCCGCCCGATGGGCGGGCATGACTTGTAATTATAATTTGGATGATTTTAGTTATTGTAAAATTATTTTTAAGGACGTTTGTTTTTTTTTTATTTTTTAATATCATAATTATAAGAGGCTAGATGGTGTCAGTTAGTGGGAAATTATTTTTAAGGACGGATATTTCATTTTTTTTTATGGTATTAGTTTACTTGTGATTTTTTTTTACAAAGTTATTTATAATTAATTTTGATGGTGTTAGTTGAAGCAACTTGTAATCATAATTTTGATGGTCTGAGTTAACGGATAATGAGTTTTGAGGACGCGGGCATGATTTGTAATTTTATTTTTGATTGTGTATGTTAAAGGAATTTTATTTTTATATACGATGTTTTTATTTGTTTTTGGCAAGTGTTTTGTATTAGTAATCGATCTTTGATTTCTTTATGAAAATACATTTTTATATCCTAATAACATTTGAATATGGTTTGATGTATACATTTAAAATTTTTATGTTATTTTTTTGTTTAAAAATATCTATTTTATATACATTTGCATGCAGGTTAATGATTACTTGTGAGTAGACTTAAGCCTAAAATGTTTACTATCTTTATTTGATTCTTTAGCTTCAGTTTATTTATTAAAACGCTTACTTGTTCTTGCCATCTAAAGATAAGATAGATAGAAAGTCAGAAGTTATCAGGCATCAACTATTCTCTTCTTCATTATGTGAAAGGTAAGAGATTTTTAATCTCGTAGCATTATCTAATCGTTTATTGACTCTTAACAGTATATAGTAGTTATTTTTATTGATTCTGTTGATTATATTTCATTAGGGTTTTTTAGTATGTGTTGATTTCGGCCGTTGATTATTACAATATTTTTGTTGTTGTTGATTATATTCCTCTAATTTAAGTTGTATACACATGATGTATGTGTTTGTTGGTATAAACCCTAAAATGTGGTTGTTGGGAATTATCAAGAGGAGACTTAATGGGAAAATAGATTTAAGTCTGGTAGCGTACACAATTAAGTCTGTTAGTGTATTTAGTATTATTAAGTCTGGTAGTACAATATTAAGTCTGGTAGAGTAAAATATTGTTAAGTCCGGTTGACTTATTAAGTTAAGTCTGGTTATGTATTTTAGAGATAAGTTAGAGATAAGTTAGAAAAGGATTTGAAGTTATCTTTAGAGAAGATACGTAGATGCTTTAGCAAGTTTTGTATCTAGGGTTTTCTTGGTGTATAAAAGGAACCCTAACGCATAGTTTAGAGATGATGAAGAAGATTGTAATTCAGTAAACAATTAGTAATACAAAGTTAGTTGTGTTCTTCATTGTTTGTGTTAAGATTCCGCATTAGCATAAACAAAGTGTTAGAGTCTCGCTTAGATTGATTTGATTTATTCAAGTCGTCTACTAAGTTGTTAAAGGCTACTTAGAGATCCATATTCGTGTGGACCAACAAGTGGTATCAGAGCCTGAAAAGAGACTCTGAGGTTGAATAATCACAAACCCTAAATCACTAAAATCATCCTACAACATGACTGGAATCGAAATCCCTCCTGATCAAACCCCTCCCAAGAATGATGAATTCTCCATGCATGGCAGTGATGATGACAAATCCATTCATGATGAAGAGAAACCTGAAACTAGCAGCACCAAAACACCAATCATTCCCTCAACCACAACCATATCCAATATAAAACTTCCACTCCTGAAAAGAGATGAGTACGATATATGGGCGATGGAGATGGAACATTATTTGGAATATACTGATAGTAAAATCTGGAAGGTTATTCAGAAAGGCAATTCAAAGAAAAGGGTCTCGGTTGGAGCAGATGGATCGGTTAGAGTTTTACCACCAGTATCTGCAGAGGAGATAGGAGCTGTTGAAAAGGAGAAAAAGGCAAGAACTGTGCTGATGATGGCTCTTCCCAAAGAGCACTTGAGAACGTTTCATAACATGACCGATGCCAAAGAAATTTGGCAAGCAATCAAGAAGCGTTTTGGTGGGAATGCAAACTCAAAGAGAATGCAGAAGTTTGTTCTCAAGCAACAATTTGAGACTTTCAGCATATCTAGTACAGAAGGACTCGAAAAGGGCTATGATAGGTTTCAACTCCTTCTGGCACAATTGGAATCTCTTGGTGCTCCAGTATCAGAGGAAGATGCCAACCTTAAATTCCTCAGAGCACTCCCATCAGAAAGGTCAAGTGTTTCTATGACTATGAGGGTAATGGATGAAGTGGACAGCATGACAACTGATGACCTGTACAATAACCTTAGCGTTTTTGAACAGGAAGTCAAGGGCTATTCTAAAGCATCTTCCAGTTCCTCAAATGTTTCCTTTGTTTCTCAAGGCAAAAGCAGCACTACTAGAGTTAAGTCTGGCAAGATTAATTCTGGTGGTTATGAGACTCCTACTAGCAGTACAAGTGAAAGAGCTGCTTCTGAAGGCGTCGCTGATGAGATTCTTCATTCATTCTTTTCTTATCAACAAGAAGATGATGAGTTTATCAGTGAAGATTTGGAACAGATCAATGATGCTGAAGTAGAAGAGATGGATATTAAATGGAAAATTGCCATGATTGCTCTGCAGGTTAAGAGGTTCCAAAAGCAGCATGGAAGGCCTATTCGTTTTGATAATAAGTCTCAAGTGGGGTACACTAGAAGGACTGTTGAGTGCTATAATTGTCATAAACATGGGCACTTTGCTAGAGACTGCAAGGAGAAGAAGTCTGCTGATGAAGACAGGAAGAGAAGTAATGATTACCCAAAGAATGACAGGTCAGAGAGGAACCAGATGAGCATGTTGACATTGGAAGCTGGAGATGTGAACTGGACTGAGCACTTACCAGAGGAGGACGTAAAGAATCATGCACTTATGGCCATTGGTACTAATAATGAGGTATCCTTATGTTCAAAAATATGCATTGATTCATATAATCATCTCAAATCTGTGTGTGATGAACAATTGAGAGAAATAGGTGACCAGGAAGTAAAAATTCTAGCTTATACTAATGCAGTTAAAAAGTTAGAAGCACAAATTGTCACCTTACAAAAACAACATGCCTCTTTGAATGAAAAACTCACTTTTCAAGCAAATGAAATATATGAAAAAGATGAGAAACTTAAAAAATATAGAAGAATAGGCATGAAAGCTGTTAAAGAAAGAGATGAATTGCAAAAGAAAATAGATATATGGCAACACTCTGCTAAGTGTCAGGATCAACTCCTAGCTTGTCAAATGAGTTTCACAACTAAAATTGGCTTCGGCTTTGAAAGTAAGTCAAATGATGAAGTGTTAAGTTATGAAGAAGAAATGGATAGATCAGCTTTCACATGTACAAAAGAGGATTATGTTGATAAACCTGTTTACAATAGGTTCATTAAGTCTGATGACTATAAAGGAGTGTTACATCCACTAAGTGGAGATTACACTTGATGTGCGTGTTGTGTTGCTCTAATTTTTATACCCACGGTATGTCGTTGTGGTTTTAGCAGTATTCAAGTTTTAAATTTATATTTAGCCGACTTATCAATAACACACACTTTAACGAGCAGTGTACCCGGTCAGTATGAATATAATGGTAAGTAGAGTGTCGATCACTAAGAGTGGAACGTATTATCTAGTTATTCTAATCAGTATTTTAATATCTTAAGTTAGCTATACAACCTAATCTAACGCAATGGGGTTCAGCCTGAGAGACTGGCACGGTTTGATTATGATTAAATATAAACTAAACTAATAAGCACGAATCAGCGATTAGCACACATGTACACAGATAAATACTTGAGACAATAAGAAGACCTGTCCTGATAGTTAAGTAGCTTGTCACTTGTTTTATTGCTAGTTTTATATGAAGTGTATAGTTCGATGCAACGCACCGAGATTAATCCTTTCTCGTTGGCTCTAATCTTATCGGCGAGTAAACCCTTAATGATTACTTATGACTATCCTACTTATCTTTTCTTCCTACTTTTCTACAGACGATAGAATGCATAGGCGATATAATAAATAGGCGAGGAAGGGGCATGGCGACCCAAGCAATGCTCAGCTAGACACAGAGGTTATCAATGCACTAATAAAAGTCACCCAAGACATCAACATATAAACTTTAATTAATGGGAAAGCAATTTTAAGGGGAGTTGAAGTGCATGATTAAATCAATGACACAAGCACGTCAATCCTGACCAATTAAAGTGTACTAATACAATAAAACAAAACTACTTAATGAATTGAATACATGCAGGACCTTCTTACAGCTCTTGTATCTTTGTTCAAGGTGTGTCTTGTGCTGCTACTTTGTCTGAATTCGGCTTAGGGTTTCTGTGGTCTTCGGTCTTCTAAAACTAGGCTCTCCGAAATTCGTCTGACTTTGGGGTATTTATAGTTTCTGTCTGAGGGCTAGATGCGGCGCATAGGATAAGTAGATGCGGCGCATTGACTTAACTTCGCGTGGGGTCCAAGATTAATATATTCAGGAATATTCGTACACCGCCAGAAGATGCGGCGTAACTCCATTCTTGGATGCGGCGCATATCCTTGCTATCTTGGATCGTAGCTTGTGAAATCTTGATAGTGATGCGCCGTATATAATAAGTAAGATGCGGCGTATCTGGAGCAGAATGATCTTGATCTTGTACATTTCAGTAGACTCTTAACTTCTTGCATGTTTTGCTCCATAATTAGTCCAAAATTGCCAAGTTTCACATAATACTTGTTTTTACTTGAGAATTACAAAAGTAAACATTAACGTATCAATTCCCATAGATTATATAATAAAACAAGTCAAATAAATAGGATAAATGATGGTAATAAAATGTACTTATTTGAGTTCATCAAATATCCCCCCACTTGAACTTTACTTGTCCCCAAGTAAACTTTAGAATTAATCTTATAAAAATGTATCCTAAAAGATGTTAGGATTTATTTTTATATTTAAGCATGTATTCATTTTTGTCATAATCACACAACCAGACACTTAACGAATTAGAAGTAAAATAAAATATATTGATAAAAGCAAATCTAATCGTTTAACTGTCCAGTCGTGACGAATATTCTATCATAAGCTTGGCAAGTATACGCATCTCCCCCACTAAGGCTAAGGAATAACAAGTCTAAAGCGGTAAAAAGGGTTTGTTGGTTAAGGGTTAATCATTCTCCTTAATCTCTATCGATCTCAAATTCCAGAAAAGGCGACAAAATCACAAATACATGATCGAATCCACGAACACGATACTTGCAATTGCTCAAATCCTTAACTCGAATAGGCTAAAGATAGGACCAAGTAATCTTTACCAATAATATTATATCAAAAAGGGCGACAAAATCATAAATACATAGCTGAATCCACGACTACGATACTTAAGATTGCTTAAATCCCTAATCTCAATAAATCAAAGGTTTGGATAAAGAATAATATAGGGTGTGGATAATATTTGGGATATAAATTGGTGTAAAATGAAAAATAAACAAAACAGATAAATTAAAATCCTAAGTGTGGTAAATTGCTATCCCAACCATCCCATGAATAAGACTCATATCATAGAATAACTCACGCTTTAACACTTGAAACACACGCTTTAGGTAGACACGAATTATACTCAACAAGATCTTAATCAAAGAATAACCTTTAGTTGGCGTTCCCATAACGTCCAACTCCCATTCAATCCATAGATATAATATACAACAACTAGTGGTGATATCGACCACTTAATACAAAACTTTACATAAGTTGGTCAAAACAAACATCCAACTTTTCCTTTTTCTTTTTCTTTTCTTTTTTTCTCTTATTTTTTTTTTTTTTTTTTTTTTTTTTTTTTTTTTTTTTTTTTAACTTTAAACATAAACATAGATGTGTAAAATTTCACCACATCACTATAATGATAACTCTGGATAATTTTTCCATACTTTTCATGACTTCAGAAATAACGGTAATAGTGAAAGTAGTAAACACACGAGAAATAAACTCAAAGATATACAATATTTACTTTCACTCCAATTGCATTGTGCAATTTCCCAACTCAACCAAAGATAATGAATTACGCACGCGAACACAGGTAATGTAAGGAAACACACTTTGCCTAAAGCAATTAACCAACCACGGATTTTAATCTACAGGGTAGGCTAAATTGTAAGGGTGTAACGAAACATTATAACAAAGGTGTAAGAAACGAAAGGAATGGCTCTGAGTGTTTTTCTAGGGGTATCTTACTCTAAAAATGAGAGTAATGAAAGGGGTTTATACGGGGGTTAACTAACCAGTGTAGTTAGCTAATAACACATAACATATAAAGGCTATTTGGGTGTAATCCTAGAAATTTACCAATTTAGACAAGTCATTCCAATTATATAAATAATACTTATTATGGTGGTCTCGAATAGTATACAGGCCAAGTTCTAAAGTTTACAAGTCACCGGCACACTCATAGATTTGTGAATTTTGAAAAGTTCACAATTTTTGAAATAATGTCATGTGTGCAGCTATGTAATTTAGACTTAGACAAAAACATGCTAAAAATTTTTAATTTTGATATATTAAGCACATTTTAAGCACATTTTGAAAAAGTTTAGGACAAGTAAGTGTTCTAATTCTCCAATCCCCCCACTTAAGTTAAACAACGTCCTCGTTGTTTGTATAAAATATTAAAAACTGGAAAATAAAAGAATTAGAACAGAAAAACTCCCCTGAGATTTGCTCGGTATGATCCTCCATTATTTGTATAAGAGCAAAAATCAACTTTCTTGTGGATAAGAACGTTTAAGCTTCATATTTGATGTATCCACAGGAATTGCAGGAATCTATAATACCATCAAGACTTTAACACACCTAAGTTAAGAAGGTTTAAACTTGCATAATACATTAGTAGTTAGTAAAAATAAAACATAAAAATTAAACTGAAAATCATCAGGTCAGTCGATATGCCGTATCTTATGGAAGAAGATGCGCCGTATCGATCCTGGAATAAATACGAATCAGAATAGAAGATGCGTCGCATCCTTAACCAGGGATGCGCCGCATTAAAATAAACTGACAAAAAGTTTTAAATTTAAAAATAAAAATGCAGAAAATAAAGTAAGATATGACCAGTGCAAAAGATGCGTCGCATCTCAGGATTGAGATGTGCCGTATCTTCTGCGGGCCTGACTGACTCGACACAGAACAGAAATTAAAATAAAATAAAAGATAAGCATAGGTTGCCTCCCACGAAGCGCTTGTTTTTGTTCGAGTCACGAGCCTGACTCCACCCTTATTTACTGCGTAATAGGGTGTTGTTCCCCCCACTTGGGATCAAGTGCGGGCGATAATAGCAATAAACACGAAAAGAGTGTAAATTTGCTAGTAAAGATGAAAGAAATAAATAAAGATCATACCTTGGCAATAAATGTACATCTTTCCTATCCTTACCTGGTTTAGTTGATAAATTGGATGACTTGACCATTCCATCTGAAAGAGTAGTGTGTTGAGGAAAAATGAGTCTCCTTTCTTCTTGGTTAGTCTCTTTGGTAGTAAGGTGTCCCTTGACTTCCGCAGAAGATGAGAAAGGGTCTTTGGCAAGTAAAAGTTCGAGTTCCTCTATATACTTCATAGGGCCGAAATCATCATCTTCATCAATCATAGCAATGTTTAAGAGCTCATCACCAAAATCTTCCTCGAGCTCCACCAAAAATGGGTTGATCACAGGTGCTTCATGTGCTTCAATAGGTAGTGTAATAATTTTGACCTCATCATTCATTTGTTTTGCATCCTGTTTAGGAAAACTAGCAAGATTGTTAGTAACGGGATTAATAATATTAAATAAATTTGTACCACTTTGCGTTGTAAGTGACTCCAATTCATCTTGTGAATCTCCATCTTCAACTAGTGGTCTTGCAATTTCAAATTTGTCCCGAATTTCATCCTTAAATAAGTAATCCCAGATTTCTTCAAAATCCCTCGTTGGGTCAAAATCTGGTTGAGGTATGTCATTATAAACTATGGCGTCAAATGGTTCGAAATCAAAATTAGAATACTTTTCATCTTCATCCGATGGATTGTCTAATGGTGGTAATACGATTGCAGAATATTCTTCAACGTAAGGTTCCGTATACACATCATCTTGTGCAATCTCCGGAGAAAAAGTACTATCAATAACAATTGCCGGAATTGGTTTCACGGTATATGAATCTTCTTCATCATCATTTGACATACACCAAGTGTGTTGAAATGGCAATTTGTTTCTTTCTTTCCTTGACTTTTCTTGTCCTAAAATCAAGTATTCTTCCATAGTGATTTCTTTCGTCTCAATGACTTGTGCACCATATCTTGCTCTTTTCCAATCATACACCAGATTATTGCTCAAGGCTCTCTCCTCTTTAAACTTGATATATTCTTCCATTGTAATATCCGGATCGTCCATCTTCCTGAAATAAAACTTACCCGTGCAAAAGAAGAGTGAAACAATCAAAGTAAAATAAAAGCTGCTGATATCGGCTGTTGATGTGCCGTATCCTATAAATGGGATACCCCTTATCTTAATACGTTAAAAATAAATCAAACTTTTATTCAGAAAAGCAGTACGCCGCGCTCGATAAATCAAATGCGCCGTATGTTTAAATAATCAAAACTTAGTCATACTTGTAAAAATTTTAATACGCCGTATCAGCAAAAACTAATACGCCGTTACTTCGTTACATTTCAAAATATAATATTTTTGATTATCAGTAAAGATGCGCCGTATCGACAAAATCGATGCGTCGCTTCTCGTTATTTAACGAATTCGAAAACTGTTTTTAATAATTAATGCGCCGTATCTATAAAAACAGATGCGGCGTATCTCGTTAGGGTTTTGAAAAAAAATTTCTGATTAAAAACAAAACACGTCGTATCTAGGGGATAGATGCGTCGCACTCGAATTATTAAATAAGATGTTGTATAAAAATTAAAAACGCAATGCGCCGTATCTGATAAATCAGATGCGCCACATCGTTTGAATTAGCTCAGTACAACGATAGCAGAATACAAGAAAATAGAAAAAGAAAAACAAAAATAAAAACAAATGAAAATAATCAAAAATTAAAGAAAAATAAAAATACACAAAAACAGAAAATATGCAAAATAATACAATGAATGCAATTTAACTAATATACAACAGAGTTAGCGGTTAGAATAAAAAGTAAAAAGAAAAACCTAATTAAAATACTAATCAAATTAACAGATAATAACAATTCACTCCCCGGCAGCGGCGCCAAAAACTTGATGTGCGTGTTGTGTTGCTCTAATTTTTATACCCACGGTATGTCGTTGTGGTTTTAGCAGTATTCAAGTTTTAAATTTATATTTAGCCGACTTATCAATAACACACACTTTAACGAGCAGTGTACCCGGTCAGTATGAATATAATGGTAAGTAGAGTGTCGATCACTAAGAGTGGAACGTATTATCTAGTTATTCTAATCAGTATTTTAATATCTTAAGTTAGCTATACAACCTAATCTAACGAAAGGGGGTTCAGCCTGAGAGACTGGCACGGTTTGATTATGATTAAATATAAACTAAACTAATAAGCACGAATCAGCGATTAGCACACACGTACACAGATAAATACTTGAGACAATAAGAAGACCTGTCCTGATAGTTAAGTAGTTTGTCACTTGTTTTATTGCTAGTTTTATATGAAGTGTATAGTTCGATGCAACGCACCGAGATTAATCCTTTCTCGTTGGCTCTAATCTTATCGGCGAGTAAACCCTTAATGATTACTTATGACTATCCTACTTATCTTTTCTTCCTACTTTCTACAGACGATAGAATGTATAGGCGATATAATAAATATGCGAGGAAGGGGCATGGCGACCCAAGTAATGCTCAGCTAGACACAGAGGTTATCAATGCACTAATAAAAGTCACCAAAGACATCAACATATAAACTTTAATTAATGGGAAAGCAATTTTAAGGGGAGTTGAAGTGCATGATTAAATCAATGACACAAGCCCATCAATCCTGACCAATTAAAGTGTACTAATACAATTAAACAAAACTACTTAATGAATTGAATACATGAAGGACCTTCTTACAGTTCTTGTATCTTCGTTCAAGGTGTGTCTTGTGCTGCTACTTCGTCTGAATTCGGCTTAGGGTTTCTGTGGTCTTCGGTCTTCTAAAACTAGGCTCTTCGAAATTCGTCTGAGTTTGGGGTATTTATAGTTTCTGTCTGAGGGCTAGATGCAGCGCATTGACTTAACTTCGCGTGGGGTCCATGATTAATATATTCAGGAATATTCGTACACCGCCAGAAGATGCGGCGTAACTCCATTCTTGGATGCTGCGCATATCCTTGCTATCTTGGATCGTAGCTTGTGAAATCTTGATAGTGATGCGTCGTATATAATAAGTAAGATGCGGCGTATCTGGAGCAGAATGATCTTGATCTTGTACATTTCAGTAGACTCTTAACTTCTTGCATGTTTTGCTCCATAATTAGTCCAAAATCACCAAGTTTCACATAATACTTGTTTTTACCTGAGAATTACAAAAGTAAACATTAACGTATCAATTCTCACAGATAATATAATAAAACAAGTCAAATAAATAGGATAAATGATGGTAATTGTAACACCCCAACCCGACAAGGGTAAAGATATCACAACAATGGATTCACATCAGAACAAAACCAAGCATACATTTCCATTAATACAAAAATCTCAAAGGAGAACAAACGAAATACTAAATCTACAAGGTTACAAATGAGAGTTTCCAAAACACTATTTCTAAAATATATTATCTTCGGTCCAATTCTAAGTCCAGCATAGCTATTCAATCTTCTAAGTCCAAAAGTACACTCTCCAATCATTCCCAGCTTCCTACTAAAACCTGCCACAGGAAAAGAAATGCGGCTGAGCTACGAGAGCTCAGTGAACAGATATAACGGTAACAAACAATAATAGATAGTAGAATCAAGAAGATCAGGAATACAGGTCATACCGACAACTCACGATGTAGAAATGCGATGTCAGGAATAAATAAGGAATAAGACTAAGGAAAAAGAAAAGGAACAAGTAATAGGGAAAATTCATGAGGTTCAATAGATAAAGAAAACAGAAATCTATCACGAGCCCAGAAACAAGCCATATCATATCATCGCAATTGTAACCAAATAGAGTAGCTAGCTCCCAGATATGTGAAAGTCGTGTATCGCACACACCATCAGTCACCAGATAAATATAACAATAAACATATAACATAACATATACAGATAACAAGTCAAATCTAGGATGCACCCATACGCCCCACAGACAAATCAATAATCATAATTATAACGGCCATAGCAAATAATAAATAAGGGACGGAACAGGTCATCACTCTCCTGCCCTAGAGTCATGTCAGAGGTGCGTCAATGACATGGACATGAAACCCTCATGCCTAGTGATTGGCTCGTAATATCAAACTGTAGGTCAAAGGTAAAACGTACTATCAAATAATCAAAAGTCATATCCTAAAGGTACATGGCAAAGGTTCATGTCAACCAGTTCAGGATTATATATCATAGGTTCAACTTAGAATTTATCAGGTTAAGTTTTATATCAAAGTTTAAGTTCAGATTAAAAGAACTATATCAAATGGTTCAAAAGAGTATGACAAGAGTCTATAATCAAAGTTTCATAGTAGCAGTTTACTTAAAATGTTTCTGTTTAAAAGTCCATTTAAACAATCCTTCAAAAATGGTTTTCATAATAACCGAACTTACAAAATAGTTTTTATAAAAATAATCTCCCAAAACCTTTAGTAACTTCCATTAAAAGTGATATTACTTATTTTAAAGTAGCTCTTCTCAAAATGTTTCATATGTAGTTTTAAGAACGGTTCACAATCAATTAGGTTTAAATAAGGATTTAACAGATTAAGGTTTATATCAAAATCAATTTAGTTTTATAACAAGTATACTAAATTAAGATTCAAAACAAGGTTCACAAATCAGGGTTCAGAGCAAGAGATCAAACACAAGGTTCATGAAGGTTCACAAAACAAAAGATCACATGGAAGGTTCACAAACAAGAGATCACATGAAAGGTTCACAAACAGCAGGGAACATAGCAATGGTATAGGGAATCCTAATAAGAAAACGAGGACTGAATGGAAAAGGGAAATGAAAAACCCTTACTGAAAGAGGGCAGAATATCTGTACCTTATTACGAACGCAAGAACACAAAGATAAAGGCTGACAAGATGAGATTACTCCTTCCTCGAACCTAAGGAGTAGAAGACAGAAGTCCAAAGGGTCTTTAGTTATATTTCCATTATTAGTAAGTTAATAATATCACAGATTAGGTTAAGTCCTTATTAAGATTATTATGGAAGTAAGGTACATTTTATCAAGTTACAAAAATTTAAGAGTAATTATGACAAGTTTACATAGTTTAGGGTTTCAATTGAGATTTCATTAAATTCAAGGGTCTAACATGAAACTACTTTAAGTTACTGACTTAAATACATACTTTATTCAGAATAACATTTTAATCCCTTAAGTTTCACAATTCACAGTTTATACCCCTTTAGTTATATAATTTACAAAACAAACCCTTCATTTACATAATTTATGTTTCAATCCCTATAACATTCATGTTTACCAAACAAACACCTTAATTTACCAAATTATAGAACCTACCCTCAAAATTATATGTATTATGATTCAGGTCCTTTAGATTTAATAAATTACACATTTAGTCCTTTAACTTCACAAAACTTATATTTCAAACCCTAATTTAGTAATAATTACATATCAAACCCATAATTACTCAAAATTACACACTACACCCTTTATAATATTATTTACTCAAAATAACTTCAAGTTTCCAAAATTTACACTCTTAGTCCCTTTATTTTAATTATTTAGAATTCGACCCTTATAAATACTATTAATTCATTTTCTTGCAATATTTACACCTAGGACCCTCAAGTTATATTTTTCCCACATTCCTACTGACTTATATGAAATTAAAAAAAAATATCCCAGAAGTTTCAAAGTTGGCAAAACACACCCTTGTAGTTTAAAATCCCAATCGTATAGACTTTTATTTCACCAAAACAAACCCTAAAGTGTCCCAATCATTTCCTCATAATTATTCAATCAATATAACATTAATTACTTTAGATCTAACTACATGAACCCTAACCCTAATCGCTCTAGGGTTTTCTTCCCAATTTTTCTTATTTTTCCTTTAATCCGATTATAAGCAATAATTAGCATCGATCATTCTGAGCTTCTACAAATCATATGGATATTTTTATAAGCTTATATTATCAGTATAGAACATGTAAAAATTATGGTTACACTCCAAAAAAATCGTATGACACTATTTGGAAATTATGTGTGTTTTATCTCTTTTAATTTCGTACTCATGATTAAACTTGCATGATTCACGTTTAACATTTTTACTGAGTTATATACGACATTTATATCATTAGAAAAATGCTAGATTAATTATAGAACATAAGGATTAGTCGTGTGGAATTTATACCTATCGACGCAAGAATTCGAATAAAACAAAGCACCACGATCACACGAAGGCTTCCACAACTCGAATCCTATTTTTCGTAGCTTCCTCACACTTCAATGGACTCCAAAAAATTGCTTGCTCAGTTCCAGAAAGTCGAATGGAGGCTTGGTCGATTTTAGTGTGTGTCGATATTAGGGTTTCCGGAATTTAGGGTTTTTAGAAAATAATGTGTTTGTGTTATACTTATCAAAACCGACTAGGAGGGGGGATAGGGTCCAGATTTTCGGCCCAAGATACTCACAATGTCACACTTTGATTTGGTGTACAATTCCCTAATTTATTTTGTGGTTATCCTAATTAAATGATTTTACAAAATATGTACTAAGTTTAATTTAATAATTTTGGATCATGTGTAAGTGTATATGTGATTTTGTAATTTTTGTACATTCAAAATAATGTAATGTTGTCCCAGAAATAAATTTGTTTCATATATGGTTCGTTTTCAGAAGTTTGGAATTGTTTCAAAATTTTATAGCTTATTTATTTAGGTTTTATAATTTCAGGGGTAATTTGGTCTTTTACAAGTTATCTGAATTTCAGGTATTACAGTAATAAAATGTACTTATTTGAGTTCATCAACACTCCTTTACAAAAGGTAGACCTTGATGATTCTTTATTTGTATATGGTAAAAAGGGTCCTATATATCCTGAGACAGACAACTCTAATGACAGATCAAGTGAATACTCCACTTGTCAAACCAATGACAGTGAAGGATCCACAAGAGATGTCTCTGAGAAATCTGAATCAGGGTCAGAGTGTAAATCAAAAGAGTCCTCTAAAGCAAAATCTGTCAAAAAGAGTGATCTAGAGGTGACAAAATCAAAATCAAATACAGATAGACCTAGGTGTGTTAATCACATGAAAACTTATAGGGAGTCTGTTATGAATCAAGAGTCACCAAAACCTGATAGGATGCGACAAGAGTTTAGAAAAAATCACACCTTTGGTCCTAAGAGGTGTTTTGTGTGTGGTAGTTTAAGTCACCTGATTAAGGATTGTGACTTTCATGAGAAAAGGATGCAAAAAGAGGCTGAACTAAGAAAGAATAAAAGTGTTAATGACCACATGAAAAATAAACCAGTTTGGAACATTGCTAACAGGATTAATCATGCTAATAAGTTTGTGACTAGACCTGTACAAGTTAATTCTGATAATATTTGTTCTGGTAGACCAAATCTTAATTCTAGTAAACCAAATCTTAATTCTGGTAGACCAAATTCTGGTAGACCAAATTTTAGTTCTGGTAGACCAGATTTTAGTTCTGGTAGACCAAATGTGAGTTCTGTTGGTCAAAATGCTAATTATGTGAGGCCAAGTGTTAATTCTGGGTGGTTTAATCATTCTGGACCTAGACAACCAGTTAATAGACCACAGGTGAATTCTTATAATCAAAGAACTAATTTTTATAAACCAAAGTCACCTGTGAGGAGTCCTTTTGTTAATAATACAGCACAAGCTTCAAGTTCAAGTGCTGTAAGGGAAAATGGGGAATCTGCTGTTAAGTCCCCAGCATATTGGTCTTGGGATCCTTTTCAGAACACACTTACCTATGAATCCAAGACCAAAGGTGGATCAAGCTCATACAAGACCTATAAATATGTTGATCCACAGGGCAGACCTAAGTCCTCAGTGGCTTGGGTCCTGAAGAGAAACTAATCTCTCTACTTTTGTGCAGGAACATCCACTGAAGAACATGGAAGACAAAGGAATATTTGATAGTGGGTGCTCTGGGCACATGACTGGTAACAAGAACCATCTGAAAGATTTTCAAGAATTCCAAGGAGGTTCTGTTACTTTTGGAGGTAGTAAAGGTTATATAACTGGTAAAGGTAGAATTGTTGCAGGCAATTTAGAGTTTGACAATGTATCTTTTGTAAGGGAACTAGGGCAGTTTAACCTTTTCTCCATATCACAAATTTGTGATAAGAAGCATAAGGTGCTTTTTAGTGAAACTGAATGTTTTGTCTTGACTTCGGACTTTAAGATGCCTGATGAAAGTCAGATCCTTCTTAAAGTTCCTAGACAATACAACATGTACAGTTTTGATATGAAGCAACCTGATCCTTCAAAAGGTTAGCCTTTTACTTGCAAAGCTACATTAATGAATCAAATGTGGCTAAGCTAGGCATGAATTAGAATATTAATAAATTAGTAAGAATAACTTAGTTAGAGGATTGCCTTCTAAAGTGTTTAAGAATGATCATGCATGTGTGGCTTGTAATAAGGGGAAACAGCATAGGGCATCTTGTAAGGCTAAGTTAGATAGGCTTGTTACTGAGCCTTTGCATACCTTACATATGGATCTGTTTGGCCCCACATCCGTTCAAAGTATTAACCATGCTAGTTACTGCCTTGTCATAACTGATGATTGCACTAGATTCTGCTGGGTGTTCTTTATGTCTAGGAAAGATGAGACTACACCATTGATTCAAACTTTCATTAGGCAAATTGAAAACCAACTTAATAAAAAGGTTAAAATCATTAGGTCTGACAATGGCACTGAATTCAAGAATAGGAGCATGATTGATTTTTGTGGTAATAGAGGAATTAAGCAGCAATATAGCAATGCTAGGACTCCACAGCAGAATGGAGTTGCTGAGAGAATGAACAGGACACTAATTGAGGCAGCTAGGACTATGCTAGCAGACTCATTCTTACCCACAACCTTTTGGGCCGAAGCTGTAGCATCTGCTTGCTACATTTTCAATAGGGTTAGAGTGACCAAGCCTCAAAACAAAACACCTTATGAGCTTATTTTTGGCCAAAAACCAGTTGTTAGCTATATAAGGCCTTTTGGGTGTCATGTGACCATTCTTGATACACTCAGTGTTCTAGGAAAATTTGAAGGGAAGTCTGATGAAGGGTTTCTAGTTGGGTATTCACTGAATAGTAAGGCCTTTAGGGTTTACAATCTAGTGACCAAGAGAGTAGAGGAAAATCTTCATGTTAACTTTCTTGAAGAAAAACCCAATGTGCAGGGATTAGGACATAGATGGATGTTTGACATTGATTACTTAACAGATTCTATGAACTATATTCCTGTCTCCAAGGAGAATCAAGCTAACCCTGATGCAGGTACCAGAGAAATTACTAACCATGCAGGTACCCAAGATCCTTCAAATGCAGGGAACACTGATCAAGAAAATGAAAGTGCAGAGCTTGTGGTGATTCCTACCACAGAGGTCAACCATGTTGCTGTTAAAGAAGGAACAAAGAAATCTTCAAGAACAAGGAAGGAGACTGTTCACAAGCCACCACAAATGGAAAAAGGAGTTACTCCTACAAGGGTTTCAGAAGATATCTTGTCCTTTAGAGAAGAAGTAAATGTTTTGGCTGATAAACACCTTGGGAAGGATGATACCAGAACTAATTTGGTTAATCCTGGTAGTGGACTCATTAATACTACTACCAGTATTAACTTAGATAAGTCTGGTAATGATGCTGTTAAGTCTGTTCAACCTAAATCTACTCCAAATGATGATGTTGATGATTCTGAGATGCCTGACCTTGAGATCTTTGATCATCCAGATGAGGGTATTTTTGATGGGGCTTCTTATGATGAAGAAGGGGTAGTTACTGACTTCAATAACCTACCTACTGAAGTTGATGTTAATCCAGCTCCAACACTCAGAGTTCATAACATCCATCCCAAAAGTCAGATTATTGGTGATCCAAAGTCAGCTGTTCAAACCAGAAGTAGAGTGCAAAAGCCTGAATCTCATGCACTTGTAAGTCTTATCAAGAAGCAGCAAAGGGTCAACCACAAGGACCAACAACACTGCTTGTTTGCCTGGTTCCTTTCTCAGAAGGAACCCACCAAAGTTTCTGAAGCACTTGATGATGAGAGTTGGGTGGAAGCAATGCAAGAGGAGTTGTTGCAGTTCAAGTTGCAGAAAGTTTGGGTTCTGGTAGATCTACCTAGAGGAGCTAAAGTAATAGGCACAAAGTGGGTCTTCAGAAATAAAAGGGATGAAAGAGGAGTGGTTGTTAGGAACAAGGCAAGACTAGTGGCACAAGGGTATAAACAGGAGGAAGGGATAGATTATGATTAGGTCTTTGCTCCTGTAGCAAGGATTAAGGCTATTAGGTTATTTTTAGCCTATGCATCATACATGGGGTTCATAGTCTATTAAATGGATGTGAAGAGTGCCTTTCTTTATGGCACCATAGAGGAAGAAGTATATGTTCATCAGCCTCCTGGATTTATTGATCCTGCTAATCCAGACAAGGTGTATAAAGTCATAAAAGTATTATATGGTCTCCATCAAGCTCCCAGAGCTTGGTATGCAACTCTCTCCAAGTTTCTTGAAGAGCATGGGTATATAAGAGGTGTCATAGACAAGACCTTATTCATAAAGAGAAACAAGAAGGATATCATCCTGGTTCAAGTTTATGTGGATGATATTATTTTTGGGTCTACTAAAAGGTCTTGGTGTGAGGAATTTGAAGCATTAATGAAGGGGAGGTTTCAGATGAGTTCTATGGGTGAACTCACCTTTTTCTTAGGACTGCAAGTGAAGCAATCAGAAGATGGACTCTTTATCTCTCAAGACAAATATGTTGCTGAGATGCTGGAGAAGTTCAACTTTACCAATATGAAGGCTGCAGTCACCCCAACGGAGAACAAAGTTCCATTGACAAAGGATGAGGATGCTGTAGATGTGGATGTCCACCTCTACAGATCCATGATAGGTTCTCTAATGTATCTTACTGCTTCTCGACCTGACATTATGTATGCAGTCTGTGTTTGTTCACGTTTTCAGGTACATCCAAAGACTTCACATCTTCATGCTGTGAAGAGAATCTTTAGATACCTAAAGGGCAAACCCAATTTGGGCCTTTGGTATCCTAGAGAATCATCTTTTGACCTGGAAGCTTATTCGGATAGTGACTATGCTGGAGCAAGTCTTGACAGGAAATCCACAACAGGAGGTTGTCAATTTCTTGGAAGAAGGTTGATTTCCTGGCAGTGCAAGAAGCAAACTATTGTAGCTACATCTACCACTGAAGCAGAATATGTAGCAGCTGCAAATTGCTGTGGTCAAGTCTTGTGGATCCAAAATCAAATGTGGATTATGGGTTAAATTTCATGAACACTATAATTCACATAGATAATGAGAGCACTATCTACATAGTTAAGAATCCAGTATACCACTCAAAAACTAAGCACATAGAAATCAGGCATCACTTTATTAGGGATTGCTATGAAAAGAAGCTAATTAGAGTGGAGAAAATACACACAGATTTTAATGTTGCAGACCTCTTAACTAAAGCATTTGATGGCCCTAGGTTTAATTACTTAGTGGTTAGCATTGGAATGATGAACCCATAGTTTAGTTTAAGGGGAGGTTGAACTTAAGGGGAGGTCAATATGTATAGTTTGTAAACCAGTACTTAGGATTTTTTTTTCTGGTTGTTCTAAATTTTAAGTCTTGTAGTTATTTTTAGTTCTGGTAGTGGTTTTTAAATATTTTTCTTGTATATTTGTTTCTTTGTATATTGTGTTTAACTTTGTTTTGCATAAGCCAACTTTTATTGTTGCTAGTGGATACAAGGAAATAATAAGATCAAAGGAAACAGGAAGCTTTCATTCATAACCAACTGAGTACATACTTAGGTGAAACAACACAAAAACATAAACATCTTCATCACTACCAAACATATACACCAACAACCCAGACCACTAATCCATCTTTCTCTTCCCTTTGCCCTTGACATCTGGCATAGTTCTATGAACTTTTCTTCCTTCAATGTCCATAGCTTCAGCCACCTTCTTGCAAGGGAGGCCTAGCACTTGAGGTTTTGGCTTGGGACGTGCTTCATGTCTCTTAGGCACTTGGATTTGGCTCATTCCAGCTACAACCTTCTCAAACTCTCTTGTCAAAACAACGGATAATGAAGGAGGTTCATCATCAGAGTCAGAGGAGGAAGATGTCTCATAGACAAAGGATGGAGGAGTTGGTAGTTCATCGGATGATATTGGAGGTGTTGTCCTTCGTTTTCTGCTAGTCTGACCAGTGTAGGTTGGAGGAAAATAGTTTGCCCAACCTGAACTTCCCATATCAGAAGAAGAGTCAGATGAAATTTCTACAATGTTGGATGATGAAGGATTCATGGTGTTTGGAAGCTGTTCTCTGGAATGTGATGACTTTGTGTTGAAGAGTTAAGGCTTTTTATAAAGCCAATGAAGGTTTAAGGCAATTTAATGGTCGGTTGGTATAAGAGTTAATTCCTGCAGGCATGGAATTAATTAAGGACTTAATTATGGTAACATTGGGAAGTTGACCGTACCTTGTACAGTTTTGTAAATTTAATTATGGTAATTGGTTTTTTTAAGTTAAAAAAAAAAAAAAAAAAAAAAAAAAATTGTTTGGTTTTTATTTCGTTAACTAGGATTTAAAATTTTTTTAATTGGGTAGCTTTAAGTTTTAAATCTAGTAGTTAATGTTTGTTTTTCTTTGTACAATTATTTGTTTCCATATTTTTCTTGGTGTTTCTTGGTGCTTTGGACTAAGCTTTTGCAGGAAAAACTTGGATTGGTGATAATGCGATGTTTTGTTCGTGCTTGCTCAGTGTGTAAGTCACATTCTTTAGTTAAGTCTGGTGAGTCACTTGTTTAAGTCTGGTTGACCGAATTTAGGTCTGGTAGTATAAATTTTTTTTACCATTAGGTCTGGCCTGTCAAATCAGGATTTTTATTATCAAAATACGACCGTTGCGTATTTTTCGAGGGAAATAGGTATATAAGGATAAACTTTCATTAATCTCTTATTTTTATTACTTATTTACTTCCAATTTTAAATCTCTTGATTTTCGGACCAAACTACTCTGTTTTTAACTACCAGCACTTGAACCCTAATTCGATTTACAACTAGCAGTTAATGAATTTCTCATCTATGGCTTCACTTAAGTTTGTTGACAAGCATAACCAGGTCGGATTCTTGAAGAAACCAGATCAGAGTGATGGCTTTGAGGAGATTGTTGATTTCTAAAGAGGTTCAAATCTTCGGTATGCTTTAACTGCTAATCCCACTATTTATGCATCTCTTATTAGACAATTTTGGGGGTCTGTGACCTATGAAACCCTTGCTAATGATACACCACAGTTATGGGCAACTGTTGACTCACATGACTTCACCATTACTGAAGCTTCCATTCGGAGTAGTCTCCAATTGGGTGATGCTTCAGGCGAATATATTTTGGCTAATGATGATTTGTTTGCGGGTCTGAAAACTATAAGATATCCCACTGATGGTAGTTTTACTTTTTGGAAAAGCTACTTCACACTACAGTGGAGGTTTTTGATACACCACTTGCTCCATTGCCTAAGTCCTAAAAGTGGAGGATGGGATCAGTTTGGAAGCAACATTGCTTCTGCCTTGGTCTGTCTTGCACTTGGAAGGCCTTTTAATTTTTCAAAATTGATTTTTGATGGCATGGTTGCAAATTTTAAAAAGGAAAAATCTAGGTTCTTAATGTATCCAAGATTTATACAAATGATCTTTAACTTTGAAACAGAGGATAAATTGCCATATCTCAGTGTGGGCTTTACACCAAAAATTTTTGCAAACATGAAAATAAATTTTAATGAGGCCCATTGGCCATTATTGCCTGCTATGCTTGGTGGTGCTACTAACCCTGCAGGTACATCTGAGGCTGCACAAGAGCCAACTCATGAAGAGCATGCACAGGAACCAACTCAGTCATCCACACCACACCCATGTCATTCACTATCTCTCATTAGAACACCTACACCTATACCATCTCCTACACCCTCACCACAGCCTACCCAAGTTCCAAGTCCTATACAGGAGGAGGAAACTGATCAAATGTATGTGGAAGATCTTTTAACCCTGGTTCCAACCTTAGTCAAGAGAATAGATGCTTTGGAGAAGGCAAACAATGCTAAGAGTAGAGATATTCTCACTTTGGTAAAGAAGGTCAAGAAATTGGAAAACATTTTGAAAGATACGGGGGTTCAGTTTAGTGCTGAGGAAGGGGATGAAAATTCTTACAAATAGGGGAGGAATTTTGGTGACGAAGATGATTTTAGAACACCTTCACAAGATAAGTCTGCTGGTATTAAGGATGTAAGTCCATAAACAAGGGAAGCAGCAGAGACCTTAGCTCAATCTTTCAGCAAGATTAAACAACAAAGGAAGCAGCTAAAGAGAAAGTTAAGGATTGAAGAAAGTGAAGATGAAGGGGTTCATTCTGATAAGGAGAAGACTAAGTCTGGTGATAATACTGGTGTTGATAAGTCTGATGATAAGTCTGTTGAAGAAAAGAGAGAAAGAAAGGAGATTTCTGTTGAATCTCCTAAAACAAAGAAGTCAAAGCTACAGCAAAGACAAGATCAAGCATCTCAAGCTTTGATTGACAGGTTAAAAGCTCAAGAAAAGGAAGAATTGGAAAAAGAAAAAGAACAGGAAAGACAAGATGTGTTGTATGCTAGGAGAGTAGCAGAAGAGCAATTGATTGAAGGAGATGATGAATTAAGAGCAAAACTTGATGAACTTAAGTCAACTCCAGAGTTGACTATAGAAGAAAAAGCTAAACAACTAGCTGAGTTCATCAATATCAGAAGAAGTAAAGAAACTTTGGGAGATTTTATGTCTGTGATGAGAAAAACTCAGAAGAAAACCAAAGTTCAAAAGAAGATGACTAAGAGAGAACAGATGCGTAGTATGAAAATGTATTTGAAGAACATGATGTATTCAAGTTGGGAGCATATGAAGAGCGAATCATATGAAGATCTCCTACAAATGTATCAAAGATCTTATCAAAGGGATCGTGGTTATAAACCAGTGGATTATGAAGATTCCTTGAGACACAGTTTCAGGAAAGTGACAAAGACTGTGCAAGATGTTGAAGCTGAGAAAGTAAAAGAAAAGGTAATTGATGAGGAGAAAGAGAAAGCATATGAGACTGAGAAAGCAGCAACTGAATCAAAAGAGGAAGTGAAAAAGCCTATATTGTCATTTAACAGAAGAAAGAGTATGGCTAGAAAAAGTAAGTCAAAGAAGAAAATTCAAGAAGAGGAGTCAGAAGAAGAAGAAGCTTCATCTGAGGGGGTTACTATGGGAACTATTGAAAGCTCAAAGAAGCCAGCTAAGATTGTCAGGTATAAAATCATTAAGTCTGGTCAAAGCGCAACATATCATTTAATAATAGAAGATAATTCTAATGTGATGTATATGAATTTCCCTGCAATTGTACATGATGTGAGTAGGGAAGATCTCATTGAGTTATATAAGTTGGTTAACATTAAAAATGGAGATAATGTCCCTGAGGAAGAATATGAAAGAGTCTTTTGGGGAGACTTGAAAATAATGTTTGAACCACCTTCTAAGGAAGATGAGATCTGGAAGCTGCCTGAGCAACAAAGAATGATTAGATGGGCATATTATGATAGATGCCAAGTACATTGTCTGTCTTTGGTTAATGCTAACTTATATATGCTTGCAGAAGTTGAGTATCCCTTATCATCAGAAATCTGCAAGAAAATGTTGGAAAGGAAATTATATGCAGACAAGAAAGATGAAGTTTATGAAAGGATTTTGGATTTGATCAAGATTCAGTCTTTGAAGGAGACATTGTTGGATTGAGAGTGTTTGAAAGAATTTTCATAAGTTGTAATTAGGACTATTGGAACTTCCTACTTGGTGGAGGTGCATAGCACTAACACAACAAAAGGTCATCAGTCCACCTTGTCTAATACACACAAGGACTGGCTAATCCTGAGCAAACGGCTACAGGTAAAGATATTCCAAATCCATTTATGGTTGGAAATTTACCAAAAATTGTATGGTATTCAACTCACCATATCTTAGATAGTGAAGAGTTGACTAGCCCCAAGATTATGGCTTGTGGTAAAGGCTGTGGAAATCCATAAATGGTAATCAATTCACCATGATGAGGTGCATTCCATCAAAGAATTGACTAGTCCAAAAGGGTATGGCTTTTGGTAAAGAAAAAACAAATCCGTTGATAGTTGATGATTTACTAAAAATCATATGGTTATCAGTGTACCATGGTCTAACACACCAAACATTGGCTACTCCAGTAGTAATGGCTATTGGTAAAGAGATATCAAATCCATTAATTTTCAATGATTCACCTCTCACAGGAGTTAACACACCTGGAAGTGATGAGAATAGTATGAAACTTAAACTAAATTGATTTACAAGTAGTCATGGTTGCTGTGAAGATCAAGTGGATTATATAAGATGGATGCTGCAAAGATCAGATCAGATGGTGGACAAATTACCAAGGTTAAAGTTGCTGATACAAAGTGTTTTTGAAGATCAAGATAATTCCAAGAGTTGAAGATTAAATCCTCAGAAGCTTACTTAGAAGAAACTTGAAGTTCATGGAGCATGAAAATCAAGTTAGGGGAGGATTGTTGGGAATTATCAAGAGGAGACTTAATGGGAAAACAGATTTAAGTCTGGTAGCGTACACAATTAAGTCTGTTAGTGTATTTTGTATTATTAAGTCTGGTAGTACAATATTAAGTCTGGTAGAGTAAAATATTGTTAAGTCCGGTTGACTTATTAAGTTAAGTCTGGTTATGTATTTTAAAGATAAGTTAGGAAAGGATTTGAAGTTATCTTTAGAGAAGATACGTAGATCCTTTAGCAAGTTTTGTATCTAGGGTTTCCTTGGTGTATAAAAGGAACCCTAACGCATAGTTTAGAGATGACGACGAAGATTGTAATTCAGTAAACAATTAGTAATACAAAGTTAGTTGTGTTCTTCATTATTTGTGTTAAGATTCCGCATTAGCATAAACAAAGTGTTAGAGTCTCGCTTAGATTGATTTGATTTATTCAAGTCGTCTACAAAGTTGTTAAAGGCTACTTAGAGATCCATATTCGTGTGGACCAACAGTGGTCTATGTTGTTAAGAGTATTGTGTACCTGTCGTTTATAGATTTTTTTATCTGTGGATTTGCAATAAGTATTGAAGTTGTATTTTTTGATTAATATAGGTTGTAAAGATTATTGATTTTGGTAGGATGTATAGAAAACCATGTGTTGATATTTTTTTTACTGTATAATTATTTAACCCTGTTAATATAGTATGCTGTAAAATTGATGTTTGTTAGATGTAGATGTTTTGTTTGTCTGATATTGCATACATGTTGTATTGGCGTTAGTTATTATAATGGTCTTTGAGTGTGTGTGAAGGACTGATTCCTATTCTTCATGTTTGCTAGATGTTAGGTGTCTTTGGATTATGATATGGGTCATGTTCCGTGTTTCTTTTGTTCTATAATGATCTACTTGTTTAACTTGTTAATGGTGGTTGTAAAAACACTTAAGTAATGTTGGTATGTATTTGGCTGTCCTAGTAGTTTGCTAGTTTAGTAACGTTAAACTTGTGGCATGTAATTAAGTCTATGTATTCCGTTTGCTATAATTTGGATGTGGTTGTTTGATTTAGTATATCTGTTAACGTGCTCATAGTGTCTTGTTTGTTGGGATTCTTGTTTTAATGTTATATTAACAACATCTTTTAAGCTATTAAAACTTACTGAATCATTAGTAGTTTTTTTTTTTTTTGGTTTTTCAAAATTCAAAAATTGAGGATTTGAAGAAAGGATATTTTTATATCTCTTGGTTTTTTACACACGTCGTGCACATTATGCTTTTTAAAACAACAACTTTTTGATTTTCATAATTTAGAGTGTCATATTTATATGTTAAAAATATCTTCATTTATTTGTTACATAATTTAGTGTGTAAATGAATATTTTTGGGTGTTTTGATAGGTTTTAGAAGAATGACAACACAATTCATCAAGGATTATAATCATGTAGAAGATATGGGCACTTTGGTAAGTGTTTATGCGATTATATTCCAATAATATTTTTCTTATACACATTTTTTTGAGTTTGTTTGCTTATGTATTCGTTTGTTTGTTTTATGTAGGTACTCCCTGATTACTATCATATTAAGTACTATAACAATAAGAACTATGTGTACCTAATTAATAATAATAGAGTTAAAAGGAAACTTTATCTTTGACGGGAAAGAGGCAGCGAAGAATGGAGTTTATCTGGTGCAAGCTGGAATAACTTCATAGAGCTAAGTGGCTATTTGAATATTAGGAATTTTTGCATTTCATAAAGGAGGCTACAGACACCTTTTTTGTTACAGCATATGATGTAGATGGATGGGAGAGTGGTGGTTATGGGAGAATTCGTACACGGAACAGGTTGGTTAGGTGCATTGCTGAAGTCGGGAATAATCAAAACTTATCACCGGTAAAATTATGTTATACTTTTATATATGTAAAAGTTTTTGAATTCATACAGTTTGTTTTAATACTTGTGTAATATGTTTTATTAGTGGTTTCTTGTGGAGTTCCTTCAAGATGTTGAACGCAATGATTTTGTGATAGAATTTTCGGATTCTGAAATTTATGTGGTTGCAAACCGGGCTGTTATTCCTGGGACTTTGGATAGCGTTGGTTTTCAATTTAATGTTTACTGGAACACGGTTGTTCGTCATGCAAATCTAATGGTTAGTGAGCGAGTTGTGTTGACAAAAAAGACAGATATGCGGTTGTCGTTGATGAGGTTTGATAACAATGGTTTTCAGCTCACACATGAACAACATTACCCCACACGGCTTGCGTTTGTTCAAGGACATGATGTAAATGAGCCAGGTAGTATTCTGTTTTATTTTAATATTTTTTCATTGTTACTTGTTAATTTGAGGTGAATCAGTTGTATGAGATTGCGACTGAGTAACGTTTATTTTGTGTATGATATTCGTTAGAAGAAAGGTTGGTACACGGGTGTAACTGGTTCCAACATGGTGTGCACTTGACTGAAGAAAATACTTTCTACCAAAGGCTTTTCCCGTTTGTGCTTGATTCTGGAAGAATGGTAAGGGTTCTTAGTTTATATAGATTTTGTTGTGTGAAAGTTTTAATAAATATTTAATAGATAAAGAATGTTGAGTAAAAGCGTTGAACTTAATAAGTTGTTGTAATTGCTTACGGACTATACCATGTGGTTTTGTTTATGATAACCGTTTGCAACGATTTCACCATGGGATTCTAAGGAGGATGGACAGTGAACGCCGTGTAGTTATGAAACTTGAGCATCACGCTGATAGGCCATGGAGGAACGATCATATGAACTTTAGGACAAATTGGAGGACTTTGGTTGAAGAGTTCCAGTTTCCAATGAACAAAATGCTCAGATTCTAGATGGTTGGATCTACACTCGATCCGGCCTTTGAAGTTCAGTTGTTTAATGGGCCTATTCCGTTGGTGGCTTTCTTTGATGTCTGCTAAAATTCTAAGATGATGGTAGTCTGATTCTTTTTGTTTTCAAGAAAGGTTTAACTTTGGTATTTTGTGAAGCTAACTCATCTGATCATAAGCTGAATGGATAAAAACTTTGTGTTGGTTGGTGTATTTTGCGTTATGGTGTACTTTATAGTTAAGTAGTGATTGATGTACTTTGAAGTAGTTAAAAGTATGTTTATGGGCATGTAAGATGGTGTCAGTTAGTGGGAAATTATTTTTAAGGACGGGTATTTCATTTTTTTTCTTTTGGTATTAGTTTACTTGTGAAATTTTTTTTACAAAGTTATTTATAATTAATTTTGATGGTGTTAGTTGACGCAACTTGTAATCATAATTTTCATGGTCTGAGTTAATCATAATTTGTAATTGACTAACTTGTTACCTACACTCTTGCAAGTAGCTGAACAGTCTTGTCAATCACAAATCACACCGCCATTGGTAATCTGCAAGGTTAGTAAGAAAAAACATTGTAAAAACACATTTTTGACAATAAAAATGTATATTACTTTGTATTATTTGATAAATGTGTTCGTATGCTTGATTTTGTAGCTGTTTAGAATGATTTTTGTATATCAACTTTTTTTTTTTGATTGATAGTTGAAGTTAGTAGGCTCTTAAACTTGAATAAGACTTTAGGTTTATGTTAATAGGCTCTTAAAACAGAAGAAGTATAAATATGGTTTAGGATAATGATCACTTTGAATGAGATGGGATATGGACGATTGATGATGTTTTGTTGTTATACAATGTGTTTTTTGTATACGTTCTATGTGAAACTTAATGCGACACTTTTGCAAATGCATGTGTATGAAAGATTAAATTTGTGATGTGAAAGGAAATAAATACTTTGTAATATTCTAAATGTACTATGTTTTTTATATGATCTTAACAGTTTTTTCTATAAAAAATCTGTTTGGGATAGACTATTAGGCAAAAAAATAAAAATAAATAAGGCTTGGTGATATTGTTATTATAAATCTTATAAAAATTAGATAGTTATCTGGTAGTTTAGAAAAACTGATTGTTAAACTTAGGTTATGATTATGTTGTTTTTATAGTATAACTTGATAATTAGTATTTAAGAACAACAAAATATAAAAATTAGATAGTCAGGATGAAATGTACTGCCGAAAGCGATAACATGGATTACTAATTTCATTGATAAGCAATTAGATAGCTATGTGTGTAGTTTAGCAAATTGATAGTTAAACTTAGGTTAGGATTATATTTTTTTTATTAAGTGTAACTTGATAATTAGCTTTTGAGAACAACAAATATAACGTTTGTTGTACCAAAACTGAAGTGACAAGTAGCTTATACATGAATACATAGTTCATATGGTACTTGATTAATTATTACTGTTGTTCTATGTTAATTAGAAATCCATATTTTGTAATTCTTATATACTTTTAATTATTTGTAGGAGGATGCCTACTGAATTTGTTGTTCGTAATAACCATGAGACATATCCGAAAAGCCAGGTTGTTAACAAAATCACTTTTGGTTTCACCATAAGTTTAATATTAGTCTACGGCGTCTTAAGTTTTATTGTGGGGATATTAAGCAGGATCTTCCAGATGAATTTGATAATACTTGTTACAACGGAAACAAACACGTCTATCTGACAAGTCAAGCAAGGATTAGGTATAAGGTTCAGATAGTGAAAGCATCTGGTGGGGAAACTGAATTAAGGGGTTACAGATGGAAACAATTTTGTTTAACATACATACCAAAGGATGCACATTTATTGCACTTTGTGCAAGAAGGCGATGACTCCTTTTATGTCACAAGCTATGATACATCAGGATATGAAACTAGGGGTTACGAAGAAATAATAGGCCGTCCATGCAGGTTTATGAGTTGGGTTTTCCCTTACCATAACGTGCGTCAGGTATTTGTCTTTAACGTCTCATATCAAAGTGTGTATAATAAAGTAGTTGTCAATGATTAATATGTTATGCCAGTTTTGAATTTGTATATATACTTGACTTATAATATATTTCAGAGAATCGCAAGCGACTTCTTACCTGGGTTACATAAAAAAGACAACATAAAGATTAGTGCAAACGGACGCAGGTTTACTGTTGATGTGCGTCGTGTTCAGGTTGGTCAGAACACTGGTCGCTATGAGTATGTCATGATGGGTGGAATTTGGAACAAGATTTTTGAACGATTCAAGCTGAAACCAGGACAGTATGTGGTGTTCATGAGGAGAAGGAATAACTATTTGTGTTTACAGGCTTTTATCATGCATGGGAGTCCAGTAACTCAAGTTTATTTTCTCGGAGCAACACAACTAATGCAAAAACAGCCAGAACACGTCTTTTGGGAAAAGGGTATGATATATTTAATATGGATTTTGTAAAAAATAAGTATAATTAGGACCTATAATATGTTTTAAATATATGTGTCTCCTACGTGAATTGAAGCTTATAAGAGGATGCTACACAAATGCACTTGGGAACGACACAGGGAACACTTTGGTGAAAGGAAGGAAACATTCTATACTCCTTATCCTGAAATTGTGGACAGGCAACGACTTGTAAGTGTTATATATATATATATATATATATATATATATATATATATATATATATATATATATATATATATATATATATATATATATATATATATATAATATATATATAACATATTAACTGTGCAAAGTTTAATACTTATTATTTTGGTGATCGTCTTTAATTGCAGACCATACCAGTTGATTTTCTTGATGATTATCCAATGCACACTTATACACAGTGTTACATTAGACATCAACAAATAGAGTATAGGATGGTTCTGACAATGGTTCCTCACAATGAAGCACCGGACCGGACAAATCATGTAATCATTACTGGTCAATTGAAAAAGTTTGCTTCTGAATGCTCCATCAAGTTTCACCAAATGTTAAGGTTCAGATACATGCTCAATGTAGAGGTCTTAGATGGTGATAACCGAGGAGTGTACCCTGTATTTCATGTGTGTTAGACAACTGGTTAACTGAATTTTTTGTGTTTTGCTTGATGGTAAAAATATGTTAGATGGTATGCTGGATTAACTATGGATTCTGTAAGTATTTAACTTTGGTTTATAGTAATGTAGTACGGTAGCAGTAGGATTATGTATTAAGATTACTTTGGTATTTATGTGCTGGTCTTATTAGTGGTAATATTATATAACAGTTCTTGTATATTTGGGCTTATGCTTCTATGTAAGGTTTAAGCAATTTGCCGTAACGTTGCTTTTGTTGTCATTAACTTGTTGTATGATCAAACACAATGAATGTGTACTATTACTATTAGAAATATTCAAGCCATGAGATTTTCTTTTACGGACACTTGTGATATTCGAAAATGCAAAACCTTTATGACATATCGAACAAAAAAATCAGTGACATTCGATAAGCATACATCAAAGTAATATTCCTTGAAATAAAATAAGATTAAAGTTCTCAAACATATTAAACTAAATAAACATGAAACAAAGAAAGGTGTGTTAACATGTTAATAAGTTAACGAACCATTAACCTTGAAACCTAAGATGAATTGTGTTTTGAGTTAAAAAGACTCCGGAAAATATATTTGTAAATAACATAACGTTAATTAAAGTGAAAAGGAATCAAAAGGTGTAAATGAAGAAAACAATCTTTTATACATATTCATATGCATAAATAAAGTTGTTTAAAATTATATCGCTACCACGTTTGTTAGCTTTATCATGGCATTGTACCAGCTTTTGTTTCGAAGACGTTATCCCAAATGTTAGCTTTATCATGGCATCGTATCAGCTTTTGTTTCGAAGACATTATCCTGAATATTTCTATTAGGGGTATATATGTGTAGATTAACTCTTTTGTTGGTTCTATCTATGAAAATTAGTCATATGAATGTAATTTGGATTAGTAATGCTTAATATTGTAGTACGGATCAGATATTTTAACCGTAGCAAAACTTTTAAGAATTTGAATAGGTTGTTGATTTGGTAACATGTTAAGGTGCTATGTATCATAACAGTTTATGTTTTGTTTTAATTTGTGATGATGTTCTACTGAACTTGGTATTGGGAAAGATATGTTTGTTATTGTACAGCAAAATTAATTTTTTTTAATAATTTAAGTATTATTAAAATGAGGTAACAAATTTGAATCCTTATGTGTAATTCATAATCTGTAACTAAAAAGAAACCTTAAATGGGAATTTTTTGTCATAATTGATAATGCATGTAATTTAATATTTATTTAAATGCGAAACAACGTTTCTTTATACACAACGTTCGTGGTTGATTTTGCGTAATTTCCATCCTCGTCACAACAAAGGATCTTCAAACCTTTCTTGCTCTTGACTCTAGATACTGCGACATAAAGCTGACCGTGTGAGAACGTTGAAGAAATAGGCCTACCTGCGTCAATGTTTGGCCTTGACTTTTATTAATAGTCATTGCGAAACATGGCGATACCGGTAACTGTCTAAGGTTAAATTTAAAAGGCATCTTGCTATCTGAAGGACTTAAAACCATACGTGGTATTGCGCAAATAGTACCAACACTTCCACCTGATATAATCTTAGCTTCAATTATATTAGTACCGAGCCTTCGAATTTGGAGCCTGGTTCCATTGCATAATCCAGCTGTTTGGTCAATGTTTCTCATGTACATAACAGGTGTGCCTATTTTTAAGTTCAAAGTATGACGCGGAAGTCTGGATATTCGAATGCTGTTGTGAAAATCACACGTGTATAATTCCTCATTAAAATTTGTGTCTTCATCAGAAATATCAATTGAGTCAGAACTTTGATATGTTTTTTGGTTTCCTGGAAGTAGTTGAAGCATTCTGTCATTTATCATATCCACAAGCTCATGAGTTGGTGCGAGAATCGCCTTTTCTTGGATAAAGGATGGGTTATAAAGGTTATCGAGCAAATGTGGGTAAGTTTCTTCTATTATCATACCAATATGATCTTCGAAATCAGGAACCAACATATCGTCTGTGAATTCAACTGTTTCTTCCCCATCGTTACCTCCTATTGTTCCATTTCCAATTGATAATATCCAGTCTGCAAAGTATTGTATTTCTTTTCATTCGGAATTATTTGAGCTTGTTCCTAGCCTCATGTTGATAGTCAACCGTAGCACTGTATAATGTTCCCACATATATGAAGAGTTTATTGCTGCGTGTACAACATTGTTTCTTGAACCATTTGTAACGACTAGAAGGATTTGTCGAAAGTCACCTTCGAACAAAACTACTTTTCCTCCGAATATCTTTTTGGATGGTGTTTATGGGTGTGTCCTACATATGTCTCTTAGGGTCCTATCGAATGCTTCATAACAATGTATATGTGTCATTGGAGCTTCATCCCATATGATTAATTTGCACATCCTTATTAATTCGGCCAGCTCACTATCTGCCGGGATATGGCACATAGAATCTTCGACTACATTAATGGGAATTGCAAATCGAGAATGCGCTGTTCTTCCCCCTTCCAACAAAAGTGCGGCTATACCGCTTGATGCGACATTTAAGGCTATCTCTCCTTTTGATCTTATTGCAGCGGACAACATCTTGTAAAGATAAGTTTTACCGGTGCCTCCATAGCCGTATACGAAGAACATACCTCCTTTTTGGCCGTTAACAGCATCCATTAAAGTATGATATATGTTTTTTTGTTCGCTTGTTAATGTACCATAGAGTTTGTTGTGTTGTTGGTGTAATTTGTCTGTGTTGTATTTCAACTCATCTGATATCAGCCTGTTGTAATGTGCCATTGAAAACATTTCATTTGGGTAAGGCATGTTTGGTATGTTCCTTAAAATTTTGTTGTTACAAAGAAGCATGTGTTCGATATATGTAAGGCATATGTTCTTTCTTTGTGTGTCTGAAAGCTCCAAATCTGCAAAGGAAAAATTATTGTTTTTAGTTTAATTTAATAAAGTATTTGCATTAACAGAGATTTGTTTTCGGTTTTCCAATAATTAATAATATTTGGTTATTAACTATTACACTACCTGACTAAAAACAGTTACAAATTACAAATTCATGTGTTGCATATACAATCTTTAACGTAAATTTTGATGCAACACTTAAGCTCTGTCGTTGTATCTACGGATGGAGCTATACTGTCATCTGTTGGGTCCTGATACGTTTTGTCACGTTTATGCTGTTCTAAAACTTAATGCTGCTGGTATATAGTTTCTTCTGCTATCTAATTTTAGTACTGCCTCATGAAAGTCACTACTGCTACTACGTTTTACAACTGCTAGATCTTTTTACTCAGCAGTACTAACTTTATATGGAGAAGCACTAAAAACTTGTAGCGGCACTAAGTTGATATGAGGTCTAATTAAGCTCTAAAATGTCTGAAATTCGGCTGATAAGCTCTTTGGTTGCTTAGTTTGATCTGTTTTTAGTTTGCATGGATTTGCTTATTGATTTAGTGGCTTATTTGGTAGCTTAAATTTCTCCCCTCAGGCTGTTTGGCTAACTGCTTTTGGTTTATTGCTTATTTAAAATTTTAGTTTATTGCTTATTGTTACTGGCTTATTTAGGTTCCTTAGAGCTTATTAGGATTGGGATTTTAGGCCTGATTAGTTTTTGGCTTATTGGAGTGCTTATCAAGTTGCTAGAAAACCCTATCAGTTTTAAGTTTGATTATGGTAGTTCTAACTTTAAGTTAGTACTGCTGAACTTATCAACATTTTTCTGGCTTATTTAAAGTTTTATAAAAAAGTTGTTTTTATTAAAAGTGCTTATTTTTAAGTAGTTAATAAGTTTCATATAAAAAATTTTGCAAAAACAAAAACTGGGTAGTTGGGAAGCCCAGGATGAGCCAAGGCTCGAACCCCAGACCTCAACCATCCTCAACCAGTTTATCACACACACCACAACCAATTCTGCACTTGGGTCTTTTCCATTAGGGATTGCACTTATTATTTACTTAACCCGCTTTTCAGTTTTAAGCTTCTAGCCCTTTTAGCTTATTACCAGCTTATTCAAATAAGCTGGTGACTAATTTTTATTTTTCCTAAGTTCCTTATAGCTTAAAGTACTTTTCCAGAGTTTTCATAATTTTTCTTATTAGGTTAATATTTTTAATAATATTTTTAGTTTAAAAGTGTTTTTAAATCATAACAAATAAAATAAAAAGAAAAAAAATATAATTCTTTTTTCTAAAATTATTTTTAGTCATTTAGGACTTTTAGCAATCAAATTTAAACATCTAGGGTTAATTTTTGATTTTTAGGTTTTCTTAGGCTCGTTTAATTCCCGTTAAGAGCCCCTTTTTAGTCTAATTTGCGTTTTTTTTATTTGTGCTTTACTTACTTATTTTATATGCTTATTAGTTGCCTTTTAGTATATGTTTTCTGTTTTTAGACATAATCCCAAAATATCTCAATTAATCAAATCATCTGATCACGAACGGAATTCAAAGTTCCATTGACACTTCATCGGGACTTAACGACCCGGGTAAATAAGCTACTTCCGGAAAATAAGCAAATTGCATACCTGGATCATTCCTCTTTACTCGCTCTGCATGTAATATATCAGTAGTCATTACTTCCCATGTCTTTTCATAAACAATCTCTGGTCGAGACATGTTGTCCGTCAAAATTAGTATGACATAAAACTTTCTCAGATAGTTTCATGTTCCCCATAGGCTGGCTTCTAACAACCCGTCAACATATTCCTTATCATCTTCCAATAGGCCCTGTGCTTGGCAAGCCTCTTTTTCTGTATTGTACGTAACACCTTCGAATTTTTTAAATCAACCCAATCTTGTGCGCCTCTCACTTTGTTAAGCAAGACTCGTAAACAGAACATCTCCCCAAAAGAAGGAGAGACATGATGTACATGTCCAATGCATGTACCTTTTTGTATTTTTGCCCAAATCCTCTCTTCTTGCTTCCATACATAGTGTTGTGGAAATTCGTGGTAAAGTAGCTTTCTTGCATCTACATCCCTCTAGTTTGTTTGCATCCATGCGACAAACTTTTTGTCATTGACTGATGTTTTATCCAACGTACAATCAATGCTTTCTGAAGCATCAAATATAACTGATTGTTCGCCTTCTAAGTGAAATGGCAAGCGCTCAACAGGAGGGAATATGTAATGTATGTTAAAGCTGAAAATCCTCCATGCCGCTTCACATGCTGAAAGGTATCGACAATCGTTGTAATTTTGATTTCATCTATCTCTTCGTCTTCTACAACAGCTGTGACCCTATCTGGACCCTTGTTTATATATTTGAAAAGATATTTTATGGAACCTATCAGGTTGCACCATTCAACACTAATATGTGATTGGTAACGTCTAAGCAACCCAGGGTTGTAAGGTACCACGTATCCGTTATGTAATTCTGATCCACTTTTTGTTACTGTACAACCGTCGTTCCTCCTTTTATAAAGTGCGTAACCACTTTCATCAATGAAAGTTGAATCATTAAATTCTTTTGGGAACTTCTTCGTGCACTTGTTCTTTACTGTGCAAGGGCAAGTTGGACGCTGCGGGCCAAACGGTCCATGCATCATATGATCAGTAACGATTTGATTCCGCTCAGGATCCTCATTTTTGTGGAAAACCAGAAAGGGGGTTGAATAGTTTTTACCATTTTAAACTTTTTTTCGCTTTGTATACTTAACGTGATTTCAAAGTAAAGCAAACAATCAAGTAATATATATAAAGCAAGTAAGGAAAGAAATGATCAAACCATACAACATGGATGTTTATAGTGGTTCGGCTACAAGGACTCTCTTCCTTGCCCTACTCCACTCCTCGAGCCTCTAACTCGAGAGTTTTTCTTGACTAAGAAACAAGCTCCCTTCTAGGCGGAGAAAACCTTTACACGTCGCTTACTCTTTATCCAGTACTAAGTTAAACACCAGGTTCTTTACAAGGGTACAACCACTCCCATTGGTTCTTTAACAAGGGTACAACCACTCCCGGCACTCTATGTGTTTTGAGGACTAAAACACTAACCGAACTCTATTGAATGAATGGTATAGACAATGATGTGTGAGCACTAACTAATCATACAGTATCTAACTATCAAGACTTGCAACAGTGTGTTGAAGTTTGTATACTTGATCTTCTTTGCTACAAAAGAGAGATCACTAAGAATGAAATGAATGAATGTAATGGGTTAGTGATGTACAAATGAATGAATATATAATTTAAGCTATATGAGTGATAGTTGTGCTTGAATGATCAGCTTGCTATTTATAGGCAAAGCTGATCAGACAAACCACAGATTTGGCGGACCCAAATCCTGGGGTCTGTCCATATATTGGTTTGGTTCCGCGGGGACAAGCCAGCTAAGACATTACCATATCTTTCCATATCATGCCAAGTCTTGTCAAGATCTTACAAAGTCAACTCTTTAGCTTCAAGATCTTTCCAAAATATATTGTAAAGTCAGCTAAGATTTCCTAATGAGGTATGCCATGATGTCATGTGTATTTCCATTTTTAAGAAATAAAAATAAACATGTAAATGTATATATGTATGTAATATGTAATTCCTAGTGATCATGTGATATGTAAATGTGTTTTAAAAAGCTTGTTACTAAAATGTAAAATACTTTAACTTATATTTATGCTTTGCTAAAGATAAACTTTATAATTGTCATTAACAAAATAAAGCAAAGATCGTAAAATATAAATAACGTTTTTTGGACGATATTTGTATTAACAATCTCCCCCTTTTTGTTGATGACAAAACATAAAGTTTATTTTTAAGCAATGTAATAAGTAAAGTGAAAGTCTTTTAAAAATATAGATTAAGTTAGTTTTATGCAAGTTTTGAAAACTATTTTATGCATAAAAACATGTACTGTGATGTTAACAGTGATGTATGAACTTAATCCGTTCTCCCCCCTTTTTGTCGAAACAAAAAGAAGATATGCGTAGCGGAATATGGTGAACGGTTCTTGGTTATAACTCCCCCTAATGTGGAGTACCAAGTATGAAAATGCAATGATTTTGAGAACTTAAAAGCTCCCCCTAATACTCCCCCTAATTGAAGTGCCAAGGTTATGATGTATGAACCTACAAAACAAATGGTTAGTATATGATATGCTCCCCCTTGATGTTTACTCCCCGTTGCTAGGGTACCAACGTATATGTGTCAAGGATGAGAAATGCTACAAAATAATGAGTTAGTATATGATATAATCCCCCTCGATCTATACTCCCCGTTGCTAGGTTACCAACGTATAAGATTCAAGGTTGAGAAAAGCTACAAAACAAAGGTTAGTTGTGAATCAATCCAACCAAGTAGCATAATGCATATATAAAGGTTCAACCAACATGTAGTTCAACCCATTTGACTTAAAGAAGTCAACTAAGTAACAATGTCCAAACCAATCACAAAGATCAAACAAAGATAGTTTAACCAACCATATATATAATGATGCAAATCAACCAAAATATTATGCCAAATAGTGATCACCCATAAGCATAAATATAACATCCATTAATTGAAAATTTGTTTGTGACAAAAGTCACAAAACATGATGTTACAACATAAAAAGAAAGCAACTTAAACAACTCCTAAAAAGTCCTAAAAGTTCCTATAAAAGGAAACTAGGAAGAAACTAAAAGCTCTTATTGTGGAGGATGAGAAAGAGCATTAAGGCGCTCAAGAATGTGGTTCAAAATGAATCGCATTTCGTTTAGACATTCAAAAATCGAGATGTTGGTTCGTTGAACCAAATGGGCCATCCTCTCGCACATGATACAATCATGTCTTGGAGGTGGAAGGGTTGGTTCATGAGTTGGAGGTGGTGGTGGTTGGGTGTTTTATGGTGGAGGTGGTGGAATGTAGTTTGTGGACATAATGGAGGCCATCAAAGTGGATTGTAAGTCCATGGCCTCATGAAGGTGGGAATCCACCATGTTTGAGAAAGCATAGAGGTGGTCTAACTCCTCGTTGATTTCTTGTTGTGATTGGGGTTGGTCGTTCCACATTGTCTCATGAATGGGATTGAGTGTGGATGTTGGTGAGGTTTGTTGAGGTTGTGGTTGTGGTGGCTCTTGGTCACGGTAAAGAGGACCATGGATATCCTGATAAATGGGATGGAAGAGGAGAGGTTGTTGACCTTCAAAGGTCATAGGAGGAGGATTGGTAGTTCTTGTTGGAAGGTCTTACAAAGTTTCAAGATATGGGTGTGGTGAGGTTGGAGGAGTAGCAAATAACTCCATTGGTTTTAGTTTGGGTGAGTATGATGGTGATGGTGATCTAGCAGGCTATGATAGAGTGGGTGGTGGTGTGGTTGCTATTGGAGTAATTGTTGGTGGTAGAGTATGGATGACCACATTTGATGGTGTGGGAGTGGAGAGTGTGAGAAAATTCTCATTGGCTATGGGTAAAGAGATGTTGAGAGGTGATGAGTCCTCTGATGAAGTTGGTAAGTTTACAAAACAACACTGTCTGACACTTATGCGAGCAGTCCTGCGTGGTGGTCTGTTGGTGGAAGAGTTGTTGGATTTTGTCATAGTGAAAATGGGAAGGATTGCAAACAAGTACAGAGATGATACTTGGAGGTGATGGTGAAGGTGTGAGTTTTGATCAACTAAAGGTTCCAATTTATAGGCAGGAAGGATTATAAAAATTGATGTTTGGATTTGATGTTCATCCATAGAAGGATTGAGGTTCCTAATGATTTGGAACAAAAAATTGTGCTAGTCAAATCATCTAAGTCAACCCATAGAGATGGAGTTGAGTAAAGTATTGAAGATATGCAATTAATGCAAGGTTTGAGTGGGAAATCTATTGATGTGTTGTTTCCACGGATTGCAAGGAACCAAATTGAGGGTTCATTGCTTGTTACAGAAAGGTAACTTGATGGAAAATTTTAATTTTCAAATTTTGGTGGGAAATGGATTTCTTATGATTTTAAGTGTTTCTAAATCATCCTAATATGCCTAATAGTCAGTAGGATAATCCTAAAAACTAGAATCAACAATCTAAGGATCGGGATTAGTCGGGAAATTTGAAAAAGTTACTATGGAATTGGTCGATCCAAACGACAACAAGTGCGGAACCAAATTTTTGGTTCCGCGGAATCCGCAGGTTGAGAATTGGCGGAGCCAAGAAATACAACAGACGGAACCCAGAATTTAGTTCCGCCATATCCGCCAAACGAAATTTCTTAACAGCGGGCATTTAAAACTACCCGAAACCCGTTGAAATCCCAAAAATTTTCCTAAATCATATGTAATTAATTAGTTGTGATTGTTTAAAAACAAAAACACAGGTTCTAACACATGAGAACATATAGATCAAACTAATGAAATTGAACTTACCATAAAAGGGTGTTAAGCCAAACGGTGGCTTAAACATGAAAATTGATAACAACACGTGTTATCGTCCTGAAAAGTTATGTTAGTTCACAGAAATGTATCATACCGACATAATATTCTAGTAATACAATAATTCAACACATCATTGTATCAAGATTGTCTTATACCAAACATTCCCTAGCCCTCACTTCTTGCTAAGCTTTTTGTGGAGCTTCATGACCCACCGTCCAAGATTCTTCATCATTCCTCGAGTTTGACGAAACTCCTCAAATTGGTTGTCGATGGGAGGTAGTTGACTCATATAATCAGGTGGAGGAATACTAGAATTTGGTAAACCATCATCCTCGCTAACCGATGATGATGATGATGATGATGATGAGGTGGGAGGATGAGCTCGTTTTCCTTTTGCTACAGCTACCCGATGATCGCTAAGTGGTACAAAGGTGTGGTTAATCTCGGTGTAGTTGGGAACAAAACCTCTAGCATTTCGAGGAATGGGTGCAAAAGCTTTATAAAGACGGGTGAGAAGCATCCCGTAGGGCATGGCGGTGGTGCCTTGAACTAGAATATCGGCCATTCTTTTGGCGATATAGTAATCGAGGTTGAATGGTTGGTGGTTAGACACACAATAGAGCATATAACAAAGTTTTGCGTTGACATGGTCTCTATTTCCTATGGTGCTAATCACGTTTTCCCTAATAACTTCCTCGAGCTTCTTGAATTGGGGCCTAAGTTCGTTTAGCTCCATGCCAAACGGATCACGAGTTACCTTTTTTCCTCGACTTGTCCTAGTGTGGGAGGTTCTAGGAACAAAAAGATGAGCACGGATGTCCTCTTTTGGGGTTAAAGGTGTGTCGTATGGTTGTGTACGATCAAGGTTGGAATCGAGGATGGACAATGAGCATTTGTCCGAATAAAAGCAAGTTCCTTGACTTGGAACGCCTAAGACATCTCCAAATTGATCTAGAGGGATGTTGAACTGAGTTTGGTTTACTTTGAAATGGACATTCATGTAACCATAATCATTTGTGCTAAGACCTACAGTTGCATATAATTCAAGTATGAATCTAGGGATTATGGGTTCATCAATATCTAGGAGACAATCGAATCGAATGGCGGCAAGTTGTTCTCTAAGAACGGTTCCTTCTAGGAATGAGGGGTCTACGGTTCTACCCTCATGTACATAGCGTTTTTCTAAGGCTTTAAAGATTTCAACTTCTTCCTTGGTGAGTCCTTTGGTTTTATGGTGTGGAGGTAGGTATTTGACGGTTGCTTTGTGATCATAATAAGTCGCGGGAGGCATGATTATCCTAGACACGAAAATTACATAGTTTAGTTAAAACAATTGAAATACGTATATAGATTTCTAGTGTGTGCCTATATGGGGACAATGTGGAGGTGTGGTTATCTCGACTCTTTTTTATGCATGAAAATTTTGTTAATGCAAGTTTTATGATAAAACAAGAGATAACCCAAACGCTCCTACTTCAATGTAGCTTCAATTGAATGTACCCGAAAATACATATTAGTTATGTATTCCCTTTAGCATTCAAGAGACATTATGCAAGTGATGTGTAAAACATAACGTTTTGTATTTGTATGAACAATGTTCAAAAACCGTTTTTCCTAGTCGTGAGAAGATTTTGATAAAAATTTCTCATGGGATTTTTGATCAATTATGATAATGCCTTATAAGATGCAATTCCTAACTAAGGAAAACATGATTTGTTATGCAATTTAGTAAATATGCTTCATGATTTTACTAAAAATATGCATAAACCCCAAGTTTTGATTTTGTGCATGAAATAGAAATCCTAGACTCAGATCAGGAATGTAGATGTGATTAGGATACTTACAGAGATGATTAGAACACAAATTGGTGGAAGGAGATGACCTAAATTGTGAGTTTGGTTGATTTTGAGTCGAGTTCCAGTAAGTGATATGTTTTTGGGAGTTGTGATGTACAGTACATGGTGTTTACTTAATATACTAAAAAACTGACTCAGGTGGCCGCGGATCTGGCGGAACCAAAATAAGGGGTCTGCCCTTGTTGTCGGTTGGTTCCGTGGATCAGGCTCAGTTTTTGGTTTTTGGTTAATCTAAGGTTCAAGCTAAGGTTTAATCTACTCACTAGGTTCCATTAGTCCTAAACCAAGTCTAAGAAAGTTAAAGGGTGCTCTCTTAAGAGGTTTAGTGAGAATGTCAGCAATGTTGATTTTTGAGAAAACTTTCTCGATTGAGATGTTTCCCTTCTGAACATTGTCGCGTAAGAAATGGTGACGTATTTCTATGTGTTTGGTTCTAGCGTGTTGGACTGGATTTTTGCTAAGGTCGATAGCTCCTTTGTTGTCGCAAAGAATGGGAATGTCGTTGAGTTCAATTCCATAGTCGACGAGAGCTTGTTTCATCCACAGTGCTTGTTGACATGCCTTTCCTGCAGACACGTACTCAGCTTCAGTTGTTGATATTGCTAGGGCCGTTTGTTTCTTGGTAAACCATGAAGTGAGACAATGCCCAACAAAAGTACAAATACCACTTGTACTTTTTCTATCGACATAGTCACCGGCATGGTCTGAGTCGGCATACACTATGGTTTCCATTCCCGTTCCTTTGGGATACCATAATCCTAAATGTGTAGTACCTTTGATATATCTAAATATCCGTTTAACGGCCTCAAGATGGGATGTTTTGGGATCTTCTTGAAAGCGTGCACATACACAAACACTAAACATAATGTCTGGTCTACTAGCCGTGAAATAGAGTAAACTACCAATCATTCCTCTATATTTAGTGCTATCTACGGATTCACTTTTGTCATCCTTGGTGAGTTTAGTTTCGGAGGACATGGGTGTTTTCATGGGTTTGGAATCTTCAAGACCAAATTTCCTAAGCATATCCCTTATACACTTAGATTGGTAGAAGAATATCCCGTCTTCTAATTGTTTTATTTGGAGACCTAAGAAAAAGTTTAGTTCCCCGATCATACTCATTTCAAACTCATCATGCATGATTTTTGAAAATTCATCGCATAACTCTTGACAAGTTGAACCGAATATAATGTCATCCACATATATCTGGACTATGATAATATGTGATCCTTTTTTCTTGGTGAAAAGAGTGTTGTTTACTAGGCCCATGGTATACTTATGGTCAACTAGGAAAGTCTTAAGTCGATCATACCAAGCTTTTGGTGCTTGCTAAAGTCCGTATAAAGTTTTCTTAAGTTTGTAGACATGATTAGGTTTTTCAAAATCGGCAAAGCCGGGAGGTTGTGCAACAAACACTTCCTCATTAATAAAACCATTTAGAAAAGCACTTTTAACATCCATTTGTAATAGTTTAAATTCGTGTACACATGCATATGCAAGTAGTATTCTAATTGACTCAAGCCTAGCGACGGGTGCAAATGTCTTGTCTTAATCAATACCTTCTTTTTGATTATAGCCTTGAGCTACTAGCCAAGCTTTGTTTCTAGACACTACTCCATTTTCATCCATTTTGTTCCTAAACACCCATTTAGTTCCAATTATGGTTTGATTTTTAGGTTGAGGGACCAATGTCCAAACGTCATTTCTAACAAACTGATTTAATTCTTCTTGCATTGCTACGACCCAAGATTCATCTTTTATGGCCTCATTTATATTTTTAGGCTCAATAGTTGAAACAAAACAAAAGAAATTACTTTGGTTTTGGACTTTTGATCTTAATGTTCTTTCATTAATTTCACCTATGACGTTATCTAATGGATGACTTCTAGATTCTTTTATATTGACTATTTCTCTTTTAAGCGGTTCGTCTTTTTTGTCATTTTCTATGTTTTCTTAGTTTTCAACCATTTGACTTTCAACTAAGTCATCATCTACCAAAGGTGATGTCTTAGAGGGAGGTGGACTTTCGTCGAATGTTACGTTCAATGATTCCTCGACTCTTGAGGTTTCTTTGTTCAAAACTATGTAGGCTTTACTATTTTGCGAATACCCAAGAAACACACCTTCATACGACTTTGGGTCGAACTTGGTGAGATAATTCTGAGTGTTTAAAATGAAGCACTTGCTTCCAAAAACTCTAAAATATCCTAAAGTAGGCTTTTTGCCTCTATATAACTCATATGGAGTCTTTTTCAAAAATGGTCTAATTAATACTCTATTTAAGATGTATGTGGATGTATCTACGTCGTGACACCAAAACTTTTGTAGTATGTTTTGTTCATTTAACATTTTTCTACTCATTTCTTGAATTGTCCTATTTTTCCGTTCTACTACACCGTTAGATTGAGGAGTTCGAGGAGCCGAGAAATTATGTGTTATGCCATTAGCATCACAAAAAGCTCTGAATTGGGTTTCGTTATCAAATTCATGACCGTGGTCGGTTCTAATAGACACAATGTTATTTCCTTTTTGATTTTGAATTTTCTTACTTACAATTTCAAATTTATCAAATGCCTCATTTTTAGTTCTCAAAAACTTAGTCCAAGTATACCTAGAGTAATCATCTACTATTACCAAAGTAAAGAAGTTTCCCCCATAACTTTGTATAGCGGATGGACCAAACAAATCCATATGTAACAATTCTAGACACCTAGATATTGACACTATGTTTTTAGCCTTATGGCTATTATGAACTTGTTTCCTAATTTTGCAAGCATCACAAAAGTGTTGGTCATATTTCAACTTGGGTAGGATCCTAACAAGTTCCTTAGATGATAAGGATTGGATTAGCCTCATATTGGTGTGACCTAAACGTCTATGTTATAGAGTTGAGTTTTCATCCAGAGAGGTGAGACAAAGTTTGTCTTTAGGTGTTTTGTCTAACTTCATAACGTAAACGTTATTCTTCAAAACACCTTTTCCTACAATTATGCCATCCTTAAGTACTTTACTTTCATTTTCACTAAAAATGACGTTATACTTTTTGCGGCATAATTGACTAATACTAAGCAAGTTAAATCCCAAATTATCTACATGAGCAACATCATCAATAGTGAGAGAGTCATGAGAGATCGTACCTTTTCCGATGATTTTACTTTTAAGCTTACTACCGAATGTGACATTACCTCTGTCATACACTTGGTAGGTTGAGAAAAGGCTTTTGTTTCCCGTCATATGTCTTGAACATCTACTATCTTTGATCCACTCGTCCGGTTCTAGCCTGACTTTCAAGCATACCTAAGTTAAAGAAAAATTCAAGCGTTTGGTCCCCAATATCTCATGGGACCATTTGGGTTAAACATTACATTATCACGGTTCATGTATGGAAATGGTGGACAAGTGTTCCATGGCATGTAGTTGGGACCTTGATAGTTCCTAGACATGTTTTGGTTCCAACTATTTTGATGATGATGCTGTGAATTAAAGTTACTCTTAGGAAAGGGGTGTTTGGGAAAACTAGTTTTAGGTCTCTGTTGAACCGTTTTAATCCTAAACTCATTTTTAACTTGACTTTTTCCTATAGTAACTGCTGGTTTTTGTTTGTTAACAGTTTTACTAGTGCTAGGTTTTCTAGTGACTTTAACGAACTCAGTACGATCCGAAGTACAAACCTTCTGTTCAGCAACAGTACCCGCGGACCCTTTGGTCATTACTGGCGGAACCAAATTTTTGGGTCCGCCAGATCCGTGGGTGTCTGACTTAGTTGGAACAGGTTCTTGTACTTTCACTGTTTGTTTCTTAAAGTCATTTAAGTTTTCTAGTTTCATAAAACCTAGTCCAGTTTTATCATGAGGCAACTTTTGAATTTGCATTATCTCATCTGCTAGACAAATGTTTTTATCAAACCTTTTAAACTTTGAGTTTTGTTTGATAAGATCTTCCTGTGTGGTTTTAAGTGTTTCTAATTCTAGTTTAAGTTCCTCACATGAGATACATTTTTCTTTAACACTTTTATCCTTTTCTGATCGTATCTCTTTTTCTTTTAACCAATAGACTTCGTTTTCTAAAAGTGTCATTTTGGTTTTTAAGAACTTATTTTTGTTTATGATTTTTAGGGTAATATCACACAGTTTGTTATATTCTACTTCTAAGGTTTCATCATCAATAGAAGAGTATGACGAGTCAGAATGTACCTCTTCTGAGTCATGAGCCATAAGAGCAACTTCGTCATTCTTAGGCTCGTCGTCATCACCATCACTGTCACTCCAAGCTCCACTAACAAATGTTTTTTGAGACTTGTTCTTTGGAGGCTTTGGACAATCTATTATTAGGTGACCGGAATCCCCGCACCTAAACCACTTCCTATCCATTTTTCCTTTCCTATCATCATGGTCTTTCCGGAAGGATTTCTTTTCTTCACAAGGTTGTCTTACGAACTTTCCTTGTCTCCTAAAGAACTTTTTGAAATCTCTAACGGCCATGGCATACTCTTCGTCTTCACTACCCGAACTAGACTCTTCATCACTTGATTCTACTTTAGCTTTTAAGGCAATGGACTTCATCTTCTCCTTTTTGCCTTTAACTATTTCTGAGTCTTTTTCCATCACCATCTCGTGAACTTTGAGATTTCCGATGAGCTCGTCAAGTGTCATGTTTGAAAGATCCTTGGATTCTTCAATAGCTGTCACCTTTGCTCTCCACTTCGGATGAAGTGCTCTAAGAAATTTCCTGACAAATTTCTTACTAGAAAAAGATTCGTCAAGTGCTTTAAGAGAAGTAATTATAGTATTAAACCTAGCAAAAGCACTATCAATGGTCTCATCTTTAGAGATAACAAATTGTTCATATTGTTGAACAAGAAGATCAATTTTGTTATCTTTGACTTGTGAGTTCCCTTGATGAATGATAATCAATGATTGCCAAATATCCTTAGCCGTTTTACACATAAAAACTATTTCATATTCTTTCTTAGGTAAGGCATTATAAAGCATCATTTTGGCTTCATTATTTTTGGCAATCAGCTTCTTTTGCTCATTACTATGATGAGTAAGAGAAGTACCCTCATCCCGACCACCTGATATATTTGATATAGGTTTATTATCACCTTCTACAATAATATACCACAAATCTATATCCTTTGACTTCACATAAGTTTCAAAGCAATTTTTCCAATATATAAAACAATTTGTTTCAAATAGTGGTGGTCTTTGCATAGATTGCCCTTCTTTGAAGTTTTCAAAATCCATTGATCGTTTTAAGTTTTAAAATATAATATATTTGAAAATCTTGAGTAACGCAGCTCTGATGCCAATTTTGGAAAACTAGAAGGGGGTTAAATAGTTTTTACCGTTTTAAACTTTTCTTCGCTTTGTATACTTAATTTGATTTCAAAGTAAAGCAAACAATCAAGTAATATATATAAAGCAAGTAAGGAAAGAAATGATCAAACCACACAACACGGATGTTTATAGTGGTTCGGCTACAAGGACTCTCTTCCTTGCCCTACTCCACTCCTCGAGCCTCTAACTCGAGAGTTTTTCTTCATTAAGAAACAAGCTCCCTTCTAGGCGGAGAAAACCTTTACACGTCACTTATTCTTTATCCGGTACTAAGCTAAACACCGGGTTCTTTACAAGGGTACAACCACTTTCGTTGGTTCTTTAACAAGGGTACAACCACTCCCAACACTCTATGTGTTTTGAGGACTAAAACACTAACTGAACTCTACTGAATGAATGCTATAGACAATGATGTGTGAGCACTAACTAATCACACAATATCTAACTATCAAGACTTGCAACAGTGTGTTGAAGTTTGTATGCTTGATCTTCTTAGCTACAAAAGAGAGATCACTAAGAATGAAATGAATGAATGTAATGGGTTAGTAATGTACAAATGAATGAATATAAAATTTAAGCTATATGAGTGATGGTTGTGATTGAATGATCAGCTTGCTATTTATAGGCAAAGCTGATCAGACAACCTACGGATTTGGCGGACCCAAATCCTGGGGTCCATCCATATACTGGTTTGGTTCCGCGGGGACAAGCCAGCTAAGACATTACCATATCTTTCCATATCATGCCAAGTCTTGTCAAGATCTTACAAAGTCAACTCTTTAGCTTCAAAATCTTTCCAAAATATATTGTAAAGTCAAATAAGATTTCATAATGAGGTATGCCATGATGTCATGTGTATTTCCATTTTTAAGAAATAAAAATAAGAGATAATTACTAATATGCCTCAGTTGCCCAGCTGCGTTGCTTATCTGCCCTGCTCACAGAAAATTCCGATACTAGACCAGGGCAACTCGTCCGACCAACCACTGGATGACACGTGTCCGACCAAGTAACTCTACAACTGTTGGTACGATGTACATGGGGCGTATTGTTTTTTTGGCAACTTTTGATTTTTGGGCAACAAATACATGAGCAAAAGGATATTTTGGTCATTTTACATGCATTAAATTGGTAAGTTTTTTATAAATATTAGTACGATTACAATTCATTACAGAATACACATTAATACACACACATCTTCTTCTCCACAGACAAAGCATAACACAACTAAAAAATCATTATTCCTTAACACCCTGTAATTCGATATGTCATTTGAGTTGTACAGTTGTAAAATCGCTGTTCGATCTACAGTGAAGTTGCTTACAGATATCAAAGGCATTTTGTCGAAGAATGAAAAGCGGGAAAGGTTGTTTAGAAACACAGTCTTTGGTCCGTGGTTGGATTTTCGGTTTTGCGATAATGACTGCCATTTGATGCATTTTGTTTTACAACATCAGGTAAAAGTTTAGAACATATCGTCCGATTCCCCACCATTGCAATTCAAAATTGGGGATGATTTATTAGAGTTCGGGCGTAAAGAATTTTGTTTAATAACAGGGTTTCGATTTGGTAAACTTTGTAAAGGTCAAAATAAAAACGAGTATATTTCGTGACCGTGTATTTCCAGAAAAAAGGACAGATACTATAAATTCTGTGTATGCTAGTGATTGTTTGAAACTAGTTAAGGATGAAAATAGGTTCTTAGTTGACTCTAATGATGATGCTGTTAGATTGTGTCTTTTGATAGTTGCTATGTTGGTGTTTATGGGTCTTGAAGATAGGAATTGTATCCCTAATGATATACTGTCTTTGGTGGAGGACTTTGATGATTGGAATGTTTTTCCTTCGGGTGAATACATGTGGCATAAATTTTATCAAAGGATTGTGAATGTTGTTGACAGACACATAAAAGATCATTTGGCCAAGTAGAAAAAAAACCCAAAGTATAGTGCGACATACAATCTATACGGTTTCGCTTGGGCTTTCAAGGTATGCCATACTTACTACTATGTACTAAAGTTCACCACTATATTCATTAGACTATTTAGTATTGTAGTATTGTTTGTATATGTTTTGTATGCATTCCTGTATTATACCAGTAATATATACCTTCGCCATATACCCATAGTTTTATTTTGTAAAAGTATTAATTTAGGTTTTTTCTATTAGATATATATTTAATATATAGTTTTGAACACGGTTATAACCTGCACTTTGAACAAATTTTTTCCACATTTTAAACAACCACATATTACATATATGGATTTTGGAGAGTTATCCTAAAAGCAGCAATTGGTGGGCGAAAGACACGAAGGTCATTCCACGAGGTCTTGCTTGGTCTAAATGTCAAAAGTTCCGAAAATCAGACCATAAAACACTCTTTGGACCGGTAAGCACCACACTATCTTTGAAGGCAAATTTGTTGGACATTTATTTATATTTGTTCACATACAAAGTTATATAGTATTTGGTTTTTTAGGAGTCAATTCCCATTACGGCACTGTATGCAACGAAATGCAAATTGAGACAACCGTGGTGTATTGCTAGCAACCCTTTTATAAAGGGTTTGTCTGACCAGCCCTGTCAAGGACAGAGAATGACCAACAACCTGATAGCGCAGAGGATGAACAACAACCTCATAGCGCAGCCGATCACCAACAACTCCATAGATCAGAGGATCACCAAGAAGGTGCTAGCTCAGGCGATCAACATGAAGCACCAAGTTTAGAAATTTTAGATAAAAATGATGTTGAAAACGCAAATGGTGTCCAATTAAGTGTAGGCCGAAATGAAATGAATTTTTCAAAAACTCCTATTTTGGGCAAGATATTTTATTTGCAAACTGATCTTTCATTGATAGCGAAGCACATAGCATCTGTCCCAAAACTAGACATTCGCGAGCTGTTTCAGAAGGTGAAAACAACATTTTCAGAGTTAGAGACAGTTTTTAACGAAAATTCTGATGGTAGTGTTGTTTCTGCTCAAGAAAAAACTGATGTCCCAGATATTCCAGTCGAGTCTGATGTCAACCCTGATATTAGCATGGTTTGTATTTCCCTTTTATGTTTTATTCTCCTAACTTTATACGAAGGTCAATTCCTCGTTAAGTATTACACTTATATCATTTTGTCAACTACAGACCCCGTCATCACCTTGTGAAGATGATGTTGATAATGATGTTAAGGGCCGAGATGTTGATGATGATCATGTTGACGATCAGCATGATCATCCAATGGAAGTTGACAATCCTGCATTTTTCAAGGTATACTTTTACTTTGTGTTTTTTGGCATACGTTTATAAGTATCTCATTCCCCGTTAATGTTTACCCTTTAATAGTACATTTAATTCATTAAATGTTGTATTATTTTGTCAACTACAGACCCCGTCATCACCTTGTGAAGATGATGTTGATAATGATGTTACTGGCCGAGATGTTGATGATGATCATGATGATCATGTTGACGATCAGCATGATCATCCAATGGAAGTTCTGAATCCTGCATTTTTCAAGGTATACTTTTACTTTGTGTTTTTTGGCATACGTTTATAAGTATCTCATTTCCCTGTTAATGTTTACCCTTTAATTGTACATTTAATTCATTAAATGTTGTATTATTTTGTCAACTACAGGCCACGTCATTAGCTTGTGAAGCTGATACTGGTGTTACGACCAGTGTTGCAGCCAATCACATGGAAATTGACATGGATGTTGGGAAGAAAGGCTATGTAGAATCTCAAGTGGGTTCGCTGGACGTTCTTGTAGAAGCATATGAAGTAGGGGTTACCCCTGACTTCCCTGTTCTTTATGAACATCAAGCTGCGACTCAAGTTGGAGCATTTGAAGAGAAGGACACTAATCAAACAGCATCCCTCGTCCACATTGATCAGCCGGTGTGTGATGATTACATCGACTATATAAACGACGAACTGGATGTGAATATGGTTTCGTTAGAAGAAATACCGTTTGATAATGAAAATTGTAAGGGTGTTGAGAATGAAAATGTTAGTTGCGTGCATAAAGAACAAACAACACCATTGCAGACAGATGTTGAGGTACATGGTTTATTTTAAATTTAAAAAGGTTAATAAGTGTTTATTTCTTTGTCTTGTGGTGGGTGCTAATCACAACCTATGCCCTGTAGAAAGATCAAACAACACCATTGCAAAAAACAGTCAGCAACCAAGGATATGCAAATGTGGTCGGTCCTAATGACAAACCTTGCTTGGACTCTGTTTTTTCCCATCGCAAAATGAAGAAAATCCAAAAGAAAAAAAAAGGCGGTGAAAATTAAAAACATGGCTAAATCCTTTAAATCAAAGCACGAGAAGTTTTCCGGATCTCTGAATCCAGACAACGTCCAACGCGCAAGACTGACAAGAACATCTAATCGCAGAAACGAGTCGATTGAGCATATTGTCATATTAGAGGTAAGTCACCGTATTATATTCATACTAAAATCAATATCTGGTTGGCCTCTGCTAATATATGTTATGTATCTTCTCAGGACGTCTCTGGAAACCCCAAAACTCGGTCAATTACTGAGTTCTATTCGGCCAACATAGATCCTTTTGTAGAGGTAGTCTGTTTTTTATTCTTAAATTAACAATAATATGATTCGTTTAATGTTAATCATTGATTTGTTTATTTTAGGATCTGTCTCGACATCCCAAATGCAAAAAGGACAAGGTGTCATTGCCTGATTCGCTTCGTATTTATTTAAAGAAAAAAAAAACCAACAGAGTTTAAATTTTCGTGGGGCGGTCGTACCATTGTTTCTGGTATGAATTTTTGGCTAGCGTTGGCATGTCTTGAAGATTGTAAAGGCGGTTGGTTGTATGACTATGTAAGGAACCATCATCAGTATGTGGTCAAATACCTTTGAATATAGTTTTGATTGAGTAACCACTATAAGTTTTATAATTTTTGTTTTTTGTACACAGCACTTGGATATATGGTTTGATCTGATGTGGTCTCTTAGGGGAAGCAATGCAGATTGGACCTTGGCAGGGTCTCTGTTCTCCCGACACATCTTGGCTGGTCAAATGTATAGTCATTATTCAGATGGAACATACTAACCTGTGGCTTGGCGAGATGTCGAAAAGGTTAGTTTACCACAATCCTTTTTAATATACATTTGTAACTGTATGCATAGTAATCTGTGCATTTGTTTTTCTTTATTAGGTTTATTTTCCCGTTAATGAACCTGAGAAACACTGGGTTCTCGCTGAGCTTCACCTGCGTACTGGAGTTGTTTCATTTTATGACACTCTTGGGTTTGTACATGGCAATGGCACACGGTGGTGGAGAACTTTGAAAAGAATTTTCTCAAAACAGCTTACCATGTATCTGGATCAGCAAGGTATATTGGCGAGCAAGGGCATATCAGCCAAGGAATATAAAATAACATACCAGTGTCCTGCAGTCCCGAAACAAGGTGAATTATATGGTGATTGCGGTGTATGGGTATGTATTATTTTATACAGATTGTGCCGCAACCAACCACTGGAAGTAGACGACCCTATTGCAACAGCGTTAGCATACCGTGAGCGGATGCTTCAATAATTCTGGAAGCACAAGGAGTCAATAAACAATGTTTAACGGCATTTTTTTCCCCATTTGTGAAGTAATGGAGCCAGTGTTGTGGTTTGACAAGTTTTCGGTATGGGCAGGAAGTCTCGTGTGTTGAGCCTGTAGAACCTGGTTGCTGTCATCAATGGAAGACGTTCAGTATCAACTAACCATAAAATATTTGACAATTAACTAGTAATCGTTGTTGTTTGTAAACGGTCAATAACATGTAACCCAAAAACAATTTACTATTATCTGGTAATCGTTGTTGTTTGTAACCGTTCAATAACATTTAACCCAATAATTTGAATAAGGTTTGTTTCTCTTCCTCCTTCACTCTTTTACCTCTTCAACAAACATGCCTTTACCAGTTTACCCTATCTTGAGTATTGATGTGTAGGAGCAGCAGCAGGTTCATTTTCACTAGCAGTAGGATTCACCAAACACATTTCGACACTTAAACGCACTACGCGTCTAACCTAATCCGGACTTATATGCTACATACAAAACCTACTGCATCAGTGCATTTCACAAACTGCATCAATATCTGACGTGCAGTATATTTATCCCTATAAACAACACCAAACAGGGGAATTAAAACAACCATTCAACAGTTAATAAAACAATTAGATAATAACTACGAATTTCATTAACATCATTCTTTAGATAAAGAGTAGACATTACATAAACTTCATCAAAACAAGTGTTTGTAACAAATAGCAAGATAAAGAGTAAACATAACATAAAATTCCCCAAGACAATTTTTTTTCAGCAGACCTATTCCAGCTCGCTTAGCTTTTTCAACATTCTAGTATTCTCCAATGAACGCCGCCCACTTGCCTGACGCCTTTCAGTCAGAAAATCTATTTCTTTCAAGTCTTTGTCCTCTTCCAACATGAGATATTCAAATTGTTCCTTAAAGTTCCCCTTAATGCTCCCAAAATGCTCCAACATGGGAAAAAAAATTAAAAAAGAGTATTGCTGTGTAGGAGCAGCAGCATCTTCATTTTCACCAGCAGTATAATGAACCTTTGTTTTTTTTTCACCGGCAGCAGATTCAACTTTAAGGTCAAAACTTTCAACCAAACATCCTGCTGCCATACAAAACTTTCTACTGCTAAGCGTTCTGCTGCTCGCTTTTGTAAATTTTGGGATTCTACTGCTTGTTTACAAAAGAACAGGGACTGATATGTACTTTCTTATCCGAAAGCTTTACAAACCCCCAATTCGTTCGATTTTGGGTTTTAAAATCTAATTGTATATCATAATCAGTTTTACGCCCTCACGAATAAAACCAATTCAAACCCTAACACCATTTTCCACCTATTATTTTAAAATCCCCAAATCAAACCCTAATCCACAATGAGGAAACGATCTTTATCAGCTAACCACAATCAAGTTGCCTTTCTTCAAAAGCCCCAACAAGCTGAAGGTTTTGGTGAGGTAATAGACTTTCTTAATGCTAGTCATATTAGGTACGCATTAACAGCAAACCCTGAAATAGTTATTTCCCACATGAAACAGTTCTGGTCTAGTGTCAATCTCAGAACTAGAAATGGGGAAGAACAATTAAAGGCTAAGGTAGATGGCCAAATGATTGTTATATCCGAATCATCTGTAAGAAAAGCTCTTCACTTTTTAGACGATGAGGAAATAATTTGCCTTGAAAATTCTATGATTTTTGAGGAACTTAAAAATATGGGATATGAGAAGAAAAAAAATGGTTTAAAGTTTTATAAGGGTCTTCTCTGTCCACAATGGAAATTTCTTCTTCACATCATTCTCCATTGTCTAAGTCCTAAAACTACAGGGCGGAATGAGTTCAGCACAACTCAAGCATCTGCTATGATTTTTCTGGCTACAGGAAAACCCTTTAATTTTTCGGCTATGGTAATGGATGGCTTGAAAAAGAATGATTCAGAAAAACATTACATTTACCCAAGGCTTTTGCAATTGATTTTGAATAAGCAACTTAAAAAGCCTAAGGTTCATAAAAATGTAAAGGAATGTCCTAAGCTTAAAAGGAAATTATTTTCTTATTTGAAAAAGGATGGAACTGGCTTCTCTGGGACTATTACTCCATTTTCGCCACATATGTTGCAATTGGCTGCCACTCAGGGTGAAAGTGCAGAAAACACAACAGCTACCCACGACACAGCCACTTTGGATACCTCATCATCTCACCCTCAAGATACCCAAACACCTAGTATTTCACCAAATAAGAACACTGATTTTCCTCAGACCAGTGTTAGGATGGATGCAGATAAGGCTGCCACAGGTGTGGGAGGTGGAAGGATGGAAGGGGCTAACATTACTGCTCCTGGCTTTGTAGCTGGGCAGGAAAGTTTTAGCATAAGTAAGACCCCAACCAAGGCAACATCTAATGTGGAAGGTTCGGTAGAACCTGAAAGTTATGAGGGTAGGCATGAAACTGATGAATTGAGGGACACCCACAATGTAGAAGATGACAATTCCAGCGATCCACCTCTCGGGACATATAACACAGGCCGAAGTGGTGACCATAGCATGAAACGTATTCAGGAATTCATAACAAATGTACGACACTCGAGTCCCAAGTTCTTGATCTGTCACAAACATGCAAAAATTTGAAGAACATAATTAGGCATTTGGAGGGAAGGAAGAGGTCAAGAACAAGGGTATTCAAAAGGCTAAAGAAGGCTTGAACAACACATAAGGTGAGCTCTCCTGAAGACACAAGTTTGGTGGAGGATGCTACCAAACAGGGGATGAATGTGGACAAGGATTCAGGGGAGGCAACCAAGGAAACATGGGAGGTTAATGAGCTGAACGTTGAAGGTGCTGTTAGGAATGAGAATGTGGAGATGGTTTTCGATAGTGTAGTCAAGGAAGGTCATGATGGTGTATGTGATAATCTAAAAACTTTTGAGCCTGAACATTTGATGAAACATGTGTACAAGGATTCAGGAGAGGCAACCAAGGAAACAGGAGAGGTTACTGAGGTGAACGTTGAAGGTGCTGTTAGGAATGGGAATGTGGAGATGGAATTTGATAGTGTTGTAAAGGAAGGTTGTGAGGGTGTATGTGATAATCTAAAAACTTTTGAGCCTGAACAGTTGATGAAACATGTGTACAAGGATTCAGGAGAGGCAACCAACGAAACAGGAGAGGTTACTGAGGTGAACGTTGAAGGTGCTATTAGGAATGAGAATGTGGAGATGGAATTTGATAGTGTTGTCAAGGAAGGTCATGAGGGTGTATGTAATAATCTAAAAACTTTCAAGCCTCAACAGATGATGAAACATGTGTACAAGGATTCAGGGGAGGCAACCAAGGAAACAGGAGAGGTTAATAAGCTAAATGTTGAAGGTGCTGTTAGGGATGAGAATGTGGAGATGGAATTTGATAGTGTTGTCAAGGAATTTAATGAGGGTGTATGTGATAATCTAAAACTTTTGACCCTGAACAGTTGATGAAACATGTGTACAAGGATTCAGGGGAGGCAACCAAGGAAACAATAGAGGTCAATGAGCTGAATGTTGAAGGTGCTGTTAGGGACGAGAATGTGGAGTTGGAATTTGACAGTGTTGTCAAGGAAGTTAATGAGGGTGTATGTGATAATTTAAAAACTTTCGAGCCTGAATAGATGATCAAACATGGTGAGGTTATGGTGGAAGTTGGTAAGATCTTAGGGGAAATGGCCCAGGTTGATTCTGCTGCTGGTTCGAGTCATCCTAATGCTGGTTTAAATCAATCTGCTGCTGGAGTTGAAGAAGCAGTACAAGAATCAGTTGATGAAGATGAGCCAAAGAAGTTTAACAACAAAGAAGCTGAAGTAGCAGAATGGTTGGAAACTTGAAGGAAGGCAAAATTAAGAGTGGTTTCTGAAGATATTATTGGACAAGAATCACTTAACGAACAGATAGAACATACGATGGCCAAAGATGCAGTTGTATACCGAAAAGCCGTCGAGCTGATTGCAGATGAGAGTATAACTAAGGAAGCAAAAACAGCTATACTTGTGGATTTCATTATCGGTAGGAATCAAGAAGTGGCTTTGGATGACATGACGGAAAGTATTAGATCAAGTCAAAAGAGGAAGAGACAACCAACAAAGGCACAGGTCATAGCTGGAGTGAAGATGTATTTACGGAATCAAACTAGTTGGAAGGCATGTCATCTTAAGGGAAGACCAGATGCAGAGATTGTGTACTTGTACTACAAGTACTATAGGAGAGATCACATGAAACTTCCTAAAAACTTTGACGAAATACCTTTCAAGAAACTTAAGACCACTCAGAAGAAATCAACTGAGAAAGTGGAAGTTCATAGAGAAAGAGTGGAGTTATCACAAGAGCGGATACGTAAGATGTTAGTCACAGTTCCGAAAATTCTATATGTTGACCATTTGCAACCAAGACATCGAATAATTGATTGGGAGATCTACAGGGACCAATTTGGAAAGGCTTGGAAGATCACAAGAGTTGGTGGAGGGACAACAGTGTTCAAGAATTTTGGAAATTTGATAAGACTCTGTGATAGAGAAGATTTGGACAATCTGTGGAGGTTAGTACAAGATAAGCTCAATACAAAGAAGAAGATAGATGTAAAGGAGCAAGAGCTACGGGTTGAATTCAAGAGATTGTATGAGCCAAATCCTTCAGATGTTTATTGGAAATTTCCTTATTATGATCTGACTGCATCATGGGAGTTTTATAGTTCCTGCAATGTGCATCATTTGTCAACACAGAGTGGAGTAGATATCTTCATGTTAGCTGAATTGGAATATCCACTGAGTTATGAAGTGTTAGATGTGATGATTACCACAAAACTCAGGTGTGAACGACATGTAAATGTTGTAAAGGATTTACTACAAAGAATCTATGATCAGCGTGAAGCTCTGAGGAAGAACAGAGTTTAATTCAAGGAAAAACTTTATGATTTGGTGTAGATCCCAGATGAGTAGTGATCTTGTTAATTATCTTAGATCTGAATATAAAATAATATGTATAGAAACTGTTATCGAATTGAAACAATATTAAACACTATGCGGAATGTAACATTCAATCTTAAGAACAACACTATGTAAACAAGCTAATTATGTCAACAAACACTTGAATATACTAATACGGTTACTCAAAAGTAACAATGTTACAAAAATCTTGTAGTTAATCGACTTACCAAACAATCCGTACTTAACCCTAACATGATTATCTAATAAGGAGTCATAGTCAAGTTTCCTTTAACCATAAACCAACATAATTATCTAATGAGAATGTGCATATGAAGTCCTCCCTGCATTACCCTGTTGTAGTCACATACTATCCTGAGCAGAAGCTTCAAACATGATCGTCAGATATTCCCAAAGCTCTCTATCAAGCTCATCTGTTGGCCTTGTATTTCCATACTTGTTCTTGATTAATCCCAACACGTTTACTAAATCTTGTTTGTGAATGTGTTTAAACATTTGAAGAATTGTTTTAAACCTTTGAATTCTTTCACCAACTCTGCGTATCTCAAACCAAGGAACTTTCCCATCATAACCAGCTTTCCATCCAATAACTGGAGTTTTAACTTGTAAAGGAGCTGTATCCTCAAACAGGTCATCATCATGAGACACAACCTTGGTCATCGGTTGTAAATCAATCGTCTCTTTCTTTTTATTCCCTGGTTCATCACTACCTTCTGAACTAGTCATTACCACTGGATTAGTTCTCTTCTTCTTTCTGGCCTTCATTTTAAATCTTATCCCAGTTCTTTTGACACCAATTGTAGACTTAGCCTTTACCTCTTTTTCCTCACTTTTCTTAACTTCCAATACAGCCTTTTCCTCATCCCTAGAATTCAACCTTTCTTCAATCTCAGCCCGTTTTCCCTGTATTTCTTGAATTTCTTCTGGCCAAATATTATGTGGTACTTTTGCAGGATCAGTATAATTTTCTGACTCTTCCATCATCTTTTCTTTGGCTTTCCCAGTGTATGTAGGTGGTTGCGTGGGTTTCTTAGTTGGAGTGGGTTCTCTAATAGTTACACCCTTGACAGTAACCCTATGAATTTTAGGTGTTGGAGTTGGTTGTTTTGTTGCAGACGCAGTTGTTTGTTTTGATGTGATGGGTTGATTTAGTGATTTTGATTCTGCTACAGGTTGAGGTTCAGATTGTTTTTGTTGTGGTGATGGCTGCTGTTGTTGTGGTGCTGTTGATTTTGGTTCAGGAGTAGGTTCTCTTATGGTCACTCCTTTGACAGGAGCTCTAGGAAGTGTCTGTGATGGAGTTGTCTGATTAGTTGTTGGTTGGAGTTGTGGTTGAGGTTGTTGTTCATGTGCTGATGTAGGTTGTGTTTGTGATTATGATTGTGGTGGTGGTGGTGTTGATTGTTTTGGTGTTGATGATTTGGTATATTTTAGTAGGAGGACCACCTGATCCAAGCTAACATCATCATCTTCCACCTCTTCAGCATTATAAGGTTGAACACCAGCACTAGGACCTTGCTCTGTCTCAGCAGCAGGATCTTTAGTACTAGCAGCAGGTTGAATTACCTCGTCAGTAGAATATTTAACCAATTGCTCGGCATCCAAAGTCTTTAGATTAGCCCCAACACCAGTATCCACATCCATATCAACCTGATCATTTCCCTCATTGCTAGCACCAGTTTCATCAATTTGCTTCTCAACCTCCCCTGAGTCCTTGTCTTCATTCCTCCTTAAAGTAATGGGACCATCCTCCCCCAAACTTGTTTCTTCAGGAGAGATCACGCTATGTGCCGTTCCAGCCTTCTTTAGCCTTTTGAATACCCTTGTTCTTGACCTCCTCCTTCCCTTCAACTGCCTAATTCTCATCTTCATTCCTTTGACTGTTTGTGTGAGACCAAGAACTTTGGACTCAAGTGTCATACATCTTGTCATGAATTCCTGCATAAGGCTAGTGTTATCTGCCCCGACAGGTTGATCACTGGAATTTCCATCTTCTACATTGGGGGTGTCCCTCAATTCTTCAGTTGCATGCCTAGCCTCATCACTTCGGGCTGTGTTAACTTCCCTGGGGGGGGGGGTGAATCATAGGCATTGTCATTTTGTACATAAGTGTCCATCAATTTATTTGTTTCATTCCTAAACTCATCAATTTGGGATGTATTACCTTCCCTGAGAGGTGAATCAATGGGTTCAAACTCAGTATCAAACCTGGGTTGATCACCTAAGCTCCCCATGTTTGCCAGTTGGCTGGGATTTCCATCATCTGTTTCAGGTTCATGAGAACCTTTAGCAGTTGGTGTTGCCATGGTCAGGGTCTTACTTATGTTAACACTAACCTGACCAAAAACTAAGCCAGGAGCAGTAATGTTAGCCCCTTCCATCCTGTCACCTCCATCACCTGTGACAGCCTCATCTGCGTCCATCCTAACACTGGTATGAGGTAACTCAGTGTTCTTATTTGATGAATTCCTAGGGGAGGTGGGTGTGGGATGGGTAGCTGTTGTGATTTCAGCACCTTCACCCTGAGTGGCAGCCAGTTGCAACATATGTGGGAACAATGAATTAATAGTCCCAGAGAAGCCAGTTCCATCTTTTTTCAAATAAGAAAATAATTTCTTTTTAAGCTCAGGTCTTTTGTAGGGGTTTTTATGTACCTTACGCTTTTTAAGTTGCTTATTCAAAATCAATTGCAAAAACCTAGGGTAAATGTAATGTTTTCCCAAAACATTCTTTTTCAAGCCTTCCATTACCATAGCCGAAAAATTAAAGGGTTTTCCTGTGGCGAGACAAATCATAGCAGATGCTTGAGCTGAACTGAACTCATTCCACCCTGTAGTTTTAGGACTCAGACAATGGAGAATGGTGTGAATAAGAAATTTCCATTGTGGGCAGAGAAGACCTTTATAAAATTTTAAACCATCCTTTTTCTTCTCATAACCCATATTTTCAAGTTCTTTAAAAATGACAGAATTTTCAAGGCAAATTATCTCTTCATCATCTAAAAAGTGAAGAGCTTTTCTTACAGATGATTCAGAAACAATTATCCTATTTCCATCTACCTTAGCCTTTAATTGTTGTTCCCCGTTTATAGTTTCGGTCCTAACAATAGACCAGAACTGTTTCATGTGGGAAATGTATATAGTGGGTTTTGCTGTTAACGCATACCTAAGATGAGTAGCATTAAGAAAGTCAATAACTTCAGCGAATCCTTCAGCTTCTGGGACGTTTTCAAGAAACGCAACCTGATTGTGGCTACGGGAGAATTTTCTTTTCGCCATTGTTAATTAGGGTTTTGATTTTGGGGGTTTTGAGAATCAGATGATCAAAGGTGTGTTAGGGTTTGAATTACAGTGAATTTTGGGCGCACAAAGTGAATTGTCGGGTCGAATTGGGATTTTATACCGTTCGGATCTAATTAGGATTATATTGGCGCCAATTTACAAAACAGACCCTTTACTTTCAAACCAAGCAGCAGGATTCCAAAATTTTGCAAAACAGCAGCAGAAATTTAGCAGTAGAATGTCTGCTGAACCTTACAAACTATTATAAAAACACATGGAGATAAGATTTTTCAAAGATTGACCATTCCTATACTAGCAATTAAAATTTCAAATCTACCCAGATCAAAACTTTTAACGAGTAAAGATGCAACATTGTTGACCGTATGGATTATAACTATTTGAATTAGCTTTTTCTCGTAACAAATTCATATACGAATATTGTTGTTATCTTGTAAACGAATCCTTGTTCTATAAGAGGCTATCCTAGGTTCAAGTTTGTGTACGTATTGTTTTGTTAAGATTCAAGGTTGCCCAGTTTTTTTAAGTTATCCATTTTTAAGTTGCCCATTTCTTAAGTTGCCCATTTTTTAAAAATTGCCATGTAGGTTGCGCAACAGAACACACAAGTACATCTACTTTATTTATTATATTAATGCCAATTGATAGGCGTAATCATGATCAATGAGACTCCTATATAAGTGTCTCATATTTGCCATTGCCTTCTCATACACAACTACTTTATTCATCCCACCTCTATCCCACCCATTTCCTCCAGACTCTTTAAAATATGTCTGAAAACATACCTTTGGATGTTCAACTAGATATCATGAATAGGCTACCTGTTAAGACCATACTCCAGATACGTAGTGTTTCAAAGATATGGAAGGTAAACATAGATTCACAAACCTTCATCACTTCATACGGTGCACGTCCCACTGATGAGTGTCTTTTTAATCTAACATTTGATTAGGGTCATAAAGGTTTTATGACATCTGTAGCTGAAAATTTAACCATTACCCCATTTGATTCACATCTAAACCTTGCAATTATGAAGCCTGTCAGCAATTCTAGCGGCCTTACGTGCTTTATGTATGGCACTAATATGATGGCTGTTATTTGGAACCCATCCATAAGAAAATCTGTTTGCATATTCATCCCTTTTTACACTAACCAAATAGAATGTTCAAAGATTTCTTTCAGTTTTGGTGTCCGTCCCGACACTCTAGACCCGACTATTGTGAAGGTATCCTATCCTTTTTTCCAAACCGGTTTCTGGTTTGTCTCAGTATTTTCATTGAACACCAAGACCTGGACATGTCTCCAAGATATTCAGTTGCCACGCCAGTCAGTAAGATTGAAAAGAAAAAGTCAGGCAGTTCTAGGTCGTTTTATCTATTGGGCTGGTACTGAGAGGTTAGTTAGCCCAAAGGGGGTTCCGTACAAGGATCACACTTTGATTTCTTTTGATATGATCACCCGCCAATTTCGCGTCATAGAGATACCATCTCTTTTGAAAATTGTAATGCCAGTTCCTTTTACTGTTCACGAGCTTGGAAACTTTGTTGTGCTTTCTGGAATGATCAATACTTTTGAGGTCCCACTTTTCAGCGGATGGCTTTTGGAGGTAGATGGTGCATCCATAACACGATTTTCAAATCTATTCTGCATCCCTACTCCGGCGGTGATTAAGTTGATTGGCTTTACAAGTAACCAAGCTCTTATAGTCGAAGCCACTGGCGAAAACATTTTGGGTAACACAATGTTTGTCTATGATCATCAGGTTGGAAAATTTGTTAGTTTGGGAATTGAAGGAAATGCTGGTTCATTCTACATCTCTCCGTACAAAGAATCTCTTCTTCTTATAAATCTCCCAGACCGTGGGTTGTACAGTACGTTTACATTTTAAGCTAACATTCTATTGCATTTGTATTATAGAATGAAATTCAAAAATATTCTCTAGTACACTTACACATGTTCAAACGTTAACACAAATTCCTTTCCCATATGTGAACAGGTTTACCTACCCTTTGAGAAGGTATTAAGTTATGGATCCAGCGTTGTGGTTTGACAAGTTTTCAGTATGGGTAGGAAGTCTAGTATGATGCGCCTTTGGAACCTTTTGAACCTTGTTACTGTCATCAATGGAAGGCCTTAGATAACATTTAACCTTAAAATAATTGAATATTATCTAGTAATCGTTGTGGTTTATGATTTCATGAAAATAATTACTAATTGTACTATGTTATGTGGTTAGTTGTTCTATTTCTTTACTGCTTGTTTATGTGTGTCATCGTTTGCAACCGACGTACCAAAAAAACAATAGAGCAACAATAGTTATGCAATAACTATTGTGGGCAACTTAAATGGACCTTTTGGGCAACTACACAAGCACTGTGCGCATTAAACCCAAGTGAACGCCACCGTGGTCTTGCGTTAACCATTTTTTCCTAAAAGTTTTGAAGAAAACAATTTTTTTAAATCTTTATAAATAACCTGGGAATAAGCTAAAAAAGTGAGCAGTACTAGCGCAAGGTTAGTAATGCTATTATTGCAATTAAAACTGCCTAATCTCTATATCAAATAAGCACTAAGCACATGGATAACCATCAATAACATATGCACAATCTAATCTTAATGGAAGCATATAAGAAATATCGAACAACAAAATACGAAGTTGATTGTCATAGGGTATTCAACCCATACATAAACTAAAAGACTAAAATAATTCCACCAAGGCTGTGCGGGAAGCTCGGTGGAGTTTCAACAGCTTCCTAGCCAACTCCCAATTTATCCTTACATTTTCAGACTCATCATAACTCAAATTGCTGAGCTTGATATAAACAATCTTCAGCAAGGGGGAACATGCAAGTATGAACTTTATTATTGTTAATTCTGTTGGGAATTATGATGCGTATCAAGAGCAGACAACTTAGGTCTGGTAGTTTACTGAGTTAGGTCTGTTTGTGATTTAGGTCTGGTTATGTAAAGTCTGGTAGTACATGTTAAGTCTGGTTGACTTATAGAGTTAAGTCTGGTCTGGTCGTGAAGATAGGAAAGTTTGTTAGAGTTATATTAGGAAAAGATACATTGCGTGTATGTATCTTTATAGAAGATTTGTGTATATCTTCTGTGTCGTCTAGGGTTTCCTTGTGATATAAAAGGATCCCTAAAGGTTGTTAGTGAATGTGTGTGAGTTGTACGATTTGATCATAGTGAATATCAATATACGAAGTTAGTGATATCCCTGCTTGTGTTCTTAATTGTTCTTGTTAAGATTCCGCATTAACATTAACAATCACTTAGGGTTTCTCACTTAGATTGGTTCGGATTTATCCTAACCATCTACTAGGTATTCAAAACTACTTAGTGATCCATATACAATTTGTGGACCAACAAGTGGTATCAGAGCAAGGGAGAGACTCTGAATTCGTAGAACACTAAAAAACCTAATTCTCACTCAAATCACCCTTCACAATGTCTGAACTCGATAAGCCTGAAACTTTCTCAATCCATAACAGTGAGGATGAGCAATCAAACCATGGAGATGAAGGAAAAACCGAAACCAGTAACTCCCAAACACAACAACAACCCATCCCTTCCACAACCACAATCTCAAACATAAAACTTCCACTACTGAAGAGAGAAGAGTATGATATATGGGCCATGGAGATGGAACATTATCTGGAATACATTGATAGTGATGTATGGAAGGTGATTCAAAAGGGAAATTCTAAGAAGAGAATTTCACAAGGGAATGATGGGCAGCTCAGAATAATGCCACCAGTATCTGCTGAGGAGATTAGGGCTGTGGAGAAGGAAAAGAAGGCCAGAACCTTGCTTCTTATGGCTATTCCTAAGGAGCATCTACAAAGGTTTCATGGCATTCTTGATGCTAAGGAGATGTGGGAAGCCATCAAGAAACGATTTGGAGGTAATGCTAACTCCAAAAAGATGCAAAAGGCTGTTCTTAAACAGCAATTTGAAACATTTAGTGTTTCAAAGACTGAAGGTTTGGAGAAGGGCTATGACAGATTTCAACATCTGTTAACACAACTGGAAGTTCATGGTGCAGCAGTCTCAAATGAGGATGCAAATCACAAATTCCTCAGATCTTTACCATCAGAATGGGGCAATGTATCTGTAGCAATGAGGATTAAGGAGGAAGTAGACTCTATGACACCTGATGACCTTTACAATAATCTCAGGATGTTTGAAAGGGACATCAGTAACAACACTCAGGGTTCAACCAGTTCCTCAAATGTTGCTTTTGTATCTCAAAACAAAAGCAGTACTTACAAGGTTAGATCTGGTGTTAGGTCTGGTAACTATGAAACTCCTTCAAGTGAAAGGTCTGCTTCAAGTTTCACTGATGAGGTGATACATTCTTTCTTTGCAAATCAAACGGAAGATGAAAGCTTTATTAGTGAAGACCTTGAACAAATTAATGATGCTGAAGTTGAGGAGATGGATATAAAATGGCACATTGCCATGGTTGCTTTAAGGGTCAAACGATTTCAGAAGCAATATGGTAGGACTATCAACTTCAACAACAAATCACCAGTGGGATACACAAAGAGGACTGTTGAATGCTACAACTGTCACAAGCATGGGCATTTTTCAAGAGATTGTCCAGAGAAGAAGTCTGCTGATGAGAAAAGAGTTGAAGATGGGAAGATGGAAAAGAATCAGATGAGTCTGCTGACAATGGAAGCTGGAGGAGTCAATTGGGGTGAGCATCCAAGAGTAAATGAGGAGTCTGATCATGCTCTCATGGCCATTGGTAATGAGGTATCATTATGCTCTAAATTATGTACTGACTCATATAATCATGTTAAGGCTTTGTGTGATGAGCAGCAAGAACAAATAGGTGATCTAGAAGTAAATTTATTAGCACATAAAAATGCTGTAAAAACTTTAGAGGCACAAAAGGTCACCCTTCAAAACCAACATGCTGCTTTAAATGAAAAACTATACTTTCAAGCTAATAAGATATATGAACAAGATGAGAAGCTTAAAAGGTATAGACAATTAGGGCTTAAAATTCAGAAGGAAAGGGATGAGCTGAGAAAAAGGGTAGATCAATGGAACAATTCAAACAATAACCTGTTTAAGTGTTGGGATTCTCAAATTAAATCAAATAAAAAATGTGGCTTAGGATATGAGGAAAATGAGAACAGGGCTATATTTAAGAATAGAGAAGAGGACTATGCTGATAAACCTTTGTACAATAGGTTTGTTAAGTCAGGTGATTTTAAGGGAGTACCACCACCTTTGAGTGATGACTATACTCCTCTTGAAAAAGAAGAGTTGGATGATTCACTCTTTGTGTATGGTAAGAAAGGTCCTCAAGTGTCTGAACCAACTACCTCAGAGGACAAATCTAGTAGATATTCTTCTTGTCAATCCAATGACTCTGAAGGATCTATTGATGGTTCCTCTGATCACTCTAAGTCTAAGTCAATCAGTGAGGAAAAAGAGAATCCTGAACCTAAGGTTGTTAAGGAGAGTGAACCTGTTGTTACTAAACCTTTTGTGACTGAACAAAAGGCTGAGACAGTTAAACCTAGTTGTGTCAATCACATAAAAACTCCTAGGAAATCTGTTAAATTGAATGAGTCACCTAGAAGCAATAGTGTTCACAGAGAAAGTAGGAGTAGTTATACTTATGCTCCTAAAAGATGCTTTGTGTGTGGAAGTTTGAGTCATTTAATAAGAGATTGTGACTTCCATGAAAAGAGAATGAAAAGAGAGGCTGAGCAAAAGAGAATGAATGTTAATAAGGTTCAAGGGTTAAATAAACCAGTTTGGAACAATGCTAGTAGAGTTAATCATGCTAACCAGTTTGTCCCCAGACCTGTTCTACTAAATAACACTACCAGACCTAACTCCTTTGTTAGTTCTGGTAGACAAAATTTTGGGTCTGGCTACAGAAACTTTAATATGAATAGGCAAAATGCTAATTTTATGAGGCCTAAAGTGAATACTGGTTATGTTAACTCTGTGAGACCTAATGTGAACTCTGGTTTTGTAAGACCCAAGCAACCTTTTCAAAAACCTCAGGTGAATGAAAATTTTCAAAGAAATAATTTTTACAGAGCTCATTCATCTGTAAGGAGACAAAGAGATTCAAGTAGGGGATCTACTGATAATTTCTCTGATTGCTGGACTTGGAATCCATTTAAAAATGAATTTACCTATAAGTCCAGACATGGTTTCACTGGAGCAAGTTCATACAAGACCTATAAGTATGTTACTCCACAGAAAGGACTCAAGCCAACTCAGGCCTTGGTTGTTAAGAAAAACTGATCTTCTTTCTTAACTTTGTATAGTTTGTATATTTGTTTGTTCTTTATCTTGCTATTCTTTTTGGTTATTCTTATTTTCAGTACTTATTTTGCTTTCTATAGTATGTGTATTTGGTATTTTTTGTGCTTAACTTTGCTTTGCAGTTGTTAGCTCTTTTCTATGCGCAAGTTATTCATATGTGGAAAATTAAAACATCAGAACCAAAGAGCTTTTTATTTAATAACAAGAAAATGCATTCTAGGATGCAAATTACAAAGCTTCTTAAGACAAAAGATTTTTCCCAAACTAGCTAAACATTACCACCTACACTTTCTGCTTCCCTTTTCCCATGAAGTCAGGAATGGTCTTCTTGGCCCCTCTGCCACCAAATTGATTCCATGCTTTTGGGCATGGGAGTGCAAGTATCACACTGCTTGGTGGAGGACGTGGCACAGAAGCACTACTCAGGGAAGGCACAGTCTTCGAAGGAAAGGTCTCTTCATCATTCTTGGAGGGGTCTTCTTCTTTGGCACTTTTATCATCTACATCAGAAGGAGGAGTTGGTCTTGAAGTTTTTGGTGTTTCATTGTCTGGTTCCTTTTCAGACAGATCATAAGCAGCTAGCCATTGTTTCAGAGTTGCTTCTCTCAATGTCTTGTTTCTTGTGATTGATGAATACCCTGGTGGGAAGTATCCACCCCATCCTCCTGAGGATGTATCAGAGGATGAGTCATTTGGATCCCAGGAATCGGATGAAATCTCTATGGTGTTTAAGTTGGATGGATCCATTATGCTTATAAGGTTTTATTCTGGTTTGTGATGGTATTTGTGATAAAACTATGGGTGGTTTTATAGGGAAAATCAAGGTTTAATGTCTTTTAATGCTTGGTTGGTGTATGAGTTAATACTTGCAGGGAAAGAGTTATTAATTGTGTTTTTGGAAAGTTGACCTTCGTTTTTATTTTGGTTAAGTATTTACTAGTGATAAAAAAAAAAAAAAATAAATAAATAAATAAATAAAAAAAAATGGGGAATTTACACTTAAGGGGAGGTAATGTACATTTAAGGGGAGGCAAATGTACAAGTTTTAAATGTTTTTAAATCGGGTAACCTTAAGTGTTAAATCTGGTAGCTCATGTGTCTTGCAAAAATTGGTTTTTGTCTCCTCTTTCTTGTTGTTTCAACTAATTCTTGCAGAGAAGAGTGGAATGAGGTGTTGCAAAACTTTGCATTCGCTATAGAAATTGTGTAAGTCCACTCTCTTAGTTAGGTCTGGTAAGTGTATGATTCGGCCTGGTTGACTTTTTAGGTCGGGTAGTGTTAATTTTATGACCGTTAGATCTGGTCAGAGTAACTAAAGATTTTACTAATATATTACCGTTGCATTATTTTCGGTAAAACAAGATATTTATGAAGTATATAAGCTTAAAATTTGATATTATTTATCTTCTTTTATTCCTTATTTGCTTCCAAATTTAAATAATCTTTATTACTCACGACTCTGTCTCTACGCAAATATTTTTCCAAACCCTACCTCTCTTGTCAACCAGACCTAAATCATTAACTCATCCATGGCTAATCTCAAGTTTGTGGACAAGCATAATCAAGTCGGGTTCTTGAAGAAGCCGGATCAAAGTGCAGGTTTTGAGCAGATTGTGGATTTTCTAAAAGGTTCTTATATTTGTTATTCATTAACTCATAATCCTACTATTTATCAGTCCCTTGTCAAGCAGTTCTGGAGGTCGGTTACCTCTGAGACTCTTGATGATGGGACACCATGCTTAAGAGTTGTCATAGACAAAAATGGTTTTACCATTTCTGAAGCATCCATTAGGGACAGTCTCAAATTGGATGATGCTTTAGGAGAATTTGATTTGTCTAATGAGGATATTTTTGAGGGTTTGAATAGCATTGGGTACCCCACAGATGGAAGCTTTACCTTTTGGAAAAGTCATTTTTCACCTCAGTGGAGGTTTTTAGTACATCATTTACTTCAGAGCTTAAGTCCCAAAAGTGGTGGATGGGATCAATTTGGAAGCAGAATTGCTTCTGCATTGGTCTGTTTATCATCTGGAAGGAAATTTAACTTTTCAAAATTAATTTTTGAAGGAATGGTGAAAAATGCTAAGAACCCAAAATTTTTAATGTATCCAAGATTTTTGCAAATGATCTTGAATTTTGAAACTAGGGATAAAGTGCCTTACATCAGTGTGGCCTTTACTTCTAAACTTTTTGCAAATCTAAAAAGGAGTTTTCAAGGGACAGACAAACCTTTGCTTGCTGCTATGCTTGGTACTAACAATGCAGGTACTTCTGGAGCTGCACAAGTGAACCCTGATGAAGCTCAAGACCAAGCCTCATCTAGGTCTGCTACACCTAGGTCTTCTCCAATTCCATCACCGCAACCAGGTCCCTCACCATCAGTTGAAAGATCGTCTACACCTATCCAACAATCTTCACCTCCACAACCACATGTTCCAAGTCCTGAAATGGAGGAGGCACATAATCCCATTACTGTGGAAGATCTCCTTGTCATTGTTCCTCAACTACAAAAGAAGATTGACATATTGGAAAAGACTAATGAGGCACTCAGAAAAGCTTATGTGACTTTGGTGAAGAAAGTAAAGAAAATGGGAGTAGCAATGAAGAAAAAGGGTGTCTCTTTTGATGATGAGGAAGATGAAGCTGAAAATTCTTCCAAACAGGGGAGGAATTTGGAGGAAGAACAAGAAAATATTCAAGAACAAGAAAATATTCAAACACCAGTTCAAGAACCACTTGTTCAAGATAATGTCACCACAATTAGTCCAGAGACATTGGAAGTTGCAGAGACTTTGGCTCAATCAATGGGCAAAATCAAACAGGATAGGAAAAGAAGAAGGTTAATTTTGTCTGTTGAGGAAGAAGTTGAAAAGTTTGGGACTATATCTGATGAAAAGTCTGGTGACAAGTCTGGTGAAGAAAAGTCTGGTAATGAACTTAGTTCTGGTAATGAAGAAACTTCATTGCCAAAGAAGTCTAAAAGAAAAACAAGAGAAGAACTTGCATCTGAGGCTGAAATTGAGAGGATTAAGGCTCAAGATATTGCTGATGAAGAAAGACAAAAGATGTTAGATGCAGTCTATGCAAGACAGTTGGCTGAAGAATCTGATGATTTTACAAAACTACTCAATGTTGATGATGAAGTGAGAGCAAAGTATGAAGAGCTGCTAACTATTGAAGGTTTAACTGCTGATGAACGTGCCAAACAGTTAGCTGACTTCATTAATGCAAGGAGTAATGATGATACATTGGGTGGATTCTTGGAAAAGTTCAAACTTCAAAAGAAATCAAAGATTCCAAAGAAGATGTCTATGGCAGAAAAGAAGTATGATATGAAGATGTATCTTAAGAATCAAATGCATCTTTCTTTGGATCAGATGAAAAAGAAGTCATATGAAGAAATTCAAGTAGCATATCTCAAGGCATTTGAGAGAGATCAAGGTTACAAAGCTACTGATTATGATGATGTGCAGAAATTTTGCTTTCAAGGTAGAAAGGCTAAAGAGACTGAACTAGTCATTGAACCTGATAAAGTGATTGATCCACAACCTGAAGCTGGTAAGTCAACAGAAGAAGTGCAAGATGAAGTGATTAAGCCTATTGTGTTTCAAAGAAGAAAAGGTTTGGAAAGGAAGAGTAAATCCAAGAAAGTAGTTGCTGAAGAGGAATTAGATGAAGAACCTTCATCTGAAGGAGCCACAATGGGGACTATTGAAAGCACTAAGGAACCTACTAAGGTTGTCAAGTATCAACTTATCATGACTGGTGGAAGGGCTGCATATCAAATAATAAGGGAAGATAATTCTAACATTGTTTATATGAATTTTGCTGGCATTTTGATTGATGTGAATAGGGAGGATCTTCAAGAACTTTATCAGTTGGTGAACATTAAATATGGAGATCATCCACCTGAAGATGAATTTGAAAGAGTCTTTTGGGGAAATTTGAAGGTGATGTTTGAGCCACCAACTGAGTCTGATATAGTGTGGAAACTTCCTGAAGAACATAGCATTGTCAGCTGGAGATATTTTCATACCTGCAAGGTACATTGTGTTTCATTAAAGAATGTTGATATTTATATGCTTGCAGAGGTGGAATATCCTTTATCATCAAGTGTTTGCAAGGAAATGATGAGCAAAAAGTTGTATGCTAGTAAAAAGGATGAAGGATATGAGATGTTATTGGATTTAATTAAGAAGCAGTCTTTGAAGGATGTAGCCTAAGAGTGTTTGAAAGAATTTTCACAAGTTGTTGAGTGAGACTATTGGAACTTCTCACTTGGTGGAGGTGCTTTGCACTAACACATCAAAAGGTTATCAGTCCACCTTGTCTCATCAACATAAGGACTGGCTAATCCTGAGCAAACGGCTAACAGGTAAAGATTGCTCAAATCCGTTTATGGCTGACAATTTGCCAAAAATTGTATGGTATTCAACTCACCATATCTAAGATGAGTGAAGAGTTGGCTAGCCCACAAGGTTATGGCTTATGGTAAAGGCTGTGGAAAACCATAAATGGTAATCAATTCACCATGATGAGGTGCTTTTCCATCAAAGAATTGACTAGTCCAGAAGCAAACGGCTTTTGGTAAAGACTTAACAAATCCGTTGATAAGCTGATGATTTGCTTAAAATCATATGGTTATCAGTGTACCATGGTCTTACACACCAAAACATTTGGCTACTCCAGTAGTAATGGCTATTGGTAAAGAGACATCAAATCCATTAAATTTCAATGATTCACCTCTCACAGGTGTTAACACACCTGGAAGTGATGAGAATAGATATGAAACTTAATATGAATTGATGTACATATAGTCATTGTTGCTGCCAAGTCCATATCAGAAGAGCTTATCAAGATTCAAGCTGCTAGAAAGGAACAAGACCTAAATACATTTCAAAGTGTTCAAGATTCAATCCTCAGAAGGCTAAATCAGAAGAACTTGAAGTCCATGAAGCATGAAGATCAAGTTAGGGGAGGATTGTTGGGAATTATGATGCGTATCAAGAGCAGACAACTTAGGTCTGGTAGTTTACTGAGTTAGGTCTGTTTGTGATTTAGGTCTGGTTATGTAAAGTCTGGTAGTACATGTTAAGTCTGGTTGACTTATAGAGTTAAGTCTGGTCTGGTTGTGAAGATAGGAAAGTTTGTTAGAGTTATATTAGGAAAAGATACATTGCGTGTATGTATCTTTATAGAAGATTTGTGTATATCTTCTGTGTCGTCTAGGGTTTCCTTGTGATATAAAAGGATCCCTAAAGGTTGTTAGTGAATGTGTGTGAGTTGTACGATTTGATCATAGTGAATATCAATATACGAAGTTAGTGATATCCCTGCTTGTGTTCTTAATTGTTCTTGTTAAGATTCCGCATTAACATTAACAATCACTTAGGGTTTCTCACTTAGATTGGTTCGGATTTATCCTAACCATCTACTAGGTATTCAAAACTACTTAGTGATCCATATACAATTTGTGGACCAACAAATTCATTCTCTGATCTAGGAAAAGATCGAAACGCCACACTCTTGAGCTGCCCCGACCTAATTCCATTGCTACCTAAATCTAATGAATAAACTTCCGAAGGTAGATCACTTTCCAACGCAGCCTGCAAATTGAGATAGTATTGAGATGCACAACCATGTCAATTTAAGATGACGTATTTCATACATATGCATTCCACTTACCATGGTTTCTAGAGTTTGCAATTTTTGAGCTCCACAAATCATTTGAATGATGAATGACACCATTGCATTGTTTCCAAAATCGACTCCCGATAGATTTAGAGTCTTAAGGGTTACAAATGCCACAGGGACATTCATCCAGGAGCTTCCTTCTTCCAACAACTACAATTGGTCGACTTTTCATAAGTTTTAAAGACTATATTTCATAAGTATTAGAGATTACTTTAACATTATGTAATTTGAACTGTAAAACTCAAATTTGTCTAACCTTGCACTCCTGAAAATCCAATGTTAGGGACTCAAATTTGTCTAACCTCACCAAAAAACAGACACAAACACATATATCCCTTTCAATTGAAAGAAAACATAAACAATGGCAGCAAATAATGGCAAGTTTCAAAATGATGCTAAAGAGTATGAGTGGGTGTTAAACAACAAATTGCTGTTTGACGTAGTGTTTGATGCTTTCGGGTATGAACCGATTGCAGAATATGGGTCGTATAGGTAGGTAGATACGTGGATGAGGGGTCAAATTTTGAACTGGCTGCATGCGCAAGACTTTTACTGGGATGAGGTTTGGGGAGTGAATGATTATGGGGAGGAGGAAGAAGACGAAGAGGAAGATGAAGATGAAGAGGAGGAGGAAGGTGAAGATGATGTGGTGGCTCAAAGTGAGCTATTGGTGGAGCAAAATGAAGACGATCAGCAGCAAAATGTGGTGGTGCCTCAAAACAAGGGGGGCAACAAGGTGGGTTTCACAACCCTTATAATCTAGAAAAGAGGATTACCGATCTTGAAATTGTGTTTAAACGACTCAAGGAAAGTAAGAATATGATGGAAAGCAGGGAAGAGAGCTCCGGTTCTAACAAGTTGGGGTGAAATGCATTGAAGCAGTTTAGTATGACGTTGTTTTTATGTTTAGTATGTTTAGTATTTAGGTTGGATAATTAAATTAATATTTGTTTGTACCTTTTACAAAAATATCAATGAATTATTTGATTTACCGAAGTCAACAAACCAAAATTTGTGTAAGGGTAACTGGTGCAAAAAATATCACCAACTATTAGTGTAGTTTTAACCAAAAATTGCATAAGGGTAAGTGGTGCAAAAAAAGTGTTACAAACAATTAGTTAGGCAACCCTGAGTATGTACTAGCACCATTTATTATGGGATAATTACCAAAATAGACCAAACACCAAATGGTCTATCCCATATCCCGGTTGCCTAAAAAATGTCCCCAGTTGCCCAAAAAATGGCGATTGTTGCCCAAAAAATACACTGAAAATCCTTCAGTTGCCCAAATAATTGCCGGTTGCCCTGGGAAACAAAATTATTTTCGGATTTCGGGGTAGATAGGGAACCGCCCTTTTGTGTTTGGTCTATTTTATTTTGTACTTTGAGTACAATATATTCTTCTGAACGACTGACAACACCATATATACTAGCACCATTTGTTGGGCAACCAAGTTATGTGATTACTATAAGTGTATTAACATTTCAGTTGCCTCTAATTTTTACGTTTTTATTTGTTTATTTAGTTTTTGTTTATTTTTATATTTTTTTAATTCCATTTAAAACAACAAACCAACCAACATTTTTACTCACCGTAACGGTTAATTTTTTTTTCCAGCAAAATAAAGGGGCTCAACTGTTCAATGAAATTACAATAGGTACACCCCTAGTAAATCGACAGAAATGTTTAGTTATTAATTACAATAGTTAAAGGGCCACCACCCTAACGGTTATATTTTGTAAGTATTTAAGGCACGCTTCACCAAAAAAACATATCATCGTTATTATCCATCAACCACTAAAAAAATAAAATATGGACCGGCCAACTTTAGAAGAACTAGCAAACACAGCAAACTCTCACCGTATGTCAGACATGTGGCTAATTGTAATCCAAGAGGAGACCGAAAGAGATTTTCAAATAGCAAGAAAACTTTTTGATGTTGTTAAAGATTTGAATGATAGTATGGAGAAGAGGCAAGCTATTATTAATGACTTGAAATTCGATAAGAGTCTGCGTGCCGTGGAAAGTGCAGCATTCTTCAATGCCGTTCAAGAAAAGGAACTCACCTTGAAGATGAAACTCGAAATTGACTGTAAGGAAGCACAGTTTCGGACATTCGAAAAAAGGGCATTCCTTGAAAAGATAAAGAAACTTTGTTGAAGGTTTTATTGTTAGATTCCACCATATGCTATCGTGACTTTAGTGTGTTTAATTTGAAAGTAGTAATGTTTCGTATCTGTGTATGATAGGATGCATGAAATATTTTGTATCAATCATTTGGCTATGTATCAATTATTTGGCTATGTGTTAGAGTTTTCGAATTCGTGTGATTTATGAGCGCGTTAAACTAATAATGATATCCAATTTGATTTTTAAACCCTAATTCAAGCGATTTGGGGGTTTTTAATCCGTTCAGACAAGAAATTACACAACAAACCATGCACTTACAAACCAAGCAGTATATTCCACCACTTACAAAGCGAGCAGTAGAACCCTCTCGGCAGTAGAAATCTTAGCCTAGCAGCAGGAACTTTCTAACAAGCGGTAGAATGACTGCTCACGAGTAGTAGCAAGTTCCCTAATTTTGTAAAGTTGCCCATATATTAAAAATTGCCCATTTTTTAAAAACGTTGCCTAAAGAGAATCCGCAATGAGGGGTGTTCCCACCGTTACTTGGTCCTTCCGTTCCATAATGCGATGAGGGGTTTTCCAAAAGCTTTTACAATGACTTTTGCCAAAGACTTGTAATTCCTCAACCGGTTGATACAATATATATCAAGTTGTTTTCATTAAATGCAAACATGTTGAGTTTCCATCTTATACCCTCCATTAAACACATTTCTTCACTTTTTACTTAATTTGAAGGGTTGCTTTTTTATTGTTTTATTATATTACGCATGTGAATATATATACAAGTATACTTGCAAACCATTTTAAGCATTCTCATCCTGCATAAACTTTTACACAATCAATTATGTGATGAAGCTGAAAGTTCAAGCCGACTACGTATCGATCGAGGTCGAGAAGACTGACATCATAAGCGTACCAACACAAAAAAAATTACCGAGCAATAGAATGATCAAAAGCTAGCAGCAGTATAAACCAACTAGCAGTAGAATGCTCAAAAGCTAGCAGCAGTATAAACCAACTAGCAGTAGAATGCTCAAAAGCTAGCAGCAGTATAAACCAACAAGCAGTAGGAACTTACAAACAGCAGCAACAGTAAGGAAAAAACAAAATAATCTTTATGTTAAAAAATTTGCAAAATTGCCCATATAAATTTTTTTTGGAAAAGTTGCCCAATTTTTAGTTGCCCATATATTAAAACTTTTTCCATGTAGGTTGCGCTACAGTACACACAAGTACATCATCTTTATCTTATTTTAATGCCACTTGATAGGTGTAATAATCAGAGTCAATGAGAATCCTGTATATATGTGTCATATTTGCCAGTGACAAAATATTGTGTGTGCTTGTAGACGGTTGTACTTAGGGCAACTACATTTCCTTATATAACTCTTCACCATATACAACGCAAACAATCTTTTAGAAAATAGGTAACCAAAAAAGCACAACAATCTTTTACTAAGTACAAAACCCTATTAAAGTAACATAAAAAAAAGAACAAAACAGAAAAAAATTAGAATCTACGAAATTAAAAATAAAGTACACAACAATCTTTAAGAAAATAATTACACTACAAAATATTGTGGTTTTTGGGTGAGAAGTCGCTTAAAAGAAGTCGTTTGATTACATGCATGCCATTTGAATAACCGGACTGAAGTCAGCATTACTTTTGTCTATATACCACCCTGGTTACAAATTTTCCATGTTTGGGTTGCGGATATTTTCCACGTGTCCGACAAAATAGTGATAATACAGTTGTGTTTTTTGATCTTACTTATGGATATTTTGGTCATTTTAACCCAAGTTGTAAGCGCATCTTCCAGCTTACAAGTTGAGCAGCAGGAAATATGAAGGCATCGTTTTCATCCTTTGTTGTTTGATGTTGTAGGGAGTCTTTTGATAATCGGGTCCAACTTTATGCAATGAATTGCCCCCTGTATTTCCCTAGCAACGTGTGCTCTTCTCATTCTATATCTCCCTTCCGTGGCACTATATCTCCTACCCATGGTTGTCATCTCCATCAACCATTAAACATACATGCTTTTTATCACTTTGATGGCCAACGAGAGCCTGATTGGTAGTAAGGCTTTCGTCGTCCATGCGACCTTTAAAACTAAAAGTTGTTACTCTTGACCGCAAGGTCCAGGTAAGCTTTTTTCTTGGCCAGGTCAGTGGTATTGGGAATGCTTGTAATGGAAGGATGGAGGGTGGGCAGTTGAGACGCCTTTCTGCACAAAAACGGTTTGAAATTTACCATATTGTTCGAAAGGACGCTCGAGGATGTTATGGAAGGGGGTTTAGATGAGTGGGATTTGTAGAGCGTTATGGTTTAGGGTTATTAGTCGTCATTTAAGAACGACTAACTGGTATTAGAAGTCATTTAAGAACATGTCTGGGCCGTGAGATGACCCTCTTGACGCTGCTTGCTAACCCACGTAATGTGTGAGTACATACTTGAATTAACGAGTATGTAAATGATGATCATCAGCAAATGACGTTTTGTCATTGAGTGAAGACCTTGGTTATCATATATGGTAAACAACATTATATTGTTATTCAGGAACCAGTTGTAAAAAATGGATAACATCTTCAACTTCTCTAAAACGGTTGTTAGTATCACAGCTTTGTGTTAAATGTCTTTATTGTTTTCTGTGGGGTTGGTTGGGCCTTCTTTCGTTGTAATAACCTTTTATATAGGAGGAACCACTGTTGTGTCACGTGTGAACAGTGAATTTGACTGAGTCTTATGCGTCTAGGCACGTGCCTAAACTTGTAGCTGGAGTGCCTTCCGTACTGTCTTGTCTTTTCAACGTCTTGGGAAGGTACACAAATTTGTGTTTATGAGATCCAATTTCAACGTCTTGGGAATGTCGGCTGAAATTTCCAAAGGTGGATAGTCTGCTCAACTGCCTTTAACTTTTTTTTTGGAAAGCCACTTTCATTTTTTGGATTGGAGTCGAACCCACCACATCGGCAAGCCCTCATCCACCACGTACCCAGAGTATGTTGTCTGAACCGGGCCCACGCTGTCGTAGTGGGGACTTTTAACGACTTCCGGCCGAAACTGGCCGAAGAAATTTGCCCAATTTTATAAAGTTGCCCATATTTTAGTTGCCCATTTTTTAAGTTGCTCATCTTTTAGTTGCCCATTTTATAAAGTTGCCCATTTTTTAGTTGCCCATTTTTTAAGATGCTCATCTTTTAAATATTGCCCATTTTTATAAACGTTGCCAAATTTTGCCATGTAGGTTGCGCTACAGTTCACACAAGTACATCTACTTTATTTTATTTTAATGCCACTTGATAGGTCTAATCAGAGGCTATTTGTACTTCATCAACATCATTAGAATTAGGATACGATTACCATAGGTGTATTAACATTTCAGTTTCCTTTAATTTTTATGTATTTCTTTATTTAGTTATGAGTATTATTTTTTTTTCATGCCATTTACAACTACAAACCAACCAAGAAACCGTCCATAGTGAAGAGGACGAGGTGGCTGAAAGTGTGGTGGTGCCGCAAAATTAAGAGGATGAGCAGCAAAATGTGGTGGATCAGCAAAATGTGGTGGTGTCTCAAAACTAGGGAGACCATCAAGATGGGGTGAAATGCATGGAAGCAGTTTAGGATGACGGTGTTTTTATGTTTTTAGTTTGTTATTTATGGTAATCCAAGAGGAGACCGAAATATATTTTCAAATAGTAAGAAATCTGTTTGATGTTGTTAAAGATCTGAATGCAAGGAAGCACAGTTTCAGACATTCAAAAAAACGGCATTCCTTGAAAAGATATAGAAACTTTGTTGAAGGTTTTATTGTTAGATTCCACCATATGCTATGGTGACTTTAGTGTGTTTAAGTTGAAAGTAATAATGTTTTCGTATCTGTGTATGATAAGATGCATGAAATATTTTGTATCAATCATATGGCTATGTATCAATCAGTTGGCTATAGTTTGAATTAGTCTAATTTATGAGCGCGTGAAATTAATTATGAGATCCACTTAGATTTTGAAACCCTAATTCAAGCGATTTGGGGGGTTTTTAATCCGTTCAGATAAGAAATTTACACAACAGTCCATGCACTTACAAATCAAGCAGTAGATTCCACCACTTACAACGCCAGCAGTAGGACCCTCTCAGCAGTAGAAATTTTAGCCGAGCAGCAGGAACTTTGTAACTAGCAGTAGAATGTCTGCTCACGAGCAGTAGCAAGTTCCCCAATTTTGTAACGCTGCCCATTTTTAAGTTGCCCATCTTTTAAAATTTGACTGTTTTTTAAAAACGTTGCCTAATTTGGCCATGTAGGTTGCGCTACAGTACACACAAGTACATTAACTGTTGATGCAAATAATGTTCTAAAAACTTTATTTATATCTTTCGATTACTTCACGTTTTGAGGATGACAAAATGTGAAATCACGATACGTTAAAATCAACGTAAACAAGTCTTTAATCGGAAGATCCCGTTTCTACGCAAATCACTCTTGAACAAAAGTTACAACTTGAACTAGTGATCAATGAAGTGAATTTATGTTTTGAAAATTCACATTTTAAATGGGACAAAACATTTTTTCAAAAATACACATGACAAATTATTTTTGAAATATTAAGAAATGTTTTAATGGAAAAATATGTTTGAAAATCACAACAGCTATTTTCCCCCCCAAAATCAGCTCCAACCTTCCCCAAATAAGTTTTCACCAGAAAAGACAAAATTTGGAGCGTCCTAGTCTACGACGGCTCCACGGTTCCTTTAAATTTAACGGAGCCATGGGGTATTTAACGGAGCCGTCCGTACCATTTTTTCTGTAACGTTCAGATTTTTCTTGCCTATAAATATCAACCCCTTTCACAGTTTTAGGCACCCTTCACACACAGAAAAATCCCCTAGCTCAATCCTCTCAAACCTTTCACTTCTTTAGGTTAGTTTTCTTTGTTTCAAGAGTGATCCAATCATCCTTCAAGTGATCCTCTTCATCTCTCTTCATTAGCAAGAGAAGAACACAAGTATCCAAGTAGATACAAGGTGTTGTCATTCCTCTTCATTAGCAAGAGAAGAACTCAAGTATTCAAGAAGATACAAGAGTTATAGTTGTTAGGTTTTTGTAACATTTGTTACAACCTTGTTGTATCTTTGTATACATCAAGCTTTCTTATCTTTTGTGAGTGAGAGTGAAGATCAAGTGTGATCTATAGAGATAGTGAACATCTCTTATAGCCATTGGGCTTGTGTGATTGATCAAGAAGATCAAGGGTCGATAGATTAGTGTTAGTTGAGTAGAGTGAAGTGAGTGTTGATCATTGTGATCGTGTTGATATCTTGGTGATCTCTTGAAGCCATTGGGCTTGAGTGTTTTGTCACGTGGACCTTGGTAGATTGGGGCTAGCTAAGATTAGCACTCGACATCTAGTTTATTGTCGGTAATAGGATAAGCGACGTGTACGGTTTTCTCCGCCTGAAGGGAGGTTGTTGATATAGTGTTTGAAACTCTCGAGTGTGGTACTCGGGGAGTGGAGTAGGGCGAAGAAGAGCTTCGTAGCCGAACCAATATAAATCCTCTGTCTCAGTTTGATCTTTCCAACTCTACTCTTTACTTTCATTAGTTTATATTAGTTTGTTTAGTGTGTAGTTCATATTGGTGTTGATTGATTACACATAGAGTTCGAATCAAAGTTTTCAATAGCCAACTTTTAAAACAAGATTTTTAAAAGGATTTTAAACCGGTAAACTATTCAACCCCCCCCCCTTCTAGTTTCCCACAATTGGTATCAGAAGCCACGTCAGTCAAGATTTTAAAGTATATTGTATTTTAAAACTTGAATCGATCAATGGATTCCGACAAATATCTAGAAGGGCAATCTATGCAAAGACCACCACTTTTCGAAGCCGATTGTTTTATATATTGGAAAACATGATTCGAAACGTATGTGAAATCAAAAGACATTGATCTTTGGCATGTTATTACCGAGGGTGACTTTCAACCTATTCAAATGAATCCGGAAACTAAAAAGGATGAAATAGTTTCTTATAATAAACAAAGTGATGAACTTAAAAGGAAATTAGCCAAAAATAATGAGGCTAAAATGATGATTTATAATGCTTTGCCTAAAAAGGAATTCGAAAGAATTTTCATGTGTAATACGGCAAAAGATATTTGGAAAACTTTGTTAGTCACTCACCAAGGTAATAACCAAGTCAAAGAGAACAAGATAGATCTTCTTGTTCAACAATATGAACAATTCTCCATTTCGGAGGATGAGTCAATAGATAATGCTTTTGCTAGATTTAATACTATTATCACTAGTCTTAAAGCTCTTGATGAAGGTTATTCTAGTAAGAACTATGTTAGGAAGTTTCTTAGAGCTCTACATCCTAAATGGAGAGCAAAGGTCACCGCCATAGAGGAGTCAAAGGACTTGGCGGCATTGTCACTCGATGAACTTATAGGAAATTTGAAAGTTCACGAGATGATCATCAAGAAGGACTCCGACATTGTCAAAGGCAAAAGCGAGAGAGTTAGATCTCTAGCATTAAAAGCCAAGAAAGAGTCCAGTGATGAGGAATGTTCGAGTTCCGGTAGTGAAGATGAAGAGTACGCACTAGCCGTTAGGAACTTTAGAAAGTTCTTTAGGAGGAAAGGTAGATTTCCTAGACAACCTCGCGATGAGAAGAGGTCATCCCAAAGAAATCATGATGAAAGAAAAGGGACAAGTGATAGGAAATGCTATAGATGCGGAGATCCTAATCACTTCATAGGTGAATGTCCTAAGCCACCAAAATCCAACAACCAAAGAGCCTTTGTAGGAGGTTCTTGGAGTGATAGCGGTGAAGAAGAAGAGAAGAAGCCTAACGATGAAAAGTGCCTAATGGCTCAAGCTTCTAACGAGGTACATTCCGACTCTTCTTATTATAGTGATAATAATTCGTCAATAGATGATAGTGAATTGCATGACGAATACAACAAACTATGCGTAGTTAGTACTAAGATCTTAGGTAGAAACACAAAACTTAAGTTAAAACTACAAGAACTAGAACTACAAGTCCTAGAACTAAAAGATCAAGTCAAAAGACTTGAGAAAAACAAGGAAGTAGACTTAGGATGCGGGTCATGTATAAGTCTTCAAGTAGAACATGAAAAACTTAAAGAAAATGCTTTAAGAATCATTAAGTTTGATGAAGGAACTAAAACAAATAATGATATACTTGAAAACATTAGATATAGTGAACATGACCGTGCGGGTTTAGGTTTTGACCCAAATCAGGCTTCTACAAGTGGTACCAAACAAGTTAAATTTGTAATACCTGAAACGTCTAAGTCTGAAGGGGACGGCACCACTAAAGGTACAGACGGCACCACTAAATTTAGTGGTACCGTGGTACCATCTGGTGCTGAAGACGAAACTGGGTCAATTTTAAAAAGTAGCATAAGTCCTAAACCGAGTCACATAGTTAAAAATAGTTCTAATGTGTCTACTCCAAGTAAAGGAGAGGTCAAAAGCTCTTACAAACCATTGTCATCTCCCGAACATGGATTTGTAAAGCGTGACACTAGGTCGACTACTCCTCCGCCTAGAAAGGTGAACTCTCCCAAACCTCAGTCTAGAACTCCTCTACCGAGAGGTAACTTTAGAAGACAAAATCATCCAAGTAACTTTCCCGTAACTTGGAATGATCGTCCACCAAAAGGTTACTTACCAAGGGAAATGTGTCCTCCATTCTCACATCCAAAACTAACGCAACAAATGCGTAGGATGTTTGACTCTAACAACTTTGGACCCATGAGATATTGGGGACCAGATGTTTAAACTTTTGTTTTGCTAGGATAACATGAGTGTAAATAAATTTCGGAGTCTAACAAAAGGAGTATGATGTGTTATCAAACAAGTCTGGTGACGCAAAAGTCAAGTCGTGTCTTATATGCTCTACATTCAACAAAGGTAGTCTTATTCTCTAGTTTTATGAGCAACACCTCAGGCACAGGTACGCTTTCTTAAAACACCCTTTGTTAGTAGTAATGTTTGGCATGAAATAGTGTAGTTAGAATCTAACATGGTAGGCACTATAACACAGAAACTATATTCACGTCTCATCATGTCAAACTCAACTTGTCCAGAAATGTTCGATGATCGCTTGAAGATCATGCGTGACAAGTTTAAATTAAGCATTGATGAGTGAATCAAGTTTCCTTCCTTGCACATAAGTAATCTTGCCTAAATTAAGTATCTGTTTAAACTTATGTATACTATATGTATGAGATACATAGTTTAAGTAATAGTCTTAATTGACACTCACGCCCATATCCGCAAAAACAAAACTCACAAGAGACGAAGAAGGTGAGTGAGCGGATATAACTAGGTTAGGGGCATAATAGGTAAAGTAGTTTACCTAACGGCAAGTAGGTCCATTATCATGAATAGTGTTGGCTTTGTGCCCACTTGTAAGAAGTATCCCAAAACCTCTTACATCAAAGTGTTTAATGTATCATACCATACATTAAAGATACTACACACTTGAGATTACGATATCTTGAGGAGATTGATGTAGAAAATGTTTCTATACAACTCTGATAATGTGAGAGTTAATGTGGATTGAAAAATAAAGTGTAATGTTTGTACCTTCATAGGTTGATTTACAAACATCTTAGTTTCCCAAGAAACAAACTACTCTTATTGTCTCCACGACCGAAGCCGAGTACGTAAGCGCCGGAAAGGCATGACAACAAACACTATAGATGAGGCAACCCCCTATGAAGTGTAGCAGTTAAGATGCCATTAGACTTGACCGGGAACCCTGTAGTTTGCTCATGAACGAAGCTCGTCGAAGTACGTCATCTCCTCCGTTTCTTGAATGAAAACATTGTCAATTCACCAACCAATACATTCTCGTCACCCCACTCATGACTATTTAGATAAATCTGTCGAATTATTAAAGTCATCGTCCACCTCTCTCCTCATGACCTCTTAATAATTCACTTGAAATATTAACGTCATTTCTCACGTCTTGTTTCATGACTCATTTGTCATTTCACTCACACCGCCTCATGACTCTTAAGTCATTCCTCTCATCCCACTTATGACTATTTCGATATTTCAATGGAAATATTAAAGTCATCTCTCACGTCATATCTTATGTACGTTTGATCCCTTTTATGACTCCTCAAATATTTCACGGGAAATATTGAAGTCATTCTCCATGAATCACCCAGGACTTCTTAAGTCATCTATCTAACTCATCTTATGACTTTTAGAAATTCCTTTAGAAGTTCTAAGTCATTCCCTCACAACTCGTGACATGACTTCTTGAATATTTCACGGGAAATATTAAGTCATTCCTCGCGTCTCGTATTCGGACTAATTAAATATTTCATGGGAAATATTATAGTCATCCTCCAAAACTCAACTCATAACTTCTATTTATTTCACGGGAAATACTAGAAGTAAATCCTCATCAAATGATAACTTAGTCAATTTCCTTGGAAACACTAAGGTCATTTCCGGTCATCCCATTTAATCGTCTTTCGTCAAAAAGTTTATTAGGTATAAACTTTTTCCTCGTGTCAAAAAGTCTTACTAAATAAGTAAGATTCATCAGACAAAAGTCAAAACGGAAGAAAAATTGGACCATCAGATATACGGCTCCATTAAAGATCCACGGCTTCATTAATGTTTAATGGAACCGTGGAGCCGTGCATCTGAAAAACGCGCCCATTTCCCTTTCTTCTGCACAGACTTTCCTAACACCCCAAAAACACCTTTACTTGCTGTCAAAACCGAACCATAACACCTTAATTCAACTAAACTCTTGCAAATCAAGATTGAGGCACTGGAATCAACAAATCCTAATCACAACATCACTAATTCTAGTGCTCTTGTCATAACTTTGACCTTCGTTAGGTTCTACGTTCAAGCGCTAGCATATTTCAGTGAGAGTAGGCAGAATCGTTGATTCTAATATAGGTGTCTAGATCGATTACAGCATGCTAGCAGTTTCGTTAACAGAAATCGGTCATATGGATTTACGAGCAACCCATGGATTTTAGTGATTAACGAGTGAGGAACCATAAGTAAGGCCTAACTGGCGACCAACCAGTTATCATTCCATAAGATGTCAGCTTGGTGATCTATTTCGTATTGTGGAAGAGCCAACCAGAACCCTCGATAGAGAAGTGAGCAATTTAGATGAGACAAGATTCTAATCATAAGTCATTAGAACGTAAACTGTGGACATGAGTTACTTGAAAACGTAAGGACCAGGTGAGAATTAAGTACCCACACTTTTTGGCAGTGGCACTAGCTGAATTTTGGGGACAAAATTCCTGTAACGGGGATGTACTGTAGTAACCGGCATTTTTAGGGCAATACTTATTTATAAGACTCGAAACCAGTTGTGGCAGACGATGATTTTTCTCCAAAATTATTTTAATAATAAGTTTCATTTATTATTGCCTATTGTACATTTCGAGCTTACATGATTATTTCGAAAAGTGATATCGCATACTGTAGCATACAGTAACCCTCCAAACTACTTAATTTTATCAAGAAAAGTGAATTAATCACTTCCTGACACTTACTGGCAATTTATTTACAAAAACTGAGAAGTTATCTCGTTTTCCTGAAAAGCGACACCACACGCGTACCGACACCACATTAGTAATGGTTTAATTTTATAATTCATTTTCGGAGTCAATAAATTTTACTCTATGTCAGTTTTATAAAAGCGACTCCAGAATTATATTTTTCACATTTATACGAAACCGAGGTACTACGATTTCACCTCAACTCAACGGGACACGAGGTACACAAATTACACCCTATCATATAATAAAAACACCCACCTATCCTTAAATCCGTCCACATGCATCCTGTATCATTTAATTGTTTCTTTTTCCTGGTTGTCTTTCCCGAACGCCCCACCCCCTTATCTTCTTCCCTTTTTTTTTTTTGTCTATTTCCTCCCTCGATATCACCATCAACAACGAACCATCACCATCATCAGTCACGGGTTTACCTTGAAAATCAAAGGAGATAGATGTTTTCCTCAAAAAGGATGGCACCACAATCGACATAGCAAAAGAAACAGTCAAAGCGTCTAATTTATGTTCTTTTTAAACCATCACCGATCCACAGAGGAGACACCACTTACATCTCAAACAAAAGAATAGTTCTGGTGGTTCCTGCTTGGATTCGGGCTTGGTGGATTTGTGTGGAGTTTTGCTTGTTTATTGTAAGGTTTTATTCGAAATCCCCTTCGTCTTCATTGTTACTGATTTTTATTATAAATTGTGATCTTGATTGGCGTAAACCAATTTGTAGGAATTGTATAAGTTTTCGTGGATAATAATGAGGGATTTGATATGTTTAAAAAAATAAAAAATAAATAAATAAAAAAAAGCTGGTTTCGTGTGGTTAAAAAGAGGTTTAAGAGGGTTTTTGTTTGTTGTTGAACTGAGTTAACTCACTGAGTCAACTCAGTGAGCGAGTCAACTCACTGATCGTCTTTGTCTTTGTGCTATTTGTTTTTCATCGTTGTACTAGTGCTGTCGCCATGTTGTTAGACCCAGCTGGGGTTGAGTCGTTGTTTTGATCCTTGTCGTAGTTGATATTGTTGGGTTTCAGTTTGGAGGTGAACCCTACTAGGGTCATGAGTTGATTTCATTGCTTAGTTATTCGAGTTATTTTACTTACACGTATTGATTTGGACTCGGTTGATATTTAGAATTGCTTACTAGTTTGTCTTGTGCAGGATTGGTTATGACCCCGGGTCAGTTTAGATTTTTGTTTTAATAGCTCGGTCTCGGTGTTAATAACGAAACGAAAGGAGACGTTTGTAATTGGTTTTATATGTCCATGAAGTAATCTGTCACATATCCTTAAAGAAAATATCCCTATATTTCATAACCAAGAGTAGGGTTTTAATCCACCCAATATTGCATATTTAATTATTGATTCTTGTGAACCATGAGAAGTTTTCCTGTATTTTTACTTATCGAATCATTTTTTTGTGTCGGGTTTTATCATACACCAAGTCAATGTTCACTTTTTCAAAACAACAGAGTAAGATTCAAAGGTTAATATTATTTATATTACTAGTTAATTAGTAATCAAATAAAGTAACTAATTATATTTTGATGTCATATTAAACATTTATATAAGTTGTGGAATCAGTTAATTTTGTGTTGTTATGTGATTCTCGGGCCAAGGCCCGAACCATAAAAAGGGTAAATGGATTTGGTTATTTGGGCCGAGCCCATTGATAGCTGCGTTTGGTTCAGTTATAAAGTGTATAGTTGTATTTATATTCCCATTAACTTGTGAACTAACGTAGCTTTGTTATTTGTTAGTCGTGGTCACTAGTGAGTTTCGGATTTCTATTAGGACTTGTTACTTGGACCGGGTTACTTATACGAAAAGGACTAAAAATATATAAACAGTCATTAGACATATTGGATAAAATTTGGACTTATTCGACTTTTAATGGGCCAAAATAATTAAACCAATATTTATTAAATTGTAAAACCCGACAATGATTGAAACTCATGATGTTATTAACTTGTAAACTTTTCACAAGTTGATATTCAAATTTAAGTTTTCTTATAAAACTTAAAATTACCTTTTACAAACTTAATTAACATTTCCAAACTATTTGGGATTATTGGGTAAATACCGAAACTTACTAATTGACTTGTTTTATTGACGTTTTCTTTGTCGCTATTTTTCTTGACTTCTTTTGTCATTCCTTTATCGACTCAAGTTCTCGTCCATACTCTTCTCGACAGTGTCGATTTTCAATTCCTATTTGGCGTGAGTGTTCCTGAGTCTAGGTTGTCTTACCACCACACGAAACGTTAACACTAAACTTTTTACCAACTTTTATACGAGTAATCCACGAAAACTAAGACGCTTGTCTTTTAAAACTCTTTACTTTTTGAGACGTATTCTGAGATAACTATATACGTATTAGGTTGTGCCGATTCGATACCATTGTGCCTGTACTCTCAATACCGTTGTGTTTTGCACTTGATGCCGGTTGTGACCGTTGTGATATTTTGCGTTGCATCATACTAAGGTGAGTTTTCCTAGCCCTTTTTTCATTATGTTTTACCTTGGGGGAAAATGGTACTCAATGCTTTACAAATGTTTTCATGATGTGAATTACTGTTGTACATGATTTTGGACATATACGTGTGATGATGCAATTATATGCTGTGACGTGTTTATTTTGTGATTACTTGACTGCGCCACTGTTAACTCTCTGCTGAGAGCCCACATGTTATAGGTTCAGTTGGTGTAACTGTTAACTCACTGTTGAGAGCCTACATGTTATAGGTTCAGTTGGTGTAACTGTTAACTCTCTGTTGAGAGCCTACGTGTTATAGGTTCAGTTGGTGTAACTGTTAACTCTCTGTTGAGAGCCTACGTGTTGATAGATCTATCGGGGTAGCTCCCCACGTGATATTGGTTATGAGTATGATGGACATTATAGGTTCAGTTGGCGCGACACTATTACTGTTTGGATAACATGCTTGTAATTTGTATTCATGTGCACTATTGTCCTACGCTATTATTCACAGCTTCGTGGTTTAACTTTCAAACCTACGAGCTCACCAACATTATGTTGACGTTTTCTAGTACCATTTTCAGGTGGATCATTAATAAAGTATTTAAAGGCACATTTATCAGAGTCAGACTAATTGATACCTGCTACCATGTTTGTCAAGATGTCAAGATTTCAAATGAGACATGCTTTTCTTTTAAATTTGGTCGAAGAAAGTTTTGTAAACTATTACTAAAATAATTGTAAGGTATGAATCTATGATGTTATGCAATGTGCCTTTCTCAGTTACATCCCGTGTTTCCGCCTTTGACGGGGTGTGACAGTTCTTGAGTATAAATCCGAATTAGGGATTTTCAAAATTAGTTAAACCCTTGTGAAATTAAGACTAGGATTAGACAATGTAGCATTCACATGATTCCCTAAACCTAGGATATCCAAAAACCCATTTATGTTGCAAAACCTAATCCGAAATTAATCACTAAATTCGGATTATGATTGATTATTTGTAATGGAATCATGTTTAGGATGATTAAAATTGAGTTAGGAACGTTTTGCATTAAAAGCTTTTCAAACTAAAAGCTCTTTGGCGCCATGTTGAGACATTTGCCAAACACCCCAATTCGATCATTTTTCGAAAAACTTCACAAGTCTAGGATCATGAAACCTTCTTCATGCATTGTTGATGCAAATTAAAAATATTTTTGCATGCATACATGAACTCTCAAATATGGGTCGAAGTACATAATTGATATGTATTGTTCGACATATTTGATTGAGCAAAAGTGAAGTTAGGAGCGTTTGGGTAATCTCATTAGGATAGGTTTAGAGTCGAGATTGCCGCACCTCCACATTGTTTGCATTTAGGCACACACACTAGAAGTGTAATCATTAAAATGCAACGATATAACATATACAATTATTTTTTTTTGTAGACAATAATGCCTCGAAATGATTATCAATTAACCCGACATTACATCATTGAAACACTTGAAAGCCCAAACATTTCTGATGAACAAAAGGCTTATTTTGCCAAAGTGCTAACACGATACATACACGAAGGGCGTGTAGTCGATGCACTTTATGTCATGTCAGATAGAGTTAGTGCTTGTTTTCCTTCTATTCGGTTCGATTGTTTATACACAATAAACGATCAAATATGTCCCCTTTTCGTTCAAGAGTTTTACAGTCGTGTCCGTACCTACACTAACTCTGACAGAAACGTCTTTCTTGATTTTTGGATTCGACACCAAAATATCACCCTGTCTGTTACTGACATTGGTCAAATTCTCGGTGTTCCCTCTCATGGTCAGTGTGCATTCACTAACGACCATTCTCTAGAGTCTCTTTACCACAATGTTGAGATCGAAGGTGCTTATAGTACTGAAATTCCCGACATTGAAGTAATCAAACAAATAATCCAAATTCCTCGAGTCACCAACACGTACCAAAAACGTGATGGTTCCATTGTCTTTCTCGATCCACACAAAATCTACCTCAGGGAACTCCGTCCTGACCTTAGAAGTTGGGAACTTATTCTACGTGAAAATGTGTTAAGCCTTGCGGGCAACCATGATCACGTATCGGCAAGTCTTGCCCTCATACTCTACTGTCTCAGTATCGAGGAACCATTCAACCTCGCATACTACATGGTCAAACGGATGGCCAACATTCATCGTCGCTCCGATGAGCTCATGCCATACGGCATGCTACTTACTCGTTTATTCAGGTGGGTTATGGAACATTTCCCACATCTTCAAAGTGTCGATTATGTCCTAGTCAATCGGGTTATGAAACTACTTGGTGGACCACAACGTCGCACAAAGCAACGTAAGGACAAAGGGTCCAAACGTGGTCGTAAATCCACTTCCGACATTCCTCATTCATCCTCCTCCTTCAGTCACGAATCATCATCTGAGCCTATGGATGAGGACGATGATGAGGTGAACGAAGAAGGAACGTCTAGTTCTCAAATCCCTTCTCCCGACACCTACTTTCGTAACCTTGACACTTCGTCATTCCAACCAACCTCCAACCTAGAGTTTGGTGACGTCAACCTACCTAACCTAATGAGGAGACAAACTGTAATGTACAATCGACAAGTCTCAATGCATGAGCAAACTATCGGGGGATTCAAGTCCATCGGCAAGGCGATCAAAGGGCTTGGGAACAAAATTAAGAAGTTGGGGAAAAGAAAGGATTAGATGGAAATAACTTAAGTAGTATTATTAATATAAGTATTATGATTAAAATACTACTAATAGTTTGTGGCATTGTTGCTTAATACATTAACTAGCTTGATGTGTTTCCTTTTAACACTTGAACATGATTAATTCTCTTGTTAATTAATCCTCATGTTGGTTTATCTTGCCTAACTCATGCATGTTAGCTTATTTTATTACATGCACTACATGTTAAACTTGATTGAATTCATGCATGCTTAATAGTTGCCTAAATACATAGATGATCACATGATCATGTTAGTTGCTAGTTGAAACTAGCTTTAGGAATTCTATGTGTTTAGTGATTTGAGGCTTTGAGATTTGCAGCCAATGGATTCCCCATAAAATTTCCCCATTTAGGCTGCCTAAAACCTGCAGACCTGGAAAGAAGGTCAAAAGAGCCCACGGCTCCATTAAATAGGCCACGGCTCCACTAAATTTAGTGGTGCCATCGTACCTTTAATGGTACCGTGCCTTTGGAAGACGAATTTAACAATTCTCTTTCACTTTTTGACTTTCTTTTCCTAAAAATCTGCAAACAAAACCTGATTCCCATGCACCCAAATCTCCAAATCCAACATCCTTTTCAACCTTGCATGCTTATGATTTGCCTATTTAAGCTAACATTATGCATTGCCATCTTTACACCTTCACAACTCACCATTCACACACCATGTCTTCCACCATTGCCTCCACCTCACACAAGAACAAGAAACCTAGATTCAACATCAAACCAACAAATCAAACCACTCTAGTTGATCAATGGATCAAGAGTATTGACACACCTCAATCATCAACTAAACCTATCACCAATGACATTGCCTTCATTGATCTCACCTTGGATGATGAAGATGAAACCCACACACCCATAACCTCTACCAAATCATCATCTTCCTTCACTACACCCCAAGCTCCATCCAAGGCAACCTCTAACAAACCCACATCCTCATCCTCCACAACAAGAGCCAACACACACTCATCTCAACCTAGTTTCATTCACCCTTTAGCCTTAACACTCAACTCATCACCTTCAACTTCCCTTGAATTGGGAACTAACACAACACCCTCATCACTTTCACCATCACCACAACCTCTTGCTCTCACCCTCACCTTATCACCAATAACTCCATTTGGGAGCAACATATCATCACCTTCCATATCACCATAACCTCATCACTTAATGGGTTATCCCATCCTTTATCCCCTACACACACACACCTTAACTTGTGCTTGTTGCCATCACAACTTTGAGCTCATCATGAACCTTAGAGATGAGCTTAGCTTTAGGTTTTCATATCTAGAACACCTCCTCACACCACCCATGGGACCCATCATCCTTCCACCACCTCCACCACACAATAGCCCAAACTAAACATGGTTATGTTTAGTCCCTCCAATAAATGCTTAGGAACCCCTTTGAAGTTGGAAGCAAATCTAGAAGCCTCCTGTTACTTTAGATGTTTATGTGTCTTCTTGTTAGTTTAAAATTTGCTTTCTTGATGTAGTCATACTTATGTATGACATTTATTTTATGATTATGAAATGGGCTTTTCATTTTGGCTACTTCGCCATTTTTTTGTGTGGTTGGATATTTTTCAAATGTGCTACTTGTTAGATATTGTATACTTGTCGTCTAACCTTGTTTTTTAGCACGAACCATTGCTCAATTCCTATGTGTTCTCCAAATGAGGGGGAGTACACATCAAGGGGGAGCCTTCGTCACCTTTTTGATTAGACAAAAAGGGGGAGAAATGGGAGTAAACTCATTAAAAACTTGTTAAAACTAATTTTAACCTTACATGAGTTTATATTTTGTCATCATCAAAAAGGGGGAGATTGTTTATGCAAATAATGTTCTAAAAATGTTATTTATATCTTTCGATTACTTCACGTTTTGAGGATGACAAAATGTGAAATCAGGATACGTTAAAATCAACGTAAACAAGTCTTTAATCGGAAGATCCCGTTTCTACGCAAATCACTCTTGAACAAAGTTACAACTTGAACTAGTGATCAATGAAGTGAATTTATGTTTTGAAAATTCACATTTTAAATGGGACAAAACATTTTTTCAAAAATACACATGACAAATTATTTTTGAAATATTAAGAAATGTTTTAATGGAAAAATATGTTTGAAAATCACAACAGCTATTTTCCCCCCAAAATCAGCTCCAACCTTCCCCAAATAAGTTTTCACCAGAAAAGACAAAATTTGGAGCGTCCTAGTCTACGACGGCTCCACGGTTCCTTTAAATTTAACGGAGCCGTGGGGTATTTAACGGAGCCGTCCGTACCATTTTTTCTGTAACGTTCAGATTTTTCTTGCCTATAAATATCAACCCCTTTCACAGTTTTAGGCACCCTTCACACACAGAAAAATCCCCTAGCTCAATCCTCTCAAACCTTTCACTTCTTTAGGTTAGTTTTCTTTGTTTCAAGAGTGATCCAATCATCCTTCAAGTGATCCTCTTCATCCCTCTTCATTAGCAAGAGAAGAACACAAGTATCCAAGTAGATACAAGGTGTTGTCATTCCTCTTCATTAGCAAGAGAAGAACTCAAGTATTCAAGAAGATACAAGAGTTATAGTTGTTAGGTTTTTGTAACATTTGTTACAACCTTGTTGTATCTTTGTATACATCAAGCTTTCTTATCTTTTGTGAGTGAGAGTGAAGATCAAGTGTGATCTATAGAGATAGTGAACATCTCTTATAGCCATTGGGCTTGTGTGATTGATCAAGAAGATCAAGGGTCGATAGATTAGTGTTAGTTGAGTAGAGTGAAGTGAGTGTTGATCATTGTGATCGTGTTGAGATCTTGGTGATCTCTTGAAGCCATTGGGCTTGAGTGTTTGGTCACGTTGACCTTGGTAGATTGGTGCTAGCTAAGATTAGCACTCGACATCTAGCTTAGTGTCGGTAATAGGATAAGCGACGTGTACGGTTTTCTCCGCCTGAAGGGAGGTTGTTGATATAGTGTTTGAAACTCTCGAGTGTGGTACTCGGGGAGTGGAGTAGGGCGAAGAAGAGCTTCGTAGCCGAACCACTATAAATCCTCTGTCTCGGTTTGATCTTTCCAACTCTACTCTTTACTTTCATTAGTTTATATTAGTTTGTTTAGTGTGTAGTTCATATTGGTGTTGATTGATTACACCTAGAGTTCGAATCAAAGTTTCCAATAGCCAACTTTTAAAACAAGATTTTTAAAAGGATTTTAAACCGGTAAACTATTCAACCCCCCCTTCTAGTTTCCCACATTAACTTTATTTTATTTTAAAGCCACTTGATAGGTGTAATCATAATCAATGCCAATCCTAAATGTATGTGTCATATTTGCCATTTCCTTTTCATAAAAATGGAAAGTTAATTAGTACTTGATTATAGGCACCTACTATTGGCTTTTCATTTTGGGCAACAAAATATTGTGTATGCTTGTAGACAGCTGTACTTTGGGCAACTAGATTTGCTTATATAACTCTTCACCATATACAACACAAACATCACAAGCCAAGAAAAAAAAAATAAAAAAATTAATTCTTGCACAACAGATAAGTTCAAGGTGTTTATACGGTATGAAGAGAATCTGATTGCCGTTTTACTTCCAAATGCCATCAATTTTGGCAATCTTGTGAAGTATGTATGGAAAAAGCTGAATGTTAACGATGTAAACGCAATTCGTTTATCTTACAACACCGGTGCAACCAAAAGGAACCTACTTAATGACGTCGACCTCGAAGTTTTCAAAAATCTTGTTTTTGGGACGCCGTCACATGAGCAGACAATAAACGTATACCACGCTTTAGATCTTAACTGTATGCCAATCCAACCCCAACCACCCACTTTTGATTATACCCTTCCAAATAAGAAAAAAGGTGGTCTAAAAGTTCATGATATGTTTCAAGATAAGGAAGAGTGCATGTATGAGATAAGTTTGAAATGTTTAAAAGAAGGGTATGAGTTTCGTGTTTCTAAATCATGTACAGTAAGATACGCTGTCATGTGTGTCCAACCAGAATGTGATTGGCACATAAACTGTCGTCGATTTGGGAAAAGTAGCCGATTTAGAATCACATCACTAAAAGACAATCATAAATGTTCAAAAATCCAATTCAATCCAAATCACCGAAATGCATATGCAAAAACATTGGCTAGAATAATATCTCCGAAGCTCGGAGATCCGACAAGAGTGTATAAGCCAAAGGAATTTAAACATGATCTGATATTTGGATATGAAGATAGATATTTCATACAAACGAGCTTGGAAAGGGAGAGGGTTGGCACTGGAATCAAATCAGGGCTGCCCAAAGGCCTCATTTTCGAACCTTCTGAAATATTGTTATAATCTAAAGATCGCAAACCCGAGCACAGTTACATACATAGAGACCGACGATGCAAGCCGTTTCAAGAAACTATTTATCGGTTTCGGTGCTGTGGTAAACATATTATTAATTTATAATCATATTTGCTTAGTTGCAAAACATATTTTTTGTTCACAAGGTTATCAAAGGAAATAGCTTTGTTTATCATGTCATACATTAATCTAGATGTATAAATTTAGATAGAAATTCAAAGTTCAAAAAATCAAAATAATAAAAATTAAAAAAAAAAAAAATCAAAATTACCAATAGAATCTATGCATATCATACGTGTATACAACATAAATTATCTAGTTTTTAAGAAATGCAACATCATATCACTGAAACAAAACAAATCAGTCATAGAAACACAGAAACATTGACCTGCATATGCAGGTACACCATAAAGGTACAAAATAAACACTTGTTTGCAACGTACTTCTAATACCTAGTTTTCTTAAACAAAAGCAACACTTCCATATTCTGTGCATATCAACAAAAGCAACACATCCATCTTATGTGCAGACCACATGTGTCATATCAAACAACAAACAATAAATTCAAATTGTTATTATTTATCGTTTGACAATTAACAATAAACTAAATTAATATCCATTTTTTTTAATTTCTTTTTTTTAAATTATATACTTTGTTTTCTGTTTATATGTTTTCAACCTGATGTAGCATTGCATCTGATACATTGTATTTCACAGATTAAGAGTTTCCTGTGCTATATGCGCCCTCTGATCATAATTGATGCCGCACATCTAAAAGGGACATACCAGGGAACTAATCTGGTTGCCGTTGGAATGGACGGAAACAATCAGATTCTACCGATTGCTACCGGTGTTGCTCAAGGTGAGACTGGTGAATCATGGACTTGGTTTTTGACGAAACTCAAAGAATGCATAGGGGAAGTTCCTAATTTGGCAATCATATCTGACAGACATAATGGAATCACCCTTGCATGTAACACTGTATTCTCGAATGCCTTTCACGGCTATTGTTTTCGGCATTTGATGTTAAATACAAAGATGCACACCGATACACTGAAATGTTTATACTGGAAGACATGCAAAGCATACACAACGGATGACTTTGCAAAGCTAATGTCTCATATTCGTTCGGTAAGACCACAGTCTCACAAAAAACTTGTTGAAGCAGGGGTCGAGAAATGGTCAAGGGCACATTGCCCTGGGCAGAGGTACAATTATTTAACCTCAAACAGTGTCGAATCCATAAATGCTTTAACAAAGCTTGTGCACCACTGCCCAATAACAACGCTGATGGAATGGTTTAGAGGTCTTCTTCTGAGCTGGTATTACCACCGCCGAGCAAAACATGCAGGTAATAGATCTTCTATAATATTTAATACGTTTATTGAAGAATAATGAAAGACTACACACTAAACATACTTTATTATTTATGGTTAGATGCACCGGATGATGATCTTTCTGAATGGGCAACTGCAAAATTGAATGCGAGAATGGCCAAAAGTGCAAACTGGAAGGTTTTGGGGATTCACAAGGACAGAGTGGATGAAGTACGTGACAGGAAAAAAAGTCATATTGTTGATTTGGAACAGGGTGAATGCACTTGTCGAAAATGGCAGTTTTCTGGCTTACCATGTGGACATGTCTGTGCTGTCGGTAGATTTACAGGGCTGACTAGTATGAAGAAACTAGCTAAAGCTTGGTTTTATAATACAACACTTAAAGGCACATACGAAGACATCATTTATCCTTTAAAAGACGTAACGATGTGGGACACTCCAAACGACATCCAAGTTGTATCACCTCCTTTTGTAAAAAAAAGGCAACCAGGTAGACCAAAAAAAAGAAAGAGAATTCCCTCTCAAGGCGAGGTCCCTACGAGTACTACTTGTGGAAGGTGTGGAGGGCCAGGACATAACCGCCTAACGTGTAATGTAACTATTGTCATAGAAAAGGTTGAATTTTTTTTTTATTATGCAACAATTGAATAATTGTGATTATTGGCATCTAATGTTTATGTGTACATGTATACAGAATGGCCGTCCAAGGAAAAAGACCCGTGTGGTGGAGGGTTCAGCTAATCAAAGTAACAGCACACAATCTGAGGCAAATGTAGACTTTATGCATGGGATGATGAATGCTGTCGAGGCACCCAACTCAAGTTAAACACAGCAAGAGCCGAACTCATCCAATCCACACATTAATTTGCTCTCAGATTTCGCTACTCCAGACAACTTTTTACAGTAAAAACCCCCAATCACAAAGACTATATTTAAATGTATGCACTCACTTCCTATTTGGTACCATGTGTTGTTTATGTAACAATAACAAGTGTGGGTCGATTGGTGTGTAATAAACATATGTATTAAACTATCTTATGAATGTGTCGGGGAGGCAAACAATTAGCGGTAGCGTGTGTTTGTGGTATGTAGATATTCCTATAACATTCAACAATTGTGTAATGGGAATTGATTGCGTAAAATAAATTGAAAATGCAAGTAAATAAACGTACCAACCAGCTATCAATCAGATGGCACTTCAACCATTTTGGCTCGCCCGTTAATGACAGCCCTCCTGTACGTTTTTACAACTTGGAATATGCTATCCTTGCTTGATTCAGATTCATTCATTGTTTCCTTTCCTGAGTTTATACCCTTAAGTATATTTCTTTCCAGCACATCATCTTCATACATATTCGATTTGCCGTTATCTGAACAATTTGTATTCTATATTTGTACACCAACCTCGTGTAACATTTTTTCCTCCCCAGTTCCACTTCCTCCTATATCGGTACCATTTTCATTGACCTTGATCCCACCATTTTGATTCACCTTGAAAGGAGTTGAACTACAGCAACATTGGCCAGCATCATCCTCTTGCGAAACCATGTTTTTAAAATAATACTTTGACAATGGCTGTTGCTTGTGAGCAATAAACAGGTTTATGGAACCATTAATCAAAGCATGATTAAGAAATCTATGAATATCATTATCAGTGTGTAGTAAAGTTAAACCATTTGCAAGTGACATGATTGGTATACAATAAAACAAAGCCCATTCATCACCACCAATGTCATTTATAACATTATTAAGTGCCCTAGTAAAAACACCCTTGTGAGAGATAAAACACCAAACGTTCCCAACGCATCCATCAACATAATGAAATGGATCGAAAGAAAATTCCCCATTTTTGGGTACTTTAAACTAAACTTTCATGATAAAAGTTAATTAAACATGAGTATAGTTTATAGTTATAATCTAAAAGTAATTATGTGGATTTTTGGCACACATCAGTAACAAACCAATTACGGTGTACATAAAAAAAAAATTAATAAAAAAAATATTTATTAACTGTAACATCATATTTATATGAACATAAAGGGAATAATATAGTTATGGGAAAGTACAACAAACCTAGTTTACGTGCTATAAAGATGAAAAGGACAGCAATTTTTTTTTTGGATTCGTGTGGTGACAATGACATAGGGTTTGATCGGATTTTGGGGATGTTGTGTTTGTTGGGACCAAAAGGATATGTGGGGTTACAGTGTTTCCCGTTCAAATTACACTTTTGGTCCTCACACGTGCAATTTTCTTATAAACTTTTGAGTTAATTGCAAAAATGGTCCCTATATTTTGTCTTGTAAAAGTCAATGTCTATTTGCAGTATGTACCTTGTCCCTTGACCAAATTTGGTTACATTGTAATTGCACAGTCAAAGTCTATTATCATTCAATTCCATTTAAAACAATCTGCACAAAATTACAGGTACATGAACCAGTTTACCAACCGAACATTGAATTGCATTTACTCTATCCTTGACTATCTTGACTAAAAAGGTCTTTAAATTGGGTTATGCATACACACAACCTACTCAACAAACCTGTATTCACCCAAACTTCTACACAAGCTACTCAACCATGACTTCTAATCCATCAATCATTGAAATTTCCTCAGATTCTACATCATCCGAGGAGCTCAAGTCTCCCCAACCCTACTGTTGGAACCTACCTTACAATTATTCAACATCAGTAAACAAAAAGTCCAACTCTAAAGAATTTTTCTATGAAAATAGTTCTTTGCCTATCTGGGTCTCAAGTTATCATTCAACTTCTGAGATGATCAACCTCTTTCAAAAGCTCCAAAAAAGTGTACAAGGTCAGTCAACCCTCATGTTGAAACTCATTCCATTTCAATTCCAGGTTAAAGGGAACAGGTTCTAGGGCTCTGCAATGAGCACATTTGGGAAGGAATCAAAGGAAGAGGGAAAAGATGCATGTTGAAAACGAAAATCATGTCCAATCAAGTGAAGCCGAAAATGAAAAGAATGTTTCAACAACTGCTATTATTTCATTTTGGGCTTCACTTGATTGGACACGATTTTGGTTATTTCATTTGCAACTGCTATTTTCGGCGAGTTATTTCATTTGCAAACTAAAATAAAGCATGCCAGACACAACAGGGAAAGGGAAACAGAGGATGTGGTAGCTTTTGATGTTTAGTATGCATGACTTAAGCTTTTGATGATACTTTTACCAATGTACTATGAATTTATGAATGCAACTACTTTGCAATGTAATAAAGTTAAATGATAGTTGTTGTTGAAACTGCTTTTCTTCTTCTTACATTCAAACAAGAATTGCACAATCTTTTGGTTCATGTTTGTGTTTGATGTGTGTTGTGTTTTTGCTAGTGAAAGCAGGTTTCAAACATGGTTATACTATGGTCAAGGGACTAAACACGTTATGGGTCGCAAGTATGGTGACTAAAAGTGTTAAACCCGGTCGAGTATAGGGTCCAATTTTTCAAATTAACTCTAAAATTTATAAAGTCTTTTTTTAGCAAAAAGTGGATTTCTACAAATAAAAAAATCCTCACACGTGCAAATTTTTTAGTCCTTTTATAAACACCCCCGCTCCCAACAGCTTTACCTTATTTCCCAATTGTAACTAATACTTGAAACCCTAAAGTATGAGTTCGCGAAATAGAACGACAACCCGAGTAATTGATGGTAAAATTGAATACTTTTGTAGATGTTCTATTCGACTCACGGTTAAGACTTCAACAACAAGGACAAATCCGGGCAAACGATTTGTAAAATGCTCAGTTTGTGAAGTTTATGAGTTTTTAGATGATGATCTTCAAAGTGAATACTATAAAGATTTGGTGTATGGATTCTTACAAAACGTGAAATGATAGAACAAGACTGTGGAGTACCAGCAGGTTATTGATGCTCTTGCTTTGGACAAGTCAATAATGGACCAAGAGCTGAATGATATGAAAGCAAAGTTGAAGTTGTATGAGCGGTTGTTTTTCATTTTGTTAGGATCCTTTGCAGTTGTTTGTGTAGGGTTTGGGATGATAATAGGCAAATAATGTAGTGGCGTGGATTAGTTTTAGTCCATGGAATGGAATGAAGTTGTATCTTTTGTTACTAATTAATACATGTTTCCTTTTGCAAATCTTGTGTTTCATATAAAGCTTGATTCGGCATCTAAGGCATTGGCATATTCTTCGTCAGGTTTAATCGGGTTAAAATGATTACAATTTCCGTTAATAGATCCTTACATTTTTTTTGAAATAGTTTATAATCGAGTGTGTTAGGTAGTACTGATGTCAGTTTGATGGGTGTGCAGGTGGGGGGGTCAAATTGTCTTTGGGGATCCATTTCATATCTTTTATGGGGATGTGCAAAATTGGGGCGCCACGTTACTAAAAACACCCGCCAAATGTATTGGTTGCCCTATCAAGACAACCAACATTTTTTGGTCCATATCCTAAATGTGATTAACACAACTAAAAAAAAAAAAAAAAAACAAAATTCACAATGATATGCATTTTAATAACGCACATGAAACGTACAAGGAAAAACATGCGCATAAATGTTTTCTTAGCAGTCATAACTAGTAGCAAGGAAAAAATGTTTAACAAAAATATAACGAGTTATCCGAAAAGGCTATAGCAATGCATATAATTTACTTACAATCTTGCTAAACAACCGGTTGTGCAATCATGAATTGCGATTTTTAAATTTTCATAACAACCCTAGAATGCAACCTTGCATCCCTAAGGAACCAACTTATTGTTTCTCCAATACCTCCATAATCCCGCTGTTTGTGTAGAGCTTTAAGATAGGTCAACATATTTCGGCTCCTCAAAGATGAACTTCGTGATCCAAAGTAGAACTTCCTTGAGTATTTATTTTTCGACACACGTCGACCGGTCGTAGGATGCACACTTGTCCCACCATGCTCATCAAATGCTGACCCACCCACATCCTGCAGCACAACATCGTCTGCAAAACAGTCATTAGAAAGACTTGCCAGTTTGGAACCATGGTAACTGAATACATCATTTTGCCACTCATAAGGCGGCGAGCGAGACCACCCAACATCCATGGCAGGAACATCAAGACCAACGACACCAGGTATGCAATCTTCATCCGAAAAATAAAGCCCATCATCGATAGAGTCACTATGCAAAAAATCTTTATAAAGATTTCTACCTTTAAAATTAGTTCCTTTCAGTGTCGGTTCTGAAGGAGGTGTTCTTAGAGGAGGTGAACGACCTTCTTCCTCCTCCCATGCAGCCACATCAGCAACCGACTTAGTAGTAGCAACTAGCATTGCTTCTTTATGTTTTTTAAGCTTTGACAACATTTCCTCATCATAAGGATCATAAGTCAGATTTTTATAATAGAAAAATGCTAGGTTTTGAGGTGCATGGGCAACATACAAAAAGAGTAACCCATATGAATCAGCCGTGTCATACATCTTTCGCATATGACATTCAGCTTCAATCAAATTCAAGCCTTGTGCTAGAGAAGATCTTGGACAACAAAAATACAAACATCGAATATCTTGCTCAATTTTATAGGTTAACAAGTCAAGCATTTGATCCAAGTTCATCCTTTTCGACTTGCATACCTTCAATGTCATTATTTTGCCATGTTGATACTTTAAGGCTGGACATTCTAAGAAAACACCATCATAATGAATCTCAAACACTAGATGTGTCGTAGTAATCATGTGTGACCTATACACAATGAACGAAAATTTCTTTAAAATCATATCAAGTTACCAACTAAGCATATTACTTCATAAACTAACCAATGCATACCTTTCTTTGATGTCAGCCGAATCATCTTGGGGGTTTGCAGGGACTTTCTTTGGAGGAGTTTGATAAGGGTAGGCCATGATGATTCAACAATTACTAATGTAATATTTTAAAGACAAGTGGGACTTAATTTAGTGTTAGTGTTAGTAGAATGTATATATAAGAAATGAAAGACATTTTGGTTGAATAGGAACAAGGAACAAATAGTGAATTAGTTTGTAATATTTTAAAGTAAAGTATATTATAGAGGTATTAAGATTTGTAAGTATTATTAACTTGAAGTTATATGTATTAACGCAAAGTTATATGTATACATGTTGGTTAACTTGACAATGTTTTAGGTCATATAATGTTGTAAACAAATTTACAAGGTAAATTATATTGATAACTTTAAGTTTAGAATACAACAAGGACGCATAAGATGAACTAAAATAAACAACCAGTTACATAGGGTAATATCTATGTTTGTAATAAAACCGAACCATCTTTTCACGATACGCTAAAGCAACGTCAACGGGGTCATCAACATCCAACGATAGACCATGTGACAAACGATATAGAAATATACACACCCACACACCAAAATCACCAAAGATACCCCCTTGCTTTGGAACTTTCTTCGCGAGCTTAAACGTAATGTTATATTCACTCGGACGCATTACATTATTATCGAAAACTTTGGCAAGGTCTAGCACTATTGGAAGTCGATCCTGTATAATAGGATAAAATGTTAGTATACATAGACAAGAAATCTTATGGGACATTATGTAAATAATGTTATTAAAGATTATCCATTTACTAGCAATGTGGGTCCATAAACAGTTCAAATTGTTTTTTTTTTTTTTATTATTATTTTTTATTTATTTATTTATTTATTTTTTGTTGGTGATAGTTAATAGTTCAGAATATTTGTTAAGCTATTTGTTAGGAACACGTTTTGTAATATTACAAGTCTTGACCATTTCAAATACATGTTGCTTAAATAGGGCTTTATATTAGTGATTAAGGTGCGGTCCATTAGAAGCCCATGGACCGCCCACTTATGTATTTATTCTTCTAGAAACATTAGTGTATGAGTTGCCCTAATCCCTTGCCTATAAATAGAAGGGTAGGGAGCTCATTTTAAGTGTTGGTTATTCATGTATGGTGCGAAAGCTTTGTCCTTATATCGTATGAATTGAATTACCATTCCAAATCTCTCTTCTCTTCTTCTTATCTTTCTCTCCTTCTCTTATTTGCTTATTTCCTTAATCGTAGCTTATTAGATTAATAGTAGTACGAGTTTTACTTTGTTATACGTGAGTGTGTTTGAGATATACACGACCTACAAGTGGTATCATTCGCCAAAGGGATAGTTAGGATAGTGTTTTGAGTAGATCTAATCGTTTTCTAGGTTGGTTTTATTGATTACGTAAAGTTTTTTTGTTCAAATTCATCAAAACTCCTTTTTGTTGAAACGTAGCTTTCATCTCGTTAAAACGTCATAAATATCATCAAATTTCCATTTACCACGTTATAGATCTTAAATTTCTTCATATTTCGTGATTTCTAATCGTTAAAACTTAAAAAATCCTTCGGTTTTATTAGTTTACTAGACGATTTACACTACAAAAAAACAGGCTTTCAGAGATTGAATTTCTAGGGACTGATGTATCAGTCGTTGATACATAGCATCGGTAACTGAAACATCAGTTACTGATACTTTTAAGGACTGACCTTTTATTGACTGATTGCGGCGACTAAAAATTAGTCCTCGATTCAGTGACCCCATATCTGAGACTAAATTTCAGTTACTAATATGTCTGTCCGGGAAAAAAACTTGGAGGCAAATTTGTTAGTGACTGAATAAGGGTGACAATTTAGTCCCTAGTACATGTACATCATATCTAAGACTAAATTTCAGTTACAAATATATTTGCGCAATAAAAAATTTTGGCGGAAAATTTGTTAGTGACTGAATTATAGTCACAGTTTGGTCCCTAATACATAGAGATCATAGCTAAGACTAAGTTTCAGTTACAAATATGTCTACACAATAAAAAGGTTTGGAGGGAAATTTTTTAGTGACTGAATTTCAGTCACAGCTGCGTCCCTATTACATGGACATCATACCTAAGACTAAAATTCAGTTACAAATATGTTTGCGCAATAAAAAAAGTTTGGAGGGAAATTTGCTAGTGACTGAATTTGAATCACAACTCAGTCCCTAATACATGAACATCATAGCTAAGACAAAAATGTATAAAAATAGATTAAAACGGACTAAAACGTTTAAAAACGGACGAAAACTTATAAAAACGGACGTAAACGTTTAAAATCAGACGAAAACGTATCAAAACGGACGAAAACGTATAAAAATAGACGTAAACGTCAAAAAAGGGACTAAAACGGATGAAAACGTATAAAAAGGTTAAAATATAACAGACAAAAACTAATGAAAACATAAAAATACGGATGAAATCGTATACAAACGGACGAAAACGGATGAAAACATATAAAAGCGTAAAAAAAAAGGGACTAAAATGGATGAAAACGTATAAAAACGGACGAGAACGTTAAAAAACGGTCGAAAACGTAAAAAAAGGGACAAAAACGTAAAAAAGGGACGAAAATGTATAAAAACGGACGAAAACGTATAAAAACGTAAAAAGGGGACGAAAATGTATAAAAACGGACGAAAACGTAAAAAACGGACGAAAACGTATAAAAACTGACAAAAACGAACGAAAATGGATTACCGACAGAATATACGGTTCTATATATTGTAATGTACTACACTTGTTTTTAAGACCAACATATATTTGTATCGTTGTTAGTAATTGTAATTTTGTATATAAACCTATTTACGGATTGTTATTTATGTGTAACACTTAGGGGTTCACGCACGAAACCTCAGTTTATACCCCCGTGACGTGGGAACTCGAGCAGAATTCAAGTTTCAGACGTTCATAACATCTTTAGTATTCACCGATGGCTTTTATTCTGAGTGTTGACAATTTAAGACGTGTAATCGGGATAATGACATCAATCAGTTGCTTCATCGAGCGCGACATCCCTTTTAAAGAAACGATTATTACGTTCTTACCATATATAATAAGTCGTGGTGCCTGTAGCAATCGTCAATCCACTATACTATACACACCACTTCCATTCAAGATAATAACAAGAAAGTTGCATATAGGCATATAGCCAATCAACGCACTCTACTTTACACACCACGTGGACCATAATATTGCCTTTACGGGTTCTCACACCCCTAAAGGTCTCCTTATAAATACTATACCATTCTCTCGAAATGGATCAAGCTAATCCCAAGCAACATATCCTGCCTTGGGAACTCCACATTCAAGTCTATTATCCTCTAGGGTAATTGACACAAACCAACTGAGTCGACTCATGAGCGTTACCCCAACTCGTGACTCTTGTCACATTTTGGGGTCTTTACTGAACATGGGAAACCGAACGGTCAACCAACCCAAACCCTCAATACATACCATACGTAATTGTTGAGTTTATCCATATTTACTTTCATCTATGTGTATGACTTGATTTTATCCATAGGATGAGCTTTGGATGTTAAGTAATTTTACATTGATATTCATATTTTTAGACGCCTCACGTATGAGTGATTAGGGATACACAAATGTCACTAATTGGATAAACGCTTGTTAGACTATTAGGTTAAAGTAGCTAGTTGTAAACACTAAATTAATAAATAGCTAGATGACAACTAGAATTAGTTTGTATCGCCAATGAATCTCAATGATTAGCTGATAACTTAATGAGTGTAGATTAGTAAACCATTAAATAAGTTACTTATGAATTGTCACAATATTTAACTTCAAAATAAAATTATTAAAAAATTATTACCTGTTATAATATCTGGCTAAACCCCGTGCGTTTATGAGTTCTAAAACTAGTTGGTTTATAAAATATATAAATTAGATTCTATAATACCTCCAAAGAAAATAGAATTTCCCTCTCTCATTTTCATTTGTCCCGCTCTAACTTTCCCCAAAGTCAAATTATCCCATTATCAAACTAAACCAAATTCGGTTGACCGTCTCCGTTATCGATCATTGCTAGTTACCACCCAAAGTCGTCAGTCAAATCCTCACCAGTCAGCCACCAGACCATGGCGATTCATAATCATTACTCCCGATTTTATGTCATATATCCACAAATAAGGTATTGTAACGTGTTATATATTTAATTTAATCATCAATTTGAGGTCTTTATGTGTCAATTTCGTGTTTGGGTGATTTTTAGGAATTAGGGTTCATGTAAACCCGAATCTATATGAGTTTGAAACATGCTTTTTGATACAATTGATGCTCATTCTTGTTAAATTCTTTTAGTTTATTAATTGCGGAAGGGATTTACAGGTTGGGAGTGTCACTTGATCGAATGTCGTGGTTCTGTTGATGTGTATCGGAAAACATGGAATTAATGGTAAAGGAAGTAATAGTAGTTCTAGTAAGTTGTGTATGCCCGGTTCGCTTGAACCGGGCCTTGTAAAAGGTAAGGTTGTGTTTTGTGACAGGGGTGTGAATCCACGTGTCGAAAAGGGACAGGTTGTTAAGGAGGCAGGTGGGGTCGGGATGATACTAGGAAACACGGCTGAGAGTTGGGAGGAGTTGGTTGCAGACAGTCATTTGTTGCCTGCAGTGGCCGTTGGGATGAAAATTGGTGATGAGATAAGGGAGTATTTGAAAATGGATAGGAGACCGATGGCTGCCCTCACCTTTGGAGGGACGGTGTTGAGCTAGTATGAATTGAGCTTTAGCTTAATCTTGTGCAAAAAATCTGGTCCAAGCATGTTACATTAAGCATTTAATATCTCGACCCATATTCATAAAAAAGTTATTGAGGGCTGCAGTTTGTGTGCCAACTAGGCTAGTTATTTACAGTCGAATAAACTCAAGCTCGTCTAAAGTAAAACTATTATGAAGTCTGCTAACTAGAGCATTGTTTCTCTTTAATACTTTTGAGATATTCAAGTTCTCGATTTGACTTTGAAGTGAGCTTGAGTTAGTGGTATGAAGGCGCATCGAGCTATTGAATTTAGGCTAAGATGGTTTTGTCTAGTTAGTGCCGTGTCTAGAATAGCTAGTGAAATCTGTGCATTTTACTAGCAATGTTTTTAAGGTAATATAACCTGTTACCATGAATAAAAATGGATCTAAACATACTATACTTTTTTTCCCTGTTGACTCTGACCAAATAATCTATACTTGGACCCTATGAAGGTGTTTATCTTGTTTAATTTGTTATGGGTTTATGTTGTTTAGGTACTTCTATGTCATGCCCACATATTAGTGGATTAGCTGCACTACTAAAGGCCGCACATCCAACATGGAGCCCCAGCAAGTCTGCTCTCATGACCACTGCTTACACAGTTGACAATCGCTGTTGCTAATGTTTAGTGGGTTTGTTCAGTTGATGGGTTTAGGGGATACAAGGAGTAGGTTCAGTGGGTGGGTTTATTGTGTTTGTACAGCCAGTTGGTTCAGTTTATGGGTTCCATTGGTGGGTTTAGCGGGTGGGTACAACCGGAAGTATCAAGGGCAGCTAAATAAGCAAGTTGGGGTTGGTTAACGTTAACACATGTCACCTTTAATTGTAAAGTTGCTCTTAGCTTTAATTTAGTAGAACCATTCGCTTGGTCTTAGTACATGTTTGCTCTTGGCTTTAACTTCCTGAATTTGATTTCCGGGTTATTGTGTTGTCATTTGCATGGCTCATGTATGAAATCATAAATAGAAGATACACATTTGTAAGTTATGTGAATTATGATTTTCAGATGCTTACACAATTCAAATTTGCAGAAAATATTCTCTAACATCCTTAATGCAAAAATCCCATGGCCTTCTATTCCAGATGAGATGTCCCATGAGGCTCAAGACATGATCAACAGGTTGGTTACTGGAATACTATAATTATGCCTTTTTCCTTGATATGTTTTCTAGAACAATCATGTATTGTCTGTTTGCTACTTCAACTTCACACTAACTGCTCTTCATTTATATGGATGCTCTTTACTTAGGTTTCTTGACCATGACCCTAATCGTATTGGCTTTCAAATCTAGGGTTTTATCTTTATACCTTTTAATTAGTTTGTTTTTGTGATCCTTTTTCTGATGTTTATGAAAAGTTTATTAATTTTGGTTTTTTAAACAAAACTTTGACACATCCATAAGACTGAATAGAATTTCCCAAATAATATGTAGCATCCTGTCCTATTTTTATATCAGATGCTGGATCTTCTATCTCCCGAAGTTGTAGCAAAATACAAATTGGCTGCTGAGATTGTCAACAGTAATATATCATTACCTTTTAATTCAGTTATTTTTAATTTTTTATTTTACTACTCCATGTGATTTGAATTTTTTATATTTTTTTATCAAACGAATCATACATCATTTCATCTATAACTGTCGATTTATTTATTTTTAAATTCATGTGAGTTTTAATTCAAATATATTTGTTTAAACAGAATCTTGAGCTAACATTTCTTGTATTTTTCTTAATATTGGGCCTTTGTTACTTTTGAATCGTTAGCTAGAAGAAAGATTGTATTTTGAAATTGGGTATTTGTTTAAATTTGAATCTTGAGCTAAAGACAATTGTTGTTTCATCAATTAAGCTAAGAAAGTTTTGTAAAATAATTTCACAGGTCGTTGAAGGCAACTGTATTGGATTCTAATTTCTGCATCGTGACTTCAGAAATAGTTAGTTTTGATTCCGAACTGCCCCATTACAAAACCAAAGATGGTGTATATAGAGATCCATTACTTAATGGAAGGACTGTTTCCCCAACCCTAATGTGGATTGAAGCATTAGACCTTATTCTTCAAAGACTTCAGGATTCAAACAAACTTGATTTCAAGAAGGTCGTTGCTGTTTCAGGCAGCGGGCAGCAGCATGGTAGTGTCTATTGGAAGAAGGGTAGTTCTGGGATTTTAGCATCTTTGGATTCTAAGAAGCGTTTGGTTGATCAATTTGGTCAAGCATTTTCAACCAAAGAATCGCCAATTTGGATGGATAGTAGCACAACACAACAATGTAGGGCTATTGAGGAAGCTGTAGGTGGTGCTTTAGAGTTATCTAAACTGACTGGATCTCGTGCTTATGAGCGGTTCACGGGCCCACAGATTAGAAGGATTTTTGAAACACGGCCTGAAGTTTATCATGATACTGAGCGGATATCTCTTGTAAGCTCGTTTGTTGCATCTCTTCTCATTGGAGAGTATGCTTGTATTGATCATACTGATGGTGCTGGAATGAATTTGATGGATATCAAGGAAAGAATTTGGTCTTAAAAAGTATTGGAGGTTTGTAGTTCTTGATACCTTTAAAACTTACAGTTTACATTTCGTAAATGAATTAGCACTTTGAACTATCACTTTTGACATCTCACCTATAAACAATGGGCGAATTGTGTAAGAAAAGTAACGAAAGATGGTGTATATAGAGATCCATCAGTTAGTTTCTGTTTCAAGCAACGTACTTTGTTAGCTCCCACAAAAAGGCTCAAACTTTCAAAAATGTTCATTTAGGGTATTCTAAGTTAACCAGTCTTTGTTTCTAAGCAACACATCAGATCCATGTCAGGAAAAAAAAAGAAGGTGATAGTCGGAAACACATTTTGACCGGGTAACTGATAAGATGACGTAGGATAAAGTCAATTTGGTGATAGTCCATGACTTCATATGCAGTTTACCTGTAGAATAATCAACATACCTATAGGAAATTAGTACTTCCAGTCTTTTGTAATTATTATGACTGATGTCTAATATAGGCAACAGCTCTTGGTTTAGAGGAAAAACTTGGGAAGTTGGCTCCTGCTCATGCTGTTGCTGGCTTAATTGCTCCATATTTCGTTGAAAGGTTACTCCTCACACTTCAACTTTCTTGTATCTGTAAAATTACCAATACATGCATTTCAGATAAACCTGATAGCATTCATATAAATCTTGAGTTTCTGAGGTGGATGATTTTGGTTTGTCCAATTCAGATTCCAATTCAACAAAGAGTGTTTGGTTGTTCAATGGTCTGGAGATAATCCTAACAGCTTGGCAGGTGAAACTTATCTCCATCTTTTAACATTTAACTGCGTATTACAAGCTTAAGCTAGTTTACTGTTTGTTGAATTCATAAATAGATGCCAGCACATTTGTTTTCTTGTGACTCAACCCGGGCAGAAAATGTGTTATCTGTCACTCCAAGTTTACATTATTCTATGACTCGGTACGTTGGATAGTTACAATTTTCTTTTTTTGTACTTTTTATGTGTCATCGTTCAAAAAAAAGTAATTGAATCCTACAGGATGGCTATATCAGCTGCGGATTTGAATCTAAAGCTAATGAGATGGCGTGCTTTGCCATCTTTGGACTTGAGCATATTGTCTAGTACCAAGTGTCTGTTGTTGGGAGCTGGGACTCTTGTGTGCCAGGTGGCTCGCATGCTTATGGTGAGTGTTGCATGTATGTTCTTTACTGCAACAAGGGTATAGTGGTAGTTTACCACATCCTTGCCCCCTTATACGTCTATGCTCATGTATATTATGTGTATTTCAGGCTTGGGGTGTGCGGAAAATAACATTGGTTGATAGTGGTAAGGTGGCCATGTCAAATCCTTTGAGGCAATCCCTATATACGTTGGAAGATTGTCTTGATGGCGGTGATCTCAAAGCATTGGCAGCAGTTAAAAGTCTCAAGAAATTTTTTCCAGCAGTGGTAAATTTAACAGAATGATAGATTTCAGATTACGTGCATATACAATAATTTATTACTAATATTTGGAGATTTTCATTTGCAGGAAGCAGAAGGTGTAGTGATGGCTATACCTATGCCTGGGCATCCGGTACCTAGTCAAGAAGAGCAAAATGTGCTTGATGACTGCAGACGTCTTCATGATTTGGTTGACTCTCATGATGCTGTCTTTTTGTTGACTGATACAAGGGAAAGTCGTTGGCTTCCAACTCTATTACTCACCAAATACTACTGAAGGTGATGGTAACGGTAATCCATTCACCGATAATGATATATAGGACGTTCAAATTATTTCTATTGAATTTGGTTTTATTTTTAAACGTATTGGATTGTAAGCTCTTGTTATTTGGATTGGTGATTATTATTCTTTAAAGAAATATTGTTATTATTATTGTTTATAGTTAGGAGTTTTATATACTATTGTAAGGGGTCATGTATGCATTGTGAATGGGGACTGAATTAAATTGTATTTGTCACTAACTTTTAGTTTATAATAGAAATATAATGGAACGACGCCATCATATTGGAGACTGATTTGAATGTTATTTTGTATCGAGTAACATATATTTTGAAACTAATTTTCAGTCACTAGAAAAACAAATTAAGGACTAATTCATCTGTTTTTTGTGACTAACAATCAGTTTTTAAAGCCTTTCATCGGAGACTAATCAGTTTTTAAATCCTATTATTAGAGACTGATTTGGTACGGTAATCTACAAAACAACGAAACGTATTAGGGACTATAAACAGTGTTTATGGACTAATTTTCAGTCCATAAATCCATGTGTTAGTAACTGATCAAACATGGTATTGGCGACTGACTTTTCAGTCGCCGATAATATGCATTGGGGACTGAAATAACATGATACCAACCCATAGAAATAAGGACTGACTTTTTTATTTTGGTGACTGATCTCTGGTCCTCGTTGGTTCGATACAACAAGGACTGAATTTCAGTTGATAACGTCACTTTCCGTAACTAAGCTTCTATCACTGATTAGTGACTAGCAAAATCAGTCCTTGATAGACCATCCGTAACTGATCATGGTGTATCGGAGACTGATTTTTCAGTCTCTGAAAGCCTGTTTTTTTGTAGTGTTAGTGTAATCCGGGTAATTAGCGTGCTATAAAAGTTGGTGAAAAGTGAGTTTTTGGCATCTGGGTGAATAGCGACAAGTTAGGGTTTCATCGCAATTGGAAGATCTTCAGATTATCGGCATTGGGACTCAGTATTTTACTTCCTTGTAGAAGAAAGTGAAAATACTTCGACTTGGTTGCTTCTCGTCTCTTGTATAAGACTTGAGAATTATCGAAATTGGAATTTAGATAAAATTATCGAAATTGCCATAAAATATCGCAATTCTGATAAATTATCGCAAATTGCCTTTTCTATCGCAATTTAAGATAACTTATTCAAATTGTCATTTTTTTCGCAATTTTAAGTTTTATCGCAATTTCTATTTTCTTTATCGCTATTTGAAAGTTTATCGGAATTGGGTGAACAGTACTTTTCGCAATTGGGTGAACAGTAATTATCGCAATTGGACAAAAATCTTCAGTTAACCAAAACCAGCTTAAACACAACTCATCACACAAATCTTAATTATCTTCAAGATCCAAACATGTCTCAACCACCTCACTTCAATTACTACTATCAGCTACAACAATATCCTCAACAACAGCAATTTCATCCTCAGTATCAACAACAACAAGCATTCGTGCAACAACATCAATTTCTCTCTCCACCACAAGTATCCCCACAACAAATCATGCAACAGAATCAAATGCTGAACAATCCATCCTACTCCAGAGAACCACACTGGTTTAATAAGATGTGTGAGGCAATCAGCAGTTAGCAATCCCGACATGAGGCTGGGAATCAGGACACTCCACCTATGCTGACACCTGGTAACTATGTGCAATGGGCTCGTAGATTCCTCAGATTCATTGAACTCCGAAAACCCCATGGGAAATATCTTAAGCAAGCTATTGAAGAAGGACCCTTTCCACTTCCAGTAACTATTGTTCCAGGAACTTCAGAAAGAGAAGAAACATCAACTCCCGTAGCTGTCGCTAACTACACAACTGAACAAACACTGCAACAAGAGGCAAATCAATTGGCAATGTCTTACATACTTCAGGGAATTCCCAATCCCATTTATCGAAGTATTGATGCTCAAAAGACTGCCAAAGACATGTGGGAACATGTGCATCTTCTAATGGAAGGGACAAAGTTAAATCAAGAAGATCTTGAGTCAAAGCTTTACATGGAATACAATAATTTCATCATGGAACCAGGGGTGACAATTAAATCATACTACCACCGTTTCACAAATGTTGTAAATGACCTCGATCGTCATGACATCAAGTTACCGAAGATTGCTATCAATTCAAATTTCTGGGTTGCCTTGGACCAGAATGGCAGAAATATGCAACATTTGTCAGGCAAACTAAGAAGATTGGTGAAGTCAAGTATGGACTAATGTATGACTTTCTGAAACAACATCAATCTAAGGTAGATAAGGAAGTTACAGCACGAGGCGGGTTCATATCAGCACCAACACCTAACTCGCTTGCTCTTGTTGCTCAATCCAACTTTCCACTACCAAACCAGGAATTTGGTCAATCATCTTTCCAACCAAGTTTTCAACCACAACCTTCTAACCAAATCATTCCATATGAAGCACCATCACAATACTCTGACAACCAAATGGTTTCATATAACAACTCAGATTCCATGTTTTACTCAAACACTGATTATGATGTAGAAGAAGATGCATTCAACTCTCTTAATGAAGCATTTGGATTAATTGCTAAGGCATTTGGCAAGTTCACCCAATCCAACAATCGTCTTCGTTCATCATCCAATACCAGGAATCAAGCTGTTATTAACGATGGTAGAGTAGAAATTCAGAATCGGTCTTCGGGAAGATATGGTTCAGGAAACAATGGAAACTATGGGTCTCAGAGGTTTCAGTCAGGATGGAATAGGTTCAATTCTGCAGGGGGTAACAGGAACAGTATGGGAACTACTCAGAGAAGAAATCAGATGGCTGGGAATGCACAGAAAGGCATTGCAAATACTTCAATCACATGCTACAACTGTGGTGGGAATGGTCATATGGCAAATGCTTGTCCAAAGCCTCATACAATGGGCAGTGCATATCACAAGGAAGCTCTTCTGATGGCTCTCAAGGATGAAAAAGCTGCAGGAATGTTGACTCAGAATGAGCAGAGCTTTATGGCTAATGCTGCATCTGATGATGAGATGGAAGATCTTGAAGCAAATGTTGCAGTAATGCTCATGGCAAACATGTAAGAAATGAACATGTCCGAGACAGGCCCGGTTTATGATACCGATGGTCTATCTCAGGTACCTGATCCACAATGTCTTATACATGAAATTGCTTCACCATCTGCATCTTCATCTACAAATGACAATTCTGTTCAACATGATTCATCATTCTCATCTCCATCAGATGATCAAATAAACACTGTTGTATCATTTGATGATGATAAAACCATTGTTTCATTTGAGGATTCTATTGACGATGAAAGTTATGATCATCTTGAACAAAATGATCCTTTGCCTGATCAAGATTCAGAGCTTCAGGCCTTGTTAATGACCACCCAATCACAAATTGAAAAATGCAATGAAATCAATAAAAATATGAAAGAAAAAATTGCATTGTTAACGAAGGACAATGAGTGCTATAAACTACAACTTTCAGGATATCAAAAACAAGAAAAACGTGAAAAAGGTTTTGAGATTGCTTTCCAAAAAGAGTACGTCAAAGTTCAAAATTTAGAAAGTCAAGTTCGTGAGCTAACCGTTTCTAAGGCTGAGCTCCTTTCTCAAAAAGATAAGGATCAATTTGAATTCAAAAAACAAATTGATACTTTAAATTCTGAGCTGTTAAAAACTCAATCTGAGCTTTCAACAACTCAAAATAATCTTCTTGAAGAAAAGCAAGCCTCAAGTAAACGCATCAACTCATATCTTGAAGAAATTGTCACATTGGAATCAAAACTTAAAGAGTTTCAAACTATTATATAAAAAAATGGTGAATCCATAACTCAAATTCAAAGGCTATCGGTAAAACCAGTCCCGAAAGGAGTTGGATTTGCTATTGGCAATGATCAACCACGTTTTCTTTCTAAAGCACTCACCAAAAATCCCAAGTTATACAATGCAGAATTATTACTTGATGATACCTTTCAAAGAGTTGTTGTGCTTAGTAATGATGAAGAACTTGTACATCTTGAACGTCAAAAAGAACTTGAGAGTCGACCAAAAACAGAAAAAGATTTTTCCAGAGTTCATCATGATTATAATGCAAGATGTCATATCACATTTATCCACTCAAAGGATGAACCAAAACAAACGTTTGTTAACACAAACATACATGCTTCTCTTACAATACTTCATGCTTCCAAAACTGTTGCACAAATCAAGGATTCTTTGACTAAGGATGATGTTGATCCAAAATTACCAGAAAGTAAATTATTTCGATATTTTGATACAATTATGGAAGACATATTTCTTTTGGAGAATGAAATTGAGTTTAGTTCTCAAATCGAAGTCTCTACTTTTCTTTCCCCAGTCGCGAAAGAAAAGCGAGATATTCTTCAAAAGAAAATTCTGCCTCATGTCAAACATCTGAAGAAATGTGCAACACAATGGGAACAAGAATTATTCACGGAAGTTGCATCTATGAAGGGCATTTTCAAAGAATAGGACGACAAACTTCAAAGACAAAAACATCAAAAGAAAACTTTGAAAAACGAGAATGATCGACTCTTAGAAAAAGTTCTGTGTTATGACGTTGTTTCTGTAATAATGAATTCGCTTTATGAGTCATGCAATGAGTTACTTGTGAATGATCATTCTGTAAATGTTGAGATGCTGCAAATGGAGATAGAAAATTTGGTAAAGGAGAATGAGGATCTTCGACAAATCAACAATGATGTGGAAAACAAAGTTTTTAATCTTCACAAAAGGCTTGATTGGTGTCAAAATCAAAGTGCTGAATTTGAACTAAAATTTGAAAATCTCATAGTGTTAGGAATTAAGCTTAAGCAGTTAAGACTGTTGGAGGTAACAGTTAGGACTGTTGAAGATTGAAGTTAAGACTGGTGAAGAGTGTTGAAGACATGAGCAATTAAGACTGCTGAGTGAAGAAGTTAAGACGGTTTATGATTTATGTAAAGTAGATAATTATGGAAAATATATTGTGTATATCGTATAAGAATAGATTGATAGTTATCTTGTACAGGAATCCTTAGTCTATAAAAGGATTGCCTAGGTTAGGGTTTAGATACATGAAAAGACGATAGATATAGAGAAAAGTGAGTTCATACGTATTAGAAAGATTCAAGGTTGTAAACCCTAGTGATAGGAAGGTTTGTAAAACATACAAAACACACAAGGTCTTCTAAGTGCTAGCTAGTAAATTCCGCGTGCTAGACTAAGTATAATTCTTCGTATCACATCTAACACAAGGAGTGTGTGTAGATCCGGCCAAGTGGTATCAGAGACAGGTTGCTCATACATAGATTTAGAAGATCCGAGAAGAACAAAGATGGACATGGAAACAACACCATCCACAACCAACATTGCTGCTAAGCTTCCTATGCTTAAACCTAATGAGTTCGACATGTGGAGACTTCGTATTGAGCAGTTTTTACAAGTGCAAGACTATGCACTATGGGAGATCATTGAAGATGGAAACTCTTTTACCCCTGTTGAAATAACAACTATTGTTGAAGGTAAATCTGAGACTACTGTGCAGACAAAGCCAACTACTAATGAAGAGAAGGCAAGATACAAGAATGATCTTAAGGCTAGAAGTTTGCTTCTGATGACCATTCCTAATGATCAGTTGCTGAATTTTAGTAAGTTCAAATGTGCTAAATCTCTTTTCGAAGCTATTGGTGCAAGATATGGTGGGAATGAAGCCACCAAGAAAACTCAGAAGACCCTTCTCAAGAATCAGTTTGAGAACTTTACTGCAACAAATAATGAGTCGTTGGATCATATGTTCAATAGGCTTCAAAAGTTGGTGAGTCAATTGGCTGTTTTAGGGATTGAGATGCCTCAGGAAGAACTCAACTCTAAATTTCTGAGAAGTCTACCTTCTGAATGGGCTATGCATGTGGTAGTATGGAAAAACAAGCCTGAAATAGATTCCATGAGCTTAATGGATCTATATAGCAACTTCAAGATAGTTGAACATGAGATTAAGAAGTCTGCTGGATCAAGTTCAAGCTCAAGCTCAGGGAATTTGGCTTTTGTATCAACTCCCAGTTCATTAAGTCCTAATGAAGAAGTCCAAGTTAGTGGAGCAGTTGGAACTGCTAGTGCAAATCTTGGTACTGCTAGCACCTCGAGCAGTACTAGTGGACTTTTGAATGATGATGCTTATTGTGATTTCCTGACTACTCAGCACAATGGAAGTATGTTGACTCATTCAGATGTTCAAGAGATTGATGAAGATGATATTGAAGAGATGGATATTAAGTGGCAGCTCTCTCTTCTTAGTTTGAGAGCTAGAAGATTCTTGAAGAAGACTGGCAAGAAGATTGTCATAAATAGTAATGATGTTGCAGGGTATGAAAAATCTAAGATTGAGTGCTACAATTGCCACAAGAAAGGTCATTACTCAAGGGAGTGCAGATTGCCAAGTCAACAAGATGGAAAGAGTAGAGCATATGGAAACAAGTCAAGAGTTGTGGAGGTTACTGATTCAAGCTCGAAAGCCATGGTTGCTATTGATGACTTAGGATTTGACTGGAGCTATATTGCAGATGAGGAAGCAGAAGCATCTACCGAGGTTGCTCTCATGGCATTTTCTGATTCTGAGGTACAAGTTTCAAAATGTTCTAAATCTTGTGAATCTTTAAAAGAATTGGAAACACTTAAAACAAGATATGAGAGTCAGTGGAAAGAATTAAAAGAAACTGCTTTTAGCTTAGCAAATCTTAAGAGAGCTTTAGCTGTGTTAGAAGAGAAAATTGTTCATTATCAAAACAATGAGTCTAAGTTTTCTGATGATATGATTATTGTTAAGAGAGACTTAATGTTTAGAGAGAATGAGACCACTGTTTTAAAACATGAATTAGAACAGGTTAAGAAGTCTAAGGAGAACATACAGATGAGTGTAGATATACTTGAATACACATCACAAGGTGTTAAAAAGATAATTGAGAGTCAGATTCAAAATAAAGCTAAGTCAGGCCTAGGATATAAGTGAGTTCCACCTCCATATAGAGGAATACCATCACCCAAAGGTATAGACTTAGAACATACAGGACTCCCTGAATTTCAATTACCTGAACTTAACTATGGTCCTCAACCTAAGAAGGACGTAGTTGATAAACCTGTGTTTGTTAGTGCAAGTGATAAATCACTATCTGAGGATAAGGTGTCTTCTGATAGGTCCTCACCTAAAGACTCAGATGCTCCAACAATTGAGGAATGGACTTCTGATGATGAGGATGATCAGGCTGTGGTTAAGCCTGTTAGTGCTAAAGTAGAGGAACCAAAAGTTCCAAAGATGGTTAAACCTGAGACTGTTAGGCCTAGTTCTAATGCCAAACCTTTTAGACCAACAGTTAGGTATGCAGAGATGTATAGAACCACAAACAAGCCAAGAGGTAACCAGAGGAATTGGAATGACCTCAAATCCCATCAATTAGGAAAGGATTTTGTGTGCTATAGGAAAGCTTGTTACTCTTGTGGTAGTTTTGATCATCTTGCAGCTTTTTGTGATAAGTATGTTAGAGGGTATTCACAAAAAAGCATGTGCCTAGAAAGAGCTAAAACTCCTCCTAGGAATGATAAGATGATACCCAGGTCAGTTCTTTTGAGGTCTGGATCTAGAGCAGTTCCAACTGCTAGACCAGCAGTTCCAACTGTCAGACCTATGAGACAGATTCACCCAAGACCACCAGTTCAAAATCCAATAAATGTTTTTAAACCATCATACACAACTGGTAAAAGAACTTTTTATGAGAAAGCAGTGGTGAAAAACTAAGTTTGGAAACCTAAGGTAACAACTGCCAAGCCAACAGTTCCAACTGCTAGCAGGGTAATTGGTACTGGTGTGAATAAAAACACTGCTAAGGGAAACATGGGTAATGGAGTGAATGCTTCAGCATGTTGGGTATGGAGACCAATTCAACCTAATGGTGCTAAGACTGTTTTGAAAAGAATGAATTATGTTGATGCTAGAGGAAAGCCTAACTCTGTTTTGGCTTGGGTTCGACAAGAAAACTAATTTTTCTTGTTATATGCATTGTTAGTCATATGCTTGTATTTGGTTTCTTTGTTTTTGGACTAACAATTGCAGGATTGGAGAGTAAACACCAAGGGATTATGAATGCTTGATGTTTTGGACTAAATGGTGTTCTGGAGATTAGTATGTGATTCTTGCATACAACAAATGGTAATTGGTTCACCATGTCTTATCCACATAAGAACCAACTAGTCCAGAGCAAACGGTTTCTGGTAAAGTCTAATCAAATCCGTTTATGGTTGACAATTTACCAAAAATTTTTATGGTTATCAGCTCACCATATCTAAATGTGAAGAGTTGGCTAGTCCAAAGCAAACGACTATTGGTAAAGACATATCAAATCCGTTGATAGATGATAGTTTGCTAAAAACTATATATGAGCCATGTTATTTTAAAATTTTTATTTCAAAAAGTTGGGACGGCTCAATAATATTTTTCCAACAGTTGGGACGGTTAGTACAAAATATTGGTACAGTTCAACTAGCCGTTATGACTGACGTGTCGATAATTAATTTTGGAGTAAAAACTAGCCGTTGGCGATTTGTTGTGATTTTTACTGGATGAATTACGGATTTCGAGGGATCCTCTTATAGATATTTTTAACTTTTATTTTATTATATCCTTATACTAAAATAAATAGTTACCATATTCTTTAAGTCGGTCAACTTAAAACCCTAACTCTCTCCATAAACTCTCAATATTACTTTCATCTTCTATCTTTTCACTCACCATTATTACTATTCACGGCTGTTCACTAACATTTTCTACTAAGAATGGAAAGATTGGATTTTGCTAAGCGTCACAACCAGGTTGCGTTTTTAGAGAAAACAGAGCAAGGAGATGGGCCAAAATTTTATGAGGTTGTGGACTTTCTCAACCACTCTCACATAAGGTATGCTCTAACTGTTTCTCCTACTCTTTATGTTTCGCACATCACACAGTTCTGGCAGAATTCATCTATCTTGACAAGTGATGATGGAAACTTAGAAATTCATACTAAAGTAGATGGCATTAAATTTGTTGTTACCGAGTCTATAATTAGGAGACATCTTAAACTAAATGAATCAGATGGTATCGACACTATGCTAAATACTGAAATTTGGGAAGAACTTGAAAAAATGGGGTATGATACATCTGAACGTAAATTGACTTTTCAAAAAGCATGTTTTTCACCCCAATGGAGATTTTTGATACATATTCTTCTATTATGTTTAAGTAATAAAAAGACTGCTTGGGAACAATTTAGTAGCAATATTGTTATTGCTCTTATTTGTTTGTCTACAAACAGGGTTTTCAACTTCTCAAAATATATTTTTGAGGGTATGGCATCAAATGTTGATAGTAAAAAAAAGTTTTTAATGTATCCCAGGTTTGTTCAAACAATTTTAAATAAAAAGAAAAACCTGCTTACACAACCAACTGAAGTTTTTGATACGCCTAGTCTACAATCAAAGGTTTTTCAAAATATGACTATGGCTAGTAAACTTTTTCAAGGGGAACCAGTTCGATTATTTCCTCAAATGATTCAAACTGAGTTTGGTGAAGGTTCAGCAGTTTCAACTGATCCCCATCACACATCCACTCAAGTATTTGAAACAACCCAACAACCACCTATCACTTATAGGAAAAGGTCTAAACCTGGTCTAACTAGGGTTGTGACTGAATCCTTGCCCAAAGATTCACCTCTCATAGCAGGTAACACAGCTAGAAGTGATGAGGGTAGTTCTTCACAAACTGAATTGACGGCTTATGTACCAAGTTAGTAAACAAGGTTGATACTTTGGAGAAGGAGCTAAAGCAAACCAAGAAGGAATTTAAAGCTCACAAGGAGACTTTTACCCAAGTTTATACAAAGCTACCAAAAAGGGTGAAGAAACTTGAAGACCAGTTGAAAAAGAAAAGGGCAAGAGTGGTATTAGATGAAGATTCTGATGATGATGATTCAGATGGCTCTGAAGGGGATGATGAAAATTCTTCCAAACAGGGGAGGAAATCTGGTAAACAGAGGAAGTTTGAAGAAAAGGATAGATCAGCATCTCAGGGGAGGTATGAAGAAGGTTCTGAACAAGATCAAGGTTTTGATACTGGTTCAGGTTCTGGTAATGTTCATGAAGAAACAGCTGAAACATATTAAGCAGTTCCAAATGAAGAAGCAGTTCAAACTGCTGAAACAGAGCAAGTAACAGTTCAAACTACTGAGTCAGAACAACAAGCAGTTCCAACTGAAGAAACTTCTGATGAAAAAGATTTCAAGAGAAGAGCAGATAAAGGAAAGAATCCTATGACATCTGAAGAAGTGGCTGCTGTTCAAGAACTTGAAAGGCTTAAAAGGTTGAAACCAAAAACTCAAGAACAGATTGCTCATGATGCAGAGGTTGCAAGGCAAATGTTAGAAGAAGATTTGGCTGATAAGGAAGCTGAAAAGGAAGCTAAACAAGCCCAGATGGATCATGATGAAGAATTTGCAAGGAAATTGGCTGCTGATGATATAAGGAATATAGCTGAATTCATGGGAAGGAAAAGATCAAATGAAGTAGATCAAGAAGAATTCAATGAACAGTTGCAATATTTTCTAGATTCTGATGTGATGGAAAGAGCACAAGCTTCTATGGTTCTTAGAGATCAAGAGTTAAATGAAGATGAGAAGACAGAGGAGCTTAAGGAATTTATACTCAAGAAGAATGGAGTTGCAACATGGGATGATCTGATTCATAGAATAAGAGAAAGCCAGAAGTCAGGGTACAAGACTAAGTTACCAACAAAGAGGGAACTTGTTGAGGATATGAAGCATTATTTGAAGAACTCAGCAAATTACTTAATGAAAGATTTCAAGGGAATGTCTTATGCTATAATTGAAAAAGAATTCTGTGAAACTTATGCTATTTTGAATTCTCCAAGAAGAAGTGTCAAAACAGGTAAGAAGAGGGAAGCAGAATCTATGGAATCAGAAGTTGCTAAGAAACAAAAGTCTGATGAAGAAGGATTAACTGATGAGAAGATCAAAAGCATGATGGTGATTATTCCAGAGGATTCTTACATTAAACCTTTGCAGGTCAAACATCCAATTATTGACTGGGAAGTGGTTACTGATGGTAGAATGAAGGGTTGGAAGATTATTAGACATGGAGATATTTTTGAAAGATATAAGTTGTTTGAAGATTTGCTTAAAGGCTTTGACAGAGAAGATCTAAATCAGCTGTGGAGCTTAGTTAAAGGAAAGTTCAAAGATATTGATCCAGTTGAAGATAAAGACAAAGAACTATGGGTTCAATTGAAGAGACTATATGAACCAGATGGTGGAGAATCGATTTGGAGATTTCAAGCTCAAGTCAAGGATATTTCTTGGAAGTTATTTAGTACATGTGGAGTACACAGAGTATCTACAAAGGAAGGAATAGAGATATATATGCTGGTTGAAAAATATTATCCACTCAGACCAGGTGTTTTGACAATGCTGGCATGTGTTAGACTGGAAGCTAATGAAGAGTCTGAGATGGCTGATATGCTAGTGGCAAAAATATTCAACCTTGCACAAGAAGGGATAGCAAGATCTAAAAGATTTGCTTGATGGTTATTTGAAAGAATTTTCAGCATTAAGAAGAAGAAGCTTAATTTGAAGAAACTTAATGATTGGAAGGAAATCATAAGTTTAAGGGAGGATTGTTAGGAATTAAGCTTAAGCAGTTAAGACTGTTGGAGGTAACAGTTAGGACTGTTGAAGATTGAAGTTAAGACTGCTGAAGAGTGTTGAAGACATGAGCAGTTAAGACTGCTGAATGAAGAAGTTAAGACTGTTTATGATTTATGTAAAGTAGATAATTATGGAAAATATATTGTGTATATCGTATAAGAATAGATTGATAGTTATCTTGTACAGGAATCCTTAGTCTATAAAAGGATTGCCTAGGTTAAGGTTTAGATACATGAAAAGATGATAGATATAGAGAAAAGTGAGTTCAAACGTATTAGAAAGATTCAAGGTTGTAAACCCTAGTGATAGGAAGATCACTCGTATTATTTTCTAATAATATTGAATCGTTGGAAGTTATTTATTCTGTGTTCTTTGTTTATTCAATTCATACAAAACACACAAGGTCTTCTAAGTGCTAGCTAGTAAATTCCGCGTGCTAGACTAAGTATAATTCTTCGTATCACATCTAACACAAGGAGTGTGTGTAGATCCGGTCACATAGGATCTTTATCATTTCAAAACAGTCATGTTCCTGAAAGTAATAAGGAAACAAAGGCTTTCTTAAGACTGAAACTAATTGAATATGAAAAGGATCTGGATGAAATTATTTAAAACAGAAATGACACAGTCCGCCTCAACAGAAAATTAGATTCAAAAAATCAAGAATACCAACACATCATTGTTGATCTGAAGAAGAAAATCAGAGTTTTAGACAAAGGCAAAGCAAAAGTTCACAAGATTGCCCCAAGGATGTATGTAGTAGACAAAGCAATTACCCAAGCATCAGACTCAACCACTAATGCAAACACTTCTACTTCCACAGGACTAGACACTATATCTAAGGCTAGTAGTTCCAAGACTCTCAAGAAACAACAGAAGCGTAGAGTCAGGAAGTCAAGGAATGGATCATCTAAGTCTTCAGAAGTTAAAGCAAGTAGTTTGAATAACACACATGTAATGTCAGAAATAGAATCGACCTTATCTATGTCCAATTCTAGGAATGATGTAACAGATGTTGAATCTATGAATGTTAATGATGATGTTATGATTGATGCTAGTTGTATTGTTTGTCGTGCTAGTATGTTATCTGGTGATCATCAAAACTGCATTGCTAAAACTCTGTTGAAACGAAAAAAGAAACGAACTAGTGGCTCTTCCTCTAGGCTCAAAACTGTTGCCAAGTCCATTTTAGGGAAACCACCACTAGTTGTTTCTGAGCAAACCATTGAAACACCCATAGCCAAACCTAAGACAACCAAATCACCAGTGCATTCATTAGGAAAAAGGCTGAGACTAGTTGGACCTGGCAACGTTGGTTACAAAACACAGCAAGCTTTAAATGGGTCCCAAAGATAATTAAATCTTGTGTTACTAACCCAACGGGTCCAACCGTTACCAATTCTCCACCTGTTTCCAATATTTGTGATGCAGGTGATACAAATTGTCCTCTGGATTGTTGATAACAGGTGCTCCCGACACATGACCGGCAACCTCAAGCTTCTCACAAACTTTATCGCAAAGTTCATCGGAACGGTCAGGTTTGGGAATGATCACTTCGTAGCAATAATGGGCTATGGAGATTATGTTAATGGGAACATCGAGATCAGTCGTGTATACTATGCTGAAGGCCTTGGTCACAATCTATTCTCAGTGGGACAATTCTGTGACGGAGATTTAGAAGTAGCATTTCGGGAGAAAACTTGACTCATTCGTGATCTTCAAGGAAATGATTTGATGAAAGGAAAACGGGGAACCAGTCTATACACCATATCCTTTGAAGGCATTACATCATCATCTCCTATTTGTTTACTCTCCAAGGCTAATCCCACAAAGGCTTGGTTATGGCATAAAAGATTGTCTCATCTCAATTTCAAAACCATGACTGACCTTGCAAGGAATAAATTGGTTGACGGATTACCCAAATTCAGATATGCCAAAGATCATTTGTGTTCTGCATGTGAACAAGGTAAAAGTCACCGTGCTCACCTTCCTCCCAAAACAGTACACAGCACAGATCATGTCCTCCAGCTGCTACATATGGATTTGTGTGGTCCAATGCGGGTTCAAACTATAAACGAAAAAAGGTACATTTTGGAAATAGTAGATGACTACTCACGATGGACATGGGTCTACTTTCTTCGTACAAAAGATCAAGTTCCTTCAATGGTCATCACGTTTCTTACAAAGATTCAAGTTCAAGTCCGTAACACTGTCAGGATTATTCGTACAGACAACGGCACTGAATTTAAGAATCAAACCCTTCGGGAATATACTAAGAAGCATGGGATTGTTCATCAATATTCAATTGCTAGCACTCCCAAACAGAATGGTGTAGTTGAAAGACGAAACCGTACGCTTGTGGAAGCAGCTAGAACAATGTTGATCAATGCCCAATTACCAGATTACCTTTGGGCTGAAGCTGTTAATACTGCATGTTATACTCAGAACCGCGGCATGATCAACAGACGACACAACAAAACTCCATATGAGCTTATTCAAGGCAGAAAACCAAACATCAACTACTTTAATGTTTTTGGAGCACTGTGTTACCCGAAAAATGATAGAGATGATCTTGGTAAATTAAAGGCTAAAGCAGACATCGGGATATTCGTTGGCTACTGTGAGAATTCTAAGGGATATAGAATTTGGAATCGTCGGACCGGGGAAATTCAAGAGACTATTCACGCCAATTTTGATGAACTCACGGATATGGCTTCTGAGCAAGACCGCTTAGAACCCGAACATAACTGTCTAAACTTCCCTGAATCTTCGGCTGCACTCTTACCTTTTAACAGGAAAGATCTGGAAGATTTGTTTGCACCTATGTTTGATGAAGTTTGTGTTAGTAGTGCATCAGATGCTTCCACCAGTTCCGTTGCTCAACAAGTCCCAAATCAAGCACCTGATCAATCTGCAACTACTTCTACAGCAGTTGATAACAATGCACCTCAACCTGAACCCTCATCACCCATGGTTCAAACACCTCCACCTGCAGTTGAAGATTCTTCCCCCACTTCTAACCAAGTTCCCACACCTTCAAATTATGACGGGAATGCATTCTTCAATCCATTTGCTCCACCACCAACCATTCCAGAAATAGGAGAATCATCCTCGAGCAATATGGACCCGTCATATCACCATAACAACATTCAACATTTCCCATCCACCCACAAATGGACAAGAGATCATCCCTTGGTAAATATAATTGGAAATCCTGACAATCCAGTCATGACAAGACAAAAACTTCACTCAGATAGTGAACATTGCATGTATGCACTCACTGTCTGTCAATCTGAACCTAAAAACATCAAAGAAGCCCTTACATATGACAACTGGATTGAATCCATGCAAGAAGAGCTGGAACAATTCAAACGTTTGGAAGTTTGGGAATTAGTTGAAAGACCAGATGGAGTTTATGTTGTTGGATTGAAATGGATTTGGAAGAATAAGCTGGATGCAGATGGTATAGTGATTTGTAACAAGTCCCGACTGGTAGCAAAAGGGTATAGCCAAGAAGAGGGTATTGACTTCGAGGAATCGTTTGTTCCAGTGGCTCGGATTGAGGCAGTTCGTATGTTTCTGGCATACGCAGCACACAAGAACATCACAGTCTATCAGATGGATGTGAAAACGGCATTTCTCAATGGACAACTCTGAGAAGAGGTGTATGTGTCACAACCAGAAGGCTTCGTGGACCCGGATCATCCTAACCATGTATATCGGCTTAAGAAAGCCCTATACGGCCTTAAAGAAGCCCCGAGGGCGTGGTACGATAAACTGTCTGCATTTCTCCTTGCTAATCATTTTACCATAGGAACTGTTGACCCGACTTTATTTATACAAACACACGGGGAAGACATTCTCATTGTTCAAATTTATGTGGATGATATTATTTTTGGTTCAACCAATAAAAAATATTCAAACGCTTTTTCTAAACTGATGAAACAAAACTTTGAGATATCTATGATGGGTGAACTTAAATTCTTTCTAGGATTGCAAGTTCATCAGTCACCCCGTGGTATATTTCTAAGTCAGTCAAAGTATGCTCAGGAAATCCTGAAAAAGCATGGTATGACCAGCTGTGACACCTATAATACCCCAATGTCCTCCTCATCCCCGAAGCTAGATGCTGACATACATGGGACACCCATTGATCCTACGAAGTATCGTAGTATGATTGGCTCGATCATGTATCTCACGGCTAACAGACCGGATGTTGTATTTGCCACATATCTTTACTCCCGATATCAGTCTAGACCGACTGAATGGCATTTGTCAGCCATTAAAAGAATCCTTAGATACATAAAGGGAACCATTAATTTGGGGATCTGGTATCCAAAGGATTCTGGGTTTGAACTTGTTGCATTTTCAGACGCTGACCATGCAGGGTGCTTAGACACACGCAAAAGTACATCAGGGGGAGTACAATTCTTGGGTGACAAGCTCGTCTCTTGGCAATCAAAGAAACAAGACTGTACCTCACTGTCGTCAACAGAATCTGAATATGTGGCCATGTCTGCATGCTGTGCTCAAGTCATCTGGATGCGATCACAAGTGATGGACTACGGATACGTATTCAACAAGATTCCTATGTACTGTGATTCCAAGAGTGCCATCGCTATTTCATGCAACACCGTGCAGCATTCCAAATCAAAGCATATTGATCTCCGGTACCATTTCATCAAGGAACATGTGGAAAAGGGTACTGTTGAATTGTATTTTGTGGGAACTGAACACCAACTGGCGGATCTATTCACAAAAGCCTTGCCCCATGCAAGATTTGTGGATTTGGTTCACCGCATTGATATGAGATGTTTGACTCCAAATGATTTGGAAAACTTTCTCAAAAACAATTAAATGAGTCAAACATCTAAACTATCTTTGTAAATATTTATAAAAAAAATGAAAGTACAAACCCTTATCTGACACGTTGTTTAATTTAAAATGTCACAAATTATTTTTGAACATGTGTTGAGGGGGAGACATATTCTTTTTCAATTTTTTAAACTTGTACTTGCATGCTTTCAGAAATTTGTTGCTTCACGAAGTTATGGTGATAAGATCTCAGGATGGAAAAGTTATGTACCTTAAATGAAATATTTGAGACTTAGAGTTAGTCACATGGTGGGTTTAGGACTAGGAATTCAAAGTTGTTAAGGTTAGGGGACTATATGTGTCAAAATTGCAAAATTAAATAATAGATATAAAAAGTCAAGAAAATAACCGCAGTTATTATTCTGACTATCTTCACCTAACGTATTAAATACCTCACCCACCATCATCAACGACCTTCCTTCAATCCGACAATCCACTCACGATCATCATATTTTGTGAGTACTTTTGTGATTTACATGTCATTCTAACAGAAGGTTTTTAATTTTATCATGATCCAACGGTTAAAACTATCGCAATTGAGGATTTTAGTTCTAGGGTTTGCGTAAAAATTGGGGATCTTTGAATAAGAATGTTTAGTTGAGAAAAAATTGTACAATAATGCTTACATATTGATAATAAACCAAGATTGTGTGCTTAATTACTCCCAGAAACTTCAAATCGTTAGAATTATGTTTTAGGGTTTAAGCGACAAATTTGGGGAAATCCATATATGAGTGTTATTGTGTAATTTCTATGTTGGGATGTTGTTGTTTTGATGTTAATCGAATGTATACATGCTTAGATTGTGCCCAGAAACATGTTAAATGGATCAATTGAGTTTAAGGGTTTAAGAAGAACAACGAACACTAGCAGATTGATTATTGAGTGTTTATGGAAGAATATAGTTATAACTTGGTCAGATTGTTTAGATTAGTCATTAAAACTGATTTATATAATCTGTGGTTGTAAAATCTAAGTTCTAATGAATTTCGATAAAAATCTACGTGGCTGTTCATCTTCAAAGTTATCGGAAACTCTTGTATGAGAGTTTATCGAAATTGCCAAAATTATCGCGATTGCATAATTATCGCTATTGCCTAATTATCGATATTGCATAATTATCGTGCATAATTATCGCTATTGCCTAATTATCACTATTGCATAATTATCGCTATTGCATAATTATCGCTATTGCCTAATTATCGCCATCGCCTAATTATCGCTATTGCCTAATTATCTCTATTGGATAATTATCGCAATTGCCATAATTATCGCAATTGTGATATTTAATAGAATTTGATTTATTTCCTTAGGTATATCTTTTATACTTATCAAAATGAATCAAATTTTATGGAATTTGGTAATATCTTGATAAATTCTTTGATCAAGCATGTAACAATCAATCATAAATAAAAAAGGATGCCATGTGTTGTATCTAGTTGTAACATATGCTAACAATCATGTATATTGCATATTTGTACTTGATTGTTGCTTCAGATAACATCAAATGGCTGCACCAGAACAACAAACTCTTCCAACACTCACTACAGAAGAACTTTTTCCTCATGGATATTCTTTGGAAATTGGGAAAAACAATGCACGAGTAGAGCTTGATAAGATAAAGTGTTCTGACCCAAGCTGCCAGATTGCTGTGGAGATACTCAAAGCTCATAAGTGCAGAAACCTTCTTGACAGCTCTGACACCATTCCAGAACTGTTCATACATCAATTCTGGGATACTTTCACACTGAGCAGTGATGATAAGTACTTCACAATCCGACTGGATCGTAAACGGATCAGAGTCACACCTAATCATCTCCGCAAAGCCTTAGACCTTCCAGATGCACCTGAAACTTCCAACCAATTCTACCCGACACCTTCAGAATCTGAAATCATGCAATTCCTTGTAGACATTGGTTATGATGTTCAACCCGATACACCATTAACCAAGATCTCTAAAGTTAATGGTAAATACATACCTCAACCCTGGAGAACTATCTTCTACATTATAACCCGTTCAATATTCGGTAGAGATAGTGGCTTTGAGCACCCAAGTCTAAGTCATCTTCATGTCTTCTGGGGGTTTGTGAACCAGGAAAAGATTGACTTTGCAGCTCTTATCTGGGAAGATATACTATTTCAGATGCGGAAAGCTTTCAAACAAATCCCTTTTGTCCGTTACACCAAAGTTCTCATAAGTTATCTGCTAGACTTACACAAGGACATTGATCGACGACCTACCGATTGAGAGGTGCATCCATAGATGACGGATAAAACTTTCCGTAAAGTCTACTTTCCCAAAGGAAGCATGCACAAACAAGGGACAAGACTGCCAGAGTTTCTAATGACCGATAAAATAAAAGAAACTCCTGTATATCTTGCATATGATAAGGCATTCAATGAACGTCGAGTAGGACTTTCTAATTTGGTTGAAGGCTCAGGATCCACAAAGACCCATTCTCGAAGCAGGTCTAAGACTGGCAGTGCATCAAGTACCTCACTTCCAAAGAAATAGCATCCAAGATCTCTCAAGAGAACAGTACCTAGTAAACCCCAACCAAAATCTGAACCATCTGGGATTATTGATGAAGATTCTGACTCTGAATCATCTAAATCAGAAGAGGAGACTCTTGTTGTTATGACAGTTGAAGAAGCTGAACTTCAAAATCAGATCAACTTTGAGAATGCACAAAAGATGAGTCTAAAGTCAACAAAGGAGGATGAAGAAAGAAGGGCACGATTGGCAGTTGAGAAACAAAGGGAGTATGAAATGAAGCAAGGAGCAGGAGGATCAAGCACCGTTCAAGAATGATGAAGCGAAAAGTGTATCGCTTTTAGGGGGTCATTTAAGCCCTAAATCGTATTTATTTGATCAAATATTGCCCTAAATCGTTCCTTTTGTCATTTTAGGTACTTTGGAGGAGAAATCTGGAAAAGGAAGCATTTTGGACGTTTTTGGAGCATAAAAGTGAAGAAAACGACAAAGTCTCCAAAGCTGCAGGAAAAGTACACTTGACGGCGTCAAGTATTGCTCTTGACGGCGTCACGGCTTGGCAAAAAAGGTGGATATGAAAAATACACATGATAAGCCAGGGAGTTTTACAAAGGAAGTCTGACGGCGTCACCCTTTGAAGTGATCAAGGTCGTCACGGTTTAAGCTAAAGAGAGACGGCGTCAAGCTTTATTCTGACGGCGTCAAGCCTTGATAAGCCAGGGAGGATTTTGGAGGACTAAAGAGGGAAGGCGTTAGGAACACCATCCGGGAACCCTAGACACGGAGAGGTGACGACGTCAAGATCTATAACGTGACGCCGTCAGCCACTAAGTTCTATATATAATTTTGCAATTTTTTGTCATTAGTGTGCAACTTTGTGAGGAGAAACCCTAAGACAAATTTCTGCCATTTTTAAGGGTTTTCATACCCTTGGATCTCCCATGTTTAATTGAAGATAAGTAATCATTTAATCAATCAATATGTCTATGTGTTGTTTGATTATATCTCGTTCTTGTCTTTTGATTAACATGCTAGGCTAGATTTATCTTGTGTTTGCTTAGATCTAATGAAACCTAATTATTGATTATTGGTTATTAGTGTGTTATTAATTGTATTGGATGATTGTTTATCGATGTTAGGCTTAAGAAAACTGGCTAACCTCCTATACGGTAACATGCTTGAACGTCTTAAGAAACATGAACCAATGCGTACTAAGGTTTTTATGGTTGTATTTAATGCATGAGCGAATTCTAGTGATCCCATGTTAGGAGCTTCTTAGCCGGCTCGACATAGGAGTGAAGTAGGAGCTTGTAAAGTTGGGGAAGTACGTACGCCACCCCACGATTGGTATTAAGGAATACACCCGTCATCCACGCAATTAATACACACTAATCAACCGGTAAAAGATAGTTAGGGAGTAAGGAAATCTAAGTAAACACATTTCTCTCCACATAAGTTCCACAACCTTTTCATTTTCAGTTATTTTATTTTATTTGCATTTGTAGTTATTTGGGTTAGTTGACTAGCAACTAATTCCGCCCACTCCTTCAAACCCGAGATTTTACTTGCTTTTATAAAAAATATAAAAAATACAAAAAGAATCTTCTCTCACCCTTAGACCTATTAGAGTAGTTTTTCAATCCTAACGACACTATTCCCCTAGAGAACGATCAATCCCCCGGTACTTGCCACTTCACTATACTACATCGGTCAGGTACACTGCCTGGTGGGGATTGCAAGCTTCTCGAGATCCCTCGAGAGGTAAAACCTGTTGTAAGGTCGCAAAACCACGCATCAAGTTTTTGGCGCCGTTGCCGGGGAATAGTTATTGTTTAGGTTGAATTTTTATTTTATTAGGTCTACTCACTAGATTCCTTTCTAGTGAGATTTTTATTTTATTTTTCTAGGTTTTCTTTAGTCTATCTTTTTCTTTGTGCCCTTTGTTTGTAAAACCATTTTCATTTGTCACCATGGCGGATGAAATTCCATTTAGATCATTAACAATAGAGGAACAATTACTTTACACGGATAGATTTGCTTCCTGTTGTTCCAATGAATTTTTAATTGATCTTAGATATATACAAGAGGAGATGGGTATAAAGTTTGATAGGTTTGATGAATTATGTGCATGTGTGGCTTCTATTAAACAATCATTGTTAGGATCAACTCCTTTTAATAAGACCCTTTGGAAAAATTTTGAGGAAAGCCTCCTAACCGTGAACCATAAGTTTAATGAATTAATTGGTTCATATACATCACAACTTGAGGAAACTATTGAGGAGGATTTAGCCGAACATGAGCATATTGAGCAAAAAGACCTAGGTTTTATGATCAATGACTTTGAATCTCAAGGAACACATGATGAATCCTTTAAGCAAATTGAACATAGTAATCATGTTATCGGGGAAGATTCTTATGAATCAGACTTAGAACTTGAAATGGCTAGAGAAGGATTTGAGATACTTAGGAACATGTTTGGGTTAGATTCTACTAAAACACATGATGTGGATATAATTGATATAGAGACAAGGAAGGATGAGGTAAATAACACAAACCTACAAAGTACCCCACAAGTCCTACCATCATTCGAGGCATACACACCGCCCGTGACTTACCCGGAAGAAGTAGAAGGGACTATAGGAACCCCAATAGAGGTAGAACCCTTGGACCAAACATAACTAGAGGATATAGGTTTGAATACTTGTAGTCATAACCTTTCTTTTAGTTCTATGGAAGTTCCTAGTTTTGATGAACCGGAGCCTAAACCAAAACCGTTACCTAATCTTCCATCTTTAGATGTGAATTTAGGAATTAAAAAAGGTCCCGATCCACCCATCAAACCATGTAGTCCGGGTAATGTTAAGATTAAGGTAGTAGACTCTAGGCCATGTGGAGTGGAAGCTAATATAGGAGTGAACCATGACCTTACATACTTACATCACCCATTCATGATTGATCACAAGAAACACTATGGGTTTAAACTGGGTTTATTAGGTCAAAGTGGATTCTTAACTTGGAGTCTCTCGAAGTTGATCGAAGATGATCCCTTTCTAGGAGAAAATCTTAATCCGCCCACTAACCCAATTGAATTAGGTAAGGTTATGATGATAGGATCCCGCACCTTTGAGCATATAATTCACCCGTCACTCTTTCCTCACGTGGCATATTTCCACCCTAAGGGTGTGTATCGCTACTTTCACCCACACTTAATCCTAAGTGTAGGGAAAACCTCCCCTATTTCTGTTAAATAAGGGTAGAGTCAGGCTCGTGACTCGAACAAAAACAAGCGCTTCTTGGGAGGCAACCCAAGCTTTATTTGCTTTGTGTGTTTATTTATTTGTTTGTTTAGTTTTATTTGCTTTCGTATGTATGTTTAATTTTTATTATTATTGATTCATGTTCGAAACTAAATTGTGAAAATGCTTTATCTTGTTTTTAACTTCGTCTTAACTACATATAAAGGTATTTTGCAAAAGTTAAGTGTAAGGGAAATCCAAATCGGTTTATTAGAACAAATGAACATGAATCATATCAATATTAAATTAACATACATATTAGTAATTGTTTGAGTCAAATGCTTGTATCGAGTCATAATGATATTTTGCAGGATTTCCAGGAAGTAAGGTATAGGTTTTTCCAGAAATTTTCCGGAAACTTAACATGAGAAATCTGTCAGATCATTTCTGACGGCGTCAGGCCTTACAACCTGACTGCGTCAGGTTTTAATTTTCTGAAATTTTTGAAAGTTTTGTTTTCATAAAAAGTTTTTATTAAATCTCTAACTTATAAACTCCAGGAATCTGCAAAATAATCATCCCACAAGCATTATATCCTTATATAGAATTTATCCCGCCGATGTTATGCAGGTTTTCGTGTTTGTTTTCTCAGGTTTAACAAGTTATTTTGGACAAGGAGATGTTTTTGGAATCAAGCTTTTGGCGATGCTTTAGTCTTGAAGCTTCTACATTCTCTTGGAAGAAGATCAAACCATGTTACCTCTTTATCCACCGAGCGAATCAGGGGAGTATTTGATTTCAATCTTTTACCTTATTTACTTTTACATCTTGTTATTTGAACATTGGGGACAATGTTCATCTTAAGTGTAAGGGGGGGGGGGTAAAGTACGATACTTTAGAGAATACAAGTGCACTTGATTTTTGTTTGTTTGATGGTAGTTGTGTAATAAAACTGAGAGAAATACCTGTTAGGGCAATTTTAGTGCCAAATTTAAATTTTTTTACAATATATAGGAGTGAAACTTTGATCTTAATGAGCGTCTCACGGATAGGAGTTATATGACTAGCACAAAAACCGTACCACTAAAAATTCCCCCCCCCCCCAAATATGTGAGGTTCGCCCCTAGAATTGGTAGGAAAAGCATTTATGCTATGATGTGTGTACCGGTAGCACTTAGATTCTAGAACTTGCGTTTGTGATGCATTCCGAGGCCACAAGTGAGACTACATTCGTGTAGTTAGATTTACTACATGATAAGAGGCATTAGGATTAACCCATTGTTTTACACCTGTGTTTTTGTTATAATTACGTTGGCTACATTGGTCAAGTAATTCTCCCACACCTTTTGCGTTGTACTCATTTTTAGTACACGATACCCCTAGTACACCCCTCAGAGCCTATCTTTTCGTTTCAACCTTTAAGCATTTTACTTAAAGGAAGAATTTGTTATACCCCACTTAAATGTACACCCAAATCACCTTAGCCTACCTTGTATGCACTCATTTTTAGTGCATTATTGTGACAACATTTGTTTAAACCCCAAGTTAATTATCTAATTGATTACATGGTTGCTAAGTCGAGTCATATCCTTGTACATATTGTTTTGGGATGATTGGGACTCATGGGTAAAGTACTAGTGTAATGGAGTAATGGGGAAGAACAACATTATTACCCCCATATGTGCTAAATATTTTAAAAAGTACTCCAAATGTTTCGATTATCTTGATTCGAGTCATTAGAATAGTTATTTGTAAATTTATGTAAAAGTTCAAGTGTAAGGGGAATGCAACGCCCCTATGATGTATTATTTTGGATGGTAGGGCAAGAGTGTATGAAAAAAAAAAAAAAAAAAAAAAAAAAAAAAAAAAAATCAAGAAAAATACAAAAAAATGAGAAAAAAAAAAGTAGAAAAAACATACGGACTACCAACCCGTTTCATTTTATGTTTATTTTATGTTTCTGTTATTTTGTTTTAGCTTAAGTCGAGTCTAGTCTTGACTTAGCAACGCCATATTGTACATGTAATTAATCAAGATCTTTAACTCGCCACCAGTAAAATATCCCTTATCCAACAAAACCGTGTTTATCATATCCCTACACCTAACATTATAACCCGTTTAAAAGCCCTCTTTGATAGTTTATCTTAGGTGCTTACGCCTAGTGGAGGAGGTTTTTGATCCTTTCCCAAGCCTATGGTAATCTATTTGCTATGACAGGTAGTGAGAGATATTATCCGTTTTCATTTATGAGATTTATTTTGATGACACCTGAGAGATGTGAGTATCTAAACACGACTTGTGAGGTGCTAGTTTGTAATCTCCGTGCTTATTATGATTAAAGTGGAACGACTATTTATTGTAATTACTTTTATATTAGCATTAAATGACCCCTAACTTGTATTTTGATTAGAATAAAAGCGCATTTGCTTGAGGACAAGCAAATCTCAAGTGTAAGGGTATTTGATGAAGCGAAAAGTGTACCGCTTTTAGGGGGTCATTTAAGCCCTAAATCGTATTTATTTGATCAAATATTGCCCTAAATCGTTCCTTTTGTCATTTTAGGTACTTTGGAGGAGAAATTTGGAAAAGGAAGCATTTTGGACGTTTTTGGAGCATAAAAGTGAAGAAAATGACAAAGTCTCCAAAGCTGCTGGAAAAGTACACTTGACGGCGTCAAGTATTGCTCTTGACGGCATCACGGCTTGGCAAAAAAGGTGGATATGAAAAATACACATGATAAGCCAGGGAGTTTTACAAAGGAAGTCTGACGGCGTCACCCTTTGAAGTGATCAAGGTCGTCACGGTTTAAGCTAAAGAGAGACGGCGTCAAGCTTTATTCTGACGGCGTCAAGCCTTGATAAGCCAGGGAGGATTTTGGAGGACTAAAGAGGGACGGCGTCAGGAAGACCATCCGGGAACCCTAGACACGGCGAGGTGACGGCGTCAAGATCTATAACGTGACGCCGTCAGCTACTAAGTTCTATATATAGTTTTGCAATTTTTTGTCGTTAGTGTGCAACTTTGTGAGGAGAAATCCTAAGACGAATTTCTGCCATTTTTAAGGGTTTTCGTACCCTTGTATCTCCCATGTTTAATTGAAGATAAGTAATCATTTAATCAATCAATATGTCTATGTGTTGTTTGATTATATCTCATTCTTGTCTTTTGATTAACATGCTAGGCTAGATTTATCTTGTGTTTGCTTAGATCTAATGAAACCTAATTATTGATTATTGGTTATTAGTATGTTATTAATTGTATTGGATGATTGTTTATCGATGTTAGGCTTAAGAAAACTGGCTAACCTCCTATACGGTAACATGCTTGAACGTCTTAAGAAACATGAACCAATGCGTGCTAAGGTTTTTATGGTTGTATTTAATGCATGAGCGAATTCTAGTGATCCCATGTTAGGAGCTTCTTAGCCGGCTCGACATAGGAGCGAAGTAGGAGCTTGTAAAGTTGAGGAAGTACGTACGCCACCCCACGATTGGTATTAAGGAATACACCCATCATCCACGCAATTAATACACACTAATCAACCGGTAAAAGATAGTTAGGGAGTAAGGAAATCTAAGTAAACACATTTCTCTCCACATAAGTTTCACAACCTTTTCATTTTCAGTTATTTTATTTTATTTGCATTTGTAGTTATTTGGGTTAGTTGACTAGCAACTAATTCCGCCCACTCCTTCAAACCCGAGATTTTACTTGCTTTTATAAAAAATACAAAAAGAATCTTCTCTCACCCTTAGACTTATTAGAGTAGTTTTTCAATCCTAACGACACTATTCCCCTAGAGAACGATCAATCCCCCGGTACTTGCCACTTCACTATACTACATCGGTCAGGTACACTGCCTGGTGGGGATTGCAAGCTTCTCGAGATCCCTCGAGAGGTAAAACCTGTTGTAAGGTCGCAAAACCACGCATCAAAGAAGTAGCTTCAATCCACACTAATCCGGTTAATCAACCCGGAGGATCGGGAGTTGCTACATCCATGATTCAGCCTAATACGGTTATTCAACCCGATAAGGCTGAATTTGTCATTCCTCAGCAACCAAGTTCGATTAATCAACCCGACTTGGAAGCACAAACTCAGAATGAGAAGGAGATTGATCAGGAGAGCAATAGAGTCTTAACTGACAAGGATATCTCAGACTCCATGTTTGATGATGATCAGGGGGGGGGGAAACTTCATCAGGAAAATATGGACTGGAATCCTAAAGATGAAAAGCAAATTCTTGGCAATAAGACAACTGAAGCTGCTAAGGAACTTGAGGAAGCAATGGCAAGACAAGAGGAATTAGAAAGGAAACTTAAGGAGGATGCTCAAGCTGACTTGGAAGCTGATAGCTACATCCGCCCTCCATCAGTTCCTCCACCCGAACTTGCTTTGGTTGTTCATAACCCTCAACAGGAACAGAAATCACAACCAGTTCAACCTTCACCTGTATCATCACCCAAACCAAATACACCTCCTGAATCACCTCCTCACACTCCAACACCTCCTTCTTCCCCTCCAAAGGACTCAGCACCTAACTCTGAAGAACCAATTCCCTCACTTACTCCATCACCGAAGAAATCACCATCACCTAAAGAAAAAGCAACAGTTTCTTATAGTATCAAATCGGCCTTGAAAGGTAAGCATGTGAAAAGAATTTCTCGTGTTACAAAAGTGGAAGTTGTATCTCCTACTGCAAGAAAACTTAAGAAAGCAGTGAAGCGTGCACAAGTCAAGAAGGACAAACAAACAAGTGTAAAAATGGCTGAGATGGAAAACTTAGTCAAGAACTTGTCTCAACAAGTGGAAGAGATGCAGCAAACTAAGCTAAAGATGGATGAGTTTCTAGAATCTGATATTGATGCTAAAATGAAAGCAAATACACGACATTACATCAAGAAGTACATTCCTGATCTTCAAAAAATCATTGAAACTTATGTTGATATTACATTTGAAGAAAAGATCAAAACATTGAAGATTCAGCAACAACATCTTCTGGAATATTCTGTTGAAGATCTTCAAGACGCTCTCCACACCAAGTTGCTTGCAAAATCTTCTCTCAATTACACTGAATTGTCCATCTTGAATGCTATTCGAGAAAATATGGAATCTTGCAAGGCTTCAGCAGATAAGGACAAAAGGAAACGTGATGATGATGAACAAGATCTAGACCCTACTACAAAGAAACTAAAGACTGGTAGCGGATCTGGAATTCACATTGCTGAGCCTACATGAACCACAACTTCTTCTCCACCCCAACCAAATCCTGAATCTGGTCCTACAGCAACTGAACATCATTCTGAGCAGATTCATGAAGAAAATGTGGAATTTCAAACACAAGAAGATCAACCACAATCACCACCACCATCTCCACCAAAATCTAAACCTTTCAAATCAAAGCCATCTAGCAGCAAGAAATCTTCTCAAAAACCAGCTGTTGTCACATGGCTTGATGATGATGAAGATGTGAACGACAATGAATGGTTTGATCAACTTGCCAGTGCTCAGATCCAAGACGACGAAGCTTCTAAAGTTGAAGACAGTACGTTTGCATTTACACACAAAATCAAACATACTCTGAATGTTAAGAAAATGACAAAGAGAGAACTTCGTAGGATCAAAAATGATGCCTTCATTCTTCTTAAAGACAAATCTGCAAATGCGGCTGAGCTGGAGTATCACCTTGAAAACATTGCTCATGCAATGTCAAGTGAGTTTGACTGGACGAATCCAGACATACTCAGGGTGGGTGGCCGTGACAACAAAAACCGTTCATACATCACAGACTGGACTAAGCCACTACCCGTGATCAGAAAACCTCATGGAACCTTAGAAATCCCCTTCCAGTTCTTTTTCAACAAAGATCTTGAACTACTCATGCATGGAGCATCAAGCAAAACGAAGTATGCAACTTCTATTACCTTCACTCCTGCAGCAAGTTACCAAAATCCTGCCATTGAGGAAGCTGCAATTCACCAAAAGATCTTCATCAAACAACAAGTGATATATGATCGTGATGCTAAATTGGGAATTCATCACTGGTATGACAAAAGGAAGACCTGGTACAAGTATAAACTCAGCCAAAAGTCTCGTGAACAAGTCTACAGTGACCTCAGGATCATGGCAGTGATTAGTGTTTCAGGATCGAAGAAGTATGATTACACATTCCTATCTGCGATCACCGTCAGACGACATGACAACCGGATCTACTCGTTCTCAGAAGCAGATTTTCCTGACTTGAGTCTCAATGATATTGAAGACTTATACCTCATCAAAATACAAGGAAAACTGCAACATCTCTCTACCGATCTTCAGTATGCTTTTAGTGCAGCTATCTGCCACTTCATCCGAAGAACGATTATCAAAGAACGAGTAGAAGATCTTCAGTTAGGAGTGGAAAGTTATCAGCAGAAGTTGAATCTCGTTGAGCCCATAATGTTCTTGGAAAACAACCGCGATGCTCAATATACCATGAAGAAATACCCAGTCTTTGGGTTCGTCTACAGAAGTGCAACACATACAAACCATTTCATGTCATTCCACGAGATTCATAAATTCTGTGACGATACGCTGAAGAACGTTAGAGATGGGTTAGTTCTTCGAGTTCGAGATCATGAGTTGAAAAATTCAACAAGGTGGACACATAATGAGCTCAAACAAGTGATGCAGTTCATCTTGAAGATTGAAAGAAGGTTGTACCGGAGGGATCAGATTCGGAGACTAGAGAGCTATGTAGGTGGTCGTCCACCATTTCCTATCAGACTATATCAAAGGACGGACCCAGAATTCACCAAGTTTAACAAAGGAGGCTGATGTGAGCATTTGAATTCATTGTTCATAATTCTTTTTCATTATTCTTACCATATGGCCAGTGACATTACGGCTTGTGCACACATAACAGTCTACAACCCGGACCCCAAAGAAAGGACCCTGAGGTACGCTTCAGTGCCTCAATCCTGAAAAAGGAGCGAAAGCTTCTTACTTATGAGCAGAATTAAAACCATAATGTTTTATAAAGTTTTTCAAACATTCGGCTCATAAGGACAAGTATTCCCTTGTCAAGGGGGAGTATTTGAAAAATAATCTTTGTTCATAAATACAAATGTTCTTGAAATTCTTCCCTAAAAACTCAAAAATAGCATATTTTAATCATAAAGTTTTTCAAAAACATCATGAGTATGCTATTTTTGAGGGGGAGAAGTAAAAGATGATTAAAATATGGTGTCTCATTGCTGGAATCTCACTAGTGCTCGACTCAGAATTGACCCTCGAATTGACGATAGGAAAAGTCAGTAGTCGAAAGGACATGTCCCGGACGGGTAATAATTTCAAGCCAGTTTATCTGGTGATGTAAGCGTGTCTCGCAAAGGACGTGTCTGAGTAGAATGTACCGATTTCGAGCGATAATCTTTGAATCTGATCTGGACGGGTAATAATTTCAAGCCAGTTTAATTGGTGATGTAAGCGTGTCTCGCGATGATCAGGTTCATTGAAAGTCAATCAATTCAAAAGTGCCAACTCTTTTCGGCATGTGCAAATTTCAAATTTATTACTTATGCGCACATGTTAAGGGGGAGTATTTCTGAAAATAATCAAACTCTCAAGGTGTCAAAAAAATGTCTTTACAATTATCGACACTTTGAGAGATTTTCAATGGTTTGGTTTATGGCATCATTAGGATAGTCATGGAGTTATAAGGTGACTAAGGTTAGGGAAAACCGTCCTATGATCCGCCAGAGCCGGAGGGATCTACCCAAGGACAATACCAATAGTTTAGAACTAGAAAGTCCTAGGTATGATATAAAAAAGGAGAAAATGAATGAAAGGAGAAAGAAGGGGTTGAAGAATTAAAAGGAAAAGCAAAGAAAAGGGTGAAAAGAAATAGCCCTCCATTTGTTCAACCTTAGGGCAGACACCGGGTTCAATTCATAATCTACTGGTTGATGAGCATCACCGGTATTGAAGACTAAAGACGTCATGGACCCAGTGACGCACTGCACTAAAACTTCTTAGCCACTCAAGTGTCTCTCAAAAGACATTTGTTTCATTCACACGGAGAACCCTTCATAATCTATCGACCTCTCATTACGAGAGTGCTGATATTGAAAAGGAGGAAATCTGCTCCACGCCTCCGACGACCAAACAAATGTGCACTAATTGAGTCTAGAGCCATGAGATTCATCAAAGATCTCTTAGGTACACTTAGAGTTACTCTGGTGTTCTACATCATGGGCATCAGTTGTAAATTAGGAAAGTGTCCTTCGCAGATCTCAGCAATCTGCCAAGAACATTCATGAGAGAAGTCACAATTGTGATTATCAATGATTGAATGGAAATCCTTCCAGGGTCAACATCAAACAGCCCTGACAGCAGGTCACTTCGGTAACTCCTTGTGGGTTACGCTTAGTGTTTGCTCCAAACGGTCTACAGTCGTGGGGTGATCTCCAGCGACTCACTGAATCGTGGGTGCACTTCAGTGTGTCCGTGTTATCCCTTTCGGGGGAATCCGGTTCAGAACGGCCTGGGTTAGGATTTGAGAAAGTCTTCACACTATGCTGTTGACAATCTCAAGTCTGAGCCTGTAAGTACCGGTTGGTTCGTGCTGATGCTGCTGCTGCTGCTACTGAGGATCTGGAGTTCGACCATCAAGACTCCATCATGCTCATATCTTGAAGAAATGTTCTCTCAAAGACTCAGTAACAACAAAAGTTCAACATATGATATAGTAAAGTCAAAAGTTGAAGCACCTCAAATTTTTCTCATGTTTAAGATTGAAAAGTGAGAACATGTTGCAGAAAACAAGTCAAAGACATATGAGCATGATGGAGAAGACGAGAAGACGTTGGAGTTTGGCAGATCGAGACAACATCATATCATCTTAGAACAAGAACAAAGAAACAAAGATTATGAAGACGTCGGAAGCCAAAGAAGTAAAGAAGAAATCGAGCAACATTGATGATCAAGACTTAGGGGGAGATTGTTAGGAACATGTTTTGTAATATTTCAAGTCTTGACCATTTCAAATACATGTTGCTTAAATAGGGCTTTATATTAGAGATTAAGGTGTGGTCCATTAGAAGCCCATGGACCGCCCACTTATGTATTTATTCTTCTAGAAACATTAGTGTATGTGTAATACCTGAAATTCAGATAACCTGTAAAATGACCAAACTACCCCTGATAACATAAAACCTTATTAAACAACATATAAAATTCCGAAATAATTCCAAAACTTCTGAAATCAAACTATATCTGAAACAAACTAATTTATGAGACAATGTTACATCATTTTAAATGTTCAAAAATAATCATGCACATTTGTTTATTTAAAATTCCGAATTATATACAATAAACTAAATACAATGTTTAATTCTTTTAATTAAATAAAATGTAAAAATAAATTAAGGAAAGATTAAAGAAAATCAACCCAAATAATTCTAGATACTATGGACCAAAATTTCTGATTTTATGCCCCCCCCAAAGTCGGTTTTATAAGATAAAATCAAATCCTTTTATTTTCCTTAAAAAACCTAAATCGCAAAAAGCGAACAAAAACCCTAAGCGCATAACAAAAATTCGACCAAGGCTATCACAGAAATTCTGGACGTGTACAAGTATTTTTCTGGGGTTCTTGGAGGTGCAAGGAAGGTAGGAAAAATAAGGGTTGCTGCGTTTTGTCATTGGTTCGTTCTTGTTCTTTATTTCTTGTCGACTTGATCAAAAGCAAGGTAATAATTCATACGACTTAATCACACGTTTTAAAATTAATATGGCAATTTTCCTGTGATCTTTACATGTTATATAACTCATATAAATTGTATGAATCGAAGCATGCATGCTAATTTATGCGTATGAAAATATAATGGTCAAAGAACACGTAAATCACAAAAATATGTAATCCGAATTTCTGGACATGATGGCTATTTTATTTAGACCTCATATGATGTAATAGACCTGGGAAAAATGATAGATCGAATTATAGTAGCCTAAATCAAGTCGTGTTAATTTTGATGTCTTAAACGAATTTTCTGGGCATGCTAATTATTTTTCGTGGGTTCCTTATAAGTCATATGATCTGGGAAAAATATGAGTTTGATTTTTGGAGGCCTAAAATTAACGTGGTGAATTATTGTATAAACCGGATTTCATGAAAATAAAGAAAACAAATAAATAAAAATCGGGGTAACTAGGGTTTGGTTTCTTGGACATGAATCTGATCTTTAATGATGTTTTAAGGGTGAATTAATGATGGTTCAATGATTGGTGAATAGTAGGGTTTGAAATTGTTTTTAAAAAGGTCTTGCCGATTTGAAATAAAAAGTATAAGGACCTGTTTTGCCAACTTTGAAACTTCTGGGATATTTTTGTAAGATCATTTACATCTGTAGGAATGTGGGAAAAATATAACTTTGGGGTCCTAAGTGTAAATATTGCAATATAATGAATTAATGGCATATTAGGGTTTCGATTTGAAATTAATTAAAAGTGAGGGACCAAAGGTGTAAATCTGAAATTCTGAAGTTGTTTTGAGTTAATACTGATATAAAAAGGTTGTTGTGTAATTTTGAGGATGTATGGGCTAATTATGTAATTGTTATGAATTATGACTTAATATATATGTTTTGTAAACTTAAAGGGTTAAATATGTAAATTCTGAATTCTGAGGGGTCAAATATGTAAAGTACTAACTTCTGATGATATATTCTGTAATTATGAAATATAATATGCTTGGTTGGTAAATATGGATATTGTAGGGTTTAATTTGTAAAATATGTAATTATAAGGTTGGTTTTGTAAATTATGTAACTAAAGGGGTGTAATCTGTAAATTGTGAAACTTAAGGGAATAAAATGTAATTCTGAATAAAATGATTGTATAATTTTGTAACTTAAAGTATTTTCACAAATGACCTTGGAAATTAATGAAGTTACATTTAAAACCCTAAACTTTGTATAATTGTCATTTAAAACCCTAAACTTCTGTAAAATGTACTGTTATTCCATAATAATCTCTGAACAGGGGTTAAACCTAATCTGGAATGATAATATATGTTAATTCTGTAAAACCTGCTAATTATGGGAACTTACTAAATCTGGAAAGTTACTAAAAATAGAAAGTACATAAAATGAAGAGATAAACTAAAAGGAATAATCTGAATAAGAAACTTTAGTAATTCTGTCTTCCTCTTCCTTAGGTGTGAAGAAGGAGAAGTCCTGATCATTATTCTGTTTTTGTTTGATTTTCTGCTGTGCTATAAGGTACAGATATTCTGCCCTTTTTCAGTAAGGGTGTTTCTCTCCCTTTTCTCTCTGTATTTCATTTTCCTTATTAGGATCCCCTATACCACTGCTATGTTCCTTTCTGTTGTGAGTCTTTGTTGTGATCTGTTTGTCTGAACCTCTTTCCTGAACTCTGATTGACCTCTTGTTCTGAACCCTGAATTTGTGAATCTTGATTGAATCTGATCTGTGAACCTTGTTCTGAACCTTAACCTGATCTATCTGTTGTAACTTTGATTTGATTTTTGGTATAAACCTTAACCTGTTAAATCCTTATCTGAACCTAATTGATTTTGAACCTTTATTAAACTACATATGAAACTGTTTAAGAAAAGCTATTTTAAAGAGAAGCGATACCACTTGAAATGGAAGTTACTAAAAGTTTTGGAAGGTCATTTTTATGAAAACTATTTTGTAATATCATTTCAATGAAAACCATTATTAAAGGATTGATTTAAATGAACTTTTGACAGGAACTTCTGAAATGGATTATTGCTATAAACTTGTAATTATTGACCTTTGATATACTCTTTTGGACTATTGGAAGTAAACCTTTTAATCTGAACTTAAGCTTTGATATTAAACTTAATCTGATAAACTCTGATTTAAACCTTATTATCTTAATCTGAATTATTGACATGACCCTTCTGCCATGAACCCTTAGATATGACTCTGTTTATTATATGACATCTGACCTTGACCACAGTCTGATATCCGAGCCAATCACTAGGCATGAGGGTTTCATGTCCATGTCATTGATGCACCGATGGCATGACTCTAGGGCAGGAGAGTGATGACCTGTCCCGTCCCTGATTTTATCTATTATGTAGGAGAAGATTTTGGCCTACTGGGGCGCATGGATGCATCCTAGTTCTGATCTGATTTCTGTTATCTGTTACTGTTACTGTTATATATATATCTGGTGACTCATGGTGTGTGCGATACACGTCTTTCACATTATCTGGGAGCTGATCACTCCAAATTGATACATGAGGTCACCCCTCATATTATCTGTTACTTGAGAGGTATCCCCTCTGGATTATTATATGATTACTCTGTTATGATATTATCTGTTATCTCTGGGCTCGTGATGGATTTCTGTATTTTCCCTAAACCTGGTTTGTGCATTATCCCTTTCTCATTTCTTTTCTTTTACCCTTATTCCTTTCCTATTCTTTCACTTTATTTCAGTATCTGTATAATCTGCATTTCGGATTTGTTTCTGTATTGTTGTCTGTTATTGTTTCTGTCATCTATATATCTGTTCACTGAGCTCTCGTAGCTCAGCCGCATTTCTTTTCCTACGGCAGGTTTTAGTAGGATGCTGGGAATGAGTGAGAGTGTACCTCTGGACTTAGAAGGCTTGGTAGCTATTCTGGATTAGAATTGGATGGAAGATATTATGTTTTAGAATTAGTTTTGAAAGTTTTTGTTGTAACCTTGTAGATTTAGTATTTCATTTGTAAACCTTTGAGACTTTTGTATTACTGTAGATGTATGCTCTGTTTTGATCTGATATGAATCCATTGTTGTGATATCTTTACCCTTGTCGGGTTGGGGTGTTACAATTTATGGTATCAGAGTTCATAGGCTGCGACTCGTAACACATTTACCCTTGACCTGTGAAGTCTGGACCACTAAGTTTCCATTGTAGGCGCTCGTAGGACAACCTTTGAGAATTTGCCTTAGGATTTTCCCTATAGGAACTTAAATTCTAACCAGTGAGGAATGGGTAGACTATAAGACATTTTCTTAAGTATCTTGCTTCCGCACCACTCTGATTCGTGCCTTGTTTTTTGGTTAAAGACTATTGAAATTACATTGGGAAATTTAGAGCTTATGCCTTGCACCACCTAAGAATTTGAACCTAAATAAAATCTGAAACATTGGAAATTGAGTAGTAATTATCTGACACTATTTGATCCTCACCTTCAGACTCTGACTCCGACCTCTGAACCTTCTGTAAATCATTCTGATGCCTCTTTGGGCAATCTGAGAATCCCCATGATATTGATACACTTGATGCATTCTGTTATTTGTTCCTTGCTTCTGATAATCACCTATAAATCTTTTGATTCCGTCTTAACCATCTCTGTTCCCATGAGAAGCTTTGTGGCGTTGACCACGAGTATAATAATGCTTTCCCTCTCATTCCGAACGATAAGATTTATCTTTATTGATCTGTCTTTCTTTGACAGTAACCTTGATTTATCCTTATAAGGATTGATTGATTGATCATTTAATATTGACGACTATCCTCCTATGTCTCACCTTTGGCGTTTGAAACAATTTTGGAACCCCTGACATGATTACCGATTTTTAAACTTTTGCTGCCACTACCTGATTTTGACCTTCATTTCTGATCTGTGGATAAACCGTCTGATATCTCTCCGACCATCCCGAAGACCATTTAACCTTAATGTGTTTGACACATCCTATAAATTCATGACCCATGCTGGATATAAATGTATCCACTGAAACTATTTTGTCCTGAATGATGAATCTTATTTGCTCCCTTGAATGATGAATCTTATTTGCCAATCAGTTTCCTTTGGAAGGATTTGATGCAAATACCGTCTCTGTATGGAATTGTTAACTGAGCATATGATGCTGATATCCGATATCTCATAAGTCTCACTTCTGCAACTATACGATGTTCGTATTACCAATGAGATACACCCTACCTGTTACTTATGCTAAAAAGCTAAACCAAAACTCCAACACCTTGAACTATTCGCGTACCTATCCCCACACTATACTGAACCATGTACTTGACTCTGACATATGCACTATCCGTCTGGTTAAGTGACCATATACGTTCTGCGGATCTGTTTACTATTGATATACTTAATTTTGGAGATCTTTTGATTATTGATTGACTGGTTCTTCAGCTATCATAAACTACCGCATCTGAAATGTAACAATCTGACCCACCCTACTTGGTTATAACAACCTTTAACCGCTTAAATCTGTTAAGCTTATCACTATATTTACCCTGATCTCATTTGATTGTCAAATTCTCCTGACACCTATTAGTATCCACCCCTAGAAAGTTTTGGTTGTACAAATTTTCTGGCATTTCTGATGAAACTTCTGAGTTTTCCTCCCGTTTGAGAAGTAGAATTGATTCTGAACCGATCTCGGTTGACGACCCATGATGCTATAGAAGTTGAGAGATTGAAGAACTGATGAGATATGATTTTGTTTCACCTCAGTGTTCCCTATAAATACCTAACCGTAATCTCAACCGCAATCACTTTTCATTTCCGAGTATAAATGATTAAATTATTCTATCCTTGTGAACTCTGTATCAGACAACCTCATTTAATGTTTGAAGGACTGAAGAAGCAACCACAAGAACTCCTGAGAAGGGAGATGACTAACTGAGAGAAATTTCCGTAAAGTAATTCAGTTTTATTCGTAAAGATGGGTAATGTAATTTAGATATGAAGTTTCCCTGAAGTGATTGTGACCATTATGAGTCTTAAATAATGCCAATAGTATTGGCTAATAGGAATCATGTTTTCACGAGTATCTGGACAGTTTTCATAGTATGACAGCATGTTTGTGCCCTGAGACGAACGAGGAAGCATGTAGACCATCTTCGTATTAAATGGAATGACCTTTGTTCTGGAAGAAAAGATGTGATTGGCATTTAGAGATTGTAGCAGACACCACCACCAAACATCCGATGATGATAGCAATCTGAGTAAGCGAATTCCGAACTGTGCTAGCAGACTTGTCCAAGGCTCGCAGTCTTGCTTCTCTATTCATTTTAGTTGTACTAAGATGAATTGGGAGCAGAAGCAGACTTGAGAATAAAAACTGAGATCATGACCTTGAATAGAAGAAAATTCTGAATCGAATAAATTCTGTGACGGATGAAGCTATGGATGATGTGATTCACTTCTGCTCGACCTATTTAAAAATCTGTTACCTGATGATAAATCCTTTGAATGATTTAAGTTCTTTATCAGTAATTCCGCTCTGTTTTCATTCTGCGTATGTCGAATGATGGATGATCTGATGTACCAAATTCTGATAGAAATTCTGGGACTTCCGTTAACTTTTCGAGTGATTCGTTTTCCTCTTAGTTAGGGTAGTGGGTTCTGATGACCTTTGAGACCGTAGGAAGACCAGGTGGAGTAGGATAAGCTATTCTGTTCACGACTTGAGATAAAGTATGACCATCATGAGGGCATATTTATATGATGCCAGTATTATGACGTCTGGCCAACGTGATAATACTAACATCATATAACGTGCACTTGTTGTGGGCATAGGATATTTCGAGAAGTGCCTTAGAAGCTTCAGAAATTATGATAACTGTTTGAGATCGTCTGCGTTAGTGAGACTTTAAGTTCATTCTACCTATACGCGTAATCTGCTTCCACCGTTATGCGAATTGATACATCTCGATTCTCGTCACGCATTCTGCTGACCTCTGAACTTCTGATAATCATCTTCAATTTTGTTATAAAACTTCTTCCAATTGATGTTATCGATAATCTATTTCTGTACGCTCTAATCTGATCTGTCAATTCAATTTCTATGGACTGCATATCCGTCAAAATCCTGTGAAATTCTTACGTCTTTTTCGAGGAAATCTGATTATCATCTATTAGGTCTGATATGTCTTTGTTTAGTTTTCGTTCCCTTTTCTTTCTGCTTTCTGCAAATTTCGAGGACGAAATTTTTTGTTAGTGGGGAAGAAGTTGTAATACCTGAAATTCAGATAACCTGTAAAATGACAAAACTACCCCTGATAACATAAAACCTTATTAAACAACATATAAAATTCCGAAATAATTCCAAAACTTCTGAAATCAAACTATATCTGAAACAAACTAATTTCTGAGACAATGTTACATCATTTTAAATGTTCAAAAATAATCATGCACATTTATTTATTTAAAATTCCGAATTATATACAATAAACTAAATACAATGTTTAATTCTTTTAATTAAATAAAATGTAAAAATAAATTAAGGAAAGATTAAAGAAAATCAACCCAAATAATTCTTGATACTATGGACCGAAATTTCTGATTTTATGCCCCCCCAAAGTCGGTTTTATAAGATAAAATCAAATCCTTTTATTTTCCTTCAAAAACCTAAATCGCAAAAAGCGAACAAAAACCCTAAGCGCATAACAAAAATTCGACCAAGGCTATCACAGAAATTCTGGACGTGTACAAGTATTTTTCTGGGGTTCTTGGAGGTGCAAGGAAGCTATGAAAAATAAGGGTTGCTGCGTTTTGTCATTGGTTCGTTCTTGTTCTTTATTTCTTGTCGACTTGATCAAAAGCAAGGTAATAATTCATACGACTTAATCACACGTTTTAAAATTAATATGGAAATTTTCCTGTGATCTTTACATGTTATATAACTCATATAAATTGTATGAATCGAAGCATGCATGCTAATTTATGCGTATGAAAATATAATGGTCAAAGAACACGTAAATCACAAAAATATGTAATCCAAATTTCTGGACATGATGGCTATTTTATTTAGACCTCATATGATGTAGTAGACCTGGGAAAAATGATAGATCGAATTATAGTAGCCTAAATCAAGTCGTGTTAATTTTGATGTCTAAAACATACGTAAATATGCAATATATGTTAAACGAATTTTCTGGGCATGCTAATTATTTTTCGTGGGTTCCTTATAAGTCATATGATCTGGGAAAAATATGAGTTTGATTTTTGGAGGCCTAAAATTAACGTGGTGAATTATTGTATAAACCGGATTTCAGGAAAATAAACAAAACAAATAAATAAAAATCGGGGTAACTAGGGTTTGGTTTCTTGGACATGAATCTGATCTTTAATGATTTTTTAAGGGTGAATTAATGATGGTTCAATGATTGGTGAATAGTAGGGTTTGAAATTGTTTTTAAAAAAGGTCTTGCCGATTTGAAATAAAAAGTATAAGGACCTGTTTTGCCAACTTTGAAACTTCTGGGATATTTTTGTAAGATCATATACATCTGTAGGAATGTGGGAAAAATATAACTTTGGGGTCCTAAGTGTAAATATTGCAATATAATGAATTAATGGCATATTAGGGTTTCGATTTGAAATTAATTAAAAGTGAGGGACCAAAAATGTAAATCTGAAATTATGAAGTTGTTTTGAGTTAATACTGATATAAAAAGGTTGTTGTGTAATTTTGAGGATGTATGGGCGAATTATGTAATTGTTATGAATTATGACTTAATATATATGTTTTGTAAACTTAAAGGGTTAAATATGTAAATTCTGAATTCTGAGGGGTCAAATGTGTAAAGTACTAACTTCTGATGATATATTCTGTAATTATGAAATATAATATGCTTGGTTGGTAAATATGGATATTGTAGGGTTTAATTTGTAAAATATGTAATTATAAGGTTGGTTTTGTAAATTATGTAACTAAAGGGGTGTAATCTGTAAATTGTGAAACTTAAGGGAATAAAATGTAATTCTGAATAAAATGAGTGTATAATTCTGTAACTTAAAGTATTTTCACAAATGACCTTGGAAATTAATGAAGTTACATTTAAAACCCTAAACTTTGTATAATTGTCATTTAAAACCCTAAACTTCTGTAAAATGTACTGTTATTCCATAATAATCTATAAACAAGGGTTAAACCTAATCTGGAATGATAATGTATGTTAATTCTGGAAAACCTACTAATTATGGGAACTTACTAAATCTGGAAAGTTACTAAAAATAGAAAGTACATAAAATGAAGAGATAAACTAAAAGGAATAATCTGAATAAGAAACTTTAGTAATTCTGTCTTCCTCTTCCTTAGGTGTGAAGAAGGAGAAGTCCTGATCATTATTCTGTGTTTGTTTGATTTTCTGCTGTGCTATAAGGTACAGATATTCTGCCCTTTTTCAGTAAGGGTGTTTCTCTCCCTTTTCTCTCTGTATTTCATTTTCCTTATTAGGATCCCCTATACCACTGCTATGTTCCTTTCTGTTGTGAGTCTTTGTTGTGATCTGTTTGTCTGAACCTCTTTCCTGAACTCTGATTGACCTCTTGTTCTGAACCCTGAATTTGTGAATCTTGATTGAATCTGATCTGTGAACCTTGTTCTGAACCTTAACCTGATCTATCTGTTGTAACTTTGATTTGATTTTTGGTATAAACCTTAACCTGTTAAATCCTTATCTGAACCTAATTGATTTTGAACCTTTATTAAACTACATATGAAACTGTTTAAGAAAAGCTATTTTAAAGAGAAGCGATACCACTTGAAATGGAAGTTACTAAAAGTTTTGGAAGGTCATTTTTATGAAAACTATTTTGTAATATCATTTAATGAAAACCATTATTAAAGGATTGATTTAAATGAACTTTTGACAGGAACTTCTGAAATGGATTATTGCTATAAACTTGTAATTATTAACCTTTGATATACTCTTTTGGACTATTGGAAGTAAACCTTTTAATCTGAACTTAAGCTTTGATATTAAACTTAATCTGATAAACTCTGATTTAAACCTTATTATCTTAATCTGAATTGTTGACATGACCCTTCTGCCATGAACCCTTAGATATGACTCTGTTTATTATATGACATCTGACCTTGACCACAGTCTGATATCCGAGCCAATTACTAGGCATGAGGGTTTCATGTCCATGTCATTGATGCACCGATGGCATGACTCTAGGGCAGGAGAGTGATGACCTGTCCCGTCCCTGATTTTATCTGTTATGTAGGAGAAGATTTTGGCCTACTGGGGCGCATGGATGCATCCTAGTTCTGATCTGATTTCTGTTATCTGTTACTGTTACTGTTATATATATATCTGGTGACTCATGGTGTGTGCGATACACGTCTTTCACATTATCTGGGAGCTGATCACTCCAAATTGATACATGAGGTCACCCCTCATATTATCTGTTACTTGAGAGGCATCCCCTCTGGATTATTATATGATTACTCTGTTATGATATTATCTGTTATCTCTGGGCTCGTGATGGATTTCTGTATTTTCCCTAAACCTGGTTTGTGCATTATCCCTTTCTCATTTCTTTTCTTTTACCCTTATTCCTTTCCTATTCTTTCACTTTATTTCAGTATCTGTATAATCTGCATTTCGGATTTGTTTTTGTATTGTTGTCTGTTATTGTTTCTGTCATCTATATATCTGTTCACTGAGCTCTCGTAGCTCAGCCGCATTTCTTTTCCTGCGGCAGGTTTTAGTAGGATGTTGGGAATGAGTGAGAGTGTACCTCTGGACTTAGAAGGCTTGGTAGCTATTCTGGATTAGAAATGGATGGAAGATATTATGTTTTAGAATTAGTTTTGAAAGTTTTCGTTGTAACCTTGTAGATTTAGTATTTCATTTGTAAACCTTTGAGACTTTTGTATTACTGTAGATGTATGCTCTGTTTTGATCTGATATGAATCCATTGTTGTGATATCTTTACCCTTGTCGGGTTGGGGTGTTACAGTATGAGTTGCCCTAATCCCTTGCCAATAAATAGAAGGGTAGGGAGCTCATTTTAAGTGTTGGTTATTCATGTATGGTGCGAAAGCTTTGTCCTTATATCGTATGAATTGAATTACCATTCCAAATCTCTCTTCTCTTCTTCTTATCTTTCTCTTCTTCTCTTATTTGCTTATTTCCTTAATCGTAGCTTATTAGATTAATAGTAGTACGAGTTTTACTTTGTTATACGTGAGTGTGTTTGAGATATACACGACCTACACTATTAAAGGTCTATTGTTCCTTGATTCATACGCAGTGTTGTAACATTTGATTAGTTAACAATCAGATTATTACATAAACTTGCCACATTTCATTATAATATGAGAAACAAGTACAGCCAGCACTAGAGGTACATTGATGATAAACAGAAAACACATAACACAAAAGACTAGAGTGACAAAAATTAAGAGCAAGCACATAGCAGGCCGGGGATGGACGACGTTCAATAGTTATTGGGCATCTTTGCCAGAAATGAGATTGTAATGATAAGTTTGATTTGAGTTTGACTGATGAGTATCATCAGTGTCCTATTCTTCTCAAGGTCCTCATCTTGAATTTGAAGTAGCAAATCTAAAGACTTAGTTGCGAGATTGGACCCAACCACAGTTTGGAGCTGTTTGATCTGGTCACCCCTTTCCTTGCAACGGCGCGCGAGCTCTACCACCTCCACATGAAGTGACTTTAAGAGCTTAAAGTCACTCTCAATATTAGTTTTAAACAAATTAGTCAGCACATCCTTCGAAACGTTTAGTTGATCCATTGATGTTTGACGTGAATGCTTGTGTGTGTGTAAAGGTGAGTAGGGTTCTAAATATGATATGAAATTCCACTATTAGATGGATCGTTTAATATATTATATTAAAAAGTGGGGTGACCCTTAAATTTGAATTAAGTCAATAAAGATAGTCAATTGGTGAATAGTTGGGTCTTGTCATAACGCTTGTATGCAAATTAAAACAAAAATTATTAATGCGGATTAGAGCTATTAAATGATTGTGTCCACAGAGTATCATAAACTGCTACTTTCTTGTCCACAAATTTACAACGCAACCCAATTCAATTTGGGCAACTTGTTATCATAGCTGGGCAAAATAACCCAAATGTTATTAATGGGGATTAGACAATTGAAAAGTAAGCCAAATATTATAAAGCGGATTAGAGAAATGTAATGATCGTGGCCAGAGAGTGTCATAAACTGCTCCCTTCCTGTCCACTGATTTACAACGCAACCCAATTCAATTTGGGCAACTAGTTATCAAAGCTTGGCAAAACAAGCCAAATGTTATTAATGCGGCTTGGAGATACGTAAAGTAATATTAATGCGGATTAGAGAAATGTAATGATTGTGGACTGATAGTGTCATAAACTCCTCCCTTCCTGTCCACTAATTTGCAACTTGTTTTAAAAATTGCCCAACTAGGTTGAAACATTACCCAACTAGACATATGTTGTTTACTTTGAGGTACTTGTATGTGACCTAAATATGTTATTCAAAAAAATTAATAATCGCTAATTTTCTACTCATATTGGGCAAATAGGTTGAAACATTGCCCAAATGGACATATGTTGTTTTTACTTTGAGCTACTTGTATGTGACCTAAATATGGCATTCAAAATAGGGATAATTAATCGCTAATTGTATATACCAACAACGTATAGTTAAATGCTTTAAGTTAATGAGTAAAGCATTTGGAGGGTCAGAAAAAATTAAATAAGGTTTGGGGAAGGATGCTTTAAGTAGGGTGATGATGCTGCTCAATTTCAAGATGGTTCTGCTGTTGAAGTTGTCGCAAAAGTTGCTAAGATTGATTCTACTGCTCAGAATCATGTTGATTCTACTGCTGATAATCAAGCTGATTCTACTGCTGAGATATTGGATGATGATGTTAGTCTGGCACATGCAATACTACAACTGGAGTCTACGAAATCATCAACACCAAAACATTGGTTGATGATGTTAGCATGGCACAAGCATCACAACCACAACCAAAAAAATATGAAAACATACCTGTAAGCACTTCCTAATACGGATATACCAGTCACGGGTGTCGTAGTCATATGTGTCGCCGCTATCATAGAATGTTACCACTCCTGAACGTATATGAAAATGGGCAAGACACCAGTGTTTGTCCGTTTCGTTTATCGGAATAAAAACCTACAATATAAAGGATTTCTGATAAATCCTTATACTAGGCGACATATCTATGTCCATAAATACTTATACTAGATTTAAACGGACAAAAGACCAGACTTTGAGTCAAAAGTGGTCATATAAAAACAGTTGAGTCATCATCTAAATTTAACTGTACACAAATAAACGTAGTACCTGATCAACATCACTCTATGGACAGGGATACCTCTGGCCATCTGCATAAAAAGATGGTGTGCTATTTTGAAGAAGAAGCTAAAAAAAGTAATAACTAACCATCGCCCAGTTTGCATTATTAGGTCTTACATGCCACATGTAGTCAACCCACAAGTCTATGTGTAATACCCGAATTTTCAGAACATGTAAAATGACCAAAATGCCCCTGTAACTTTAAATTTTGATTAATAAGTACATAAAAGACCAAATAAATCCTAAGCTCTTGGAAATTAGCAACATATGAGATGTGATAATTGTTACATGAACATTCTAATATTCTACAAATGTTGGCACTCTATAAAAATTCACATGGGCCGAAAATATTAACAATGTATTTATACTTTTATTTTTATTAAATAAACTAACTTAAAAATATAATAGATAAGCATTAAACAAATGGGGAAAGAATTTTTAAAATCCTTGATTGATGTGATTAGGCCGAAATTATATTTCCCCCCTCCCATAATACACGGCTTGTAGTTATTCCATTTAATTGTTTCCCTTTTGTTCCTATTAAACCCTACGATCACAACAAAACTCCCAAAACCGGCCACCACATTTTTTTCAATGATCTTAGCTATTTTTCCTGGGTTCTTTGGAGTTATCAGAAGCTTAGAAAAATGGGAGTTCAAATTCTTGAAGCATGGTTTGGTTGCTTTGATTTTTGTTCATGTTTCATTCCTATCCGAGAGGAATAACCCTCCACATCTCATCCGATCGATCTAAAACACATCTGGTATTTTTGTAGTACTCTTTACATCATATATGATATGTATAAAATAATTATAATGATCCATGCATGCTAATCTAGTCGTTTGGAATAAATCGAATCTAAAACCCTAAAAGCGTATAAAAACTAAAATCGATCTTATATGAATTTTTTAAATCTCAAACATATTTTTATGGTCTGTAATATGATGTGATTGATCTGTAAAATTTCATTCAATTTTATTTGAAGCTTAGATCCATGGTTTTCGAATTATGTTGTTTATTGTTATTATCGGCAATAAAAGAAAATGGGAAGAACAAATCGAATGGAATTTGGGTTTGGGATTATGATGATGAAATTGATGAAATAAATGTGTTTTAAGGTTGTTTTAATGATCATAAATGATTGGGGAATTTTAGGGTTAGGGTTTATGTATTTTGATTTAAACCGATTATTATACCTTGCACTATTTCCTTTTACCTTTACCTACTTATTATTCCCTATCCTTTATCCTTACTCCTTGGTTTATCCTTTAACTCCGATTATGTCTGCATGACCTATATTTCTGATACTCTGTACTATTCTTTATTACTGCTTGTTACCGTTATATTCTGTTCACTGAGTTCTCGTAGCTCAGCCGCATTTCTTTTCCTGCGGCAGGTTTTAGTAGGAAGCTGGGTATGAGTGGAGAGTATCATTGGACTTAGAAGACTACACTGTGATAGATATTTTGGTATAGAGATGACTAGAAGAATTTTTATTTTCTGACTTAGTATTTATTCCTCTGTAATTCTGTATTTCCTTGTAATTTCTTGTAACCTTTGTACTTCTTTGTATTATTGAAGATGTATGCTTATGTATGTTTCTGATATGTCACCATTGTTGTGACATCTCTACCCTTGTCGGGTCGGGGTGTTACAATTTATGGTATTAGAGAGACAGGCTGCGACTCGTAATACATTTACCCTTGACCTGTGAGTTCTGGACCATTAGGCTTCCACTGTAAGAACATAGGAGAACACCCTGAGAACTTGCTTTAGGATTTCCTGATATGAACTTAAGTTTTGACCAGTGAGGAATGGGTAGACTATAAGGCGTTTGTTTAAGTATTTTGCTTCCGCATCACTCTGATTCGTGCCCTGCTTTTGATTTAAGTCTGTTAAGATCACTTTTAGAAATTGAAAGCTTATGGTTTGCACTACCCAAGATTTGAGAATTAAATAAATCTGGAAGGCATTGAGAACTGCATTATATGGCCTGACACTATTTGATCCTTGTCTGCAGAGTCCGACTCTGACCTCTGATCCTTCTGTTAATCATTTTGATGCCTCTTCGGGCATTCTGAAAATCTCCTTGGCGATGACGTACTTGACACCTTCTGTTATTTGTCTTCTGCTTTTGATAAGCATTTGATACCTTCTGTTAATTGTCTCTTGTCTCTTGATAAGCATCTATAAATTTTCTGACACCATTTGATTTCATCTTAACCATCTCTGTCCCTATGAGAAGTCTTGTGGTGTTTAACCACGAGTATAAGAATGTTCCCCTCTCATTTTGGACGATAAGATTTGCCTTGTTGATCTGTCTTTCTGTGGACTGTTAACTCTAATGTTATTCTGATAAAGGATTGGTTGTTTGACAACTATCCTCCTATGTCTCACCTTTGACGTTTGAAGCAATTTTAAACTCCCTACCATGATTACCGATTGTTAAACTCTGGACTATCATTATTACTCTGAAGACTCGTGTGTTATGTTCGTGATTATGAAGTTTTCCTTGAACCCATTTTGTACAACAATGAATGAACCTTGTCTTGAAAATTACGTGGCACCCTGAATTTTCTGAACACGATTTCTGATTAAACCACCAAATTTTCCACCGGAGTGAGAAGTAAGTTCGCTTAAGTGTATTTTCTTGGCGTATTTCAGTTTTGGTCGCGATAAGGAAGAATGATGACAGGAGACATGTATTGATTCTGGAAGCTGAACCGTATTGCTATTTGGAACCCTTATTTCTCCACCTTGAAACGACTTTGTATCTATTCAATTTCAGAGCGCGGAGTTTCCTTCAGATGGAAATATGAATTGAGGTTATTCTTGAGATCGCTGTCCGCATTTGTAACGACTGATATAAAGATTTGTGATGCTAATAGTATTAGCTAAAGCTCTGACTATTCTGTAAATTTGATAAATGAATGTGTTCTCGTGAGTACTTGGGCAAATGGTCATTGTATGACTTAATAGTACATTCGGAGACGAAGAAGAACATGAAAATCATTTTTGCACTTTGTAAGAAATTTGGCGATCACTTGTGCATTCTGAGAGATTGATATCTGTTGAGACAACGGTTTTTCTTGATTGAGAATATCCCTTTTTAAATCCCGCAAATTTTGAAACTATCACCGAATGGTCAAGACCGATAACAAAATGGTAAACTGAAATCTTTTGAACCTTGCATCAGAATTCTGAAGACGTTCACAACTTGCGTTACCCTTGATAAATTTCGTGACCTGAGAGAAACAGCTTAGTCTGATTGAGAACGGAGTTTTGGAAAGCTGAAATAGAAATTTGTTTCCATACCTTCAGACGGAACAAATTTTGAGACATTTCAGAAAGAGACTCGGTTATCCTCCCTTGCAACACAGAAGGTTTTGCGTATGCATCAAGACAACTAGAAACGCATCAGAAGTATTACTTCACTACCTGACCTAGAGTTGACAACAGCGGTGACTACCCTGAAGAGTGAAGACATTCCTTACAAGACAGAAGTGTTGGCGATGCAGAAGAAAGACGGCGAACCTGGAGCTGATGAAGACGTACAGTCTCACTTCCCTATTCATCTTGGTTGTACTAAGATGAATTGAGGGCGGAAGCAGACTGGATGATGAAGAAACTTAAAGATCATGTTAGAAATTCACATTACTCCACCACATTCCAAGAAGAACTGCAGGAGGCGTGATGAACCAGACGATTTTGCTTCACTTCCAGATTGATGGAAAAACGAAGACATATTAACCGGACTTGAAGAGAGTAGATGTTTTGAATGAACGGATTTCTGAATCAGACCTTTTATGTTTGGAAGAATTGATTCTGTGAAGACCGAAGTTATTGAAGATTAGTTTTCATTTCCATTGACTCCCTTAAGCTTCGTTATATCATGATAAGATCCGCTAATGATTTAAGTTTCCTAGAAGCATTTCAGCCCCGTGCTTATTTTCGTACGTTCGATGATGGTTTTGTTCTGAGGAATTTTGGCGAACTGTGGAAAATATGATGCTTGTGACGGCGTGCCTTACTCTGCTAGGCAATCTGGAAATTCCGATACTCTTGCGAATAGTCTTATTTCTCTCTTGACTATGACTTTGATCTGGTTGACTCTGAGACTGTAGAAGTACTAGGTGGATTAAGATAGGTTGTTATACTCACGACCCGAGATAAAGTATGATCATCATGAAGGCATATTTATGTGGTGCTAGTATTATGACGCCTGATCAACGTGATAATAATTACACCATATAACGTGCACTCATTGTGACCATAGGATATCTTGGGGGAGTACCTAAAAAGTTTAGAATCTGTTCTCCGTTGGAATATTCGTGATTAGTGAGACGTTAGGTTCATTCTACCTATGCGTACCCTCTGTTTTTGTTCATTAGATATCTGGATGAGTTTTGACTCTCGTTTTGCATTCTGTTGACCTCAGTTATAAATCTTGAACTCCTTGTAGAGTTCTCTGCTGATAATGCAGTTAATCTGATTTGAAATTCTGTTCAAGCTTTTCAGAAGATTCACCTACCATCCATTTTATATTGTATGGTTCTTTGATCCGAATCAACCCAATTTTTCTTTTTATGAGGAATTTGAACCCACCTTGTTTTGATTGAGTCATGAGAAACTAATTGGTCTGAATATCCTTTTGGAAGAACTTCCCCGGGCGTGAGAATGTTTGTGACGATCTTCTGCGATTTGCCACGACTTCGTCTAACTTTGCGACTTCAAATTTCGAGGACGAAAATTTTCTTTTAGAGGGGAAGAAGTTGTAATACCCGAATTTTTAGAACATGTTAAATGACCAAAATGCCCTTGTAACTTTAAATTTTGATTAATAAGTACATAAAACACCAAATAAATCCTAAGCTCTTGGAAATTAGCAATATATGAGATGTAATAATTGTTACATGAACATTCTAATATTCTACAAATGTTGTCACTCTATAAAAATTCACATGGGCCGAAAATATTAAAAATGTATTTATACTTTTATTTTTATTAAATTAACTAACTTAAAAATATAATAGATAAGCATTAAACAAATGGGGAAAGAATTTTTAAAATCCTTGATTGATGTGATTAGGCCGAAATTATATTTCCCCCTCCCATAATACACGGCTTGTAGTTATTCCATTTAATTGTTTCCCTTTTGTTGCTATTAAACCCTACAATCACAACAAAACTCCCAAAACCGGCCACCACATTTTTTTCAATGATCTTAGCTATTTTTCCTGGGTTCTTTGGAGTTATCAGAAGCTTAGAAAAATGGGAGTTCGAATTCTTGAAGCATGGTTTGGTTGCTTTGATTTTTGTTCATGTTTCATTCCTAGCCGAGAGGAATAACCCTCCACATCTCATCCGATCGATCTAAAACACATCTGGTATTTTTTTTAGTACTCTTTACATCATTTATGATCTGTATAAAACAATTATAATGATCCATGCATGCTAATCTAGTCGTTTCGAATAAATCAAATCTAAAACCCTAAAAGCGTATAAAAACTAAAATTGATCTTATATGAATTTTTTAAATCTCAAACATATTTTTATGGTCTGTAATATGATGTGATTGATCTGTAAAATTTCATTCGATTTTATTTGAAGCCTAGATCCATGGTTTTTGAATTATGTTGTTTATTGTTATTATCGGCAATAAAAGAAAATGGGAAGAACAAATCGAATGGAATTTTGGTTTGGGATTATGATGATGAAATTGATGAAATAATTGTGTTTTAAGGTTTTTTTAATGATTATAAATGATTGGGGAATTTTAGGGTTAGGGTTTATGTATTTTGATTTAAACCGATTGGAAACTAAAAACATTAGGGTGAGTTTTGTAATTAAATAAACTTGTGGGTTGTTTTTGTATCATAAATTGGACCAGGGGTGAGTCGAATAAAATATAATATGGGGGTATTATGTGTAAATTCCGTAACAAAAAGGTTTAAATGGTAAGTTATGAAATAATTAAATTCGCTTTGTAAATTAAATTAAATGGAAGGACTCGTTTTGTAAATTGTGTAAAGAAAAAGGTATTTCGTATAAATATAAATGTAAGGGGTGTAATGTGTAATTTTGGATATTTGAAGGCTTAACGTGTAATTATGAATATTTTAAGGTTCGATTTGTAATTTATTTAATTAAAGGGTTTAATTTGTAATTTAATTAACTTAATGGTCTAATCTGTAATAGTGTTAAAGACTAAGGATTGAAACCTGTTAATTATGGAAATCTGTTAATTATGGAAACCTGCTAATTCGGGAAACCTGCTAAAAATAGAAAGTTACTAATTATGGAAAGTGCTATTTTTGGAAAGTTACCTAAAAAGGGAAGTTACTAGAAATGGAAAGCCGACTAAAATAAGTATCTGAATTAAATAGGCTATTAATAAGACAGTCATAAATTCGTGTATATTCGGTGAAGATGGAGTTGACTTTCGATCTTTATGTTCTGTTGTGTTTTTCCCTTGCGGTATAAGGTACAGATATTCTGAACCTTCTCACAGGTTTCTCATGATCTCTTTCATATTTCTGATCTGTCAGTTTCTGTATTGATGCCATTGCTATGATCCCCTTTACTTTGAACCTTTCATATGATCCCCTTTGTTATAATTCCTGATATGAACTCTGTTATGAAACTTGATTCTGAACCATCTGTAATAAACCTTTTGAAATATGAACTGGTTATAACACTCTGATTCTGACATGATATCTGACTCTGAATTTCCCTTGATACTTGACTCATTACCTTGTGACCTGCATATTCAAATCCTTGTATACCCTGAAGTTTCATTTGATAATATAACTAAATTGAAAACCTTCCTTAATGATATGAAAATGTTTTTGAAGAGCTTTTGAGTACGATGTTATACCAATTTTGAATTGATACTGCACTAAAAGTTTTATGAAAATTTCTATTAAAGACTATTTGTATAAAAAGGTTTTACCAAACATCATTTTATGAAAGTCACTTAAAGATTATTTTAAATACAAGTTTAATATGAAACCTTTGAATTAAAATCTTTTCTATGAACCTATAAACCTTTGATTATGAGCCTTTGATATGACCTATTGAACATTGATTTGAACCTTATTCTAAACCTGGTTATAAACTCTTGTTTTGAAACTTAATTTGAACTTTGATATAAGCATTAATCTGGTATACTATTTCTGAACCTGGACTTGAACATTGTTATAAACTCTGATATAAACCTATCTGATTTCTGAACCTCTGATATACAATTCTGTAACATCTGACATGGACCTTATAATCTGAACCTTTTGACATGACCCTCTGTTTATGACATGATACTTGACCTTTGATCCACGGTTTGATACCCGAGCCACCTCACTAGGCATGAGGGTTTCATGTCCATGTCATTGATGCACCGATGGCATGACTCTAGGGCAGGAGAGTGATGACCTGTCCCATCCCTGACTTTATTTTATCTGGTGTGTATTGGTAGACTCTGGCCACCTGGGGCGTATGGATGCATCCTAGATCTGATCTAATTTCTGTTATCTGTTTATATTATCTGTTATATCTTTGGTGACTGATGGTGTGTGCGATACACTTCTTTCACAACCTCTGGGAGCTAGCTACTCCATTTGATACATGAGGACATGTCACACCCCCAAAAATGGTTTGCAGTGGAAAGTAATGTCTTTGGGGTGCAACTCAATTGGTATCATAACACAAGTGTAAAGAACGGTTTTCACATCAATCATTTAGAATATATTTGATAAGTCGAAAGTGTTAAATTTACATTATGAAAAGTGGTGCGGAAGTTTGCCCATAAAATAAGTTAAGCAGTCCCAAATGTTTTATCAGAGTCTTCTATGACCATGCCATGCCCTGCCAAAAGCCTCCAGTAGCGTGCTGTTGCTTAGTTCCTGAAAATACATTCTAAAGTGTCAACACGAGGTTGGTGAGTTCATAGAGTTTGTTATAAATAAGCTTAAAAGCGTTTAAAGAAAGTTTCCATAGCATAGGCATTGTAAATCCACTCAGTTCCAAGCCCTGCCCATTCAAGACTTGCAACCTGTGTGTTTACAACCCAATGCTAACATAGTATGTCTAGGATAGATGACTTGCATACCAATGCACAATGTAATAGATGTCTTGCATACCAATGCAAAACTTAACAGATGCCTTGCATACCAATGCAAAATGTAATAGATGACTTGCATACCAATGCAAAACGTATTAGATTCCTTGCATACCAATGCAAAGCGATTAATTCTTGCATACCAATGCAAAGCGTATTAGATGTCTTGCATACCAATGCAAAGCGTATTAGATGTCTTGCATACCAATGCAAAGCGTATTAGATGTCTTGCATACCAATGCAAAGCGTATTAGATAAACGAGAAAAGTAATTTAAGCATGTATCTCCCCCAAAAGTTCAAAACGTATAAAAGTAGGGGCTATGAAAACTCACCTGATGCGATAGCAACAATGATAATAATGGATAAGATGAAATGAGGCTCGATCTCTAACCGCGACCTATTATGAATGATATGATCTAGCGTAAGCAATGATACAATGCTACGCATGCAAATACATATGTTAACGATACCACTCGTTAGTTTTGAAAATAATGCTTATCATCGAAAACTACATTTTTGACGTCTCGTTAAGTTATGAACTACTTTTCGTATAAATATGTTGAAACGGCACTCCACGATCTTTGTTTGATGTTTTATCGCCAAATAAAATAGTTTCGGCGCAAAATAACTCTTTTTATAACTTGTGAAAATATGACCAAACGGCCTCGCAAAACTAGTCGCAAAATATTGTACGTTAAGAGTTAGGAATAGAACTTGACGTTTTTGAAAACCTTGTAACATGATCTCTCAGCCGTCTCCTTTGAGTTTTGGTCATACGCGTCTCGATCATGTAGATAATCGGTCATCAACTTGGCGACTTGCTAGTTTTACACTTTTTATTTTTATATAATGGTTGTTTTTGGCGATACTAGGAAATTCATAACTTGCTCACTATAAGTCCGATCAACAAGCGGCTGATTGATTTGGAAAATAGGCCGGGAATACTTCGTTTCACCTGAAGGAGTTTATGGCTCAAACCGTCTCGCTCAACGGGAAAATAGCTCGTAAGATGGTGCCTCGCAAAAACTGTTTACACTTAGAAAATATTTTGCTATTAGAAGCTGTCAAAATTAAATAAGTTTCGCCGGGTTTTCAAACGTGTATATCTTGGTCGTTATAAGTCCGTTTTCTATGTTCTTTATATCCACGGAATCGTGGGACAATGTACTAACCTATTTTTGGTAAGTCGGGACGGCTAGATCAAGTTTTATGCTCAAATTTGCCCGTGAGTACTGTTCATCAGCAAGCTATTTCCAGAAAATATAGTTTTCGTCGTTAACTCGTTTTTAGCGTATCTCCTTCGTTATAAACTCGTTTTTATCCCCGTTTTCGGCCATAGTTTCGTATCGGAAAGTATTTTCTAAATATTTGGTCCAAAATTACCCAGGAATCCCTGATCTTTCCACGTTTTTCAAAAATGGACAGCAACTTTCTATAAGTGTCAAAACTTGGTTTTCCTAGTTACTGACTTGTCTAAAAACCAACCAATCAACTTCAAATCAACTCAAATCCTACCATACACCTTCTTAGGGTGTCATGGGTTCCTAAACATCACCAACCTTGGTGGATCTCATGAGGATGTTAATAAAACTTATGGATCTACTTATATTAAGTATCTAAGGTTCGTAAGTTATAAAAAGTGTAAATAGAGTGGTATAAACTAACATATGCATATAGATCTTGAATAAACAACATGAAACTAGAAAAATGAAAGTATAGAAAGATCAACAAGTGATCTTGAAGCTTACTTGATGATTGGATGAGTTTTGAAGATGATAATGTAAAGAACCTAGGGTTTTATCACAAAACCCCAACAAGGAATGGAAGTATAGCATGATTATGACTTGATCTTCAGAAATTGATGGATCTCTTGGTTCTTGGTTCTTGGCCGTGCACCCCAAAGAGGAGAGGAGGAGAAAATGATTTTTGCTAGTTAAAATGATAAGTATGTATGTTTTTGATAAATATCTTTGATCTTGGTGGCATAATGGTAAATAAATGGTCAACTTGAAGTAACATGGCAAAGAGGGGGGCGGCACATGGTAAAACTTGGAAGAGTATGTGGGAAGCTTGGGTATTATCTAGTTCACGGAGTCGGTTTTGGTTCCGTTAATCGCTAACCGCAAATAGTTAAGCCGCGAAACGTAAATCTGGGTATCGTAAAAATATGAAATATGAAATAATGACTAAACTTGTCAAAATACTCCATAAGAAAATATAAAATGAATGGTAAGTTCAATCGGGTTGCTTAAACGCTGATAAAACTGAAAACGCGGGTCTAAAACGCGTAATTCGCGTAAAACGCTGAACTGGAAAACGTAAAATTTCAAAACTTTTAGAATTGTCGTAAGATGAGAGAAAATCATATTTCTATTGTTTATAGTGTTTTATGGACATATCGGGATGTCCAAATGACGTTTAAACCTAAACGTAAATCTCAGACACGGCTTCGTGATTTTTGCAGAAATGATCCGACGAGTGCCAAAATCTCGGGTTATCATTAAAATAGTTTATCTTACGAGAATATGAAATAAAAATTTTGGCAGTGAATAGTAAAAATGAATAGTAACTCGTGAATAGTAAATTGTCGAGGTTCGGAAAAATGGCCTGAAATTACGAGTTGTGACAGTCTCCACCCGTTAAGGAATTCAGTCCCTGAATTCAGCTCGCTCGTTCTACCTACGTACGTTCTCATGGTCGGGTCTGATGGGGGTAAACTTTCCCATGATCGAGCATAGCCTTCAAAAGACCTCTAGGTAACCGATTTTTACTTAATCCCACAACTCATCAAACAAGAACTGTCATGGGATTAGGCTAAATCGGTTTGAGGTTGTCGATTCAAATTTAATCTCACAACTCATCAAACAAGAACTGTCATGAGATTAAACTAAATCAGCTCGGGTAACAACTTGATTTCCAGTTTGATCCTCGCAACTCATCAAACAAGAACTGTCACTTAGATCAAACTGGGAACAAGTGGTTTGAAGGAGGTCTTTTGAAAATTTGGCTCGATTATGGAATTGCTTACACCGATCAAATCAATCCGGACATAATTCCATTATAACTACTCTCAGTATTGCAAAATTCATCTCTGAGTCGAACATAGGTAGTGAGGCTATGTCCCACTGTCCCGGGTCGAATATAGATGACTAGTCTATATTCCACCGAGGTTCAATGAATTTTGGAATACTCAGCTTAGTTATAATAATACAATGTCCTTCACATGTAAAGGGGGTTCAAAAGACTAAGGCAGGTGATCAGGCTTGAGGTCGAATGATGAAACTACGTAAGGAAAAGGTGTAACGCTGTGACCTGCATGATATATGGGCATACTTATATGGAATACAATTATAGAAATCAACGAGGGTAACTGAGTATAATCTATCTGGCAATAAGGTATAAATCTCACTAAATATGTTAGCAACAAACCACAAATGAGGCATCAGCTTGGCAGACAGGCACGTGGCGGTCATAGGGTTAAGTTTTCGTAAAAGTAGCTATAGTTTAGGTTTTAAAATTACCCAATTCTCTATAGCCTAGGCTCTGATACCAATCTGTCACACCCCCAAAAATGGTTTGCAGTGGAAAGTAATGTCTTTGGGGTGCAACTCAATTGGTATCATAACACAAGTGTAAAGAACGGTTTTCACATCAATCATTTAGAATATATTTGATAAGTCGAAAGTGTTAAATTTACATTATGAAAAGTGGTGCGGAAGTTTGCCCATAAAATAAGTTAAGCGGTCCCAAATGTTTTATCAGAGTCTTCTATGACCATGCCATGCCCTGCCAAAAGCCTCCAGTAGCGTGCTGTTGCTTAGTTCCTGAAAATACATGCTAAAGTGTCAACACAAGGTTGGTGAGTTCATAGAGTTTGTTATAAATAAGCTTAAAAGCGTTTAAAGAAAGTTTCCATAGCATAGGCATTGTAAATCCACTCAGTTCCAAGCCCTGCCCATTCAAGACTTGCAACCTGTGTGTTTACAACCCAATGCTAACATAGTATGTCTAGGATAGATGACTTGCATACCAATGCACAATGTAATAGATGTCTTGCATACCAATGCAAAACGTAACAGATGCCTTGCATACCAATGCACAATGTAATAGATGACTTGCATACCAATGCAAAACGTATTAGATGACTTGCATACCAATGCAAAGCGTATTAGATGTCTTGCATACCAATGCAAAGCGTATTAGATGTCTTGCATACAAATGCAAAGCGTATTAGATGTCTTGCATACCAATGCAAAGCGTATTAGATGTCTTGCATACCAATGCAAAGCGTATTAGATGTCTTGCATACCAATGCAAAGCGTATTAGATAAACATGAAAAGTAATTTAAGCATGTATCTCCCCCAAAAGTTCAAAACGTATAAAAGTAGGGGCTATGAAAACTCACCTGATGCGATAGCAACAATGATAATAATGGATAAGATGAAATGAGGCTCGATCTCTAACCGCGACCTATTATGAATGATATGATCTAGCGTAAGCAATGATACAATGCTACGCATGCAAATACATATGTTAACGATACCACTCGTTAGTTTTGAAAATAATGCTTATCATCGAAAACTACATTTTTGACGTCTCGTTAAGTTATGAACTACTTTTCGTATAAATATGTTGAAACGGCACTCCACGATCTTTGTTTGATGTTTTATCGCCAAATAAAATAGTTTCGGCGCAAAATAACTCTTTTTATAACTTGTGAAAATATGACCAAACGGCCTCGCAAAACTAGTCGCAAAATATTGTACGTTAAGAGTTAGGAATAGAACTTGACGTTTTTGAAAACCTTGTAACATGATCTCTCAGCCGTCTCCTTTGAGTTTTGGTCATACGCGTCTCGATCATGTAGATAATCGGTCATCAACTTGGCGACTTGCTAGTTTTACACTTTTTATTTTTATATAATGGTTGTTTTTGGCGATACTAGGAAATTCATAACTTGCTCACTATAAGTCCGATCAACAAGCGGCTGATTGATTTGGAAAATAGGCCGGGAATACTTCGTTTCACCTGAAGGAGTTTATGGCTCAAACCGTCTCGCTCAACGGGAAAATAGCTCGTAAGATGGTGCCTCGCAAAAACTGTTTACACTTAGAAAATATTTTGCTATTAGAAGCTGTCAAAATTAAATAAGTTTCGCCGGGTTTTCAAACGTGTATATCTTGGTCGTTATAAGTCCGTTTTCTATGTTCTTTATATCCACGGAATCGTGGGACAATGTACTAACCTATTTTTGGTAAGTCGGGACGGCTAGATCAAGTTTTATGCTCAAATTTGCCCGTGAGTACTGTTCATCAGCAAGCTATTTCCAGAAAATATAGTTTTCGTCGTTAACTCGTTTTTAGCGTATCTCCTTCGTTATAAACTCGTTTTTATCCCCGTTTTTGGCCATAGTTTCGTATCGGAAAGTATTTTCTAAATATTTGGTCCAAAATTACCCAGGAATCCCTGATCTTTCCACGTTTTTCAAAAATGGACAGCAACTTTCTATAAGTGTCAAAACTTGGTTTTCCTAGTTACTGACTTGTCTAAAAACCAACCAATCAACTTCAAATCAACTCAAATCCTACCATACACCTTCTTAGGGTGTCATGGGTTCCTAAACATCACCAACCTTGGTGGATCTCATGAGGATGTTAATAAAACTTATGGATCTACTTATATTAAGTATCTAAGGTTCGTAAGTTATAAAAAGTGTAAATAGAGTGGTATAAACTAACATATGCATATAGATCTTGAATAAACAACATGAAACTAGAAAAATGAAAGTATAGAAAGATCAACAAGTGATCTTGAAGCTTACTTGATGATTGGATGAGTTTTGAAGATGATAATGTAAAGAACCTAGGGTTTTATCACAAAACCCCAACAAGGAATGGAAGTATAGCATGATTATGACTTGATCTTCAGAAATTGATGGATCTTGCTTGGTTCTTGGTTCTTGGCCGTGCACCCCAAAGAGGAGAGGAGGAGAAAATGATTTTTGCTAGTTAAAATGATAAGTATGTATGTTTTTGATAAATATCTTTGATCTTGGTGGCATAATGGTAAATAAATGGTCAACTTGAAGTAACATGGCAAAGAGGGGGGCGGCACATGGTAAAACTTGGAAGAGTATGTGGGAAGCTTGGGTATTATCTAGTTCACGGAGTCGGTTTTGGTTCCGTTAATCGCTAACCGCAAATAGTTAAGCCGCGAAACGTAAATCTGGGTATCGTAAAAATATGAAATATGAAATAATGACTAAACTTGTCAAAATACTCCATAAGAAAATATAAAATGAATGGTAAGTTCAATCGGGTTGCTTAAACGCTGATAAAACTGAAAACGCGGGTCTAAAACGCGTAATTCGCGTAAAACGCTGAACTGGAAAACGTAAAATTTCAAAACTTTTAGAATTGTCGTAAGATGAGAGAAAATCATATTTCTATTGTTTATAGTGTTTTATGGACATATCGGGATGTCCAAATGACGTTTAAACCTAAACGTAAATCTCAGACACGGCTTCGTGATTTTTGCAGAAATGATCCGACGAGCGCCAAAATCTCGGGTTATCATTAAAATAGTTTATCTTACGAGAATATGAAATAAAAATTTTGGCAGTGAATAGTAAAAATGAATAGTAACTCGTGAATAGTAAATTGTCGAGGTTCGGAAAAATGGCCTGAAATTACGAGTTGTGACAGGACACCCCTCATATTATCTGGTTACTGAGAGGACACCCCTCTGATTGATGATGATGGCATGGTTATATATATTATATCTCTGTTCTGGGCTCGTGGTGGATTACTGTTTACCTTTACCATATACATTACTTACCTTTGACCATTATTATACCTTGCACTATTTCCTTTTACCTTTACCTACTTATTATTCCCTATCCTTTATCCTTACTCCTTGGTTTATCCTTTAACTCTGATTATGTCTGCATGACCTATATTTCTGATACTCTGTACTATTCTTTATTACTACTTGTTACCGTTATATCTGTTCACTGAGCTCTCGTAGCTCAGCCGCATTTCTTTTCCTGCGGCAGGTTTTAGTAGGAAGCTGGGTATGAGTGGAGAGTATCATTGGACTTAGAAGACTACACTGTGATAGATATTTTGTTATAGAGATGAATAGAAGAATTTTTATTTTCAGACTTAGTATTTATTCCTCTGTAATTCTGTATTTCCTTGTAATTTCTTGTAACCTTTGTACTTCTTTGTATTATTGAAGATGTATGCTTATGTATGTTTCTGATATGTCACCCTTGTTGTGACATCTCTACCCTTGTCGGGTTGGGGTGTTACACTATGTGCTGCGAATAAATATTTTAAGAAATGGTGAGAGGCAACCTTATTTATGAATTAGAGTATGCATGTATGCTCACCTGCTTAGTTAGCCAGCCTTTTCTAGCAGGGTCTAAGCAAACTAAGCGTAGCCAGAAATTTATGTCAACGGTGTATTCTTCACACCATTGAAATTTACACTGCTGAGTGTACCCCGGTTGACCAAGAAATACATCAATATCATCGGTAAGCCAGACATTTTCCACAGTATAGAACCATCGAGATAGATCCAACATACGTGGACCAATTTATAAGATAGAATGTCAAAGAGGTAACAAAAGAAAATGTCAACTAAATTTAGTTCATGGCAATACCTCAACCCAAGGTTGAACTCTTGTTAGCAATTCAGCAATATGCGGGTTATTAACGTTACTACCGTGTTTTTTAATTCTCGCTATAACCTTTTCTGCATTTTTTGATTCCGAAACAGGTTCAAAATAATTTTGCCTCTTGGTCGGTGCTAACCGTGCCACATATCTTTGATAGTGTACTGAATTCATAAACGCTTTTCTGCTATTCTTCTTCACCTCCTCCATCTTCAACATCTTATCTTCTTCCAAGCGCAACCTCTTAGCCTCTTCCAGTCTTTTCATGTTCTCTTCTGCCATCATCTTCTCTTCTTCTAACTGCAACCTCTCTTCATCTGCCAACGCCAATCTCAATTCCTCTTGAATAAGATACTCCTGAAACAGGATATTGCGGTTTAGGTATGCCGCACAAATAATATTACGGAAAATGTATTCTACCTGAGCAAGTTCTTCATCAGAATCAGGCAGGGCAATCAATTTCAGGTAAATGTTGTTTAGTGAATCGCAAAATTCAGACCTCGTGTTTGGAAAATGTGATTCAATATCCAATTTCTCCTGTGAAATCATTATATTTGTTGTGAAAAGTACAGAGAGGATGTGAAAGTAGTTATTCATTTTTTTTTAAATAAACATACCTGCAGTCCGCCAGCTCTCTCACGAGCCAGAACCTGTATGATTTGAACTTGTATTAAAAACCCGTATACAAAGAGTGCATACTAATGATATATTAAGCTGAATAAAACGCAACCTCAATAATAATCTCAAGTTTCAATACTTGGCGATTCAGCTCAGCAACGACACGATCCTTAAGCCTCTTGGTTGTTGAACTATTAGCAGTTCTACATTGAGTGGAATTTACTTTGAATGACTCAGCGACTCGTTTGCGTGCCTTTGCCAACCTGTTGAGATAAGCATCGAAGAGGCCAAAATTGGATGTGACTGCAGAAGACTCGTACTCAGGTGTATTCGGTCTGAGATCAAAACGTGTACTCGAGTCCTACAATTAACCAAGTGAATGGGCTAAATCATACTACTGCTTTTATATTCATTCTACTGCTGAGTATAACTATTTGATGAGTCAAAAGTGTGTGAAACCCCGCAGACATTCTACTGCTGGCATAAAAAGATTCTGCTGCTAGGCAAAATGTTCTGCTGTTGGTGTTATGCTGCTCTGTTTAGCAAGTATTGGTATTCTGCTGCTTGGTTTGAAAGTAAAGGGACTGTTTTGTAAATACGCGCCAATAAATCCCTAATTAGATCTGATCAAAAACTGTGTGCGACCAAAATTAAACCCAATTTAAACCCTGACACATCTTTATATCATCCGATCAAAAACCCCCAAAATTAAAACCCTAAATCAGGAGGTTCAAACAATGAAAACTACTCATGGTGCTGAAATTAAGAAGCTCAGGCAAAGAATTAGGCACCTTGAGGAAGTTCAAAAACCAAGGCCTTCTACATCAGTAAAGACAAAGTCCAAGAAGGTGGTTTCCAAACCAAGTTTGGGCGAGGATGCTCCCAAATAGGGGAGGAATGAAGAAGATGATGGGATGAAGGGTTCAGGGGAGGCTGAGATGGATAAGGATGAAAATGTTGCTGGTAATGCTGAAAACGAGGGAGAGAATGTAGATATGGACTTGCATTCAGGTGGAGATTTTGTGGTAAAGGACAAGTTTGGAAAAGAAGTATCCTTAGACTCAGGAAAGAAGATTTTGGATACTATTGATGAGGTTGAAGATGGTGTTGCAGTTGGTAGTGTTGAGAAAATGGCACAAGGTAATTCTGCTGCTGAAGCAGGGCATACTGCTGCTAGTGTAAACGACAGTGCTGCTCATGTAAAGGAGACTGCTGCTGGATCAGCACAAAGGGTCAGTTCTCCTGAAGTCACAAGTTTGGTGGAGGATGCTCCCAAACAGGGGAGGAATGTGGACAAGGATTCAAGGGAGGCAACCAAGGAAACAGGGGAGGTTAATTAGGTGAATGTTGAAGGTGCTGTTAGGAATGAGAATGTGGAGATGGAATTTGATAACGTAAAAACTTTTGAGCCTGAACAGATGATCAAACATGTGGACAAGGTAAAGGAGACTGCTGCTGGTATAGGAAAGGGTTCTACTGCTGGGGAAAAGGAACCTGGTTCTGAGTCATATGAACACACAATACCTATAGCCCAGATGATGCTCAACCTTAAAGCAAAATCAACAACACGACAACAACAAAAACAATCAACACAAACTATCCCACCACCTAAACCTACTGCTGCACAAACACAAACAAAACCAACTTACACACCTGCAATACCAAGATCACAAGTGAAGGGTGTAGTCATTAGAGAACCTATCCCAACCTTAAAACCTGTTCAACCACCTACCTACAAGGGGAAAGGAAAAGTGAAAATGGTGGAAGTATCTGAAGCTTATCCTGATCAAAATGAAGTTCCATTTCACTTATGGCCCAAATATTTGCAAGACAAGCATGATGCAGAAGTGGCTCAGAGGGTTGATGCTGAACAAAGGGCAGAATATGAAAGAGTAATGGAAAACAGGGTATGAGGAGAAAGTGAACAGGGTTGGTGGCAGAGTGCAGAGGTTTAAACACTTTCCACAGATGCTGAATAACATGGATAGACAGGATTTAGTTAATCTCTAGGGTTTGATGAAGAATAAGTATCGAGAATCGAGACCATCTGATGATATGGACAGGGTTCTGTGGGCTGACCTGCTCATTATGTTTGAGGTATGTCGTGAAGACAATGTATGGCTAGAGCAGGGTAGACAAACAAAGGTACGTCTGTGGAGCTATTTTGATTTATGAGATGTTCATAAACTAGTGCTAGAAAGAGGACTGCATATGTATATGTTGGTTGAGAAGGATTATCCTTTGCCTGTGTCAACATTGAAGATGATGGTTGAACGAGATGTTAAACTCAAAGTAGAGGATTGTTAGGTTTGAAGATGTTGCTGGTTTATGTGTTATGCTGCTTGTTGATGCAAATAATGTTCTAAAAACGTTATTTATATCTTTCGATTACTTCAAGTTTTGAGGATGAGAAAATGTGAAATCACGATACGTTAAAATTAACGTAAACAAGTCTTTAATCGGAAGATCCCGTTTCTACGCAAATCACTCTAGAACAAAGTTACAACTTGAAGTAGTGATCAAAGAAGTGAATTTATGTTTTGAAAATTCACATTTTAAATGGGACAAAACATTTTTTCAAAAATACACACGACAAATTATATTTGAATTATTAAGAAATGTTTTAATGGAAAAATTAGTTTGAAAATCACAACAGCTATTTTTCCCCCCAAAATTAGCTCCAACCTTCCCCAAATAAGTTTTCACCAGAAAAGACAAAATTTGGAGCGTCCTAGTCTACGACGGCTCCACGGTACCGTTAAATTTAACGGAGCCGTGGGGTATTTAACGGAGCCGTCCATACAAAATTTTCTGTAACCTTAAGATTTTCTTTGCCTATAAATACCCACCCCTTTCACAGTTTTTAGGCATCCTTTCACACACAAAACTTTCTGAGTTGAATACTCTCTTCACACTTTCTTTCTTAGATCATTTAGGTTATTTTTTCTTTTGTTCAAGAGTGATCCAATCATCCTTCAAGTGATCCTCTTCATTCCTCTTCATTAGCAAGAGAAGAACACAAGTGTCCAAGTTGATACAAGGTGTTATCATTCCTATTCATTAGCAAGAGAAGAACACAAGTGTCCAAGTTGATACAAGGTGTTATCATTCCTCTTCATTAGCAAGAGAAGAACTCAAAGTATTCAAGAAGATACGAGAGTTGTAGTTGTTTGGTCTTGTTACATGCTTGTTGTATCTTAACATACATCAAGATTATCTTTCTTTTGTGAGAGTGTGAGTGAAGATCATTGTGATCTTAAGAGATAGTGAAGATCTCTTGAAGCCATTGGGCTTGTGTGTGAGTAGTCAAAGGATCTAGAGTAGTTAGATTAAGTAGAGTGAAGTGAGAGTTGATCTTTGTGATCGTGTTGAGATCTTGGTGATCTCTTGAAGCCATTAGGCTTGAGTGTTTGGTCACGTGGACCTTGGTAGATTGGTGCTAGCTAAGATTAGCACTCGACATTTAGATTAGTGTCGGTAATAGGATAAGCAACGTGTACGGTTCTCTCCGCCTGAAGGGAGGTTGTTGAAATAGTGCTTGAAACTCTCGAGTGTGGTACTCGGGGAGTGGAGTAGGGCGAAGAAGAGATTCGTAGCCGAACCACTATAAATCCTTTGTCTCAGTTTGATCTTTCCAACTCTACTCTTTACTTTCATTAGTTTATATTAGCTAGCTTAGTGTGTAGTTCATATTGGTGTTGATTGATTACACATAGAGTTCGAATCAAAGTTTCCAATAGCCAACTTTTAAAACAAGATTTTTAAAAGAATTTTAAACCGGTAAACTATTCAACCCCCCATTTTAGTTTCCCACAATTGGTATCAGAGCCAGGTTAGTCAAGATTTTAATGTATATTGTATTTTAAAACTTGAATTGATCAATGGATTCCGACAAATATCTTGAAGGGAAATCTATGCAAAGACCACCACTTTTCGAAACCGATTGTTTTATTTATTGGAAAACAAGATTCGAAACGTATGTGAAATCAAAAGACATTGATCTTTGGCATGTTATTACCGAGGGTGACTTTCAACCTATTCAAATGAATCTGGAAACTAAAAAGGATGAAATAGTTTCTTATGATAAACAAAGTGATGAACTTAAAAGGAAATTAGCCAAAAATAATGAGGCTAAAATGATGATTTATAATGCTTTGCCTAAAAAGGAATTTGAAAGAATTTTCATGTGTAATACGGAAAAAGATATTTGGAAAACTTTGTTAGTCACTCACCAAGGTAATAACCAAGTCAAAGAGAACAAGGTAGATCTTCTTGTTCAACAATATGAACAATTCTCCATTTCGGAGGATGAGTCAATTGATAATGCTTTTGCTAGATTCAATACTATTAATACTAGTCTTAAAGCTCTTGATGAAGGTTACTCTAGCAAGAATTATGTTAGGAAGTTCCTTAGGGCTCTACATCCAAAATGGAGAGCAAAGGTTACCGCCATTGAAGAGTCAAAGGACTTGGCGATGTTGTCACTCGATGAACTTATAGGAAACTTGAAAGTTCACGAGATGATAATTAAGAAAGACTCCGATATAGTCAATGGCAAAAGCGAGAGAGTTAGATCTCTAGAATTGAAAGCCAAGAAGGAGTCTAGTGATGAGGAATGTTCGAGTTCCGATAGTGATGATGAGGAATATGCATTAGCGGTTAGGGACTTTAAAAAGTTCTTTAGCAGAAGAGGTAGGTTCGTTAGGCAACCTCGTGATGAGAAGAAGACATCACAAAAGAACCATGCTGAAAAGAAAGGTACAAGTGATAGGAAATGCTTTAGATGCGGAGATCCTAATCACCTCATAGGAGAATGTCCCAAGCCGCCGAAAGTCAACAACCAACGAGCTCTCATAGGAGGCTCCTAGAGTGATAGCGGTGATGATGAAGAAAAGAAGCCCAAGGACGAAACATGTCTAATGGCTCATGCTTCTAATGAGATATGCTTGGGAATTGACTTGGAGCCTGACGAATGGGTCAAGGATAGTGGATGCACTAACCACATGACGGGCAACCGAAGTTTATTCTCATCATACAAGGCATACAACGGAGGTAATGTCACTTTCGGTAGCAAACTTAAGGGCAACATTATAGGCAAAGGTATGATTACTCAAGACTCTCTTATTATTAGAAATGTTGAGCACGTAGATAACTTAGGTTTTAACTTACTTATCATTAGTCAAATGGTAGATAATAAGTGTAGAGTCATATTCTCTGAAGAGGGTAGTGAGATTATTAAGAATGGGAAAACCATAGGCAAAGGAGTTAGGAAAAACGGCTTATTTGTCATGAAGATAGGAAATAAGCCTGAAGATAAGATTTGTCTAGCAACGATAGATGATCATACCACTCTGTGGCATAGGAGACTAGGACATGCCAATATGCTTCTTATACAATCATTGGCATCTAAGGAACTAGTTAGAAACCTACCTAAGATTAAGTTCGACACACACTTTTGTGACGCTTGTAAAGTTGGAAAACAAGCTCATTCTAGTCACAAAGCTAAGAATATGGTCTCGACCTCTAGATGCCTAGAACTACTTCACATGGACTTATTCGGTCCATCCGTCGTACGGAGCTACGGAGGAAATCTCTACACCTTAGTAATAGTTGATGACTACTCTAGGTATACTTGGACTAGATTTCTTAAGAATAAGACTCAAGCCTTTGAGGAATTTGAAATCTTTATTATGAAAGTCCAAAATCAACTAGGATGTACAATAGTTTCTATTAGGATGGATCATGGTCGGGAATTTGATAATGAAGTGCAATTTGGAGTATATTGTGATGCTAATGGTATTACTCACAATTTCTCGGCTCCACGCACTCCTCAATTAAATGGGGTAGTTGAGCGGAAAAATCGTACTCTACAAGAAATGAGTAGAACGATGTTGAATGAACAATCAATTCCGCAAAAGTTTTGGTGTAATGCGGTGGACACCTCAACTTACATTCTAAATAGGATTCTAATTAGACCTATCCTAGGAAAAACCCCATATGAAATCATGAAAGGAAGAAAACCTTCTCTTGATTACTTTAGAGTGTTTGGAAGCAAATGCTTCATACTAAACACTAAAGATTACCTCACCAAGTTTGACCCAAAGTCTTACGAAGGTGTATTCCTAGGTTACTCCCAAAATACTAAAGCCTACGTTGTCCTAAATAGAGAAACTTCGAAAGTCAAAGAGTCACTCAATGTGACATTCGATGAAAGTCCTCCACAATCTAAGACATCACCATTGGTTGATGATGACTTAGACGAGGATGAAGCCATTAAGGTTAATGGCAAGAAAACCCTAGAAGATGACATTGAGGATGAAATAGCTGAAGTTGACGAAATTGTCAACATTAAGGAATCCAAAAACCATCCTATTGAAAATGTCATAGGTAACCTAAACCAAAGAACCCTTAGGTCACAAGCACAAAACAAGAGTAACTTCTTTTGTTTCATATCTACCGTAGAACCTAAGAATGTAGGTGAAGCAATTAAGGATGAAAGTTGGATAGTTGCCATGCAGGAGGAACTAAATCAATTCACCGCAAACCAAGTTTGGGATTTAGTACCTCTTCCTAGAAATCAAACAATCATAGGAACTAAATGGGTGTTTAGAAACAAACTCGACGAAAATGGTGTCGTAGTTAGGAATAAGGCAAGGTTGGTAGCACAAGGCTACAACCAACAAGAGGGAATAGATTATGATGAAACCTATGCACCCGTAGCTAGATTAGAATCAATTAGAGTACTACTTGCCTATGCATGTGCCTTAGACTTTAAGCTATACCAAATGGACGTGAAAAGTGCGTTCCTTAATGGTTATATCAACGAGGAGGTGTATGTTGCGCAACCTCCGGGATTCGTTGATTTCGAATGTCCGAATCATGTTTATAAACTCAAGAAAGCACTCTATGGTCTTAAGCAAGCTCCTAAAGCTTGGTATGATAGACTGAAAGCCTTCTTGATTAAACATGAATATACCATGGGAAAGGTTGATAACACACTCTTCACAAAGAAAAGAGATTCACATCTCATCATTGTTCAAATATATGTCGACGACATTATATTCGGATCAACTTGTCAAGAAATGTGCGATGATTTCTCAAAAATCATGCACGACGAGTTTGAGATGAGCATGATGGGTGAATTAAATTTCTTCCTTGGTTTACAAATTAAACAAATGGAAGATGGCATCTTCTTTAATCAAGCTAAGTATAGTAAAGAGATGCTTAAGTAGTTTAGTTTAGAAGAGTCTAAGCCCATGAAAACTCCCATGTCCACGGAAATAAAACTCACGAAAGATGAAGAAGGTGAGTCCGTGGATAGCACTAAGTATAGAGGTACGATAGGAAGTTTACTATACCTCACGGCAAGTAGGCCCGACATCATGTTTAGTGTCTACCTTTGTGCTCGCTTCCAAGAGGATCCCAAAACCTCTCACCTTGAAGCGGTTAAGCGTATCTTCCGATACATTAAAGGCACTATACACTTGGGATTATTTTATCCCAAGGGGACCGGTGTAGAAACTGTTTTCTATGCCGACTCTGATCATGCGGGAGATTATGTGGATCGAAAGAGTATGAGTGGCGTTTGTACCTTCATGGGTTGTTGTATAACTTCTTGGTTCTCCAAGAAACAAACGGCTCTTGCTATCTCCATGACCGAAGCCGAGTACGTAAGCGCCGGAAAGGCATGTCAACAAGCACTATGGATGAAACAAGCCCTTATAGACTATGACATCCATCTAGATGACGTTCCCATTATGTGTGATAATAAAGGTGCTATTGACATGAGCAAAAAGCCCGTTCAACACTCCCGTACCAAACACATCAAAATCCGCCACCACTTCCTTCGCGATAATGTTCAGAAAGGAAACATTTCCATTGAGAAAGTTCCTTCCCAGGACAATATCGCAGACATCCTAACCAAACCTCTCAAACGAGAATCCTTTAACTATCTCCGTCTAGGTCTAGGAATGATGGAACATATTCCATAAGTCTCATGACTCTTGAAGTCATCTCGTGAGTCTCGTGTAGTTTAGTTTAGGTCTCCCTAGTCAAAAGAATTTGTTAGGTACAAATCCTTTCCTCGTGACAATAGGTCTCACTAAAACAGCGAGACTTGTTTGTCAAAAATCAAAATGGGACAGAAAACAGTCCTAGCAGATCACGGCTCCACTAAATGTGGCATGGCACCGTTAAATTTAACGGTACCGTGGAACCGTGCATCTGGAACATTCCGTATTTCAGTTCCCCTTTTCCACACTACTCATTCCAAACCCTCATAACCTCAGCAACTGCTGTCATAACTTAACCTCACACCCAACACTTAATTTCACCCCTTCAAGATCATATTCAAGACATTGAGTTTCAAGATCCTAAATCATTCTCACCCTTTTTCAACTAAAATTGTAAGTCATCTTACTCCAATTTTTTTTTAATTTTGGGTCTAGGGTTTACGCATTGATGAAAATTGAATTGGGGTTTTTCAATTTTTTCTAGGAAATTTTCAATTAGAAGTCATCAACACCAAAACATTTCAAAATATTTGGTACCAAAAACATTGAGGTTACCAAAACACCCCAATTCCATCATTTTCAAAATCTCACGAAACTAGGACCATGAAATTGTTCTTTTCATGCATTGTTGATGCAAACTAAAAACATCTTTTCATGCATACATGATCTCACGAATATTGATCGAATTACATAATCAATATGTATTTTTCGACAATTTTGTTTGAGCAAAAGTAAAATTAGTAGAGTTAGGGTCATCTCATTATTTTCTTTTGTGTCGAGATTACCACACCTCCACATAGTTTGCATATAGGCACACACACCAGGCATGTGCATAATGCAACTATTCTTCACTCTAATTTTTCCTTAAATTTTTTTTAGGAAACAAAAATGTCTCATGAATATGATTTTGATCATCTCCTAACCGATACCTACACACCCGAAATTTCACAAGAACCCACAACTCCTGGTAACCACATTCGTGCCTATGTCAATCTTGAAACCCGTCGGTTTCATGAAGGCCGTGTCGTTGATCCGTCCCTAATTTACCATCGGGACATCAACACTTCCTTTAGAGCTATAGGATTCGATTGTCTACTCCACATTAACGAGCACATTTGTCCTCGTTTTGTGTTGGAGTTCTTTCGACAAGTTGAACTCGTACGTAACGAGGATCAATCCTTGTTTTGTTTTGTGTTGGAGTTCTTGGGCAGTCATCCTGCGAGAAAATGTTCTAAGTCTCACAGGAAATCGTGAGCAACTCCCGGCGTGTTGTGCTCATATGATTTACTGTCTCCTAACCCAACAACCATACAACCTCGCTTACTTCTTCGCTAAGCGAATTGTCCATCTCAAGGGTAACAATAATAAATTGATACCCTATGGGATGTTCCTAACCCGTCTCTATCACCATTTCATGAACCTACACCCTTACCTTATCGGTCCTCAATACTCCCTTGTCAAACCCATCATGAAACCCATAAATGAGTCACATGTCTCATCAATCCTCATTTCCGAATCCTTCACCCATTATGCACCCTTTGATGATCCAAATCATGAAAATGAGACTCAAGCTCAAGACAAGAGTATGCCAAGAATGGGGGATTGCTCAAGTCATAAGTGTTGAAGAAATCTATGTTTCTTATTAGGATTTATCTATGAATGAATGCTAATTGATTTATTGCATGCTTAACTATCTCCTTGCCTAATCAATCTATGTGATATTTGGATGATAGCTTATTTTGTCCCTTCTTATTGCATGCTTATAATTATCTTAGGAAACTACATGATAACCTCTATGTGCTAGTTGTAGCTTAAATGGGACACTTTAGGAAAACAAGTACCTAGTGAATTGAGGCACTATCATTTCCAGGAATTAGTTCCCCTAGTAATCATAAAATAGGGGAAGATTGTTAGGAATTATATTTTCATAGATTTGATGATCACAAAACAAGAAAAATGAAACATGAAGAATACTGAAATGATAAGCAAAATACACTAAATGGTTGCTGCTGCTAGTGCAATTGTTGCTGCTGCTAGTGTTACCATTGCTGCTGCTAGTGTTACCATTCCTGCTGCTAGTGTATTTGATGCTTCTACTAGCATTAACTGATCCTGCTGCTAGTGCAAACAACCTGCTACTAGTACAAATGAAGCTGCTGCTGATTAGTGAGTCATACTGCTGCTAGATGGATAATATTGAAGAAAGATATTATTTATATGAGTCATTCATATACTTTAGATAATATCTAGATATTTGCTCAGTCAAACAAAGTTGTATCTTATTGACTGACACATGTTATAGCAAGTAGTAGACAAAAGCTTATTAATTTTGTAATAATTTCCTTTATAATATAAAAGGGAGATCATACCCTTAGATAAAAAGTGTGTCACTGTGTTATGTGAACACCAAGGTGCTTCGTACTTACAAATTACAACAACACAAAGTTGTGTTAAAATGTAAAGCATCATAAAGAGTGTGTGTGGGAATATCAGACGAGGGGTATGATGAACATTGGACATGGGGTCTAATTTTGTTAGGTTTATTTAGCCTCAAGGATCTTTGATCCCTGTTAGAGTGTAACCATGCTATAAATGATCACATAGCATTGGGGCTAATGGAATAACAAACGGTGAAATTAAAAAAAAAAAACCTTGTTGTGATAGTATTGTTTCTTTCATAGACTATTCCGTCAATATTATCATTGTGCTTGTAATAGCCGAAATCCTAGATCAAGGCTTAAACACCCTAGAGCCCATAGACGATCACTTAAACTCGTTGTTAGTTTAGTAACCTCTAAAACGAGTTTCCACAGAACATACTTTGGGTTTTTCTTCAATCCTAAAAGGTAGTTATCCGTGTGCTTGTCCATTACATTATGTAGTTGGTCATATAAATGGGTCCAAATATGTTCACCCCATGGAAATGCATTCCAAGCTTCTAGATTTACAACCAACCTCATCAATGTGTCATCAACTTGGCATGTCAATAAACGACCCATAAAGATAACCTCTAAGACTAACGAAAGAGATATCCGTATTGTGTCTTCATCACATAGCTTCCGAAACTGCTCTTCATCCTCCATGACACCAATAAGGTCTAAGTTGGTTACAATCAACCCTCTCTTGTCAGGAAATACCCTATCATGAAATTTGAGAGCACCAGAAGTGTATAACTCAAAGCTCACACTTCCAAACCGCAACCCCGTCATTAGACAAAACTCATGATGACCAAAATGCAGAGTTTGTCCATCTAGGTAATAGATAAACGGCATATCATAATGAGAGTCGTCCACTCTTCTCTGTTTCCGTACCATATAGTCTATGAGGTGTGTTTCATGTTCAAAGTATAACAGATCCAACCATTTTCCAAAGCAGGTACTCCTAAACAAGTTCCGTCGATTTGCGTCTAATTTCTGTTTTATTAACCAAAAGTAGTTCAGTTGTTCCAAATGATTAGTTGGGCTTCGTAGTCCTAAAAGGAAAAAATAACCTAACTCATAAAATACAATTCATAACAAATTAAGTTTGAAGACATGTATACATACAAAGGCATAGTTAATAATCATTCAATGCCTAATTCAATGGTTGAACCTTGCCCCCTTTATTTGACTCAGGGCTGGCGTATCATAAACCCCAAAGTTTCCAGTAAATTTTCAGATTTATAAGTGATGACACATTATGAACCAATATTGTACAATCCAAGTAACAGCTATCTAACATACAAATTAATACAATGCCAACCTTTGATAAACTATAACGATTAACCATAACATTGCAATTATATGTATGTAGTTCAATAACATGGCATAAAATACTTTTGGTATAAATAAGCTCAATAGAAAGATGAAATACACAAAAAATCAATAACGTTACAAAACAAATGTAATAAACATTCGTAATACGATTTACATACCATATTATACCACATTTTCGCTAATCATATAAACAATCGATGGTATTCTTGATTTTATTGGATCACTGTTCATGGAACAGTGAAGCGGTTTTCAGATGAGAATCAGGCAAAACAACAGGAGTAGATTGGATATTGAAATAATAGTGTAACAAGATAAACAAGCGCGAAAATAAACCAAGTATGTTTTTTGTGTGTGTGACAGTGAAACGCGATGGAGGGAAGAAGGTATATAGAGGAGATACGGTCTGATTTTAATTTTTTTTTTCGGATAAGGTTTGCACAAAAGTCAATGGTGTAAATAGTGTATAATATGTAAAATAACCAAAAAACCCTCTGTCCAATATACGGTTGCCCAATAAATAAAAGTTGCCCAAAAAACACTACGTGACACGTGTCACCTTCTGATGCAGCAGTCGTATTCTACGAGTTGCCCTGGTCTAGTATCGGAATTTTCTGTGAGCAGGGCAGATAAGCAACGCAGCTGGGCAACTGGGGCATATTAGTAATTATCCCTAAAAATAAACATGTAAATGTATATATGTATGTAATATGTAATTCCTAGTGATCATGTGATATGTAGATGTGTTTTAAAAAGCTTGTTACTAAAATATAAAAGTCTTTAACTTATATTTATGCTTTGCTAAAGATAAACTTTATAATTGTCATTAACAAAATAAAGCAAAGATCGTAAAATATAAATAACGTTTTTCGGAAGATATTTGTATTAACACTTTTATCTGGTATTTCTGCTTAAATAAAACGATCAATTTGCCGTGGAGATGTTATTTTATCATTTTCTTCCAGGAAAAGCAGTATATGGGCATGTGGTAGGCCTCTTTTTGAAACTCAATAGTGTAAACAGCTGCATTATGTTAATAATGTCAATTATGGTATATAATCAATTGGAATTGACACAATAATTTTGTTTTTGGTAAATAGAGATGTGATGAACATACCTGCTTTTAGATGTCCAAAATAATGTCTGTCTTTGAAATCTCTCATTAGGCTGTCAAGCTTTTGTTGAAATTGGGTTGCACGTAAATGTGGTAAAGAGGTCAGGATATTCGTATACCTTGCAGATTGTCATGGCTTCTAAATAATTTTGCATCATATATCTTGGGCTTCCGGTAAATGATGATGGCAATATAACCTTTTTCCCTCGTAACGTGACCCCAGAATCTTCTTCCTCTGCCAATTTTGCAAGTTTAGAATATGTTTCACTTCTCAAATCTTTTTGTTGGTTTTTAACATACGACATCCTTTCAGATTCTATCATAGTGTATGCGTCAACAATAAATTGTTGGCATAGTCTCCTTGCATTAAGTATCATCGAGAAAACACCTGTCCTTTCTTTCAGTCGATATGCAAAATACTCCCGCATTGTTACTCTTGTTTTCTTGTTTGTTGGTGTATGATCAGTAATACCTACATGGTATATATCTGTTAGGATCTCTGGGAAATAAGGGTTTCTCAGTGATGGGAGGATTGTTGGGATATGAGAAATAAGGAATTTCTCATTGCTGCCGATAGTGAAGCTGGTTCCTGCCGATAGTGTTGCATTGCTGCTGCAGTTGGTTCCTGCCGATAGTATTGTTTTGTTTCTGCCGATAGGGTTGATTGCTGCGGATAGTTATTGTTTGTTATCCGTAGGTTTAGTATGGTTGTTAGATTTATTTTTAGAAGAGATTGATCTTTATCTCTTCACACGTTTTCTTGTAAGACGGGTTAGGGTTAGGGTTTCTTATTGTTATAAAAGAAACATCCCGTCCATATGTTTAATGTACCTTTGACATTTATAATATTCAATAACACAATTCTTAGTTCATAGTCTGATCCATAGAGGATCATTGTCGTTTAGAGTTTTCTTCTTTATTATACTTGTTGTTTAGTTTCCGCATAAACACTTGTATACCATACAGAGGTTCTTGTTTAACCAAGCTCAATCTAGCTTGAAGTACTCGATCCTACAAGTGGTATCAGAGCCTGGTAAGGATCTCTGATAAAGAAGAAAAAGTTTGATTTCATATCTCTCAACCCTCTTTCAATGGAAGACGAAATCCCTCAAAACAATGTCATTAACCCTGAAGAACACCAACCCAAACCTGAAACCTCACAAGTCCAAACACAAATCGTCACCACCATGTCCACCAACAATGCTAAATTCCCATATCTGAAGAAAGATGAGTATGAAGTCTGGGCTATGAGAATGGAATATTGGGTCACGAACACTGATTACAATCTGTGGAATTTGATTCTTAAGGGAAATAGTAAGAAGAATATTGGAAGGGATAAGGATGGCAATATCTATCATGAGCCACCTGTTACAGCAGAAGAACACCTTGCAGTTCAAAGGGAAACCAAGGCAAGAACCATTCTACTTTAGGCTATTCCAGAGGATCATATGAGTGATTTTCATCACTTGGATGATGCTAGAAAGATCTAGCATGCTGTAAAAGCCAGATTTGGAGGGAATGATGAATCCAGAAAGATGAGAAAGTCTATGCTCAAACAAGAGTTTCAGGAATTTAAGATTTTTGAGGCTAAGGGAATTCACAAAGGATATGACAGATTCCACAAGATCCTGAGTCAACTCAACCAGTTGAAAGCTAGGCCGGACGATGAAGATTGCAACACTAAGTTTCTGAGGGCTTTACCACCATCTTGGTCTCAGGTTTCCATAACGCTCAAGGCCAAAGGAGGACTGGATTATATGAGCTTTGATGATCTGTACAACAAGTTGAAAACCCTTGAAATTGATATCAAAGGGTATTCCACCTATACACCTCATACTCCAACCCATACTGCTTTTGTTAGTAACTCTGGTGCTAACAAAGCATCATATGGAAATAGTCCAACACCATCAACATCATCAATCTCCTACTCACCTGCCACACCAAAAGCTCAGAGCAGATCTGATAATCTTGTAATGGATGTGCTTCATTCATTTGTTGCTGAGAGTACACCACAGCAGAAGATTGTGTATAAAGATTTCAATCAGGTTGATGAATTGGATCTGGAAGAGATGGACTTAAGATGGCAGGTGGCTATGATATCGTTGAAATTGGATAGGTTTGAAAAGAAGGCAGGAAGAAGAGTCAACTTTGATGGACAGGAACCTGCCAGGTTTGACAGAAGGAAGGTGAGGTGCTATAAATGTTCTCAAACAGGACATTTTGCCAGGGAATGTACAGATAAGAAGGTAGATGACAAAGCACGATATTCTGCTTTCAAAATTCAAGAGCTGGATTCAGAGGACCCCAAGGCTTTGGTATCTGTGGATTCGATGGTGGACTGGGAGCATCATGAGAAGACGATTGCAAGTGGAGCAGATAAGGTCTATGGGATGATAACTGGATATGGTGAGAAGAAACAATTGGCTGGTCAGTTTGGAATGATGGGTCATCCATCTCAGGTACAAAACTGTCCATTTGGTTGTGAATCTATATATGCTAAATTGAAACAGGAATTTGATGATATAGAAAGTGAAAATAAGGATAACTTTATTCAACTTAAGGCTCATAAAAAGGCTGTTAAAACATTAGAACAACAAAAGGTCTGGTATCAACAACAACAGTCTGCTTATGAAGTAAAAATAAAGGTGTTAGAAAGAGATTTAAAAAATGCCACTAATGAGTTTAAACATTCTGAAAGGGAAAAAGCTAAGGTAGTGTTAGAAAATCAAGAGTTACAGTCTAAGCTAGATAATTCCTTAGCTAGATTTGATAAGTGGAAAGACTCATCCAAAAACCTTCACATGCTTATTGATAGTTCTATGTCTACTAAAACTAAAAGAGGTTTAGGGTTCGGTGACCTAATAGGGCCAAATCAGTATTATGACCCTAATGAGTATAGTGTTTTTAACCCGGAACATGTAGATTATAGAAAACCTGTAAAGTATGTAAAGGAGGGAGGAATGAATGTTGTTCCTCCACCCATAATTGGAACATTTAAACCTGCTAATCCTTTTGATGACTTTGATGATTCACAAATGATCTATGGCAAACAGGCAAAGGACTTGCCTAATCTTGATTATGACTCTAATGAATTTGTCTCTTGTTCTTACAGTGACAAATCTTCAGAAATCAAGACTAATGACTATGCCACATGTGGATCAAGTGACAAGTCAGCTCCAATAAAGTCAGAAGATCTCTCCTCAGAAGTAGCTACTGATGAAACTCACTCAAAGACAGCTGCATTTGAAGATATTTCTTTTGATATGTGTTAAAAACAATAATGTTTCTAGTTGTGGTTCTGTTTCAAATGTTTCTAGTTGTGATTCTGTTTCAAACAATCATGGTTGTGGTTTTAATTCTGTTAAGGATAATTTTGTTTCATGTGTTGGTTTGAATAATTCTGTTTGCAATGAGAAAGATATAGTTAAGAAAAAGTCCCCTAGAAAGAAATCTTGCTTTGTGTGTCGTAGTTATGATCATCTTATTAAAGACTGTGACTATTATGAAAAACAGATGGGATTATATGCTTGTAAAAATAGGTCTGTATGGAAAAATGTTAATGATATTCCCCCTAATATTCCTCAAGCAGCAAGGAGAACTTCAGTTGCTTCTGGCAAGCCAGTTTCTGCTGGTAAGCCTGTTGCTGCTGAAAAGTTCATTCCTACCGATAAGCCTGTTCCTGCTGCTCCTGTTCCTGCCGGCAGGATCAATCCTGCTGGTTGGAGAAGCAATATTGCTAGACCTTTCAGCAGACCTACTAGTACTTACTTTCAAAATGATATGAGACATGTTTGTTTTGACACAATGCACAAGGGAGGGGCAAGATGGAAAACTGCTGTTAAGTCCTCAGCAGGTTGTTCTTGGAAAATCAATAACCAACATATGAAAATGGGGTCCAAGATCAATGGTGGATCTCATCAATCTCCAGGGTTTAATTCTTATTGATCCACTAGGCAGGCTCAATTCAGCAATGGCTTGAGTCTCTCTTGTATCTAATGTTGTATATGTATTCTTTTTCTCAGGATTTTCCTTTTAGAAGCAAAGATGTTGGAATTGTTGACAGTGGATGTTCCAGGAGTATGACAGGGAATTTGGAAAGATTGCATGACTTTGTACCTTTGAATGGAGGTACTGTGACTTTTGGAGGTGGAGATGGAATAATTTCTGGGAAGGGAACTATCAAAACTGCCAAGCTGGACTTTGAAGATGTGCTTTATGTGAAGGAACTCCAAGACTTCAATTTGTTCTCTGTCTCTCAAATCTGTGACAAGAAGAACAGTGTTCTCTTCACTGAGAATGATTGTTTTGTGCTGTCCAAAGACTTCAAGTTGCTTGATGAAAGTCAGGTTGAACTTAAAGTTCCTAGGACTTACAATCTTTATAGCTTCAATCTTAGTGATGTTCACCCTGAGGGTTCACTTGCTTGTCTGGTAGCAAAAGCTTCAGTGGATGAATCTAATAAATGGCACAGAAGAATGGCCCATGTAAATTTCAAGACCATTAACAAGCTGGCTAAGAATGGTTTGGTTAAAGGGCTTCCTTTGAAGATCTTCTCTAATGAGCACAATTGTGTTGCCTGCAACAAAGGAAAGCAGCACAAAGCTTCATACAAGGCTATAACTGCTGTGAGCAACATCTCTGAGCCTTTGCAGCTTCTTCATATGGATCTTTTTGGTCCTACTTCTATCAGAAGTATTGACCATAAGAACTACTTCCTGGTGGTTACAGATGATTTTAGCAGGTTTTCTTGGACTTTCTTTTTGGGTACTAAAGATGAAACTTATCCAGTTCTTAGGGATTTTATTGCCTTAATAGAAAATCAGCTAAGTAAAAAGGTTAAGTCGATAAGGTGTGATAATGGCACAGAGTTTAAGAATTCTAATCTTAATGAACTCTGTGGGAGTAAGGGGATAAAAAGGGACTATAGTAATGCTAGAACTCCACAAAAAAATGGGGTTGCAGAAAGGAAAAATAGGACCCTGATAGAAGCAGCTAGGACTATGTTAGCTGAATCTAAAATGCCTACTATGTTTTGGATTGAAGCAGTATGCACTGCTTGTTATGTGTTGAATAGGGTATCTATTACTAGTCCTCATAATAAAACACCTTATGAACTTTTGTCTGGGAAGGTTCCAAACATTAGTTACCTTAAGCCTTTTGGATGTCATGTCACTATTTTGAACACTAGTGATTACCTAGGCAAGTTTGATGGGAAGGCTAATGAAGGGTTTATTGTTGGATATTCTGCTCATAGTAAAGCCTATAGGGTTTATAATCTGTCTTCTAAGAGAATAGAAGAGACTCTCAACTTAAGATATCTTGAAGATAAACCTAATTTGCAGGGTGCTGGTCCAGAGTGGTACTTTGATCTGGATTATCTAACTGACACCTTATGTTATAATAGATTTAAATCAAATCTATTTGTTGGTACAAATGTTTCTCAAACTAACAATGCAGGTACCTCGGATGATGATTCTGATGCAGAGAGTGATGAACAACCTATAGTTGTTCCTTCTTTTCCTTCTAACAACATTTCAGGTTCAAAGCTCAAAGATTCTTCTGCTATGGCTGGAGGGGATTCTAGTTTTGCAGAAGATCTTGCTAGGCTTCAAAGACAAGAGTTTAATGCCAAGAGATCTGCTGAGATGTTTGGTTCTGGGTTTTCAAAAGAAACAGAGGAGATTTTGAGAAAGGCTGAAGCTGAAGTTAGAAGGCAACTGAATTCGACTGGTGGTATTCCTGTTCCTGCTGATGCCGTTCCTGCTGGTAGTGGATCTGTTCCTGCCGATCCTTCTAATGTTTCTGCTGATGTCTCTATTCCTGCTGATGTTCCTGTGTCTTCTCCATCTATTGACACTTTGGGTATTGATAACTCCCCTGAAAGATTTCCAATCCCTTCTGATCTTGGAAATTCAGTCTCTTCAAAAGATAAGCTGGAAGATCCTCATCATCAATCTAGAACAGGCATTTTCACTTCTTCCTCATATGATGACGACTTCAACCCCTCAATTACTAATCAGGCATCCTCCATTGCATCAACCTAAGTTTGGAGAATCTGCTTTTCTCAGTTATATTCAGGATCAGTTAAGGAGCAATCATACTGATTACTTACATTGTCTCTATGCTTGTTTCTTATCTCAAGTTGAACCGACTAGTATAGCTCAAGCTCTTTCTAATGATGATTGGGTTGAGGCTATGCAAGAGGAAATGCAGCAGTTCCAGAATCAGAAAGTATGGATGTTGGTTCCTTTACCTGCTGGAAAGCATGCTATTGGAACTAAATGGATTCTAAAGAATAAAAGGGATGCTAGGGGAATTGTGGTTCGAAATAAAGCTAGGTTGGTAGCTCAAGGTCATAGACAAGAAGACGGGATTGATTATGATGAGGTGTTTGCACCAGTGGCAAGAGTTGAAGCCATCCGATTGTTCTTGGCTTTTGCTTCTTTTATGGGGTTTGTAGTCTATCAGATGGATGTGAAGAGTGCATTTTTGTATGGAAGGATTGAGGAAGAAGTTTATGTTACTCAACCACAGGGATTTGTGGATCCTCAGAATCCTAATTTGGTTTACAAAGTGGTTAAAGCACTTTATGGTCTTCATCAAGCACCAAGGGCTTGGTATGCAAGGCTATCATCCTTTTTGCTAAAACATGGTTACAGAAGAGGGGCTATTGATAAAACTCTTTTTATCAGAAATAACTTCAAAGATATCATTCTGGTACAAGTTTATGTAGATGATATCATCTTTGGTTCCACTAATGAAGCCTGGTGCAGGGAGTTTGAAGAATTGATGAAGAGTGAATTTGAGATGAGTGCTATGGGTGAAATGACTTTCTTCTTGGGTCTTCAGGTTAAGCAGAAACCAGATGGGATCTTTATTTGCCAGGAGAAGTATGTTTATGACATGCTTAAAAAGTTTGATATGGAGAATGTGAAGATTGCTGCAACTCCTTTTGAACCTCCAAAGCCTAAGTCCAATAATGAACCTGATGCTGCTGTTAATGTTCATCTATATAGGTCCATGATTGGATCACTCATGTATTTGACAGCTTCAAGACCTGATATCATGTTTGCTGTTGGTGCATGTGCTAGACATCAGGTTACACCATTGACTTCTAACCTTAATGCAGTCAAGCGAATCTTCAAGTATTTGAAAGGACAGCCAAAGATGGGACTTTGGTATCCCAAAGACTCTCCTTTTGTGTTGGAAGCCTATAGTGACAGTGATTATGCTGGGGCTAATTTTGATAGGAAGTCTACTACTGGAGGTTGTCAGTTTCTGGGTCAGAGGTTGGTTTCTTGGCAGTGCAAGAAGCAGACTATAGTGGCTACATCTTCTACTGAGGCAGAGTATGTTGCTGCTGCTATTTGTTGTGGACAGGTTCTTTGGATGCAAAATCAGCTGTTGGATTATGGGTTCAACTTCATGAACACTAAGATCTTTATTGATAATCAAAGTACTATGTGTATTGTTAAGAATCCTGTTTATCATCAAAGGACAAAGCATATTGAGATTCGACACCATTTCATAAGAGATGCTTATGAGAAGCATCTTATTCAGGTGGTCAAGATTCACACAGATGATAATGTGGCTGATTTGCTAACCAAGGCTTTTGATGGACCAAGGTTTAAACATTTGGTGGTCCATATTGGGATGGCAAATCCCTAGCTACTAAGCTTAAGGGGAGGATTGCAGATTAAGGGGAGGTTGAAGCTTAAGGGGAGGATGCTTTTTGTTGTTGTTGTTGTATATTTTTCTGTCTTTCTTTCTTTTGTTTTCTTTTCTTATTTTCTTTCTTTTCTTTTGGTGTGTTTCTGATTTCTTTTTCTTAGTTTATAAAAAAAAAAAAAAAAAAAAAAAAAAAAAAAAAAAAAAATCTTGTATATTTTGTGTGCTAATAAGTTTGTTTTGAGCAACACCTTGCAGGTACAGTGTTGGTGTTTACACCTACACAATAAATGGTGCTCAACTCACCATGTCTTGCAGACAAGGAAGAGTTGACTAACCATGAGGGTACGGCTCTGGTGTGATAATCAAATCCGTTGATAGCTGTAATAGCTTGCTCAAAGCTATAGGGTACTTCAACTCACCCATGGTTTATTCCTGAGAGTTGAAAATGGTTCTCAATTCACCATGGATGTAACCCTTTATGGGATCCAAAGAATTGGCTAGTCCACAAAAGTATGGTTTGTGGTAAAGACACTTAGTATCCATATTTGGTATTCAATTCACCAAGGTTTTCTGTTGAAACCAATAATTGACTAGTCCTGAGCAAACGGCTACAGGTAAAGACAAGTCAAATCCGTTTATAGTTGTTGATTTGCTAATAAATCAGATGGTTATCAATGTACCATGGTCTCATACACCTAAACATTGGCTACTCCAGTAGTGATGGCTATTGGTAAAGAGACATCAAATCCATTAATTTTCAATGATTCACCTCTCACAGGAGTTAACACACCTGGATGTGATGAGAATAGTATGAAACTTAAATGATTTGATGTACATCTTGTCATAGTAGCAGCCAAGTTCAAGTGAATGTCATAGTGACTAGTATACATGTTTTGAAGAAGATTTCATATTCCTGCTGAACTATTGAAGTTGCTGCTGGATGCTATAGAGGTTGGAATCTTGCAAGTTATGGATGTTGCTGCTGGTTACTACTTCTTGCTGCTGCTAAGTCGCAGTCCTCAAGCCTGAGAAGTTAAAGCTCTATCACATTGGAATCTTGCAGGTTAACCTAGTCAACCTCAAGATTAGGGGAGGATTGTTAGGATCTCTGGGAAATAAGGGTTTCTCAGTGATGGGAGGATTGTTGGGATATGATTAATAAGGAATTTCTCATTGCTGCCGATAGTGAAGCTGGTTCCTGCCGATAGTGTTGCATTGCTGCTGCGGTTGGTTCCTGCCGATAGTATTGTTTTGTTTCTGCCAATAGGATTGATTGCTGCGGATAGTTATTGTTTGTTATCCGTAGGTTTAGTATGGTTGTTAGATTTATTTTTAGAAGAGATTGATCTTTATCTCTTCACACGTTTTCTTGTAAGACGGGTTAGGGTTAGGGTTTCTTATTGTTATAAAAGAAACATCCCGTCCATATGTTTAATGTACCTTTGACATTTATAATATTCAATAACACAATTCTTAGTTCATAGTCTGATCCATAGAGGATCATTGTCGTTTAGAGTTTTCTTCTTTATTATACTTGTTGTTTAGTTTCCGCATAAACACTTGTATACCATACAGAGGTTCTTGTTTAACCAAGCTCAATCTAGCTCGAAGTACTCGATCCTACAATATCTGTCCAGTAACCATCTTCTACATACGGAAACAACAATGGGTATTGTAGTGCAAGATATGACGGGTGCAATTCACTAATTCTTCTAAGACCTCCCTCTTGTATGTGTAAAATAATGTCTCTTTTATTAGTTGTTGTTTCAAAATCCCCAACTATCAGAGCTGCAACTTCATTAGCCGTAGGTAGGTTATAATTTCTACCATCTCGTTCTCTTGTACCAATAAGGCGTAATTTGAAGTTGGTTTGGTCATCTCTTCTGACCAATCGTTCTCCAGCCATTCTGAACTAACCAACTAATGGATTGATGGTATCCAGCATGTCGCGTAAATCAACAGTCAATTGGTGGTCTATGATATAGTTGTTTGATGTTGATGTTGCGTCGATAGTGCAGTTTAAAATGAATAAAATTACATCAATATATTGTTGTTTCTGTAAGAAATGTATAAAGATACATGAAATGACATAATTATTTATGTTGTCATACCTAACACAATTAATTCTATTTTGTATTTCATTGTTTGAGTCGTAAATATATAACTGTGCAAAAACAGGAGGTTTATCTCCCTCTGGCAACAAACTACCCATTATGTGGTAATTTTCTCCCTGGATCCTGTAATAATATGCTCCATATCCTTGGTTAACAGACGTGTCCTGTTTTGCACCCATAGATGTGAATGCAAACATCGAATTGTAATGCCTGATGTTATCGATGAAATCCTTGCTTTTTGGGTGGTCACCATTCATTAGTTGTCTCAACAATGGTGGTGGATTCTGAACTTCATTCCCTAATTTAACCTTTCCTCTGCCACAACAAATAGAGTAGGACTCTATTCTTGAAGACACATTTCCCACCATACTCTCAGCATGCCACAATAGTGCGCTGCATGATTGACATGTGAAAATAGGATCTCCATGGTCAAAGTAATATGTAAATAGATAATGAATTAAAGTATTCAAAGTAAATAAACACATGGATTTATTTATTGGTAATATATGTTGTTTTTATAGGGATTTGTCAAAAGGGTTTAGATTTATAGTATGGTTATTTGTAAAATAATATGTGCTAATACAACACTTTAAATGAACAATTTAGTGGTTGTACCATTAGATACGCCAATAAATAGATTCCTTTGTGCGTCCTGATTGTTTTTCGAGGCTGTATTATTTAAACCCTCACGCCTTGGGGTTTTTTGCGTAGATGTTTTCATTTTATTCTGGAGCCTTTGTGATTTGCGCTTTGAAATGTGTACACCAGGTTCAATGCATCGAAGAGAGGTGGGCTCTTTTGGTATCGCCGAAACAAAAGTGAATATATAAATTTAGTATAAAAGATGTTTCTTAATTATTTGCTAAGGTAATCATAATTTTATTACGTGGTTTTTTTGGGTCTTTGAATGGTCGGCCCCTTGGTTTTTTTGCTGGTGTTGAACATTGAGAGTTTGTTTGTTCATTGTCTCCTTGAGCTGTTATTGTTTTTGTTTGAGAAGGCCTGCCACTTTGGCATATAAGGAAATCATTGGGATCTGTCGTAAATTGAAATTGCATGAATATAATCAAATAATTGTCATTGTAAGCAAATATATTGTGTGAATGACATGTTGGGTATTCTTAAATAATTTAATTACCTGCTTGGATTGGGTATATTGGCGGCCGGCCTCTGCGCGTCGCTATTTCTTGTTGGTTTTGTTTTGTTGGAGGCCTACCGCTTTGTCGAATGGGTTCTACACTCTTTATACACACCGTGTTAACTGTAAGTCTATGTGTTTTTAGTGGTCTTCCTCTTTGTTGGATTGACAAATCGTTGGATATAGTAGCCATGTTACTAACAACACTCACAACTCTCTTGTGAATTTGTTAGTGTTGTATATAGTATAAAAAGGTTAAAGAAAAACCATAATAATGGTGTTAATTTTCTAATGGGTGAAAAATTATTTTAGTAATGATCTTTTAGGATATACTCTTATGTTTAAAACTAAATCATATCTAAATATAACTAATTTTTGGTGATTATATTTTAGTGATATAACATCTATTAAGGTATCTTATACAGTAAATCGTTTATTATAAGTATTAAATACTTCCCATGTCTAATTATTTTTCTGGTTAGTATGTTTACAGGAATGTTTTTATACATTACTATATCCAAGCCTCATGGGTAATTACGATGTATAATCATTCTGTTAACATGCATAACCATTCAAATAACAAACAGGGAGGCTTAAGTATTCAAATAACTATTTCAATCATTAAAATAACATGCTGAATCAGAAAAAAAATATAAAACATTAAGAAATAAACAAACTATCTTCAATGCTTTTGTAAACACCAACACTTTTTTGTTGCATTTCTTCTATATCTTTATTCCGCTCATCAATTTTCATCTGATATGCCAGTATCATATCTTCATCTTTCTTGTTTTGTTCTTCGAGTCTCTTGATACGGTTGTTATAAAGTCCAACCAATGTTTTTTGAGTTCCATAATTCCCAGAATGACATTTGGCCCAGATATGTTGGGGTATGTCCAAAATTTTATACTTTTCAGGCATTGGAGGAGGAGAGGTATCTCTTGATCTTTTATTTTTCTTTGAATCAGTATTAGAAGATGATGAATCCATTGGAGATTGAAACTAAAATATAATTTAGAATGAGAAGATAATAGAACTTTTTTGTTATATCTTTGTATGTATAGACTATTGAAAGTCACATTTTTTAAATTGGAAAGTCACAACGTTTAAATTGGGAAGTCGACCCAATTTCTATTTACGATACACTTGTTTATGTATACGCATTAAAGATAATTTTATGGCAATTGCTATTTAAAAACAAAACTTATCCATATAAATATAATGTCTATGAGGGAAACATGAATAACGTAACTCATTAACATATAAGATGTAAATAAAAATACGAAAACATGAAAAACATGCACTATTATTTAAAAACAAATTAAGCATTCATATAAAGTTGCATTATAACTTGTGTAGCTAGATGTATAATAAAATTTAACCGCACAAGATATATTAGAACTTGATACTAAGCTAAACCCAACACATACCTCCCATGCACATCACATGTGGGACATCATGTATTTATTTACATCAATCTTATAAACCGAATAGAATTTTCATAATAACACCATATGTCATATTCATTTTTTATTGTCTAACAAAAGCAGTTCTATAAAAGTAAGGCAAATAAATGAATGGCCACTTAAAAACTTGCTATAACCAAATTTTTATTATAAATATATCATAATAAAGGTTTTGAAAGGAATAAAATTTATCAATTATCAACCATATAAAACCTAACAAATATTGGTAATAAAAAAGTAATAGCTATAGAATAATAATAGACTTAAACATATTAAATAAAAATATCAAAAAAATAAGTTTTGGGTAATCTTGTTATGCTTCATCATATTTCATCCTCACTAACATCATCCTCAGTGGTTTTGTGACAAACGGTAATTTTCCCACTAATATTTTAATAATAAATGTTAATTTATTATTACCTGACTGATAAATTAAGCATTCATGAGCTTGCATAACTATTTCGGGAAGCAAACTCGCACATTGTAGCATACAGTAACTCACAAAACTATTTGACTTTATCAAAAAAATTAAATTTTTCCACTTTCTGAGACTACAGACTTCAACGTAATAAAGACGAGAGGTTATCTCGTTTTTCCTGAAAAACGATACCACACGCGTACTGACACCACATTATTAACGGTTTAATTTGATAATTCATTTTCAGAGTCAATAAATTTTACTTTATACCAGTTTTATAAAAACGTCTCCAGAATTATATTTTTTTCGCATTTATACAAAACCGAGGTACTGCAATTACACCTCAGCTCAACGGAACACGGGGTACACAAAATACACTTTAATATAATAAAACTAAGATATACACGTTTCTTTTATTTCTTATCCCTTAGTATAACCGCCCCTATATCCATCCATATTTCTTTTGGCGTCTTCCTCATGGTTCTTTCTCCAACACCACACAGACCTTCATATATCACCATCGAGCTATACTTTTCCATCCTCCCAACACCTCTTGTCACTCTCACAGACCTATTCCCCAGGGTCAACGGCGTGGAAGAAATAGAGATGACGAGGATGGAGAGCGAGTTTTGCTGCAATCGGCTATTCCCCTTCTCCCATGTCTAAAGGCATGTCGAAGAACTTACATCTTGTTTCCTTTTTATTGACTAGTCAATTCCCAGTAGATCCACACACTCACTACCTACAACAAATCATTCACAAGATCTAGTAATCAAGGGTTCTGATCAAAAATCGAAGGTGTGTGGATTTGCTTGGAATCGGATCCAGTTCTTATTGTTAATCGGTGACAATCAATCTTGTGTTGTAAGAATATCAAAACCCTTATTTGATATTTTTATTCGAATACCTACATGTTCTTGTGATTTATGGAAACTTGGTCTATTAAAATTTTGTTGGTTGATGTAAATTGTTGATTTTGATGCCATCGATTATAAAGTTTTGTTGGAATTTCCTTTGTGTTATTGTTATTGTGTGGTGCATTAAAAACTAAGAAACTAAAACTAAGATTGAACTATGTTGGCTCGGATTTGGAAGTGTATGTCGTAGCTTATTGAATTCGGGTTTTGCTTATTTGCTTTCGGGTTGATTGAATAAGCAGTCTAACCAATTGTTTATAGAGATAATAAAAACTTGGTGTGGCGTTAATTTTGGTCTAGGTTTAAGACGCTAAAACTTTGATTGTGGCTTAAATTCTGTGAGTTTTAGCCTATTTTGGTTTTACATGAAACCTGTTGTAGTGTTGGGTCATGTTTGGTTTCTTTTTGTTTTGAGTCGACACCGATAGGTTATACTAGTCCTGAGTCGAGAGGTTAAGGTTTTGATTGTGTTTAGATATCGAAACCCACTGTGGTGGATTCACAATGGTATACGTTGAATCGATTGGTTGCTGTTTTTGGTTCCAGGAAAACACCCACCATGAGTTTATATTTTGTCATCATCAAAAAGGGGGAGATTGTTGATGCAAATAATGTTCTAAAAACGTTATTTATATCTTTCGATTACTTCACGTTTTGAGGATGACAAAATGTGAAATCACGATACGTTAAAATCAACGTAAACAAATCTTTAATCGGAAGATCCCGTTTCTACGCAAATCACTCTTGAACAAAGTTATAACTTGAACTAGTGATCAAAGAAGTGAATTTATGTTTTGAAAATTCACATTTTAAATGGGACAAAACATTTTTTCAAAAATACACATGACAAATTATTTTTGAAATATTAAGATATGTTTTAATGGAAAAATTAGTTTGAAAAACATAACAGCTATTTTTCCCCCCAAAATCAGCTCCAACCTTCCCCAAATAAGTTTTCACCAGAAAAGACAAAATTTGGAGCGTTCTAGTCTACGACGGCTCCACGGTTCCGTTAAATTTAATGGAGCCGTGGGGTATTTAACGGAGCCGTCCGTACCATTTTTTCTGTAACGTTCAGATTTTTCTTGCCTATAAATATCAACCCCTTTCACAGTTTTAGGCACCCTTCACACACAGAAAAATCCCTTAGCTCAATCCTCTCAAACCTTTCACTTCTTTAGATTAGTTTTCTTTGTTTCAAGAGTGATCCAATCATCCTTCAAGTGATCCTCTTCATACCTCTTCACTAGCAAGAGAAGAACACAAGTATCCAAGTAGATACAAGGTGTTGTCATCCCTCTTCATTAGCAAGAGAAGAACACAAGTATCCAAGTAGATACAAGGTGTTGTCATCCCTCTTCATTAGCAAGAGAAGAACTCAAGTATTCAAGAAGATACAAAAGTTATAGTTGTTAGGTTTTTGTAACACTTGTTACAACCATGTTGTATCTTTGCATACATCAAGCTTTCTTATCATTTGTGAGTGAGAGTGAAGATCAAGTGTGATCTATAGAGATAGTGAACATCTCTTATAACCATTGGGCTTGTGTGATTGATCAAGAAGATCAAGGGTCGATAGATTAGTATTAGTTGAGTAGAGTGAAGTGAGTGTTGATCATTGTGATCGTGTTGAGATCTTGGTGATCTCTTGAAGCCACTAGGCTTGAGTGTTTGGTCACGTGGACCTTTGTAGATTGGTGCTAGCTAAGATTAGCACTCGACATCTAGCTTAGTGTCGGTAATTGGATAAGCGACATGTACGGTTTTCTCCGCCTGAAGAGAGGTTGTTTATATAGTGTTTGAAACTCTCGAGTGTGGTACTCGGGGAGTGGAGTAGGGCGAAGAAGAGCTTCGTAGCCGAACCACTATAAATCCTCTGTCTCGGTTCGATCTTTCCAACTCTATTCTTTACTTTTATTTGTTATTATTATTTAGCTTAGTGTTTAGTTCATATTGGGGTTGATTGGTTACACATAAAGTTCGAATCAAAGTTTCCAATTGCTAACTTTTAAAACAAGATTTTTAAAAGGATTTTTAAACCGGTAAACTATTCAACCCCCCCTTCTAGTTTCCCACAATTGGTATCAGAGCCAGGTTAGTCAAGATTTTAAAGTATATTGTATTTTAAAACTTGAAAGGATCAATGGATTCCGACAAATATCTAGAAGGGCAATCTATGCAAAGACCACCACTTTTTGAAACCGATTGTTTTATATATTGGAAAACAAGATTCGAAACGTATGTGAAATCAAAAGACATTGATCTTTCGCATTTATTACCGAGGGTGACTTTCAACCTATTCAAATGAATCCGGAAACTAAAAAGGATGAAATAGTTTCTTATGATAAACAAAGTGATGAACTTAAAAGGAAATTACCAAAAATAATGAGGCTAAAATGATGATTTATAATGCTTTGCCTAAAAAGGAATTCGAAAGAATTTTCATGTGTAATAGGGCAAAAGATATTTGGAAAACTTTGTTAGTCACTCACCAAGGTAATAACCAAGTAAAAGAGAACAAGATAGATCTTCTTGTTCAACAATATGAACAATTCTCCATTTCGGAGGATGAGTCAATAGATAATGCTTTTGCTAGATTTAATAATATTATCACTAGTCTTAAAGCTCTTGATGAAGGTTATTCTAGTAAGAACTATGTTAGGAAGTTTCTTAGAGCTCTACATCTTAAATGGAGAGCAAAGGTCACCGCCATAGAAGAGTCAAAGGACTTGGCGGCATTGTCACTCGATGAACTTATAGGAAATTTGAAAGTTCATGAGATGATCATCAAGAAGGACTCCGACATTGTCAAAGGCAAAAGCGAGAGAGTTAGATCTCTAGCATTAAAAGCCAAGAAGGAGTGCAGTGATGAGGAATGTTCGAGTTCCGGTAGTGAAGATGAAGAATACGTACTAGCCGTTACGAACTTTAGAAAGTTCTTTAGGAGGAAAGGTAGATTTCCTAGATAACCTCGCGATGAGAAAAGGTCATCCCAAAGAAATCATGATGAAAGAAAAGGGACAAGTGATAGGAAATGCTATAGATACGGAGATCCTAATCACTTCATAGGAGAATGTCCTAAGCCACCAAAATCCAACAACCAAAGAGCCTTTGTAGGAGGCTCTTGGAGTGATAGCAGTGAAGAAGAAGAGAAGAAGCCTAACGATGAAAAGTTCCTAATGGCTCAAGCTTCTAACGAGGTACATTCCGACTCTTCTTATTATAGTGATAATAATTCGTCAATAGATGATAGTGAATTGCATGACGAATACAACAAACTATGCGTAGTTAGTACTAAGATCTTAGGTAGAAACACAAAACTTAAATTAAAACTACAAGAACTAGAACTACAAGTCCTAGAACTAAAAGATCAAGTCAAAAGACTTGAGAAAAACAAGGAAGTAGACTTAGGATGCGGGTCATGTATAAGTCTTCAAGTAGAAAATGAAAAACTTAAAGAAAATGCTTTAAGAATCATTAAGTTTGATGAAGGAACTAAAACACTTAATGATATACTTGAAAACATTAGATATAGTGAACATGACCGTGCGGGTTTAGGTTTTGACCCAAATCAGGCTTCTACAAGTGGTACCAAACAAGTTAAATTTGTAATTCCTGAAACGTCTAAGTCTGAAGGGGACGGCACCACTAAAGGTACAGACGACACCACTAAATTTAGTGGTACCGTGGTACCGTCTGGTGCTGAAGACGGAACTGGGTCAATTTTAAAAAGTAGCCTAAGTCCTAAACCAAGTCACATAGTTAAAAATAGTTCTAGTGTGTCTACTCCAAGTAAAGGGGAGGTCAAAAGCTCTTACAAACCATTGTCATCTCCCGAATATGGATTTGTAAAGCGTGACACTAGGTTGACTACTCCTCCGCCTAGAAAGGTGAACTCTCCCAAACCTCGATCTAGAACTCCTCTACCGAGAGGTAACTTTAGAAGACAAAATCATCCAAGTAACTTTCCCGTAACTTGGAATGATCGTCCATCAAAAGGTTACTTACCATGGGAAATGTGTCCTCCATTCTCACATCCTAAACTAACGCAACAAATGCGTAGGATGTTTGACTCTAATAACTTTGGACCCATGAGATATTGGGGACCAGATGTTTGAACTTTTGTTTTGCTAGGAAAACATGAGTGTAAATAAATTTCGTAGTCTAACAAAAGGAGTATGATGTGTTATCAAACAAGTCTGGTGACAAAAAAGTCAAGTCGTGTCTTATATGCTCAACATTCAACAAAGGTAGTCTAATCCTCTAGTTTTAAGAGCAACACCTCAGGCACAGGTACGCTTTCTTAAAATACCCTTTGTTAGAAGTAATGTTTGGCATGAAATAGTGTAGTTAGAATCTAACGTGGTAGGCACTATAACACAGAAACTCTATTCACATCTTATCATGTCAAACTCAACTTGTCCAGAAATGTTTGATGATTGCTTGAAGATCATGCGTGACAAGTTTGAATTAAGCATTGATGAGTGAATCAAGTTTCCTTCCTTGCACATAAGTAATCTTGCCTATATTAAGTATCACTTTAAACTTATGTATACTATATGTATGAGATACATAGTTTAAGTAATAGTCTTAATTGACACTGACACCCATATCCGCAAAAACAAAACTCACAAGAGACGAAGAAGGTGAGTGCGCGGATATAACTAGGTTAGGGGCATAATAGGTAAAGTAGTTTACCTAACAGCAAGTAGGTCCATTATCATGAATAGTGTTGGCTTTGTGCCCACTTGTAAGAAGTGTCCCAAAACCTCTTACATCAAAGTGTTTAATGTATCATACCATACATTAAAGATACTACACACTTGAGATTGCGATATCTTGAGGAGATTGATGTAGAAAATGTTTCTATACCAACTCTGATAATGTGAGAGTTAATGTGGATTGAAACATAAAGAGTAATGTTTGTACCTTCATAGGTTGATTAACAAACATCTTGGTTCCCCAAGAAACAAACTACTCTTATTGTCTCCATGACCGAAGCCGAGTACGTAAGCGCCGAAAAGGCATGACAACAAACACTATAGATGAGACAACCCCCTATGAAGAGTAGCAGTCAAGATGCCATTAGACTTGACCGGGAACCCTGTAGTTTGCTCATGAACGAAGCTCGTCGAAGTACGTCATCTCCTCCGTCTCTTGAATGACAACATCGTCAATACTCCAACCAACACGTTCTCGTCACCCCACTCATGACTATTTAGATAATTCTTCCGAATTATTAAAGTCATCGTCCACCTCTCTCCTGATGACCTCTTAATAATTCACTTGAAATATTAACTTCATTTCTCACGTCTTATTCTATGACTCATTTGTCATTTCACTCACATCGCCTCATGCCTATTAAGTCATTCCTCTCATCCCGCTTATGACAATCTCGATATTTCAATGGAAATATTAAAGTCATCCCTCGCGTCATACCTTATAACCTCTCATCCCCTCTACAACCTCTCAAAAGTTTCACGGGAAACATTGAAATCATCTTTCTCACTCGTCACATGATTTTTAGAAACTTCTTTGAGAAATTCTAAGTCATTCCCTTTCAACTCTTCACATGACTTCATGAATATTTCACGGGAAATATCAAGTCATTCCTTGTGTCGCGTACTTCGACTAATTAAATATTTCATAGGAAATATTATAGTCATCCTCCAAAACACAACTCATAACTTCTATTTATTTCATGGGAAATACTAGAAGTAAATCCTCATCCAATGACAACTTAGTCAATTTCCTTGGAATCACTAAGGTCATTTCCGATCATCCCATTTAATCATCTTTCGTCAAAAAGTTTATTAGGTATAAACTTTTTCCTCGTGTCAAAAAGTATTACTAAATAAGTAAGATTAATCAGCCAAAAGTCAAAATGGAAGAAAAATTGGACCATCAGATATACGGCTACATTAAAGAGCCACGGCTCCACTAATGTTTAATGGAACCGTGGAGCCGTGCATCTGAAAAACGCGCCCATTTCACTTTCTTCTACACAGACTTTCCTAACACACCCAAAAACACTTTCATTTGCTGTCAAAACCGAACCATAACACCTTAATTCAACTAAACTCTTGCAAATCAAGATTGAGGAAATTGAAATCAACAAATCCTAATCACAACATCACTAATTGTAAGTAAATCACTCTTAATTTCATTTAATTTGAGTCCAGGGTTTATTCTTGAGTATAAATCCGAATTGGGGATTTTCAAAATTAGTTAAACCCTTGTGAAATTAAGACTAGGATTAGACAATGTAGCATTCACATGATTCCCTAAACCTAGGATTTCCAAAAACCCATTTATGTTGCAAAACCTAATCTGAAATTAATCACTAAATTCAGATTATGATTGATTATTTGTAATGGAATCATGTTTAGGATGATTAAAATTGAGTTAGGAACGTTTTGCTGTAAAAGCTTTTCAAACTAAAAGCTCGTTGGCGCCATATTGAGGCGTTTGCCAAACACCCCAATTCGATCATTTTTTGAAAAACTTCACAAGTCTAGGTTCATGAAACCTTCTTCATGCATTGTTGATGCAAATTAAAAACATTTTTGCATGCATACATGAACTCTCAAATATGGGTCGAAGTACATAATTGATATGTATTGTTCGCAAAGAGCTTATTTTGCAAAAGTCCAAAATCGATACATACACGAAGGGCGTGTAGTCGATGCACTCTATGTCACGACAGACAACATCCATGTCTGTTTCCCATCTATCGAGTTCGATTGTTTATACAAAATAAACGATCAAGTCTGTCCTCGTTTTATTCTCGAGTTTTATAGTCATGTCCGTACCTACATTGATCTTGATGGAAACGTCTTTCTTGATTTTTCGATTCGACACCAAAATATCATCTTGTCTGTCACTGAGATTGGTCATATTCTCGGTATTCCCTCATATGGTCAGTGTGCATTCACTAAAAACCATTCTCTAGAGTCTGTTTACTATAGTCTTGAGAACGAAGGTGCTTATCGTACCGAAGTTCCCGACATTGAAGTAATTAAACAAGTAATCCAAATCCCTCGAGTCACCAACACGTATAAAAAACGTGATGGTTCCATTGTCTACCTCGACCCAAACAAAATATACCTCAAAGAGCTTCGTCCCGATATTAGAAATTGGGAACTTCTTCTGCGTGAGAACGCGTTAAGCCTTGCAGGCAACCGTGATCACGTTCTGGCAAGTCTTGCCCACATGCTATACTGTCTTAGTATCGAGGAACCTTACAACCTCGCATACTACATGGTCAAACGGATGGCCAGTATTCATCGTCATTCCGATGAGCTCATGCCATATGGCATGTTGCTCACTCATTTATTCAGGTGGGTTATACAAAGCTACCCATCCCTTAATGATGTCGACTATATCCTAGTCAATCAGGTTATGAAACCACTTGGTGGACCACACCGTCGCACAAAGCAACGTAAGGACAAAGGGTCCAAACATGGTCGTAAATCCACTTCCGATATTCCCCATTCTTCCTCCTCATTCGGTCACAGTTCGTCCTCTCAACCCATGGATGAGGATGATGATGAGGTGAACGAAGAAGGAACATCTCGTCCTAATACTCCCTCTCCCGACACCTACTTTGACAACCTTGACACCTCATCATTTCGACGTACAACCGACCTCGAAAACGGGATGGTCAACCTATCCCACGTGATGAGAAGGCAAACTACAATGTACAATAGACAAGTGGAGATGCATGAGCAAACTATCGGGGGATTCAAGTCCATCGGCAAGGCTATCAAAGGACTTGGGAACAAGATTAAAAAGTTGGGGAAGAAACGAGACTAGTTAGGATTAGCTTAAGTAGTACTATTTACTTAAGTATTATTAAGCTATTATAAATAAAGTCATGGCAATGTCCATAAACATTAACTTGCTTAAAATGTTCTCCTTTAACATTTCACACTTGAACATGGTTAATTTGCTTAGTTAATTAACCTTTATGTTAATCAATCTTGTCTAGTTCATGCATGTTCTATTATTTTATTACATGCACTAGATGTTAAACTTGATTGAATTCATGCATGCTTAATAGTTACCTAAATACATAGATGATCACATGATCATGTTAGTTGCTAGTTGAAACTAGCTTTAGGAATTCTATGTGTTTAGTGATTTGAGGCTTTGAGATTTGCAGCCAATGGATTCCCTAGAAAATTTCCCCATTTAGGCTGCCTAAAACCTGCAGACCTGGAAAGAAGGTCAAAAGAGCCCACGGCTCCATTAAATAGGCCACGGCTCTACTAACTTTAGTGGTGCCGTCGTACCTTTAATGGTATCGTGCCTCTGTAAGACGAATTTAACAATTCTCTTTCACTTTTTGACTTTCTTTTCCTGAAAAACTGCAAACAAAACCTGATTCCCATGCACCCAAATCCCCAAATTCAACATCCTTTTCAACCTTGCATGCTTATGATTTGGCTATTTAAGCTAACATCATGCATTGCCATCCTTACGCCCATCCTTACACCTTCACAACTCACCATTCATACACCATGTCTTCCACCATTGCTTCCACCTCACACAAGAACAAGAAACCTAGATTCAACATTAAACCAACAAATTAAACCACTCTAGTTGATCAATGGATCAAGAATGTTCACACACCTCAATCATCAACTAAACCTATCACCAATGTCATTGCCCTCATTGATCTCACCTTGGATGATGAAGATGAAACCCACACACCCATAACCTCTACCAAATCATCATCTTCCTTCACTACACCCCAAGCTCCATCCAAGGCAACCTCTAACAAATCCACATCCTCATCCTCCACAACAAGAACCAACACACACTCATCTAAACCTAGTCCCATTCACCCTTTAGCCTTAACACTTAACTCATCACCATCAACTTCCCTTGAATTGAGAACTAACACAACACCCTCATCACTTTCACCATCACCACAACCTCTAGCTCTCACCCTCACCTTATCACCAATAAATCCATTTGAATTTGGGAGCAACACATCATTACCTTCCATATCACCATCACCTCAACACTTAATGGGTTATCCCATCCTTTATCCCCTACACACACACACCTTAAGTTGTGTTTGTTGCCATCACAACTTTGAGCTCATCATGAACCTTAGAGATGAGCTTAGCTTTAGGTTTTCATATCTAGAACACCTCCTCACACCACCCATGGGACCCATCATCCTCCCACCACCCCCACCACACAATAGCCCAAACTAAGCATGATGGTGTTTGGTCTCCCAATAAATGATTAGGAACCTTTTGAAGTTGGAAGCAAATCTAGAAGCCTCATGTTACTTTAGATGTTTATGTATCTTCTTGTTAGCTTAATTTGCTTTCCTATTGTAGTCATACTTATGTATGACATTTATTTTATATTTATGAAATGGGCTTTTCATTTTGACTACTTAGTCATTTTTTTTGTGGTTGGATATTTTTCAAATGTGCAACTTGTTAGATATTGTATATTTGTCGTCTAAGCTTGTTTTGTAGCACGAACCATTGCTCAATTCCTTTGTGTTCACCAAATGAGGGTGAGTACACATCAAGGGGGAGCCTTTGTCACCTTTTTGATTAGACAAAAAGGGGGAGAAATGGGAGTAAACTCATTGGGAGTAAACTCATTAAAAACTTGTTAAAACTAATTTTAACCTAACATGAGTTTATATTTTGTCATCATCAAAAAGGGGGAGATTGTTGATGCAAATAATGTTCTAAAAACGTTATTTATATCTTTCGATTACTTCACGTTTTGAGGATGACAAAATGTGAAATCACGATACGTTAAAATCAACGTAAACAAGTCTTTAATCGGAAGATCCCGTTTCTACGCAAATCACTCTTGAACAAAGTTACAACTTGAACTAGTGATCATAGAAGTGAATTTATGTTTTGAAAATTCACATTTTAAATGGGACAAAACATTTTTTCAAAAATACACATGACAAATTTTTTTTGAAATATTAAGAAATGTTTTAATGGAAAAATTAGTTTGAAAATCATAACAGCTATTTTTCCCCCCAAAATCAGCTCCAACCTTCCCCAAATAAGTTTTCACCAGAAAAGACAAAATTTGGAGCGACCTAGTCTACGACGGCTCCACGGTTCCGTTAAATATAATGGAGCCGTGGGGTATTTAACAGAGCCGTCCGTACCATTTTTTCTGTAACGTTCAGATTTTTCTTTCCTATAAATATCAACCCCTTTCACAGTTTTAGGCACCCTTCACACACAGAAAAATCCCTTAGCTCAATCCTCTCAAACCTTTCACTTCTTTAGATTAGTTTTCTTTGTTTCAAGAGTGATCCAATCATCCTTCAAGTGATCCTCTTTATACCTCTTCACTAGCAAGAGAAGAACACAAGTATCCAAGTAGATACAAGGTGTTGTCATCCCTCTTCATTAGCAAGAGAAGAACACAAGTATCCAAGTAGATACAAGGTGTTGTCATCCCTCTTCATTAGCAAGAGAAGAACTTAAGTATTCAAGAAGATACAAGAGTTATAGTTGTTAGGTTTTTGTAACACTTGTTACAACCTTGTTGTATCTTTGCATACATCAAGCTTTCTTATCTTTTGTGAGTGAGAGTGAAGATCAAGTGTGATCTATAGAGATAGTGAACATCTCTTATAGCCATTGGGCTTGTGTGATTGATCAAGAAGATCAAGGGTCAATAGATTAGTGTTAGTTGAGTAGAGTGAAGTAAGTGTTGATCATTGTGATCGTGTTGAGATCTTGGTGATCTCTTGAAGCCACTGGGCTTGAGTGTTTGGTCACGTGGACCTTGGTAGATTGGTGCTAGCTAAGATTAGCACTCGACATCTAGCTTAGTGTCGGTAATAGGATAAGCGACGTTTACGGTTTTCTCCGCCTGAAGAGAGGTTGTTTATATAGTGTTTGAAACTCTCGAGTGTGGTACTCGGGGAGTGGAGTAGGGCGAAGAAGAGTTTCGTAGCCGAACCACTATAAATCCTCTGTCTTGGTTCGATCTTTCCAACTCTACTCTTTACTTTTATTTGTTATTATTATTTAGCTTAGTGTGTAGTTCATATTGGTGTTGATTGGTTACACATAAAGTTCGAATCAAAGTTTCCAATTGCTAACTTTTAAAACAAGATTTTTAAAAGGATTTTTAAACCGGTAAACTATTCAACCCCCCTTCTAGTTTCCCACATTATGCATCGTTCACCTTCACGGATGCTACTCTAACCTGGTGGAACAACTATCTGAAGTCTGCAGGCATTGATGCCGCGTACACAATGCCATGGGAAAATTTCAAGGAAATGGTGCTCAAAAAAGTATTACCCTCGCAACGAAGTTAAAAAGTTAGAGGTCGAGTTTTGGAACCTCAAGGTGCAGGGTACCAACATGGCTGCATACAACCAATGCTTTCAAGAGTTGGCTTTACTGTGCCCTGAGATGGTCCAAAATGAAGCTCTCTTACTAGAGAGATACATTGGAGGATTACCCCCATCCATCAAGGGTAATGTCACTACCTCCAAGGCTGCTGATCTCCATGAGACTATGGAAGTGGCCAACAAGCTAATGGACCAAGTAATTGAGGATACCGCCGAGAAGGTGGTAGATAACAAAAGGAAATGGGATGATCACTCCGAAAACAACAACAACAACCAGAACAAGTGACAAGAGATCGCCAAGGTCTACACTGCTGGGTCGGGAGAGAAGAAGGTTTATTCAGGGAAGTTACCCTTGTGTAACCGTTTTAACTACCACCACAACGGGAAATGTGCTGGAAGGTGCCACAACTATCAGAAGATTGGACACATGGCCAAAGACTGTAGATCTAAAACCTTTGCAAGAGCATAGACAGCACCAGAGAATAATTAGAAGGCCGAGGTGACCTGCTATGGGTGTGGATAGAAGGGGCACTACAGAAATGACTGCAAGGAACCAAAGTACCAGGAAACCTTGGAGCAGGAGGAAAACAGGACTTGAACGTGATGTCAAAAGGTCGACTGCCCTATATAATGAGACCTAAGTTTAGACTCTCTTAAGATGTATTCCTATAAGACTTTATTAGTACCTTTCTGTAAACCTCGTCGTATTGTATGGATTGGTGTACGTTTATCTTGAGTTATAAGCTTATTTGACTCACAACTATCTGCAATCTCATATCGACTAGATGTATCAATCGTCGCCATTGCACTACTTATTTTACTACCATTTAATAAACCACTCGATTATCATTTTACGACTATTTTATTTAAATATCATAAGCTTTTGGTTACCTTGCTACCCTCTATTAAAATGATAAATTGTGTCGTTATTAACATACAAACAGTTTGCAATTATCTTACAGCCCATTTTGCTCCTACACTATGAACTATTTTGCTATTATAAACTACAACTTTGCTATGCCTTGCAAATAATAAATTATTTTTTTTATTACCCTAAAAGACTATTTTGCAAAACGCCTTACAAACTATTCTGCTATCATCCTGTAAACTATTTACTCCCTTGGAAAGTATTTTTTGCTACCACAACATAAATAGAATAACCAATATTTTCCTTTTTAACTAAACCCAGCATTGCATCATTGGACCTTAATTATATAAAGCCTGATCACCTGTGTATAATTCAGGTAGGACCATACTATGCTAGGATTGGTTGCCTTAAATTATTATCAAAGGCCAAAGTCTTTATTTTCAAGAATTCAAAACTCACGTGTGTAAGTACATAAAAGTAGTGCAAAGTCATGGCATTCGTACTAGCAACCACAGTAACCAATTGGGCACCAATACAATCTTACCACTTAGAATCAGCCTCGTCTCACATCCTATTCTAAACTGAAGGGATAAGTTACACCACTAACTATCATGAGGCCATCTACCGGAGAGCATGGCCACAATCAGTGAGATTACCTACGATTACAACCTTAGGATTTCGTACGAAACCAAATCTTAAAATGCCTCACCTCATTTTGCTACTTCCAATTTCGAAGTATCTTACCGTCAAACAAACAACCTCCGGATTCGATAGCTACCTGGCAACTCATAACCCCACGTGTGACCGAAACATACTTTCCCTTGAAAGCATCTATGTCAATCATTACGACGACTACATCCAGTTCCTTAATCATACACTCTGCATTGGATACTGAGTACACCATTAAATCAACCAACTGATTGCTAGTAGCTACCAACATCATTCTTCAAGATTGTACTCTGAAACGTTCTATACTACTCATTCAACATCGACCTCATTCCAGTTTCACTTGGAAGCCCCGATGTCATCAATGGTATGGATTGGATATCCAAGTACCGTGTCATTACCATCTGCGACGAGAAGATCGTTCGCGTACCTTAACCTATCGAAATCATGGATCGAGAGGTCAAACAACTTAAGAGAAGTCGTATCCCTATCGTCAAGGTTCGTAGAAACTCTCGAAGAGGTCTCGAATTCCTGTAGAAACGTGAAAATGAAATCAAGCGTAAATGCCCTCAATTTTTCTCAACTCCATCGGGTAACTCTAAGTGAAAACCGAGGACGGTTTTCCTTCTAAGGCGGGAAGGATGTGACAAATGGTAATTTTTCCACTAATATTTTAATCATAAATGTTAATTTATAATAAATGTTAATTTATTATTACCTGACTGATAAATTAAGCATTCATGAGCTTGCATAACAATTTCGGGAAGCAAACCCGCATACTGTAGCATACAGTAACACACAAAACTATTTGATTTTATCAGAAAAAGTGAATTTTTCCACTTTCGATGTATTCCTCGGTGTGGTCGAGTGATACTCAAAATTTAAAATGGTCAAAATAGATCGAATACGAGTGTTTTGAGTCATCCCCATGTTGATTCTACACAAACAAGTTATAACAAGAACCTGTGAATTGTGATTTCTGAATGTTGCGACCAATATTCTTTTTGTTTACTGATGTTGGGCCAAAGCCCAGTAAACCTCAGTGGGCTTTTATTGTTTCGTTACTGGAACGAAGCCCATCCAGAGTTGGGAATTCGTTTGTTCCATATTGGGCCACAGCCCACTCCACATAACCTCAACATAAGGGTGTGTTTGTATATTCTGTTTTGTACACGAACTATTTCCGCGGTCGCCTAAATTATTTTTCCCGGTTATTTCAACTATGTACGTCACGACTTAAAACAACTCGACTCATTACCGACTCGTTTCACTTCACCCAATTACAAATCTCGCAATATATATAACTAGATCATACAACGTACTTAGTAACTCAACATGATTTTTATAACGAATTGACTTACTTTATAAACTAAGTTTAGTTGTACATTACACATGCAACTATAAACTCTTTTATACATTTAAAAACTATAAGAACGAAACGAAAACTAAAATTGTAAAATTTTAACTCGTTCATTAATACATACCATCTATTTGATTACATATAAACTTGACATACTTTATAAAAACTCATATGAATTTATTAGATTATAAAACGATTATTTACTTAAACACAAACCTTATAACTTTTGTTAGCACGAGAAAACCAAAACTTGTACTCGCGTCATGCCCGCCTATTGTCAAAAAGTATATACTTAGCTTACTATATTTCATTAAATGTAATAATCAATAATGAGGAATTTTATATATATATATATATATATATATATATATATATATATATATATATATATATAGACACACCATCCTTCTCATTCACACACTTATACATGTAATATATATATACACGCACTTAGTATTATATACTCATTTAACAATAATGTTTCCATATGCCGTCAACGTCTAATATTTGTTAGTAATTATTTTCCATACATAGTTTTTCGGTTACTGTCAAACCGGAGACTTATTCGTCTTTGATACTTTTGTTATTATGTGCTTATATGCTTATGCACTTCCAAGAGCCAGTATTTGCAAACATTTAGAAAATCAGTTTTCAAACTTAAATGCTACCACACAAGCAACAATAATACAACACATTAAAACTTTTGATTTAATTAAATTTCGTTGAGTCTTAAACTTAGTCTGTGAACTAAAACAAACCTTACTAATCTAGGTCGTGTGTTGGTGCTGAACACTGTCTGAATTATTGCACTATCTGACTGCTAATTGATGAGGTGAGTTTATAGCCCCACTTTTACTCTCATTACTTGTTTATCAAACGTTGGGGTGAGAAACATGCAAAACTTTTATTTGGACCTGAACTGAACTGATGCTTTTATCAAACTATTACATAGAATTAGCCTAAGACACTGAATCCCACATGCCCAAACTCATGAACCGTCAATTCCTGCGGGGAAGCGCGAATGCTATAAATAGATCTATTGGGGTTGACACCCCCGTTCGGTTTGGTCAGGTTGACCAAATGCGAGCGTATAACATGTCGATACACGAGTGTTACAAGATAGACACTTACAAGGGCTTTATTTAACGTGCTTCTAGAGCATGCACATTGTCAAGCTTCGGTTGCATGAACTTAGTGCTACCGTAATAGACTTCACTTTTGAGTGACATTATATTCATCTGCTTTGTTTATGGTCCAACTACTGCTTTATATTAAACCTATGAACTCACCAGCTTTTTGCTGACTTTTAGCATGTTTTTCTCAGGTGTTTAGGCAACTCATTATTGGCAAGGCGTAGCAAGGCGATGGTCATAAATTATCTATCGAAGTGTTTTCACACAAATTTTATGACTTGTTTTTATGGGACCATTAAACTTTTAGGGCTTATCTGTTAAATTTAAAACTTTGATGTAAACTTGATTTAATTCAACTGAATGTATTTTAATGGAGTGTGTATTCCGCTCTTTATTACCTTGTGTTATGTTTTCCAATTCAGTAGCACCCCAGGACCCGAATGCTTCCGCAATACCAGATTTTGGGGGTGTTACAGGTTTCATAATCAATGGAGCCGTTAATAATAAAGCTTGCTAAATCATCGTCATCAGGAATAGATCTCACACTATACGCGTCTGAATCGACTTCCCAAACTTCTTCATCGATGTTGCTGTTGCGAATATTTTTAGTGTGCACTTTACCGTCAATATCAGGTATATCGTCCCACATGTCATCGTCACTCATGTTATGTTTGCGTAAAATCTCTCTGTCATAAGCCTCATCAATGGCAGTATATTTTGAATCGCCTGAGTAAATACCAAAAAATATATATGTATATATATATATATATATATATATATATATATATATATATATATATAATTATATATATATATAATATAACTTGTAATTTTAAACCTTTTTAAACAACTTACAAATACAAATGTTTTATAATTAGTTTTCAACAAACAACCTATCGAGGAGTCTTCAATGATATCTTCATCAAGGGTAGTATATTTGGGTTTATAATTATCTATAGAATAAAAGGGTTCATTGAGATCATTGATGTTTGTCCAAATGTCATCTTCAGAGTTGCTATTATTCTTATCAAATTCATCATCTGTATCCTCATCAATCAGCATATAAGTCTGATGTCTTGTGCTGTCTATTTGATGTGATGTTTTAGATCGTTTTATCATAACATGGTCTTCATCATCAGACTTGTAAGATTCAAAGTACACAACATAAAAACATATTGTAAGTTATAATATATTAATGTATAAAAACAATTTATGATATTCTAATGCTAATTCATACCATTCTATCTTGTACTTGAATGTGATTAGTTGTTTTTTTGACTGCTTCAAATGATTATGGTTGTTCATAATCTGATGAGATAACTTCAACATAGTTCGTGTTTATAATTTTGTTGTTTTTAAACAACCTACATCGTTTTCGTGATTTTAAAGCAGGCTGTAAAACGAACAAAAATTATTAACACACATGGCTTTATTTTTATGTTTTATTTAATGTTAAATAACTAAGTTTACCTCATCATCATTTGTTAAAACAATGATTGGTGTCTTTGTTTTGTCCATCTCGATAGGTGTGGTTTGTTTAGGAGTTGATGAATTTTCCTTGTTCTTCATATTATTAACATTCAAAAATATGAAACTTGTATAACATGAACACAAATTAAAACTAATATAGCGAATCATACCTCCTCATCATCAGATATAAACTGATCATTGGTTGGTTTAGGTGTCACCATTGTTAGTGTCTTTTGATAAGTTCAAGTTGATGTTTTGGTTCAAGAAGTTACATTGAATATAGCTTTATTTATAGATTACGGAATATATTTTTGGAAGCAGATATGTTTCATATTAAAATTAAAATAAAGATATATAGTATACGTATATCTTTTTTCTAAAATTACTAATCAATAGGTCATATTTTAGGTATTGATATATTATATTTTTATTTTTTATATTATTCGTAAATTCCAACAATAGGATATATTTTCGGTATTGATATATTGTATTTTTTTTTCTTTCTAAAATTACTAATCATTAGGTCATATTTTAGGTATTGATATATTATACTTTTATTTTTTTTTATATTATTCATAAATTCCAACAATAGGCTATATTTTAGGTATTCATATATTATATTTTTATTGTTTATATTATTCATAATTTCATGGTTTTTTTTATAAATTATTCGTTAATTCCATCAATAAGCTATATTTAAGGTAATGATATATTTTATTTTCATTGATTATAGTATTCATAATCCCATGAATTTTTAAACGAAAACATATAAACTTATACAGTTTAACAAAAACATATGACATTAAAATTTATATAAAATCACATAAACGTAATAAGATACATGACAAATCCATATATAAATTAAATTTATGTGATTTCTCTTGATCATATGCTAAATACAGATTTTCATACTCTATTGTTTCCAATTCTTCTTCTTCAGTAACATATTCTTTTTCCTCGACTTCTATATTTTTGTTTCTACTCTGGTCTTCCTTGAGGTTATTTACTTTGTACTTTGATCTTTGTCTCTTGCTGCGCTTTTCGAATGCGTCCCATTTTTCCTTCCTTAACTGAGCTAATTTTGCAAAATACCACTCAGCAGGATGTTGTTTTGCGCTTGTTGCATCATCTTTTCCTCCAGCATGGATTCCTTCTAACAAATAGTAAGAAGATTATAAGATTACTAATGTTAACAAAAGTATTGGAGTTGTTTTTTCATATTATGTATGATTTTAAAGTTGTTACAAAACTATAAACTAACCTGTTGATGCAACAGATTCTTTGTTTGAGAATTCATAGGGTGACTCGGTTTGAATCTTCCTGTTTAAACAAAAACAATTTTTAAAATTACAAACTATGGTGGCATATAAAACGTATTAGATAGTAACCTGTTAAACTTACTTGGGATGATTTACTTCATCTTCATCTTTTGCAGCAGAATTTCTTGTTCTCTTCATTATCGGATCAATGATGCGTACAATATGGAGGTTAAAAATTGTTTGTGAATTGTGGAAGGCTATAAAGTAAGAAGTTTTATAGGCAAGAATATTGTTATGTGAATTGATAATTAATTATGGAAGTTGTAAGTTTAAACTTTGAATGTAAAATATTAAAGCTGTACACATTTATCCTCTAAACATAAATGAAGATGTTATATTATCATTAAATTATACTTATCATTCCCTTAAAATGGTTAAAGTTAGTTGCTCAATGGATTTAATCTTGATATGTTTTTTAAATTTTTTATCTTATTTGCTAATTTAATTCATATTATCATTATCATTTGTTTTATCTTCATTTGACATTATAAGCTAAAAATTATCATCAAATTTAAACTTTTGAAAAGGTGTTAAATTCTAAAATATATTTATAATTTTCAAATTTATTTACATATGGCGTGGATAATTATTCTTGTATTAATTAATATAAATAAATGTATGAACATATGAAGTGCAAGTTTATGTTTAATTTATAAAAATTCAAATTAAAATAAACTAAACATTCAAAATTGTAAAACATTAAATAAGGACAAATAACCATACAAAATTGTAAATGATATCAATTGCTTTTTTAAAAGCAATTTTATTTATGAAAATAAGAAGTATATGAGAAAAACTTAATAGCAATAACCATAAACCTAAGAATTTGTAAATTGCAACTAAATTGTTAAAATATTAAAAAAAATAATAATAAAAAAAAAAAAAAAAAAAAATTGATAGGAATGCAGACTTCTTTAACATCAAACATAGTCTTCTTTAACATCAATTATCTTTCTCCAACACATGTTCATTATGTTCATCTGCTAGTGATTCATCATCCAATATTGACGTAACACCATTGTTGTTACTTGGCGTGTCATTGTTTGCATCATCTGATGGAATTACAGTATCATCTACAGGCTCTACCAATGGATCTACAGTATCATCTGTGGCATCAACGCACGCTGCTGGACTGTCATGTGTTGTATCTACGGATGGAGCTATAGTGTCATCTGTTTGGTCCTGCTACATTTTTTCAAAAGAAATAAAAGTTTATAGTGTATTTTTTGTTAAAATTTAATGGTTGTTATTCCTGTTTAAAAATATAATGTACAATACCTCATTCATCTCAACAGAGTGTGTTAGCAATTCATCATCTGAACACTCAGAGTCATATTCCACACCTTGAACCTCATCATCATCATCCTATTTTGATTCATGCATAACAATTATTATAAGCTTGTTTGAAAACATACACCGTTGTTAAATATATTTAAAAAATCAATTAATCAAACCTCTTCATCAAGAAAACCGTTCTTGAAATAGTTGATTGTATCAACATCTTCAGTCACCTTTTCCGCTCGATATATATGATTAATATTGGTGTGGTTAAATTCAGAAAACAAAACTTTGAAAAGATATTTCCTCCCAATAATTTGATTAAGGTCATCTGGAAAGTATTCGTCTGTGTTCATGCCTTCTCTTTCCATGATCTCCCATGCTGTTATATTTGTCATCTTGTGCACGCTGTTGTCAAAAATCACAACTTGTGCAGTACCACTTTCATCAAATATTCGCACAATGATCTTGAACCTACAAATGTAAAGTATTTCAACCTTAGAAAGCTTTATTGTATTTTTTAGAAAAAATTCAAATACTAATATATATATATATATATATATATATATATATATATATATATATATATATATATATATAATAGTTTGTTTTACATACCTAGATACAACTGCATATGTTTCTCTATGTTTCTTACAATACCACAGTTGTTTCTTATTCTTTGTACCTGAATTGCCTTTTAAAACAATTGGTGTTTCTCTTGTATTGCATGCTTTGCAACCTGTATAAGCCCATCCACTTTCATATTGTATACTATGCACTATTGCATAAACTACACAATGTGAATCCAGTATTTAAATACAGAATCATATACAAACATTATTTTACTTAATGTGTCTAAAATCAATGCTAAAAATTTTTTTATATACAATTTAAAAGAATAAATTGTATCTGACCTGTTCAATGGTACGAATCATTCCAACCAATCTCTTTACACAACCTTGCATGAATTCCATAGGCATAACAACACATCTGACATGAGAATAATCTTCAATTCTGAATTCACTTTCATTATATCCCTGTTGCTCTTCATAGCTGTGGGATGTATAAATAAGTCTTCTTATAAATTTAACATGTATTTAGTTCCATATTAAAACACATATAGCACAACGTCAATGTAATTACCTTTTCCGGATAGCCACTAATTGTGGTATATCTCTGTTTATAAATATTCTTGTGCCGAATAAAGCGTTATGAATTGACGGCTTGTCTGTGTTGTGTAACAGAGAAAGAAAATTAAAACAACTAATAATGTGAATAAAATAACTGACGTTTGCGGGCAAAATTTTAATAGACATTCATAAAACTTACTATCCTAATATTTCCCTTTTTCCAACATCAAAAGGATGTCTATTTGACCAAGCTCATCATGCTTGTTGTCGTAGTCATTCCACATTAACGCCCAATTGTCCCTAAACGTACAATCAATTCTTAAAGATCTGCATAGCATAGCGTATAATCAATATATGATTACAATTGTATATTATTTTATATACATTATTTGAATTAAATGTAAATTTGTAAAATTTACTTACTCAGCGTCTTCAATGACAATTGTCCTACGTATCTTAGGACCGCCAGAACTGTTTACGGTCACTATTTTTCCAATAGCTACGATTTTTCCGATAATATCTGTTTATAATTTTTTTATTAAAAGTGTACAAATAGAATTAAAAATATTATCAACTGTTGTTTATAGTTTTTATAAAAACACATACCAACGAAATCATGTTCGTGATACTCATTGTCTGGGTCAAGAATACTTGAAAATGGTTCATTAATGAAGCCAACAAAGTTGTCATCCATGTGCTCAATTCGTGTAACTTCGGTTCCTTTATAAAAACAAATTTTCTAATGGTTTGGTAACAAAGGTATACTTCCAGCATTCTCTGCTACTCCAAAATTAGAGATTATGTGACATTGACCCTCTTGTAAAAGTGGCTCAAATTTAAACATAAACTCTTTTTTTAAGTAAATCTGAATACGGTTCGACTGTTTATACAATTCAAACATTAAGGATATTTAATAAATATGTATGAATATAAATAATTATTAACTTAATTGAAGTTACCTCTTCATCTTGGAAAACACAATCAAGACTGTAAGGGTCGTGTTCTTCATTAAGCTTGTGTGAATGCCATATGGAGATGCACCTTCCTTTAATGGCCATGTTTACATTCATCGGGTTAATATCTTTAATGAGAGTCATTGTTCGCTCTCCCATTACTAACCATGCAAAATAAAAAAACAGGTGATAATTTGGTACTCTATTCAATTTTACAGTGTATAATGAATCAAACATTGTCAAAAAACCTGGTGTAGAACTTCTAATAGTAGACATACTGCTTCCATTGTTTTTCTTTTGACGTGAACTTCCTCCTACAAATACACAAACATATTATCACCATGTAATTTATATAATATAATTAAATAAAAATAGACATTAATCATTATGTTAATAGAAAACCTGTTGAAAAACTTCCATAAGATGATGTAAGCATCACAGATTCTTTGCTTTGATATGGTTTTGCACTCCGTGAAGGTACATCTGAAGATGTTGTTTGGTATCTAAAATTTGTATTTGGATGTGGATTAATGGTTCCTGTCAATTAAACAATATATTATTCTTATACTATTGTATTCGTTATAAATGTAAAATCACCTCTTTATCTTGGAATACACAATCCAAACTATATGGATCGTGTTCTTCATTCAACTTGTGGGAATGCCACAGAGAAATATATCTTGCTTTTATTGCCATACTATCAACCATTGGACTGATATGACTAACGACAGTTATTATTCATTCCTTGATCTTAGTTGCTGTTAAATTAAACCATACATAATATAGTTATATAGTGATTTAAAACAATAATGTAAATGCAAAACTCTTGATATCTAAATACCAGGTAAAGCACGCTGAGAGCTAGAATTGTGCATTCCATTGTTTTTCTGATAATGTGATTTAGGCACTACAAAATAATACATAAAACATAACATGTTTTTAAAATTATAATATAAATTTAATATGTAACAAATAATTATAATGTATAATGTGTTCTTTATTATAATGGCAATATAACTTTTTTACCTCTTAGTTTCACTCCTGAATCTTCATTATCCGCCAATTTAGCTAATTTTGAGTAGATTTCGCTCCTTAAGTCTTTTTGTTGGTTTTTTATGTATGTCATCCTTTCAGATTGAACCATTGTGTATACGTCCACAATAAACTGTTGACATAGCCTCCTTGCATTCAGTACCGTTGAGAAAACATTTGCTCTTTCTTGTAAGCGATATGCAAAATACTCTCGCATTATTACTCTCGTCTTCTTGTTGGTGGGTGTTTCATCAGTGATACCAAAATGGTATATATCTGTTCGATAACCATCTTCCGCGTACAGAAAAAGCAATGGATACTGGAGTGCAAGGGATGAAGGATGTAGCTCGCTGATTCGCCTGAGTCCGCCTTCTTGCATATGTCGAATAATGTCCCTTTTATGGTTTGTAGAGTGAAATTCTCCTACAATTAGTGCAGCAACTTCAGTAGCCGTAGGAAGATTTTAATTTCTTCCATCTCGTTCTCTTGTACCAATCAGTCGTAACTTAAAGTTTTTTTCTTCTTTTTCACTGACAAAACGTTCACCAGCCATTCAGAACTGAGCAACTAATGGATTTATGCTATCTAGCATGTCTCGTAAATCAACTGTTAGCCGGTGGTCCATAGGATGGTTGCTTGTTAATGCATCTGTTTCTATGCTGTATAAAAAAAATTAATCGACTTCCCAAGCTTCTTCATCTATGTAGTTCTTTCCACAATGTTTACCATGCACTTTACCATCAGTATCAACCATATCATCCCACATGTCATCGTCACTCATGTTATGCTTGCATAAATTCTCTCTATCATATTCCTCATCAGAGACACTATATTTGTAATCATCTGCGTAAATCAAAAAATAAAATATGTAAGTATAAAGTTCCGGCATTTAAAACACTTTACAACTACAAATGTTTATAGAATTATTTTAGAACAAACAACCTGTTGGGAAGTCTTCAATGATTTTTTCATAAAGGATATTATATTTGGGCTTATATTCATCTAAAGCATAAAATGGTTCTTCCAAATCATTGATGTTTGTCCAAACATCATCATCACTGTTGCTCTTGCTGTTATCAAATTCATCATCTGTATCTTCGTCTAACAACATATATTTGCTATGTAATGTGTTTTTTCATTTATGTGAAGTTTTAGAACGTTTTATCAGAACATGTTCATCATCATTAGACTTATACAATTCCAAATACATAATATAAAAACATATTGTAAGTTATAATGTATCCATGATCAAAGATAATTTATGATATTGTAATGTAAATTCATACCATTTTTTCTTCTACTTGATTGTGATTAGTATTTTTTTTAACTGTGTCAAATTTTGGTGCTTGTTCATCGTCTAATGAAATAATAACAAAATCATTAGTGTTGACACCTTTGTTGTTCTTGAATAACCTATGTCGTTTGCGTGATTTTGAAACAAGCTGTAAACGTGAAACAATAAGTAACACATATCTCTTTGTTGACATGTTTAAATTAATGTTGAATCAGTAATTTTACCTCGTCATCATTCGATAAAACAATAATTGGTATGTCTTTTTTGTTCACATCTGGAGAAAAAGGTTGAGTATGAGTTTTTGAAATTTGGCTATTCTGCATATTTTTGACATTCAAAAGTGTCAAGTTAATATAACATGAACCTAGATTAATATAATTATAAACAAATTAGTCTTAATTAAAACACATATCATACCTCTTCATCGTCTGATATAGTGATTACTGTTACATCTCTTTTGAACTTATCATTCGTTGATTTAGGTGTCAACATCGTTCGTGTTTGTTGATTCGCTGAATATTATGTTTTGGTTTAATAATATACATTCAATATACCTTTATTTATAGACTGCATTGTCGAATATATTTTTGGAACATATATGTTTTGATACTAAATATAAAATATAAATATATATTATATGTACATGTTTATCTTCAATTACAAATTAATTATGCATAATTTGGGTATTGATATATTATACTTTTATTCCTTATATTTTTTCCGAATTTTATGCATTGATGTTTTGTGAAGCAACCATTAAATCATAATTTGATATGTCATATATAATTTATATATTGATATATATCATATTTAATTTTGTATACAAAAATAAATATTATTCGTAATTATCTGCATTGATAATTAGTTGATTTACATGAATGGTATACGAATTGAACACTTAAACCATATGTTAGTTCGATAAATGTGTTTGCGAGGAGAGTTAGTTTTGATTGCATTCGCATGCATGCATGGGTTATAGATTAGAAAGCACATTTACTCAATAGTATGTGAGCAACTCTTTTGTTTGAAGTAGTTACTATGGAATAGGGCATATCAGTTACATATTTTATGTAAGAACATATGAGTATTTTGGTTTGTATGCAAACTTTGGCATCAGTTTGGTATGTATGAAAAGTACCGTTGATTAATACTCTTATGGTCCATATCAGCTGTATTTTTTTTTTGTTTCTTTTAATTTAAATAGTAAGCATGATACTAAATCATACATAAGCATTGCATTCATAATAGTTGTAACAGGTTACAACAGAGTTATTTAAGGGCATTTAAGCCATACATAATAAACCATGATGTTACACCAGACATACTAAACCATTTATTTTTTTCCTTCCCTTTTTGACTGGCACTTGCATCTGTGCGATTTTTGGGAGCAAATGGCTTGATACAAAGTAAATCACATGTTTCCTTATTTGCTAGCATAAACCATCTTTGAGCTTGAACCATTTTTTTGTTGATACATTTGCAGCTCATGGCATTGGGTAGGATGCTTCAGAAGAATCACTGCTTATGGCTATGATTTCTGCACACAACAAAAAAAAAAATGTTGTAAATTAAAGACATGAGAAATGAGGTTGTGCAGTTCAAGACAATACCTGGTTTCTTGTTTTTGCTCATTTTTCCGGTTGTAAGTTTTGTTAGAAATGTGAGATGAAAATAAGGTTTTATTTTGGTTGGTGCAAGAGTCAAAAGGCAGTCAATGTGCAGTGCTAGATGAGGAAAAAAATAGTGTAATGAATGAGACTAATAAGGCAGTCATAAGACAGTGCTAGAGTCATAAGGCAATCATGATCTAATACCAACAAAACCATGACTGCATTATTAGTCCATATCAGCAAAGTATCACTGTATATATATATATATATATATATATATATATATATATATATAATATATATATATATATATATATATATATATTGCATTATTAGACCATGCATGCAAAGTACTTTATTGATATTTGTTTAACTTTGGATCTGATTGAGCACAAACCTTGAATGATACATAAAGCAAAATTCTGACAAAGCTTTTCTCAAAAATATTTTTTATATAAAAATGTATGTGGAATTTTGAATTTGATTATATTGATAAATGTTGAACCATATTGCAATGAGAAATCTGACTGAGAGCAATAAGGAATTTTGTTAATTATGTGTTTGTATTCTATCTAATTGTGTATTTTGGATATTGATACTTTGTTCTGTCTCATGTGTGCAGACGCGGCTTTACCATTCATATAAATCAGTAATACCAAACAAAGCATTTTCATTAAAATTTTAAAATCCAAATACATCTATAAAAACTAATACATTATATTCAATAAACTATGATGAATATGTCAAATGTAATTCATCATAAGAATAACATTCTGAATCCGCATCATCATCATCATCATCATCTCCTTGTGTTTCTTCAGTATTAAACTCTCGAATAGTTTTTTTTATTTACGGAATGATGCGACCTCTCTAATGTGTTTTTTAGCAGCAATCCTTCTTAATCTATTCTTTTCATCTCTATCTTCTTTTTTCTTCCATGCTGTTTTCTTTTTTATTGCCTTTTGAGCACACCACCAATCATAAAAACATTGTATTTTATCTGTCACAATTTTGTTTTCATACACTTGGTCATTATCTAAATGGATATAAACATGAAATATTAATTCAACTGACTAATAAAACTATAGATCATGCTTTTATTTTAAAATTCACAACTTATAATTAACAATTAACATATCTTTCCTTGCAATATCTTCTTTTGTGACATTTACTTGAACACACACTTTCTTGTCATTCAAATGAATTTGTTAATCTAATCTGGTAGTTTTGAATCATAATTACATTTAAAAAACTATTATTACTTAGCTTACTTTGATGATTCGGCAACTACAAACTCTTCATCTACTTCAGATATTGGACGTTTGTAATTAGCAGACATTTTTAAGAAGTTGTAAAACTGTAAAATAGTATACCAAGAGAAAAAACAGTTTTAAATTTGTGTTGGAAGTAAGAATGGTATTGGTCGGTGAGGGTTTTAAAGTAACAATGTGGAAGTTAAAGAGTTTTTATTTTTTTCATTTTACAAATTGTTTCATATATCTTCTAATCGTTTGAATAGGTTTTATGACACTTAAATTCAGATAAACGCAAATTTCGCTGTTGGATATCTTTTGTAAATTTAAACGATTTTTGATATCTTTATTTTTTTTAAAATCAAAACAGAAAACTACTAAATTATGGCAATTTCTATTTAAAAACAAAACTTATCCATGTAAATATAAAGTCTATGAGGGAAACATGAATAACATAAGTCATTAACATATAAGCTGTAAATAAAAATAGGAAAACATTGAAAACATGCACTATTATTATTTTTTTTTTTAATTAAGCATTCATATAAAGTTGCATTATAACGTGTGTAGCTAAATGTATAATAACATTTAACCGCCCAAGATATAATAGAACTCCATACTAAGCTAAACCCAACACATACCTCTTATGCACATCACGTTTTATAAAGTAGCTTCAATTTTACTATTTCATCTATGTGGGACATCATGTATTTATTTACATCAAGCATAGAAAAACCCAATAGAATTTTCATAATAACACCACATATCATATTCCTTTTTGATTGTCTAACAAAAGCAGTTCAATAAAAGTAAGTCAGATAAATGAATGGCCACTTAAAAAGCTGAGATAAGCAAATTTTTATGAATGCACTTTTTCTAAAACTTTTTAACTAAGCTGGAAATAAGCCAAACAGAACCAGCAGTACTAACTTTCAAGTTAGTACTGCTCCTTTAAACCGAGTACTGTTAAAGTTTTTTAGCAACAATGAGGTTCCAGCAGTACTAACTTTCACGTTAGTACTGCTCCTTTAAACTTAGTACTTCTAAAGTTTTTTAGCAACTGAATAAGCACTCTAAAAGCTATCTATGTGGGACATCATGTATTTATTTACACCAAGCTTATAAACCCAAAAGAATTTTCATAATAACACCACATATCATATTCCTTTTTGATTATCTAACAAAAGTAGTTCAATAAAACTAAGTCAAATAAATGAATGGCCACTTAAAAAGCCGAGATAAGTAAATTTTTATGAAGGCACTTTTTCTAAAACATGAAAGTTAGTATTGCTGGAACCTCATTGTTGATAAAAACCTTTAGAAGTACTAAGTTTAAAGGAGCAGTACTAACTTGAAAGTTAGTACTGCTCATGTAAGCTTAGTAAGCACTCTAAAAGCTAACAAACTAATCAATTCTAATATACTACACCAAAAAACCACAAAGAATCCTCATTAAGCCAAAATGAAATACAAATAAACAAACATTATATGTAATTTGTAATATAAAAAGTCAAATAATCAAATAAAATTCAATGTAAAAAATGAAGAAAAACAATTGTTCATTATGTAACATCTAATTGCAATGATTAAAAATACATGCATTCTATTTTATCACACATCCTTTTCAATGATGCTTTTACTCATTTTTTAATTTAGGTTGCTCACCATCTTCATATTCTTTTATAATTTGGTTGCTCACCATTTCAGATTCTTTTTTTATCACATCCATGGGGTTCGACCATGGTAGGGACACTGTTGTTAACATCTCCTTCATGTGTTTTATTAAAACATGGTTAATAATATAAAATTTTCATTTTAAACATGTAACGGAGTTAAATGGATTTAAGAAGATGAGTGAACATCTATTTATAAAGGTAGTAAATAATACCTCATTCATATCGGTTGATAATATTGTAGTGTCATCCAAGGTACCACATCTGGTTTGATTTAAATTGTTTTCCTGTGGTGATTTCCAGAAAGGGTGAAAACTAAGTTTCATTTTTATGCATGTTTTCATGTTGAATGAATTTAACTACTAAATATTATACTACCTCATCGATACCATATGATGTGTTTGTAAAGCCATCTTCAACAGCCTACAATGTTTAATAAAAAAAGCAGTAATACACAAATGTTTTCAAATAAAGATATTGCGTTATTGTCTTTAAAATACGCATATAATACCTCATTCATATCTATAGATAATTTTGCATTGCCATCCTCATCTTCATATAACTTATTGTCAGCATCATCTGGAATATTTTCATCATCTTCAAAATCATCTTCGTCATCTTTTAAGAAATCTTCGGCTTCCTGTTTTATTTGACAACGAAAAGTTCAATTTGTAACAACTTGAGGGATATGGATTAACAAATAATACAATAACGCAGTGTCAAAACCTCGTCCTCTAGGAAGCCGTTCTTAAAGTAGTTGATTGTATCAAGATCTTCAGTAACTTTTTCACCTTGATATATGTGGTTGTTATTGTTGTAGTTAAACTCAGAATACAGAATCTTAAAAAGATATTGTTTTCCAATGATTTGATCAAGCTCATCTAGAAAATATTGATCAGTATCTATGCCATGTTGTCGCATGATTTCAAACGCGGTCAAATTAGTCATCTTATGCACATTGTTGTCAAAAAGCACAATCTGTGTAGTACCAGTTTCATCAACTATACGAACAATGGTTTTGAACATACACATGAAACATAAAGAATATTCAGTTTTGTATTTTTATATTCGGTACGGAGGATTTAGTTTTTTATTTTTTATTAGAAGTGTGAGTTTCATACCTTGATGCAGCTGCGTATGTTTCTCCATGTTTCTTACCGTACCACAATTGTTTCTTGTTTCTTGAAAGATTGTTTCCTTCTGACGTAATTGCAAAAACTCTACTGTTGCATGCCTTGCAAGCTGTATAAGCCCATCCATTTTCATATTGTATGATGTGCACAGTTGCATAAACAACACAATGTGTTTTCTGCATTTTGGTTAAATTGATTGATTATCATTTTTTTATGCAGTATTAATACAAAGTTGAATGCAACAATTTCATGTCTCAAATCTTCATAAATCAATGATTTCTTACCGGTTCAATGCTACGAATCATACCAACCATTTTCTTTAAGCAGCCATGCATAAACTCCGCAGGTGTAACAGAATGCGCACCCTGAGAATAGGCTTCAATATGAAACTGAGTCGCATCATAACCATCCTGAGTCTCATACCTGCAACATGTGGACATTTAGACATTTAGGGTTTCACATGTAATTACATGTACATTTAAAATCAAATATACATGTATTAAAAATATTACCGCTCTCGGAAAGACAGTAGCTGGGGTATTCTTCTATTAATATAGATCTTTGATTTGAATAGAGCATTGTGTATTACAGGCTTGTCTGTATTTAATAATGAAGTTACATCAACAACTGTATCAACTATATATAACATAATTTAATGTATTCAATTTACAATAAATATATTTTAAACTTACTATCCCAGTATTTAACTTTTGCTAACATCAAAAGGATGTCTACATGCCCAACTTTTTCAAGTTTCTCATCATATGCACTCCACATTTGCGCCCAATTGTCCCAGAATGTACAATCAAGTATGTAAGATATGTATATTGCCATTTTAAAATATTATTACATGAATCTTGTGTTTTATATTTATTCTTAAAAACTGTATATATATGTACTCACTCAGCATCTTCTATAACAACTGTCCTACAAATTTTAGGACCACCAGCGCTATTGACAGTTACAATGTTTCCAATAGCAACAACTGTTCCAATCACGTCTGCAATGAATTTATACAAAATGTCTGTGTTAATAAAATCCTAAACTCAAAAAGTTTTAAAATGAAGGAAAACATAAAATAAATACCAACACAATCATGTTCATGATACTCATTGTTTCTGTCTAAGATACGTGTGAATGGTTCATTTATAAATGCAACAAAGTTATCATAAATTTGCTCTGTTCTAGTCACTTCTGTTCCTTTGTAAAAGGAAATTTTCCGCCCATTGGGAAGCAACGACAATCTTCAACTGTTTTCCGCCACACCGAAATCAGAGATGATATAACACTGACCCTCTTGAAGAAGGGGTTCAAACTTAAACAACAATTCTTTTTTTTATGTAAATCTGAATTCGGTCTCCCTGTTTATACAATTTTTCCAAATATACTTTATTAAAAAAACCAAAAAAATACATGTTATTCGTTATAAATGTAAAATCACCTCTTTATCTTGGAAGACACAATCCAAACTATATGGATCGTGTTCTTCATTCAACTTGTGGGAATGCCATAGAGAAATACATGTTGCTTTTATTGCCATACTATCAACCATTGGACTGATATGACTAACGGTAGTTATTATTCGTTCCTTGATCATAGTTGCTGTTAAATTAAACCATACATAATATAGTTATATAGTGATTTAAAACAATAATGTAAATGCAAAACTCTTGATATCTAAATACCTGGTGAAACATGCTGAGGGCTAGAATTGTGCATTCCATTGTTTTCCTGATAATGTGATTTAGGTACTACAAAATAATACATAAAACATTACATGTTTTTAAAATTATAATATAAATTTAATGTGTAACAAATAATTATAATGTACAATGTGTTCTTTAATAATATAAACCTGATGTGGTGTTTCCAAAACTGGCAGAATGTAACCTACTGTTCCTTGTTTGTTGTGGCTTAACTCCTGCAATTTAATGAGTATAAACTTGTGTTGTAATTCATTTTTAAATATATATACAATCCTTTATGTATAATCAAAATACCTATTGATGGGTTTTAAAAACTGGAAGAATGATTCTGGAACCTCAAATGTTTATGCACCTTCATACCTATACAATTTTTAACATATTCTTGTTATGTTATGGAGTACATGTTAATTTAAAATTTTGAATAAACATTGTATATTAAATGTATAACAATTAAACCACCTGATGAAAAATCCTCAGAGTTTGTTTAAGAGTTTTTATGATCTAAATGGCAGTCAAAAGAGGATGTCTGATATCCAAAACTTTGCTTTGAGGATGTCTGTTCTTGTGTTATCTTCGGCAATACATTCACTACTGTCAAACATTAAAGATTTCATTATAATGTTCATATATTATTAATATTATGCAACCATGCAAAATTATTTAATTGTGTAACTATAATACCTCTTGTTGGAGCTCTCAAATCTTTTTGATGACTTCTGATATAGGACATCTTTTCAGATTCTAACCTCTGCTGCCCTCCTAAATTCAACATATGAGATCTGGAGTTCCTTCTAGGAGTATCACGTTCAAACATGCATGCATCTATTACATGAGATAAATAAATACATTAAATTATCTACTGAATTTTTATAACTGAGTATGTTAAAATATAAAAAACAAACAACAAACAAACAAACCTGCAACACTTTTTTCTTCATGATGTTTTAACAAATTACTTGTTGACTGGATATCTAGATTGGAATCATGTTTACCATACATCTTATGAGTATTTCCCAATGCAAGTTTATTGCATCCTGTCGATCACTCACCATATTATTATTATAACTCTTTATATTAATAGTTATAAAAATATTAAAAACTATATATGTTTATAACATAACTACCTTTTGGCGGGTTTTCTAAATTGACAATATGAGTTCTAGATCTTCTTCCAGGTGTGTCACTCTCAAACATAAATACATCTATTAAAGAGTCTCTATTTTTATGTGATTTTAAGAATGCAAAGTATTTAATAAATTGTGTTAACTGATAAAATACCTTGTAGGCTTTTATTCCCCTGATTATCACCTGGTGCTTCATTCAACGCTGTAAATTAAAGGCGATGTAATTGTTAATCTAATAAATATATATGAATCATGTTGATTAAAAAATATGAGTTATCTAATGAATGTTTAATATGCATTCTATTAACCAACATACAACAACATATATAAATCATGACAATAGAAAACATTGAATATATAATGAATATTTAAAACCATGCATGTTTAATTGTTAATATGCAAACCACCTGCTGAATCTAGTATAATGTTGTTGTTTGCCTCCTAAGTTGCTGCTGAAAATTTGTACACAAACAATTCTTAATTACATCTGAAAACCTAATCATACATACTATAACAATTAGGTTCCAGCAGTACTAACTTTCAAGTTAGTACTGCTCCTTTAAACTCATAATAGCAGTACTAACTTTCAAGTTAGTACTGCTCCTTTAAACTTAGTACTGCTAACATTTTTTAGTAACACAAAATTCAAAAGTATATAAGCAGTTCATAATACGATTCATATTCATAAACAAATAATCAGTGTTTAACTCATAATACGATTCATATTCATAACCAAACAATCAATGTTTAACTCTTTATTCTAAAAATTACCCGATGAATTGACTATGGTGTTTTTGTTTTTCTTCTTTTTCGTTCCAGTTTTAGACATCTTTTTAACGTTTGACCTTGACAGCCTTGCTGAATGTCTTTGTAGTTGCATATTGATATATGGATCGTGTATAATGTGTGTTTATGAATGGGTTATGATATGACATAATAAGCCATATATATAATGTAGAATTAGGTTTAAAAACATACACACCCAATCCGAATAGGGCTAAGATCACAATGAATATTTTCCATACTTATCAAATACTAAAAATATGATGATTGCGTAGTATCCTTTATAGAAATTCAGCTACATAATCTAACAAAAAAATTTAGGTGGTTCAATGGGTAACACACCACATAATATGAACATGGTATTGAGTTCGAATCCATGCATGTGATTTTTTGACAAATAAATTAACAACAGAATTATTGCATACGTGGAATTTGACGTGTGGATTATTGCCTACGTGGCTTTTGACGTGGACTTATTTGTGATGATGTGGCTTTATTTAGTCATGTTTATCCTGTTATATATATATATATATATAGTATATATCATATATATATATATATATATATATATATATCCTGATATATATATATATATATATAGTAATGATCAAATAAGAAGAAAAATTAAAATAATAATGATTAGAAGAAAGTATAAGCACTTATTTCTGATGCACCTAAAAAAATAGATGCATCTCACCTTAAAATTCTTCCTTCTATTTGAAATGTGTGGCTAGAAATTATTCTTATTCTTCTTATTTTAGTTTTTCTTCATACTGTTTCCCTATATATACTAGTGTCAAAGCCCGCCCGATGGGCGGGCATGTCATGTAATTTACATTTTAGTTTAGTAGTTTATGGATTTTAGTGATCTTTTACATTTATAATGTATTTATTAATAAAGTGACATACATGATTTTTAATTAATTTTTAGATGGTATTAGACAATTTTATTTAATTTTTAAGACCGGGGATCGACGTTAATTAATATTTTAACGGTATTATTTTACGTTAAATTTTATTGTAATTATTATTCTTTTATTTTCTTTACAATTTGATCCAAATGCATGTGTTTCATGAAAAAGATGACTAAATTTCTTGTTGCAATATTTAGTGTAATTTTTTGTAGTTTATACATTGTATACATTTCAATACATGCTATTTAATTAATAATAGTGTTTTATTTGTTTTATAGGTAATCATTACCTATAATGTGTTTATATATTATAGATTGTTTTAATTTCTGAGTATTAAATGAGGGGTTGGTACTCATTTCCGATCAAAATATAAATAAAATTTTATCCTTATCATTTCTGCATCTTCGATCAAGGTTTTTTCCCATTATTATTATTATTATTATTATTATTATTATTATTATTATTATTATTATTATTATTATTATTATTATTATTATTATTATTTTTATTTTATTATTATATATATATATATATATATATATATATATATATATATATATATATATATATATATTTTTTTTTTTTTTTTTTTTTTTTTTTTTTTTGTGTTTGTGTTAACATTAAGTTTTAGTATGATTTTACTTGTTTCATATATTAATATGTTTATTCTGTAAATATTAGTTTATATACTATGCGAATGTGGTTTATTAAACTGTTGATCTTATATCAGTTATTGTTTAGGACAATACTATTTGTTTAGTTATTGGATTTTGAGATTGCATGTATGTTTTGTTGGATCGATTAGAAAACCCCAATTTATAGAAATCGGATTTGATTTTATGATTTAAGTATGTTTTTATATATTGTTGTATGGATGGTGTTGATTGGATTGTATTGTCTTTAATGTTCATGCCTCTGTGTTTGTTTAGTGATCTTTTTAGAATTGTTGTGTTATATGTGATATTTAGTTATATGTTCAAATGTTGGGATGTTTTTTTATTTTTAAATAGCGTGTTTAAAGTATCAAAGATGGAAGAAGTATCACTGATGGATGAACAAACATCGCTTTCAAATATGAGCATAACTTGCTTTGGTGTTGTTCATCCATTGTTGATTCTTCTTTGCTCTTTGTTAAAATACATAAACATTATCCAAGTAAGAACGGGCAGGCTAGATTGTTATGATATGGTGGGGGATTGTTCGAAGTAGATGCGGTCTACACACTTGCGCTAAACCAATATAACTATTGTAAATCGCTTAAGCAGGTTTGTAGTCCTATGATACGATCTGAAGGTTTAAGTGTTTGGATAGCATTGGGTATCTACTTATTGCATCTGTACATTTGACATGTTGCTACATAGCTGGAACAAAGAAAAGATAAGTATTGCTTTAATTTTTTTTATGCCATATTTGAATATCAAACTGCTGTATTTGTATATGTATGCTTATGATATCTTAAATTTACAGGCTTAATCCGCTGTGGTAGATGACTTTGCTTATAATTTTTTTTCTGGCAACGGGGTTTTTAAATTGAACAACCTGATTGCATACTATGGGCACAAGTTAAATATCAAAAATAGACGGAATATCAATGATGGATGTACGGAGACCAAGCCCAACTATTACTAAATTCGCATGGTCTGTGCATCCATCTTTGATACTTTGTCAATATTTTTGTGGCACCCGAGTTTTCATGTTCACCTACCTCAGGACATTATGCTTCAAGTCAGATCGAACTCGACTGTTGGTGAGTTTCCATTTATAAACTTGTTATGTTTGCCTTTTGTTTAGCAATTTTATATCATACATAATAATATGGTATTTTCTACATTTATAGGATTGCACACCAAGGTATGCCTACTAAGCTTAAAAACACTAAAACTTAATGAAAGTTGCTAACTTTAACACTTTAAATAATTTAACTGCAATACTTAATATGTTAATTTGAAGTGGAAATAACTGATTAGGAATAAAAACTTAAGAGGATAAGCTAAGACAATCTAGCCGATGCATTGAAGTTTTTGTTCTCTCAAGACATAACAGAAGAGGAGGGATTTCTCGTCCGGATTGGGGATGAATGCACCCATCTGAGGGCCAATAACTAAAAACGTGAGCAAACTATGAATGAGGCTGATTCATTTGGCCCTTTTCATGAGGTTGCTACAGCTGGACATGATTGACTGTTTGAATGTCAAATGAGGGATCGTCGAAAACTTGATTAAATGTCTCAACTCCTATCGTTTGCTCGCGAAGGAATCGATGAGAAGGAATATCATGTGGACCAGATGGAGAATGATGAAGACTCCGAAGATGTTCAAGATTTGTTTATGGTTTTCTTTTGTGGTTTGATGTTATAATGTGTTTAGTTTATGAACTTTGTTATGGAACTTCGTTGTACATACTATGATGTTATCTAATGGAAGTAACTGATTAGTATGTTAGACTTGATTAGTTTGTTAGCTTTCAGAGTGCTTATTTAGTTGCTAAAAAGGTTTATCAGTACTAAGTTTACATGAGCAGTACTAAAATGAAAGTTAGTACTGCTCCTTTAAAATTAAACAGTACTAACAGCAGTATTCTCAACTTTATGTAAATTTCATCCGATTTAAACTTATATGTTTAAAAGGTAGTAATTTTTTTTTCTTTTTTTTTTTTAATTTGATATTTGAATGCATTGAAATAACATATTGTTATTTAAACATACATTATGGTAGGTGTAGTATATTAGACTTGATTAGTTTGTTAGCTTTTAGAGTGCTTATTTAGTTGTTAAAAAACTTTAGCGGTACTAAGTTTACACAAGCAGTACTAACTTTAAAATTAGTACTGCTCATTCAAACTTAGTACTGCTACCTTTTTTTAGCAACTGAATAAGCACTATAACTGCTCTTTAAGTTGCAAATGTTTATAGAATTATTCTAGAACAAACAACCTGTTGGGAAGTCTTCAATGATTTCTTCATCAAGGATATTATATTTGGCCTTATATTCATCTAAAGCATAAAATGGTTCTTCCAAATTATTGATGTTTGTCCAAACGCCATCATCACTGTTGCTGTTGATGTTATCAAATTCATCATATGTATCTTCGTCTAAGATCATATATTTTATGAAACCTGAAGTTGCGTACCTGGATAGTTGTTGTGTAGTTGTTCAGCATAGAATATATGAGCAGCCAATACATCCCGTTTGTTTTTGATAAAGAAACTGTAGTTGAGACATGATGTCTATTTTAATTAGTATGACATGAAATGTTCATAGAAAGTTTTTTGTGTCGCACTGACTGGTTTTTGACAACCCATGACATCCCATGATTGACAACCTTAAATTCTAAACAGAGCTTTTTTATACACAACATTTTTTGTTGATTTCGTGTATTTGCCCTCCTCATCATAGCATAAAATCTTCAAGCCCTTTCTATTTTTGACCCTTGACACGACTACATATAGTTGTCCGTGTGAGAACACCGGCCTTTGTAGAAATAAACCTACTTCTGTTAAAGTTTTACCTTGACTTTTGTTAATTGTGATTGCAAAACTTAACGCGACAGGGAATTGTCTACGATTAAATTTACACAGCATCTTATTATCGTAAGGGCATAGGACCATTCTTGCTATTGCGCATATAGTACCAACACTTCCACCGGATATGATCTTTGCTTCGATTATATTTATACCCAGCCTATGTACTTGAAGCCTGGTTCCGTTGCATAACCCTAGTGTTTGGTCAATGTTTCTCATGCACATAACGGGTGCTCCTACTTTTAATTTTAAAGAATGTTGTGGAAGGCCAGCAATGCGAATGCTATTAAGAAAGTCGGTTGTGTAAAGCGCCTCATTAAAATTCGAGTCCATATCAAGTATACCAACTAAGTCTAAACTGTCATACGTCTTGTGTTCCCCATGGAGAAGTTGCAGCATACGATCGTTTATCATATCCACGAGCTCATGTGTTGTTGCAAGAATTGCCCTTTCTTGGAAAAAAGAGGGATTATAAAGGTTATCGATCAATTGGGGGTATGTTTCTTCAATGATTGAACCAATATGGTCGTCTGAATCAGGGATCAACATATCATTTGGGAATTCTACCATTGCTTCTCCATCGTTCTTACCTCCAATTGTTCCGTTACCGATGCTTAATATCCAATCTGCAAAGTCTTGGATTTCTTTCCGTTCAGTAGCATTAGAACCCGTTTCTAGCCTCATATTCATAGTCAAACGCATGACGTTGCAGTGTTGCCACAAGTATGAAGAGTTAATTGACGCGTGTACCACATCATGCCTGTTGCCATTTGTAATCACCGGCAATATTTGTCGGAAATCTCCATCGAATAAAACTACTTTACCTCCAAAAACCTTATCAGAAGTTTCAAATGGGTTTTTCCTTCATACGTCTCTCAGTGTCCTATCAAACGCTTCATAACAATGTCTATGTGTCATCGGAGCCTCATCACATATGATAAGTTTAGACTTTCTTAACAATTCAACGAGGTCACTATCTGCTAGAATATGACATATAGAATCCTCAAACACATTGATTGGAATAGCAAATCGAGAATGCGCTGTCCTTCCACCTTCTAACAAAAGTGCCGCAATACCACTTGATGCAACATTTAACACTATTTCGCCTTTTGACCTTAATGCGGCAGATAATGTTTTGTAAAGGTATGTTTTACCAGTTCCTCCGTATCCATAGACAAAGAACATCCCTCCTTTTTCTTGACAAACAACATTCATTATGGTTGGATGTATGTCTTTTTGCTCGTGTGTCAATGTACGATACATTTTCTTGTGTTGTTTGTGCAATTCTTCTGTATTGTACTTCAACTCATCATACACCAACCTATTGTAGTTTGCCATGGTGAACATTTGGTTCGGGTATGGCATGTTTGGTATTTGTTTCAAGCTTTTGTTGTTGCGAAGGAGCATGTGTTCAATATATGTCAGACATATATTATACTTTTGAATGTCTGTAAGCTCTAAATCTGTACATGAAAATAAATTGATTAGTTATTTCAAGCATATTATTAAATTTAACGCTGTGAAATTGATTAGTTATTTGAAAATAAATTGAATGAGCAGTACTAATTTGAAAGTTAGTACTGCTGGTGCTGTGTATACTTATTTCCGGCTTAGTTTATGTGTAGACAAATTTTATAGGGTGTTGAGTTGCAGTTAATTCTGATTAATATTTAACATCTGCGGACAATATTTCCCAGGTTTTGTTGTAAACAATCTCTGGCCTTGACATGCTATCTGTTGTAATTAGCATGACAAAAAAAGTCCGTAAATAATTACTGATCCCCATAGACTGGCTTCCATCAAACCATCTATATATTCTTTATCATCTTCCAATAGGCCGCGTGCTTGACATGCTTCTTTATATGTTGGGTAAACAACACCATCAAATTTCTTGAAATCAATCCAATCTTGTGCCCCTCTTACCTTGTTTAGCAATACTCTTAAATAGAACCTCTCACCAGACGAAGGAGGTACATGATGTACACGCCCAATACATGTTCCTTTTTGTCTTTTCACCCAAATCCATTCTTCTTGTTTCCAAACGTAATGTTGGGGTAACTCTTGGTAAAGCAGTTTTTGTGCTTCTGTATCTGTCTTGTTGCACTCCATCCAGGAGACAAATTTTGTTTCATTTACTGATGCTTTTGCCAGTATAAAATCAATACTTTTAGTTGCATTGAATATGATAGATTGTTCTCCTTCTAGGTGGAATGGTAATCTTTCTACGGGTGGGAACCTGTAATGTATGTCAAACCCATACATTCTCCACGCTGCTTCACATGCCGAAATATATCAACAATCGTAATATTCTTTGATTTCATCAATGTCTTCATCTTTCAGAGCAACTGTTGCTCTATCTGGACCCTTGTTAATATACTTGAATAAGTATTTTATAGAACCTACCTGGCTGCACCACTTAACGTTAATATGTGATTGAAAACGTCGTAGCAAGCCGGGAATGTAGGGAACAACATAGCCGTTGTGCAATTCAATTCCACTTTTGCTTATAGTCGACCCGTCATTCCTTTTTTTATAAATTGCATACCCACTCTCATCAATAAAAGTTTCTTCGTTAAATTGCTTTGGAAATTTTTTGGTACACTTGTTGTTTACAGTGCATGGACAACCTGGCCGTTGGGGTCCACATGGACCATGAATCATGTGATCGGTGACACTTCTGTAAAGTTGAGGATCTTCATTTTTATCTGGTATTTCTGATGAAATAAACCTGTCTATGTGTGCAAGTGTTTTAATTTTATCATCTTCTTCCAAAAAAAGAAAAATGTGCGCATGTGGAAGGCCTCTCTTTTGGAATTCAACAGTGTAAACAGCTGTGCAAATAACATAATGCAAGTAATTATATAGAATGTAGGATGAACTGTGTAATAAGTTTGTGCATACAATTAATTGAATAAGAAAATACCTGCTTTAAGGCGGCCAGAGTAATGGTGCTCCTTGAATTCATTCATAAGAGTGTCAAGTTTCTGTTTAAAAACTCGTGTGATTACATCAGGTCTGTCGTCAGATTTCAAACCCTTTTCAACCACAAAACGTTCAATCTTGGGCCAATTTGGGTTGCACGTAAATGTAATGAACAAATATGGGTATCCGTAGACCTTTAAAATTTAATTGCGTCTAAATAATTCTGCATCATATACCTTGGGCTTCCTGTAAATGATGATGGCAATATAACTTTTTTACCTCGTAGTTTCACTCCTGATTCTTCATCATACGCCAATTTTGCTAATTTTGAGTAGATTTCGCTCCTTAAGTCTTTTTGTAGGTTTTTTATGTATGACATCCTTTCCGATTCAATCATTGTGTATGCGTCCACGATAAACTGTTGACATAGCCTCCTTGCATTCAGTACCGTTGAGAAGACATTTGCTCTTTCTTGTAAGCGATATGCAAAATATTCTCGCATTGTCACTCTGGTCTTCTTGTTGGTGGGTGTTTCATCAGTCACACCAAAATGGTATATATCTGTTCGATAACCATCTTCAACGTACGGAAAAAGAAATGGATACTAGACTGCAAGGTATGAAGGATGCAGCTCGCTGATTTGCTTGAGTCTGCCTTCTTGCATACGTACAATAATGTCCCTTTTATGCTTTGTAGAGTCAAAGTCTCCTACAATTAGTGCAGCAACTTCAGTAGGCGTAGGAAGATTATAATTTTTTCCATCTCGTTTTCTTGTACCAATAAGTCGTAACTTAAAGTTTTTATCTTCTTTTTCACTGACAAAACGTTCACCAGCCATTCGGAACTGAGCAACTAATGGATTTATGCTATCTAGCATGTCTCGTAAATCAACTGTTAGCTGCTGGTCCATAGGATGGTTGTTTGTTGATGCATCTGTTTCTATGCTGTATAAAAAAAACAAAAAAAAAAATTAAATCTTTAGTAGGATGAATATATTGATTAAGCTATATAATATTGTTATGGTAAACATGATAATTGTTTTGTTAGAAATTATGTGTAAGAATGTTGTACGCTACCTGACACCATTGATCCTATTTTGGATCTCATTTTACGGATCATAAATATATAGCTGAGCAAACTTTCGTGGTTTTCCTTGTTGTGGTAGTAACGTACCCATTCTATGGTAATTTTCGGCCTGTATTCTGTAACAATATGGACCACCGCCAATAGTAACAGACATATCTTGTTTTGCACCTATAGAAGTGAATGAAAACATTGCATTATATCGTCTGATATTCTCGATGAATGATTTGCTTTTCGGGTGGTTTCCGTTCAAAAGCTCCATCAACAATTCTGGTGGATTTTGCACCTCATCGCCTAATTTGATTTTTCCTCTCCCACAACACATAGAGTATGAATCCGAAGTTGTATGTGTGTGTCCTACCATACTCTCGGCATGCCATAACAACGCGCCGCAAGATTCACACGTGAAAACTGGATCTCCATGGTCGATCTAATCTGACAAAACACAATTAATCAAGAAAAAGTTACAAATTGTTTATTTAATGTTAATAAAGGAGTGTTTGGAACATTGGTTTGGAAAAAGGATAAAGTCTTCGTACAATTTAATATTCCAACAAATGATTCTCTTTGTTGGCTTTCTTCTCGCAGCCTTTCTGATTTGCGTTTAGAGTATTGTCCTCCGCATGGAGTACATTGAATGTCACCGGGTGTTTTTGTTATTGTCGGAACTGCTTCACATGCAGGGTTTTTGTTCTTGATAGGGCGTCCTCTTGGTCGGCGTGCTATATCCATTGGTTGTTGTGATTCTGTTCCAATGTTGTTTTTATCACCTAATTATTAATGTTACATTATATCAATTTGTTTGAACATTACAAATATATCACTTTGTTGTATGGAATAGAAAAAATGCATGCTACATACCTATTGTAGTATTCACAGGTCTATCCGATGTCGTTGAATCTGCATTAAACTCCTTATGTATGTTATTGACAGGCCGTCCCATTGGCCGACGTGCGGTATCAATTGATTGTTGCGGTGCTGTTCCATGATCATTTGCAACATATATCAATTTGTTTGTACATTACAAACACATCTATTTGTTTTATTAATTAGGAAAAGCATATGGTACATACCTTTTGTTGTATTTAGAGTTACTTCTTTTGTCGTCGAAACTGCATTATATTCATGTTTTTTGTTCTTCACAGGAGGTCCCATTGGTCGGCGTGTGATATCATGTTGAAGAATTTGAAAGTGTGATCGAGATTTCAATATATGTTTTTTTGGAGGTCTGCCAATACGTCGCAGTAGATAGTCATTAGTTACAGCGTCGGTACCATTTTGGATTGTGTTTTGATTTGAATAATTCAACATGTTATAATGTAAGATTTTGTCAATAGCAGTATTCTCAACTTCGCTCATATGATGTCTAGTGTTTTATACTTTTGTTTATCAGGATTAGTATATATATATTTTTTTAAAATCGGTTTGTATATATGTTAAAATATCTTTTAAATACAGTTGTGATCATCTCCAAAGTTACCACGTTTTAAATTTGGTATTTATCCCAAATCAAAATTACTATCACATATGTAAATTTCATCCGTTTTAAAATTATATGTTTAAAAGGTATTAATTTTTTTATTTTATTTGAATGCATTGAAATAGCATATTGTTGTTTAAACACACATTAGAGTAGGTGTCGTACATTAGACGTGTTTAGTTTGTTAACTTTCAGAGTGCGTATTTAGTTGTTAAAAACTATTAGAAGTACGGAATTTACATGAGCAGTACTAACATGAAAGTTAGTACCGCTTGCTTAAACGTGAACAGTACTAACAGCAATATTATTAACTTTGCTCATATGATGTATACTGTTTTTATTTATTTTTTGTTTAGCAGGATTACTATATGTATTTTTTAAAAATTCGTTTGGTATATTTATTAAAATATCTTTTAAATACAGTTGTGATCATCTCCAAAGTTACAACGTTTCAAATTTGGTAGTTATCCCAAACCAAACTTAATATCACATATGTAAATTTAATCCGTTTTAAACTTATATGTTTAAAAGGTATTAATTCTTTTTTTTTTTTTTTTTTTTTTTTTTTTTTTAATGCATTGAAAACATTTAGCAGTACTAAGTTTACGTGAGCAGTACTAACTTGAAACATAGTAATGCTCATTTAAACTTAGTACTGCTAAGGTTTTTTAACAAATGAATAAGCAGTACAAATGTTATCTATATGGGACATCATTTATTTATTTACATCAAGATTATAAACCAAATAGAAGTTTCATACTAACACCACATATTATATTCCTTTTTCAAGTATTCAAATAACATGCTGAACCATTAAAAAAGCATACATCTAAACAAAATGACAAATTAAGAAATATATAAACTATCTTGAATACCCTTGTAAACTCCAACAATTTTCTGTTTGGTATCTTCTATTTCTTGTTTTCGAACATCAATTTTCTTCTGGTGCGCCAATATGATCTTCTGATATTCATTGTTCTGTTCTTCAATCCTTTTGATGCGCTTGTTATAAAGTTCAACCAATGTTTTCTTGGTCGCATATTTGCCGGAATGACATTTGTCCCAAACGTGGATGGTTACCTACGCGTTGCTGCGGGGTGCTTGCATATGAAAGATTTAGCACGAATGTATTCGCAAAAAAGAAAGGGGCCGGGTTGTGCAAAATTTTGGGTTATAAGGATCGTTTGCCAAATTGTTTATTAGTTCAAATAAATATATATATATATATATATATATATATATATATATATATATATATATATATATATATAATTATATATATATAATAATAATAAAAATAAAGAAGTAAAAATTATAATAAATAAGTAAAAAGCTCTTCACATCGAATTGTAGCTACATTTTCCTCTAATAATGTACTGTTTAGCAAAATTACAGAAAATATAACACAAAATATAAACAGTTTTAGCTGTTTTTTTAACAATAATTTAAAACTTTTCGGTGAAAAAATCTAGTTGGATCATGTATATTAAATTGAGTTTATTAAAAGTTGAAGTTTATTTTTTTTTTAATGCATATTTATTTTTTGTATATCTAAAAACTAAGATGTTTTAGTACAACAATATATATGTATATATATGTTTTTATATTTGGTTAATGCTATGATAGTTGGCAAAGTTTATGGGCTACTTATGTTATATTGAGAAATTTATGTGTAATTTATGGAAATATTTGTATGGTATTCACAGCAGCTGTTCTAGAACCAGAACTCCATATTTCTGCATGGGAAACTAAACCATCTCTTTGAATTAATGCTTCATTTAAGTTTTGCAATGACTAAACTGGTTATATCAGACCCGAAATATATTAGATACACTGTATCACTAATTATATATAGAGAAATTGTTAATAAGTTTTTTAAACCCAAAGCATCCACCTAACAAAAAAATCTATTCAATGGCTGAAAACACTCCTCTGATCAATGAACTGAAAGAGGTTTCCGGATCAGAAAAGCTCCATCAATGCTTTAAGTTTCTTTTTATGCAAGAACACATAGAAGAAGAAGCATCCTTGTTGTGGGTTCGTGAAAAGTGCGATCAATTAGAGGCAAAGATAGAGAAGCGCCAACAGCGAATGGCAGAAGTCTTGTCATTAAATCACGACGAGGAAGAAGCAGGGGGTGACACCTATGAGTGCCTCTGTCAAAAGCAAGTGAGGGATCGTAAGAGGTTAGAGCTGTTTACGGGTTTGCAGATTGAAGTTCGTGATGGTTTGAGGGAAAATCAACATCACATGGATGTTATGGATTTTTATGATTAGGTTATGGCTACACAGGTTGTTTTGGTGGGTTTCAACATGGTTAGGTTATTAGTTTTTTGTGTATGCAACTGGTTTGTAATGATGAACACTTTAATGGTCTGAATCGAACAATGGGTATCTTTAATCCAAGTTTGTATTTTATTACGTAATTTGTTTACTATGTTATTAACTTCTGTTACTGAGTAGTTTTTGTTGTTGTTATATTTGATTTTGTTGTTGGAACTATTGCTATGGTCTTTTAGGAATGTGATAAAAAATAGAAATCAGTAATTGTAGTTAAGTTAGGCTTAATGGATTCGATTATGCTGTTTTTTGATAACATTGTGTTAAAGGTTTGTTAGCTAATGAATGTGGAGATGTTGCTGAAGTACAAATGAAAGGAGTGAAACAAAGTGTTGCTTCTTGTAGACAGCTTTTGTGTGAATGAGATAGCATGTAATTGTCTGCAAGAAATATTGGTTGGTGTTTTGGTCTTTGCTGCTTTGGATTTAATCAAGTTTTGTGTTTATGTTTGCTGCAATGCATCATGTGATGATTGTCCAGGTGTTTAGAAGATAGGTGCAAAAATGGCATTTATGTTTGCAAGAAAAGTTGGTCCAAAAGCCTTTTATGTGGGTATTTTGGTATTAAGGTCAAGTAGAGATGTGTTGATAGCTAATGGTTTGTTGTTGCATTTTTTTTATTACAATTAGGCAGTAGCTATGCAAAGGATAGGGCGTGTGTTGTTTAAGGATAATGGTAGGCTAATTAGTTCCTTGCTGGAGCTGTGTGAGAGTTGGATACAGAATTTGCGAAATGTGGTGTGTTGAGGAAGTTGTCTGAGTTTCGTTGATGTTAGGGGTATTTTTTAAAGAGATGCTAATTCTGGGATGGTTTTGGCGTAGGTGAATTTTATATTCTCATTATTAATATACACATATGCTTTTGTATTAGATGTTATGCGATAGCTGGTTAATTGATTTGATTATGCGTTAAACTATTGGTATTGATTAAGTTAGCATTCTTTGTTTGGTTCATATGTTTATGTTTATGTCATTTTGTTTTCTAGATGTTTGATTGTTAATTGATTTTATATTAACAGTGAGTCTTCAAGATGGAAATTCAGAGATGTAATATGCTGCATACTTTTTTTGTATGATTGGATTTTTAGTTTTAGGAAATAATCCAACTTATATCATTGGTTGATAGCGTAACGAAGATCAATTTATGTCTCAAGTATGTATAAACTACATTTTTAGATGTTCTGTTGTGTCCAGGTGTGTTCACCATACGACCAGCATTGGTAGTCTTTCCTGTGTTTTGTACAACAGCAGTGTTCATATGTTTTTGTTTATGGGTGAAGGTCCAAACTTTAAGCAAACAAATGATTTTAAACCATTACTGAGTTCTACGGTTTTAAAGCGTTATAGTGGATCTACTTTATACATCATCATTCGCTAAGCTAATAGAATGTGGTAAACATCGTTGCTGAAAGAGGAGGCAAAATGAACTAAACTTATGTTGGTAATGATCTTCTGTCTTGTGCACCTCTCTTCAGGTCATGTAATGGAACCTTTTGTCGTTGTTTGCTGGTGCAACTGATTTCATTCATTTACAAACCTATTTGAATGTTTGACGAACAGGTTTATATTGCATTTGTGGTATTTGTTGTACTGAGAACACCAACAGCTTCATTGGCACCTATGGTAGAGACCAGAAGTATTTGGCCCCTAAAAGGGATTGCGGTTTTAGATCCTCAGGAAATCCCTTTTCTTAATACTCTTATTCCCCTTTCATCCGGAGCTGCCGTAACTTGTATATTCTTCTATTGTGATTGCACCTTGTATTGTGGTTGCACCTTCTGTATGTTCTTTTCTTTTTTGGTAGGTGTATCTTAAAACCAGAACCTGTAAATGATATACGTGGATTCTATTACTAAAACAAAAAAAATATTAAAAACCTAAATTAACGAATATCAGCGAGAAAGAAACAACCTTAACAAATCAGCCTATAGCAGCAACAAAACGGCAAGCCTCAAAGCAGACAATCAGCAAAACTGGGAAAAACCTACAAATGAAATATTAAGACAGATCAATCTATATTAACAACAAAACTCCAACCCTCAATGAAAGAAGCTACAAAGGCCAATTTATTTTTTGTTGTTGTAACAAAGCTGTTTATGAGTTATTTTGCACCAAACAGTTAAAACTATCAACTTTTCCTTCTAGAACTTTAGCACCATTCGATTAGTGTATTGATTTACGGAGCAGCAGTGTAGCAAACACATAAAGACGTGAAAATGAAAATACCATTTGTAATGAAAACAACAAATACAACCAACATTCTATCCATATTTAAAAACCTTAAACAAACATAATCCACCATTTTTTTTAAACCTAGGATGCATAATCTATGGTTATGGAGGGCTTGGGATTACTAATTGTAGTACTTATTTGTTCATTTCAGAAAATAGAATTTTAAAGAATAAGTGTAGGAAAGATGAACTAAAAAGTTAATGGGTCGTTCTTAGTTTTCATATATATTTGCTAACCATAGTAGCATATCTCCTATTTCATTAAAAAGAGTAAATTTTAATATGGTTAGTGTATAAATTATTTATATAACAATGATATTGCATAACAAAGTAAAATAATCAACATGATGCATACCTTCTTATTCTAAAAGGAAAGACTTTTTTCTTCGTCCGTAGCCATATATTTGATGCAGATAACATAATCAATAGTATGCAGGCAAATTCCAAAATCACCTGTCACACTGACCTTTTTTCGTTTCGCACTAATTGGTAAGAATTTTATTCTATTGCTGATCAGTGCTGTGGCAAAGGCATGCGATAAATTTTTTGCATTCAAAGATGGTAGAGGAGATAACAAAAAGCCTAAGGCGTGTGATAAATTATTTTTTTTTACCTCAAGAGTGTCCGAAGATTCATTGTTTTTTCTTTATCTGTCAATGTCAAAAGTTTATGTTCTGTACTTTTAAACTTGCTTTGTTTTTGCATATTCGCAAATACAGATATATAAAAGGTACAAATCAACAGTATCGTTCAATTACGAACAAAAGATGGGAAACGGGACAGGACACTGCGAGGAAGTGATTTGGCTCAAACCATTCATCACAACATTCTGTTCGGTTTCGCAGCTTTTTCAGCAATTCTATCATGTTGTTCAGCAGGATCTTTTATAGAAGTGTAACTATGAATATGCAAAAAAAAAAAAAAAAATTATAATGGCAACAGAATACTAACTGTTAGTATTGGCAAAAACAAAAATATCAGGCATTCTTTGCTACTCTTATGGTAACAATTTGTTTTTCTACAAAACGTCTTAGGCTTTTTGTCATCTCCTATACCATCTTTGAATGCAAAAATTATATCGGTTGCTTTTCCCATACATAAAAAAAAATACTTTCATTTATTTTATACTGAAATAGACTGAACCTACGTGAAGAGGTAATTGCTCAAAAAACAGATGTATATCGTCATAAATGTATATATATATATATATATATATATTTATATATATATATATATATATATATATATATATATATATATATATATATATATATAATTGCTCAAAAAATAGATGTATATCGTCATAAATATATTACATATACATATATATATATTTTAACCTAAGCATAAGAATTAACTACATGTCATTTAAAACATTACGTTATAATTAAATTTCACCGTAGAATTATAACGACCTAAAATTCGAGAATAACTATCATGATCAATCCGAATTAAATTAATATCTATACTATACGTTATATTTAAATTTTGAAAACATGGGACCCTAAACTAACCTAACAAGAAATCAACTTAACCTATGAATAATATCGCACGTCAAAAGTCGCATAGGACCGAATGATATTTATTAAATTGTACACACACGATTTTGTAAACATGGTAAGTATTTTGTCAAGTAAATCTCTTTAATCACCACCTAATTTTTTGGCAATCACTCCCTAACAACCATCCCATAATTCATGACTTCCATATTTGATTAAGATTCCCTAACTCATTTTTATTAAATGCATACTCCTTTCTCCCTCAAACACTTTGATAAAACCTAAACACAAAGAAAATCACCAGCCGCACTTTGTTTAATCTTCATATACAATTCGTCCCAAGTCAACCACACCCCACTTTTATTTTAATCAGGTCCCAGGGAGATTAATAGAGGCTGCCACCTTATTTTGATTCATTCGAAGATCACAGGACCAAAATGTTCAACATATATTATTTTGTGGCCTCGACGAATGTGCACAAGGGATAAGGGATTAAATTCCTTTGGCCTTAATATAGTACGTAGTAGCATGCTAGGCGTAACGAAGATGAAGGTATACGCAGCTTTGGTGATTCGTTGCATCTTGGAGTCTTGGTGTGTTGATCGATTCGTGTGTATTGTGTGTTGATCTCTTTTGTTTCGGCCTAGTAAAGGTACTCAAGATATCCCTCTTGTCTTCACTCTTTGTTATACGACCCATATTTATGAACATAATCAGATCTTAAAACATGTTGTACTACATGTAATAATTGTTGGTATTTTAGTGTATTATAAGTTGTGTTTAATATACAAATAAGGGTCGACACTTAGTTGTATATTAACAGGTCTAACTGGGTTCAAAGGGACTATTGGTTATAAGAAGGTACGGTTGGTTATGGGATAAAGGTAAGGCTAGTGTGTTAAGGCAATGCTGAAAAGGTACTGTTAGTATCTGAAGGGACTGCTGCTAGCTTTGCTATGGTACTGCTGCTAGTCTTGCTAACCTGCTGCTAAGTATGTTAACCTGCTGCTAAGCTTGTTTATCTGCTGCTAATGTTAACATGCTGCTAAGTATGTTAACCTACTGCTAAGCTTGTTTATCTGCTGCTAATGTTAACATGCTGCTAAGGTTATTAACCTGCTGCTAGCTTATTGACAACCTGCTGCTAGCGTTCATAACCTGCTGCTAGTTATGATAACGTGCTGCTAGGTTGAGCAGTTTTCATATAACTATTTTACAGTTATTAAACTTCTTATTAACCGTTTATAAAACCGTTTCAATAACTGTTTTGGAACATAAAAATAATGAGATAACATCTCATTTGATATATACGAAAACACACAGTCTTTCTGTAATTGAAAATATAACAGCATCCACAAACTTGAATCAATTAGATTTTATCCGGTCGTTAATCGGTATCCACTCCAATTTAATCGATCTGAAAGTGTTCATACTCGTGACTTCTAATTGCTATCAAGATACCCTATTACCCCACATAAACAACAAAGATCGATTAAATTTCTTCAAGATGGCAGGCGAATCTGTACGTGATATGACGTCTAAGTTTGTGAAGTTAGCCAAATTCGAAGGGCAAGATTTTCGAAGATGGCAGAAGAAGATGCAATTCTTGCTAACTACTATGAAAGTTGTGTACGTTTTAACAACACCAGCACCGGAGGAAGTGGAGGACGAAACCATTGATCAAACCAGAAAACGAAACAAGTTCTGGAACGATGACTTCATTTGTCGAGGAGCAATCTTAAACGGTATGTGTGATACTCTTTTTGATATTTATCAAAACATTGAATCTGCAAAAGAATTATGGGACATGCTTCAGGCCAAGTACATGGCAGAAGATTCATCCAGTAAGAAATTCCTAGTTAGTGATTTCATGAATTACAAAATGATAGATGGACGTTCTGTTATGGAACAGTACAATGAGTGTCTTAGTATACTTGGTCGCTTTACCCAACATGGTTTAAAAATGGATGAATCCATTGCGACGGCATCTATTATTGACAAACTTCCGCCTTCTTGGAAGGATTTCAAAAATAATTTGAAACATAAGAAGGAAGAATACAATTTGGTTGAGTTGGGAAGTACCATAAGTATTGAGGAAGGGTGTCGTAGAATGGAGAAAACTTGGGTGAATGAAAAAGACAAGGATATTGGTGGATCAAATGTCAATATGGTTGAAGAAACTAATTCTAGTTTCAAAAAGGGTTCGAATAATAAGAATAAGAAACGAAAGTTTCAAGGTAATGATCACAAAAAGGGAAGTGTAAAGTAAGCAAAACAGTCCAACGATGGTGGCTGTTGGAAATGTGGTAAACCTGGACATTTCAAGCGTGATTGTCGTACGGGAAAAGGCAAAAACGAGGCTGGTACTAGTGGTGGATCCAAAGGAGATCCGAAACAAGCAGGTACAATATTAACAATTAATAATAATTCGGAATTGAATTATGTATCATTAATTTGTGAATCATTCTATGTACAGGATGATGATATTGCTTGGTGGTATGATTCTGGTGCGACGTGTCATGTGTGCAAGGACCGAAGGTGGTTCAAGGAACTTGCAACTATTAATGATGGACGTGTTTTAACTATGGGAAATGTCGCAACAGAACCAATACTTGGAATTGGACTAGTAGATATAACTTTTACTTCTGGAAAAACAATTTCGTTATGTAATGTTTTATATGTGCCCGGTATTCGGAAAAACTTGTTATCCGGTGTATTATTAAATAATTGTGGGTACAAACAAGTGTTAGAATCCGATAAGTATATCTTGTCGAAACATGGTTCTTTTGTTGGATTTGGATATTTATGTAATGGTATGATTATGTTGAATTTAGATATGCCTTCTACTTTTAATTCGATTTGTGTGGTTAATGATTTATCTAGTGTTCGAATTAGTGGTATGTGTTAAATTACACATACCTTTTACCTATTTAAACAGACCAAATAGACCAAAAACTGACCGAATATGCCAAATATATGTGGTTTTTGTGTTTGTGAATATGCAGGTACGGATATCTAGAAAAATGGATAACAATCAAGAAAAAGACAAAGACGACCACGGGAAATGGAAAAGAGCTCAAAAGACGGGACCCGGGAAGAAATTCACGAGTTTGGTCGAGTTATTGTGCAAAAATCCCGAAGAGCCCTTGGATTATTTTTAGTTGGCAATATTAGTCCTCGGATGAACTTTACAAAATTGGCAAGGTTGGTCCATTCAATTTCCTAAATTACATGTTGGTCCCTAAAGTGAAATCCCTCATTCTATCTCACTCCACAGCCGGATTCAAAAAGAGATAAACCAAACCCAATCATTACCCAACCCAATATTAAACCCAAAGCCCCACGACCCACAAAAGCCCACCAGCCCACTAAAAAAATACCCGACCCACTCTTTTTTATAACTAAATACGGGGTCACAAGTATAGTCAAACCCCTCTTTTTGGGTCAAACTTCCAATCGGATAGAACCCTAATTCCCCAAAACACTGCTTATCCTCTTTAATTCCTTCTTTCCTGCGCCTAATCCACACTAACCCACCAGTCACCATCACCTCCACTTCAGTCCAAGAAACCTTCACATGGGTTTGTTTCCCCCTTCATCCTTGCCACGATGGCAATCCTAGGGACCATTTTCCATCCAACGGCCAGAAATTCAAGATGTGGGCATCAAGTTTAATCCAAGGGTCCCAAATGAAGCAAGGAAGCACAGGAGGAACTCTCTCACAAGAAAAACACAAGAAAGAAGCTATATATATATGTAGCCAAACCAACGATTAGTTTTGTCCACTTTTCATGTTTTAGAAAAGTTTGACCATTTAATTGTTGTCGAATTTATTGTTTCAGTAGTGTAATCTTTAAATTTAGATTGTAATTTCATTTTCAAGTTTATGCTAATTTTAAGTTTTTCTTGTTTTTATTTTGTTGGTCAACTCTGGTCAAACGGCTTATGTTGCTGCTTATGTTATTGCTTGGTTGCTTATTTTTGTTTATCTATGCTTATCTGTTTACCTTGATGATGTTTGGAGGTAGTTTAGAATTTTTTAGTAGCTAGTTGACTTTTCTCCTCTGCACACAGCAGACTTCATTAACCATTTTGAGAATTTTGTTTGAGCTTTTTGGTGGCTAGATAGGCTGTTTTCAATAGGTGATAAGCTGTTTGTAGCCTTTTTAAGATTTTGAGTCTATGGGTGCTAAGCTAGAACCTCCACTGCTCCTTTAAGTTTCCAAATAAGCTGACCTTTTATTGCTCATGGGTATAGTGCCAAGTAAAATTTGTTTAGTTTGAGTCATTTCAGCTGTTAGGTAATTGATTTGAGCCTATTTCAGTGGTTTAGTTAAATTTAAGTTGGCAGTCCTAGTTTTTTTTTAATTGATAAACTCTTTTCTTGGATCAGAGATAAGCCATTTTATTTGGATCTTCCTTGCTCTATTTAGTGTTTCTAATGGTTTTTAATTAAGTGGGTTTGTTTCTTTTGGCCTGTATAGCTTAAGTTTTCCTTTTGTCATCTGTGCAATAGCACCTAGTTTAGCAGACTTCTTGCTTTTTCAGTTTTTTTTTTCAAGCACATTTTAGTCTAGTTAAAGTAGGCTTTAGAATCTGAATCTTGTTTCACAAGTAGTTTGTAGCTTGATCTCAATCTATCTTAGTTTATTTCAGCATTTTTAGCTTATTTGTTGGTTTATTATTAGTCTGCATTATAGCCCTTCACTTGTTATATTTTTCATAGCTTCATCTTAATATAAAGTATTTTAGAAAAAAAAAATTTAGAATTTTCTTTTTCCATTTAGTATTTTTAATCAATTATTTTCTTTTAAATAGTTTTTAATTTATGAAAAATTATTAAAAAGTCAAAAAAATATTAAAAAAATATTTTTCTTTTTTCAAAAATTTTTCTTTTTATATTTAAAGTTTAGGAAAATTATTTTTTTAAATTTAGGACTTAGAATTTAGAAATTTACTTTTATTTACGTTGTTAAACTTGTCGCGTAACGTTTTTAATTTAAATTTTCGTTTTAGATTTCGTATGCTTAGATTATTTGTACTCGTAGCTTTATTAGTTGTTTTTATTAGTTGTTTTTAGGTTAAATGCTTAGTTTAATTGTTCCATTAGCTTAGTTTAATGAGTTTATCTTGTTTGTTATTTTAATATTAGTAGTGTAATCCAAAAATCATGTCCCGGGAACACAAATTCCATTCGATCTTCGTCGGGACAACGAACCTAGGGTTTTGCATATTTCTTTTGCTATTCTCCTTTTTGGGATATAAAATTGCTTGAAACCAATTTTTGGCGCCGCTGCCGGGGAAGGTTGAAGTGAGTGCGTGATTCCGTTTTTCGATTCGTGTTTTGAAGACCCTTCCTCGTGAAGTTTCGTATATATCTTGTGAATATTTTTTATCAAAAATCCAAAAAAATTGAAAAACCTTGAAAACCCAAAAAGATTTTCTTCTCCAAATTATTTTTCCTTTTTCTTTTGTGATTTTCAATGTTTCAAAATTTTAAAAATCCAAAAATATTCTTCTCAATCCTCTTATCCGTTTGATTCTTTATTTCTTATCCCTCTATCCGTTTAATTCCTCTTCTCTATGTCTTCATCGTACCATTATGGTTGTCAATGGTGTGGAGGTCCTCCAAATGGCGGGAATTATCCCGGTTGTAGCATGGTGGAATCGGGAAACGGGTTTGTCTATGACCAAAATCCTTATTCCTACCATGAAACAACCAACTTTTTCAACCAGCCCCCACAACACCAGATGGAGACATACTCTTGTGAGTATTGTGGAGGTAGTCCTCACCCGGGTTTTGATTGTCAAACAGGGAACATGTTTGTCTATGAGCAAGTTCCATGTAATCAAAACTTTGGGTATGACCATTATCCATACAATTCACCGAATCAGTCACAACAATCATATTGTTGTGAGTACTGTGGAGGTCCTCACTATAACTCTGATTGTCAAACGAGGAATCCGCTTGTCTATGAGCGTGGTCCTTGTAACAATTATGATTATTCTTATCATGACCAACCTCCACAGTATGAAACGATTCAAACACCACCTCAGCAAAGCAATCCAGAAATTCTCCGTGATTTTCAAAATGCACTAAATGATCTTAAGGAATTTCTTAGTAAAAGACTTTCCCATGAAGAACCTCGTCAGAAAACTTATGGAGAACTTCTAGCTGAAGAACAAGCAGCTAGAGTAAGCTTCCAATATCGTCAAACTTTTGTTTACGATGACGACGATGATGAGGATTCTACGTGGGGAGTTTGTGAGAGTTCGTCAGCTGCAGCCACTCCCGTCCAGCAGAAGCTTTGCAGTAGTTCACCAGTTGCTGTCGCACCCGTTAAAAAGCAGGAAGATACAAGAACTATGGGTGAATTATTAGAAGAAGAGCAGTGGCAAGTTATAAGAGCTTTATATTTTAAGCATAAGATCGGCGACGTTGATGACGAGGAGTGTGCCCCTGCAGATCTTCAAATATCAGATGAACCTCCGAGTGGCAATCCCACTCCACCTATCATTTCCGACTCTTCCCCTTCCCTCACTCCGTTTGAGGGAAGTGATCCTCTCTTGGAAGAGATCGATGCTTGTCTTAAAGAAGATTCAATTTCTCCAGAAATTGATGATTCTTGTCTTGATCCGGAGGGAGATATTCTTTTTCTTGAAAAATTATTGAACGATGAACCATTACCTTCTCTCCCTCCGAAGGAAGTTGAAATCAATCCTTCAAAAGAATCTGATGAGCTTGTTTCCGAAACATTCAACACGACTTTCACCAATCCTCTATTTGATTTCGGGTCTGACTTTACTTTCATTTCAGATAACCCTATCTTTGATAGTCAGATAGAGGAGAGTGATGAGTCCGTGACGGAACCCGAGCTCACAGATTATCATCATATGATTGATTCTCTTCATGAGGAGTTCTCCGGTGAACTCGCTCATATCATACCTCCACCAGAGTATGATTACTATGATTTTGAGGAAGATCATGACCCGGGGGGAGATGTACTCTATCATAAGAGTTTTCTTGTGGATGATATCATTCCAACCCTCCCTCCCGAGGTTTGTAAGAACTTTAAGGATGAAGAATGGATTCCCATTCTGATCATGATCTTTCTCCTTTTCTTCACCTATCCGGTGACTTCTCCTTTCCTTCACTCATTTGTGAGTGAAGATGTCATCTTTGACCCCGGCATCTCTCATTCTTTTAAGCCGAGGGTATCTCATCGGAGTGGAACTTTCAAGCATTTCAATGTTTATCCAAACATCTTAAATGAAAGTCCGATGGAGATTTTCTCTTCCACATGCTCCCCCAAGAACAAATGAATTCGGGGCGAGTCTAAGCTATACGACTCGATAAAAAACAAGCGCTTCGTGGGAGGCACCCCATGCTTATCCTTCTATCTTCTTTCTATTTTCTTAATAAACGTGAGGAGGGCTACCTCTTCCATTCTTGTGTTTCGTGGTTGTTTGTGTATGTCCAGGTTAGCCCGATTGATGAAGACTCTCGTGCTCGTGGTCTGCTTCTCTCCACTCGAGTTTCATCATTCGTTGCTCATCCGATATCCTTAATCTTATCGTTTACGTTTATCTTTGGCATAATTAATAAACGGCCTTAGATTTATGTAGGAGAACCCTTACCTTTAAGACATTGAGGACAATGTCTCGTTTTAGTCTGGGGGGGTAATCTTTCGATTTGATTTTTGCCTTGCATTTTTGCCGTTTTCTCTCGCAATCCCGTTTTTCCTCAAAATTTGAAAAAATCCAAAAAAATGAGAAAAATTTAAAAAATTTTGCAAAAATATAATAAATTTTGACATTTTTGTTGACTTTCCGCTGGTGAGAGTAGGAATAAAATTCTGACTTGACCGGGCGTGTTGAGCCCTAGCTTGTCCCCTTAACCATTCATAATCTATAAGCTCGTGCTAGTCTTTTACACAAGGAGCTATAAAATGCGAATTCTTTTCTAGAGTTTGCAAGTTCCCGTATTGACTTTATATATGCATGGCTTGATTATAAGGCTAAGCATTCGCGGATCTTATTATTTAAGATTTTAAATTTGCGAAGAACGAGAAATGATAGAGTTTATTTAGAAATTAGATTGCTAAACGTGGAGTAGTTGGTTCTCTTTAGAGCTCATCGAAGCTACTTGTGGCCTTTTGCTCCCACAAAATTGTTTCACTATATATATCTGTAAGAATAATTAAAGATGTTAGGTTTTGCCGATGATTAGTTCTTGGTCTTCTTAAAAGAATCCTTGTTTTGAAAATTGGGTACACATCAAGGTTCCTTAATAAATAAGTTTAATAATAATAAGTTAAGTGCTCTAAGCTACGGATTCGAGATCGGGCCTTGGATCCTTATTTCCAAAAGGCGTTTAGGTCTTGGCTACCCTCTTACACCGGCCCTTGGACCTCTTGTTCAGGAATGTGTGAGGTCTTGGTCTAACCACCTTGGATCCTCATTTCAGGAATGTCTAGAGTCTTGGAACACTCCGTTGTAACGGCCCTTGGATCCTTTATTCCGAAAGGTTTAAGGTCTTGGAACTAAACCGTGAAGGTCCGTCGTTTAGGGTACGCGAGTGAAAAGTTAAAAAAAAATAAAAAAATAAAAAAAATAAAAAATAAAAAAAATAATAAAAAAATGCAAAAGTCAAAAATATAAATAAAAGCCTTGATGTGGACCTCATTTTCAAAGCAACGGTTCTCGAGAGAAGATTGAAAACTAATTAGCGTCTTAACTTAGCATCTTTATCGGCACTAAAACTTATCAAAACGAGAATATGAAGAAATTCATTTCTCACAAAAATAAAATAAATAGAGGAAATTAGGAAAAATGGGAGCAAGAGGTAATTACACAAGTAACTTTCATGGGTAGTGTTGGCATCTAACTTGTAAATAGACAATGATTTTGTTTTTAAGCTTAGTTTGGGGACTTGTGAAAAATCAGGGACGACGAATTTTATCCGTATGGTCACTTCTTTATGAGTCGTGTTTCCTGCTCATTGATCCTAAAAGTTATCGTGAGATAATGATTGTCAACAAAGCTGTCACATGATTATGATAAAAAAATACAAAAATATAATAAAAAGGAAAATCGGGGAGTTTTTAGAACTTAAGATTTCTTAATCTCTTTCAAAAATTTTGCTACTTCTCAAAGTTAGTAAAAAGAGATTGGAAATTTTTGGTTTTGAAAACGTGTTTTTATAACATTGCGTGAGGACACAGCAATATCTTAGTCTGGGGGAATTTTGGTATGTGTTAAATTACACATACCTTTTACCTATTTAAACAGACCAAATAGACCAAAAACTGACCGAATATGCCAAATATATGTGGTTTTTGTGTTTGTGAATATGCAGGTACGGATATCTAGAAAAATGGATAACAATCAAGAAAAAGACAAAGACGAGCACGGGAAATGGAAAAGAGCTCAAAAGACGGGACCCGGGAAGAAATTCACGAGTTTGGTCGAGTTATTGTGCAAAAATCCCGAAGAGCCCTTGGATTATTTTTAGTTGGCAATATTAGTCCTCGGATGAACTTTACAAAATTGGCAAGGTTGGTCCCTTCAATTTCCTAAATTACATGTTGGTCCCTAAAGTGAAATCCCTCATTCTATCTCACTCCACAGCCGGATTCAAAAAGAGATAAACCAAACCCAATCATTACCCAACCCAATATTAAACCCAAAAGCCCCACGACCCACAAAAGCCCACCAGCCCACTAAAAAAATACCCGACCCACTCTTTTTTATAACTAAATACGGGGTCACAAGTATAGTCAAACCCCTCTTTTTGGGTCAAACTTCCAATCGGATAGAACCCTAATTCCCCAAAACACTGCTTATCCTCTTTAATTCCTTCTTTCCTGCGCCTAATCCACACTAACCCACCAGTCACCATCACCTCCACTTCAGTCCAAGAAACCTTCACATGGGTTTGTTTCCCCCCTCATCCTTGCCACGATGGCAATCCTAGGGACCATTTTCCATCCAACGGCCAGAAATTCAAGATGTGGGCATCAAGTTTAATCCAAGGGTCCCAAATGAAGCAAGGAAGCACAGGAGGAACTCTCTCACAAGAAAAACACAAGAAAGAAGCTATATATATATGTAGCCGAACCAACGATTAGTTTTGTCCACTTTTCATGTTTTAGAAAAGTTTGACCATTTAATTTTTGTCGAATTTATTGTTTCAGTAGTGTAATCTTTAAATTTAGATTGTAATTTCATTTTCAAGTTTATGCAATTTTAAGTTTTTCTTGTTTTTATTTTGTTGGTCAACTCTGGTCAAACGGCTTATGTTGCTGCTTATGTTATTGCTTGGTTGCTTATTTTTGTTTATCTATGCTTATCTGTTTACCTTGATGATGTTTGGAGGTAGTTTAGAATTTTTTAGTAGCTAGTTGACTTTTCTCCTCTGCACACAGCAGACTTCATTAACCATTTTGAGAATTTTGTTTGAGCTTTTTGGTGGCTAGATAGGCTGTTTTCAATAGGTGATAAGCTGTTTGTAGCCTTTTTAAGATTTTGAGTCTGTGGGTGCTAAGCTAGAACCTCCACTGCTCCTTTAAGTTTCCAAATAAGCTGACCTTTTATTGCTCATGGGTATAGTGCCAAGTAAAATTTGTTTAGTTTGAGTCATTTCAGCTGTTAGGTAATTGATTTGAGCCTATTTCAGTGGTTTAGTTAAATTTAAGTTGGCAGTCCTAGTTTTTTTTAATTGATAAACTCTTTTCTTGGATCAGAGATAAGCCATTTTATTTGGATCTTCCTTGCTCTATTTAGTGTTTCTAATGGTTTTTAATTAAGTGGGTTTGTTTCTTTTGGCCTGTATAGCTTAAGTTTTCCTTTTGTCATCTGTGCAATAGCACCTAGTTTAGCAGACTTTTGGCTTTTTCAGTTTTTTTTTTCAAGCACATTTTAGTCTAGTTAAAGTAGGCTTTAGAATCTGAATCTTGTTTCACAAGTAGTTTGTAGCTTGATCTCAATCTGTCTTAGTTTATTTCAGCATTTTTAGCTTATTTGTTGCTTTATTATTAGTCTGCATTATAGCCCTTCACTTGTTATATTTTTCATAGCTTCATCTTAATATAAAGTATTTTAGAAAAAAAAAATTTAGAATTTTCTTTTTCCATTTAGTATTTTTAATCAATTATTTTCTTTTAAATAGTTTTTAATTTATGAAAAATTATTAAAAAGTCAAAAAAATATTAAAAAAATATTTTTCTTTTTTCAAAAATTTTTCTTTTTATATTTAAAGTTTAGGAAAATTATTTTTATAAATTTAGGACTTAGAATTTAGAAATTTACTTTTATTTACGTTGTTAAACTTGTCGCGTAACGTTTTTAATTTAAATTTTCGTTTTAGATTTCGTATGCTTAGATTATTTGTACTCGTAGCTTTATTAGTTGTTTTTATTAGTTGTTTTTAGGTTAAATGCTTAGTTTAATTGTTCCATTAGCTTAGTTTAATGAGTTTATCTTGTTTGTTATTTTAGTATTAGTAGTGTAATCCAAAAATCAATCACTCTTTTTCACATTCACTACACGAATCACGTCCCGGGAACACAAATTCCATTCGATCTTCGTCGGGACAACGAACCTAGGGTTTTGCATATTTCCTTTGCAATTCTCCTTTTTGGGATATAAAATTGCTTGAAACCAATTAGTAACATGGAATTATGGCATGCTAGATTAGGACATGTTCAATATAAACGAATGAAAGAAATGTCTAAAATGAGTATGATTCCATCTATTGAATTGGACCATAATAAATGTAAAACTTGCATGTTAACTAAGATCACTAGAAAACCATTTAAAACAGCAAATCGTGAATCCAAACTGTTAGACCTTATTCATAGTGATCTATGTGATTTGCATGCTACACCACAACAAAATGGTGTGGCTGAACGTAAGAATAGGACATTGAAGGAAATGGTAAATTCAATGTTATCTTATTCTGGGTTAAGTGAAGGATTTTGGGGTGAAGCCATGTTAACGGCTTGTTATTTGCTAAACCGAATTCCTGGTAAAAGCAATAAGAAAACTCCTTATGAACTTTGGCATAAACGTGCACCAAACTTGAGTTTTCTCAAAGTTTGGGGATGTAGGGCTGTTGTTAGGCTCACTGAACCTAAAAGGAAAACTTTAGGTGAAAGAGGTATAGATTGTATATTTATTGGGTATGCTGAAAATTCACATGCCTATAGATTCTATGTATTAGAACCTAATGATTATGTTTCTGTGAATTCTGTGATAGAATCACGAGATGCAATCTTTGATGAAGAAAGATTCACATCTATACCTAGGCCAAGGGACATGCATCATAGTTCGATGGTACCAGTTAATACTGAGGATATTCCATCGACTAGCACTGAACCAAGAAAGGGTACACGTGTAAGACAAGCCAAAACTTTTGGTGATGATTTTCTACTATACTTAGTTGAAGGATCAAGGAATGAAATAAACTTTCAGTATCAATATTGCTTTAATATTGATAAAGATCCTATGACATATGGTGAAGTTATGGCTTCAAGGGATGTTGCCTTTTGGAAAGAAGCAGTCCAAGATGAGATGGATTCTATCTTGCAAAATAAAGTTTGGAAACTTACTGATTTACCTCCTGGTTGTAAACCATTAGGATGTAAATGGATCTTCAAGAGGAAGATGAAAGTAGATGGTACTATTGATAAATATAAAGCCAGATTGGTTATCCAAGGCTTTAGACAAAAAGAGGGTATTGATTATTTTGATACTTATGCTCCGCTTGCTAGGATATCTACTATTAGATTGTTATTGGCATTAGCTGCTATACACAATCTTGTAATTCACCAAATGGATGTGAAAACTGCATTCTTGAATGGTGAATTAGATGAAGAGATTTACATGAAACAACCTGAAGGGTTTGTTATGCCTGGACATGAAAACAAGGTATGTAAATTGGTTAAATCTCTTTATGGGTTAAAACAAGCTCCTAAACAATGGCATCAAAAATTTGATGAAATTGTGTTGTCGAATGGTTTTGTTTTAAACCAAGCTGATAAATGTGTCTATAGTAAATTTGATGATTCTAGAAATGGAGTCATTATATGCTTGTATGTAGATGACATGTTGATCTTTGGTACAAACCAAGATCAAGTTGATGAGACAAAGGAATTTTTGTCATCTAAATTTGCTATGAAAGACATGGGGGAGGCGGAGGTGATCTTAGGAATTAAGATCATACGTGAGAACAAGGGTATTTCTATATCTCAATCTCATTATATTGAGAAGATTTTGGATAAGTTCGATTTCCAGGATATTTCTCCCACAAGTACTCCCATGGATCCACAAGTTAAGCTATTACCCAATAAAGGTAAAGTGATGAGGCGAAAAGTGTACCGCTTTTAAGGGGTCATTTAAGCCCGAAATCGTATTTATTTGATCAAATATTGCCCTAAATCGTTTCTTTTGTCATTTTAGGTACTTTTGAGGAGAAATCTGGAAAAGGAGGCATTTTGGACGTTTTTGGAGCATTAAACTGAAGAAAACGGCAAAGTCTCAAAAATCGGCTAAAAGTTACTCTTGACGGCGTCAGACTTTACTCTGGACGGCGTCATGCCTTGGCAAGAAAAGTTGGACGTGAAATTTACTCATGACGGGCCAGTGAAAATAGCATGTGAATTCTGACGGCGTCACGCTTTAACTTGATCAAGGGCGTCACGGCTTAAATCATAAGGGGACGGCGTCACGTTCATGGTTAGACGGCGTCAAGCCTTGATAAGCCAGAATGGATTTTTGAAGAGCTAAAGAGGGACGGCGTCAAGAAGGTCATCCGGGAACCCTAAAAGCGGCGAGGTGACGGCGTCACACTCCATAAGGTGACGCCGTCAGATCCAAAAATCTATATATAGTTTTCTAATTTTTTGTCATTAGGGAGAGCTTAGTGTGTGGAATTTTGGGAGAAAACCCTAAGACGATTTTAGCTACTTTTTCAGGGCTTTTTGCCTTGAGATCTTCCATGTTTCATTGAAAGATAAGTTATCAATTAATCATTCAATATGTCTATGTGTTGTTTGATTCTATCTTATTCTTGTCTTTTGTTTAACATGTTAGGCTAAATTTATCTTGTGTTTGCTTAGATCTAATGAAACCTAGCTATTGATTATTGGTTGTTAGTGTGTTATTAGTTGTATTGGATGATTGTTTATCTATGTTAGGCTTAAGAAAACTGGCTAACTTCCTATTCGGTAACTTGCTTGAACGTCTTAAGAAACATGAACCAAATGCGTACTAAAGGTTTTTATGGTTGTATTTAATGCACAAGCGAATTCTAGTGATCCCATGTTAGGAGCTTCCTAGCCGGCTCGACATAGGAGTGAAGTAGGAGCTTGTAGAGTTGGGGAAGTAAGTACGCCACCCCACGAATGGTATTAAGGAATACACCCGTCATCCACGCAACTAATACACACTAATTAACCGGTAAAAGATAGTTAGGGAGTAAGGAAATCTAAGTAAACACATTTCTCTACACATAAGTTTCTCACCACATTTTATTTTCAGTTATTTATTTTATTTGCATTCGTAGTAAATTGGGTTAGTTGACTAGCAACTAATTCCGCCCACTCTATCAAAACCGAGATTTTACTTGCTTTCATAAAAAAATATAAAAATACAAAAAGAATCTTCCTCAACCCTTAGACCTAATTAGAGTAGCCTTTCACACCTAACGAACACTATTCCCTGTGGAGAACGATCAATCCCCCGTACTTACCACTACACTATACTACATCGGTCAGGTACACTGCCTGGTGGGGATTGCAAACTTCTCAAGATCCCTTGAGAGGTAAAACCTGTTGTAAGGTCGCAAAACCACGCAATCAAGTTTTTGGCGCCGCTGTCGGGGAATAGTTATTGTTTAGGTTGAATTTTTATTTTATAGGTCTACCCACTAGATTCCTTTCTAGTGAGATTTTTTATTTTATTTTTCTAGGTTTTCTTTAGTCTATCTTATTTCTTTGTGTGTTTGTTCGTAATTTCCATTGACTCTTCCGTTCACCATTATGGAGAACGCGAATCCACCATACTACCAACCACGTAATTCACCCACTCCATATGACATCTTGATGTTTAAACAACATAAAGATGAACCTCTCTATGATGCATGGACTCGTTTTAAATATTTACTCCAAAAAGTCCCTCATCATAACTTCGATTTTTGGTCCCTAACTCAAATCTTTTACAATCATGTCGACCGACATGCCCAAAGGGACATTTACCATATTGCCGGCAGGGATATTAGGGAATTAAGTGCTGAGAAAGCATGGGAAGCTAATTGAAGAGTGTGCCCAATATTATTATATAGTAGACAACCCAACAAACGTTAGTACAAGTCAATTGACCACAAATTTCGAGGATCATGAAACAAGTTTGTTTGGGGATGAATATGTTAGTGTTGAGATACCTAAGTGGATGTCATGTAATGCCATATTACAAAACAAACACATAGGTGACCTTGATATGACGGAGGATTTAGCCGAACATGATCACATTGATCAAAAAGACCTAGGTTTTGTGATTGATGACGTCGAATCTCAAGAAACACATGATGAATCTTTTAGGCAGTTTGAATATAGCAGTCAGAATATTGAGGATGATCCGTATGATTTGGACATAGAAGTTGAGATGCCTAGAGAAGCACTTGAGATACTTGGGAAAATGTTAGGGTTAGATCCTACTAAAACGCATGATGAGGATATAGGTGAGCTTGACGTAAGGAATGATGAGGTAAGTAACATAAGCCCACCAAGTACCCCACAAGTCCTACCATCATTTGAGGCACACACACCGCCCGTGACTTACCCGGAAGAAGTAGAAGGGACTATAGGAACCCCAATTGAAGTAGAACCTTTGGAAGAAACAAAACTAGAAGAAATAGGTTTGAATACTTGTAGTCATAACCTTTCTTTTAGTTCTATGGAAGTTCCTAGTTTTGATGAACCGGAGCCTAAACCAAAACCATGTAGTCCGGGTAATGTTAAGATTAAGGTAGTAGACTCTAAGCCTTGTAGAGAGGAAGCTAACATAGGAGTGAACCATGACCTTACATACTTACATCACCCATTCATGATTGATCACAAGAAACATTATGGGTTTAAACCGGGTTTATTAGGTCAAGATGGATTCCCAACTAGGAATCTCTCGAAGTTGATAGAAGATGATCCCTTTCTAGGAGAAAACTTCAATTCACCCATTGACCCAATTGAACTAAGTAAGGTTATGATGATTGGATCCCACATCTTTGAGCATATAATTCATCCACCACTCTTTCCTCACGTGGCATACTCATACCGAGTCGGTGTGTATCACTACTTTCACCCACACTTAATCCTAAGTGTAGGGAAAACCTCCCCTATTTCCGTTAAATAAGGGTAGAGTCAGGCTCGTGACTCGAACAAAAACAAGCGCTCTTGGGAGGCAGCCCATGCTTTACTTGCTTTGTGTGTTTATTTTGTTTGTTTATTTATTTGTTTGTTTGAATTTATTTTCCGTATGTGTGTTTAATTTTTATCATTATTGATTCATGTTCAAAAGTAAATTGTGAAAATGCTTTATGTTGTTTTTAACTTCGTCTTAACTACATATAAAGGTATTTTGCAAAAGATAAGTGTAAGGGAAATCTAAATCGGTTTATTAGAACACAAATGAACATGAATCGTAATAATAATAAATTAACATACATATTAGTGTTTGTTTGAGTCAAATGCTTGTATCGAGTCATAATGATGTTTTGCAGGATTTCCAGGAAGTAAGGTAAAGGTTTTTCCAGAAATTTTCCGGAAACTTAAAATGAAAATTTTTGTCAGGTCATTTCTGACGGCGTCAGGGGTTATAACCTGACGGCGTCAGATTTAATTTCCAGAAATTTTTGAAAGTTTTGTTTTCATAAAAAGTTTTTATTAAATCTCCAACTTATAATCTCCAGGAATCTGCAAAATTATCATTCCACAAGCATTATATCCTTATATATAGATTTTATCCCGCCGATGTTATGCAGGTTTTCGTGTTTGTTTTCTCAGGTTTAACAGGTTATTTTGGACAAGGAAATGTTTTGAATCAAGCTTATGGCGATGCATTAGTCATGGAGCTTCAACATTCTCTTTGGAGGAAGATTTAACCGTGTAATTTCATTATCCACCGAGCGAATCAGGGGAGTATTTGATTTCATTCTTTTACTTTTTTCTTTTACATCTTGTTATTTGAACATTGGGGACAATGTTCATCTTAAGTGTAAGGGGAGGGTAAAAGTACGATTTTAGAGAATGCTATTATGCTTGATTTTTGTTTGTTTAATAGTAGATGTGTAATAAAACTGAGAGAAATACTTGTTAAGGCAATTTTAGTGCCAAATTTAAAATTTTTTACAACATTTAGGAGTGAAACTTTGATCTTAATGAGCGTCTCACGGATAGGAGTTATATGACTAGCACAAAAACCGTACCACTAAAAAATTTTTCCACCCCCAAATATGTGAGGTTCGCCCCTAGAATTGGTAGGAAAAGCATTTATGCTATGATGTGTGTACCGGTAGCACTTAGATTCTAGAACTTGCGTTAGGACCATTCCGAGGCCACAAGTGAGACTACATTCGTGTAGTTAGATTTACTACATGATAAGAGGCATTAGGATTAACTCATTGTTTTACACCTGTGTTTTTGTTATAATTACTTTGGCTACATTGGTCAAGTAATTCTCCCACACCCTTTGCGTTGTACTCATTTTTAGTACACGATACCCCTAGTACACCCCTCAGAGCCTATTTTTTCGTTTCGACCTTTAAGCATTTTACTTAAAGGAAGAATTTGTTACACCCCACTAAAATGTACACCCAAATCGCCTTAGCCTACCTTGTATGCACTCATCTTTAGTGCATTATTGTTACAACATTTGTTTAAACCCAAGTTAATTATCTAATTGATTACATGGTTGCTAAGTCGAGTCATATCCTTGTACATATTGTTTTGGGACGATTGGGACTCATGGGTAAAGTACTAGTGTAATGGAGTAATGGGGAAGAACATCATTTATTACCCCCATATGTGCTAAATATTTTAAAAGTACTCCAAGTTTTTCAATTATCTTAATTCGAGTCGTTAGATTAGTATTTGTAAAGTTATGTAAAAGTTCAAGTGTAAGGGGGATGCAATGCCCCTATGATGTATTATTTTGGATGGTAGGGCAAAAGTGTATGCAAAAAAAAAAAAAAAAAAAAAAAAAAAAAAAATTCAAGAAAAATACAAAAAAAATGAGAAAAAGAAAAATAGAAAAAACATACGGACTACCATCCCGTTTTATTTTATGTTTATTTTATGTTTTTGTTATTTTGTTATTTCGTTTCTAGCTTAAGATCGAGTCGAGTCTTGGCTTAGCAACATTGTATAGTACATGTAATTAATCAAGATTTTTTAACTCGCCACCAGTAAAATATCCTTTATCCAACAAAACCGTGTTTTCCTTTTCCCTACACCTAACGTTATAACCCATTTAAAAGCCCTCTTTGATAGTTTATCTTAGGTGCTTACGCCTAGTGGAGGAGGTTTTCGATCCTTTCCCAAGCCTATGGTAATCTATTTGCTATGACAGGTAGTGAGAGATATTATCCGTTTTCATTTATGAGATTTATTTTGATGACACTTGAGAGATGTGAGTATCTAAACACTACTTGTGAGGTGCTAGTATGTAATCTCCGTGCTTATTATGATTGAAGTGGAACGATTATTTGTTGTAATTACTTTTATGTTAGCATTAAATGACCCCTAACTTGTATTTTGATTAGAATAAAAGCGCATTTGCTTGAGGACAAGCAAATCTCAAGTGTAAGGGTATTTGATGAAGCGAAAAGTGTACCGCTTTTAAGGGGTCATTTAAGCCTTAAATCGTATTTATTTGATCAAATATTGCCCTAAATCGTTTCTTTTGTCATTTTAGGTACTTTTGAGGAGAAATCTGGAAAAGGAGGCATTTTGGACGTTTTTGGAGCATTAAAGTGAAGAAAACGGCAAAGTCTCAAAAATCGGCTAAAAGTTACTCTTGACGGCGTCAGACTTTACTCTGGACGGCGTCATGCCTTGGCAAGAAAAGTTGGACGTGAAATTTACTCATGACGGGCCAGTGAAAATAGCATGTGAATTCTGACGGCGTCACGCTTTAACTTGATCAAGGGCGTCACGGCTTAAATCATAAGGGGACGGCGTCACTTTCATGGTTAGACGGCGTCAAGCCTTGATAAGCCAGAATGGATTTTTGAAGAGCTAAAGAGGGACGGCGTCAAGAAGGTCATCCGGGAACCCTAAAAGCGGCGAGGTGACGGCGTCACACTCCATAAGGTGACGCCGTAGATCCAAAAATCTATATATAGTTTTCTAATTTTTTGTCATTAGGGAGAGCTTAGTGTGTGGAATTTTGGGAGAAAACCCTAAGACGATTTTAGCTACTTTTTCAGGGCTTTTTGCCTTGAGATCTTCCATGTTTCATTGAAAGATAAGTTATCAATTAATCATTCAATATGTCTATGTGTTGTTTGATTCTATCTTATTCTTGTCTTTTGTTTAACATGTTAGGCTAAATTTATCTTGTGTTTGCTTAGATCTAATGAAACCTAGCTATTGATTATTGGTTGTTAGTGTGTTATTAGTTGTATTGGATGATTGTTTATCTATGTTAGGCTTAAGAAAACTGGCTAACTTCCTATTCGGTAACTTGCTTGAACGTCTTAAGAAACATGAACCAAATGCGTACTAAAGGTTTTTATGGTTGTATTTAATGCACAAGCGAATTCTAGTGATCCCATGTTAGGAGCTTCCTAGCCGGCTCGACATAGGAGTGAAGTAGGAGCTTGTAGAGTTGGGGAAGTAAGTACGCCACCCCACGAATGGTATTAAGGAATACACCCATCATCCACGCAACTAATACACACTAATTAACCGGTAAAAGATAGTTAGGGAGTAAGGAAATCTAAGTAAACACATTTCTCTACACATAAGTTTCTCACCACATTTTATTTTCAGTTATTTATTTTATTTGCATTCGTAGTAAATTGGGTTAGTTGACTAGCAACTAATTCCGCCCACTCTATCAAAACCGAGATTTTACTTGCTTTCATAAAAAAATATAAAAATACAAAAAGAATCTTCCTCAACCCTTAGACCTAATTAGAGTAGCCTTTCACACCTAACGAACACTATTCCCTGTGGAGAACGATCAATCCCCCGTACTTACCACTACACTATACTACATCGGTCAGGTACACTGCCTGGTGGGGATTGCAAACTTCTCAAGATCCCTTGAGAGGTAAAACCTGTTGTAAGGTCGCAAAACCACGCAATCACGGTGTCTCAACTTGAATACTCAAAAAGGATTGGATCATTAATGTAAGCTATGATAAGTACTAGGCCGGATATTGGTTATGTAGTTGGAAAGCTTAGTAGGTTTACTAGCAATCCTAGTACATTTCATTGGCGAGCTTTGGATCGAGTATTTCAATACTTGAAAGGAACAATGGATTATAAGTTAACTTACATCGGATTTCCTTCTGTTATTGAAGGTTTTAGTGATGCAAGTTGGATATCCAATAAAGAAGATCATTCTTCTACATATGGATGGGTGTTCCTTCTTGGGGGAGGTGCCATTAGTTGGGCATCTAAGAAACAGACTTGCATAACAAACTCAACTATGGAGTCTGAGTTTGTTGCTTTAGCAGCAGCTGGTAATGAGGCTGAATGGTTAAGGAATTTGCTTTATGAAATTCCATTGTGGCCAAAGCCGATTTCTTCTATTTCTATCAGGTGTGATAGTCAGGCTACGTTGGCTAAGGCTTATAGTCAAGTGTATAATTTCAAGTCAAGACACTTAGGTGTGAGACACAGCATGGTTCGTGAGCTCATAAGGCATGGTGTCATATCCGTTGAGTGGATTGCAACTCATCGGAATTTAGCTGATCATTTAACCAAAGGGTTATGTAGATATCTCGTGAAAGGATCAGCAGTGGGATTAGGTTTAAAGTCCATATGAAAACTCTCATGTTAAGATACCCAATTCCCACCTAATATGACGTTAGGTGCTGAATTTTGAATGTGGAAAGCTTAACATCTAGAGTTTGGAACACAACATTAAATTATCCCAAAGGTATGTGTTCGGTCTGCAAGATAAGGAAGGTTGAAGTGTTCTTCTTAATAATTCTTTTGAAAAATTGCATTTGCAGGTGCAAGATTAAAAGAATTACCTATTTGAGTACGAAGTTTAGCTGCTTCAAGAAATTGGGACTTGGCTTCGATGTACTTAAAGAAAGGATAGGGACATAGGCTAGTAAAATAATGTGTCAAGTAAGATATTGTGTATGCAAAACTAATGTGTATATTATCTTCAGGTATTCAATAGTAATATTACAAGGTTCAATCTTTCGGGAAACCTTGATATTCGAATATTTGTAATGTGTAATATACTAATATGAAATTCAATCGTCTTGACATTTCATTTATGCATTAGTTTGATTGTTTGCTGTGTATAGTTAGTTAATTTATGATTACACTAAAATGGGGGATGTTTGTTTGTATTTTAGTGTATTATAAGTTGTGTTTAATATACAAATAAGGGTCGACACTTGGTTGTATATTAACAGGTCTAACTGGGTTCAAAGGTACGGTTCAAAGGGACTGTTGGTTATAAGAAGGTACGGATGGTTATGGGATAAAGGTACGGCTAGTGTGTTAAGGCAATGCTGAAAAGGTACTGTTAGTATCTGAAGGGACTGCTGCTAGCTTTGCTATGGTACTGCTGCTAGTTTTGCTAACCTGCTGCTAAGTATGTTAACCTGCTGCTAAGCTTGTTTATCTGCTGCTAATGTTAACATGCTGCTAAGTATGTTAACCTGCTGCTAAGCTTGTTTATCTGCTGCTAATGTTAACATGCTGCTAAGGTTATTAACCTGCTGCTAGCTTATTGACAACCTGCTGCTAGCGTTCATAACCTGCTGCTAGTTATGATAACGTGCTGCTAGGTTGAGCAGTTTTCATATAACTGTTTTACAGTTATTAAACTTCTTATTAACCGTTTAAAAAACCGTTTCAATAACTGTTTTGGAACATAAAAATAATGAGATAACATCTCATTTGATATATACGAAAACACACAGTCTTTCTGTAATTGAAAATATAACAACATCCACAAACTTGAATCAATTAGATTTTATCCGGTCGTTAATTGGTATCCACTCCAATTTAATCGATCTGAAAGCGTTCATACTCGTGACTTCTAATTGCTATCAGGATACCCTATTACCCCACATAAACAACAATAATCATATTGTTGTGTTAATCTTTGTGATTCGTTATATTTTAAACATGTGTATAAGAGATCATACACTTCATAAAATCAAATATTGTAAAACATGTATGTCAAACTAATATGTTGTATATGGGCATTAATGTGAACACAAAATTAGAAACCCTAGGCTATACGTGTCAACGCGAATTCCTGATTTTATGCGAGGGTTCTATTATATTTTGGCTTGTTAATCCTTAAGGTGTGTGGACTATTTTGCATGAGTCAAAAAGAGGTTATACATGCTGCCTTAATCATAGTCAAGTGGAGTTTTGTTGTGTTTGTTTGCTGCCTCGCCATACCCTCGTGCACCCTTTATATTTCTGCCTCGCTAAGTCTTCTACTTCGAGAGTGTGTTGGTTTGTGTTGTTCCCGTTGTGAATAAGCGCCACCAAGAATAGCTTTTGGTTTGTTTTTGTGATCTCGTTGAGAGTTTGGTTACCGAGGTTATGCTAAGGTTCTTGTTATTTGTTCTCGCCAAAGTGTATCGCGGTACGAGTCTATTACGGAGGTTATGTATGGGGTAACCGATGTTATTTTAAATGAATGTGATGCGTATATGTTTGTGTATTTCGGGTTCGATATAGAGTCTCGGCCTTACTGTGTTAAACGAAACAAACGAAGAAAATGGTGCATGAGTTCAATATTACTTATATCATATAAAAAGGGATTGTACGTGAAGTATAGAAATGATAATTGCATGGTTAAAGCTAGAATCGTGTAATATATAAGCCAAAAAGAATTAAGACACATCTAACCCTAAACTTTGGTGGTCTTCACATTTTAGCCCTAAATTTTGCTAAAATAACATGGAAAGACTTAAACCATGATAATTGGCAAACTAAACCTTTAATTTTACTTGTTATCTTTTGTAAACCTTAAGCGTGGCTACATAATGATTATTACACTAAAGTTGCTAAATATGGAACTTGCTAAATATGGATAATGAATTTTCTAAAAATAGTCAGAAAAACCTAAATTATGAAATCGGATTAAAACGAGCTTATAAGTAACACGTGATCATTAAATTGTATAGGTTCAGTAAAGAAGGAGTAATTCCCTATTTTGGTATTCTTCTTATTTTGGTTGCTTGCATAAGGTACAGATATCCTGACCTTATCTCTTAAGGTTTCTCATGATTCGTACACATCTTTTTGATATTAGTTTTGATTATGATACCTTTGATCTGAGCCTTCCTAGTATGGCTTCCTTTGACTTATGCTCTATTTGAACCTTTACTACGCTCCCTTAGATTTGTGAAACTTTGATTATGAACCTTTGCTTTGATCCTTTGCTATGAACCTTAATGATGAACCTTTGCTATGAACTTATGAACCTTTGATATGATACATTTGATATGAACCTTTGATATGAACTTTGATATGATATGACATTTGAACCCTTCAGTTTCATACCCGAGCCAAGTTCGTTTCCTAGCCATGAAGGTAACATGGCCGTGTCATTGATGCACCAATGGCATGACTCTAGTGTGGTTGAGTGATGTTCCACACCGTCCCATTTTGTTATGATATGTGCACTTTATATTTGTTATGGCCAATATGATTGTTCGGGGGCGTATGGATGCATCCTAGGTTCGATTTGTAATTAAGTGGATAGATATGATATAATATGATATGATATGTTCGGTGACTGATGCATGGGTGCAATCCACATCTTTCACATGTTCGGGAGCTGATCACTCCATTGGTTACTTAAGGACTCCCCTCCTATTACTTTTTGTATTTTGAGGTCACCCCTCCGAATACAATGGTTACTTATGATATGATAAGATATGATTTGTTTGGGCTCGGTTTTGATTACTGGTTTTCCATTACACTTTGATATTCATTTGTTTATGCCTTATGTTTTTCCCAATGCACCATATTATATTCTTTGTCCCTTATCTTTTGCTTCGTTTATACATATCTGTTCACTGGGCTTTTTAAGCTTAGCCGCATTCCTTTTCCTGGGGAAGCTTTTAGTGGGAAGTTGGGTTACAAGTGGAGAGTACCTTTGGACTTAGAGAACTATGCCTTGATAGCTATTCTGGATTAGAGATGACTAGATGTGATTTCATGATCAGACTTAGTAATTATTTGTTGTTCTCATTTGTAAACCTTGTACTTCAGATTTTTCCTTTGTAACCTTTGAAATTCATTTGTATTACTTAAGTTTTATGCTTGTGTTTTCTTTGATATGTCACCATAATGTAATACATCTACCCTTATCGGGTTGGGGTGTTACATATATATATATATATATATATATATATATATATATATATATATACACACTAAGTTTTAGATTACCTTTCGGGCATCAACTGTATCAATCAACTACAAAATCCACACGCTTATGCATACTCCTGAATTGAGTCACCTATGAAGATCTGGTGCAGGCAAATTGTGCCAAGTCCGGTCATTTGGATCTCCAACTCTGCATTAGTTGGATTGGAGGCAGATGTTTCTTCTGGCAGAGGAATCCGGCCAAAAGCCGTGCATAGAAAGGCACGATATGCCTGCAATGCGAATAAAATAAAGGCAAGAGTAATAAAATGGATAGGAATACAGGCATAAAAAATTTGTAAAGAAGGTAATGCTACAAATCGTAAACTATTAGTAATGACCTTTAGCAGTTCTAGGAATTGGTTTAATGGCTGAGCTGGGTGTCTTGTTAATACTTGTTTGCTGAATTGTTATCCCGCCCACGCACAAACTGCGACAATAATAACAGTTCACATAAGTCATAACCTTTGATACTCGAAGTGATTTTTAATATATTTAGAACTCAGCTGGAGTTCAAACAATGATGGGCATTAGTAAAGTAACGTACAAATAGTAGGAAGTGTTCACCTAGCACACTTTAAGGCACTGTCTTATACTTTCGATTATAAATTTCCTATCGATAAATTAGCTAATGATTGTTGTATTACCTCAGCCAGAGAGATGATTTCATGACGCACAACATACTCACATTTCAAGACCTGCCAATAGATGAGAAACCATAAGTACAGAGGTCATTGCAGTTAATAAAAAGAAACTGCAAAATCTGTTCAAGAAATTGAAAAATATGTTAGAAAGTAGACTTGGGAATACACTCAGAAAAAGTAAATCTGGAAATAAAAAATCATGAGGGATTCTTTGTTGCTCTTATGGTAATTACATCGGTTGCCTTTGCCATACATAAAAAAAAATACTTTCACTTATTCTATACTAAAATAGGCTGAACCTACGTGAAGAGGTAATTGGTCAAGAAATAGATGTACATCGTCATAAATATATTAGCTACTGATTCCTTGGCTAACCCATTTGGAAAGACTATAGGTTTTGCTAACGAAACAGAAACAACAAAATCTTAAGTATACTAAGTTTTAGGTTACCTTGAAATCCACACGCTCATGCGTACTATTGAATAAAGTTACGCATAAAGATCTGGTGTAGCCAAATTGTGCGAAGGTAGCCTATTTGGATCTCCAACTTTGCATTAGTTGGATTGGAGGAAGATGTTTCTTCTCCTACAGGAATCTATTCAAAAGCCATGAATACAAAGTGAGTTTGTTTACTCGATATGCCTGCGGTGCTGATAACGCTTAAATTGTGCATGTTTTTAGTAGCGTTATTCGTGTTTTTATGCATGTTATTTGGTTATATTTATATGCTTTTTTTACTAAATCGTACCAAAGTGTGTTTGCAAAGCATATGTGGCCAAAAACAGGATAAAGGAAGAAAAAGATGAGAAAAAGGAGAAAGAAGGAAATATTTATGAAAGTGCGAAGATTCTTATACCAAGACCCAATCAAAAAGGCATTTCAAAGAATGAAGGTCCAAGTATTCATGTCAATTAGCTTCAAAGATGTTGAAAAGATCAAGTTTAGATGAAGAACCAAAGACCCAAAAAGGAAAAAATCAAGCCAAGACGACAAAAGTTCAAAATGTTCCATAACAGCAACCATCCATCTGATCGGAGGCTGCCCGCAACCGATTCGGATGGAGGCAATTCTGAAGACCAACCGATCGGTTGGACATATTACCGATTGGTTGGAAGCTTGCTAATTTACCAAAACTTCATCATTAAGTTTTGTCTTTTCATATATCCGGTTCTAAGGCCTTCTAATAAGGATTCTAGGCTCTTCTAAACTACTTGGAGGACAAGTGAAGCATTAATGAACCAAGACCCTTGGGAAGGAGTATTAATAGGATCATTTGTGGAATATTTAGTGTGCAATTCTTAATCAATAAACTAGTAATCATCCACCACTCATCAAATACTCTAAAATTCGTCCTTAAAAGTCCAGGAGCAGTTGGAGAGTCAAGAAGTCATTATTTGGAGGTCAAAACATCAAGAAATCAACACCAATCCTTGGGGTATCATTACTTTATCATTTGTAATCTATTTCCAATCATTGTAAGACTTTCAATTATGGTTTCTAATGTTCAAAGTGCTGAGATTATGTTCATGTTTGCTTTGAGTGGCTAGTGCCTTTGTGCACTTGCTTAGATGATGTGTATTACCAATTAATATGCGTATGATTGTGATGACATATTTTAATTCAATTTCAAGTTGATTCTAAGATCCAATCGTGATTAAGTTTTGTAGTGACATTTGTTGAATCAAGTTTAACTAGTTGCTAATAATTTTAAGGGTCGAAAGAACTATTGTTATTCAACTAGTTATAATCATTTGTCTATGAATGATTGTTTTTACCCATTATTCTTGATTAAACAAAGAAAGTTAATTGTGGTTGTAATGAGAATGCTTTTGTCTATCAAAAATATGATTGATGGTAAACCATTTCAAGGGTCGAAAGATTAATAGTTTACTCTCAATTGTGACCTTTTGTCTATGATCGGTTACCTTTTGGATTGACCATTTCCTAAGCTATTTGATTAAGCAAAAGATGATTTTTGTGTTTAAGGTACACCAACTTATGAACCTTGAATTGATCTTGAATTGAGTGGTTAAACGTAATGCTTGTTTTTATGAACTAAAATCTTGCCGAAGGTTTTTTGTAGAAACAATAGATTAGTTCACCAAACTAATTATCATAACCAACATGTTGTCCAAAGTTATCACAATCATGCTTATCAATGAGTAGTATGCTAGTTTAAGCAAGTGTAGTTTTTAATCATTTGAATTATTCTATTTTTTTTATTAATTGTTAAGGAATTTACTTCTAGTAGCTTACAATTCGATTCACTACACAAATCCCTGCGAACGATCCCGACTTAGCATCATAATCTTGCTATAACGGACGAGTTCACTTGCTCGTATGTGTTGTTTCTAGATTTGGTAATTCGACCTTTATAAATTTAAAACTTGTACTCACACACGACACACCAAGTTTTTGGTGCCGTTGCCGGTGATTTTGATCGTGTTTCTATAGGTTTCGGAAGTTCATAGTTCGTTTTCATAAAAAAAAAAAAAAGTTTTCCGAGCTGATCATCCGATCGGTATTTCATCCATCCGATCGGTTGTCCAATTTTTAATTTTACCGAGAGCTCCATCCGATCGGTAGTAACTTCCATCCGATCGGTTTTCACCAAAATCAATTTTACCGAGACAAGTATCCAATCGGTATTTCACCCATCCGAGCGGATCACCAAACCTGATTTTTCAAACTGTTTCCATTCTTTAATCGTGTGTTTAAACATTGCCTCGATTCTCTTGGGAATTGTATGAACACTCGATCAATCGGAATAGAACCAATTTCACATTTTTCAGATCCCGAACGTTTAGTCCGAAGAAAAAGAAAGAAAAGAAAACCGATTGTTCCATTAGCCAACCGTGTACCAAGAGTACGTAACCAACCGTTTGAAAATCTTTGTGAAGCTAAAGTCGTTTATAACCCATTCACCGAGCAACCTTTTCCCATGGCTGACGATAGACCCATGTGGGAAGCAAACCGAACCGTAGCACCCACTCCTGGAGCTGCTATTGTTACTGTCAACCTAGGTGACAATTTCACCGTGAAAGGTCATCATCTTTCTATGATCAAAGACCGTCAATTCGATGGCCGTTCGAGGGCCGATCCTCACAAGCACATTGCCGAATTCATCAAAATTTGTGGCATGTTCCGATATGGCGACACCAATGTGGATGCCATTAAACTCAAACTTTTTCCATCATCACTTGCTGGAGACGCAAAAGTGTGGTATAATGAATTAACCCCAGGAACTATCAATACTTGGGAGGAGATGAGGCAAGCTTTTGTAAGCCGATTCTTTCCACCTGCCATGTTTGATCGACTCATGGGAGAAATTAGTGCTTTCACACAAAACCCTAACGAATCGCTCGTCGAAGCCTGGCTTCGTATAAAAGATTTTCTTCGTAGTTGTCATGGACATGGTTTAGGACGAGGAACCATTATCCAAATCTTCTACCATGGACTAGATGAAGCATCTCAAGGAATTCTTGATGCTGGAGGAATTTTTCTTTATAAGACTCCAAACCAGGCATACCAATTGCTAGAAGACCGAGTTCTTCTCAAACTCGACTGGTCGAAAGATGCCAAAACCAAACCCTTACGAAAAACCGTTGCTTTTGCTGAAAGTTTCAATACCTCTAAACTCATGGAGAAAATGGAAACATTAACTTCAAAAATCGATTCGCAATACAAAGACCTTAAAGGAGAAATGAAAGAAATGCAAGACGGTTGTAACAACTGTGGAGGTAATCACCCATCATCAGAATGTGACGACCAACCAATGGACCAACCCAAAGAAGGAGAAGCCAATTATGTCCAAGGAGGATACCGTGGAGGCGGTTATCATGGAAATTATTACGGATGAAATTCTGTAAATTGGCAAGATCGTCAACAAAAGGATAACAACCATGATTCTCAACCACGAGTAGACAATCAAACCACACAAACCTCTGACAAAAAAGCAGAAAAATCCGATTTTGAGAAAATGATGAGAGAATTCGTAACTGCTCAAAAATCAACCAATGAGTTCGTCAAGAACCAATTTTTCAATCTCAAAACCAAAGTTGAGCAAGGTCAGAAAAATCATCAAGCATCGATTCAAGATCTTGAAAACAAATTTGGAAGACTTTCTGATCAAATTTCTTCCCGACCATCTGGTTCGTTGCCAAGTAATACCCAAACCAACCCTAAGCCAACATCATCTGGATCGAACGATAAAACTTATCGTCCACCACAGACTCGAAATGAGCATATAAATGCTGTATTCACAAGAAGTAGTCTTTCTTATGATCCACCACCCAATCCAAACGATACCACGATCATCGATGATGATAGTGAGGAGGAAGAAGAAGCAAAAAAGGAAAATACCAAAAAAACACCACCCAAACCCATCCCACCAGTTAAGGCGTATACACCAAAAATTCCATATCCTCAAAGCCTTAAGAAAGAAAGAATGGAAGAACGTTATAAGAAGTGTGGGAAACTAGAAGGGGGGTTGAATAGTTTACCAGTTTAAAAATCCTTTTAAAAATCTTGTTTTAAAAGTTAGCAATTGGAAACTTTGATTCGAACTTTATGTGAAACCAATCTACACCAATATGAACTACACACTAAGCTAAATAATAATAACAAATAAAAGTAAAGAGTAGAGTTGGAAAGATCGAACCGGGACAGAGGATTTATAGTGGTTCGGCTATGAAGCTCTTCTTCGCCCTACTCCACTCCCCGAGTACCACACTCGAGAATTTCAAACACTATATCAACAACCTCCCTTCAGGCGGAGAAAACCGTACACGTCGCTTATCCTATTACCGACACTAAGCTAGATGTCGAGTGCTAATCTTAGCTAGCACCAATCTACCAAGGTCCACGTGACCAAACACTCAAGCTCAGTGGCTTCAAGAGATCACCAAGATCTCAACACGATCACAATGATCAACACTCACTTCACTCTACTCAACTAACACTAATCTATCGACCCTTGATCTTCTTGATCAATCACACAAGCCCAATGGCTATAAGAGATGTTCACTATCTTTATAGATCACACTTGATCTTCACTCTCACTCACAAAAGATAAGAAAGCTTGATGTATGCAAAGATACAACAAGGTTGTAACAAGTGTTACAAAAACCTAACAACTATAACTCTTGTATCTTCTTGAATACTTGAGTTCTTCTCTTGCTAATGAAGAGGGATGACAACACCTTGTATCTACTTGGATACTTGTGTTCTTCTCTTGCTAATGAAGAGGGATGACAACACCTTGTATCTACTTGGATACTTGTGTTCTTCTCTTGCTAGTGAAGAGGTATGAAGAGGATCACTTGAAGGATGATTGGATCACTCTTGAAACAAAGAAAACTAATCTAAAGAAGTGAAAGGTTTGAGAGGATTGAGTTAAGGGATTTTTCTGTGTGTGAAGGGTGCCTAAAACTATGAAAGGGGTTGATATTTATAGGCAAGAAAAATCTGAACGTTACAGAAAAAATGGTACGGACGACTCCGTTAAATACCCCACGGCTCCATTAAATTTAACGGAACCGTGGAGCCGTCGTAGACTAGGACGCTCCAAATTTTGTCTTTTCTGGTGAAAATTTATTTGGGGAAGGTTGGAGCTGATTTTGGGGGGAAAAATAGCTGTTATGATTTTCAAACTAATTTTTTCAATAAAACATTTCTTAATATTTCAAAAATAATTTGTCATGTGTATTTTTGAAAAAATGTTTTGTCCCATTTAATATGTGAATTTTCAAAACATAAATTCACTTCTTTGATCACTAGTTCAAGTTGTAACTTTGTTCAAGAGTGATTTGCGTAGAAACGGGATCTTCCGATTAAAGACTTGTTTACGTTGATTTTAACGTATCGTGATTTCACATTTTGTCATCCTCAAAACGTGAAGTAATCGAAAGATATAAATAACGTTTTTAGAAAATTATTTGCATCAACAATCTCCCCCTTTTTGATGATAACAAAATATAAACTCATGTTAGGTTAAAATTAGTTTTAACAAGTTTTTAATGAGTTTACTCCCATTTTCCCCCTTTTTGTCTAATCAAAAAGGTGACGAAGGCTCCCTCTTGATGTGTACTCCCCCTCATTTGGAGAACACAAAGGAATTGAGCAATGGTTCGTGCTACAAAAAAGGTTAGACGACAAATATACAATATCTAACAAGTAGCACATTTGACAAATATCCAACCACAAAAAAAATGACTAAGTAGCAAAAATGAAAAGCCATTTCATAAATATAAAATAAATGTCATACATAAGTATGACTACAATAGGAAAGCAAATTAAGCTAACAAGAAGACACATAAACATCTAAAGTAACATGAGGCTCCTAGATTTGCTTCCAACTTCAAAAGGTTCCTAATCATTTATTGGGAGACCAAACACAATCATGTTTAGTTTGGGATATTGTGTGGTGGAGGTGGTGGAAGTATGATGGGTCCCATGGGTGGTGTGAGGAGGTGTTCTAGGTATGAAAACCTAAAGCTAAGCTCATCTCTATGGTTTATGATGAGCTCAAAGTTGTGATGGCAACAAGCACAACTTAAGGTGTCTGTGTGTAGGGGATAAAGGATGGGATAACCCATTAAGTGTTGAGGTGATGGTGATATGGAAGATGATGATGTGTTGCTCCCAAATTCAAATGGAGTTATTGGTGATAAGGTGAGGGTGAGAGCTACAGGTTGTGGTGATGGTGAAAGTGATGAGGGTGTTGTGTTAGTTCCCAATTCAAGGGAAGTTGATGGTGATGAGTTGAGTGTTAAGGCTAAAGGGTGAATGGGAATAGGTTTAGATGAGTGTGTGTTGGTTCTTGTTGTGGAGGATGAGGATGTGGGTTTGTTAGAGGTTGCCTTGGATGGAGCTTGGGGTGTAGTGAAGGAAGATGATGATTTGGTAGAGGTTATGGGTGTGTGGGTTTCATCTTCATCATCCAAGGCGAGATCAATGAGGGCAATGTCATTGGTGATAGGTTTAGTTGATGATTGAGGTGTGTGAACATTCTTGATCCATTAATCAACTAGAGTGGTTTGATTTGTTGGTTTGATGTTGAATCTAGGTTTCTTGTTCTTGTGTGAGGTGGAAGCAATGGTGGAAGACATGGTGTATGAATGGTGAGTTGTGAAGGTGTAAGGATGGGTGTAAGGATGGCAATGCATGATGTTAGCTTAAATAGCCAAATCATAAGCATGCAAGGTTGAAAAGGATGTTGAATTTGGGGATTTGGGTGCATGGGAATTAGGTTTTGTTTGCAGTTTTTCAGGAAAAGAAAGTCAAAAAGTGAAAGAGAATTGTTAAATTCGTCTTCCAAAGGCACGGTACCATTAAAGGTACTACGGCACCACGAAATTTAGTGGATCCGTGGCCTATTTAATGGAGCCGTGGGCTCTTTTTACCTTCTTTCCAGGTCTGCAGGTTTTAGGCATCCTAAATGGGGAAATTTTCTGGGGAATCCATTGGCTGCAAATCTCAAAGCCTCAAATCACTAAACACATAGAATTCCTAAAGCTAGTTTCAACTAGCAACTAACATGATCATGTGATCATCTATGTATTTAGGTAACTATTAAGCATGCATGAATTCAATCAAGTTTAACATCTAGTGCATGTAATAAAATAATAGAACATGCAAGAACTAGACAAGATTGATTAACATAAAGGTTAATTAACTAAGCAAATTAACCATGTTCAAGTGTGAAATGTTAAAGGAGAACATTTCAAGCAAGTTAATGTTTATGGACATTGCCATGACTTTATTTATAATAGCTTAATAATACTTAAGTTAATAGTACTACTAAAGCTAATCCTAACTAGTCTCGTTTCTTCCCCAACTTTTTAATCTTGTTCCCAAGTCCTTTGATCGCCTTGCCGATGGACTTGAATCCCCCGATAGTTTGCTCATGCATCTCCACTTGTCTATTGTACATTGTAGTTTGCCTTCTCATCACGTGGGATAGGTTGACCATCCCGTTTTCGAGGTCGGTTGTACGTCGAAATGATGAGGTGTCAAGGTTGTCAAAGTAGATGTCGGGAGAAGGAGAACGTGGACAAGACGTTCCTTCTTCGTTCGCCTCATCATCATCCGCATGCATATGTTGAGATGATGATTCGTGACCGAAGGAAGAGGATGAGAGAGGAATGTCGGAAGTGGATTTACAACCACGCTTGGACCCTTTGTCCTTACGTTACTTTGTGCGACGTCGTGGTCCACCAAGAGGTTTCATAACAGGATTGACTAGGACATAGTCGACACTTTGGAGATTGGGAAAATGTTCCATGACCCAATGGAAAAGATGAGTAAGCAGCATACCATATGGCATGAGCTTATCCGAACGACTGTGAATATTGGCCATCCTTTTGACCATATAGTATGCGAGGTTATATGGTTCCTCGATACTAAGACAGTAGAGCATATGGGCGAGACTCGCAGAGACGTGATCACGGTTTCCCGCAAGGCTCAACACGTTCTCACGAAGTAGGAGTTCCCAACTTCTAAGGTCGGGAAAGAGCTCTTTGAGGTAGATACGGTTTGGGTCAAGGTGGACAATTGAACCATCACGCTTTTGATACGTGTGGACGAATCGAGGTGTTTGAATGACTTGTTTGATGGACTCGAGGTCGGGAATTTAAGTGCGATAGGCACCTACTTCCTCAAGATTATAGAAGAGAGACTCAAGAGAATGGTCTTCAGTGTATGCACACTGACCATATGCAGGAACACCGAGAATTTGTCCAATCTCGGAGACAGACAAGATGATATTTTGGTTTTGAATCCAAAAATCAAGAAAGACATTACCATCATCATCAATGAAGGTACGGAGTCGACTATAAAACTCGAGAACAAAAACGAGGACAGACTTGATCGTTTATTTTGTATAAACAATCGAACTCGATAGAAGGGAAACAGACACGGATGTTGTCTGTCGTGACATAGAGTGCATCGACTACACGCCCTTCGTGCATGTATCAATTTTGGACTTTTGCGAAATAAGCTCTTTGCTCATCAGGAATGTTTAGATTTTCAAGAGTACTAAGAATATATTGTCTGGTATCTTGATAATCATTTCGAGGCATTGTTATCTACAAAAAATTATTTTTGTATATGTTAGTTCGTTGCATTTTAATGATTACACTTCCAGTGTGTGTGCCTAAATGCAAACAATGTGGAGGTACGGCAATCTCGACTCTAAAACTATCCTAATGAGATTACCCAAACGCTCCTAGCTTCACTTTTGCTCAATCAAATATGTCGAACAATACATATCAATTATGTACTTCTACCCATATTTGAGAGTTCATGTATGCATGCAAAAACGTTTTTAATTTGCATCAACAATGCATGAAGAAGGTTTCATGATCCTAGACTTGTGAAGTTTTTCGAAAAATTATCGAATTGGGGTGTTTGGCAAACGCCTCAACATGGCGCCAACGAGCTTTTAGTTTGAAAAGCTTTTAATGCAAAACGTTCCTAACTCAATTTTAATCATCCTAGACATGATTCATGTGGAAAACTAGAAGGGGGGGGGGGTTGAATAGTTTTATGTCTTTTTCATTTATTATAAAACCTTTGTTTACTTTTAAAAACTTAGATTCAAGTTTATTATGAAAAATAAAACTTGAACCTTATTATTAGTTATATAAGTATTCATTTAAATTGATTGTAAAAGTTTTGGTTTCTTGAATGGATTTTCAATTTGATCTTTATGTGAAGTCGACCTCTAGTTAATACTAGCAATTATATAAGCCTATGTGTATGAAAGTAATGACGATGCAAGTAAAGAAATAAATAAGGTATGGAAAGATCTAACCGAGACACGAGAGATTTATAGTGGTTCGGCTACAAGGACACCTTCCTTGCCCTACTCCACTCCCCGAGCACACCTTGCTCGAGAGTTTTTCTTCACAACTTCAATAAGCTCCCTTATGGCGGAGAAAACCGTACACAACTTTGGCTTACACGGGTTTAACGACTCAAAGCTAAATGTCGAGTTCTAATCGTAGGTAGAACCAATCTCACAACTTCACAACACAACTTCTACACGACTTAATCACGACTTCTTCACGACTTCTTCACAACGGCTTCACGACTTCTTCACGACTTCTTCACGACTTCAACACGACCGCTACACAACCTCTATGATGCGGCTTCACGACTTCAACACTATGTCTTCATGACTTAAGACTTCACGACTTCAACATGACCGCTACACAACATCTATGCTACAGCTTCACGACTTCAACACTAGGACTTCACGACTAGGACTTCACGGCTTCAACACGACCGCTACACAACTTCTAATCTACGGCTTCACGACTTCAACACTAGGACTTCACGACTAGGACTTCACAACTTTAACACGACCGCTTCACAACTTCTATGCTACGGCTTCATGACTTCAACACAAGGACTTCATGTCTTCTAAGCTACGGCTTCACAACTTCTACACCACGGCTTCACGACTTCTACATTTTGACCTCACAACTTCTATACCACAACTACTTATACAACATCTTCACTACTTACACACAACACTAATCTACAACACACACCCTACATACAAATGAATGAATGATTTACAAACTTTGTTAAACACACAACTTAAGTAACAAAATGATACTAAGTTGTAATACTTCTAATCTTGATTGATAGAAGTATTCTTCTTTTGCACTTGGATGGTGGAAGCTTGGATCACTTGGAAACCAATGCTTAAGATTATATGATCAAAGGTTTTTGTTAGATATGAAATGAGATCTACAACAGAAAGTTTTAGTGCAAAAGGGTGAGTAAAAATCCAGGGGAAGGCTGGTATTTATAGGGAAAAATCTGGACAGCTGGAGCCTACTGGAGCGGGGGCGGTCCCCTTAAATAGGGGGCGGTCCCCTTAATTATTAAGGGGGCCGCCTAGTAAAATTAAGGGGGCCGCCCCTACTGAACGTTGGCCAATTTTGTCCTTTTGTGGGGAAGGTTTTTCTGGAACATTTTAACTGATTTTGGTTAAAAATTTGAATTCATATTTTTATAAAAGATTAAACATTTTTATTTAATACCAAAAATGTTTTTCAAAAATATATAAAATGTTTTTGATGTTTTATAAAAAATCTAGTTATTAAGAAAATGTTCCTTTGATCATATAATGCATTAAGCACTTGTTTATTCATACCTTAAGTGATTAAGTTGTAGAAATGAATATTTACAACTAAATACTTGTTTATTTGATAAGTTTATGTTTTAATGAGTTTACATTTTGTGATCATCAAAACATAGAGATATGAATATATTGATAATGTTTTTAGGCATTATTTATGTCAACAATCTCCCCCTTTTTGATGATTACAAAACCTAAACTCATTAAATCCAAAAAGTTATTTTTGGACAAGTATTTAGTGAGTTTATATTCACTTCTCCCCCTTTTTGTAGAATCAAAAAGGTTATGCCGACAAGTTTTTGAGTCAAAATTTGTCGGGACGAGAACTCTCCCCTTGATGTGTGCTCCCCCTCGTTTGAGGGCACCAAGGAATCGATATATGGAATACTTGCAAGAAAAATATTAGAAGCACAAGCATATATATAGCAAAAATAAGCATGCATATAAAGACATTCATTAAAAATGTTGTGTATAAATACACAACCATGAAAAATTATATTCAATCCTACATTAGCTAGTAAGTAATGCAATCTACATAATCATTCTAGGAGTACATGATCTTCCATGGGGCTTGCACACAAAATGGTTTGAAAAATTATTTTTGATTAAGCATTGCATATGCTTAATTTGGTGAGAATAAAGGTGGTGGTAGTGTAGTGGGTGAAAATGATGGAGGTTGTGGTGGAGGTTGGTTGTTAAGCATGTGTTCAAGGGATGAAAACATGTAGTGTATCTCATCTCTAAGACCAAAGATGATGGTTTGGTTGTGGGTGTGGTGGTATTGGTGATGATGAGAAATGAGCATCAAGAAGTGTTAATGGTGATATCGAAATGACAAGTTGGGTGAATGGAGGTTCTTGAGTAGGAGGTGGAGTTGATGCTCTTGATGGTGGTGATGAAAGGTGTGAGTTGATGTAGATATTGATGGATGAAAGGGTGTTTTTGATGGTGCATTTGGTGCACTTGGGGATTAACATTGAGGTGGTGGTGATGGAGTTTTGGTGTCTTAGAGATGATTTTGGTGATAGCATGGTGAATGAAAATGGGTGTTTGATGGAGGTGATGGTTGATTTAGGTAAGGTTTGGGGTAGATAGAAGGGGTCGCAAGATGCAAAAGAAAACAGTAAATTTTACTGCCAGATGGCCGGTCCCCTTAATTGTAGGCCGGCCCCCTTAAAATTAAGGGGACCGCCTAGGGAATTAAGGAGGCCGCCCATCTGGTGTTTTCCCAGGCGACCAAATTTGAAAATTTTCCAGAAAAGGGTCATTTTTAGGGTGTTTTTGCAGCAAGCTCCAATTGAATCATGTACATCAAGAATGATTAAATAGTGACATAAACATGTTAATTACGCATGCATACATTTAAAACATATTATGGAATAAGCATGTTATTAATCATCAAGCATGTATATATATCATGATATCAAGTATACAAGCAATAAGCATAACAATCATATATTAAAGACAAGAAATAAAGCATTCATTAGTTGAAAATAATTATGTTAAAAACATAATTATTGATACAACACATATTTTGCTTATAGCATGCAATAAGTAGAAAATTTTAAATTGCCTAAGAGATCCATTGGACTTTCTTGAGACATGAAAACTTGGATTATTTTGGATGGATGATGGTAAAGAGGGGGTAAAAAAAATGTTGGATTAATGGGGTTGTAAGTTTAGGTGTATGGATGTTGGAGAGAGTGTTGATAGAGGAATTGGAGGTGGAGAGCTTGGACTTGACCATGTTGAATGAGGGTTTTGATGTTGTTCAAGTGGTGGTGTTGGATTAGATCTAGTGAGAAGATACTCAATCCAAGTGAGACGCTCATTTAAGGTGATGGTTTGGTTTTGGAGAAAGATGCAACAAGGACTATTGTTGACATGTTTCTCAATTTGACTCAAGTGATGTGGTGATGATGGTAATGATGGTGAGATGGATGGTGATGATAGTAATGATGGTTTGATTTTGGAGAAAGATGCAACAAGGACAATTGTTGACATGTTTCTCAGTTTGACTCAAGTGATGTGGTGATGATGGTAATGATGGTGATATGGATGGTGATGGGTTTAAGTTGCTTTGAGCAAGGTGCAAAGCAAGGAGAGCATTAAGCTCATGGGCTTCCTTGAGTTCTTCAATGAACTTCAAGTGTTGAGTGGAAGGTGATGATGATGGAGAGTGGTTGTTATTTGGTGGAAGTGGTGGTGACACTTTTGGTGGTGGACACACTTGTGAACTTGGGTAATTATGAGTGAATGAAGATGGACATATGGATGATTGGTTATGTGTGTGAAAGGGTTCATTAGGATGAGGTTTAGGTGTTGGTTGAGTTTGAACAACATCATTTGTTGGGTTATGGCAAATGTCAAGCTTCCTCCTCCAAATGGGCATTTATGGTGTAGTGATGATGTGATTGTGAAAGGTAAATTTTGGAGAGTGGTTTGTGACAATATGTGTTTGTGAATTTTGGGAAGTATAGGATAAAATGGGTTGGAAATTGAAAAGGAAAATAGTAATCCGTCACTCCAGATGGCCGGTCCCCTTAAATAGGGGCCGGTCCCCTTAATTTTAAGGGGGCCGCCTGGGTATTTAAGGGGGCCGCCCATCTGCTGCCTTCCAGATTACTGGAAATGGGTTTTTGGCATAAATTTGTAGAAAAGGTTGTGTTTTTGGGTTTAGTTTCAAGCAAGTCCAACTTCTTTTGAGGCAATTTAGAATTTAATAACTTATATATGCTAAGCATATTCATTAGACATTATTATCTAGCATGCAAACAACTCATTTAGCATGTAACATATATATGTTAGACAAGAAAACACTACATAGCACCAAGTAATTCATAGTATCATATTTAGGAAGATTAATAAGCTAGTTAAATAATCCTAATGAATATCTATGTGCATGGGAATGTAGAGTTGTGATAGCATGGACTTCTAGACTTGTACCAAGTGAGGTCTTAGTGAATAAACTATGGTTATTTTCAAATTTAGTTCACTTATAAATGTCACATACATAAATATAGATGACAGATATGAGATCACCATGCATGATTTAAAGAAATGTTTTTGGCATTATTCAACAATGTTTGAAAGTGGGTTTTTATGTGGATGTGAAAAATATTTTAATGAAATAGTTTTGGTTTTATTTCAAAATGTTTTTATGAGGAAAGAAAACATATTTTTCCAATCTTTGGTTTTGATAAACATGTAATTATGGACACAAGTTTGGAAGAAAGGTAGGATGGTGAAACATGTAAAATAGAAATGTGTCATAATCTTTTGAAAAATTATTTTTCCAAAATGTGAAGTTTTTTTTTTTTTTTTTTTTTTTTTTTTTTTTTTTTTTTTTTTGCAAATTTAAAAATAAGTCCCATTAATTATAGATTTAAAAAATAATGGTTTATAAAAGATCTCATGCTCAAGTCTATTGTCACATGCTACCTCTTTCTACATATCCTATGACATTTACGCATGTATTATGACTAAATACAAAAATACATCATGTCAGAGTAGTTAGAGAAAAACAAAAGCTATTATAATGACAATGCATTCAACTAAACAAATAATTACGAAGGCATGCAGTCAAATCACATAGGAGCAAGTAAACATCTAGAAATTTTATATACGCAAGATGACATAAATCTAGGAATGAAAAGCTCTAGTGAAAAGCAAAGTTCATAACAGTAAACTATCGTTAGGTATATTTAGGAAGAATAATGTATTCAAGTTGGAGAATGAGTATGAGACTATTACTAGTGGTGCTCAATTCAGGCTAAACACGACCGTTTTTACGGGTTACACACACCCAACTTCTCACATAGAAGCAATTCAACCGTTAGGTCAAATTGAGTTTCTAGTCAATAGATTCTCCAGTAGTCATTCTCTTTTTAGAAGAAATTAAGTTCCTAAATTTACTTATCGAAGAGTACCAAATATGAAGATTGCTTGGTTCACTAACACTTAGGGGGGCTAACTAAAGGGTTTCTAGTTTATTAAGCCACAGAACGAATATAACTAAAGTGTAAAGGCAAAGCAACCTATCAGACTAAGCATATCCAAAGGCATTAATAAGATTATATGCAAGAAGTAATTACTTATGAAATTTTAAATAGAGAACTTACCTCACGTCCTAGCTTTTCTTCGTAATGTCTCAGATGATGATCTTATTTAAACCGAAGTGGCTTGACCCGAACATGTCTTGTACGGATCATGATCTTCTCCTTCGTCTGTGTCACTTCATGATTTTGGATTGAGTTCACTTTGGAGTTGATTCATGTAGTCTTCGTCGCTAACACCTACATTAACAACATTTGAACTAGTAGTACATGTATCTATTTTATCTAAAAGTTTATCTATTAAATTTCTAAGATAACTACTTCATGTACAAGATTAAAATCCTCATCTTTGGCTTGACATTTTTCTTGATGAAAGTTTTAGAAATTTTTCCAAATATCATTTGCCATTTTACAGAAGAATATTCTTTCATATTCAACTTTCGGCAATGTTTTTATAAATAATTATTTTAGCTTTATTATTTATTTCATTCTTTGTTTTCAAATAATCAATTTGACTTTCAAAATCCGTTTTTGTTTGATTTTCAAAATCACCAATCGAAATGACATGCCAAAGATCTAGATCAATTGATTTCACATAAGTTTCAAATTTATTTTTCCATTCAAGAAAAGTAGTGTTTTCAAATAGTGGTGGTTTTAGCAAAGATTCCCCTTCTAGATATTTTTTGAATTCCATAGATCGATTCAAGTTTTAAAATACAATATATTTTAAAGATCTTGATTGACGTGGCTCTTGATACCAATTGTGGAAAACTAGAAGGGGGGGTTGAATAGTTTTACGTCTTTTTCATTTATTATAAAACCTTTGTTTACTTTTAAAAACTTAGATTCAAGTTTATTATGAAAAATAAAACTTGAACCTTATTATTAGTTATATAAGTATTCTTTTAAATTGATTGTAAAAGTTTTGGTTTCTTGAATGGATTTTCAATTTGATCTTTATGTGAAGTCGACCTCTAGTTAATACTAGCAATTATATAAGCCTATGTGTATGAAAGTAATGACGATGCAAGTAAAGAAATAAATAAGGTATGGAAAGATCTAACCGAGACACGAGAGATTTATAGTGGTTCGGCTACAAGGACACCTTCCTTGCCCTACTCCACTCCCCGAGCACACCTTGCTCGAGAGTTTTTCTTCACAAGCTCAATAAGCTCCCTTATGGCGGAGAAAACCGTACACAACTTTGGCTTACACGGGTTTAACGACTCAAAGCTAAATGTAGAGTTCTAATCGTAGCTAGAACCAATCTCACAACTTCACAACACAACTTCTACACGACTTAATCACGACTTCTTCACGACTTCTTCACAACGGCTTCACGACTTCTTCACGACTTCTTCACGACTTCAACACGACCGCTACACAACCTCTATGATGCGGCTTCACGACTTCAACACTATGTCTTCATGACTTAAGACTTCACGACTTCAACATGACCGCTACACAACATCTATGCTACGGCTTCACGACTTCAACACTAGGACTTCACGACTAGGACTTCACGGCTTCAACACGACCGCTGCAAAACTTCTATGCTACGGATTCACGACTTCAACACTAGGACTTCACGACTAGGACTTCACAACTTTAACACGACCGCTTCACAACTTCTATGCTACGGCTTCATGACTTCAACACAAGGACTTCATGTCTTCTAAGCTACGGCTTCACAACTTCTACACCACGGCTTCACGACTTCTACATTTTGACCTCACAACTTCTATACCACAACTACTTATACAACATCTTCACTACTTACACACAACACTAATCTACAACACACACCTTACATACAAATGAATGAATGATTTACAAACTTTGTTAAACACACAACTTAAGTAACAAAATGATACTAAGTTGTAATACTTCTAATCTTGATTGATAGAAGTATTCTTCTTTTGCACTTGGATGGTGGAAGCTTGGATCACTTGGAAACCAATGCTTAAGATTACATGATCAAAGGTTTTTGTTAGATATGAAATGAGATCTACAACAGAAAGTTTTAGTGCAAAAGGGTGAGTAAAAATCCAGGGGAAGGCTGGTATTTATAGGGAAAAATCTGGACAGCTGGAGCCTACTGGAGCGGGGGCGGTCCCCTTAAATAGGGGGCGGTCCCCTTAATTATTAAGGGGGCCGCCTAGTAAAATTAAGGGGGCCGCCCCTACTGAACGTTTTTGTTAGATATGAATAAGAACTGCTTTGTAGAAGTTAAGGTGGTGGTGTTGGTGAAAGTGTTGTTGTTGTCGTTACCGCCGATGTTGTTGTCGTGGTGAATTCTGAGCCAATCAATAGAGTTTGAACGTCTGATCAAATAGTTAGAGCGGGAACTGGCACATTCATTTTGGCTATGGAATCTGCATAAGAATATCAACACAGATATGCATACATACAGATACACTATTCCTTAATAGCTACCCCATAGCAGCTTGCCACATTATAATACCAAGTTCATCTTATAATCAAACCACAATCAGGAAATACGTCAAATCACTATCTAGCATGAAGAGCAAATAGGAATCATGAACATGGCAATTCACACAGATTTCAATATTCAATTCAGGATCTTAGGAACATGATTCAAACATGATAGCTATATACCTAAGCGAATCCTGAGAACATATGCACAATATCAACAACAATTAAGCAGCAATCGACTAACAAAAGTCAAACAACCTTTGAAACTCATTCATTCAGATCATACAAATGTCAGTGGAGTATTCAAGAACATCAAACACATTGGGTTTTCAAACTTCTTTCAGATTTTGAGTTTAAATGTATCAAGGGGATTAAACAAGGATTCCAAAATGATACAAATGAACCTTCTAGTTATATAAAGCTAGGATACTATAAGCAAATTGCACATAATGTCCTAAACTTTCTAGCAACTAACACATTTGGCCATTTGACATAAAGTTTAGCAATTTCCTCTTCAACTAATACCCCATTAACTACAAAACCTTTTCAAAGAATTAAGAATTAATCAAGAAACCCGTTTGATGATATAAAATTTGAATTCACTCTCCCCCTCAATCAATGACCATTATTCAAGTTAAAGATTTGTAGTCGTTGATTTAGTGAAAAAATTTATGCACAATCCAAGTCTAAAAGAATTTCAAGCAACACATAATCACCAAGTGTCTCACAAATAATTTTCAGAAGAATCATAGAATGAAAACTATTTGTATGCAAAGAAGACTTCTCTTCTTTTTCAAGAAATGATGCACTGAAACGTACATCCGATCGAGGAAACATGGATATAAAGTAATCCATGCCCAGGTGAACATCACCCAGTTGGAGGAACAGCCGTATTTTTGGCGCGTGCTTTCCCCATTTTGACATGCGGGTTGCTATCTAAAGTAATAGCAAGCCATTTAGACATGTTTTAACCAATTTGTATAACTTCTGCTCGAGCTTCATTTAAAGTCCCATGTCATTATTGAATGACATTTCTAAGACCGTAAACGTTATCGATAAACAGAAGACATGCCTAGATGAAACTAATTTTGGTATTTTCTAATTTTCTGATTTTTATGGTTTTTCTGGGTTTAAGTTTCTCTATTTACAATTATCTGTTTTTATAATTTTCTATTTACAGTTTGGTATAAAATATGTACAAACAATATGTTTCAGTTTAAGACGATGATAACATGAATACCAAAATGAGGATACTTTCAGTATGTGGTAGACATCTGTAGTCAACATCTCTTAAACTTTCACCACCAAAGCTTTCGAGGCTCCTGAATAATCGACTGAACTTGAGCCTTCTCAATGTGAAGCTTTGATAGCTTCGCCCCAAACCGACAATCTTACTTTTGAGCAGTTTCAAAGCTCTCTTTCAAGCTTACGCAAGGTAAGTGTACAGCGAAAACTGTAGCAAACCCCATTAAATATTGCTGCTCCTTTTAAGAATAACCGTTGAGATTCTTCGATCGGGGGATCAAGTAGATCAGTAACGAATCATCTCACACTTGAATAATTCTTCTCACATTACTTCCCGCTGAAGACTGAAGAAACGCATACCAACAGTATCCAGAGACCACTTCCCCCAAGTAGTTGAAGTGATGCAGTCAGTCTCGTTATATGAAGCTCAAGAACCCTAAGTATACACTCAATCCCATAAATGAAGTCGAAAACGCATCATCAAGATCAATTAAGACCCGAAAATCCCCTTTTCTCCCTTCAGGAAATCGCAGATGAGAGTTGTTACACCAAGTTCAACTAAGTCCCGAGTGTAAGCAATTTATCCCGTATGTAGTCGACATGATAACACCAAGACAGTACCATAAAAGCTACTGAGTACCGGATGTACACATTTCCTTCAGTAGGATACCGACTAACCATAGGAACCATCATACAATTGTGTACCTCTTTTATCATCCGAAACTGACTTTCTCTTCCCCCACATAGTTGGAATGATACACCAAAGGAACGAGTTAAAACACTGATTTTCTCTGCGGATATGACATTTGTCTTCCCGGAATAACTTCAATTAAGAAGATGTATAAAGTTCATCATGTGTACTCGTTGTGTATTCAGATGTATATCTCCTTCCCCCTTGCTGGTTTTGATACCTCAGAATCAGCAACACATTTTACGCACATATTCTTGAGATCTTGTGAGAAGAACAAACTTTGCTCAAGTGGATCGAGTGAGAGTCAATCACTACCGAAACTGTCTCTGACTATCTTTACCAACCCTCAAGTAGGCTATTTGACGAGATGACTGACGGAACAAACCCGATATACCAAACTTGACACTGAAGTAGAATTCCCCGTACTTGTGACTTAGACTTGCACTAATGTAGGAAGAACGGTGTAGAGACTTAGTGCTCCAAGCAAATCTCTAAGTACTCACTACCCAACCAAAGTATGGGACCTTAACACCTCTTACGATTATCCACAACGTCAACAGCGTGTGACACTGAGTACTACAACGTAACTCCTTTAAGTGATAGTTACCCCGACTGCTGGTAACTAGATAAACTAAGTCTTCAACTTAAATCTTAAGCACAAGCAAGTTATCATTGAAGGTCATGCATCCAACCAACCCCGACTTCATGATAGAGTAAGATCACGCCTTTGAGGAAGTCAACTTCAACCCCAAATAAGTGATACCTGATCAATTCCGTAGTCACCATTAGATGCCCAACAAGTGATTGTTTATTCGCTCACTTGTTCACCCTTCTCCCCCTCAAAAATTGCATATGAGGATGCCATTTTTGATTGAACAAGTACATATGAGGTTGATCCACTGTTCACACTTCTCCCCCTCAAAAATTGCATTCAAAATTGCATCTGATGGAAGTAGATCCACTTGATGTTTGAATGCGCATGGAGCAAGTATGAAGTCTTTAGTCAGAAACAAGAATATTTGTATGACCATTTCTCAACTCTCAATCACCATATAGTTAATTCACCCTTCTCCCCCTCAAAAATTACATATGACGACCCACTGCCATTTTTGATAGACCAGGTGAATAAGGATATACTCCAATGTACGTTTATCCCCTTGATGACTGAATGAGCATGAGAAGAACATGAAGCTTGATTAGAATGGTCATAACTAAGAAGATTCCTCTTCTTCCGAAGATAAAGCGCATTCAAGCGTATGCCTTTCTTTTCTTTGATGAACGGGGCCTGAAGAGAAGTCAGCAGACACCATCATATTGACATTGAGGGCCGAGGCTTGAACTGATGTGTTCAAACGTCATAATGATGAAGAGCGAGGCCTGCACTGATGTGTACAGACGTCATTATGATGAAGACCGAGGCCTGAACTAAGGTATTCAGACGTCATAATGATGAAGACCGAGGCCTGAACTGTTGTGATCAGACGTCATCATGTTGAAGAATGAGGCCTGCACTGATGTGTACAGACGTCATCTCTCTCTCTTCTACCTCTCTCCATTAACTCGTTACCAACCCCATTATCATTAGTTCGTCTTGATGTCGTGACCATTGATGGAGAAAAAAAAAAACCCAATATGATGAACTTGAGACTGAAGTAACATAACCCGAACTTGTGACTTAAACTTGTACTAATGCGTGACAAAGAGCGGTGTAGAGACTTCGTGCAACATTGAATCCCTAAGTACTCTATACTCTTCAACCAACCAACCATCAAGTATAAGACGTACATCACCTCTTGGATATCCACAACTTCGTGTGACACTGAGCAGTACAACGTAACTCCTTAAAGTGATAGTTATTTTGTAATAGAGGGAAAGAAAAAATAACTAGATATCCAAGTCCTCGTCCTTGTAAAGGATGAAAGCTCAAACAAGGATCTAGAAGAATCTTCATCCAACCACCCCGATATCTTCAGATACTAAGTACACGCACCCATGAAATTTCACTTCAGCCTCAAATAAATAATAATGAATTAACGCCGTAGTCACATCTTGTCGATTAAATGCCCCGATCTAGCCATTTATGATATATCGACTGAACTTTGATAATGGTTTTAACCCGATCATGGTTAAGAGCGCATAGTCCATCATCACGGGATTTTACAAATCTATGATTTAAACCGAGAAATAAGTTCTTTCGCGGGATTTTACAAAACCAAGAAGAAACCGTGAGACAGTAACAGATTGAATGTTGCATGACTGATTAGATTGTGGTGAATATCAGTTTGGGTTAAGAATATTTTGTGAGAATTACCGATCACATCACAAATTTTTTAAAACCTTTGTCCAACTACCCGACCTCGTACACAAACAACTGTTTGAGACCACTTGATGAAGGAAACCCGATATATCAATATTGTAAATGAAGTAGAATTACTCAAATTTGTTACCTAAGCTTGCACTGTTGTTGGAAGAACGGTGTTAAATCTCTAAGTACTTAATGTTATCCTGACAAAGTGTGAGACTTTCATCACCTCTTGCGATTATCCACAACGTCTTCTACGTGTAACACTGAGTACCACAATGTATCTCCTTTAAGTGATAGTTAGCCAGGTCTTCAACCATCCACCCCGAATTCTGGAAACTAGATAACCCAAGTCTTCAACTTTTATCTTACGCACGAGCAAGTTATCATTGAGATCATGCATCCAACCATCCCCGACCTCAAGATAAACTAAGTAGACGCCTTCGTGAAATTCAACTTCAATCTCAAACAAGGAATACCAAATTAACTTCGTGATCATTTTGTGCAGTTGAATAGTCAAAGGGAGAAGAAACATGCACAAATTCTTAGCAGTGCCCATGACTCATAGTCAGTCCAATCAAACATAGCTTTCTGACCCAGCTGCTTAGATGTTATCAGGTGCAGTGCATGGAATAGTTATCGTACTGTGTACAGGATTTTACAGTTCTTGAGATTTAACCGATAAATAAATTCAAGAACAAACTGCACAACAATAAGTATCAAACCGCTGAAATCTTAGGAAAGTCGCTAAGAGCCAACCTGCTGAAAGCTAAACCACTAAAACTGGAACCGCTAATATTCAAACTGCAGGAGACTGCACCACTAAATCATGAATCGCTATGATCTGACCCGCTGTAACCGGAACCGCTAAGATTCACACCGCTGGAGACGGAACCGCTAGGAAACACGCGCTAATTCTCCCCCTCAAAAAGGGCATGAAATGACCTTTTTGCCAAAGCTGAGAGTCCATGATGTATGTGAATTTGTCAGGCATAATACATGGAAAGAGACAAATAAAACTACTGCAAAGAAGATGGTGATTAAGACTCTCTTGTAGTAACCCCTCGTTTGTCTCCTCATCAATTGTTTAGCAGATTAAAAATTCCCTGAAGCTCATAATATGCCAACACCGCTTGATGAAAGAATGTGTAACGGATTAAAACACGTCTCTGAACAAACCACCTCCCATCTTTAAGTCTGACCACCTGATGCATGGTTTTGCGACCTTACAACAGGTTTTACCTCTCGAGGGATCCCGAGAAGCTTGCAATCCCCACCAGGCAGTGTACCTGACCGATGTAGTATAGTGAAGTGGCAAGTACCGGGGGATTGATCGTTCTCTAGGGGAATAGTGTCGTTAGGATTGAAAAACTACTCTAATAGGTCTAAGGGTGAGGGAATATTCTTTTTTGTATTTTTTATAATTTTTTATAAAAGCAAGTAAAATCTCGGGTTTGAAGGAGTGGGCGGAATTAGTTGCTAGTCAACTAACCCAAATAACTATAATTGCAAATAAAATAAAGTACTGAAAATGAAAAGGTGGTGTAACTTATATGGGGAGAAATGTGTTTACTTAGATTTCCTTACTCCCTAACTATCTTTTACCGGTTGATTAGTGTGTATTAATTGCGTGGATGATGGGTGTATTCCTTAATACCAATCGTGGGGTGGCGTACGTACTTCCCCAACTCTACAAGCTCCTACTTCACTCCTATGTCGAGCCGGCTAAGAAGCTCCTAACATGGGATCACTAGAATTCGCTCATGCATTAAATACAACCATAATAACCATAGTACGCATTGGTTCATGTTTTTTAAGACGTTCAAGCAAGTTAATGTATAGGAGGTTAGCCAGTTTTCTTAAGCCTAACATCGATAAACAATCATCCAATACAATTAATAACACACTAATAACCAATAATCAATAGTTAGGTTTCATTAGATCTAAGCAAACACAAGATAAATCTAGCCTAGCATGTTAATTAAAAGACAAGAACAAGATATAATCAAACAACACATAGACATATTGATTGATTAAGTGATTACTTATCTTCAATTAAACATGGGAGATCCAAGGGTATAAAACCCTTAAAAATGGCAGAAAATTCGTCTTAGGGTTTCTCCTCACAAAGTTGCACACCATGAATAAACATTGCAAAACTATATATAGAGTTTAGTGGCTGACGTCGTCACGTTGTAGGAGGTGACGCCGTTACCTCGCCGTGGCTAGGGTTCCCGGATGGTCTTCCTGACGCCGTCCCTTTTTAGTCCTCCAAAATCCGCTCTGGCCTATCAAGGGTTGACGCCGTCAAAAATGTGCTTGACGCCGTCTCTCTTTAACTTAAACCGTGATGGCCTTGATCACCTTAAAGGGTGACGCCGTCAGACTTTCCATTGTAAAACTCTCTGGCGCGTCACGTGTATTTTGTCATATCCACCTCTTTTGCCAAGCCATGACGCCGTCCGGAGCAATCCTTGACGCCGTCAAGTGTACTTTTCCAGCAGCTTTGGAGACTTTTTCGTTTTCTTCACTTTTATGCTCCAAAAACGTCCAAAATGCTTCCTTTTCCAGATTTCTTCTCCAAAGTACCTAAAATGACAAAAGGAACGATTTAGGGCAATATTTGATCAAATAAATACGATTTAGGGCTTAAATGACCCCCTAAAAGCGGTACACTTTTCGCTTCATCAAATACCCTTACACTTGAGATTTGCTTGTCCTCAAGCAAATGCGCTTTTATTCTAATCAAAATACAAGTTAGGGGTCATTTAATGCTAATATAAAAGTAATTACAACAAATAGTCGTTCCACTTTAATCATAATAAGCACGGAGATTACAAACTAGCACCTCACAAGTAGTGTTTAGATACTCACATCTCTCAGGTGTCATAAAAGTATATCTCATAAATGAAAACGGATAATATCTCTCACTACCTGTCATAGCAAATAGATTACCATAGGCTTGGGAAATGATCAAAAACCTTCTCCACTAGGCGTAAGCACCTAAGATAAACTATCAAGGAGGGCTTTTAAACGGGTTATAACGTTAGGTGTAGGGATATGATAAACACGGTTTTGTTGGATAAAGGATATTTTATTGGTGGCGAGTTAAAGATCTTGATTAATTACATGTACAATATGGCGTTGCTAAGCCAAGACTAGACTCGACTTAAGCTAAAAACAAAATAACAAAAACATAAAATAAACATAAAATGAAACGGGATGGTAGTCTGTATGTTTTTTTCTACTTTTCTTTTTCTCATTTTTTTGTATTTTTCTTGATTTTTTTTTCTTTTTTTTTTTTTTTTTTTTTTTTTTTTTTTTTTTTTTTTTTCATACACTCTTGCCCTACCATCCAAAATAATACATCATAGGGGCGTTGCATTCCCCTTACACTTGAACTTTTACATAACTTTACAAATAACTATTCTAATGACTCGAATTAAGATAATCGAAAGACTTGGAGTACTTTTAAAATATTTAGCACATATGGGGGTAATAATGTTGTTCTTCCCCATTACTCCATTACACTAGTACTTTACCCATGAGTCCCAATCGTCCGAAAACAATATGTACAAGGATATGACTCGACTTAGCAACCATGTAATCAATTAGATAATTAACTTGGGGTTTAAACAAATGTTGTCACAATAATGCACTAAAAATGAGTGCATACAAGGTAGGCTAAGGCGATTTGGGTGTACATTTAAGTGGGGTGTAAACAAATTCTTACTTTAAGTAAAATGCTTAAAGTTAGAAACGAAAAGATAGGCTCTGAGGGGTGTACTAGGGGTATCGTGTACTAAAAATGAGTACAACGCAAAGGGTGTGGGAGAATTACTTGACCAATGTAACCAATGTAATTATAACAAAAACACAGGTGTAAAACAATGGGTTAATCCTAATGCCTCTTATCATGTAGTAAATCTAACTACACGAATGTAGTCTCACTTGTGGCGTCGGAATGGTCCTAACGCAAGTTCTAGAATCTAAGTGCTACCGGTACACACATCATAGCATAAATGCTTTTCCTACCAATTCTAGGGGCGAACCTCACATATTTGGGGGTGGAAAATTTTTTAGTGGTAAGGTTTTGTGCTAGTCATATAACTCCTATCCATGAGACGCTCATTAAGATCAAAGTTTCACTCTTATATGTTGTAAAAAAATTTAAATTTGGCACTAAAATTGCCTTAACAGGTATTTATCTCAGTTTTATTACACATCTACCATTAAACAAACAAAAATCAAGTGCAATTGCATTCTCTAAAGTATAGTACTTTACCCCCCCTTACACTTAAGATGAACATTGTCCCCAATGTTCAAATAACCAGATGTAAAAGTAAATAAGGTAAACGAATGAAATCAAATACTCCCCTGATTCATTTGGTGGATAAAGAGGTAACATGGTTAGATCTTCTTCCAAGAGAATGTAGAAGCTCCAAGACTAAAGCATCGCCAAAAGCTTGATTCCACATACATCTCCTTGTCCAAAATAACCTGTTAAACCTGAGAAAACAAACACGAAAACCTGCATAACATCGGCGGGATAAATCTATATAAGGATATAATGCTTGTGGAATGATAATTTTGCAGATTCTTGGAGTTTATAAGTTAGAGATTTAATAAAAACTTTTTATGAAAACAAAACTTTCAAAAATTTCAGAAAATTAAAACCTGACGCCGTCAGGTTGTAATGCCTGACGCCGTCAGAAATGATCTGACAGAATTCTCATGTTAAGTTTCCGGAAAATTTCTGGAAAAACCTATACCTTACTTCCTGGAATTCCTGCAAAACATCATTATGACTCGATACAAGAATTTGACTCAAACAAATACTAATATGTATGTTAATTTATTATTGTTATGATTCATGTTCATTTGTTCTAATAAACCGATTTGGATTTCCCTTACACTTATCTTTTGCAAAATACCTTTATATGTAGTTAAGACGAAGTTAAAAACAAGATAAAGCATTTTCACAATTTAGTTTCGAACATGAATCAATAAAAATAAAAATTAATCATACATACGGAAGCAAATAAAATCAAACAAACAAATAAATAAACACACAAAGCAAATAAAGCTTGGGTTGCCTCCCAAGAAGCGCTTTTCTTTATTAAAGAGTCTTGTAGCTAGACTCAAAGTCACGTACATTATGTGAATCCATCATTGGTCACGGTTCCTAGGCCATTCTCCTTTGATTCTCTATCAGAATCACTTTCATAGTAAAGGTATTTCGGGTCCTCGAGATCAAAAGGATTGTTTTGGTATTTAGAACTAAGCTCCTTATCATGCTTAAAGAATCCACTCGACAGGTCAAAAGTGTCCTTACATCCCCTTCTCACATCATCATCACATAACACGAGTTGGGAACTTAACCCATCGAGCCCTCCATAATCAATCTCCTTGAATTCTCTCATCTTGTAAGGCGTTTGGTATGAGATTTCCCTAATCCCATCGGTGAAAGTCATGATCCCATTGAGCTCGTCAACAACTAAGCTTGTGGCCTTGCAAAAAGGTGCCCCAAAAACAACTTGTGATAACCTGGGATCGATGTACTTTTCGATATTATCGACGATTGCGAAGCTCATAGTGAATGTCATATTTCCTACAAACACCTGTACATCATCATCTATGCCAATGTCATCCTTCCCTTTATGAATCATTCCCCATCTGCAAATGTTGTTATAATGAAACAAGGACATCACATTTTTGGGTAAACATGTGTCAATGTAAACATTATAAAAATACTTGTGACCAATCATGCAAGGTATTTTGAGATTATTCGGATCACGTCGCTTAATTCGGCCAGGCCTTCTACCGTGTAGCCCCCATGTGTTGCAAATTGCTGATGGTTGATACTCATACACTTCTTCACAGCCATCCTGAAAAATCACTTTCCTGACACCATCGGTAAATAATGCACTACTATCATCCTCATCGAGTATTACTCCCGTTGCTTTTATGAAAGGTTTGCCTAGAACAAGGCTAGTTAAGGATGGGCTGATGATAGAGTTCATGTTATTAAATACAGTTAGCTCGATATGAAAGAGGAACTTTTCTATCACAATTGGTACCCTTCTTATTACCCCGATGATATTAAACCCTTCATATTTGACCTGTTTGGTGAAGGCTTCGTTATATAGAGAAAGGGATATTGCATTCATAGAAGAGTTGGGGTTTATGTAGGCATCTTTTATAAACTTTTTCCTAGTGGTGCAAGATATCTTAAAGACTCTGGGAGCGCCATCCTCTATTCTCTCTCCAAATCCCATAGGCAACTTTGTTGTGCCCCTCTCAAGTTCCTCCACCAGGGGGCGGTCTAGCAGTCCTGGGAGCCCATGAGGCATTTCGGATTTCTCTTCCGAGCCCTCCTCATCACTCACCTCTCTTGTACTCGAGTCCTTTGGTGAGTCTAGATAGTCGCCGGGCGCCTCGGGGTTCTTTTCGGGAACTTCACCCTCCATTTCATTTTCTACGTTCTCGGTTGATTGTTGGTCCAGATTGGGTTTAGGAATAGGTATTGTTGTAATGGTGTTCACGAAGTGGAGTAGTTTTGAAGGGGTATGAGCATCTCTAGTTTCTTTTCCGTTTTGTGATATGTGTTTGAAGAGTTTACTAGGGTGCTTGATTTTTACAGGAGGGGGTGTTTGGTGAGTCACCGTGACAGATTTGATCTCATTAACTCGTGCCAACTCACAAGTTGACCTGCCAGCAATGCGATCATTGATAACTTTTAACAGGTTATCAACCTTGTTGTTCATATCAACTTGCTGTTGTCTGAATTGATTCTCAAGTTTGGAGAGCTGTGTTTCTTGAGAGAGAATGAATTTTTGCAGTGATTCCTCGTGATTTTGTTGTTTATGCATATGCTGATGAGGATAATGTTCAGACCAGGTGAGTGGGGGAGAGTCATTGAATGATACGCTTCGAGTTTGGTTCCAACTAAAATTTGGCTTACTCTTCCATGCCTCATACCTATCTTCGGAATTCTTGGGTCCATAATTAGTGGTGAGCCACTTATCTCCCGCCTTATCGATTCGCGAGGATGCGAATTCTTTGAAAGCCTGTTTGGGAAGTTCCATGCAATCATGAGTGTTGTGGGGACCACTACATAATTTGCACGAAGAAGTGATTTTGTTCACTAGGCCTGAAGGTTTAGGAGCCTCGTAGGATTTCATAAGAAACTTGACTTGGTCTTCAAGTTCTATGATCCTACGGTCGGAAGTGCTTGAATTGTTCGAAGGCAAAGATATTGCCTTGACCGTTTTATTCAAATCACAGGGATCACTCCAACTTTCGTTGTCATAAAGAGCAAGATCTTCTAGGAGAGCCCATGATTGTTCCGCACTTAGATCACGTAGCTTACCACCAGCCGATTGGTCAATGGTTTGCCTCGTGGAGAGATTGATATGGTCATAGAAGATTTGGACTTGGAGCCAAAGTTCTATGCCATGGTGAGGGACTTTTTGGAGTAAGTCCTTGAATCGAGTCCATGCCTCGTAGAGGGTTTCGCCTTGACGTTGTTGGAACATCAAGATATCATTCCTTAGCTTGGTAGTTCTTCTTGGTGGGAAAAACTGAGCGAGGAAACGAGTGGTGAGATCATCCCAAGAGGTGATGGATCCTGCGGGTAGACGCTCTAGCCATTGACTAGCTTGATCCCGCAGAGAGAATTGAAAGAGACGTAGTCGGGTCGTCTCTCGAGTGGCAACATCAAGGTCTATGGAATCAACAATTTTGAGAAAGTCCTTGAGATGTTGATTAGGATCTTCGGAACGAAGTCCATGGAATGCGCATCCGCTTTGCACCAACCGGATGGTGTCGGATCGCAAGGGAGTGACATTGGCTCCTTAAGTGAGCTCAATGGTATTTCGATAGCCATGGTGGCTAGGACGGGAGTAGTCTCCTAAGGTACGGGCTCTAGGAGGTGGGTGTTGTTGTGGTGGTGGGTTGTTGGGATCAAGGATATTACCACCTTCCATGATGTCGGATGGTAATGGTTACGAACAAAGAAACGAAGAAAAAAGATAGACTAAAGAAAACCTAGAAAAATAAAATAAAAATCTCACTAGAAAGGAATCTAGTGAGTAGACCTAATAAAAATAAAATTTCAACCTAAGAAATAACTACTCCCCGGCAGCGGCGCCAAAAACTTAATGCGTGGTTTTGCGACCTTACAATAGGTTTTACCTCTCGAGGGATCTCGAGAAGCTTGCAATCCCCACCAAGCAGTGTACCTGACCGATGTAGTATAGTGAAGTGGCAAGTACCGGGGGATTGATCGTTCTCTAGGGGAATAGTGTCGTTAGGATTGAAAAACTACTCTAATAGGTCTAAGGGTGAGGGAAGATTCTTTTTTGTATTTCTTATAATTTTTTATAAAAGCAAGAAAAATCTCGGGTTTGAAGGAGTGGGCGGAATTAGTTGCTAGTCAACTAACCCAAATAACTATAATTGCAAATAAAATAAAGTACTGAAAATGAAAAGGTGGTGTAACTTATATGGGGAGAAATGTGTTTACTTAGATTCCCTTACTCCCTAACTATCTTTTACCGGTTGATTAGTGTGTATTAATTGCGTGGATGACGGGTGTATTCCTTAATACCAATCGTGGGGTGGCGTACGTACTTCCCCAACTCTACAAGCTCCTACTTCACTCCTATGTCGAGCCGGCTAAGAAGCTCCTAACATGGGATCACTAGAATTCGCTCATGCATTAAATAAAACCATAATAACCTTAGTACGCATTGGTTCATGTTTTTTAAGACGTTCAAGCAAGTTAATGTATAGGAGGTTAGCCAGTTTTCTTAAGCCTAACATCGATAAACAATCATCCAATACAATTAATAACACACTAATAACCAATAATCAATAGTTAGGTTTCATTAGATCTAAGCAAACACAAGATAAATCTAGCCTAGCATGTTAATTAAAAGACAAGAAGAAGATATAATCAAACAACACATAGACATATTGATTGATTAAGTGATTACTTATCTTCAATTAAACATGGGAGATCTAAGGGTATAAAACCCTTAAAAATGGCAGAAAATTCGTCTTAGGGTTTCTCCTCACAAAGTTGCACACCATGAATAAAAATTGCAAAACTATATATAGAGTTTAGTGGCTGACGGCATCACGTTGTAGGAGGTGACGCCGTTACCTCGCCGTGGCTAGGGTTCCCGGATGGTCTTCCTGACGCCGTCCCTTTTTAGTCCTCCAAAATCCGCTCTGGCCTATCAAGGGTTGACGCCGTCAGAAATGCGCTTGACGCCGTCTCTCTTTAACTTAAACCGTGATGGCCTTGATCACCTTAAAGGGTGACGCCGTCAGACTTTCCATTGTAAAACTCTCTGGCGCGTCACGTGTATTTTGTCATATCCACCTCTTTTGCCAAGCCATGACGCCGTCAGGAGCAATCCTTGACGCCGTCAAGTGTACTTTTCCAGCAGCTTTGGAGACTTTGTCATTTTCTTCACTTTTATGCTCCAAAAACATCCAAAATGCTTCCTTTTCCAGATTTCTTCTCTAAAGTACCTAAAATGACAAAAGGAACGATTTAGGGCAATATTTGATCAGATAAATACGATTTAGGGCTTAAATGACCCCCTAAAAGCGGTACACTTTTTCGCTTCATCACCACGTCTTGAGAAGATCTTGTACTACAATCCCATTAGAAGCTTGAGAAACAACAATCACTTGATGAAGCTTGATAAAGGACAAGTTCGCAACTTATACTTGCACTAAATTTGTGATTTAGGACCTATATTGAGCACAAAAACGTAACTCCTTTAAATATAGGTAGTGATATATACCCAACCTTCCATCCTTTATTGTATATATCCACTTCTTTAACATCCAAGTCTAATCACCCTAAATACGCTCGAGCAAGGGTCATCAAACATCGTGCATCCATCCACCCCAAGATGTTTGTGACACTAAGTACACCAACCCGTGAATTAACAAACCAACCAAATCACCATGATTTCCCAATTCCTGCCGATCTCTAAGCACAAACTTATCCCGAAAAATTGGTCAAACCCCGTAAGTTATATTATGTCAAAATCCATGTCCCGCCAACTTATCCAAAATTGATTTAACGGGATTTTACTACTCTTGAGATTTAAACCGAGAAATAGAATCTTTCGCTGGATTTTCTAATATCTACAAGAGAAACCGTGAAATCATCACGAATAGCCTAGAGTGAAATGCAATACTAATATTCGAGATTCAAGTCACAGAAGTCAAATCTCAACTTGATCAAATCGCAACCGGTCAAGTCACAGTTTGTCAAGCTTCCACAAGTCAAATCGCAATCAACCATATCGTAATAAGTCGAATCGCAAGTGTTAACTCACAATGTCACATAGCAACTGGTAGCATCGCAATCAGTCGAGCCGCATCAAGTCAAATAGCAACTTGTCAATTCGCAATTAATCAAATTGTAATTAGTCAACTGTAACTCAAATTCCAAATATCAAATCGCAGGCTCACTCAAATCGTAGGCATCACTAGGACAACACTGCTAAATCCACAACTCTGTAATCGTGTTGACGTTCATAAACCCAAATACTAAACGTGACGTGGATATCCTTGTGAAATTTTATGCGACCAAAATACCACACTTTTTCACCAAATAATAAAGACAAACAAAAATCTGTGTATCCCAAACAAAGTCCGGTTAACTCATTTTTGTGTGTAATGATTTTGGGAATGATTTTAATCCAAGTCCACAACTCCAAATGAATTGCTCGGTTCAATTTGTGAGCCCAAATCCAACAATCCAACCCTACATATCACCATAGGCCCACACGATTAAAGATTAAGCCCGATCCAATTCCATACATACCCCAAAATTACGGTATAAGAAGGAAACTAGCACCCCTAATCACATTCATTTAGTTAACTCCAACCCTAATCACGCCTAAATAATTCGCCCCCATCTCATCCAAATCTGCTCTCACCTAACAACTCTCATCACTTCATCATCTTTATATTCCAAACCGATCAGTTCATCATTCCATGGTTGATCTCATTTCCATCATCATCAATCAATTACGAATCATAACATGAATCAATCTTGCACGAATCTTACTTGTCTCGTCTTCAAAAGAAGGCGGCTTCAAGATGATTTTTACGACCTAAGGTAGGTTCATTACTTCTTCTCCTGGTATAAACCGAGAGGAAGGAAGATGATAACATGATTGTTATTGTCTTTTCCTTACAAACTTACGGATATAAACTAGAAGCTAAGCTTCAAAATGATCTATGATGATGTTGTTTCTCGTGGTAGACTTGTAATGGTCTTGGTAGTTCATTTACCAACACAGAATAATAAACTGAGATCTTGTTTTCATTTAGGTTCGAGTTAGTTTTAAATGATTTTTTGTCTGTTGTTGAGAGATGGGGAGTGGGAGGTTGTGTTTTGTTTGTTATATGAAGAAGGTTAGGATTTGGATGAATGTAAATAATTGAAGTGGATCGGTTTTGTTGTTTGTTGTTTGAGGTGGATCAGTTCTTCATCTCATTCCATTTATTTTTTTTTGACTTCGATATAAGGTAAGGACTGATGATGGTATCTAACTGAGGTTCACATATGAGTACGGTATTTGGTTGGTGGTCTGGTCAACTTGGTCAAACATACTTCATCTTAATACTTTTAGGGACAAGTCGCTAGTTTTGAAGAAATTTTGACAGCATTTGGTTTAGGTTAAGCCAGACAAATCGCTACTTTCAGAAAAATAGCTAGAACACAAATCGCTGGATGACATATTGCTAGGACAGACAAATCGCTACTTTGTGTGGACCACAAGTCACTTTCTCCATTTTTGTTTTCTTTTCCGGTTTTAGTTAAAAACCAAAACTGGACGTAGCAAACCAGGCAAAACGTTACAACCTTTTTTTCATTTAAGTTACAAAAATTGCTACCCAAACTGCAACCCCACAAATCGCTAGTATGAACACCACATCACAAAACATCCAATCACAACAGCCAAGAAATCTGGCAAAATGCAACCAAGAACTTTCGTTTTTAAGGTTCCCGTTTCACCACAAATAATCTATGAAACCACAAGAAACAAAAGCCCGAACAACAACACGTGATGTTTTCATATCAAACATATGAAAAACAACCACTCGTGATGTTATTTTGGTGGGTATTAACTCACTCCTCGTATTAACTTGGCCTCAAATAAGCCACTAATCAACATGAGGAAGACAACACCACGATCTACAACTTGTGTTAACATAAATAAAATAGTTAAGAGCACACAGAACATAACAAATGTTCTTGAATTAGCACACCCAAAGCCTTAAACAATGCGGCCCACTTTTTCTTTTGCCATACAAATTGTCGAAACAAAACTGAGATATGTTTCAACTCGTTGAACCAAAACTAAGACCACAAAGTGAATAAGTATTAAAAAAAACAAGTACACCAATATAGAGATCTTAACTACTTAAGTGTACTGTGGACAATATTCAGATCTAGTCATTAAAGTTGACATGAAACTGTTACCACACCAACCATAATCTTAAACAATGAAAGCCCAAGTTTAAATAACATAACACAGTCACATGATTCGAACAAAAAACAATTAGCAAACAGTTTGAGAAAAAAAATGGTTCGAACCACACACAACAAAAATAAGACCGACACACAATCAACCGAACCTAGCCATGGCTCTTGATACCAATTGTGAGATATAACCATCTTGATTGTGTGGATGATTCAGGTGGCCTTGGGTTATGGAAGATTAGATCCATGGTTTGAGTTAGAGAGATGTTAGAGAGAAGGTAGAGAGATGGAAGGGAAAACTTGATCTATTAGATTCAATGTGTGAAAATATGCAAGAGTTCCAACCCTTCCCAAGTGTGGGAAGGGCTTTATATAGTAGCTAATATTTGTGCACCTAGTGGGCTGTGGAGTGAGCTGACAATGGGGAAAGCCCCGACCTACTCCACAAATATAAATATAACTAAGCTAATACTAATATTACTAATAATACTTAAACTAATATAAATAAGCCTACGAGCTATGTAAATGCTAAATAGATACTCGGGGTGACCGAGCCTTCATCTGAATATTTATATTCCTAACACATAATTACACTCGGCTAATACTTTCACATTCTATCATTACTACTTAACCATTCTTTTAACGTTCTCTTCAAACACCTTGTTTCTTCTACTTACATTTATATATTATTCTCGTTTACTATTATAAATCTTATAGGAATTTTCCATACTTTGACTTTATACGACATACTTTAACACTAGCCGTCACATCACCCATGCCACTTATCATCCATTATTTCCATTACTCACATTTTGTACCACGCTACAAATACGTATTATAACATTTTTAAGCATCATTATAATTCTTTAATTTCTTCAACTTGTACTTAGCACTCAAAACATAGGTTTCTCATAAATTTCCCTAAAAGGCGTATTCTAATTTTAACCCTCCTATCTTAGTCCTTATAATTTCTAACTAATTCTAGACTTCCGCTTTCTACTTCCCGAACCCTACGCATGCCATGTTGGAAACACATAAGCCCACTCATTCATACTTCCTCATTTACATGGAAAGGCATCCCAATCGATGTAAATCAAGAAACATGAATTCATGGTTACATATTCCCAACACAACATAAGTACCCCTATTTCCTAGTTTAACTTTTATTCTCTCATCTTTTTTTTATACTTCACATCTCTTTTTTAGACTTGGATCCATATCATTAACACATTCATTATGAGGATATTTTTATCGCCAAGGATGAAGGCAACCCCATTTGCCGCTGAAAGCAATACATTTTATCCCGAAGGATCTTTAACATATCCCGAAGGATCCTTTAACATTCATTAGGTCGGTCATCCCGAAGGATACTTTTGGGAATTAAACTTAAGCAGTTTGTACGGTTGAAGTAAACAAGAACAGTTAAGACTGTTGATACAAGGACAGTTAAGACTGCTGATGAAAGAGCAGTTTGGACTGCTGAAAGAAGAACAGTTAAGACAGCTTATGAGATCATGTTGAAACCGTTTGAAGATAATTATAGAAAAGATATGGTAAATATCTTATTTGTATAGAATGATATGGTTAGATGTTTAACGTGTAAAGGACTCTTTACATTATAAAAGGAGATCCTTAGATTAGGGTTTCATAAGTCATACAATACGATATACACATATTATTCAGATCTATTGTAATCGTTCGATATAGTGAAGTGATAAGTTTGGTTGATATCGTTGTTCTTATTGTTTTACTTATTCAATCACCAAACATAATCATATATTCTTCTAAGTACTTGGTAGTAAATTCCGCGTGCTATCAAGTATATACTCAAAGTATCTCCAACACAAAGTGTGTGTTTAGATCCGGTCAAGTGGTATCAGAGACCAAGGTTTTTGATACGTTGAGTTTAGAAGAACTAGAAGTATTTACTCACTAGCAATCCAAGAAGATGGACATGGAGACACCTCAAACCTCAATCCTTGCTAAACTCCCCATGCTGAAACAGAATGAATACGACCTATGGCGGCTCAGGATAGAGCAATACTTCATGGTGCAAGATTATGCATTATGGGATATTATTATCTATGGTGATTCCTTCAAACCAGTTGCTGTTGAAGAAACACGTGCTGATGGTTCCAAGGTCACAAAGCTTAATACTGAGCCAGTTACAAACGAGGAGAGAATCAAGAAGAAGAATGATCAGAAGGCTAGGAATTTGTTACTAATGGCAATTCCTAATGATCAAGTGCTGAACTTTAGCCATTATGAGTCGGTTAAAACTCTCTTTGAAGCAGTGGTGGAAAGATTTGGTGGCAATGAAGCTACCAAGAAAGCACAGAAAACCCTACTCAAGCAAAGTTATGAGAACTTCACTGCATCAAGCAATGAAACTTTGGATCAGATCTTTAATAGGCTTCAAAAGATCATCAGTCAACTTACTGTGTTGAAGATTGTGATACCTCAAGAAGACCTCAACATGAAGTTTCTAAACAGTTTACCTGTTGAATGGAACACTTATGTTGTGGTTTGGAGCAATAAACCAGAGCTGGAGAATATGACAATGAATGAGCTCTACAATAATCTCAAGATTGTTGAGCAAAAGGTCAAGAAGAGTGGTAGCACCAGTTCCAGTTCAGGGAATATGCCTTTTGTATCTTCTTCAAACAGTTCTAACCATGAAGATGAAGAATCAGTTGGTACTGCTATACCAACAGTTAGCACTGCTAGTGTAAAAACTAGCACTGATGGCTTGACTGAAGAGACCGTATATGCATATGTATCAGAACAGTCTGGTGGGTCAAAGATCTTTAATGAAGATCTTCTTCAAATTGCTGAAGATGATTTGGAAGCTATGGATTTGAAGTGGTAGTTGGCTTTGATAAGCATCAGGGCTAAGAAGTATTACCAAAGGACTGGGAATAAGATTACTTTCAACGGAAGAAATGTTGTTGGGTATGATAAGTCTAAGGTGGAATGCTTTAATTGTCACAAGTTGGGACACTTTGCCAGGGAATGTAGAGGTCCAAGACAACAAAGCAACCAGGGTCAAGGGTTTACGAATCAGCAAGGGTCAAGGAGAACTGTTAATGTTGAAGAGCCTTCTTCCAAGGCTATGGTAGCTGTAGATGGAGCTGGATTTGATTGGAGCTTCATGGAGGAAGAAGATGAATCAGCTAACTTGGGTTTGATGGCTTTCTCAGACACTGAGGTATATAAACCTGAAAAATGTTCTAACTCTTGTCATGCTTTAAAAGATTATGAAAATATTAAGAAACAGTATGATGATCTTAGAGTTGAATATAATCAAATAAGTTTTAGTCTGTCAAATCATAAAAGAGGATTAGCTGTTTTGGAAGAACAAATTGTGTTTTATAAACAGAATGAGTCAAACTTTACTGATGAGATAGGTCTTTTAAAGAGGGAATTAGAAATAAAAGAAAATAAAATGAGTGGACTTGTATATGAACTAGAGAAGCTTAAAAAGGAGAAAGATAACATTCAGTTAAGTGTAGACACTCTTGAATATACTTCAGATGGAGTTAAGAAGATTGTAGAGAGTTAAATACTTAACAAAGCTAAATTTGGTTTAGGTTATAAGTCAGTTGCACCCCCCTTTAGAGGAATGTTTGCTCCACCAGGAATCAACTTGGCTCATACAGGTTTAGAAGAGTTTAAGGATATGGATTTTCCTGGATATGGTGTTAAGATTAGTGAAAATCCTGTTAAATTTTGTAAGGCAGAAGATGCTTTTGTGAGTGCTAGTGATAAATCTCTTTCTGAGGAAAAGATGTCCTCAGATAGGAACTCAGATGCTCCAACTATTGAGGAGTGGACATCTGATGATGAGAAAGTAGAGGTTAAGGAAAAACCTAATGCTGTTAAGGAAGAAGTTAAACATGCTCCTAAAGTGGTTAAGACTGAAAACATAAAACCAGTTAGGAAAAATGTTAGATATGCTGAGATGTATAGGACTAAGAACAGATCATCAAATTTTGAGAGTAGTAATAGAAATTGGAATCATTCAAAATCTAAGAAAATGGATGATAGGTTTGCTATGATTAGAAAAGTATGTTTTGTTTGTGGAAGTTTTGAGCATATGGCTGCTTATTGTGATTCTAACCCATGGAAAAAGAGGGTTACTGGGAATGCCAGGGTGAACAGGAATAACAATGCTAGGGTAACTCAAAATGGTCCAACTAGATTGACAAACCCTAATGCAAATCAAAAGATGTCACCTAAAGCTGTTATGTCAAGACTGGCATCAAAACAGTTTCAACTACTAGTCAAAATAAGTGGTTTAATAACAAGCAAACTGTTTATAGTGCAAAACAATTTTCAAATCATGCACAAACAGTTAAAAGTCATTTTTATCAGAAAACAGCAATGGCTAATCAGAAGTGGGTGCCTAAGGTTAAACAAGCAGTTCCAACTGCTAGGTCAGTAGTTCCAACTGTTAGACCAGCAAATCCAAGTGCTAGGCACTTAAATGTTAAGGGAAAATGGGGCAATGCTGTCAAGGCCTCAGCACATTGGGTTAAACATTTTACTCAACCCAATGGTGCATCAAAGACCTCAAACAAGTTTTCTCATCTTGATGCACAAGGCAGATCCAAACCAGTGATGGTTTGGATCCCCAAAAGAAACTAACACCTTTATTTTGTATGTAGGAACATCCCTCTAATGACAAAGAAGATAGAGGATTTTCAGACAGTGGATGTTCAAGGCACATGACAGGCAACAAGTCATATCTTTCAGACTTTATGGCTCTGGATGGAGGACCAGTTGTCTTTGGTGGTGGTGTTGGTGGAAGAATTACTGGTAAAGGGGTAATTAAAACTGGTAACCTTGATTTTGAGAATGTGTATTATGTACCAGAACTTAAGTACAATCTTTTCAGTGTATCACAAATTTGTGATAAACAGAACAAAGTTTTATTTACTGATACTGATTGTCTTATACTTTCCCCTGATTTCAAGCTACCTGATGAAAGTCAAGTATTGCTTAAAATCCCTAGAAAGGATAATACATACAGTGTTGAGATGAATAAACTAGTTCCTAAGGTTGGACTTACTTGTCTTGTTGCAAAAGCCACATTGGAAGAATCAATGTTATGGCACAGGAGGCTTGGTCATGTTAATTTTAAAACCATTAACAAAATTGCTAAACATGGATTGGTAAGAGGTTTACCAAACAAAATTTTTCTCAATGACCAAACTTGTGTTTCTTGCCTTAAGGGTAAGCAACACAGAGCCTCGTGTAAGCCAAAGACCCAGAACTCTATTTCTCAAGCTTTATATATGTTGCATATGGACTTGTTTGGTCCTACCTCTATGAATAGCTTGAACTTTAAGAGATACTGCCTTGTTGTCAGTGATGATTATAGTAGGTTTTCTTGGGTATTCTTTATGAAAACTAAGGATGAGACAAGTGAAGTACTTAAGACCCTTATTGTTGAGGTAGAAAACCTGGTTGATAAGAAGGTTAAAGTAATCAGATGTGACAATGGGACTGAATTTAAGAATAGAGTGATGGATGACTTTTGAAGAGAAAAAGGTATTAAGAGGGAGTTTAGTGTAGCTAGAACCCCACAGCAAAATGGTGTAGCTGAGAGGAAGAATAGAACTCTTATAGAGGCTGCTAGGACAATGTTAGCTGACTCTAAGCTACCAGTTTCATTTTGGGCGGAAGCAGTTAGCACTGCTTGTTATGTGTTGAATAGGGTTTTAGTTGTACAACCTCACAATAAGACTCCTTATGAGTTACTTAGAGGTAGAACCCCTACTTTAAGCTTCATGAGACCTTTTGGTTGTCATGTTACTATCCTTAATACCAAAGACCAACTAGGAAAGTTTGATGGGAAATCTGAGGAAGGTTTCTTTGTTGGTTATTCTCTGCACAGTAAGGCTTTTAGGGTGTACAATACAAGCACCCAGCAAGTAGAAGAAAATCTGCACATAGAATTTTTGGAGAATAAACCAAATGTTGCAGGTGTCGGTCCAGATTGGATCTTTGATATAGACAGTCTTTCAGATTCCATGAATTATGTGCCTGTTACAGGTACAAATACTAACAATGATGCAGGTTCAGAAGAGGAAGATGATGATTGCATTTTCATACCTGTCATGGAAGAAAGTTCTGTGAATGAGTCTTCTACAAAGAAAGATGATATTCCTTCATCAAGTGGTGTAGAAAAAGAGAAGGATGCTGCTGAAACAAGTGGTCAGAATGGTAAAGTAGCTGAAATTCCAACGAGCAGTTCCAATGGAATTAGCACTGCTCAACCTCAAGTTCCAACTGCTGAGCAAAATATTGAGACTGCTGGACCAAGTCAACCTCATCTTGATTCACCGGTTGATACTGCTGAGTTTGATTTCTTTGGAGATGGTTTGCAGAACATGCCTACTAGCTATGCAGTTCCTTCTACTCCCCATACTATTGTACATAGGAATCATCCACTTACCAATATCATAGGAGATGTACAATCTGGAGTCAAGACCAGAAGGCAAATTCAAGACCCAGATCATCATGGATTTCTCAGTATGGTATATGAAGAGAAATATCATGAAGATGAGCATGAGTGTATGTTTTTATGTTTTCTCTCTCAGGTTGAACCCAAGAATGTGTTAAAGGCTTTAGATTCATCAAGTTGGGTTGAAGCTATGCAAGAAGAGCTGCTTCAATTCAAAATTCAAAATGTTTGGGTTCTGGTTGATCTACCAAAGGGAATGAGAGTGATTGGTACAAAGTGGGTTTTCAGGAACAAGAAGGATGAGAGGGGCATTGTGATAAAGAATAAAGCAAGATTGGTTGCTCAAGGTTATACTCAGGAGGAGGGTATAGATTATAAGGAAGTTTTTGCTCCAGTTGCCAGGATTGAAGCAATAAGATTATTTCTTGCTTATGCTTCATATATGGGGTTTATGGTTTATCAAATGGATGTGAAAAGTGCATTTCTGTATGGTACTATTGATGAAGAGGTGTACGTTTCACAACCTCCAGGTTTTATAGACCCAGAGCATCCTGATAAGGTTTATAAGGTGGTAAAAGCTCTATATGGATTGCATCAGGCTCTAAGAGCTTGGTATGAAACTCTTGCTAAATATCTTCTAAAGAATGGGTTTCATAGAGGGAAAATTGATCAAACTCTTTTTATTAAGAAGGACAAGGGTGATATTCTACTGGTTCAAGTTTATGTAGATGACATCATTTTTGGTTCTACAAAGAAACAGATGTGTAAGGAGTTTGAAAAGCTGATGAAAGACCAATTTCAGATGAGTTCTATGGGAGAGCTAACCTTCTTTCTAGGTCTTCAAGTACAGCAAAAGCCAGATGGTATATTTATCTCTCAGGATAAATATGTTGGTGAAATTTTAAGGAAATTTCAATTCACAGATGCCAAGGTTGCTAGCACACCAATTGACAAGGAGACACATTTGTTATTAAAGGATCACAGTGGTGAAGATGTGGATGTGCACATGTATAGATCTATGATTGGGTCTCTGATGTATCTTACCTCATGTAGGCCTGATATCATGTTTGCTGTATGTGCCTGTGCAAGATTCCAAGTCAATCCTATGGTGTCTCATCTCACAGTAGTAAAAAGGATCTTTAGATACCTTAAAGGACAGCCTAACTTGGGGCTGTGGTATCCTAAAGAGTCTGCATTTGATCTTGTTGCATTCTCTGATTCTGATTATGCTGGTGCTAGCATGGATAGAAAGTCTAAAACAGGTGGTTGTCAATTCTTAGGTCGAAGATTAATCTCTTGGCAGTGTAAGAAGCAGACTATGGTGGCTATATCTACTACTGAAGCAGAATATGTGGCTGCTGCAAGTTGTTGTGCTCAAGTTTTATGGATTCAAAGCCAGATGCTTGATTCTGGGTACAATTTCTTAAACACAATTATACATATTGACAATAACAGTACAATGTGTATCATTAAGAATCCAGTCCAACATTCAAAAACTAAACATATTGAAATTAGACATCATTTTATAAGAGACTGTGCTGAAAAGAAGTTAATACAAGTTGTTAAAATACACACTGATAACAACTTTGCTGATCTCTTAACAAAAGGTTTTGATGTAAGCAGATTTCAGTACTTGGTAACAGGTATTGGAATGCTTAATCCTTCAAAAGATTAATGTGTAAATGTTTTTGGATTGTGTACTGTTAATTGTGCTATTTGTATAGTTGAGACTGCTTGAATGTTTTTAAGACTGCTTGTGAATTTGTTAGTCAAATGGAATACCTGTTAAAAGAGAATATTATGTATTGTGTTTTCTTTGGTTTTGGACTAACATTTCAGGTTAAGAAAAGCTTTTTGCTTTGGATTGTGTTTTGAAAAGAATGGTGGTTTGGATTGTCAAGTGTGAATGCTTGTCACACAACAAATGGTAATTGATTCACCATATCTAATCAACATAAGCATCAACTAGTCCAGATCAAACGATTTCTGGTAAAGACTACTCAAATCCGCTTATGGTTGACAGTTTACCAAAAACTGGTTGGTTATCAACTCACCAAATCTACGTGTGAAGAGTTGGCTAGTCCATAGCAAATGGCTATTGGTAAAGACAAGTCAAATCCGTTCATAGCTGATAGTTTGCAAAAAACTATAAGTGGACAAAACTGTTTACGAATCCACAAATTAAAATTCAAAATTTGATTTTATCTCTGAAAACCTTTTTGCTAAATAGTCTAAACTGCTGGTGTAAACAGTCTGAACTGCTGACTTCACCAGTTTGTACTGATTGTTCAAAACTTAGTTCCTACTGAGTTTATGCTCTGTGATACACCTCTCTCAGAAGGTAATACATCTGGAAGTGTTGAGAGCAGTTTGAAACAAAAACAACTGAATTGATGGTAACTTGTACAAATGGTCTTATTGGATGCTGAGCTTGGATATCTTATGTTCTAGTTCTTCTGATGGTGACGATTCTTCCAAACAGGGGAGGAATTAAAGTTTGTTCTAGTTGCTGTTAAAGTTTGTTCTAGTTTGTTCTAGTTGCTGTTAAAGATGCTCGTTGATTATGAAATTCAGGGGAGGAATTAAGAAGTCAGAGATGAATTATAATGAAGTGCTTAAAATTTTATTCATTATAAAGGTGGATTCATTACAAAGCTTCATACGGTAACAAGGAAAAACCAACAAATACTACCAACTAGCAACAAAACATTCTACACAACACAAAAGACAACACAAAACTACTCAAGCTTTCCTTTTCCTTTTCCAGTGATATCCGGCATGGTTTTGCTGCGGGCTCCTCTGCTACCCATGAGTTCAGACACCTGTTTGCAGGGAAGTGCAAGTATTACTGATCTTGGAGATGGAAATTGTTGCTTCTCAGGCTTTTTCTTCTCAGGCTTCTTCTTTGGAACAGAGTTTTTCTTCTTTGGAACAGGGATCTTCACTGATGATGCTGCTTTCTCAAATTCTTTTGTGAGTAAGTTTGATAGTTTTTGAAGTTCATCATCATCGTCAGATGAGTCAGACGAAGAGGAGGATGAATCATCAACATAAGGAGGAAGTTCATCGGAGGAAGTTTCTTCAGATGAGGATGTTTTAGTCTTTTTCTTTGAATGATTAACTCTTTAAGTTGAAGAATAGTTTGGAGGAAAATAGTTGTTCCATCCTGAATCTTCGGAATCAGAAGAAGAATCAGATGAAATTTCTATGATGTTTGGTGAAGAAGACATTGTGATTGAAGAAGTTAAAAGATTTGTGTTGAAGAAGACTTTGTGTGGATATGCGAGATTTTATAGAGTTAATGAAGGTTTAATAGCATTCAATGCGTGGTTGATTTGCAGAATTAACTTTGGGTTGGTATAAGGAATTAATTCCTTGATGGAATTAAATTAATTTTGGTAATTTTTGAGGAGATGACCAAAAGAGTGTGATATATGAAGATAATTCCCAAAGTGTTTCGTGATTCAAGTCAAGTGTTTGAAAGAATCCACCCCATCAACGAAATCAGATGTTTAATTCAAGAAACTTATTGATTTGCATCAAAATCATAAATTTAGGTGAGGATTGTTGGGAATTAAACTTAAGCAGTTTGTACGGTTAAAGTATACAAGAACAGTTAAGACTGTTGATACAAGGACAGTTAAGACTGCTGATGAAAGAGCAGTTTGGACTGCTGAAAGAAGAACAGTTAAGACTACTTATGAGATCATGTTGAAACCGTTTGAAGATAATTATAGAAAAGATATGGTAAATATCTTATTTGTATAGAATGATATGGTTAGATGATTAACGTGTAAAGGACTCCTTACATTATAAAAGGAGATCCTTAGATTAGGGTTTTATAAGTCATACAATACGATATACACATATTATTCAGATCTATTGTAATTGTTTGATATAGTGAAGTGATAAGTTTGGTTGATATCGTTGTTCTTATTGTTTTACTTATTCAATCACCAAACATAATCATATATTCTTCTAAGTATTTGGTAGTAAATTCCGTGTGCTATCAAGTATATACTCAAAGTATCTCCAACACAAAGTGTGTGTTTAGATCCGGTCAGATACCATCTTTAACGTTCATCCCGAAGGATCATTAACATTCACACTTCATCACTTTAACAATGGGTCCAAGTCATAAGCACCTCACACACATTATTACATTCATTTATTTTAGTGAACGCAAGCGCATAGAGCATATGAGCCTGCTTATTATAATTACACACTTCTATGTGTTTTCACTCTTCATTCTAAATCCGCTTTAATCATTTTCACATCCTTACTTTACCCCTTAGCCTATCTGACTTTCTCCGCATTTAAACCTTAAATAGGTTAATTACATTCCTTTGTTAGCATCATTCGTTCATTTGCATATTTTAAGTTATTAACACATTCTTATCATATTTAATTTTCACACCACATACCTTCGTTCCTACTTGCACCCTTAACTCATCACATTCTCTTTCTCGTATCTTGTCTTACTTCTTTTACTTTTCATGTTTTATTTACCAACACTTTCGTTTTGATAATCACCGCTAATGGGGCACATTAGTTGTGATAATAATAGTTTCAGGTCATTACCTTAACTTCATACATACTCATATCGGTTTGCTTTAATCTCATTCTATAACCTTTATTTTATTAGACATTTATCAATCAATACATCAAGTCATTCTCACCTTCATTACCTATCACCATAACATCGTTATTATTTCTATACATTCATGTACATACTCAATCCTCCTACCTACTCATCTCATTCTCATTTACGTTCTTAACTTATCGCATTTAGCTTTTAGCATTCAAACTTTTTCGTTTAATTTCCATCCTTTATATACCAACACCCTTTATCACAACTTCACGTTCAAACTTAAACCTCAAGTACTTTACCCTACCGTTATCCCGCCTCTATACCACTTTAACATTAGTCTTTAGTCACTAAAATATAATGAGACCATATGTTGGTCACATTTCATGCCATCATTCTCTAACCTCATTCTTTAATGATAGGATTCGATTGATACACTAGTAAGGTGGTTAAACCTTTGTTGCTTTGTGTATGTGATAAGTTGAGTTAATATGATCAAGTACGCGGAATTTACTTAATCACACTTAGAAGGTTATTTGTGTTGTGGAAATGGAACAGTTATGCTTGTATATATAGAACAAATAACATGCAATGTTATCACCAAATGATTCAATATTATTCAAGATAATACGAGTGATCTTCAATGTCACTAGGGTTACAAAGACCTTGAATCTTATGTTTTTTACGACTTGTGATATTTGTTCTATGTTCTTGAGAGTTATTTTCTAAGCACTTAATAATTCACACACTCTTAGACCTTTTTATATCTAGCCTAAGATCTTTCTTTTATAACACAAGAAAGATCTTTATAATATTGTCAAGTCTAATCGAATGCTTGCTTTGAGAGAGTCAGTCATTAAGATACAACATGTATCTATGTTTACAACTTGTTTTGAGAATATAACATAATGACTGATCACATGGGGTAAGATATTATCTACCGTATATTGTTGACTTTAATACACAAAATATCTTTTCATACTTATCCACTCAGCAGCAGAAAGTTCTTCACCAGCAGCAGAATCATAACACTAGCAGCAGAATCACTCAGCAGTAGAATGTTAACGCTAGCAGCAGAATCAAATGCTCTAGCAGCAGAATCATACTTAGAGTATTTCTTTGAGTAGAAACCGATATTAAACTTCTTGAATATTTAATTCCCAACAATCCTCCCCTAAACATCTGAATCCTTTTCAACATGTTTCTGAATTAAATTATGGATTGTGAAGATCTTTCAAACACTTCTGTTCTTCAAGATTAAATATCTTTCTCAGTAACTCATCTGCTTTCTGTTCTTTGACTTTAACAATATCAATACACATCTTTAGGCTCCAAACCTTGACCTAAAAGATGGTGCAATTTCCTTTGATGGAGGAATTATAAGAGGCAATGATGCTGTGTATCTTGAATGCTTGTTTCAACAAGTGAAATCATCTATCAGCTTGCCTTTGCAAGTGATGAACAAACGTGGTGAACTAAAATTGAAACTTTTCTTCGTTTGACCTAGATAGAACTTTCTCCTTTGGAATGCTTCATCCCATCTGAATATATATAATAAGCTCTATTCTTGTCATTTTCAACCTCCATGTCATCATCTTGTATGCTCTTGTCTTTTCCTCCCTTTCATTAGTTAATCTTCCTTCTTTGGGCTTTATTTCCTCCCCTGAGACATTACCTCCCCTGAGATGCAAATAACATTTTATCCTCCCCTGTTTGGAAGATCTCTCACTATGCACCAAAATATTTCTCTCCATCATCTGAGCTATCCATCAGAACTTGTTTTCAGACAATGTTGTACATGTAGCCATCAATTCCTTAAGAGTTTAAGTTTCTACCCTCATCACTTCTAGGTGTGTTAACTCCTATGAGAGGTGATTCATTGGACATTTGACTCATGATCCATCAATGGATGGTTTTTCTGAATCCTTTGAAAATCCTTGTTTAAGAAATTATTTGACTTAGCAGTATGTTCATGATTTTAGAATTGAAAAATCATACTGCTTTCAACCATTTTGAAGGGATTAAGTGTATAACAGACACTTAATCAAAATTTCGGTTTAAAGCAACCTCTGGTTGTGTGAGAACCAATGTTTTTCAGTTATAAATAACTGCCTGTGTAAAGATAAACCTATTCAAAAGGCTTTCTTGACAGGGTTTCCAGCTCATAGCAATTGTTGCCTCTAACACAAGTGTTAGATTCACTTTTACTAGTTGTTCTTGCTATCAGATGTCCTTAGACTTGCTCATTATACTTAAAAGTATAAAATGATAGAAAGTGAGTTGTATCAGTTACTATCTGATCAACTAAGTCATCAATTCAATGTGAAATATCATAATCAAGCTTCAAGAAAGAAGTTTTAAGGAGGTTTGAAATTCCCAAACTTTTTCTATCATGAACCTATTATGACAGCAACTAGTATTATCATTCTGCTGCTCACGTATTTCACTTGAAACTTCCTTTGTGTTCACATGTTCATACCTGAAATTGTTAGTCTAAAACCAAAAGAACAATGTACAAAGTACTTGTCTTGTATTAGAATAATCATAGGACTAACTGTATGAATAACACAATTTAAATTTGTACTAGCAGCACAAACTTTTGTAATAGCAGTAGTATCTTTTAAAGTCAACAGCACAAACAAAAATTTATTTACAAAAACACAAAGTTTAAAATCATTGAGGATTAAGCATTCCAATACTTGCTACCAAGTACTGAAAACTTCCAACATCAAAAGCTTTTGTTAGCAGATCTGCAAAGTTGAATTCTGAAGCAATTTTAAGAACTTGAATTAATCTTTTCTCATTGAAGTCTCTTATAAAGTGATGTCTAATTTCAATGTGTTTTGTTTTAGAATGTTGCACTGGATTTTTAATTATGCAAATAGTACTACTATTATCAATATGAATAACAGTGTTCATGAAATTTTACCCATAGTCAAGAAGTTGGTTTTGAAGCCATAAGACTTGAGCACAGCAACTTGCAGCAGCTACATATTCAGCTTCAGTTGTTGAAGTAGCCACAGTTGTTTGCTTCTTACACTGCCATGAGATAAGTCTACACCCAAGGAATTGACATCCTCCAGTTGTTGACTTTCTGTCCAAGCTAGCACCAGCATAATCACTATCCGAAAATGCTACCAAGTCAAAAGGTGACTCTCTAGAATACCATAGTCCCAACCTAGGTTGACCCTTGAGATATCTAAAAATTCTCTTGACTGCTGTTAAACGAGAAACCTTTGGAGTTACTTGAAATCTTGCACAAACACAAACAGAGAACATGATGTCAGGTCTTGATGATGTGAGATACATCAAAGATCCTATCATAGATCTGTATGTGTGTACATCCACATTTTCTCCACCTAAGTCTTTTGGAAGAGGCTTCTCAGAGTCCATTGGTGTGCTTGCCATTTTTGAATCAGCAAAGTAGAACTTCCTTAGAATCTCAGCAACATATTTATCTTGACTAATAAATATGCCTTCATATGACTGTTTAACTTGCAAACACAAAAAGAATGTAAGTTCCCCCATGGAACTCATCTGAAACTTATCGTGCATAGGCTTTTCGAACTCTAAACACATCTCCTTCCTTGTAGACCGAAAGATAATGTCATTGATGAAGCGAAAAGTGTACCGCTTTTAGGGGGTCATTTAAGCCCTAAATCGTATTTATTTGATCAAATATTGCCCTAAATCGTTTCTTTTTTCATTTTAGGTACTTTGGAGAAGAAATCTGGAAAAGGAAGCATTTTGGACGTTTTTGGAGCATAAAAGTGAAGAAAACGACAAAGTCTCCAAAGCTGCTGGAAAAGTACACTTGACGGCGTCAAGTGTTGCTCTTGACGGCGTCACGGCTTGGCAAAAGAGGTGGATATGAAAAATACACATGATAAGCCAGGGAGTTTTACAAAGGAAGTCTGACGGCGTCACCCTTTGAAGTGATCAAGGTCGTCACGGTTTAAGCTAAAGAGAGACGGCGTCAAGCTTTATTCTGACGGCGTCAAGCCTTGATAAGCCAGGGAGGATTTTGGAGGACTAAAGAGGGACGGCATCAGGAAGACCATCCGGGAACCCTAGACACGGCGAGGTGACGGCGTCAAGATCTATAACGTGACGCCATCAGCCACTAAGTTCTATATATATTTTTGCAATTTTTTGTCATTAGTGTGCAACTTTGTGAGGAGAAACCCTAAGACGAATTTCTGCCATTTTTAAGGGTTTTCATACCCTTGGATCTCCCATGTTTAATTGAAGATAAGTAATCATTTAATCATTCAATATGTCTATGTGTTGTTTGATTATATCTTGTTCTTGTCTTTTGATTAACATGCTAGGCTAGATTTATCTTGTGTTTGCTTAGATCTAATGAAACCTAACTATTGATTATTGGTTATTAGTGTGTTATTAATTATATTGGATGATTGTTTATCGATGTTAGGCTTAAGAAAACTGGCTAACCTCCTATACGGTAACATGCTTGAACGTCTTAAGAAACATGAACCAATGCGTACTAAGGTTTTTATGGTTGTATTTAATGCATGAGCGAATTCTAGTGATCACATGTTAGGAGCTTCTTAGCCGGCTCGACATAGGAGTGAAGTAGGAGCTTGTAGAGTTGGGGAAGTACGTACGCCACCCCACGATTGGTATTAAGGAATACACCCGTCATCCACGCAATTAATACACACTAATCAACCGGTAAAAGATAGTTAGGGAGTAAGGAAATCTAAGTAAACACATTTCTCTCCACATAAGTTTCACGACCTTTTCATTTTCAGTTATTTTATTTTATTTGCATTTGTAGTTATTTGGGTTAGTTGACTAGCAACTAATTCCGCCCACTCCTTCAAAACCGAGATTTTACTTGCTTTCATAAAAATATAAAAATACAAAAAGAATCTTCCCTCACCTTTAGACCTATTAGAGTAGTTTTTCAATCCTAACGACACTATTCCCCTAGAGAACGATCAATCCCCCGGTACTTGCCACTTCACTATACTACATCGGTCAGGTACACTGCCTGGTGGGGATTGCAAGCTTCTCGAGATCCCTCGAGAGGTAAAACCTGTTGTAAGGTCGCAAAACCACGCATCAAGTTTTTGGCGCCGCTGCCGGGGAATAGTTATTGTTTAGGTTGAATTTTTATTTTATTAGGTCTACTCACTAGATTCCTTTCTAGTGAGATTTTTATTTTATTTTGTCTAGGATTTCTTTAGTCTATCTTTTTTCTTCGTTTCTTTGTTTGTAACCATTACCATCCGACATCATGGAAGGTGGTAATATCCTCGATCCCAACAACCCACCACCACGACAAAACCAAACTCGTAGAGCACACACTTTAGGAGGATATTCTCTAATTTTGGATGATAACCCCCCTAATCATAGAATCACTAGGAGTCGTAGCTCGATCAAAACTCTTGCCACACCCTATGCTGAACCCGAAAGGGAAATGCATAAATTAAGGCAACACCACCAAGCGGCCAAACCATCCACGATCAATTTTGAGGATGCCCTCTCCGAGGAAGAATCCAATCCTCACTCTACACCTCCTAGCCCTCAATCCAATCACGATATGGAGATTCCCGAAAACCCCATCCCTAAATCCCTCAAGGACTACTCTTCTCCCACCCCTCGCGGTTTTTCCAATGCTATTGTTTTTCCTAATGAACACACGGATGGGGTCTTGCGGGCAACCGACATTTGGCTTGCCCAAAGTGTATGCAAGTTTCACGGATTGAAAAGTGATGATCCAATCCAACACATCAAAGACTTCCTAAAGATAGTGGATACCCTCCATACGGACGGAGCCACTAGAGATACCTCCCGGCTACGATTATTTCCCTTCACCCTTTATGAGAAAGCCAAAGATTGGTATAACAAACTCCCCTCCGAGTCCATCTTCACATGGGAACAGCTTATCTCAAAATTATATGAGAAATTCTTTCCCGTAGGAAGAACTTCAACGTTAAGGGACAAAATCTTCCGCTTCCATGTTGGACCAGCTGAACCCATTCACGAATCCTGGAACAGATTCAAAGATCTAATTAGACAAGTCCCTCATCATGGCATTGAACTCTGGCTTCTTGTCCATATCTTTTATAACAGTGTCCCTAAAAGCGACCAATTTGGCATTAATAATTCGGTGAAAGGAAAAATAGCCAACCTAAGCGTTGAGGAAGGATGGAATAAAATTGAGGAATACGCAAATGATCAAGACGATACCTGGGATGAACCCGATTCAATCATGAGCATTTCCAAGATCATGAAAGAGCCTCCTTTTGCTAGCCGGTTGAGTAGATTGAATGATCATGTATCTTATCTAGACAAGTCACAACCAACTAAACGGTTATCAAACCCATACTTGATCTGCGACCAATGTGGTGGCCCGCATGAAGTGGAGGAATGCGGGGATGATACCACCACCGAACAAGTATGCTTGTCAAGCCACGACATCTTCGATGATCCTTCGCTCTTAACTTTCTACCAAAACAATGATTTTACCCCTTGGGGAAATCTTGTGAGAGAAGAGGGAAGAGGAGAATATCCTGACTACAAGGTTAGGAGCACTTTTGAGGATGATCTTGGGCATTTCACGCTTGAAAAGAATCTGCAACTAAATGGTCTTGACAACCTCATCAATAGCCAACAAAACGACCTAAGGGCCAAATTCACAGAACTCAACGCCACTCTCGACGGCCTTGACGAACCTCAAACAAATAAAAGAGATCCCTTACTCGCCATCACCACTCGGGCTGGAACAACTACTAAGGATCCACCTTACCCAGCTCAACAATCTGACGTCATGGAACCCGACACCCCTCATGAGGAGGAAGGTAATTTGAATGATGGAAATCCCGAGCAAACCCCTCCGGTAACTCCCTCTCCACCTACTCCAACCAAACAGCCCATTAAAGTCCCATACCCGTCCCGCCTAAAGAATCAAAAGGTCGAAAATGATAATAAAAGATTCTTGTCATATTTGAAGAATTCGGTCGTCACCATACCCCTTCTTGATGCATGTTACCATATGCCCAAATATAGTACATACTTCAAGAAGCTGCTAACCAACAGAAAAGGGCTCGAGGGTCTTGTAACCTTAGGAGAAGAATGTTCTGTGGTGACTCAACGAGGGCTGCCAAAGAAGGTGGACGATCCAGGTAGTTTCACCTTGCCCTGTTCAATAGGATCTCTTTCTGTCAAGAATGCTTTAGCCGACTTAGGAGCAAGTATCAATCTTATGCCGCATTCCATGTTACTCAAGTTAGGGTATTCTGGATTGAAACCAACCCGTATGAACATCCAACTAGCCGATAGATCAGTCAAATACCCCTTAGGAATATGTGAGAATGTGCTGGTTAAGGTAGGGAAGTTCAAATTTCCAGTTGACTTTGTCATCTTAGAGATGGAAGAAGATGACCTAGTGCCCATCATTCTGGGGAGGCCATTCCTTGCAACTGCTCGCGCTGTTATTGATGTTCATGACGACAAACTAACCTTACGAGTAGGGACCGATAGCTTAACCTTCGACATCAAGGACACAATGAATCTTTCTCTCAAAGCAGCTAATCGGCTGTATTTCATCGGAGAAATCAATGAACTATCCGACGAGATTGACAATTGTATAGATGAACAGGTGGAAGCTGGTTGGTTGCGAGATGAAGCTTTCTTACCCATCTTAGAGGAGGAAAAGACTATGGATGTGAGCGCAGTCTCCTTCTATCCCAGACAAGAAATCGAACAGCTTGAGCTTCGTAAACCCGAGAACAAACTTAAACGTTCCATCATCGAGCCACCCACGTTAGAACTCAAGGAACTCCCAAGCAACCTGGAATATGCTTTCCTCCAAGGAAAAGATCAACTTCCGGTAATCATAAACTCTTCTTTGAAAAGTGAACAAAAGGATAAACTCTTAGGAGTTTTAAAAAAATATAAAGGAGTTATAGCATGGAGTGTGGCCGACATCAAGGGGATTGACTCAACCTTTTGTACGCATAAAATCCTCATGGAGGAGGATTATAAACCCACCGTGCAACCTCAAAGGCGAGTAAACCCCAACATAAAGGAAGTCGTAAAAAAGGAAGTCGTTAAGCTCCTAGATGCGGGACTAATTTACCCAATCTTAGACAGTCCATGGGTAAGTCCTGTACAGGTTGTACCAAAAAAGGGAGGAATGACGGTGGTTAAGAACGATAAGGATGAGTTAGTGCCTCAACGAACAGTAACTGGATGGCGTGTGTGCATCGATTATAGGAAGTTGAATGATGCAACCCGAAAGGATCACTTCCCTCTCCTATTTATCGACCAGATGTTGGAAAGGTTAGCGGGGCACGAGTACTACTGCTTCCTAGATGGGTTCTCAGGGTATTTCCAAATCCCTATCGCTCCTGAGGACCAAGAAAAGACTACGTTTACATGCCCTTATGGCACCTTCGCCTACAAGCGAATGCCCTTTGGACTATGTAACGCCCCCGCCACTTTCCAGCGCTGCATGACAGCAATCTTCCATGAGTTAATGGAAGACAGCATGGAGGTCTTCATGGATGATTTTTCTATCTTTGGAAACTCTTTTGATCGCTGTCTTGCTAACCTTGAGAAAATGCTCAAACGTTGTGAGGAGACTAACTTGGTACTAAACTGGGAAAAGTGCCACTTTATGGTAAAAGAAGGGATTGTGCTAGGGCACAAAATTTCAGGAAGTGGAGTTGAAGTAGACCGGGCAAAAATTGAAGCTATATCCAAACTTCCCTATCCAACAACTGTCAAGGCAATCCGTAGCTTCTTGGGTCATGCTGGCTTCTATAGGAGATTCATTAAGGATTTCTCAAAGATAGCTAGACCAATGACTCAGTTGCTCGTGAAGGATGCCCCGTTCGACTTCTCTCAATAGTGCAAGGATGCATTCGATCGATTGAAGCAGGAACTCACCCAAGCTCCAATTATGGTCACCCCTAACTGGGAGTTACCCTTTGAAATCATGTGCGATGCTAGCGATTATGCTGTTGGTGCAGTATTAGGCCAAAGGTTTAACAAACACTTTCAGCCGATTTACTACGCTAGCAAAACCATGAATCCTGCTCAAGAAAACTACACTACCACTGAAAAGGAATTACTAGCCGTAGTATTTGCTTTTGATAAGTTTCGCCAGTATCTTGTCCTTTCTAAAACGGTTGTTTTTTACGGACCATTCAGCTATTCGGTATCTTTTCGCTAAACAGGATGCTAAACCGCAGTTACTTCGTTGGATCTTACTATTGCAAGAGTTCGATGTAGAGATTCGTGATAAGAAAGGAGCAGAGAATCTTGCGGCTGATCATTTCTCTCGTCTCGAAAACCCCAACCTCGCTGAAGCTGACAAGAGTGAGATTCGGGAGTCATTTCCTGAAGAGCAGCTCATGTCAATAAATGATTTTGAACCATGGTATGCTGATTATGCTAACTACTTGGCAAGTAGAGTCATTCCTGAGCATATGAGCAGGCATGAAAAAAAGAGGTTCTTCAATCAATTAAAGTACTACTTTTGGGATGAACCTTTCTTATTCCGAAGATGTCTGGATCAAGTAATCAGACGTTGTGTTTCGGAAAAGGAGGCTATCAGAATTATAAAAGAGTGTCATGCAGGTCCATCTGGAGGGCATCACGGAATGAATACTACTGCACGAAAGGTCTTCGATGCAGGATTCTATTGGTCTACAATATTTCGTGATGTGAAGGGAATGATACAGACTTGTGATGTGTGTCAAAGAGCGGGGAATATCTCTAGGAGGGATGAAGCCCCGCAGAATTATATACAAGTTTGCGAGGTTTTCGATGTTTGGGGAATTGATTTCATGGGACCCTTCCCATCTTCAGGAGGGAATGAATACATCTTAGTGGCCATTGATTATGTTTCGAAATGGGTGGAAGCACAAGCCCTTAGGACTAACGACGCTAGGGTAGTAATTCATTTCTTAAAAAAATTGTTCGCTAGGTTCGGAATTCCGAAAGCTCTTATTAGTGACAGGGGAACCCATTTTTGCAATTCGCAAATGGAGAAAGTTATGAAAAGATATGGAGTCTCTCACCGATTCTCCACCGCTTACCATCCTCAAACCAACGGTCAAGTCGAAAACACTAATAGAGCCATAAAGAGAATATTAGAGAAAACGGTCAATCAAAACAGAAAGGATTGGTCTTTTAAGCTCGATGAAGCTTTGTGGGCATTTCGAACCGCTTATAAGACACCAATCGGGACAACCCCGTTCCGTATGGTATATGGCAAGGCATGCCACCTTCCAGTAGAACTGGAACACAAGGCATATTGGGCACTTAAGGCTTGTAATTTGGATTATACGGTTGCGGGAACAAATAGATTCTTACAGCTCCAAGAGCTCGATGAATTGAGATTAGAGGCCTATGAATCTTCCATTACATACAAAGAAAGGGAAAAAGATGGTGATGAGTGCTCAAATACTCATCATTTTTATCATATCTGAACTGCCAAAACATCCAAAAACGCTCAAAAATGCATCAAAATACAGAAAATACCCAAAAATTGTGTTTTATATGATTCAGATGCAAAATAAGTGAAAACAGTTGAAAAACGAGCAAAGTTTGTAAAATTGGCAGTTTCAGTCCCCCAAGTTTTAAAATTCGTCAAAAATAGTCCCTATGCATTTATTTTAAAATAAAAGTCAACCCAAGTCTTTTGAAAATCAAAATATTAAAAATATGATTTTTGGGTAAAAAAAGTTTTGAAAAGTTACAGTTTTGGTCCCTCTAGTTTGGTGGAATTGCAAAAGTGGTCCTTGTGTTAATAAGCAACAAACCCATTATCCTTTAAACCTTAAACCCATTTCCCTTAAAAACCCACTAAACCCTATAACTAATCCTAGCCCACTACACAAAACCAAGCCCAACTTATCAAAACCCACTACCCCGTATATGATTTTTAGTTAACCAATTCGGTCAACTCACCCAAGTCAAACAATACCACCATCATCCTTATCCCACCATTTCGAAAACAGCAATACCACCATTTCACCACCAACTCCTGACTTTTCCCCACTCCTATCACTGCCAACACGCTATCCATCCCCTCACTTAGTTAAACCCACCAACTAACCCCCACGTGCAAGAAAAATCCAAAAACCAGCTTGTCCTAGTTTTCCTGCCATTTTGCAAATCAAGGGTCAAGATGAATTTTAGCTTAATCAACGGTGGGAAATGAAGAGGAGGAGTCAAAGAAGCTAATTGGAAGTATAAAAAGAAAAGAAGAACCAAAGAGAAGTCTGTCACTCGTTTTAGACCAAAATTTCTTATTGTAACTTTTTAAATTAATGTCATTTAAATTTCAGTCTTATTGTAACAATTAAATTCAGTCAATGTAATTTCAATTTTAGTTAATTTCTTAAAGATTGTACTTTTGTATGTTGTAATTCAATTTCAAGGTTAATTCGGTGTTTAAAGTTTGTTGTTGTTTTAAGTTTCTAAAGCTCTTTTTCTGTTTCAAATAGCTTATTTAAGCTAGTTCTTAGCTTATTGTAAGTTATTTTAGATTACTCAGTTTAAATTCACAAAACCAAAAAAAAAAAAGGTCAAACTGTGGTCAACGAGTACTGTAGCTAGCTTATTTAGTGCTTATTGCATTATTTCTGAGTCTTATAGTTTAATAAGAGTCTAATGTAAGTTATTTTCATAGTCAGTAATGTGTTGAACCATTTTCATTTAGGAAATCCAAAAACAGTCAAAAAGTCAAAGTTTGGTCATTACCTTAATTAGAGCTTTTTGTAATCTGAAATTTGTTTTTCTTAGCTTAAATTAGTTATAAGGTCAAAAATAAGTCAAGTCTTTAAGGACTCTTGGTCCAGTTCAGTCTTAAATTCAATACAGTCAATATTAAGGGGTGTTTGGTTGAAGACTCAAAGTGGGTCAAATTCGACAGTTACTGTTCCATTACCATTGGGTCACCTTTGATTGAGCTTAAGATAGCTTGTTCAAGTTAATTTTGGCAGGTTCTAGTCGATTTGAAGCTTGTTGCAGGTTAAAGAGTTGGGACTGCAGAAACAAGGCAGTCAAACTGCCTTCCATAAGCCCCTACAAGCTCAGCTTCTTTTGGACCTTCTTTGGCACTTTTCAGGTTCCACTTCATTCATATTTAGTCTGCAAAAGATAAACCTTAGCTTAGATCTTTGACTTGCTCAAAACAGTCAACCATTTTGCATAGCAGTTCTATTTTCTTAGTTTTGTGAAACTTTGAGATTTTTTGTAGCCCTCGTTTTAAGCCCTCACTAGCTGTAATCTTGGATTATTTAAGTTCCCTAGTTCATGTGTATTTGGTAATTTTTTCAAGATTTTAGGGATAGCTTATACTAGCTTATCGAGGGCTTGAAGTTGCCCCATCTGCCCTGCACATTAGCCCTATAAGCAGACTGTTGAACTTTTGGCTTATTTATAAGCTTATTCGTGGGTTTTCAGCTTAAGTTGTAGTTAGAAAATTTGATTATTAATGTTAGCTTAATAAGTTTATTAAAAGAAAATAAAAAAAAAATAGTTTAAAAAAGTGTAGTTAGCCAGGTTCGAACCTGGGTTGTTTTCCAGTCCAAAATCGTTTTTAGTTTTCCCCTTTTGCAAATTCGTCCCCTAGTTTGTGTTTAGTGCAATTTAGTCCTTGTCTTTCTTATAAAACAGTTTTTAGTTATAAAACAAGTTTCAAAAAGGTCAAATTCAGCCCCTGTCTTTGTTTTAGTATTTTTAATTTTAATTTTTACACTTTTAGCCCCTAAACTTTTGTAATTTTTTTTTTTTTTTATATAAAATTAGTTTTTATTGTATTTGTACCCATTTTTAGACTTTAAGAAAAACGAAAACATAAAAATAGTGATAGCTTCTATTTAATAGATTTTATCTTTTTAATTTTTCTTTCGCGTTTTTAAGTTTTTCTTTCACGTTTTTAATTCCTTATCTTTTAGATAATCATTTTTATTCCCTTTTTCATTTTTATTTTACGTTCATCAATCGTAGTTTAGAAACCAAAAATCAAAACCCCCTTTTCCATTCAATTTTCACCCGATCACGAATTCGATTTATTTCAGAACGTCACATCTCGTTGGGAAAAACGACCTAGGTTTGCAATCTCTTTTGCAATACTTGGAAAACTCTCTATTCTACATTTGACGTATCGACCCCTAAAAAGGCCGTTATCAAAATGGCGCCGCTGCCGGGGAGGTGTGCTGCGTAGATCGTTTTTGAAGAATCAGTGATTGTTGGATATTCATCCATTGTATATTATCCATCTTTGTCCATATTCTTATATATATATAAAACCAAAAAAATTATCGTGAAGTTAATTCGTTTGACGGATCGATAAACCAAAAAAAAAAAAAATATTTCAATCTTCCATAAAACATATAAAACACAAAAATATTTTTCTTTTGTTTCTATATATATATATAAGATAAAAGATAAAAATACAAAAAGATTTTTCGTTTTCTTTGTTAATAATAAATAAACAATAAAAAATTACCATCGAGAACCAAGACAGAGTACTACCTAACTGGGGGTACGACCATAATAAGTTCCCAAACCAAAGATTAAAACTTGCCTTTGTATCCTTGTGAGTGGTGTACCTTTTTCAAAGAAGCCATTCATCTGTGATTATTGGTTTAAGTTCCTTGTGTTTTGTTTCGATCTTGGTTTAATTGATTTATTTTCAAAAAAAAAAAAAAAAAAAAAAAAAAAAAAAAAAAAAAAAAAAAAAAAAACCAAAAATATTCATCTTTTCCTCTTACCTTTTTGATTCTTTATCCCTTTACCCCCTATTTGTTTAATTCTATCTTCTTAACCCTCGTTAATGTTTAATTCTCATGTCGTCACTGGGCTATACTTGTTTTGATTGTAAAAGCCCATTGATTGACAATCTTCGTTGTTCAAAGTGTGCTTGTGAGCGGTGTGGAAAGCATGCACCAAAAGGATCATGTTATTGGTGTGAAGTAGCCCTCAAAGAGCTTAATTCCACCAATGATTCTCAAATTCCTTCCTACTACCCTCCACAGCCCGAGATACGTGCTATTAATGACAAACCATCAAGAATCAATCCTGACCTTTCAGGATTTACGGTTAAAAGATTGTCAAGCAAACGTACAGAACTTAGAACAGTGACTAAAAAGAACGACTTGCCCAATCTTCACGTTATTCGAAAACAAAAACCCGAGACCATAACGGAAGTGGTGGAAATTCCTAGCTCTCAGAGCACACCACTTGTCCCACCTCCGGATTTTATTCCTTGTGTCGGTTGTGGTGAGCCGCTTTTTGGTTTGCCATGTCGTTGGTGTACATGTGAACAATGTGGTAATGATATTCGAAACGGAAGTTGTTTGTTTTGTGGTTCGAGGAATTCATTTGCTTATGATCCTAATCCGAACTCATTCAACGACTCTTCCAACTACCCATCACATTCATACGAGCAAGAATCATATAATCCAAATTTCAATGATGCTTCGTATCAAAGTACACCAAGTTTTTGTTGTGAATTTTGTGGAGGTCCTCATCAAGGATTTGAGTGTCAAACCGGGAACACGTTTGTCTATGAACAGTTTTCTGGTAACACTCAGGACTTTGGAAATGACCAAATTCCACATTATTCACTAAATCAGTCACAACAATCATTTTGTTGTGAGTACTGTGGAGGTCCACACTTCAGTTACGATTGTCAAACAAGGATTCCATTTCCTTGTGACAATTATGACATTCCTGACCAACCTCCACAGTACCAAATGAATGAGGATGTCTATGAGTGTGTTCCTAATGACACTTCTAACAAAGATATTCCTCAAAACATTCTCCTTGGTCTTCTGGAAATATTAAAAAATCTAAAGGAAGATAAACGTGCCCAAGAAAATCCTCATGCTGATAATCAATGTCAACCTTTCGGTTTTCACACATCAGCCGAACTACGAGCAGCTAGAGCACGTGCCAATTTCCGCAATGGTGTTCTTATCAATGACGATGATGACAGTGATGATGAAGATATCATTGATATTCTTCAAAAAGATTCATCAACTTCATCAGTTGAGATTCCTTTCGTGGAAATACAGGGAGAAAAATCTATGGAGGAACTGCTAGCAAAAAAACAAATGGAACTTGTAGAATCCATGACTGCTAGTACTTCTCAACTTCCTCAGTCTACTATTATCACACCCGAGGTTCACACTCACTCTCTAAGCATGGGGGACGAGCATCTTAGCACTGTTCCTGAAAAGGAATCGGACGAATTCATAAAGTCTAGTGTTGAGAACCTTGTCCCAATCCCAAGAGAGTCACAGGGAATTCTTGAGCATATGTGTGATCTTCTTTCCCCTCCCGAGTGTTCAAAAGATCAATTTGAGACTTTCTCCGATTTTAGCGATGATTGTGCATCGTATGGAGAAGTTGAATATGTTGAGGCATCACTCCCACAGATTGATGCTGATCATCTTCTTGAGGAGTTCGCCGATGAACTCACTCACATCAATCCACTTCCAACGGGAAGTGACGATGATCTCATTGACTTTGAAGCCGATCTAGGAGAGATTGAAAGTCTCCTTTATCATGATCCGTCACTCAGTTCTTATCCCAGCAGTCCAATAGAGAATGATAATCACTTTGTTCCCGAAGCATTCAAAACAACTCTCACCAATCCCCTGTTTGAATTCGAATCTGAATTCACTTTGATTTCTGATAACCCAATCTTTGGTGCTCAGATCGAGGATAGTGATGAGTCTACTTCGGAACATGAGTTCACGGATTTACATCTTGTGATCGATTCTCTTCACGAGGAGTTCTCCGGTGAACTCACTCATATCATATCTCCACCGGAGTATGATAACTTCCACTTTGATCCAGACACACCCGGGATATGTCTTGATCACATGAGCTTAAATAATGAGATTCATAATGCTGAAATTATGGATTCTCCTGTGGGTGAGGAAGAGTTGATCATGATTTTCATCATGGTTTTCTTCCTTTTCTTCACCTATTCCGTGACGTCCTCTCTTCTTCACTCATTCGGGAGTGAAGACACTATTTTTGATCCCGGCATTTTCATTTATCATTTGTGAGCCGGATCTGTGTATCTCATCGGGGTGGAACTTTCATGTACTTCAGTGTTTATCCAAACATCTTGAACGAAAGTCCGATGGAGATTTCTTGTTCCACTTGCTTCCCCAAGAACCAATGAATGCGGGGATCGAGTCAAGCTAGTGACTCGATGATCAAAAACATTAGCAAAACATGGGTTCTCACCCGTGTCTCTGTTTTCTTTCTCTTTTCTACTACCTAGTGTGGGGGAGATGGTCTCTTCCACTTACTTCCCCATAGACTTTTAAATTGATTTTTCTCCCGGGCTGTTCAGGAACCCTTTGTTACGGTTGGCCGTTCACAAGCGGTTAGCTTGAGTGACAAACCTGACTGTTCGGGAGAAATCAACTCAATTCGGGGTCGAGTCAAGCTAGTGACTCGGTGATCAAAAACTCAAGCACACCAGATGGGTTTTCACCCATATTTCTGTCTTCTTTCTCTTTTCTAACACCTAAGTGTGGGGGAGATGCCCCACATGTTGGGGGAGATGCCCCACATGTTATTATATGTAAATTTCAAAAAAAAAAAAAAAAAGTGTATGTATATATTAAATAATGGCTATTAATATTTCCTTTTTACGTTCTAAGTGTCGGCATAATAGCCGGTACTTTGAATATTGAGGGCAATATTCAGTTCTAAGTGTGGGGGGGAATTCTGGCGAATTTTGTCACATTCTAGTGCCCTATTCCCCCATTTTGGCCAAAATTTTAAAATTTTTTTTCTCACTTAGAACGCAATAAAATGGTTATCAGTCCGCCATGTCTAACCCACAAAAGGATTGGCTAATCCCGGAGCAAACGGCTCTGGGTAAAGATAAATCAAATCCGTTTACGGCTTGCAATTTGCCCAAAATTGTATGGTATTCGACTCACCATATCTTTTATAAGTGAAGAGTTGGCTAGCCCGCAAGGTTATGGCTTGTGGTAAAGGCAGTGGAAAACCATAATTGGTAATCAGCTCACCAAGATGTTGACTAGGTCCATCAAGAGTTGGCTAGTCCAGAAGCAAACGGCTTCTGGTAAAGACAAATCAAAACCGTTGGCAGCTGGTGGTTTGCTCAAAATCACATGGTTATCGGTGTACCATAGTTCTTACTTGAACTGAAACATTTGGCTACTCCAGAAATGATGGATATCTGGTAAAGAGAAAAATCCATTAAATCTTCATAAAATATTGCTAGGGACTAGCAATAGTTTAGTGTGGGGGATTGATGAGTGCTCAAATACTCATCATTTTTATCATATCTGAACTGCCAAAACATCCAAAAACGCTCAAAAATGCATCAAAATACAGAAAATACCCAAAAATTGTGTTTTATATGATTCAGATGCAAAATAAGTGAAAACAGTTGAAAAACGAGCAAAGTTTGTAAAATTGGCAGTTTCAGTCCCCCAAGTTTTAAAATTCGTCAAAAATAGTCCCTATGCATTTATTTTAAAATAAAAGTCAACCCAAGTCTTTTGAAAATCAAAATATTAAAAATATGATTTTTGGGTAAAAAAGTTTTGAAAAGTTACAGTTTTGGTCCCTCTAGTTTGGTGGAATTGCAAAAGTGGTCCTTGTGTTAATAAGCAACAAACCCATTATCCTTTAAACCTTAAACCCATTTCCCTTAAAAACCCACTAAACCCTATAACTAATCCTAGCCCACTACACAAAACCAAGCCCAACTTATCAAAACCCACTACCCCGTATATGATTTTTAGTTAACCAATTCGGTCAACTCACCCAAGTCAAACAATACCACCATCATCCTTATCCCACCATTTCGAAAACAGCAATACCACCATTTCACCACCAACTCCTGACTTTTCCCCACTCCTATCACTGCCAACACGCTATCCATCCCCTCACTTAGCTAAACCCACCAACTAACCCCCACGTGCAAGAAAAATACAAAAACCAGCTTGTCCTAGTTTTCCCGCCATTTTGCAAATCAAGGGTCAAGATGAATTTTAGCTTAATCAACGGTGGGAAATGAAGAGGAGGAGTCAAAGAAGCTAATTGGAAGTATAAAAAGAAAAGAAGAACCAAAGAGAAGTCTGTCACTCGTTTTAGACCAAAATTTCTTATTGTAACTTTTTAAATTAATGTCATTTAAATTTCAGTCTTATTGTAACAATTAAATTCAGTCAATGTAATTTCAATTTTAGTTAATTTCTTAAAGATTGTACTTTTGTATGTTGTAATTCAATTTCAAGGTTAATTCGGTGTTTAAAGTTTGTTGTTGTTTTAAGTTTCTAAAGCTCTTTTTCTGTTTCAAATAGCTTATTTAAGCTAGTTCTTAGCTTATTGTAAGTTATTTTAGATTACTCAGTTTAAATTCACAAAACCAAAAAAAAAAGAAGGTCAAACTGTGGTCAACGAGTACTGTAGCTAGCTTATTTAGTGCTTATTGCATTATTTCTGAGTCTTATAGTTTAATAAGAGTCTAATGTAAGTTATTTTCATAGTCAGTAATGTGTTGAACCATTTTCATTTAGGAAATCCAAAAACAGTCAAAAAGGTCAAAGTTTGGTCATTACCTTAATTAGAGCTTTTTGTAATCTGAAATTTGTTTTTCTTAGCTTAAATTAGTTATAAGGTCAAAAATAAGTCAAGTCTTTAAGGACTCTTGGTCCAGTTCAGTCTTAAATTCAATACAGTCAATATTAAGGGGTGTTTGGTTGAAGACTCAAAGTGGGTCAAATTCGACAGTTACTGTTCCATTACCATTGGGTCACCTTTGATTGAGCTTAAGATAGCTTGTTCAAGTTAATTTTGGCAGGTTCTAGTCGATTTGAAGCTTGTTGCAGGTTAAAGAGTTGGGACTGCAGAAACAAGGCAGTCAAACTGCCTTCCATAAGCCCCTACAAGCTCAGCTTCTTTTGGACCTTCTTTGGCACTTTTCAGGTTCCACTTCATTCATATTTAGTCTGCAAAAGATAAACCTTAGCTTAGTTCTTTGACTTGCTCAAAACAGTCAACCATTTTGCATAGCAGTTCTATTTTCTTAGTTTTGTGAAACTTTGAGATTTTTTGTAGCCCTCGTTTTAAGCCCTCACTAGCTGTAATCTTGGATTATTTAAGTTCCCTAGTTCATGTGTATTTGGTAATTTTTTCAAGATTTTAGGGATAGCTTATACTAGCTTATCGAGGGCTTGAAGTTGCCCCATCTGCCCTGCACATTAGCCCTATAAGCAGACTGTTGAACTTTTGGCTTATTTATAAGCTTATTCGTGGGTTTTCAGCTTAAGTTGTAGTTAGAAAATTTGATTATTAATGTTAGCTTAATAAGTTTATTAAAAGAAAAAAAAAAAATAGTTTAAAAAAGTGTAGTTAGCCAGGTTCGAACCTGGGTTGTTTTCCAGTCCAAAATCGTTTTTAGTTTTCCCCTTTTGCAAATTCGTCCCCTAGTTTGTGTTTAGTGCAATTTAGTCCTTGTCTTTCTTATAAAACAGTTTTTAGTTATAAAACAAGTTTCAAAAAGGTCAAATTCAGCCCCTGTCTTTGTTTTAGTATTTTTAATTTTAATTTTTACACTTTTAGCCCCTAAACTTTTGTAATTTTTTTTTTTTTTTTTTATAAAATTTGTTTTTATTGTATTTGTACCCATTTTTAGACTTTAAGAAAAACGAAAACATAAAAATAGTGATAGCTTCTATTTAATAGATTTTATCTTTTTAATTTTTCTTTCGCGTTTTTAAGTTTTTCTTTCACGTTTTTAATTCCTTATCTTTTAGATAATCATTTTTATTCCCTTTTTCATTTTTATTTTACGTTCATCAATCGTAGTTTAGAAACCAAAAATCAAAACCCCCTTTTCCATTCAATTTTCACCCGATCACGAATTCGATTTATTTCAGAACGTCACATCTCGTTGGGAAAAACGACCTAGGTTTGCAATCTCTTTTGCAATACTTGGAAAACTCTCTATTCTACATTTGACGTATCGACCCCTAAAAAGGCCGTTATCAGATGGCATGACCAACGGATTAAGAGACCCAAGGAGTTTTCAGAAGGAGACAAGGTCTTATTATATAATTCTCGCTTAAGGCTATTTCCTGGGAAACTTAAATCTAGATGGTATGGACCTTTTACCGTAAGGAGCTCCTCTAAAACCGGAGCCGTTGTGTTGATTGACGACGAGGATAGAGAATTCACTGTGAATATTCAACGAGTCAAGCATTATCAAGAGAATGGTAATGAAATGATCAATGAGGAAGACATAACTTTTGATGAAGAAGTCACGTAATGAACGGGGACTTTGAGTCTAGCTACAAGACTCGTTAATAAAGAAAAGCGCTTCTTGGGAGGCAACCCAAGCTTTATTTGCTTTGTGTGTTTATTTATTTGTTTGTTTGATTTTATTTGCTTCCGTATGTAGGTTTAATTTTTATTATTATTGATTCATGTTCAAAACTAAATTGTGAAAATGCTTTATCTTGTTTTTAACTTCGTCTTAACTACATATAAAGGTATTTTGCAAAAGTTAAGTGTAAGGGAAATCCAAATCGGTTTATTAGAACACAAATGAACATGAATCGTAATAATAATAAATTAACATACATATTCATATTTGTTTGAGTCAAATGCTTGTATCGAGTCATAATGATGTTTTGCAGGAATTCCAGGAAGTAAGGTAAAGGTTTTTCCAGAAATTTTCCTGAAACTTAACATGAGAATTCTGTCAGATCATTTCTGACGGCGTCAGGCTTTACAACCTGACGGCGTCAGGTTTTAATTTTCTGAAATTTTTGAAAGTTTTGTTTTCATAAAAAGTTTTTATTAAATCTATAACTTATAAACTCCAGGAATCTGCAAAATTATCATTCCACAAGCATTATATCCTTATACAGAATTTATCCCGCCGATGTTATGCAGGTTTTCGTGTTTGTTTTCTCAGGTTTAACAGGTTAATTTGGACAAGGAGATGTATGTGGAATCAAGCTTATGGCGATGCATTAGTCTTGAAGCTTCTACATTCTCTTGGAAGAAGATCTAACCATGTTACCTCTTTATCCACCGAGCAAATCAGGGGAGTATTTGATTTCATTCTTTTACCTTATTTACTTTTACATCTTGTTATTTGAACATTGGGGACAATGTTCATCTTAAGTGTGAGGGGGGGGGGGGTAAAATACGATACTTTAGAGAATGCTATTACGCTTGATTTTTGTTTGTTTATTGGTAAATGTGTAATAAAACTGAGATAAATACCTGTTAGGGCAATTTTAGTGCCAAATTTAAATTTTTTTACAACATATAGGAGTGAAACTTTGATCTTAATGAGCGTCTCATGGATAGGAGTTATATGACTAGCACAAAAACCGTACCACTAAAAAATTTTCCACCCCAAATATGTGAGGTTCGCCCCTAGAATTGGTAGGAAAAGCATTTATGCTATGATGTGTGCACCGGTAGCACTTAGATTCTAGAACTTGCGTTAGGACCATTCCGAGGCCACAAGTGAGACTACATTCGTGTAGTTAGATTTACTACATGATAAGAGGCATTAGGATTAACCCATTGTTTTACACCTGTGTTTTTGTTATAATTACGTTGGCTACATTGGTCAAGTAATTCTCCCACACCCTTTGCGTTGTACTCATTTTTAGTACACGATACCCCTAGTACAACCCTCAGAGCCTATCTTTTTGTTTCAACCTTTAAGCATTTTACTTAAAGGAAGAATTTGTTTACACCCCACTTAAATGTACACCCAAATCGCCTTAGCCTACCTTGTATGCACTCATTTTTTGTGCATTATTGTGACAACATTTGTTTAAACCCCAAGTTAATTATCTAATTGATTACATGGTTGCTAAGTCGAGTCATATCCTTGTACATATTGTTTTGGGACGATTGGGACTCATGGGTAAAGTACTAGTGTAATGGAGTAATGGGGAAGAACATCATTTATTACCCCCATATGTACGTTAATATTTTAAAGTACTCCAAATGTTTCGATTATCTTGATTCGAGCCATTAGAATAGTTAATTGTAAAGTTATGTAAAAGTTCAAGTGTAAGGGGAATGCAATGCCCCTATGATGTATTATTTTGGATGGTAGGGCAAGAGTGTATGAAAAAAAAAAAAAAAAAAAAAAAAATACAAAAAAATGAGAAAAAGAAAAGTGGAAAAAACATACGGACTACCATCCCGTTTCATTTTATGTTTATTTTATGTTTTTGTTATTCTGTTTTTAGCTTAAGTCGAGTCTAGTCTTGGCTTAGCAACGCCATATTGTACATGTAATTAATCAAGATCTTTAACTCGCCACCAGTAAAATATCCCTTATCCAACAAATCCGTTTTTATCATGTCCCTACACCTCACGTTATAACCCATGTAAAAGCCCTCTTTGATAGTTTATCTTAGGTGCTTACGCCTAGTGGAGAAGGTTTTTGATCCTTTCCCAAGCCTATGGTAATCTATTTGCTATGACAGGTAGTGAGAGATATTATCCGTTTTCATTTATGAGATTTATTTTGATGACACCTGAGAGATGTGAGTATCTAAACACTACTTGTGAGGTGCTAGTTTGTAATCTCCGTGCTTATTATGATTAAAGTGGAACGACTATTGTTGTAATTACTTTTATATTAGCATTAAATGACCCCTAACTTGTATTTTGATTAGAATAAAAGCGCATTTGCTTGAGGACAAGCAAATCTCAAGTGTAAGGGTATTTGATGAAGCGAAAAGTGTACCGCTTTTAGGGGGTCATTTAAGCCCTAAATCGTATTTATTTGATCAAATATTGCCCTAAATCGTTTCTTTTGTCATTTTAGGTACTTTGGAGAAGAAATCTGGAAAAGGAAGCATTTTGGACGTTTTTGGAGCATAAAAGTGAAGAAAACGACAAAGTCTCCAAAGCTGCTGGAAAAGTACACTTGACGGCGTCAAGTATTGCTCTTGACGGCGTCACGGCTTGGCAAAAGAGGTGGATATGAAAAATACACATGATAAGCCAGGGAGTTTTACAAAGGAAGTCTGACGGCGTCACCCTTTGAAGTGATCAAGGTCGTCACGGTTTAAGCTAAAGAGAGACGGCGTCAAGCTTTATTCTGACGGCGTCAAGCCTTGATAAGCCAGGGAGGATTTTGGAGGACTAAAGAGGGACGGCGTCAGGAAGACCATCCGGGAACCCTAGACACGGCGAGGTGACGGCGTCAAGATCTATAACGTGACGCCGTCAGCCACTAAGTTCTATATATAGTTTTGCAATTTTTTGTCATTAGTGTGCAACTTTGTGAGGAGAAACCCTAAGACGAATTTCTACCATTTTTAAGGGTTTTCATACCCTTGGATCTCCCATGTTTAATTGAAGATAAGTAATCATTTAATCATTCAATATGTCTATGTGTTGTTTGATTATATCTTGTTCTTGTCTTTTGATTAACATGCTAGGCTAGATTTATCTTGTGTTTGCTTAGATCTAATGAAACCTAACTATTGATTATTGGTTATTAGTGTGTTATTAATTGTATTGGATGATTGTTTATCGATGTTAGGCTTAAGAAAACTGGCTAACCTCCTATACGGTAACATGCTTGAACGTCTTAAGAAACATGAACCAATGCGTACTAAGGTTTTTATGGTTGTATTTAATGCATGAGCGAATTCTAGTGATCCCATGTTAGGAGCTTCTTAGCCGGCTCGACATAGGAGTGAAGTAATAGCTTGTAGAGTTGGGGAAGTACGTACGCCACCCCACGATTGGTATTAAGGAATACACCCGTCATCCACGCAATTAATACACACTAATCAACCGGTAAAAGATAGTTAGGGAGTAAGGAAATCGAAGTAAACACATTTCTCTCCACATAAGTTTCACGACCTTTTCATTTTCAGTTATTTAATTTTATTTGCATTTGTAGTTATTTGGGTTAGTTGACTAGCAACTAATTCCGCCCACTCCTTCAAACCCGAGATTTTACTTGCTTTCATAAAAATATAAAAATACAAAAAGAATCTTCCCTTACCTTTAGACCTATTAGAGTAGTTTTTCAATCCTAACGACACTATTCCCCTAGAGAACGATCAATCCCCCGGTACTTGCCACTTCACTATCCTACATCAATCAGGTACACTGCCTGGTGGGGATTGCAAGCTTCTCGAGATCCCTCGAGAGGTAAAACCTGTTGCAAGGTCGCAAAACCACACATCAGTCATCCACATACACCTGCACTAACAGAAGATCCTTCTTGTGCTGTTTGATGAAAAGTGTCTGATCAATCTTTCCTCTTTGAAATCAATTTTTTTTTTAAATAGGAAGCCAGTGTTTCATACCAAGCTCTAGGTGCCTGATGAAGGCCATAAAGAGCGTTAACAACTCTGTACACTTTTTCTGGATGGTCAGGATCAATGAACCCTGGAGGTTGTGAGACATACACCTCTTCTTCAATTGTACCATATAAAAATGCACTCTTGATATCCATTTGATAAACAGTGAAGCCTAAAAATGAAGCATAAGCTAAGAAAAGCCTAATTGCCTCAAGTCTTGCTACTGGAGCAAAAACCTCATCCTAGTCTATCCCTTCTTGTTGTGTGTACCCTTGGGCTACTAATCTAGCCTTATTCCTAATCACTATTCCCCTTTCATCCCTTTTATTCTTGAAAACCCATATAGTGCCAATTACCTTTGCATCCTTAGGTAAATCAACTAGCACCCATACCTTCTGAATCTTGAACTGAAGAAGCTCCTCTTGCATAGCTTCTACCCAAATTGAATTATCTAAGGCTTTCAGAATGTTCTTTGGTTCATCTTGTGAGAGAAAACATACAAACAAGCAAGAGTTTGAAAACTCATGTTGCTTTGAAGCATAAAGGGCATCAAGAAGCCCTTGTTGGTCTGAAGACATCAGTTGTTGTCTTGTCTTCACACCTGATTGTACATCTCCAATTACATTTTCTAGGGAGTGGACTTTGTGAATCCTTTGTGTGTGGGGTTGAAGGAACTTGATAGTTAGGTGTGATATTGCTCAAATCCAACTCATTATCTAAGAAACCTGCTTCATTTGAGTCTGAAGGGCCAGCAGTAGAATCATTTGGCCTAGCAGCAGAAAATTTTAGCCTAGTTGTAGAATGCTCTGTCTCAGCAGCACTATCATCAGCAGAAACATTTTGTTGTTCCTTTGTTCCATCTTCCTTGTGTTCACTTTCAACATCTTCTTTAGATTTACCAGAAGAAGATTCATCATTTGTTGAAGTTGAAACCACACTGGTACTTATTGGCATCCATATGTGATCTTGATTTGTCTCCTTGTATAACCCTGCCTCATTTGTTGTTTGTGAACCTGAAAAATCATTAGTTTCTGCAACAACAGGCACATAATTCATAGAATGGGTTAATGACTCTAGATCAAATAGCCAATTCGGACCTTCACCTACTACATTGGATTTATGCTCTAAAAATTCCACATGTAGGTTTTCCTCTACTTTCTTAGTTCTTAAGTTGTATACTCTAAATGCTTTACTATTGAGAGAATATCCAACTAAGAAACCTTCATCTGCTTTGCCATCAAACTTTCCAAGATTGTCTAAGGTATTGAGAATTGTCACATGACATCCAAAAGGTCTAAGAAATCCTATTTCAGGAGTTCTACCTCTAAAAAGTTGATATGATGTCTTATTGTGAGGTTTAACAACTAAAACTCTATTCTAAACATAGCAAGCAGTGTTGACTGCTTCAGCCTAAAAAGTTATAGGTAGCTTAGAGTCAGCTAACATAGTTCTAGTAGCTTCTATTAGTGTTCTATTTTTCCTTTCAGCAACTCCATTCTGTTGTGGAATTCTAGCAACACTAAATTCTCTCCTAATACCCTTTTCTTTGCAGAATTCATCCATAACTCTATTTTTGAACTCTGTCCCATTATCACATCTAATGACTTTTACTCTTTTATCTACTAGGTTTTCTATCTCAGTAATGAAAGTCTTAAGGATGCTAGGTGTCTCATCCTTAGTAGCTAAAAAGAAAACCCATGTAAATCTACTATAGTCATCAGTAATAACTAGACAATATCTCTTATGTTGCATACTTCTAACATTTGTAGGACCAAACAAGTCCATATGAAGCATAAACAATGATTGATTGATAGAGTTAAACAGCTTGGGCTTACAAGTGGCTTTGTGCTATTTGCCTTTAAGACAAGCAATGCATGTTTGATCATTTTCAAATTGTTTTTGAGGTAAACCTCTTACCAAACCATTCTTAACAATCTGATTTATGGTTTTGAAGTTAATATGACCAAGCCTCCTATGCCATAACATTGATTCATCCAATGTGGCCTTTGCAACAAGACAAGTTAAATCCTTTTTAGGAACAATGTTCTTCATGTCTACACTGTACATATTGCCCTTTCTAGGAATTTTAAGAAGCACTTGACTTTCATCAGGCATCTTAAAATTAGGAGAAAGTACAAGACATTCAGTGTCACAGAAAAGAACTTTGTTCTTTTTGTCACACATTTCCAGTTTTGATTGTACCTTTACTGGAAATTTTGCCACCAACACCTCCTCCAAAGGTAACATAGCCTCCATCTATTGATTGAAAATCTGAGAGATAAGACTTGTTGCCTGTCATGTGCCTTGAACATCCACTATCTGAGTATCCTTGATCCTCTTGTTTATCAATTGAATGTTCCTGCACAGAAATGAGAAGTATTAGTTTCTTTTGGGGACCCAAGCCATTACTGACTTGGATCTGCCTCTTGCATCAATGAAATTTAATCTCTTAAGAACAGTTGATGCAACATTGGATTTAAGAATCCAACATGCTGAGGCCTTAACAGCATTTGCCCTGTTTTCCCTAGCAGCAAAATGAACTACATGCTTAGCAGCAGAAACTGCTAGCTTTGTAATTGTTCCCTTAATTTTCCAAACTTGTTTTTGGACCACTGCTTTTGTTTGAATGGGCCTTTGAACAGTCTTTGATGCATTTGTATAAAAAGATTTTGCATTTTTAACTGTTGGTCTTGGGTTAACAGTAATGAATGGTCTAGCAGCAGAAACTGCTTTGGTAACTGCTCTGGGTTTTGTTCTCTTAGACTTAAAGTGAAAGTGAGTTTGAGGAGTTTGCCTTTTGAAATTCACACTATTGTTTTCATACCCAGATACCCATTTGTTACAGAAAGCTGCAAGATGATCAAAACTACCACATGTGTAACAAGCTTTATTATAAAAGAAAAAGTCATCACCTAATTGGTTAGACTTGAGGCCATTCCAATTTCTTTGGTTACCTCTGGGCTTGCTAGTGGATCTATATTGTTCACAATATTTAACTGGTTGCCTAACATGTTTAATGTTTGAACTAGGCTTAACAGTATCCTTTTTTATCACTTTAGGAACCCTTGTTCCTGCTTTCTTAACTACTTCAGGTTTAGACATAACATGTTCATCTTCTTTATCATCAGATACCCAGTCTTCAATGACTACTTTATCTGATCTTCTATCAGAGGACACCTTGTCCTCAGGAAGTAAAGTTTTACTTAAACTTTCACTTACTTTCTTAGGTTCATCAACAACTAGCTTGGTCTTTGGCTGTACACCATATTGTAGCTCAGGTTGTTGAAATTCAGGGACACCTGAATTTTCTAGGTCAATCCTTGGGGGTTTAGGGATACCTCTGTATGGAGGTGGGACACTCTTATATCCTACTCCTGACATGGCTCTATGATGAACTCAAATAAGTACATTTTATTACTATCATTTATCCTATTAATTTGACTTGTTTTACTATATTATGTATGAGGATTGATACTTAATCGTTTACTTTTGTAATTCTCAGGTAAAAACAAGCATTTGGTGAAACTTAGCGATTATGGACTAAAAACGGAGTAAAATGATCAAGATTGGAATTGGTTGTTGGAATGAAGAGAATGAAGACCACTGCCTGACTTTGAAGAATGCGCCGCAGGGATTTATCCCATGCGCCGCATATGAAACTTTGGTCAACGAAGAATAACCAACTTGTTCTGCTCTAGATGCGCCGCATCTCACTCATTACATGCGTCGCATCAGTATCAATATTTCACCAGATACGATCCAAGATACAAGAGGACATGCGCCGCATCCAAAGATGAAGATACGCCGCATCTTCTGGCGGTGTACGAATATTCCTGAATATTATAATCTTGGACCCCACGCGAAGTTAAGTACATGCGCCGCATCTACTTACTAGATGCGCCGCATCTTACCCTCAGACAGAAACTATAAATACCCCAAGACCAGACGAATTCGAGGAGACATATATTATAACCGAAGACCGAAGACCCTAAACCAAGGACAAATTCAGTCAAGGCAGCAGCACAAGACACACCCAAATCAAAGATACAAGAGCTGTAAGAAGGTGCTGCATATGTTTAATTCATTAAGTAGTTTTGTTTTATTGTGTTAGTAAACTTTAATTCATCAAGATTGGTGGCTTGTGTAATGTGACAACGGAAAGGTTGCACTCCCTTAAAACTACTTTCTCATCAATTAAAGTTTATATGTTAGTGTCTTTGGTGACTTTTATTAGTGCATTGATAACCTCTGTGGCTAGCTGAGCGTTGATCGGGTCGCCATGCCTCTGCCCTCGCCTGTTTATTAGATGCCTATGTATTCTATGGTCTGTAGAAAAGTAGGAGAAAGATAAACGGGATAGTCATAAGTAATCATTAAGGGTTTACTCGCCGATAAGATTAGAACCAACGAGAAAGGACTTAATCTCGGTGCGTTGCATCGAACTATACATTTCATATAACACTAGCAATAAAACAAGTGACAAACTACTTATCATAAGGACAGCCCTCTTATTGTCTCGAGTATTTATCTGTGTACGTGTGTGCTACTTGCTGATTCGTGCCTATTGGTTTAGTTTATTATTTAATTGCAACAAAATCGTGCCAGTCTCTCAGGCTGAACCCCCTTGCGTTAGATTAGATTGTATAGCTAACTTAATATATTAAAATACTGATTAGAATAACTAGATAATACGTTCCACTCTTAGTGATCGACACTCTACTTACCATTATATTCATACTGACCGGGTACACTGCTCGTTAAGTGTGTGTGTTATTGATAAGTCGGCTAAATATAAATTTAAAACTTGAGTAGGCATTAAAACTGCTAAACCGCAACGACACATCACGCGCACCAAGTTTTTGGCGCCGCTGCCGGGGAGTGAATTGTTATTATCTGTTAATTTGATTAGTATTTTAATTAGGTTTTTAATTTTTTATCTAACTGCTAACTTTGTTGTGTATTAGTTTAATTTGCATTCATTGTACTATTTTGCATATTTTCTGTTTTTGTGTGTTATTTGTTTGCTTTTGTTTGTGTTTATTTTCGTGTGTTTTATTTGTTTTAATTTTTCGTATTTTGTGTGTTCTGCTATCGTTGTACTGAGCTAAATCGAACGATACGGCGCATCTGATTTCTCAGATACGGCGTATTGCGTTCAATTTTTATAAAATACAACGCGTTTAATTAATTCGATACGACGCATCTTTTCCCCAAGATACGGCGTATCTGTTTTTGATAAATTTTTTTCTAAACGTTAACGCCATACGACGCATCTGCTTCAGCAGATACGGCGTATCTATTATTTTAATTAAAAACAGTTTTCGAATTATTAAACAGATACGGCGCATCGATCTCTGTCGATACGGCGTATCTTCTGAATCAAAAATCTTATATTTTGAAACGTAACGAAAATACGGCGCATTAACTTTCGTTAATACGACGCATTTAATTTTTAATAAATATCGATTTTTGATTAATTTAATTCGATACGGCGCATTCATAATTTCCTAAGCGGCGTATCTATTTTCTGAATAAAGTCTGATTAAATTTTAACGATTATAAGATACGGCGTATCCAACTTTTTGGATACGGCGCATCGTCTGCAGATATCAGCTATTTGTATTCTTATATCCGTTTCTATATTCATTAATTTCTCTTCTAGCGAACAAATCCTACTGATGATTTTACCTTTGATGACAGGTTTTGCTATGGAAGACATGTCAGTTAACGGATATCTTGCTAAGGAATGCTTGCTTTCAGAATCATTCAATGTGCTCATGATCGATGCAGATTTATTCTCTTGGGAGACCCCTCTTGAAGCTGCTTTTAAGGAATTCATGCGTTTATGCAACATTGACAAAGGGGTATTCTCTTATGATGTATTTGTGAGGTACACTAGAGATGAATTGTCGCTCTTATGGCCTATCATTGAATCCAAAGGATTGAACTGGTCTACTATCGAAGAAGATGATGGGAAATTCTATCTTGCATACATGGACTCAAGCAACAAAAGCTGTGGTGGAGGCAATACCCAAATCTCTTATATGCCTTATTCCGAACAGTACTGGGGATTAAATGAGAACTATCTGGACGATGACAGAATTTATGCTGTGGCGGAGTTACTATTTCATGGCAAGTTGGTAAAATTGATGGACCTCTCCCTCGATGATTGGCTTGAACTTAAATATGGTAGTCCGAAGTTTGCCCCTGCAAATGAAGTCAAGCGGATTATGACTTCATGGTTGACACGGAGTTTTAGGGAGCAATTTAACGAGTTCATGGAGATAAAGAGGAAAATGATTGAAAAGACTTGCTTTGACGTTAACCACGATCCTAACGATGTTGATTTTTCAGAATGGTTGGCTAGTAAGTTTAATAACCATAAGAGCATGGATCGAGCTACTAAGGATGCACTATGGGTATATTGGATGAGAGGAGAAGACGAAGAAGTAGAAAGCGATTATGGGTCGTCACTTCATGATTCTACAATCAATGAGGGGATTGAAGAATTATTCAAAATTGACATTGATGTGTTCGATTATGAGACACCCTTGTGCAAGCAGTTCAAGGAATTTAACTACCTTCTTCGAGTCGACGATGATGTGCTTACTGGAGATTTACCAGGATTCAAGACTTATGATGATTTCAAAAACACCTGGTACTACGAATGGAATGACCAAATACCATGGGTTTGGGATAAACCATGGGAATTTGAGCACATTAATCACACCTGTACACCCTTCGTTTTCAAGGACGGGAGTAGTGTTTGGCCGACCTGTGATTATAAAAGTGACGGAACCTGTAATGGGGGAAGTATAATTGGGATGAAACGGGTTGGAAACGATGTAACCTTTGAAGATTATGAGTGGTACGATAATGTTGAAGACTGCCCACAAAAAGCGGAGGCTTTGCAAGAAAAGGGTAGAATTGAACGCTTGAAAGGACTTAAGGGAACATCGGATACTACTTTCTGGGAATGGGTGCATAAACAATTTGATGATTTCACGAAGCTTAGTCGACGGCTACAATGGGAATTGGAAAGAGAGTGGGAGGCAATTCAAGAAGATGATAACAATGAGTCATTAATCAATGAACTTGATGACTATTTGATTAAGGATCCTTACTTTAAGTTTGTTGATAAAGACGAGGAAGAGTTCACCAAAAGAAAGTGTCAACTACTTGGAATCCCTTATAATAAGCCACCCATGATTATTTCTGAAAAGGTTAAAATCATCAAATATTCTTTGGGACCAGAGGAAGAGTATGTTGCGACGACGACCAAGAGTTATACTAGATTAAGTCGAACGGAGGAAAACGTCGCAGAGCTATACGGGAAAATCTTTCGGATGAAGGAAGAAGGATGGACCGTGACAAGAACTAAGTGAAGTGTTGAACGTGAGTCTAACTTGAAGACTCTGAAATAAAGACAAGTGCTTACCGAGAGACAACCCGGATTTATCTTTTTATTATTCTGTTTATGTGTCGAGTCAGTCAGGCCGCAGAGGATACGGCGCATCTCAATTCTGAGATGCGACGCATCTCCTGCAGATGGTCATATCTTATTTTATTTTTCTGCATTTTTTATTTTCGAATTTAAAACTTTTTATCAGTTTATTTTAAATGCGGCGCATCCCTGGTTAAGGATGCGGCGCATCTTTTATTCTGATCCATATTTATTCCAGGCTCGATACGGCGTATCTTCTCCCATAAGATACGGCGCATCGACTGACCTGATGATTTTCATTTTTAATTTTTATGTTTTATTTTTACCTAACTACTAATGTATTATGAAAGTTTGAACCTTTCTTACCTTAGGTGTGTTTTAAAGTGTTGGTGGTATTATAGATTCCTGCATTTCCTGTGGATACATGATTATGAAGCTTAAACGTTCCAATCCACAAGAAAGATGATTTTTGCTCTTATACTAATGGAGGATCATACCGAGCAAATCTCAGGGGAGTTTTTCTGTTCTAATTCTTTTATTTTCCAGTTTTTAACCTTTTATACAAACAACGAGGACGTTGTTTAACTTAAGTGGGGGGATTGGAGAATTAGAACAACTTAACACTTACTTGTCCTAAAACTTTTCAAAATATGCTTAAAATGTGCTTAATATATAAAATTTAAAATTTTTAGCATGTTTTTGTTTAAGATCTAAGTTGCATAGCTGCACACATGACGTTATTTTCAAAAATTGTGATTTTTCAAAATTCACAAATCTATGAGTGTGCCGGTGACTTGTAAACTTTAGAACTTGGCTTGTATACTATTCGAGACCACCATAATGAGTATTATTTATATAATTGGAATGACTTGTCTAAATTGGTAAATTTCTAGGATTACACCCAAATAGCCTTATATGTTTTGTGTTATTAGCTAACTACACTGGTTAGTTAACCCCCGTATAAACCCTTTTGTTACTCTCATTTTTAGAGTAAGATACCCCTAGAAAAACCCTCAGAGCCATTCCTTTCGTTTCTTACACCTTTGTTAAAATGTTTCGTTACACCTTAAACCTTAGCCTACCCTGTAGATTAGAATCCGTGGTTGGTTAATTGCTATAGGCAAAGTGAGTTTCCTTACATTACCTGTGTTCGCGTGCGTAATTCATTATCTATGGTTAGGTCGGGAAATTGCACAATGCAATTGGAGTGAAAGTAAATATTGTATATCTATGAGTTTATTTTTCATGTGTTTACTACTTTCACTATTACCGTTGTTTCTGAAGTATGAAAAGTATGGAAAAATTATCCAGAATTATCATTATAGTGATGTGGTGAAATTTTACACATCTATATGTTGATGCCTCAAAAAAAAAAAAAAAAAAAAAAAAAAAAAAAAAAAATCGAAAAAATGAGAAAAGAAAAAGAAAAAGAAGAGTTGGATGTTTGATTTTACCAACGATGTAAAGTTATGTAAGTGGTCGATATCACCACTAATTGTATATTATATCTATGGATTGAATGGGAGTTGGCAGTTATGGGAACGTCAACTAAGGTTTATTCTTTGATTAAGATCTTGTTGAGTATAATTCGTGTCTACCTAAAGCGTGTGTTTCAAGTGTTAAAGCGTGAGTTATTCAATGATATGAGTCTTATTCATGGAATGGTTGGGATAGTGATTAACCACACTTAGGATTTTAATTTATTTGTTTTGTTTATTTTTTATTTTACACCAATTTATATCCCAAATATTATCCATACCCTTTACTATTCTTTATCCGACCAAACATTTGATTTATTGAGATTAGGGATTTGAGCAATCTTAAGTATCTTTAGTCGTGGATTCGGCTATGTATTTATGATTTTGTCGCCCTTTTTGATATATTATTATTGGTGAAGTTTGGACCTATCTTTAGCCTATTCGAGTTAAGGATTTGAGCAATTGCAAGTATCGTGTTCGTGGATTCGATCATGTATTTGTGATTTTGTCGCCTTTTCTGGAATTTGAGATCGATAGAGATTAAGAATAATTAACCCTTAAGCCTAAAAACCCTTTTTACCGCTTTAGACTTGTTATTCCTTGGCTTTAGTGGGGGAGATGTGTATACTTGCCAAGCTTATGATAGAATATTCGTCGCGACTGGACAGTTAAACGATTAGATTTGCTTTTATCGAAATATTTTATTTTACTTCTAATTCGTTAAGTGTTTAGTTGTGTGATTATGACAAAAGACGAATACATGCTTAAATATAAAAATAAATCCTAATATCTTTTAGGATACATTTTCATAAGATTAATTCTAAGGTTTACTTGGGGACAAGTAAAGTTCAAGTGGGGGGGTATTTGATGAACTCAAATAAGTACATTTTATTACTATCATTTATCCTATTAATTTGACTTGTTTTACTATATTATGTATGAGGATTGATACTTAATCGTTTACTTTTGTAATTCTCAGGTAAAAACAAGCATTTGGTGAAACTTAGCGATTATGGACTAAAAACGGAGTAAAATGATCAAGATTGGAATTGGTTGTTGGAATGAAGAGAATGAAGACCACTGCCTGACTTTGAAGAATGCGCCGCAGGGATTTATCCCATGCGCCGCATATGAAACTTTGGTCAACGAAGAATAACCAACTTGTTCTGCTCCAGATGCGCCGCATCTCACTCATTACATGCGTCGCATCAGTATCAATATTTCACCAGATACGATCCAAGATACAAGAGTACATGCGCCGCATCCAAAGATGAAGATACGCCGCATCTTCTGGCGGTGTACGAATATTCCTGAATATTATAATCTTGGACCCCACGCGAAGTTAAGTACATGCGCCGCATCTACTTACTAGATGCGCCGCATCTTACCCTCAGACAGAAACTATAAATACCCCAAGACCAGACGAATTCGAGGAGACATATATTATAACCGAAGACCGAAGACCCTAAACCAAGGACGAATTCAGTCAAGGCAGCAGCACAAGACACACCCAAATCAAAGATATAAGAGCTGTAAGAAGGTGCTGCATATGTTTAATTCATTAAGTAGTTTTGTTTTATTGTGTTAGTAAACTTTAATTCATCAAGATTGGTGGCTTGTGTAATGTGACAACGGAAAGGTTGCACTCCCTTAAAACTACTTTCTCATCAATTAAAGTTTATATGTTAGTGTCTTTGGTGACTTTTATTAGTGCATTGATAACCTCTGTGGCTAGCTGAGCGTTGATCGGGTCGCCATGCCTCTGCCCTCGCCTGTTTATTAGATGCCTATGTATTCTATGGTCTGTAGAAAAGTAGGAGAAAGATAAATGGGATAGTCATAAGTAATCATTAAGGGTTTACTCGCCGATAAGATTAGAACCAACGAGAAAGGACTTAATCTCGGTGCGTTGCATCGAACTATACACTTCATATAACACTAGCAATAAAACAAGTGACAAACTACTTATCATAAGGACAGCCCTCTTATTGTCTCGAGTATTTATCTGTGTACGTGTGTGCTACTTGCTGATTCATGCCTATTGGTTTAGTTTATTATTTAATTGCAACAAAATCGTGCCAGTCTCTCAGGCTGAACCCCCTTGCGTTAGATTAGATTGTATAGCTAACTTAATATATTAAAATACTGATTAGAATAACTAGATAATACGTTCCACTCTTAGTGATCGACACTCTACTTACCATTATATTCATACTGACCGGGTACACTGCTCGTTAAGTGTGTGTGTTATTGATAAGTCGGCTAAATATAAATTTAAAACTTGAGTAGGCATTAAAACTGCTAAACCGCAACGACACATCACGCGCATCACTCTATTAATCACTTGAAAATCTATCATGTTGATCACACCTCTAGAAGCATGTTCTAGTATCTGTGTAGTCAAGTGAATGTTTCCATTTTCCTTTTTGACGCTATCAAAAGCCTCTCTCAAAAGCTTAATTTCAGCATCTTTAAAGAATATGTCCTGTTTAAGAGCACCTTTGTCATCAGAAAAAGAAAGTTCATTTTCTTTGTAGTATAAGATCTGGTTTTCTGTTGATTCTAAACCACACTTATAATTAATGTAGTTCTGATGAGTTTTGCTTAGCTCTTTCTTTTGTTCATCATAATGTTTGATTAAAGTTTGTAATTCTTTAAGAGCAGTACAAGCATTTGAACAAGCTTTATGAGTTTGTACCTCAGTAGTAGAAAAAGCCACGAGTCCCATCTGTGAAGAATCTTCTTCTTCATCAGCCATGGAACTCCAATCAAAACCTAGCCCATCAATAGCTACCATAGCCTTTGAGTATGGCTCAGAAACCTCCCTTGTTTTGGATGTGCTTCCAAAACCTTTGTTATTGCTATCTTGCTGCCTTAGCCTTCTACAATCTCTTGAGAAGTGACCCATCATGTGGCAGTTATAGCACTCTATCTTTGACTTATCAAAACCAGCAGTATCAGTCTTGCTGATTAAGAGCTTCTTCCCCGTCCTTTGATAGAACTTCTTGGCTCTCATGCTAAGAAGAGAAATTTACCATTTTAGGTCCATTTCCTCCAGATCATCATCATTGATCTCTTGGAGGTCTTCATAGGTGAGCATGGACCCATTATTTTGACTTGTAAGAAATGCACAACAAGTATTTTCATCCAAAATACCCATGGTACTGCTTGAAGAACTAGCAGCACCAACACCATCAACAACTTTCACCTCTTCACTTGATTTTGGGTTACTAGGAGTTGACATAAATGCCATGTTCCCTGTATTAGAACTAGTACCTCTATTCTTCTTCAAATCTTGCTCCACAATCTTAAAGTTGCTATACAAATCTATCAGCTCCATTGTATCAAGGTCTGGCTTGTTCTTTCAGACAACAACATACATAGCCCACTCTTCTGGTAAGCTTCTCAGAAATTTTGAGTTCAAATCTTCTTGAGGTATTTCAACCCCAAGAATAGCAAGTTGGCTCACAATATTTTGATGCCTATTAAACATATGGTCAAGATATTCATTGTATGTAGAGGAGAAGTTTTCAAACTGCTACTTGAGAAATGTCTTGTGGGTTTTCTTGGTGGCTTCATTTCCCCCATATCTGGGAATAATAGCTTCAAATAATGACTTGGCATCTTTGAACTTGCTGAAGTTTAGAAGTTGATCATTGGGAATGGTCATCATCAGCATGCTTCTTGCCTTTAAGTCATTTTTCTTCTTTATTCTATCTTCTGCAGATGTTGGCTTTGTCTGCAGAGATGTCACCACTTTTCCGTCCACTATTGATTTAATGGTTGTAGGCTGGTGAGAGTTTCCATCTTCAATGATTTCCCAAAGTGCATAGTCTTGCACTTGGAAATATTGCTCTATCCTTAGCCTCCATATCTCAAACTCATTCTGTTTGAGCATGGGTATTTTTGCAGCAACATTGGTCTGAATAGATTCAACGTCCATTTCTTCTTCTTCTTCTAAATCAACTATATCAGCCTGGTGCTCTGATACCAATTGATAGGATTCGATCGATACACTAGTAAGGTGGTTAAACCTTTGTTGCTTTGTGTATGTAATAAGTTGAGTTAATATGATCAAGTACGTAGAATTTACTTAATCACACTTAGAAGGTTATTTGTGTTGTGGAAATGGAACAGTTATGCTTGTGTATATAGAACAAAGAACACGCAATGTTATCACCAAACGATTCAATATTATTCAAGATAATACGAGTGATCTTCAATGTCACTAGGGTTACAAATACCTTGAATCTTATGTTTTTTATGACTTGTGATATTTGTTCTATGTTCTTGAGAGTTATTTTCTAAGCACTTAATACTTCACACACGCTTAGACCTTTTTATATCTAGCCTAAGATCTTTCTTTTATAACACAAGAAAGATCTTTATAATATTGTCAAGTCTAATCGAACACTTGCTTTGAGAGAGTCAGTCATTAAGATACAACATGTATCTATGTTTACAACTTGTTCTGAGAATATAACATAATGACTTATCACATGGGGTAAGATATTATCTACCGTATATTGTTGACTTTAATACACAAAATATCTTTTCATACTTATCCACTCAGTAGCAGAAAGTTCTTCACCAGCAGCAGAATCATAACACTAGCAGCAGAATCACTCAGCAGTAGAATGTTAACGCTAGCAGCAGAATCAAATGCTCTAGCAGCAGAATCATACTCAGAGTATTTCTTTGAGTAGAAACCGATATTAAACTTCTTGAATATTTAATTCCCAACATTTAACCTTCAAGTCATTAAACACTTAATCATTACTTCGCTAGTTTCATCTTGTCTTTTCACGCTATACCTTAATACGCTTAATATCATTACAATCCACACTTAAAGCGTCATTACTTAATTCACTTACTAGCCCATCTCTAATACCACTTATCATTCCTACTCATTTTCCATTGCCGTTACTTTAATATACATTCGTATAATCACAATATATCCACCGGAACTAACCAAAGTGCACAGTAAACAATTTTACCACGTGTCATCACCAATCAGTCGCTTCTAATTCACCGATTTTATGTTCACTAACTATTCATTGTTCAAGCATTTCTTAGACTAACACTTTTTCATTTCCTTTTCTCCTTGCCTTACACATTTTTAATACCCACCTATCACCTTTCATTACTTGACACCATCCTAGTAATACTCATCTTTTTCATACTTCCATACATACAATTATACACATTATATTGTCAACCCCAAGTTGTCCTCTTATTTTATCTTACGTCTATAAGTTATTTTAATGTTTACTTACTTTAATCCCATTGACTCGTCTGCTTTGGATTCCTTTGCATCACACTTCTTTTATACATCACGTTATAATAGGTATTCTTAAATCACCCTGCTTATGACAAAATTAACACTTAATACATAAACATCAAGCACATTTATACATACTTAATCTCATATATACACAAGGTCTACTCTCAACATTATTTCCATAAAAGATAAACATTACTAATCACTTACGTTTCATTAGTCTATAGTTAATTATAATTTAAAACCATTAAACCTGCCTAAGTCATACCATTTGTCTATTATTATTGAGGTAATTACTATTTCATTTTACCAATCTATGCATTAGCTATTTCATATATCATTCATTACTTACGCATTTCTAAAATATCTTACAATTACACATTTTAACCATACGCCTATCTAAGCATCTAAGTCCTCGCCATACACACATCTTCATATATCTTGAACATTCACATAAGAACACGTCTTACTCAATTCTATAACCCTCACTAGGTCATTATTCGTTCGAGCACGATACATACAAATCATTCTCCAAACCGTAATTAATGTCATCTAAAGCAATCTTTATCTTCTACGCATTATACCATAACATATTTCTTTCTTCCAACCCTAATCACAATGTCACCATACCAGTAAACACATTTTAATAACTTCTCCTACGAATCACAACTTTAAGACATCAAACCACTTTGATAAAACTTTATTTTGTGCAAGAAGCAAAATACACTTACATGTCACCTAGCATAATATAATCCACCATAGCATTATATCACATATATGTTAACACCATAAAACACATACAACACTTATTAACTTGAATGAGTATAACATATCATGCATTCCATCCCATAATTTAAACAATCTATAACTCGCGTCTAACTCATCACTTCTACGACCACTAAATTCACCTCACATTTTTCACATTACCTATTAGCTACATCCTAATCCCATTATTAAAATAAGCACTTCTACATCCTACCATTAAGGCATCAATTTTCCGCATTACTTGAACTTATATTCAACGCATCTACGAGTGGTTTAAGTCTAGGCAACCTAAAGTGGAAACCTAATTCACTTAAACCAAAGCTCTGATACCAAGTTGTTACACCCCGTGCCCGCTTAGACGAAAAATTAAAACTTTTTGCGCGGAAACGCTTGACTTTTACGGACATCCTATTACTATTTTGACCATTTATAAAAATCCATAAATATTCAGACCTTGAGACTATTTTTAAATGAAACTAGACTCAATTACCTTCAAAATGACGGGTGGCGTGACCCGTAACGACTTATAATTTAAAAGATATGATTTTTCGAAAATCGCCAAAAACTGAAAAATGACTCCCAACCGCCCAGGTTGAGATGTCAACCGCCCAGGTTGGGCTCGTCAGACTGAAAAATGACTCCCAACCGCCCAGGTTGAGATGTCAACCGCCGGTTGGGCTCGTCAGAGAGTCCCAACCGCCCCGGTTGAGATCCCAGCCACCGGTTGGGGTCTGCGACTTCAAAATACTTTTCGTTTCTAGCCCGTTTTCACTATATACAACCCATACGACTTCCGTTTTACATCAAACTTGGCCAACTTCATTAACTTAACATAAAAAACATGTTCCATCGAAACTTGACCCGTTTACAACCCAAAATAGGTGTGTTTACACTTAAACCAAACACTCCTTAAACTTTACCCATTAACCCATAAAACGTACTTTGACACACCGTTAGACCCCCAAATCGTTATGACCTCTTTAACATACATTTTGACACTCGAATTTACTTTACAAATCACTAAAAGACTCTCAGGGGTACAACCTTGACTCGAGCTTGGTATTCTACCTAGCTCCTAACATTTACTATCTTCCAAACCACTTCAGATTCCTTAAGCTATAATCCAAGCCTTACTCCTTATTCCAAGCCATAGAATCAACATACGAACCTACAAAACATTGAAACACTAAAACATAAGCTTTCGCATAGTAAGTAACCCAACATAAAACACATACCATATACATACTTTCATATAAGCATCATGACCACTTCAAAGGTTACAATCTACAACATTCAATCCATATCACACATAACTTCATAACATAAACCAATACCAATTCACAATTTCCATAATCCACTACATACCTTGATTAGTCCAAAGCCATCAACCTACATACCCTTAGTTAGAATCATTAGCCACCATTCCTAACTTACAACCAATCTAAAACCAAGTCTTATATTCTTATACAATCATAATACATATATGATACATACAAATATAACACATGCTTTAGGGTGAGTTACTTACCTCATATCTAAGCTAAATACCATTCTAATATCACAATCATCATCCACATCCTTATCATCATTATCATCATCATCTTCACTAGCATCCTAAGTTATAATCACCATAAACATAAACACTTGAACACATAACCAAATAACTATAATAATGGTTACTCTAACCATATCTCTTCTCTAAACACCTCTAATCATCATATAATCATGATATGATTATACAATGATTAACCTCATAAATCACTAACTTTAACCCAAGATTAGAGTTACTTACCTCATTTAAATACTTTATAAATCTTAAACTCATGAAGTGGAAGCCTAATCTCTTCATCAAAAGGTCACCAAGTCTTCTTCTTTCCCTCCCTTTTCCTTTCTAGACCGACACCCACACACACTCTTGGATAAGATAGAAATGTGTAGAGTTTTCTAGGTAATTAGATATTTGTTGGTGATAAGTTTGGTCATATGACACCTTAAGCCCCTCAATTCATTTTCTTTCTACTTTGGCCACACTACACTTATAACTTATTTAACACATTACAACTTAAGTCCTTCAAGTATATTTTCATTATATATACAACACATAATACTATCCAAAACTACATTATACAATATTTGGCTATCGGGTTTGACCGCTACACAACTCCCGTTGACAATCCAATTACAACAAGCCTTATTCAACTAATTTAGAGTGGGGTCTAGTTGCATACGGGAAACGGGTCTAACAATAAAACTGGCTAAATCATCGTCATCAGGTACCGATCTCACACTATACGCATTGGAATCGACTTCCCAAGCTTCTTCATCTATGTAGTTTTTTCCACCATGTTTACCATGCACTTTACCATCAGTATCAACCATATCATCCCACATGTCATCATCACTCATGTTATGCTTGCAACTAAAAATGTTTATAGAATTATTTTAGAACAAACAACCTGTTGGGAAGTCTTCAATGATTTCTTCATCAAGGATATTATATTTGGGCTTAAATTCATCTAAAGCATAAAACGGTTCTTCCAAATCATTGATGTTTGTCCAAACGCCATCATCACTGTTGCTATTGATGTTATCAAATTCATCATTTGTATCTTCGTCTATCAGCATATATTTGCTATGTAATGTGTTTTTTGACTTATGTGATGTTGTAGAACGTTTTATGACAACCTGTTCTTCATCATCAGACTTATAGAATTCCAAATTCATAACATAAAAACATAGTGTAAGTTATAATGTATATATGATCGAAGATAATTTATGATATTGTAATGTAAATTCATACCATTGTTTCTCCTGCTTGATTGTGCTTAGTATTTTTTTTTAAATGTATCAAATTCTGGTACTTGTTCATCGTCTGATGAAATAATAATAAAATCATTGGTGTTGACATGTTTGTTGTTCTTGAACAACCTACGTCGTTTGTGTGATTTTGAAAGAGGTTGTAAACGTTAAACAATAAGTAAGACATATGTCTTTGGTGACATGTTTAAATCAATGCTAAATCGGTAATTTTACCTCATCATCATCCGATAAAACAATAATTGGTATGTCGTTTTTTTTTCACATCTGGAGAAAATAGTTGAGTATGACTTTTTGAAATTTCCCTATTTTGCATATTTTTTACATTGTAAAGTACCAAGTTAATATAACATGTACATAGATTAATACAATTAAAAACAAATCAGTCTTAATTAAAGCACGTATCATACCTCTTCATCGTATGATATAGTGATTACTGTTACATCTATGTTGAACTTATCATCCGTTGATTTAGGTGTCAACATCGTTCGTGTTTGTTGATTCGCTAAAAATTATGTTTTGGTTTAACGATTTACATTCAATATACCTTTATTTATAGACTGCATTGTCGAATATATTTTTGGAACTGATATGTTTTGATACGAAATATAAAATATAAATATATATTATATGTACATTTTTGTCTTCAATTACAAATAAATTATGCATAATTTGGGTATTGATATATTATACTTTTATTCCTTATATTTTTCCGAATTTTATGCTTTGATGTTTTGTGAAGCAACAATTAAATCATAGTTTGATACGTTATATATACTTTATATATTGATATATATCATAATTTAATTTTGTATACCAAAATAAATATTATTCGTAATTATCCGCATTGATAATAAGTTGATTTGTATGAATGGTACACGAATTGAACACTTAAACCTTACGTCAGTTCGATAAATGTGTTTGCAAGGAAAGTTAGTTGTGATTGCATTTGCATGCATGCATGGGTTATAAATTAGAAAGCATATTGACTAATTAGTATGCGACAGGTTAAATCAGAGTTATTTAGCACAATAAACCATGATGCTACATCATACATACTAAACCATCTATTTTTTTCCCTTCCCTTTTTGACTGGCACTTGCATCTGTGCGCTTTTTCGGAGCAAATGGCTTGATACCAAGTAAATCACATGCTTCCTTATTTGCCATGCCTAGCACCTTAATCCTATCAGCAAAAGCTTGTTTTGCAGTATGGTTGGGGGTTGGATTCATGCTAGCATTTTTTTGTTGATACATTTGCAGCTCAGCATATCCTGAATCACTGCTTGAATCTTCATCTTGCTGTGGAAAATACTTAGACCATGGCATTAGGTAAGATGATTCAGGAGAATCACTGCTTATGGTTATGATTTCTGCAAAATAATAATAATAATAATAATAATAATAATAATAATAATAATAATAATAATAATAATAATAATAATAATAATAATAATAATAATAATAATAATAATAATAATAATAATAAATAAAATAAAAAAATAAAAAAAAGTTTGTAAATTAAAGATATGAGGAATGAGGGTGTGCATTTGAAGACAATACTTGGTTTCTTGTTTTTGCTCATTTTGTCGGTTGTAAGTTTTGTTACAAATGTAAGATGAAAATGATGTTTTGTTTATCCCTTTATATAAATAATATGTGAATGGTTGGTTGGTGCAAGAGTCAAAAGCCAGTCAATATGCAGTGCTAGATGTGGAAAAAAATAGTGCGATGAATGATACTATTAAGGCAGTCATAAGGCAGTGCTAGAGTCATAAGGCATTCATGACCTAATACCAACAAAACCATAACTGCATTATTAGTACATATTAGCAAAGTATCACTATTTTATTTTATTTTTTATTTTATTATTATTATTATTATTTTTTTTTGCATTATTAGACAATGCGTGCAAAGTACTTTATTGATATTTGTTTAACTTTGGATCTGATTGATCACAAACCTTGAATCATACATAAAGCAAAATTCTGACAAAGCTTTTTTTCAAAAATAATTTTTTTATAAAAATGTATGTGGAATTTTGAATTTGATTATATTAATAAATGTTGAACTATATTGCAATGACAAATCTAATTGAGAGCAATAAGGAATTTTGTTAATTATGTGTTTGTATTCTATCTATTTTTGTATTTTGGATATTCATATAAATCAGTAATACCAAACAAAACATTTTTATTAAAATTTTAAAATCCAAATACATATTTGTGTATTTTGCAAATTTAAATGATTTTGGATATCTTTATTTTTTTTTAAATCAAAACAAAAAACTACTAAATTATGGAAATTTCTATTTAAAAAACAAAACTTATCTATGTAAATATAAAGTCTATGAGATAAACATGAATAACATACGTCATTAACATGTAAGTTGTAAATAAAATTAGTAAAACATGAAAAACATGCACTATTATTATTTTTTTAATAAAAGTTAAGCATTCATATAAAGTTGAATTATAACTTGAGTAGCTAGATGTATAATAACGTATAACCGCCCAAGATATAATAGAACTCTATACTAAGCTAAACCCAACACATACCGCTTATGCATAGATAGCTTTATAAAGTAGCTTCAATTTTACTGTTTCATCTATGTGGGACATCATGTATTTATTTATATCAACCTTATAAACCCAATAGAATTTTCATAATAACAGCACATATCATATTCATGTTTGATTATCTAACAAAAGCAGTTCACTAAAAGTACGTCAAATAAAGATAAGCAAATTTTTATGAATGCACTTTTTCTAAAACTCTTTAACTAAGACGTGAATTAGCCAAAAAGAACCAGCAGTGCTATCTTTCAAGTTAGTACTGGTCCTTTAAACTTAGTAATGCTAAACGTTTTTAGGAAGAATGAGGTTCCAGCAGTACTAACTTCCACGTTAGTACTGTTCTTTTAAACTTAGTACTGCTAACGTTTTTTAACAACTGAATAAGCACTCTGAAAGCTATCTTTGTGGGATATCATGTATTTATTTACACCAAGCTTATAAACCCAAAAGAATTTTAATAATAACAACACATATCATATTCCTTTTTCATTGTCTAACAAATTATGAAGGCACTTTTTCTACAAAGTGAAAGTTAGTACCACTAGAACCTCAATGTTGATAAAAACCTTTAACAGTACTAGTTAGTACTGCTCATGTAAACTTAGTAACCACTCTAGAAGCTAACAAACTAATCAAGCCTAATATACTACACCTAAAAACCAGTAAGAATCCTCATTAAGCCAAAATGGAATACAACTAAACAAACAATATAATGTAATTTGTAATATAAAAAGCCAAATAAAAATCCAGTAATAAAATAACCGCCAAACGAAAAACAATTGTTCAACGTAAACTAAACGTGGAAGGATAAAACTAAGTGAATTTTGTTTCATATCACACATCCTTTTCAATGATGCTTGTACTCAATTTTTTATTCTGATGTGTATCCTCCTCCTCATCTCCTGTTTCATAATTTGGTTGTTCAACCATTTCACGGCTTCTTTTTTTATCACATCCATGGTGTTCGGCCATGGTAGGGACACCGTTGTCAACATCTCCTTCCTGTGTTTTATTAAAACATGGTTAATAATATAAAATATTCATTTTAAACACGTAACGAAGTTAAATGGATTTAAGAATATGAGTAAACATCTATTTATTGTTACACCCCATGCCCGCTTTGACCAAAACTTAAAAATTTACGCGAAAACGCTTTACCTTTTACTTTCGACCATTTATAAAAATCTTTAACCTTTCCACACTATGGTCTATATTTTGGAACCAAAACGGTGATCCTTGTCAAAACTATGGATCCATGATAAGATTTAACTTTACGAACCTAAAGGTAGATCCAGGACTGAAATCTGGATCCACACTAAGGTCTACAATTTCGAACCAAAAGGTAGATCCAGGACTGAAATCTGGACGGGTTATGCATAAAACCCATTTTGACCCATTTACACAACATACCACCCATACGAATTCCGTTTTACATCAAACTTGACCAACATCAATAACTTAACATATCAAACATGTTCCAATGACACTTGACCCGTTTACAACCCAAAATGGGTACTTTTACACTTTTGCCAAACACCCCCTTAAACATTAACCATAACCCATTAAACACACTTTGACGCACCGTTGACCACCCAAACATTTCTACGACCTTGACACACACTATACAAATCATAAGAAAGACTCTCGGGGGTACAACCTTGACTCGAGCTCGGTATTCTACCTAGCTCCTAACGTATATTATCTTCCAAACCGCTTATCAATTCCTTAAGCCATAATCCAAGCAAGATATCTTCATCGCAATTAACCTACAAGACATTAACAACTAGGAGGGGTAATCTTACGCTTAGTAAGTAAAATGATAATAACATACCATCATACTTCAATCAAACACATAAGCATCACATATATCCAAACAATTACTTAGCAGCTCCACTTTCTAATTCTTGCATAAACACATAACATCAACTTACTTTCACCACCAAATTCATCACTTAGATCATATTCATCATAGCACATAAGCTCATCTCAAGTCTCTTATCACTAACCACAAAAAATACATAACACATATATGTTAGACGTCCATATAACACATGCCATCATCATTTTACTTACCTTATCTCCAAGCTAAGCATATCCAAGCATCCATCATCATCCTCATAAACACCCTAAATCATAACATCATACAAACACTTAACACATAACACAATACATCATGAACAAAGGTTATAAAGCCCATCCATCCTACTCATCTTCTTTTCTAAATCATCATATGATCATACCTTGATCATATGATGATTTCCCACCTTTATCATAACTCTTAATCTTATTAATCATCAAATAGAAATACTTACTTGTGATGGATTATTACTAGGAAGAATCATAAACATGAGAACTTCATCTTCTTCTTCCTAAAACCATCAAGACTCACTTTCTTCCCTCCCTTTTTCTCTCTAAAAACCGAACCTCACAAACTCTTGAATGATATGGAAAGATCTAGCATTTAAGGTGTTCATTTATTTTTTTATTTTTTTATTTATTATTTTTTTTTGCTTCCATCATATCACACCATAATGTTGTTTGTCATTATTATATCTTAATGTTCATACTTAGACCTCATATACCTTATTCTATCATCAACATGTCTCTCTATCAATTTAACACCAATCATTAGCGACTAAGTATAGCGGAACCATACATTGGTCATCAATACTTTAACTCGCTTACTAACCCGTCTCTAATTCCACTTACCATTTCTATTCACATCTTGCTATTGCTATCCTTCTATAACACACGATCTCGTATCGATTACCCATACGTTGATCTCATCCCTTACACACATCTAACCTGTTATAGGTTTACATCACATACATCTCCTTACCATAAAAATATATACGCCGCTTTTCCTCTTAAATCATATAGAGCATATTACTTAAACCATCGGTAACTTAAGCATATGCTTAGAACACCTTTATTTTATATGAACCTATCATTCATATCATTATCTAAACATCTTTAATCCAACCTAACTTATTTTTTACATACGTCAAACCATTCACTACGTGTCACTTCCAATCAATCGTGTCTAGATCACTAATTATATGTTCCACTACATACTTATTATTCATGCATTTCTTAAACTAGCACTTTCCCATTTCCTTTTCTCCTTGTCCTACCCAAATCTTAGTTGCACACTTATCACCTTCATTACTTGAACGAATTCGATATAATAATTTCCGATTCCATACTCATATATATTTATATATCATATTTTATCTGAGTTGCCACGTTACATTTATCGTTTTCTCGTCAACCTCAAGTTGACCTCTTACTCCATTTTCCACCTATGCATCATTTTAATGTTTACCCATCTTAATTCCAATTGAACTCACCTCAATCCAACATAACCTAACCAACGTTAACATAAATCATATTTTTAGACCATATATTGGTCATACATTACCATCTAAAACTCATTTGTATAACTCAACTTCTAACACTTCTCATGATGACACAATTCTAGTCATGACTCATTTGGTACGAATTCCCTTGCATTACGCTTATTCAACTTCTTTTATACATCATATTATAACACACATTTATAAATCACTTAGCCTATGACAAAAGTAATATCTTATATATATATATATATATATATATATATATATATATATATATATATATAAGCATCAAGCACATTAATACATACTTAATCTCATACATCGAGTCTACGTTCGACATTCCTTCTACAAAAGGTAAATATTACTAACTACTTATACTTCATTAGTCTATAGTAAATTCATAATTTAAAACATTTAAACCAGTCATACCGTTTGTCTTTTATCATTGAGGTAGTTGCTACTTCAACTTACCAATCTATGTACTAACTACTCCATATATCATTCATTACTCATACATTTCTATAATACCTCACGATTATACATTCCCACAATATGCCTTACCTAAGCATCTAAGTTCTCATCACATACACATCTTCATACACCTTTATCATTCGCATAAAACAAGTCTTACTCAATCCTATAACCTTTACTAGGTCATTATCCATTTAAGCACAACCCATGCAACTCATTCGCCAAACCACATTTTATGCAATCTAAGTCAATCATGATCTTATGCGCATTAACTATAACATACCTCTTTACTTCCAACACTGACCAATAAACACATTCCAATATTTTGGTTTACAACTCATAAGTTTTAAGACCTTGTTCCTCATCAATAAAACTTATTCTATGCAACATAAGAAATATCATTCACTTACATAGCACCGTGCATAATATAATTCACCATATAATTATACTACATATGCGTTAACATTATAAAACACATACACACTTATCAACTTGAATACATATAGCATATCATGCATTCCATCTCATAATTTAAGCAATCTACAACCCGCGTCTACTCAATAATTCTATAACCATTAAATTCACATCGCAATATTCACGTTACATTTTAGTTATAGCTTAATCTCGTTATGACTATTAGCACTTTCACGTCGTAACACTAAAGCATCCATTTTCCGCATTGCTTAAACTTATACTCAACGCGTCTACAAGTGGTTTAAGTCTAGGCAACCTATAGTGGAAACCTAATTCACTTAAACCGAAGCTCTGATACCAAGTTGTTACACCCCGTGCCCGCTTTGACCAAAACTTAAAACTTTACGCGGAAACGATTTACCTTTTACTTTCGACCATTTACAAAAATCTTTAACCTTTCTACACTAAGGTCTAGATTATGGAACCAAAACGGTGATCCTTGTCAAAACTATGGATCCATGATAAGGTTTAACTTTACGAACCTAAAGGTAGATCCAGGACTGAAATCTGGATCCACACTAAGGTCTACAATTTCGAACCAAAAGGTAGATCCAGGACTGAAATCTGGACGGGTTATGCATAAAACCCATTTTGACCCATTTACACAACATACCACCCATACGACTTCCGTTTTACATCAAACTTGACCAACATCAATAACTTAACATATCAAACATGTTCCAATAACACTTGACCCGTTTACAACCCAAAATGGGTACTTTTACACTTTTGCCAAACACCCCCTTAAACATTAACCATAACCCATTAAACACACTTTGACGCACCGTTGACCACCCAAACATTTCGACGACCTTGACACACACTATACAAATCATAAGAAAGACTTACAGGGGTACAACCTTGACTCGAGCTCAGTATTCTACCTAGCTCCTAACGTATATTATCTTCCAAACCGCTTATCAATTCCTTAAGCCATAATCCAAGCAAGATATCTTCATCGCAATTAACCTACAAGACATTAACAACTAGGAGGGGTAAGCTTACGCTTAGTAAGTAAAATGATAATAACATACCATCATACTTCAATCAAACACATAAGCATCACATATATCCAAACACTTACTTTGCGGCTCCACTTTCTAATTGTTGCATAAACACATAACATCAACTTATTCTCACCACCAAATTCATCACTTAGATCATATTCATCATAGCACATAAGCACATCTCAAGTCACTTATGACTAACCACAAAACATACATAACACATATATGTTAGACGTCCATATAACACATGTCATCATCATTTTACTTACCTTATCTCCAAGCTAAGCATATCCAAGCATCCATCATCATCCTCATAAACACCCTAAATCATAACATCATACAAACACTTAACACATAACACAATACATCATGAACAAAGGTTATAAAGCCCATCCATCCTACTCATCTTCTTTTCTAAATCATCATATGATCATACCTTGATCATATGATGATTTCCCACCTTAATCATAACTCTTAATCTTATTAATCATCAAATAGAAATACTTACTTGTGAAGGATTATTACTAGGAAGAATCATAAACATGAGAACTTCATCTTCTTCTTCCTAAAACCATCAAGACTCACTTTCTTCCCTCCCTTTTTCTCTCTAGAAACTGAACCTCACAAACTCTTGAATGATATGGAAAGGTCTAGATAATCCTGGACATTTCTTATCTAAACACAAGTTTGGGCCATTGGCAAGAATGGCCCCTCAAATCCTATTCTTTCTATTTTGGCCACACTACATACCTTAACACTTTTGGTCTGTTGCAACTTTAACCCTTGAAGTCTGTTTCCTTTCTATTTGTGGCACATAAAACTTTCCATAACTTTATAACACATATTTTGACTATCACTTGACAATCGGGTCTTACCATTACGCAACATTTGTTGACTAGTCACTCACATAAGGTCTTTATCCATTTTCATCTAGGGTGGGGTCCAAGTACCCGGGAACGGGTTTAACATTTATTAAGGTAGTGAATGATACCTCATTCGTATCAGTCGATAATGTTGTAGTGGCATCCAAGGTACTACACCTGGTTTGATTTAAATTGTTTTCCTGTGGTGATTTCAACAAAGGGTGAAAATTAAGTTTCACTTTCATGCATGTTGTCATGTTGAATGAATTTAACTATTAAATATTATACAACCTTATTGATACCATATGATGTGTTTGTAAAGCCATCTTCAACAGCCTACAATGTTTAATAAAAAAACAGTAATACAAAAATGTTTTCAAATAAAGATATTGCGTTATTGTCTTTAAAATACGCATATAATACCTCATTCATATCTGTAGATAATTTTGCATTGCCATCCTCAACTTCATATAACTCATTGTCAGCATCATCTGGAACATTTTCATCATCTTCAAAATCATCTTCGTCATCATGTAAATAATCTTCGGCTTCCTGTTTTATTTGACAATGAAAAGTTCAATTTGTAACAACTTGGGATATATGGATCAACAAATAATACAATAATGCAGTGTCAAAACCTCATCCTCTAGGAAGCCGTTCTTAAAGTAGTTGATTGTATCAACATCTTCAGTAACTTTTTCACATCGATATATGTGGCTGTTATTGTTGTGATTAAACACAGAATACAGAATCTTAAAAAGATACTTTTTTCCAATGATTTGATCAAGCTCATCTGGAAAATATTGATCAGTATCCATGCCATGTTGTTGCATGATTTCAAACGTGGTCAAATTAGTCATCTTATGCACATTGTTGTCAAAAAGTACAATATGTGCAGTACCAGTTTCATCAACTATCCGAACAATGATTTTGAACCTACAAATGAAACATAAAGAATATTCAGTTTTGTACTGTTTTATTTTCGGTACAGGGGATTTAGATTTTTATTTTTTCTTAGAGGTGTGGGTTTCATACCTTGATGCAACTGCGTATGCTTCTCCATGCTTCTTACAGTACCACAGTTGTTTCTTGTTTCTTGAAAAATTGTTTCCTTCAGAAGTAATTGCAGAAACTCTACTGTTGCATGCCTTGCAAGCTGTATAAGCCCATCCATTTTCATATTGTATGTTGTGCACAGTTGCATAAACAACACAATTTGTTTTCTGCATTTTGGTTAAATTGATTAATTAACATTTTTTATGCAGTATTAATACAAAGTTGAATGCAGCAATTTAATGTCTCACATCTTCATAAATCAATGATTTCTTACCGGTTCAATGCTACGAATCATACCAACCATTTTCTTTAAGCATCCATGCGTAAACTCCGCAGGTGAACAACACGCGCACCCTGAGATAGGTTCAATGCGGGGAAATGATCGAATAACCTCCTATGTCTCAAACCCCAACATGTGAACATTTTTGACATTTAGGGTTTCACTTAATTAATGTACATTTAAAATCAAATATACATGTGTTAAAAAAAAAACCCTTAGGAAATCGGGAGCTGGGGGATTCTTCTATTAAAAATAATCTTTGATCCAAAAGAGCATTTTGTATTGAGGCTTGTTGATTTTTTTCATTAAGCCCATCAACAATTTATCAGCATAATAACAAATTTAATGTATTCAAAATTTACAATAAATATATTTTAAACTTACTATCCCAGTATTTAACTTTCGCTAACATCAAAAGGATGGGCTAATGCCCAAAATTCTTCAAGTTTATCATCATATGCTTCTACATTTCGCCCCCTTGTCCTAGAAAGTTTCAATCAAGCTGTAAATCTGTATATTGAAAAATTTTTTAAAAATTATAATACATATGTGTTTTTAAATTTTTTCTTAAAAACTGTTAAATATTACTCATTTAGCATCTTCTATAACAACTTCCTACAAAAATTTTAGGGCCGTCATGCTATTGACAGTTACATGTTTCCAATAGAAAAAATATTTCCAAACCTTGCAATGAAATTTTTACAAAATGTCACTGTTAAAAAAAATCTTAAACTCAAAAAATTTCTAATGAAAGAAAACTAAAAATACTACCCAAAACAATCATGTTCATGATACTCTTGTTGTGTTAAGAT